>OX465097.1:32441798-33836798 GCA_949987625.1 Chalcis sispes
CGATGCACATGTGCCAACGTTTCTTCCAATCATGGAAACATTTTTTATAGGCGCTTTTAGGGATGGCCTTCAGCTCCTTCTGCGGATTTTCTTTTACGGCGTCTATGGAGTCAAATCTGGTTCCCCGGAGCGGTAATTTCAGTCTGGAGAAAAGAAAAAAGTCACACGATGCTAGATCAGGCAAATAAGGTGGCTGGTCGATGGTATTTATCGAGTGTTTGGTCTTAAAATCGTAAATAATCGTAGCTCGATGAGATGGTGCGTTATCGTCATGCAAAATCCACGAATTGCTTTGACACAAATCCGGCGGCGAACATTTTCACGCAAATGTCTCAAAACAGTTAAATAGAAGTTCTTATTGACTGTTTGACCTTGCGGAACGAATTCATGATGAACCACACCACGAATATCGAAGAAAACAATAAGCATCGTCTTGATTTTCGAACGACTTTTGCGAGGTTTTTTCGGTTTCGGCTCATTTTTTCCCACCCAATCCGATGATAGTTGGCTCGTTTGTGTGTCGTATTCATAGACCCATGTCTCGTCACCAGTTATGATCCGTCCCATGAACGTGGGATCAGAATTCGCACGATCCAGCATGTCTGCAGCTACCTGCATCCGGTACTGTTTTTGAAGAAAATTCAGCTCTAACGGAACGAGCCGAGCGGCGACGCGCTGCATGCGCAATTGGTTCACCAAAATCAAACGAGCGGTTTCACGAGAGATGACGATTTTCGAGCACAATTTCCTTGATTTTTTCGACGTTATCGTTGGTTGAAGAGGTCGACGGTCGTCCTGAACGAGGCAAATCTTCGACGATCTCCCGACCGTTTTTAAAGGCTTTGTACCATTCGTACACTTGGGTTTTCGATAAAACAGAGTCTCCATAAGCCTTTTCCAGTATTCGCAACGAGTCAGCACACGAAATTTCGTTCAAAACAAAATTTGAGACAAACTCTTTGTTCAATATTTTTTTCCATTGTAACATTCGCAGACTACCACTGAGGTCGACTGGTTTCAACAGCTGTCGTAAACAAACTAGTTGACAGACCGCACTCATGTTTGGCATAGTAATTACGGACAGTCCCACCAACATACAGAAACTTCAAATACTTAAAAATACTCAACGCGGGCAATTAAAATGAGAATTTCCGGATACTTTCTTGTCAGAGTGTATATATTGATGAATAAATATTGTTCTCATAAAAATATAAAGTCAATTTACTTTTTGAACACACCTTGTATATTTAAAAGTAATCTACAGTTATTTTATATACATAACGCAATATGAAATTATCTTAAATGTAACCTGCTAAATGTCGTTAGTCTTATTTTATTAAATTAGATTAAATAACTATGTAATATGATGTTAAATGTAATTAAACATATTTTAAATAATTTTACAATATAATATTACTAGTATGAAGTAAATGCAAGACATTTGAAGTACGCGTGAGAAATATTCTTTCTATTTTAGAAGAAGATGAGATCAAAAGAAGAAGAAAATTAAATAACGCATAATAAGGATAACGCATCGAAAATACGGAGTGCTAATCTACTGGTTAGGCATACGGTAAACGCGCTACGGCGGTTTATGCATTTACGATAGCCGCTGCGTCAGGTATCTCGAATTTCTTTTTACGATTTATTATTCTAAATCTGAAAGAGCGTGTACAAATGCAAGCATCTGTAAGATTCGTTTTGTTAAAGCGATATGGAGTGTTTTTGTGTAAACAAGTAGGTATCCTATAGTAATAAAAGATATAGATCGAGCCGTTAAGAATACAACATATGTCCTTTGACTTTTCCCGTTTATTTTGGTGGTTGATAAAAAAAATAAGCATCGTTAGTTGAGTAAATTTTTGCTGTATGTATACGTGATGCATTTAGCGGTGACAGAAAATTAAAGAATAAGAAAGAATAAAAATATTAAGTAGAAAAGTTTAGATCGATGGCGAAGCCGACGTTACAGTACTTAAGCTAACTAAAACACCGACGGTTAAACAAAGCGCGCCGAACTCAGCCGAAATCCCCGAATCAAGCACGGCCAAGCAAATTTGGATGAGCGTTTGATAGGCAAATGATTGTTACAAAGACGACAAATAAGAACATAAACTTCATGGTCTCTCGACGATCGGATCGACGCGACAGGAAGTAACATTTCAGTTCTTCCTTAAATCACTGAACTAGTGAGCAAAGCAGAAGCTCCTATCCATTTCGAAGATCGATCATTTTTACTATCTATTTAAACAATTGCCCGACTCCACAGAAGCGGAAGCTTAAGCTAAGTTGAAAACTCTCGAATAAAATCACCGTCCGGAATAACTACCTGAGTAAACGAGTTGGGCATTCCAGGTAACGCAAATAATAAAAGAGTAACGAAACTAACGACTAATGCAACCAACAAGGCATGCGAAATAAAGTGATGCACGTAACGTTTCTATGTTTCTTGTCAACTTCGTTAGAAGCAAGAAAACCATCGTTATACTCTACGTTAAGAAAGTCATTACTTCCTTCGGCAGCGTTCGATACTTACGACGATAGCGAAACGGATGAAATAATAGACACAATGGCACCTAAATTATTTTTGTCAGACAGCGCCCACAAATTCCTTGAAAATTAAAAACATTGATCTCAGTAGTGGGACAAATATTAAGAGTTACATAAGGAAACGCTACTATGAAAAAAATTACGATGAACGCAAGTAACGCAACTAATTCAAACGATTCTGAGTTTGTTTTTCCGAAGAATAGCACGATAGTCTATATAACTAACCAAGTAAATAAGAATCAATTATTATGCAGTCACGTTATTAAATAACAACCTAACCGAGATAATGGATGTCATTAGCCAACTTATGGCCATATTGTCTAAAAGTCCCATAAAAGGAATAATGTCGAGGCCTACTCTTTTACAACAATTGCCAATAACACTGCAGAACTAGTACAAACTGTCAACCATCGAACAAGAAGTTAGTGAGGAAGAAATCGATGGCGAACAAACGATTTTTAGAAGAGAGTCAACCTGCATCCCATGGTGAATAATAATCGCATCGCCAGAACAACCCGTGAAACCGAACGAAGATACCATTCAAATGGTTAAATAAATCAGTTTATTATCAAACTCTCGAATAACATATCTTAACCTTCCTCGAAAATCTTTAAACTAAATTCAAAGCGAATTCCAATCAGTGTGTGCACAAAAAATAGATCTAACTGCAATCCCCCTCCCCCTCCCCACTCCCGAAACCTCACTCACCAAAATAAAACTTATACTCATTAGGCAATGTTTAACATACCTAAAAGATAGTTTAATACATTTTGTCTCAGTATACCTTGAGACAAAACAAGAATTATGAATTGCTATAAGACCTTCAAGCTACACAACCAGATAAGATAGCCGCTAACCATTCGAAAGTAGGTGATGCCATTGTAACATGACATAAAAATCGTTACATATTTAGCCGGATAGTTACTCAAACTAAAAAGAAAGAGATACACCGAAGCAGTAAAAAATCATGTTTCCAAAATCTCAAATCAGTTTGAACCCATTACGTCCAGAAAAAATAGAATTTTTACTTGGAGTTTGAGCTTCATTTTTAACTAGAAAATATTTTCCAAAACTACCTAGTCTACCATTTTCGAAGTTGATCTTTTAATTGTCGGGGTCAAAATTGCATTTAAATGAGTTTAAAGACCAATATGGTATCTTTAAAAAAAATTATAAAATTTCGGATTTTTTTATTCAATATTTTTTTTCGCATCGAAAAAGTAATGGAAATGATTCTGGATCGCAATCATAAGTGTAAAGAATGTTTTAGCTTTATGATTAAATTTTTTTGTTTGGTCTTGAAACTTTCTAACCTTGATAAATCAATAAACGAATCATAGAATAATTAATTACAAGTATTTTTAATAATATGATTTAGTTGTTTAATTGCCCAAGAAATGGTCAACACGTCCGTTGTCACTCAACATATTATACCAGGCTGTTCAATATGTTTTGCGTTTCAATAAGAGAGGGTGTTGCTACTAGCCTAAATTTTTTTTTGTTATGTTGGTACACTCTTCATACGAACGTATTTGAAGTTTCATTTCAATCTGTCAATTCATTCTTTGTTTACTAGCCATGCAGTATCGACGTGTCACAGTATTTCTTTACAATGGAAAAAATCAAGTATCGTGCAGTGATTGCATTTTTATTGTTGGAAGGTTTAAAAGCAAAGGAAATTTATAAACGAATGTTGAAAGTGTATAAGGACTCTTCGCCTTCAATTAGTACAGTAGAAAGATAGGTTGCTGAATTGAAACGTGGTCGTACAAGCCTTAAAGACGATCCACGTCAAGGACGTCCAAAAATAGCAAGAACACCAGAAATCGTAGAAAAAATACAGGATATCGTACTGAAAAATCGTCGAGTGACTGAAAGAGATGTAATAGAAGCCCTAGGTGTCTCATTGGGCAGTGTAAGCAATATTTTGACAGATGTATTGGGTTTCAGAAAGCTGTGTGCACAATAGGTGCCGCATTCGCTAACAATGGAACAAAAACACATTCGAATGCGACAAAGTGGATTTCGTGCGTCGATTTATCACTATGGATGAGACTTAGATCTATCACCATGATCCTGAATCAAAACAAGAAGCTAAAGAGTGGTGTGAACCTGGTTCTTCGGCTCCGAAACGAGTTCGTGTCCAGAAATCGGCCAAGAAGGTGTTAGCATCAGTTTTTTGGGATGCGAAAGGAATTTTGTATGTGGATTACTTGCAAACTGGTAAAACAATAAATTCTGAATATTATTGTAACCTTTTAGATCATCCGAAGAAAAAAATTCGTGAAAAGAGACCCGGTTTGCAGAAGAAAAAAATCCTTTTTCATCAGGACAATGCACGGTGTCACAAGAGCATTTTGACAATGGCTCAAATTCATGAATTAAAGTTCGAATTGTTGGAGCATCCACCGTATTCACCAGATTTGGCCCCTAGCGACTTCCATCTGTTTCCAGACCTAAAAGAATTCATTCTTGGAAAGCGTTTTTAATCAAATGATGAGGTCATAACAGATGTGGAAGCGTATTTTGCAGCCCTTCCAGATTCTCACTTCAGGGATGGAATTCATAAATTAGAATCTCGTTGGAACAAGTGTATTGATGTTCAGGGAGACTATACTGAATAATAAACTGTATTTCAAACCATAAAATTTTTTTTTTCTTATCGAACTGCAAAACTTATTGAACAGCCTGGTACAGGGTCTTCAAAAAGTCCCGGTCCGGTTGAATAACTTGAAACGTAGGCGTTGCTCAAAAAAATAGTTGAGGCAAAAGTTGTAAGAAATTTTCCAGGCTGTCCAACCGTAATCTCGACCATAACCTTGATCTTAACCTTCAAGGTCATTTCAATGTGAAGTCCATCCTTTTATATGGCGATCCCCAATTTTAATACCAGAAATTAGAAGGGCGGATAATTTTACGTTTAGATACGATCTACGCCGTTGGAAAAATTTTACCTTGGAAGGTCAAGTCAAGGTCAAGCCGTGACCGGCTGGATATTTTGATAAGTAGGTGTCATTCAAAGAAGTGGTTGAGACATAAGTCATATGTTGTATCCGCCATCTTGAAATTCTAAGTTTTTAAATCTTACCTCAAATTAGTAATCAGCGGCCTCAAATACCCATGTGGGAAGTTTTTAGTACACTTCTGAACAAACTTAATATTTTCTGTCCGCCATGTTGGATTCGACATCTTGAATTTTCAAATTTTTTAAATCCGACTTCAGATTCTTAATCAGCGAAAAGTAATAATTATGTGAGCAAAAGAATAAAATTTAGAATATCTCTAAATTGCTTTCGTTTATTAATACTAAATGTTAATACTCCATCAATTTCAATGTTCATCATTGAGTTCGCTCCTTACGTTTGATTCTTTTTATTACTTTCAAGAACTGCGTGTTATTTTCTTACATAATTTTCCGTAATTCTAGGGTCTTATGATCATAGCACTTTTCATATTGTAATCTTAAATTTAAATTTTTATTAGATTATTCCTCTATCTTAATTCAACATGGCTCCTCTAACTGAACGAGAGCAAATAATTATTCATAAGATGAAAAGATACGGTAACAGGACAAGATCTAATGAAGATGTACGGATTTTATTCTGCCATACTTCTAGGGTAGAAATAGAACCGATACCCAAATCGACAGTACAAAGAAGAATTGCGCGTTTTACTTCAAATAGGGGTATAAAAGATCTTTTTAGATCGAGTCGACCAGTGACGGCAACTACTGCAGAAAATTGTTGATTGTATGAAACACCTTTGGAACAAAATCTAAAATGTCAACCAACACAATCTGTGTCTATAAATCTAAAATATAGAAACTTGATAGGCGCCCTTTTGTATATAATTTGTGGAACACGACCAGATGTTAGTTATGCAGTAAATTTTTTGAGTCGTTTTCAAAATTGTTATGATCAAACACATTACAAGTATGCTATGAGAATTTTAAAATATCTATATTTAACTAAAGAAAAGAGATTAACTTTAAAAAGAAAGAATAATGCTGATTTACTAGATTGTTTTGTTGACGCAGATTGGGCAGGCGACATTGTAGATAGAAAATCAACCACTGGTTATATAATAAGAATGTATGGAAATGTAGTGTTTTGAAAATCAAAAAAACAAAATAGTGTTGTAAAATCTTCTACAGCTGCCGAATATGTGGCGTTGTCAGAAGCCATAAGCGAATTGAAATGGTTTATAGATGTACTCAAAGATTTAAAAATTATTATAAAAAATCCTGTAAAAGTCTATGAGGACAATTCTGGAGCAATTTGTATTGCAAAATACGGTAATTATACAAAAAACTCAAAATACATAGAGACTCATTATCATTTTGTTAATGAAAGCTATTTGAATGGTACTATAGATATAATAAAAGTTGATTCAGAGAAAAATATAGCTGACATTTTAACCAAAGCATTGGGTAAAATAAAATTTGTAAAACTAAGAGAAATGTTCAAATTGAAATAACTTTAAAAGTTTATAAAATGTAACTACTTTAAATTTAAGGAGAAGTGTTAATGTATGGGTAAATTCAGAGTATGTTACGACATCTAAGGCAAAATCAGAAACTAGTCCAGCCTGGAGTGAAGAAGCGATAGAGAGTGATACAAGATGTGATCTTGAGTAAGCTAACCTAATATACTAATTAATCTTTGTAATCTTAACAAACTATGAATAAATAATATTTCTACCATAATCTATAGTGTTTCTTGTCCACAACCTCGATTATATTAACAGGAATATCTATGGACAGTTTGTTAGAGATCAGTTACCAGAACTAATGAAAAATGTCGATTTAGACAAGGGACAAAGATTGTGTTGCCAGAATGATGATTCACCAGTACATTTTACATGGATTATGTGGAATTTCTCGGATAAAAATTACAATGGTTCATGGATTGGACAAACAGGTCCAGTTGCCAGAAACAACGACGTGGACGTAGTAAGGTCTGTTTTCTTTGAGGTGCTGGATTAAAGTGAGTCCCCTTGTCTTTCACTATTTGGGGTGCTAGCTTACAGTGTGTCCCCTCGCCTCTCACTATTCGGAGTGCTGGTTTGAGGTAAGTTTCCTATCCTCTTACTATTTGGGGTGCTGGATTAAAGTGAGTCATCTTGTTTCTTACTCATTTTACGATTACTAATTTAACCTCGAAGCAAACGTTCAAAATTACGTCTCTCTACTTCAAGACACAAAAGCCAACGTCTTCTAAAATCGCGCACGGTGTTAAGCAAAGTTTGCCTTGGGATAGCAGCACATGCTCGACTAATGCAGTCTTGCATGTTTAACCTTGTCGTAGGCTGTTGTTCAAAAATAACATTTGTTATGTAGCCCCATAAAAAAAAAATCCGGGGATCTCATATCAGGTTAACAAGCAGGCCAGTTTATACGACCTCTTCATCCAATCCATCTACCATTGTACTCGTAGTTTTCATTAAAAAAAATCCCTGCGATCCGTGCAAAATGTGCTGGTGCACCATCGTGCTGGAACCACATTCTTTATTGCGACTCTAAATCGATATCTTCCATCAGCACTGGTAACTGATCTCTAATAAACTGTAAGAACTAAAACTAAAAGCATCTAAGGATAGGGCCAATAAACTGAGGAAACAAAATCGGAATTGGCAACCTTGTTATAGGAAGAAAAAAAACTCACAAGTAACCCTACTGAACTCTTACTCACCAATCAAATAAAACTTAGCACGCTGGTATAAAATAGAAAAATATAAGATACTTTAACGGGATATTTCGGAACGGGATATTGCGAGACGCTCCCTCGCACGTGCGCCTCCGCACGCGTCGGTTTCGGGCCTGCCTGGCCGTTAAGTCCCTTGATGCGGCCTCAAGTGCCCACGGACGTTAGCCATCTTTGCAATGGCACTCTCGTGCAGTGCCGGTCCGTCTACAACGCAGGATCCTCCTCGGATCCTGCTTTCACTTACGTGTGAGGGGCCTCGACTAAGGCCCCACTGCCGGCGCTGCTTCCACCGGGCTCGGCTGCTAAGTCTGCGTGCCAATTGTAGGTTGGCACCCCCGCGGATGCGGCGGTATTTGGGACAGGAACGCTAGAAGGAAAAGGATAAATAAAATTCACCCGTTATCCGCTAATAACATTATTATAAGAAAAATTTAACAAAATTGTATTAAAGACACCTATTTATCGCGTAGAGGCTCCTTATTGAGGATCGCAATTAGTATTGCTTGACGTACAATACTAATAAAATAGACACGCACTGCGCATGCGCACCGTCCATTTATCTAGCTGTATTCACTCAGCAAGTGAACACGTGTGAACCAGCCCTAATACACGTGGGCTGGTTTTAGACGTGTGAGCCGGCCTTAACTTTTGGCGGGATCACTGACGGTTGGACGCAGCCTCTCGCGGCCAACCGGGAGACCACACGCGTGTAGTCTCTCGCGCGTCTACACACACACACGCACATACATACACTTAACCACTGTATATGTGTGAGTGAGAGCGAATCTCTGACTCACCGCTGGCATGAACAATGTAATATATAATTTTGCGACCGCTCGCGTATAGATATATCTCATGGACAATTAATAGTCTAAGAGGCCACTTACTTCTAACTATTTCTCGGATTTGTCCTTTTGAACCTTGAAAATCTTTGCGGACTCAGTTACAGCGGCGGAATTTTCTTTGCTTGACAGCACGTCGTTGCTGCTTGGCGGTCGGGAAGAGAAGGCTCCCTTTTTCTCCCTCTCGCATCGCGCTTCTCCTCTTTTTCGGCGCTGTGCCATCGATTGCTTGATCGATAGCGCCGTGTGTTGGCACGCCGTAAATTCTCTTGCCTTTTTCCGCGTCGCACCATCGATGACTTGATTGATGGCACCGCGAGTAGTTGCGCCGCGAACTCTATCTCGCACGGCATGGCAGGTGGCCTAACCTCAACGGTCCACCACCTGTCACAATATGTATTTTTTCTTAGTGATCCAATTTCATTTTTTGGAAAATATCTCTACTTATTTTTTAAAATATAGTGCAAGGCTGGCAGGTAAGCAAGGAGCCTCTAATGACTGGAACGAATGGTTCTCATGGCAAAAGGCTAAAGCTACGAATAGTTTGGTTTAGTATAAACATAAGCCAGCTCTTCCAATTGAAATTTATAATGCTATCAAGCCAGTCTACGAAGCATTGACCAAAGACGACAAATTTTCTTACTCAATGCATCGGCGGTGATACTCAAAACTGTAATGAAAGTTTAAATTCAACTATGTGAGCATCGGTCCCAAAATCCACTTCTAGCAGTGAAACTGTGTTAGATATAGCTGTGGATATTGCAGTTTGCGTGTACAATGACGGCTCTGCTTCAATTTTTCACATAATAAAAGCGATGAATTTAAGCTACTTAAGCTATTGCAAAATTTTTCATGACTGTCTAAAACTTAAAACTTCAAACGTTTTTATCTCAAAAGTATATATCTTATGTTGGCCGCACCCATAACTCGAACTATTTTTTATCAATCCACTTCAAATTTTAATAACATCTTTAAAAATATATTGTCTAAATAAGTACGTAGGATTTTTGTTTATTTGGCGTAGTTTTTTATCATTAACAATTTTCTGGCGATTTTTTCTACGAATTTTGCAAGTTTAAATTTGGAAGTGCGCCTTTCGGCTAAGAATCAATGTATCACAAAAATCCTACATACTTTTTTAGCAATTGTTATACAAAATAAAAAAAATTTAATGTATGTGTACCCTTCCAAAATAGAGAGGTCATCTGAGAAACGCTGCAGAGCCGCCATTTTTTAATTATTTATTCTATAAAAATTATGTTTTTTAGTTAATTATATGCACAATAAACTTCTGCCTTTATAAACTCGACTTACTTTATATTTTTCCTAAAAAAAAATCACAAAATAGCCTATCATTCCAGCCTCTAGAGTATGCCTCATATGATGAGGCCTTATTTCAACAAAGGCCTCTTTACGACGAAAATTGGTATTCCTCTCCAAAGTTGACAGAATTTTTGCATTAAAAAGAGACAGGATTATGTGGTACGATAAAAAAAAAACAGAAAAGGATTACCGTATTTAAGTATAAAACTTGAAAGAGGAGAATCTCAAATTGCACATAATATGATCTGGTTGGCCATAAAGTGGCAAGATAAAAAGGAAGTATACATGATTACATCAGTGCATGAATGCGAATATTCGAAGACAGAAAAAAGAGATTAGAAAACTGTGGAAGGAAAAACAAAACCATCATGCATAATTGATTACAATCAAAATGGGAGGAATAGACTTGATTGCAAACAATTATCATTGACCGAGACTGTAGAAAGTCATTGAAGTGGCACAAAAAGATATTTCTTCACGCTCGATATGGTCCTTATAAATTCACGTGCATTGTATAACATAAATAATACAAGATTGTCTTTTCATGCTTTTAGAATAAAAATAGTTGAAATATCCTTCAATTAAATGTTGAGCTAAATGAAAGTTATGAATCGACCCCTGCACGCCTTGTGGGAAAACATTTACCTGTTCACTTAGAAAAAAGAAAAAGATGCTCCTAGTATGACAAATAAACGAGCAGAATCAAAATTTCATTGCTGTAAATGCTCCGTTTCACTGTGTGTAACTTCTTGTTTTTATATTTATCACACTAAATGTATCTTTTTAAAGTATTTTTTCCAACAAAAAGAGTACAGAAGTGCTAAGAGCTATGCAAGTATTTAAAAAAAGTTCACACTTTAAGAAGTACAGCAATAATGGATTCGCCATTTCGAATTATACTATTCTAATTGTAGAATCATTGATCAATAACTCTAAAAACACCTACAGAAAAATTTTGAAGCGATTTGATTGAAAAAAATTTGAATCAATGAGAAAGAGCAGCCACATTAAATATGTCATTTTAAGGTTTACTAGTCTAACACAGTAATATCGAATTGGCCATTTTAAATATTATTATTCTGGTAGCAAAAAGGTAATCTGCGATATCTAAAACTTAAATGCATAATTTTAAAGCAAAAAAATATAAAAAATGGAAATTAGCTGAAAACTGTAGCTATATTGAATCCGCCATTATGAATTTCATTATTTTGATTGCAGAATCGTGATTTAATTGCAAAAAATGTAACCAGCGGCATCTAAAATTCCAAGGCTTGATTTTTAAGCAAAAAAAAATTGAAACCAACTGAAAAGCGTAGCCATCTTGTATTCTCAATTATGAATTTTAATATTTTTATTGCAGAATCATGATTGTAGACTTCGAAAACCCTTACAAATGAATTCTTAAGCAACTTGAGGAAAAAATTAGGCATATCAAAAATTAATATTTTAACGCATAAATGCGTTTCTTAGCCCTCTAAAGGTTAAACAGCCTTAAATTTTACTTGTTGAAGTCAAATGGACGTTAAATTCGGTCTTAGAGACCTAAAATATCTATTAACTGGTTAGGTAACTCGTTATGGAGCTAATTCTTAAGATTTAACTTACATTTGATCTTGACCCTAATCTGTTTAGATCAAATGGACACCAGATTCATTTTTAGCTACCTAAAAATTTATGAAAATAATAGACTTTTCCATAAGACCATTCATTTGTCTGGTGGAAACAAAAAAATTTAGTTTTAGTTATTTTACTATAAATGTCCACTATTTGAAACCTTTCAGGGTTGATTTATACTCCAAAAAATGAGATTGGGCCACTATGAAAAAATACTTATTTCATATTTTTCCATTTCATACTAGCGTACAAAGTTTTATTTGATTTAGTGAGTAGCATTTGGGTGGGGTTACTTGTCAAAATACGAACAAGCATGAACATACCGATACCAACATTAGAATCACCATGCATTATCTACTAAATCCCGTCGTGCAAATACAACGTATTAAGATTCAAACATCTTTGGCTTCCATGGAGCCGATGTTACGCAGCATGGGGAAATATTCTGTATGTTGGACGATCTCGTTTCACCTGCCATAACTTCCAGCTTAATCATGGATCTGGATATTACGGTTGTCGAGAGAAGTAACCACTAAAAGGGGGAGATGAGACGTCCCATGGACGTCACCGAGCTACATACATAACTCAGCTACGACATCGCTAACAACAGCTCTCCCTATGTGTTGAAATTAATTACGAGCTGGAACCCACCGTGCGTTGACACCTTTATCATTCTATTCTACGCCACCGATGGCTCCGCCGACGCACCAAACGACGAAAGGCCTAAATTTCTTTTAATACATCGTTCAATAAGTCCCGAGACTAACCCAGAGATGGTGCTAGTAGTACCAAACTGGCCACGTTTCCATAGAGTGCGAATCTTTACATGAAACGTATAAAAATTTCACGTCGATCGGATCACAGACAGCAGAGTTATCGAGGTTAGAGTAAAGTCACTTTGTAATTTGTTTGAAAAATGGAAAAAGCGAGTTTCGCGTGTTAATAAAACATTGTTTTTTAATGGGTAAAAACACCGTAAAAGCCCAGCAATGGCTTGTAAAACATTACCCGGACTCCTCTCCATCCAAACCAACGATTTGTCTTTGGTATGCTAAGTTTAAACGTGGTCGTACGGACACAAACGATGCGGAACGTTCGGGTGGGCCATTGGAAGCCGTTACACAGCAAAATGTGAGTGAAGTGTTAAAAATTGTAATGAAAAATCGCAAAGTGAAGGTCCGTGAAATTGCAGAAATAACACAGATATCATCTGGAAGCGTATTTACA
Organism: Chalcis sispes; assembly: GCA_949987625.1. Taxonomy (NCBI): domain Eukaryota; kingdom Metazoa; phylum Arthropoda; class Insecta; order Hymenoptera; family Chalcididae; genus Chalcis; species Chalcis sispes. The sequence continues at coordinate 32,455,060 of OX465097.1, forward strand.
ATCCTTTATGAAAAATTGAGCATGAAAAAGGTTTTTTCCAAGTGGGTGCCGCGATTGCTTTCAGTGGAACAAAAACAGCAACGAGTCGCTATTTACTCGCAATAAAAAGGATTTCCTGCGTCGGTACGTGACCATGGATGGAACATGGATACATCATTTCACTCCGGAGTCGAATCGGCAATCATCTGAGTGGCACATGGCTGGCGAAAGCCGCCCAAAGCGTCCAAAAACGCAGCAATCTGCTGGCAAAGTCATGGCGTCTGTTTTTTGGGATACACATGGCGTGATTTTCATTGACTACCTGGAAAAAGGTAAATCAATCAACAGTGATTATTATATTGACTTGTTGGTACATTTGAAGGAGGAGATCGCAGCAAAACGACCGCACATGAAGAAGAAAAAAATCCTTTTTCACCAAGACAATGCACCATGCCACAAGTCCATGAAAACAATGGCAAAATTGAACGAATTGGGCTTTGATTTGCTTTTCTACCCCCCGTATTCGCCAGATTTAGCCCCCAGCGACTACTGGCTCTTTGCTGATCTCAAAAAAATGCTCCAGGGAAAAAAATTTGGCTCGAATGAGGAGGTCATTGCCGAAACTGAAGCCTATTTTGAAGCAAAGGATAAATCCTTCGATGAACATGGTATAGAAATGTTGGAAAGGCGTTGGAAAGATTGTATCACTCTAAAAGGAGATTATATTGATGAATAAAAATGATTTTCGAAAAAAATGTTGTTTTCGTTGTTAGTCTCGGGACTTATTGAACGATGTGTTAAATAAGTTCTAAGGTTGCAGCTTTTAGTTTTTCAAAATAAGAAACTTTTTTGTTATTTGTTCAAATAATTTTTTACAAACAATTACAAATGACGAGAAAAAAACAAGGGTACTTCTTTTTAAGATTTGTTCCGAATCTAATATACTTTGGAGCTATCTGGCCCAGATTCGGCGTAGGATTTAATGGATTAATCCGTCTTTCGTCGAATAAACGTTAACGAAAAATAATTTCTTGGAAAGAAATATAAAGAGCAACGCACATTTTCAAAAGTATACCACATTATGTTATAAAATGTTAGTAAGTAGTGAATAATGATATTTTACGAATAATTAAATAATGAATAATGTAAACTGTAAAACGGTATTTACTTACCGAATATTTCTTAGCAGAAACGTGATACTTTTAAAAAGTATGACTTATTGCTAGTAGGATGTGATCAAACAGCATCATGAATGTGTCGAGGCACTCGATATTTTGAAATAAACAAAAAACTTTATTACTTCTAGGGATGAAGATGAAGAACAGCGTATATAGTTGAATTATATCTGTAGGATGTTGTGAAATGATAACTAAAGTTAATAATTAAAAATCTAGAATTATGTTATATAAGCAACTTAATAAAGATTAACGCGAAGAATGTTTAGTACTTGAATATCTCTCAGCAGGATCGTTATACTATCGTATAGAGACAAATCTACATTAAGAATATAAAATAAATAAACCCTTTAGATTGTCGATGCCTGTATAAAAATGGTCAAACGCTTACGATCATCAGTTAGTATGAGAACTATAGATTGTAATGTCGGGTGTTACTCTTTTAGCTGTGGTTCAGCTGCACTGTCATTTTGCTGTTTTTGAGCCTAAACATCGAAGCTTATGGGCTCGGGGTGGCGGAGGATAAAGTTTGTAAGTGTTTGTTTGGGAGAGGTGTGCGTTTCCAGGATTGAGCAGATGCAGAAGGTTCGGTTCTGAAATTGGAATCAGCTTCGAGCCCTGCTCTGCATAAGGTCCTACTAAAAATGATAGTGGATAACAGAATAGTCGGCCGCGTTTCAGGCAATAATTCCGTAGGAGGATTTTAAGATAAAGAGAAGATTTTTAAACATTTAAATTCGAACTCACTTTTTATTTAAGAATCTAGTGATGGGCGACAAATCCTCTCTCTCTCTCTCTTTCTCTCTGTCTCTCTCTCTGCAGTCCGCTGTTGTCCTCGATGTCGTATTCTTGACGTTAGAATTATGAATGGTTTATTTTTGTTTTATATATTGTTCTATTCTGCGAGGTTTGCTGCTCGTTTGTAGAAGTAGTGTTAGGCTGTTCCCTCGAATGCTGGCTGAGGTCTCCTCGTAATTGACGCTTCGTAGATGCTTCGTACTTGTAAGGTAATGTTTCCCTCGAGTGCTGCTTGAGGTCTGCTGCTTGGTGGAAATTTTGCACCGTATTTAAGCGCGTCGGGGAAGCTATTCAGCAATATCTTTATTAGCCAGGAAATTTGGGTAGAGGTCAAGTTTTTCGGGCCCCCTCTTTGTGGCGGGCTTCTTAGTTAGAGAGAGGGAGGGCAAAAATTAGATAGATAGATAGATACTTATTTTTAATATACAGAGTTGTACAATTACAATTAAAGATATATAAACAGTAACAAAAAGTAAAATAATAATAAAATAAGAATAAAAATATAGTAAAATAAAACAAAATAAAATACCATGCTGTTCAATAAGTTTTGCGTTTCGATAAGAGAGGGTGTTGCTACTAGCCTAAATTTCTTTTTGTTATGTTGGTACACTCTTCATATAAACGTATGTGAAGTTTCATGTTAATCTGTCAATTCATTCTTTATTTACAGGCCATTTAGTATCGACGTGTCACAGTATTTTTTTACAATGGAAAAAATCAAGTATCGTGCAGTGATTGAATTTTTATTTTTGGAAGGTTTAAACGTAAAGGAAATTTATGAACGAATGTTGAAAGTGTATAAGGACTTTTCGCCTTTAATTAGTACAGTAGAAAGATGGGTTGCTGAATTTAGACGTGGTCGTAAAAGCCTTGAAGACGATCCACGTCAAGGACGTCCAAAAACAGCAACAACACCAGAAATCGTAAAAAAAATACAGGATGTCGTATTGGAAAATCGTCGAGTGACTAAAAGAGATTTAGTAAAAGCCCTAGGCATCTTATTGGGCAGTGTAAGCAATATTTTGACTAATGTATTGGGTTTCAGAAAGCTGTGTGCACAATAGGTGCCGCATTCGCTAACAATGGAACAAAAACACATTCGAATGCGACAAAGTGGATTTTGTGCGTCGATTCATCACTATGGATGAGACTTGGGTCTATCACAATGATCCTCAATCAAAACAAGAGGCTAAAGAGTAGTGTGAACCTGGTTCTTCGGCTCCGAAACGAGTTCATGTCCAGAAATTGGCCAAGAAGGTGTTAGCATCAGTTTTTTGGGATGCGAAAGGAATTTTGTTTGTGGATTACTTGCAAACTGGTAAAACAATAAATTTTAAATATTATTGTAACCTTTTAGATCATCTGAAGAAAAAAATTCGTGAAAAGAGACCCGGTTTACAGAAGAAAAAAATCCTTTTTCATCAGGACAATGCACGGTGTCACAAGAGCATTTTGACAATGGCTCAAATTCATGAATTAAAGTTCGAATTGTTGGAGCATCCACCGTATTTACTAGATTTGGCTCCTAGCGACTTCCATCTGTTTCCAGACCTAAAAAAATTCATGCTTGGAAAGCGTTTTTCATCAAATGATGAGGTCATAACAGATGTAAAAGCGTATTTTGCAGCCCTTTCAGATTCTCACTTCAGGGATCGAATTCATAAATTAGAATCTCGTTCGAACAAGTGTATTGGTGTTCAAGGAGACTATACTAAATTATAAAGTGTATTTAAAACCATAAAATTGTTTTTCTTATAGAACCGCTAAACTTATTGAAAAGTCTGGTAAAGTAGATTAAAGTTGAAAAGCAGGTGACCAGTATGATCTCTTTAAGTAGAAAGGAGAAGAGTAAAAACAGAGGATTCAAAAAGTGAGATAGAGTTTATGGTATAGTAAGAAGAGGGGAGACTATTCCAGGAACGGGAAGAAGAAACGAGAAAGGATCTGTCACGATACTCAGTGGCTGCGGACGGTATGATCAATGGTCTCACATCACCTTGAGAGGGCCTATCAAACTGGCTCCACAAGAAATTTTCATACAGATACGAGGGTTCTTGTGTTCTAAATATCTTGAATAAAATATTAAGCATAAAATATTTTCTCCTTATAGCCGTAGACAACCAGCCCAGAGAGAACCTAAATTGGGCAATGTGCTCGCGCCTAGATACACCATAGATATAGCGAATACCAGAGTTAATGACTCTCTGTAACTTGAGATCAAGTTCACCAGATAGATCGCAGAAGACAATACTGCAGTAATCTACAAGTGGCAACAGTAGTGACTCAATTAGGTGCTTACGCAGGATGAAGTTGGTGCTCGGTCGAACGAAATTTAATCTGTACAACAGACTGTTTGCTTTGCGACAAATATGAGCAGCATGCTCTTTCCAGGTAGTTTAGAATTAAGGTGTACACCAAGATTACGCACAGATTTTTCAAAGGGTATAAGCATACTGTTAACATACACTCCCTTGGTAGGCATGTTCAGGAGCTTATTCATGTAGAAGTAAGAGCCGAAGATTATAGCTTTGGTTTTGCTAACATTCAGGTGTAAATGATTTGTAACAGCCCATTGCAAAACTAGATCAGCATGTTTACTAAGAAAATCAGCTTCACACTCCAAGTCTGACAATGGAAATTGGACATAGATCTGCATATCATAAGCGTATATTAAATTAAATTGACGAACAGTAGGATCGAATGAATAGGAGACGTCATTAATATTGGGTTCTTCGATACTTATTGTCGTTTTTTTCATGTTTTTCAAAGTGAATTTATTTTATCAACAACAAACATTAATTAATGATATATTGACCGTTTTGTTGGATAACCTTTTGCCATCTTGCGGTAAGTTGAAAAATTCCATGTTCGAAGAAGCCTTGGTTTTTAGAAGCGAAGAACTGGTCCAACTCATTTTTTGCAGCCTAATCGGAATCGAAAGTTTTACCAGTCAAATGGTTTTTAATCTTTAACTGGTGACAAGCGGTCTCACAGGCCGAGCGGTGTCAGACGGTGCGATATACGCGTCAACTTAGCACGTATTTTGGGTTCTGATTTTTTGTCTTTTTGTTTGGGTTCTTGTTGGGTTGTTGTTTGGGTTCTGAGTTTAAAAACTGAAGTAAGCTAGCATAAATACTTTCGATGCTATAGACCATTTAACAGCAGCGGCTTCTCAGGCCGCGCGTCACCAGTTACGTTACACAAAAACCATGTCACCAGTCAAAGGTTAAGGGAGCGAAACAAATAATAGTCTGATGGTGCTAAGTCAGGGCTATAGGGTGAATGTGGCATCAGTTCCCAATTGAACTCTACACAGTGTGTCCCATGGAAAACGAAACTTTTTCAAAACATCGATTTATATTGGCACCACCTATTGGTGGATGTTAACAATGGAAAGGTCCATTCTCAACTTACATCCTGTCAAAATTGTATGACATTTAGTTTAATGGAAACCAAAATATCGCGCTTAAAGTGACAATGTGTTTGTGGCATCGGTCGAAAAATGAACTTCGAACAAAGAGCAAATATTAAGTTCTGTTTTAAACTCGGTAAATCCTTTACTGAGATGCATAATTTGCTGAAACAAGTTTATGGCGATAATTGTCTATCCCGTACCAGAGTGTATGAGTGGTATAAGCGGTTCCAGGAAGGTCGTGAAGACATTCAGGACGACGAACATCCAGGTCCTTTAAATACCGTGGTTACTAAAAGTAAAATTGAAAAAGTGCGTGAATTTAAAAAAAATGAGCCAAAATCTTTATTGCGATACATGGAAATGGAATTGAATATGTCCAAAAATTCAATTCATTGCATTTTGACCGATCATTCGAATCTACGGAAGGTGTGTGCACGCTTTGTTCCACACAAATTGACCGACTACGAAAACGCACCGAATTCAGCATTGTAAGGATTTGATTAAAGAGTCAAAAAAGGACCCAAACTTGAAATATTCAATTGTGACTGATGACGAAAAATGGTGTTTTCAATATGATCCCGAAACAAAGCATCAAAGTGCTGAATGGAAGCACCCAATCCGAAAAAAACTCGTCTTGAAAAGTCAAAAGTGAAGACAATGTTGATTTGTTTCTACGATTCGGAGGGTATTATTCATCGTAAATTCGTTCCACCTGGTCAAACGATTACTGCTGTGTTTTATATTGGTGTAATAAAGCGTTTGCTCAGCCGTATTCGTCGTGTGTGGTCACAATACCGTGAAAAAGGGAGCTGGCGTTTGTTGCATGATAATGCCCCATCTCATCGATCGAACTTGATCACGGATTTTTTTAACAAAAATTCCATTTTAACCATCAACCATTCACCGTACTCGCCGGATTTGGCTCTGTGCGACTTCTACTTGTTCTCCAAATTGCATTTGCCTATGAAAGGAAAACGTTATGCCGACGTAGAGGCCAAGCAAAGAGCGACGACCGACATACTAAAGTCGATGGATAAAAATGATCTCAAAAACTCATTCGTTATGTTAATTGATCGTGCAAAACGTTGTATTGATGCGGAAGGAGACTATTTTAAATAAAATAAATGAGATTCGCCGAAAAATTGAGTTTTTGTCTTTATTTTGAACAAGTTCCGTTTTCCATGGGACACACTGTGTTTTAATTTTTGACGGGTTATCAAAGAGGTGTGAGGTTTGGCGTTGTTATGATGGAACATCACACCTTTGCGATTGGCCAGTTCAGGGCGTTTTTTCTTGATTGCTCCGTTCAATTTCGATAGTTGACGACAGTAGACATTCGTATCAATAGTTCCGTTTTTTGGAAGAAGCTCAAAGTAGACTATACCTATGTAATAACACCACACGGAAAGCATACGAGGGTGGTTCAATAAGTACCCGTGTTAGAAATGAAGACACCATTTTTTCAAAAAAAATTTTTTTTTATTTTTCAACATAGTCCTCTTTTAGAAAGATACGTTTCTTCCAACGTTCCTGCCATTTTTTCAACCCCTCCAAAAAATAGGATTTGTCGAACTCTCCAAAATACGCCTCTGTCTCGGCGATGACTTCCTCGTTTGAGCTAAATTTTTTTCCCGCAAATCATTTCTTCATGTTAGGGAACAAGAAAAAGTCGCACGGAGCCAGATCGGGTGAATACGGGGGGTGCGGCAGCAATCCATAACGCAATTAATGCAGTTTGGCGGCGACAACTCCGGATGAATGTGCTGGTGCGTTATCATGGTGAAACAGCACCTCCTTTTTTACCAAATGCGGCCGTGTCTCCTTCAATTTTTTATCAAATTGGTCCAATAACTCACTGTAGTATTGTTTAGTGATCGTTCTTCCTTTTTCTAGAAAATCCATGAGGATGACGCCGTTCGCATTCCAAAAAATCGTCGACATGACCTTTCCGGCCGATGGGACCGTCTTCGCCTTCTTTAGAGCAGATTCGCTGGAAGAAATCCATTGTTTTGAGTGTTGCTTAGTTTCTGGTGTGTAATGATGAATCCAGGTTTCATCAACGGTGACAACTCGACGCAAAAACTCCTTCGGATCTCGCTTAAATTGCTCCAAACACTGCTTCGAAGTTAACAGCCGCATCCGCTTGTTGTCCACCGTGAAAAATCGCGGCACCCATCAGGCCCACAATTTTTTCATCGCCAACTTATCATGTAAAATATTAATTGCCGTTTCGGTCGACACACCTACGGCCTCTGCTACTTCGCGCACTTTCGTTCGTTGATCAGCGAGAATCATGTCGTAGACTTTTTGAATGATTTTCTCGATAACCACGTCTGCCGGGTGTCCTGGTGGCTCCTCATCAAAAACGGATGTTCGCCCACGTTTAAATTCTTTGAACCAATATCTAACTGTGGTCATAGATGGCGAAGTGTCCCTATAAACAGCATCCAACTTTGCCTTTATCTCCTCGCATTTTTTTCCATCCAAAAACAAAAAGCGAATTACCGAACGATACTGTTTTTTTTCCATCTTAGCGAAAATCACGAAACACGTCTTACTCCAATGGCTGCCAAATCCAAACTAACGTATCAATCAGTCTGAAATTTGTTTTACCGTCGTTTGATAGATTGCAGCACACGATGATAATACCAACTTCCATCAGGAACGCCCTCTGTCGTCAAATACGGGTACTTATTGAACCGCCCTCGTAATCTTCTTTTGGTGAATATTGGCTTTGGATGTCGATCGTGGGGGCTTATCTTGCTTCCATGATCGTTTTCGGACTACATTATCGTACACAATCCATGTTTTATCACCCGTTATGATTCTTTTTAGAAATGGACCGTTTTCGTTACGATTCAGCAAAGAGTCGCATATGTTAATGCGTTTGGTGAGGTGGATTTCGTTTAACTCTTGAGAAACCCAAACATCCAGTTTGTTTACGTAACCAAGCTGTTGTAAGTGCAAGTAAACGGTTAAATTCAATATGCTAAGCTTCTCTGCTATCTCTTGAGTTGTCATATGCCAGTTAGTTTCGATTAACGCCTTTATTTTGTTGTCGTCAGTAGTGGTTGGACGACCAGTATGTGGTGCATCTTGCACATTAAAATTTTCAGAACGAAAGCGAGCAAACCGACGCTGACACTGGCGTTCAGTAACGCAGTCCTTACCATGAACTTCACACAATTTCTTTCGAGCTTGCACCGCATTTTTGCTCTTTTGGCAGTAAAACAATAAAGTATGCCGATAATGCTTACTTTGATTGTCCATTTTTAACTAAATTTTTAACCAACTTGTTATTAACTAATGACGCTCAGTTTTTGACAGAAGATAGTGTACAGTCTAAATTTTATAATAGTATATAATAATATACGCCACGCAACCACTACTACATGAAATATGCAGTTAACACCATCTATAAGAAAAAAGCAACATTAATTATCGAATAACCCAATATATATAAGAAATAATAGAGGTCCAAGAATAGACTCTTGAGGAACATCAGTATTAAGTTTAAGAAATGATGACGGATTGCCATTACAGTCTAGAACCGCCTGCTGTCTACCCGTGAGGTAAGATGCAAACCATCTGATTGCAGATGACGATAAATCATATTCGATCAATTTTTGCAGTAGGATGACATGGCAGACCTTGTCAAAGGCCTTGCTGAAATCAAACAATATAAGTAATGATACCCATCACTTGTTTATACCTGACCTGATATCATCTGTGAGATTAGTTAGAGTATACTGTATACTGTGGCTAGTGCGAAAACCTGTTTGAGAAGGGTCTAAAAACTGCCGAATACTGAAATAATTATCAAGCTGCTGATGCACGAGTCGCTCTAAAACTTTGTACAGGTACAACAGTAATGAGATAGGCCGTTTGTCATCCATAACCCTAGGAGAGGCAACTTTATTGATAGTTGTGATGAGTGCTTTCTTCCAGACAGCAGGCACGTAGGATTCTCGTAGAGAGTCATTGAACAGACGACACAACAATGGGGTAATAACTAGAAAAGCAGTATTTATAAGCGACTGTGGGATGCCATTATACCCACGTGTCTAGGAAGAAGAGTGATGCACCTCACTTCTAACATCATCTACAGTGACTGAATGAAAGTCGAAAAGAGGTTTATAAGTCAGATTAGCATCTAGGGAGTCAAGAAAAGAGTCAATGGTAGGAACCTTAGGGTCAAATACCTCACTAGCAAAAAAAACGTTCAGGTCTTCATCGGGGAAGGAATGTTGAGAGCTAGTGGGGGCAGGGCAGATGTCAAGGTGGCGCAGTTCCTTCCATATCTGAGTAGGTTCTGAGAGACGAGTGAGTCTGTCATGATAATATAGCTGTCTAGCAGTTTCAGTCTGTTTGAAAAAGATGTCACGAGCTGTTCTGTATTGTCGGAGATCAGTAGGTAGTCTAGTGCGTTTGTATTGTCTGTAAGGTCTGTCTCTGTCTCGCAAAAGCTCAAGAATAGTGGGTGTAAACCATGGACGATGAGCTTCCCTCTGTTTGATAGTTTTAAGTGGAACAAATGAAGCGATAGCATAATTTAGATATTTAAACACAGTATGTCGGAAAAGTTCCCGAACTTTTGAAATAAAAAATCGAAAATTACATCTAAAGAAATTTATTCCAGTTAACTTTCAACATAGTCCCCTTCCCTAGATATACACTCATTTGAGCGCTCCATGAGTGATTTGAAGGCTCTCTGGTACTCCTCTGAAGTTATCGCTGTGAGACGCTCGGTGCAAGCCGCTTGAATGCTCGGTAGATCTTCAAAAAATCGTCCTTCCAAGGCCATTTTTAGCTTGGGAAATGAGAAAAAGTCGGCTGGAGCCAGATCTGGCGAGTATGAGGCGTGATTGATGCGGGGGATCTAATTTTCGGCAAGATAACGCTTCACAATGTTCGAAGAATGAGCAGGCGCCACGATGTTCAAATTTCTCATCTATCGTAGAGCTTGCACCGGGGTACTAAACACACGTTCACTCAAGCACGTCTATCTCGGCAACTAATGAACGGATACTGATGAAAAAATTTTCAGACACTCCAGAGAGATGTAGCAACATAGTACCGGTGTCGTCCAAGAGGTGGCGCCACTCGTACAAGCGCTACAAAATAAGTTCGGGAACTTTTCCGACATACTGTGTATAGACAACAGAGTCGAGTATTAAGAGGAGAGTCACCATCACAGGTAGGGCAGTTCAAGAAGTAGAAGTAATTGATTAGAGCAGTACTGTTTATAGAGGTGTAGTCACGAAAAGTAAAGTTTTTAAATTGCGGTCGTGTGAGTGAGCATTTAACTGTTACTGTAATTAAGTCATGTTGTCGATGAATGGGGTATCTGTTTCTCAGTGGTCAAGTACGAGGGAAGGGGAGTATATTGAAAGGGAGCATTCGAATGTAGAATAATTTTTATAATAAAACCCTTTTTCGTAACCAGTCTCGTTATTTAATAGCCAGACCTCGTCTATATTGTATATACATACACAGAGTGACAAATGGGAAGTTGCCTAAAGTAATGACCAATAATTTTGAGATGAGTGCAGGGAAAAAAATAATAAAAATACATATTAAATCAGTGATGTGGTCATTTTTATTTGAAATAGGTTTTAGTTTAATCAAACATTTTCAACAGACACATATTACGTTTTTATAAAAATGACAAAACCTGGCGAAAGAATAACTATTAATGGTAAATATTTTCGAAGTAATCCCCATCTGAACTTGCACAATAATCAAGCCGTTTTTGGAAACTATGAAAAACTTGTTTGATTTTAGATAAAGAAATACTATAAATGCCTTTTCTAATAGCTTCTCTCAAATCATCTTTGGTCTTGAGTTTTTTCGCATAACAGTAATCTTTCATGTAGCCCCATAAGAAGAAATCACACGGGTTTAAGTCCGGTAAATGAGGGGGCCATTCTTTACTGCGTGTGCAAACTTGGGATATCTTACACCGATGACGCGTTCACCATAAACTTTGTAAATAGCTTTTAATTCCTCTTGAGTTTTATGCGGCGTAGCACTATCTTGCATAAAATAATAGTTCCTGAATAATCCACGTTTCTTAGTAAAAGAAAAAAATTTTGTAAGGATGTAACTTGATGAAATTTTTTATTATTAATCTTAGTGTCTCTCGATTCAGTTTAGAAGCTACTGCAGCTTTTCTTATTGAATCCATTGAATTATTCACGAAATGTTCTTCGTCCTCGGCAACCTTATCTTTTGTTGTAACTATGTATGAAGGACCAGGAAAATCATGACGACGATCGTCAAGAGTATAATAATTGATGAAGTTATCAATTACTCTGAGAAAGAAGTAAAAAATAAATTTAAAAACTTTATTAAAAAATGCGGTCATACGATAAAGGCTAATATAATTTTTTTTATTCTTACCTTCTAAGGGTATTTGGACTGGATACTTTTTTGCTTCCAAACTTAGTACGAAAACCTCTATACGCTTCAGTATAGTTTTTACCTCTAGAATAAAAGCACTCGATGAGATATAACTTTTCTTCGTTCGTAAGGTCACTCATTTTAAAGTATACGTATTGCTCTTTACGGCGTCTTAATAGAAACTGATAACATTCTAGAATGTACCTACATGGGCCTAGTACGATACAGTAGAGATGGAAAGAGATGCATATATTTCAGGCAACTTCCTATTTGTCACCCTATATATACAGGGTGGTCCGTTATAATCTTTTGGTTGAAATAACTTTAAAGGGAGATGGTTATATCAAAAAAGATTTCAGACAAAAGTTGTGGGGGTTGAAAGGGGTCTTCCAACGCTGACCTTGACGTTAATCTTGAGGTCAAATTTGAAGGTTATTTGAGGATCAAATCACGAATTCGAAATAGTAATCCCAATTTTTTATTACAGATTCTGATTTTGCGTCGAAAAATATGAAAGTTTTGTCTCAAACATTTCTCTCGATGTGTGATTGATGACGCTGTAATCGGCAGTTTTAATCTATCGGTGCGAATATCTCATCAAAAACGCATATGGAAAGGTAGAAAAGGAAAATTTGTTAATCTGGATAGGTGACATGCAATGACACCATAATCGATCCCCCCCCCCCCTCTAACCCCCCGTATGGAGCGGTTTCAACTTAAAAATCTAAAATGGGTACCCCAATTATATATTGCAGATTCTGATTCTGCGTCGACAAATATGGAAATTTTGATCGGAACATTGTTTAGATTCGTGGCAGATGTCGCTGTAATCGATAAAATTAAAAATGCGTACAAAAATTGTTACCGAATTAGAATTTTTTGAGGAATACACATCGTGTTCTGCAAATTAGAATTCTGTGGATAAATACGTTTAAAAAAAATCTGTTTTAAAGAAAATGTTTATTTTACTTTTAGCGTTACCTGGGGACAACGACGTGGACGTAGTAGAAGCATGTCCCCATGGGGTGCTTTTTTAATGTGAGTTCCCTTGTCTCTCACAATTCGGCCTTTAGAACCAGGCTACTGAAGCTGCAATGCTAAATTTTCCAACGCCTAAATTCATTGCAATGTGCCTGATCTGTGCAACCGACGCTCTTAGAGAAACTGAAATCCATTATTGCTGCTAACACATCATGTGTACATGCGCCACTGAGCGTATACGTACAAAAAGTCGACTGCTCTATAGGTTGCGATATCCTACACAGTACCGTTTTGTTGCCCACATCGACCTTGACCTCCAGGGATCAAACCTAAAGATCAAGGTCATCCCCATTTAACCTTGGAATGGTTTTTCAAGGTCAAATTGAAAATGACTTACAAAGCCATTCTACGATCAAATCTAGGATGGCCTTGAAATGACCTTGATGGCTCACTTCAAGGTCAAATAGAAAGACCTTCAGATGACCTTCAAGGTTGATCCCTGGAAATCGGAAACTATAAAGCTGTCCACTTGGACGACGAAAACCTTAGATGCACGTCAGGTAGACATCGAAAACTAGGAAGCGGTTACAACTCTCGTTTATGTACTATAGGGAGATGCTATTAAAAAATAAGAAATATGACTGAAAATGCCGAGAGATCATAACAATTCCGTAACTTTATTGTTATTTGGAAATTTTCGAATTAAACAGCATTCTCGAATTAAAAAAAGATATTGTACATGAATTTACTATAAATAGTTGCCACTCGTTTTTCGACAGTCTGGATTACAATCGTTTTTATTATATTCGATTTCTTTCATTTTTTGGAATTGTGGCGCCTGGGCTGATAAAGAATTTCGAAAGTTGACAGCGCGAAAATTCGAATTAGGTTTTGACGAATAGAAACAAGTTTGCATTGGCGAAATCAGCGAGTGAAAATGTTCATGAAAATCATTAGTGACCGAAAATAACAACTCGATTCGTTTTTCTTCCCGAAAAGACTCAGAATCGCAGAGACTTATTATTTCGGCTTCGGATCATTGTTCTATGTTTCATTATTTTAATCGGTTAAGAAATAAGGTTGTGCTACTGTGGCCGTACTGCGAACTTCGATTTATTAGTGCGGTATGACTTCACTGTCAGAACTCATTGAGAATATTAATTGAGAAACTCGATAGTTTTTCCAATAGCCGCCATACTTTCCAATACGTAGGTAATTTATTTGAGGTAAACATGTCGAATTATACTCCTACAGAAATTGTTGACATAATTATGATTTTAGGCAAAACTCAAAATAAATTTACAGCGGCTGCACGACTTTATGCTCAACGTTTTCCGAACAGGAGACATCCAAACAGGGTAACCATTCGTGATTTGGCTGCAAGAGCTTCAGAAGGGAGAATGACACGTGAACGCCCTTATCACGAACATAATGAAAATGACGCACGTGCCATTACTGTTCTTGCACATGTGCATATGAATCCCAATATTAGTAGCTGTGAACTACAACGAGAAACAGGCATATCTCGGTCAGTGGTGCTAAAAATTCTGGAGGCAACAAAGTATTATGCTTACCATATTGCATTAACGCAAGCATTAACACCAGCTGATATGGTAGCACGTGTTCGGTTCTGTCAATGGGTTTTGCGAAAGATTCAACGTAACAACCAATTTTTTAGGTACGTCCTTTATCTGACGAAGCTACCTTCCAAAGCACTGGCTATTTAAATAGATACAACAGTCATTATTGGTCATATGTTAATCCTCACTGGCATAGATCTATTGACAATCAACATCGATGGTCTGTAATGGTCTGGTGTGGTATTGTAAACGAGTACTTAATTGAACCCTACTTCTTTGATGATAATGTAACTGCTGCAAGATATTTGCAGTTTCTCAAAAGTCATTTGTGTAATTTAATGGAAAACGTGGATCTCAGAACCAGGCTACGGATGTGGTTCCATCAAGACGGGGCACCTCCACATTTTGCACGTATTGTACGAAATCACTTAAATGAACAATACCCCAGTCGATGGATTGGACGCAGTGGACTATTTCAATGGCCTCCCCGTTCATCCGATTTAACATCTCCTGTTTTTTACTTATGGGGGATGTTGAAATATTGCGTTTACGCACTGCAACCGACGACGCGTAATGATATGAAAGGACGCATACGAACAGCTTGTGCGGCAATATCCCGGTCTGTGTTATTACAAATAGTAGACAACTTTCATAAAAGATTAAACTTGTGTTTGCAGGAAAATAAGGACAATTTTGAACAGCATCTTCCTTGTTAGTTCTAAAGGCCGAATTGTGAGAGGCAAGGGGACTCACATTAATAAAGCATCCCATAGGGACATGATTCTACTACGTCCACGTCGTTGTCCCCGGGTAACCCTAAAAGTAGAATAAACATTTTCATCAAGAAGATTTCTTTTAAACGTATTAAGTGTAGTAAAAAGTAATCCATTATTTTGCCAATAGATGGATTTAGTAGTCTGTATCTCCCGTTGTAAAAGTGCGATCGGGTTACACTAGATGGCGTTAGAAATATAAGAATTCGTACTAAAAAAGCTTCTTATACAGTTTTGTGATTGCTTGACTCAGTATTTTTTTAGCACGCGTCAAAGATGGACACCAACAAAGAGACAATACGCCATATTTTACAGTTTTTCTTCGATAAAGGCGAAAACGCAAGCCAGGCAGCTGAAAATGTAAATAGTGTTTATGGTCCTAATACTGTTACAGCCAATCATGCGCAATTTTGGTTTCGTCGATTCCGTTCCGGTAATTTTAACGTCATAGATGCACCACGCTCTGGAAGGCCAATTGTCGAAAATGTCGATAAAATAATGGAAATCGTCGAGTCCGACCGTCACGTAAGCACTGTTTCGATTGCCCAGGAGCTAAACATTGCACAAAAAACCGTTTGGAACCACTTAAATAAGGCTGGATACAAAAAGAATTTCGATGTATGGGTGCCACACGAGTTATCGCAAAGAAACTTCATGGACCGAATTTCCATTGGCGAATCGCTGCTGAATCACAACAATATCGATCCATTTCTGAAGCGGATGGTTACTGGTGATGAAAAGTGGGTCACTTACGACAACGTCAAGCGACAACGGTCGTGGTCAAATCGCGGTGAGCCAGCGCAAACGGTGGCCAAGCCAGGGTTGACAGTCAGGAAGGTTTTGCTGTATGTTTGGTGGGACTGGCAGAGAATCATCTACTATGAGCTGCTCCCCTACGGCCGAACTCTTAATTCGGACCTGTACTGTCAACAATTGGACCGTCTGAAAGAAGCAATCGCCCAGAAGCGGCCAGTTTTGGCCAATAGGAGAGGAATTGTGTTCCATCAGGACAACGCTAGGCCGCATACATCGATAGTGACTCGCCAGAAGCTCCGGGAGCTTGGTTGGGAAGTTCTTATGCATCCACCTTATAGTCCGGACCTAGCACCAAGTGATTACCACCTGTTCCTGTTTATGACGAATGATTTTGCAGGTGAAAAATTCGCCTCAAGAGAAGATTGTGAAGATCGACTGTCCCATTTTTTTGACAATAGGGACAAGGGTTTCTACGAAAAAGGCATTATGAAATTACCTTCAAAATGGCAACAAGTTATCGAACAAAACGGTGCATATTTGACCTAAATCGTATCATTTTATATATGCTAAATAAAACCTTCAATTTAATGCAAAAATAATGGATTTCCTTCTACTACACCTAATATTTATCCACAGAATTCTAATTTGCAGAACACGATGTGTATTCCTCCAGAAATTCTAATTCGGTAATGATTTTCGTACGCATTGTTAATTTTGTCGATTACAGCGACATCTGTCACGAATCTAAAAAGTGTTTCAAACAAAATGTCCATATTTTTCGACGCAGAATCAGAATCTGCAATATAAAATTGGGGTACTTATTTCAGATTTTTAAGTTGAAACCGCTCCAAACGGGGGTTAGAGGGAGGGGGATCGATTGTGGCGTCATTGCATGTCCCCTATCTAGATTAACAAATTTTCCTTTTCTACCTTTTCATATGTGTAGTTGTTGAGATATTCGCACCGATAGATTAAAATTGCCGATTATAGCGTCATCTGTCACTCAACGAGAAAAATGTTTGTTACAAAACTTATATATTTTCCGACGCAAAATCAGAATCTGTAATAAAAAATTGGGATTTATATTATAAATTCGCGATTTGACCCTCAAATTACCTTCAAATTTGACCTCAAGGTTAACGCCAAGGTCAGCGTTGGACGACCCTCTTTAACCCCTACATCTTTTGTTAAAAACATTTTTTGATATAACCATCTCCCTTTGAAGTTATTCCAACGGATAGATTAAAACGGACAACCCTGTGTATACTCGTATATATATATATATATATATATATATATATATATATATATATATATATATATATATTGTGACAAGACACCGCGTTGTAGCCGAAATAGCTATGTGCGCCCTGTATGCTTTGCACAAAAATTAATTTAATCAATTATTATACCCCCTCCCTTGTTCTCTCTCTCTCTCACTCTCTCTTTCACAGCAGCGCACGCTTGCGCCTTCTCTCTCCCGCACACTCGAATATGCGCGATGTTCACCCCGAAAAATGCAGACCGGCTGCCCGCGGCTGCTTCTCTAGCCAGCGGAGGGCTATCGCTTCCCCAGGGCAGGAAAGTGGTAATCAGTCGCCTCACTTGCGATCACTCACTCTTGCTCTCTCTCTCTTTCTCTCTCTCTTTCTCACTATCACACTTATCATTCCCGGAAGAAATAAGGACACTCACTGTTGCTGTCTCGGTGACTCGTCCGCTAGCCGTTGAACGTCCGGCTGCTCTCTCCCGTCCTGCGATCCTTGGCTCCGGCTGCTTCTTCACCGGAGAAGAGCTGCAGATCTTCGGGGATAGCTCGACTGTTCACCGAGGGCTTCCGCCTTAACCTCGGCTGCAGATGTAACGGTGGCAACTTCCGCTAACACCTGCTCTCCTCGTCCCCCGTCTCACTTCCTCACTTCATCTCTCTCTCTCTCTCTCTCTCTCTCTCTCTCCCTTACTTCTTCACCCCGGCTATAACCCTCTTTCTCTCTCTCGCCTTCCTCCACCCTGGCTGCAACTCTCTCTCTCTCTCTCTCTCGCACTCCTTCACCCTGGCTGCAGCTCTCCCGCGTCTCTCACTTTCCAAACGCGGGAAAAACTCTACTTCGCAGGCTTTACTTACCTTGCGGGAGTGTACACCGTAACTATCCTCGCGGAAGCGTACTGCGTAACTCCGTTGCGCTCGCTCTCCTTTCCCCTTCCCTCGTGGCTCCCAAAATTCCTCGCCGATTGTCGCCGCAAGTTCATAAATCGCGTGATTTTCGAACGTTGCCGGCTTTTCGGAAAGTCCGTCTTTTCGCTACTAAGTGGGCTTTTACAAGCCGGCAACACGGTGACGGTCACGCCAGAATATAAACATTCACATTCTTCGTCGACCACATATGACGAACTCTCCGTCACTATATATACATAAAGTTGATATAGTGGTGTAACCAGAAGTTAACAGATGGCAGCACCGATAAGATGAGAATGATCTTATCAGTTTGATCGAATAGTGTAGTATGGATAGGCTCACAGAGATGGCAGCACCAAGCAGATATCAGTTTTACCGACGTGAAGAGTATAATAGTACCTGTATACGTAGAGAAGCGACAGCAGAGACTCTTGAACTCGGCGAACGATGAAAAAACAATATAAGCTCAAATTTGCTCCGGATAAAAATAAAATGTCGAAATTACAGCGAAAAAAGAGCAGCAAGCAGCAAGTCACAGCAGAGAAATATGGTTTGCAATAAAGTGCTTGCAAAGATCTGCAAAAAAAATCGCCCAAAGGCAAAGAGAGGCCGAAAACAAAATAGATACAAAAGTGTAACTAAAAGCGTGATTTCAACTAACTAGTGAGAGAGAGAGAGACAGAGAGAGACAGAGAGAGAGTGAGAGTAAGAGAGTACGAGAGAGAGAGAGAGAGTGAGAGTGAGAGAGTACGAGAGAGAGAGAGAGAGTGAGAGAGGGAAAGAGTGAGAGAGTGAGAGAGTGAGAGAGTGAGAGAGGAAGAGAGTGAGAGAGTAAGAGAGTGAGAAAGTGAGAGAATGAGAGAGTGAGAGAGTGAGAGAGAGAGAGTGTGAGAGAGTGAGAAAGTGAGAGATTGAGAGAGAGAGAGAGAGAGAGAGTGCGAGAGTGAGAGAGTGAGAGAGTGATAGATAGATAGCTAGATAGAATGTTTATTAGTATGTGTATACAAAAATTAATACAAGAATTTTTTAATATTTATAAAAAATATCGCATGTGATATCACAGTCGAGGAAACTAAAAACTAATAAAGCTGAAATAAACCTTGTCAATAAAACAAGTGATATCACAGATAATTAAATACGAACAAATACACATAAAATTCTAATTAAAAACAAACATACAACGCACATAAATAAATAAATAAATTAACATAAATAAAATAACACAGAGACGCTACTGATTGAGTTCGAGGTAGTGTCTCTTGATCGCTTTTTCAAACCTACCGAGGGACGAAATATTTCGTATGTCATTAGGCAAAGAGTTCCATAAATTGTGACGGAGAATCCGTCATAGGCCGTCGACGAAGAATGTAAGTGTTTACATTCTTGCGCGACCGTCTCTAGGTTGCCAGCTTGTGTAAGCCTGTTTAGCTGCGAAAATGCGGATTTTTCCAAAAGCCAGCAACGTTCGAAAATCACGCGATTTTCGAACTTGCGGTGACGATCGGCGAGGAATTTTGGGAGCCGCGAGGGAAGGGGAGAGAAGAGCGAGCGTAACGGTAGTTACGCTGTGCTCTCCTGCGAGTGAGTTTCGCTGCGCGTTCCTGCGAGGACGGAGAGATAAGTCCCGCGGTGAATATAGTTTGGTTCCTCTTTGATTAGAGTGAGTATCGCGAGTGAAGCCAGGGGTAAAGGTGTGCGAGAGAGAGAGAGAGAGAGAGTGAGTAAGAAGTCGAGAGAGCAGTGCGAAGAAGGAGAGCGAAGACGAGGGTGAGGCAGAGACAGGGAGCATCGAGGCGAGATTTCAGCGAGGTCCGGCAGCCCTTCTCCGGAGGGAGAGCCGCAGGAGCGAGGTGCAGTGATGCCAAAGGAAGCTGCCGGGAGCTTAACGGCGAGCGGACGAGCTTCGTGAGCAACAACGGTGAGTGTTTTCACTTATCCGCAAGAAATCATTAGAGAGAGAGAGAGAGAGAGAGAGAGAGAGAGCGAGAGTGTGTATTAGCAGGTTTGCGGTAAGGGTGGCGAGGGATTGCCACTTCCCTGCCCTGGGGAAGCGATAGGCCTCCGTCGGCTGGGAGACAGTCGCGGGCGGCCGGCCTGCATCTTCGCGATATAAACAGCGGAGGGAGAGAGAGAGAGAGAGAGAGAGAGAGAGAGAGAGAGAGAGAGAGAGAGAGAGAGAGAGATAGATTGAGGCATCGTTTAGTATAAAATTATTTTGTGCAAGACACTCAGGGCGCACGTAGCCAAATCGGCTACGACGTGGTGCCTACGTCACAAAATGCGCACCTTGAACTTGGAAAGAGCGCTTTCCAGTCTCATTGCGCATCAGAGGAGCAAGGAGTTCCTTAGTTTCACCCCTAAGAGGTCCCCTGGGCATAAATCTAGAGAAGAGACTCTCTAGATAGTCAGGAACACGCATGCGTATGATTTTGTACATTAGTACAGCCATAAAATAGTATCTCTTCATATCAGTACGCAGCCAACCCAGAGAGTCCCGATGAAGAGAAACATGGTCGTCCCCCCTTAGACCCTTCATGTATCGAACACAGAAATTTTGTAAGACTTGCAGTCGATTACGTTGTTCTTTAGAAGCATCCAGCAAGACCACCGAACAGTAGTTCAGGTGAGGAAATAGCAGCGCCTCAGCAAGCATCTTACGCAGTTCTTGGAACGTATATTTCCAAAAGAAACGAAGATTATATAAAACTCTACCAAACTTTTTCGATAAATTATCACAATGAGGTTTCTATGACAATCTTGAGTCTAAAATCATCCCAAGGCTGGTTACAGTGTCGAAAAAAGGAATGCAGACGCCATCTCCAAGATCAACAAAGGTTAGCTTTTCACAAAGTTCGTTAACGAATCTTTGGCATCCAAAATAAATAGCCTTAGTTTTACTTGTATTGAGTCTCAAAGAGGCATCCACGGCCCAATCCGAAACTGCTTTAGCTGCCCGCCAAAGCTCCGATATCCCTTCATCAAGACAGTCTATAGAAGTTTAAATATATATTTGAAGGTCATCTGCATACAATATATGCTGAATGCTTCTAGTGTCAAGTGCGGCACGTAAGTCGTTAATGTATAAGCAGAACAGAAAGGGTCCCAAGACAGATCCTTGTGGCACACCAAGATTCGTACTCAGCCAGTCGGAGTTGCCAGCTGAGGAAGTGCTAACTGCTTGCCTTCTATCTGATAAATAAGAATTAAACCACTTGAGAGCTGCCCTGGAAATCCCCATAGACTGCAATTTTTCAAGTAGTCGTGTCGGTAATATTGTGTCAAAAGCCTTGCTTAAGTCGAATAGAAGAAGTAACGTCACCATTTTTTTGTCGATACCTAGTCTGATATCGTCAGTGAGTTTCAGTAAAGCTGTTTGGGTAGAATGAAATGGTCTGAATCCTGTCTGTAGAGGGTCGAGAATGCGAAAAGTTGTCAGATGCCCCTGCAATTATTTATATGCTAACTTCTCCAGAACCTTTGAAAGAAAGCACAAAATCGTAATCGGTCTAAAGTCCGATGCTGAAGAAGGGTATTTGCATTTTTTTAATGGAATAATTTGTGCTCTTTTTCAAGCCACCGGAAAAGTACCTTTTGCAAAAGAGCAATTTGTTGGATTTTACTCAAAATAAAATATACCTCTCACTACTAACGCCATCTATTTACAACTGTGTAAAATAACTTTTGTATTGTTATCTGTGACAAATAAAGTTTAGTTCTCTCTATCCTTCCGTCACAATAAGCACGTTGTTTGATTTTATCAAAACCTTAAATAGTTTAAAATATAATAGGTTATGGGCCCAGGGCGTCCTTTTTATTCAACTAGTTTCTCGCGACAGTGAATTATCTGGACTTGTGATATTCGTTGCATAAGAAAACAGTTAGTTTTGTTGTGTCGTGCAGTTATTTTGTATAATGGCGTTGAACTCGAACTATTTAGTGAACGTACCTAAACTAAAAGGACGCGAAAACTACAGTAAATGGTGTTTTGCAGCAGAAAACTTTTTAGTGTAAGAAGGTATGCTAAAATGCATAAAGCCAGAACCAGATCAAGCGCCAGTTGCAGCAACAGCAACAGATGACGCTAAGACCAAAGCCAAATTGATTCTTACAATAGATCCGTCTATTTACGTGCACATTAAAGAAGTCAAATCTACTAAGGAATTGTGGGATAAATTGAAGTCCTGGTATGATGATTCGGGGTTTACAAGAAGAATTAGTTTATTGAGAAACCTCATATCCATACGACTAGAAAATTGTACTTTAATGAACTCCTACGTGACTCAATTAGTCGAAACGGGTCAAAAATTGGCGGGAACTGGTTATAACGTTAATGATGAATGGATTGGATCATTATTGTTGGTTGGGCTAACAGAAAAATTTTCGCCAATGATTATGGCCATTGAACATTCTGGAATGAGTATAACAACGGATGCTATTAAATCTAAGTTATTGGATATGGAAGGAGAACTGAACGGAAGTGACAATACAGCATTTGGTGTGTTCTAGAACAAGTACCAATCGAACCAACATAAGAAACCAATAGACAAGAATAACTCCCAAAAAGATGGCGGTCGTGGCGGACAGCAATTAAAAACTAAAGTCTTTAAATGCTTCAAGTGCAAAAAATTAGGCCATTACCGCAATTAGTGTCCAAATATTATTTCTAAAGAAAAAGAAATGGATACGAAGCAAACTAACGCATTTAGTGCTGTGTTTTTTAGTGGTGTTTACAGTAAACTGGACTTGTATGTTGACTCGGGAGCGAGCGTACACTTGACAACACATAAACATTGGATTAAGAATCCGTGTTATGATTAGTGCCTGAAGGAAATAGTAGTTGCGGACGAAAACAAAGTGCCCGTTGTGTGTTCTGGTAACGTGCAGATTACTACTTGTACTGATGAATACAATTTTGATGTGACAGTGGAAGAGGATATGTGTGTTCCGAATCTTACAACGAACCTAGTCTCTGTGAGTCAATTTATAAATAAAGGAAACAAGGTTGCTGTATTTATAACCAAAAAGAAATTCTGGTAGCAACTGCTACTTTAGTCAATGGGGTGTATAAGTTAAATACACCAGTTCATCTGTCAGCTGCAGCGGTGGTGTCTGATGAGATATGGCATCGCAGACTTGGCCATGTAAATAAAAATTACTTGCATAAGATGCAGAATGCTGTAGAGGGTATTTCCATTGACAAGAAGGCAGATACGACTAAAACTTCCTGTGTAACCTGTTGTGAAGGAAAGCAGAGTCGCTTGCCATTTCCAAGCAGTGGTAATAGAAGTGCTCAACCACTTGATATTGTTCATACGGATGTGTGTGGACCAATGGAAAATATTTCACTGGGAGGAAAAAGGTATTTCATACTGTTTATCGACGATTTTAGCCGCACGAGTTATGTATATTTCATGAAAAGTAAAAGTGAGGCCTATGAGTGCTTTAAGAATTATGCAACCCGAGTAGAGAACTTACTTGATAGAAAAATCAAAGTACTGCGTAGTGACAACAGCTGTGAATTTTGTAGTAATGAATTTGAAAATTTTCTAAAACAAAAAGGCATAATACACCAAAAGTCAAATCCTTATACACCTCAACAGAATGGACTGTCTGAAAGAATGAACTGCACCATTGTTGAAAAGGCCCGGTGTTTATTCTTTGATGCTGATTTGAAGAAAGAGTTCTGGGCAGAGGCCACTAACACTGCTGTTTATTTACAGAACCGGACAGTATCAGCTGGCTTAAATCATAGAACACCTTATGAATTGTGGACTAATACTAAACCTGATATTAGTCATCTTAGAGTATTTGGAATTACAGTAATGAAACATGTGCCAAAAGACTTAAGAAAGGAATAGGACAAAAAATCAGAAGAGTGTATTCTAGTGGGTTATGCTGAAAATATAAAGGGGTATAGAATTTATAATCCCAACACTAAATTAATTACAACAAGCCGAGATGTTGTAATTATTGAAAAGGACTCAGATTTCAGATGTGTAACAGTCAGTGATAAGAGTGCAGAAGCTCACATACACGAGGAACAGAAGAGTTTGGATTTAGTGGGGGACAATTATCAATCAGATGATTCATTTATCTCTGTAGACAATGCAATTGATTCTACGTATGTACCAAGTGACAATGAAAACTCTGATAGCTCAACTACTGGCAGTGTGATAGAAAGGCCTACTAGAGAAAGACGTAAACCAGAAAGATATGGATTCTCAAACTTGTGCACTGAGAGTTCTGTTTTAGGTGTCAGTGAAATGTCCTTAGAAGACGCTTTACAAGGTCCAGAAAGTGAGCATTAGATTAGAGCTATTCAAGAAGAAATAAAGTGTTTTTGTGACAATGATGCTTAGGAGCTAGCAGATGCCCCTAAAGGTGCTACCATAGTGAATTGTAAATGGGTGATAAAAAAGAAAAGTGATAGTGAAAACAACATTACTTATCGTGCCAGGTTAGTTGCGAAAGGTTACAATCAAAAAGGTGGTATTGACTATAATGAAACTTTTTCCCCCGTTGTACGGCATACTACTTTACACTTATTGTTTGCTTTGGCCGTGCAACTAGATCTAAATACTGCTCATTTAGATGTAAAAACTGCATTTCTCAATGGAGAATCGGATGAAACCATATATATGAAATTGCCAGATTGTTTTGAGTGTTCTGATAATGAAAAATGCAAGGTTTTAAAACTAAAAAAAGCAATATATGGTCTCAAACAGTCCTCTAGGGCATGGCATAAGAAAGTTGATAGCACCATGTTAGTCAAAGTCCAAATTAGAGCCCTGTTTATCTACAAAATTTGTAAATGGTCTCAGAACCATTATAACTTTATATGTGGATGATTTTTTTATTTTTTCAAATGATGAAAAAGAAATGAAAAATGTAAAAGAGGTTTTAAGTAGCCAATTTAAAATTAATGATTTAGGGCCAATTAAACATTGTCTTGGTATGACTGTTAATATTGATAAAGAAAATAATGTTATCACACGTAGTCAAACAAAATATATTGACCAGTTATTATGTAAATTCAATATGACTGAGTGTAAGAATGTTGATACACCCATGGAGGTCAAATTAAATGTTGTGAAAAGTAAAAATGTAAAAAGCAATAATCCATATCAACAGCTTATTGGCAGTCTAATGTATTTAGCAATACTTACCAGCCCAGACATATCCTATGCTGAAGGATATCTCAGTCAGTTTAATAACTGTCATAGTAATGAACTTTGGTTGTATGCAAAAAGAATTTTCAAATACTTAAAAGGAACAAAAATGATTGGTCTAAAATATTGTAAGAATGGAAATGTTAATATTGAAGGTTATTTTGATGCTGATTGGGCAAATAATACAACAGATAGAAGGTCATATACCGGCTTTTGTTTTGTGTTATCAGGTGCTGTTATATCATGGAGTTGTAAAAAACAAAGAACTGTAGCTCTCTCCAGTACAGAAACTGAATATATAGCAATCACAGAGGGTTGTAGAGAAGCAGTATATCTTTTAAATTTACAGAATAAGATAACTGGATTAATGTATACAATCAGTATGTATAATGATAATCAAAGTGCTAACAAATTGTCAGAAAATTCTGTGTTCCACAATAGAACCAAACATATAAATGTTCGGTATCATTATTGTAGAGAAGTAATATCTAATAAAATTGTTGAAATTTATTATTTGCCCACAAGAGATATACCAGCAGACATACTGACAAAGAGTTTAAATTCAGTTAAACATCACAAATTTGTTAAAATGTTAGGTGTTGTGAATGTAAAGAATTAATATGTAAAACTATACATATTTTGAGAGTGGGGGTGTTGGATTTCACTCAAAACAAAATATACCTCTCACTACTAACGCCATCTATTTACAACTGTGTAAAATAACTTTTGTATTGTTATCTGTGACAAATAAAGTTTAGTTCTCTCTATCCTTCCGTCACAATAAGCACGTTGTTTGATTTCATCAAAACCTTAAATAGTTTAAAACATAATACAATTGAACAGCCGCACAAGGAATCGTCCTATTATTGGAAGAGATTTGATTACAACCGACTGTGGAATACCATCAGCTCCCCGAGCCCGCGATGAAAAGTGAGAAATTGCGAGAATTATATCGTTCAGGTTAATTTGATTGAAGGCAAAGCCTTCTGTCGTTGCATCATTAATAATCCTCTCACGCATTGTCACGTCATCGCCACACGGCTATGCCGATACACCCACAAAGTGTTGGTTTAATTCGTCAGGTGTAATGCCATTCAAATCCACTTCATGCCCAGGTAAAAATCCGAGGCTACGTAATTCGTTCCACGTATTATTGTTTGCGAGGGCATCAAACAGCCTGTTGTTATAGTAATTAGTTCTGGTATTCTCCGTCCATTCGTCTGCTATTAGTCTTATTTTACAAAATTTATCAAATAGTGACTTATCGTTAGTTCTTCTAAATCGACGGTACAGAGCCTTCCGTTTTTTGTACAACCGAAACAGATTCGCATCAACCCATGGAAGCTTACCTTTTTTAGGAGTAACAGTTTTAATGGGAGCTAGTACCTCAATTGCTGCCATTAAGGTGTTGCAGATACTGTTCAGCGCAACGTCGATGTCAAAGTTTATGTCAGTAAAAGACGACCAATCACAGTAAGTTAAAAAAGAATTAAGGTCAGCCGGAGAAATATTTTTAAAATCACGGTACATAAAAGAATTTAGAGATTGAGTTTGTATATTGCAGTTTGTGGTAACAGTAATAATATTGTGCTTACTGTGAAAGTTCGCTGGAATACTGGCAGCGTTCGTGACAGTATCGTTGTCGTCCACGAAAATCAAATCAATCCAGGTACGAGACGTGGGAGTGTAATGAGTAGGACCATGCTGAACCAGCTGTAGAGAGAGTTTCGCTGATAATTTGCGAACAAATTTAGCATCATCACTCTCCCGGAGAAGATCGGCATTCAGGTCTTCCTTAATGATTTTATGACTGTAGTTAAAACAGAATGTGCGAAGATTATTAAGAAAATAAATTCAGGAGTGCAAGGTTTGCCCTCTTGTTCAGTGTTCGACACTAAGAGAATCTCACACTTTAGGTGATTTTTAACATAGAGAGCAACACCTTCACCCCTGACATTTCTATCTTGCCTAAATAGATTAAAGCCACCAATTTGAATAACGTTGTCAGGTACATCTGAGTTCAGCCAGGTCTCAGCCACTCCGAAAAGGTCGTAGGAGGAAACATCCCGTAGAAATTGACGGACACCCTCAATGTGAGCTCGCAGGGAGTTCACATTGAGGAATCCCGCTCGCAACTCCCCTTTAACTCCCTTTAACTCTCCAGTTGCACCATTGTGCAATAGTCAATCTGCTCTGCTTGTTATATTTTCCTTTTTAGATGCTTTTGATTTAATTTCAGTTTCTTTGTTATTTTTCGTACTTCTCTTTTTATTTTTATTGTTAATCGGGATAATTTCACTAGACGCAGTACCTTCGTTTTGTTTATTTTTGTTAATTACATTCTCTACAGCTTCTTCACTAATCTCATCTTTGTTTATAATTTTATTTTTATATTCGTTTTTATTATTATTGTTTATAGCATCTAAAGTTGAATGTAATGCTTGGAATTCATTAATAGAGGTGACAGAATGCACTCGGTCACCCTCTCTTCTTTTGACAAGAAATCTGCCTTGACGATGCCAAATATACTTGAAACCAAGATTTTTGGCTAGAAATTTAATTTGTTTAAATTCGTTATATTGATTTTTATTCAGATATTCATTGATAAAGGTCTTGCAATTCGCCAATGCAGGAAACCTGTCAAGAAATGAGGGTTCTAGATGGGTTGTACTAAAAGCAGTGACTTTGTATTTTGCCGTCATTATTTGTGTAATAAGGTCGCAATTAGAGAGTGTAACAAGCAAGGAAGAGACACTCCTCGAACCATCCCCGAGAAATTACATTAGCTGATAGAACATTCTCCGAGGTGATAGAGGGAAGTACCGTGCTAAGAACAGTTGCCGCGTAGTCCATGGGATTAATGTTAGCCGTCGTACAGTCTATTGTGCTAGAGATCACGATGCAACTGAACCCAACACGACACTTGTCCCCATCTTGCAGAGAAAATCTACCACCATTTGCAATCTTCGGAGTTACAGTTGTTATTTCAGGGCATGCTATACAATCATCCGCTTCTGTGCTTGATTCGGAATCTAGGTCAGCTTGTGTCAGATCGGAGACGGTCTGCACCACGGTCGCCACGCCAACAGTTAGATTATTAAAATTTTTTTGTATGTCGTAAAATTCGGTATTAATTTGTTGTAAAAGGTTATTGTGTTGTGTTTTCATGATTTTAGCTACATTTTTTTCAATTTGCAAGAATTTGATATTAAAATTAGTTACAAGACTGTTTTCTAATTTTGTTATTCGCTCATCCAAAGAAGAATTGAATTTAAGCAGCATTGATTGATTTTCTCGAAACTCATTTAGTATAACATTTTGATTTTTAATAGTATTTTCAATATTTTTGTCGCCTAGTATTAATTGTTGTATTTGTATTTCCAGGTTAGTTAATTTGTTAATTGGTTCAACTAAATTAAGTAATTTATTTAAAATTGATTGTCCGGAGTCAGTCAAAGAAGTATTATTGCAAGGAAGTTGGTTTTCATTTTTACCTGTTGTCGTGTCAAGCGTGGTGATACTCTTCTGTTTCGATAATACTGGAGTGGAATTCGATATACTCGTAAGTACATTACCGTTCGGTGTCGTGTTAATATTAACATTTTCAACCGTAGAGTCTCCGTTCTTCCGATTTCCAGTTGCATAACAATTCTCGCGCACATAAGTAATAGTCAGTTTTTTGTTAATTAAAATACTGCGACATATTAATTTGTTGCAAATATCGTGATAATTTTTATTACATTTATAGCAGGTATGAAGAATACCGACTTTTCGATTTATTTTCATGCATTCAAGACAGGCTGACGGAACCCTAATGCAGAGTCAGTAAAGAGTCAATATTTTGTCAAACAAGTCCACGTGTTGTCAGACAAGTAGAATTACTCAATAGCAGATAAGTAGTGAAACTAAATACTAGTCAGACAGAAGTCAATTAAATAAAATACAATAAAATGTTGTAAAATATATAAATTAATTAAATTAATTAAAATAAATAACTGTGACTAGTATTCGACTAGAGAAAAAAAATAAAATAAAATAAAATACTTAATTAAACGCCAGTCTCTCTCTAGATGTGGTTTGAATAGCGCGCGCTTGGTTGCTCAGCTGGTGATTATTTGGCTGCTTCTAGTTCCTTAAACTTAAGGCATATTTTTATGAAAATGATGACGGCGATGAAATAAATTTCAAAATTTAGCGGAGAAACGCCGCGTAGAGGAGATAACCTTAAATTTTCAAGTTAGATTTTAAATTTTTCACGGTACTTTCAAGGCAGTCAAATAGATTTAATGTATAAAATATATACATAAATTGATGCCCCGAAAAATACCTTTTTGCTGTAACATAAAACTAACAAAAAAAAAACGTGAGTAATTATGTAAAATTGATAAATATTAGAGGAGTGTAAAATAGTAAACAGTGCTACTCACTAGAAAGAGAGAGATACAGAGAGAGTGAGAGAGAGAGAGTGAGAGAGTAAGAGAGAGTGAGAGAGAGAGAGAGTGAGAGAGTAAGAGAGAGAGAGTGAGAGAGTGAGAGAGTGAGAGAGTGAGAGCGAGAGAGAGAGTGAGAGCGAGAGAGAGAGTGAGAGAGAGAGAGAGAGAGTGAGCAAGTGAGAGAGTGAGAGAGAGAGAGAGAGTCAATCCATTTTTGCTGAATTTTTATATAGGTTCATTATTTACTACTTACGATAAAATTATGTTAATTTAAATTTTATAGTGGTTTTCTATTTAAATTTTAACGTATATTACAAAAAAGAACGAAGTTTTTCATCGCATTTTAAATGAATTATTTAGATAGTGAAAATAAAGAAATGATTATTTAAATAACAAAAAGGATTGCTACTATGGACACAAATGATATCCTTAGGTTAGCGAGAAAGAAATAATTGTAAAATAATAGTTTAAGTAATTATTTCTCTTAATTAGTTTGTTACAGACTCTTGGAGTTTTTTTTTTTTTTTTTTTTTTTTGGGTAGGTAGGGAAAATGCTTTATGCACCTGGCAGGGGGCTACCAGAGTGCCGGACTCTCACCGGCTAAAAACCCTCCTAGGCCTCGTGGCTAGTAAACCACCCTGGTACCGTTGGCGGACACTTCGTCAGGATGGAGCCACTTTTGGGGTCATAAGCTCGACCCCACGGCTTGACGACGGGTGTTTCCCGTCCCCTCCTCGTTAGACGGCACCTATGCCCCCTGGGTACCGTCTCTCTTCTTCTTCTTTTTGCGGAGGACATCCTCCACGTAAGTGGCCACTTTGCTCCAGTGGCCTGGCCCTTGTAGCATCAGCCCGATGATGTTTTCAGGCGTGATGCGTCCAAAGGGCCGCTAACAGACTCTTGGAGTAGTACTTGTTTGATTAGCTTGACTTCCAAATATTTGCTAGTACGATTGTAAATTAATATTAGAAATAATATGAAAATACTTATTCGGTTGGACAGAGAATTGATTTTAATTACAAAATATAAGTTTTAACGCAACTATCTTTGTACAATTTCGCTTATAATGTAGCATGTCGCGGACTATTATTACAAATATAAAAATTCTATTCTTTAAAATATACGACCAATAATAATTAGGATCGTTGGAATGCCGCCAAATAATAGTTTTTACTTATAAAAATTTTAACTAGAGGAAATAATAGGTGCGTGTAGCAGCTGGTCATAGGCCTATTAATTTAAATTAGTTATTTACTATATACATATTTTTTTTTATTTAATTAATTATTTATTCATTTCAAAAATTATTAGGAGTGTATTACAAGAGGAATTCAGGACATTCCAGGTTGTTGCGCGATGTGTTAAATTTCACCATAGATGTTTACAAAAAAAAAGAATTACTTTTACTACTTTGCAAAAATTCGTATTGATAAAGTTCGTATTGACCGACTTAGTAATCTACTTAGAAAGAAGAACATTATTTTCAGCTGTGTGTGCATGATTTTATATTTATTTGTGTGCGATTACGGGATGGACAAAATAATTCGATGTTACATAGTTTTGTTTGTAAAAATTGCATCGTAATCAAGTTACGTTTAGCGAGAGCGGCTATTTTTTTATAGGTCATTCGTGCATTCAACTCGCGGCATAGCTTGGGTTAAGTATGTCAGTGGAGAGTGCGTCGAGTAGGTTGTGGAGGGGGCTTTATTGTGGTAGGAAAGGCAGGAAAGCAACTTATCGGCTAACAAAAAACGGAGCTCATGTACCGACGTTACAGATCGAGTTGTTTTATCTTTAAGTGTTTCATAGCATTTACGTGTAAGTGAAATCATTTCTCGAATTGCGAATCCACTTCGCTATGAGTACTACGCAGTTTGAAGAAGATGTAATAACGCATAGCGTTGACGATTGCTGTTGATGAATCACGATGGACTGAAGCGCAAACTTCAGTTTTTATTAACAAAATGTGGACTCTAAAAAATTGCGCTCTTTCATCGGAATTTCTTTCATGGATGTACGTCAGCAGGAATTAGCTGGTCATTTCGCAGTTCTAACAAGAATAACATACCTACGAATTTTAAGTAACTTGATACACGAATATCAAGGAGTAAATGATAAGTATTTTATAAATATATTATATTATTTTGAAATATTATACTACAGAATTTTTTATTTTATACTTTAAAAAATAATCTAAATATTAGGTTGCTGCAGATGAAATGGCCGATTTAGCAATGACATAAAGTTGGCTGCAATTTTAGTGTATTATGTTGGCACAAGGCGGCGCAAATGATATGACATATTGAAATATAAATACTGCTATCTTGGTTTATGGAGTCATTTCTGTTTTGCACTTCATAGTGATCGTAAAAACAAAAAGAGAAAGTGAACATGGAAGTGAATCAAAAACGGCTACTTTTACTATACGAATTTAAATTAGAACACAACGCAACGGAAGCAACAAGGAATATCAACAGCGCATTTGGGCCTGATACAGTTAGCGAACGAACCACTCGGCGGTGGTTCGAAAAATTTTGATCTGGAGATATGGACCTTGGAAATGAGCCACGTAGACACCCAGAATCATCGATCGATAACGACGAGCTGCGACAGTTTGCCGCCACTTGCAACAACTTGGAAAAGTGAAAAAGCTTGACAAATGGGTTCCGCTTGATCTTACCGAGCAAAACATGACGTGTCGAATGGAGATTTCAAGTTCTCTACTCTCCCGCAACAAAAAGGAACCGTTCTTGCACCAAATTGTGACCTGCGATGAAAAGTTGATTTTATAGGATAATCGTTGCCGATCAGCCCAATGGCTAGATGCCGATGAAGCGCCAAGACACATGCCGAAACCAAGCCTTCATCCAAAGAAAATAATGGTAACTGTTTGGTGGTCTGTAGCTGGAGTTATTCACTATTCGTTCCTGCAACCTGGCGAAATCATCAATGCTGAGAAATACTGTGCTCAACTGGATGAAATGCATCAGAAATTGATAGTCCAACAACCTAGGCTTGTCAACAGGGATGGAGTGATACTGCTTCATGATAACGCACGATCTCATGTATCGAGAACAACGGTCCAAAAATTAAATAAGTTGTTCTATGAGACTCTTCCTCACCCTCCATATTCACCAGACCTCTTACCAACAGATTACCATTTCTTTAAACATTTGGATCACTTTTTGACAGGAAAAAGATTTAATAATGAAGCTGCTGTCAAAAATGCCTTCGAGGAGTTTCTTCGAACCAGAAACTCGGACTTCTACAAAACTGGAATAAATATACTTGTATCTCGTTGGGAAAAGTATGTTGCATCTATTGGTACCTATTTTGATTTAATGAATTGTCTTTATAAAAAGTAACAGCTGTTTAAAAATTTATTACTATATGGGCCATTTCATCTGCAGCAACCTAATATATGTAGAAAAATTTTTATAAACGTTAAAATTTATAAATTCATAATTGAAACTTTAAATTATTCTTTATAAAATTTTATTCAAAAAACGTATAATATTAAATTCTCAATTCTCGAATTTTTAATTTAGTATTTTAAATTATATAAATATATAGTTATTTGATGATATTTAATTAAATTTTGCTTTGTCAATTTAGATTTAAAAAGAAAAACATGTTAATGTCCAAATAAATACAATATTTTATTTTTATTTAAAATTTTTTTTATTACAGCGTTAAGTAATTTGCTGCACGATGTTGATGAAGAAGAAGTCAGCATTGCGACGTTTTTTGAAGAAGATGAGGAGGTTGTACCAGCATCACTTGTAAACATAAAGGCTGCGGTGATGGGTGATTTAATATATGTTTCATCATCAGACGACATAAATAATGATCACGAAAAGCAAGAACAGCGACAACAACAGCAATAAAAACAAAAGCATAACAATGATGAAGAATGATATATACGTCGGAATGAAATTAAGAATGCTGCGAATGCTAATGGCAGATATTGGCTGTCGACTCATTTACACTCGAGATCACCAGGTAGAAGAGTAATAAATAAATAAATAAATAAAAATATTTTAATAAATACAAAAGTTTTTGTTAAATTTATTCTATAATCAAAAGAAAAATTTCAGCAATCCAGATGAGGTAAAAAAATCTTTGCTATCCATCTACATTAACTAAAATTTTTTATTTTAAACTTAACCAATTATCGAGTCGTCTTACCAAGTGTCGAGTCATTCGGTGGAAGTCAATGATTCAACTAGTGTACTAAAGAGAGAGAAAAAGAGAGAGTCATGGCAGATTGATCATGGTGGTGAAATAATAGAAGAAAGAGAGCAACATATACGACGGTTCGAAACAATAGGTAGAAATACTTTATTACGCATTCAAATGCTATTATCTGACTCGAAAATAAATCCCATCGAATAGTTAGAAGCAGCAATTCAAGATATTCACGCTAACATCGCTTCGTTAATAGCATTTGAAAACGATTTTGTAGGCGTGAATGAGGGAAGCGTTCACTTTGCGCTTGGACCAAGTGGTATATTGCTTCAATCCATCGAAAACTATTATTGTGATGGTCTGTGATATTTAATTAGTAATTTAACTCAAAGAAACGATTTTTTTAAAATAGATTATAGTTTTTTATTACATTTTAATTATGTTGATATACCTGCTGGTCATGGAGCTCGAAAAAAGAATTTAACGATTGATACTGTAAATAAAAGATCGATCATAAGTATTAACAATGATAACAATTTATGCTTACCGCAGTAGAGTATAACTCGTTGTTGTAGAAGCGTGCATCGCGTTAAAAATGTATCCGTCAGAGAAATCGCCTAAAGAATGGAATAATATTCGCGATGTCGAACGATAATTGTAGAAAGAAAGAGCCAAAAATTTAGTTCGTAGTCAATAAAACTGCACGAGCCTACAGTCAATACAACTGCTCGAAGAAGTGGTTTATTTGAAATACGAAAATATTAAAATTATTAATTCGCGGCATAAGTATAGTTATTTTTGACAAGATTAATATCGTTAAAAATGAATAACCTTATTCAATGGTCATTCTAAGCTCCGGGATGCATCTATAGAATCGTGCAGTACAATTGAACTTTTTTACGACGCTAATTTGCAACATTTTGATAGTATTTTAAATTCAACAGGAACTATAGAAAGTAAATTTTTCTACGCATATTGCAACAAACGATATTACTATATAGACCATCATTTCTGTAAAGAAATTTGTCCATGCTGCTTCGTATCATCTATATATAATTTTGAGAAAACAATAAAATGTAAATCTTGTAATAGAAATTTTTCTAGTGTTTCTTATTTTATAAAACAAAAAAATTAGAACCGATAAAAAGTTGCGTAAAAAACAATATATGCGATGTTTTGAATATGTGCGTAAATTGATGTAAATTATTAAACAAATTTTGTGAAAAAAGACACGAATACGGTATTTATCGTCGTAAAGTATATTAAACCCAACATAACGTAAACGACCTATGTTATATGCAACCTATATGGGACAATGTCAAAAAATTTAGTGAAAATTCCAAATTTTTATTTATGTTTTATCAATTCGACACCCGTATTGCAACATATATGTAGTGATTATTTACGCCTTTACGATATCACAGAATAGTGTGGCACATGCGGAGTTCAATAGCACGTTTTTCTTCACCAGCCTGTTGAACATTTAATCGAAATAAATATCCGCCAGAAATCTGTTTTTAGCCAAATCATATGTATATCACATAATGCTCGAGCCTTCGATGCGCAGTTTTTGTTAATTGTGTTTTGCCCATAAACTCATCTCTAAAGGCTTCCTGCATCATTTTAATAGTTTCCGAACTAGTTTTTTCGAGTTTGAAGCAAAATTTGATGCAAATTCGTTGATCTGATCTTTCAGTCATTTTTAACAGTAGCAAAATCCGACGAACACAAAAAAGGCTTCGTAACCAAATACATGCTGCGTATAAACTATACGTTCTGTAGGTATCGGCGAACAACCGATAAGTTCGTGAGGCTTTACTGTTGACGTTCGTGCCTTGCAGAGGTCGCTCGAACACTCTAGCGTAAATATAAAAGCAGGTCAGATACTTCTCGGACAGACCTCGTATTTATGCAGAGTCAATATTTTCAAATAGACATTTAAAATATTTTTCCCATTATATTATAACATTTTTGAATATATTATTTCCACTTACACTCTGACAAAAAAGTATCCGGAAATTCTCATTTAAATTGCCCGCGTTGAGTATTTTTAAGTATTTGAAGTTTCTGTATGTTGGTAGGACTGTCCGTAATTACTATGCCAAACATGAGTGCGGCCTGTCAACTAGTTTGTTTACGACAGCTGTTGAAACCAGTCGACCTCAGTGGTAGTCTGCGAATGTTACAATGGAAAAAAATATTAAACAAAGAGTTTGTCTCAAATTTTGTGTTTTGAACGAAATTTCGTGTGCTGACTCGTTGCGAATGCTGGAAAAGGCTTATGAAGACTCTGTTTTATCGAAAACCCAAGTGTACGAATGGTACAAAGCCTTTAAAAACGGTCGGGAGATCGTCGAAGATTTGCCTCGTTCAGGACGACCGTCGACCTCTTTAACCAACGATAGCGTCGAAAAAATCAAGGAAATTGTGCTCGAAAATCATCATGCCAGTGTTAGAGAGATAGCTCGTGATCTCAACATCTCTCGTGAAATCGCTCGTTTGATTTTGGTGAACCAATTGGGCATGCAGCGCGTCGCCGCTCAGCTCGTTCCGTTAGAGCTGAATTTTCTTCAAAAACAGTACCGGATGCAGGTAGCTGCAGACATGTTGGATCGTGCGAATTCTGATCCCACGTTCATGGGACGGATCATAACTGGTGACGAGACATGGGTATATGAATACGACACACAAACGAGCCAACAATCATCGGAATGGGTGGGAAAAAATGAGCCGAAACCGAAAAAACCTCGCAAAAGTCGTTCGAAAATCAAGACGATGCTTATTGTTTTCTTCGATATTCGTGGCGTGGTTCATCATGAATTCGTTCCGCAAGGTCAAACGGTTAATAAGGACTTCTATTTAACTGTTTTGAGACGTTTGCGTGAAAATATTCGCCGTAAACGGCCGGATTTGTGGCAAAACAATTCGTGGATTTTGCATGACGATAACGCACCATCTCATCCAGCCACGATTATTAACGATTTTAAGACCAAACACTCGATAAATACCATCGACCAGCCACCTTATTCGCCTGATCTAGCTCCGTGTAACTTTTTTCTTTTCTCCAGACTGAATTTACCGCTCCGAGGAACCAGATTTGACTCCATAGACGCCATAAAAGAAAATTCGCAGAAGGAGCTGAAGGCCATCCCTGAAAGCGCCTATAAAAAATGTTTCCATGATTGGAAAAAACGTTGGCACATGTGTATCGCTTCAAATGGAGCATATTTTAAAGGAGATTCAATAAATATTGAAAAAGTTTAATATTTTTGCGTTTTATTTCAAATTTCTGGATACTTTTTTGTCAGAGTGATGTGTGGTTAGAGGGGCCTGTCGATAACTCTGCTGTCTGTGATCCTATCGACGTGAAATTTTTACACGTTTTATGTGAAGGTTCGCACTCTATGGAAACGTGGCCAGTTTGGTACTACTAGCACCATCTCTGGGTTAGTCTCGGGACTTAGTGAACGATGTGTTATTTTTAATTAATAATGTAAGAGGTAGTTTTTTTTCGATACCTTCATCGATGGAGTAACCAATAAAATTTAACACTAATTAAAATTATGAAGTCTATAGAATATGCAAACATAGAGTTGCCTAACTTTTTTTTGTCAAGGCTTTAAGATTGCTTAGTTTAAACAGGTAAATTAAAAATAGTACCTTTACCGATCGAGTAACCAAATAAATTATGTATCAAAAAAAAGATTATTTTTTTGCAAATACGATGGTGTAAGGTTGCGTATGAAAAACCTGTCTAAAACCAGGGTTTTAAGGCATTGAAATTTAAAAATTGAGGCGTATGAAAGTGTGCGAGAAAAATATTCTCCACTCTATCCAGCGCGATAAACGAAGATACAGCATAGCAGCTGTTCGCGCCACATCAGCCGCTTGAAATTGTGCGAGAGAGAGAGCCTCTACGTAGTATCAAATGCGGTAGAGTAAGACGCACTATAGCAACGAGCCCCCGCCTCTCCTGGCCTATAAAAGAGAGTGCGCATGCTTTGTACGGTTGACAGGTTTGTGTATGAATCTCAAGCGTTGTTTTTGAGCAACTTTCCGCCATTCTTATAGAAGTAATACCGTGATACGGAATACAAAATCGTGCTGTGTATTATTTTTTGGAATTGAATTCATTAGTGAATTTTATTTATAAAAATGTCAAAAACGTGTTTTTATGTGGCTCAAAAGAGTCCGTAATTGACTTTGATGATAAAACGATGAAAAACTGTAAATCCAAGTTTACGTTTCAGAAAATTAAAAATTTCAAATACGGTGATGTGAACATAACTGATATATCACTCGATTAAGTTGGTTATCGCTCACAGTATTACAAAAAAATAACTGTTTTAAAGAAAAAATTACAGTGAAGAATTTAATAATTTCATTGCAGAACAAGAAGTAAGTGATACTTAATATATAATTTTCCAAATTATTACGTAAATAAATTTTTTATATTTGATTTGTAACGAAACAAAAGTTGGCAGAAATTTGGCACATTTTTTTTAGCAAATAAATTATTATAAATAGAATAAAAAGTATAGGTTAAAAAATTTTAACTTATAGTTTTTTTAATTTTTTACATACGCATATTATTTTTTAATTTTTTAAATGCTTCATTTGTTATTCGAATGAGCCAAGGAATCGTCAGATATTTTCCACTTTCTACATCATCATGAAAAGTATTTTTCAATCAATTATGTAAAATAAACATGTTTCAAAAATTTTATATCTAACAGATTTATTAAGGCAAAAAAATATAATTTTTCAGATGCATCTTACTTCTGCAACTAAAGATTCTTGTGGTGAGTCATCCACCACCATTATTGAGAGTGAAGAGTGGAATGAAAAGACAGGTGTTGATGCCGTAACTCCGACGCCTATTAATTTTGATCAGCTAAAAAAATATTTCGGTTATATTGTCATTGATATATTGTTATTGACAGTTAGAAAGATGGAACACCAAGGGCATTTACAGGCATATAATCAAAGGATGATTCATTATGAGGTTTGATTTTCAATAGGCTTTTTTTTACAGATCACGCGTGACTCCTGTCAAACTGTAATGTAATTTTTATTCAGTATTGTTTGACAAATCATTATGAAAAGACTTACACCGCAACAACGTATCCAAATTGTTCAGCT
Organism: Chalcis sispes; assembly: GCA_949987625.1. Taxonomy (NCBI): domain Eukaryota; kingdom Metazoa; phylum Arthropoda; class Insecta; order Hymenoptera; family Chalcididae; genus Chalcis; species Chalcis sispes. The sequence continues at coordinate 32,494,028 of OX465097.1, forward strand.
GTATTACAAAAATCAGCGTTCTGTGAGAAATGTTTTTCGTGCTCTTAGAGCAAGTTATGGTATGCATCGTCGACCTACCGAAACCACTATAGCCAATACCATCTGCAAATTTGAAATCCAGCATACATTATTGGATGATACTCGACCGATTAGACCACATCCAGCACGCAGTGAAGAGAATATAGCGACTGTAGCTAAGAGTGTGGCTGAAGACCGTGAGGAATCGATTCGGCGTCGTTCTCAACAGTTTGGTTTGTCGTACGGAACAACTTGGCTTATTTTACGTAAAGATCTTGATTTTAAGGCATACAAACTTCAACTCGTGCAAGAATTGAAGCCGGGCGATAGGTTTGCGTCGTATTTTTGGTGAATGGGCTCTGAATTAGCTCAATGAAAATTCGCTGTTTTAACGCGAAATTTTGTTCAGTGATGAGGCGCATTTTTGGCTCAATGGATACGTCAATAAGCAGAATCGCCGTATTTAGGCCGACGAACAACCTGAAGAGCTTCAACAGCTACCACTTAAGCCACAGAAAGGCACAGTTTGGTGTGGTTTATGGGCCGGTAGAATCATCGGTTCATATTTCTTTCAAAATGAGTCCGGTCAGAACGTAACCGTCAATGGCGACCGCTATCGCACCATGATAACGGATTTTTTGCTACCTTAAATTGAAGCCCGTGGTATCGGTGAACTTTGGTTTCAACAAGACGGCGCGACTTCGCATACAGCGATAGAAACAATGGACTTATTGAGAAATCATTTTGGTGAGAACCTGATTTCACGTTTTGGACCAGTAAATTTGTCGCCTAGATCGTATATTACATCTTTAGATTATTTTCTTTGGGGTTACACAAAGCCTCTGGTCTTCAGGGATAAGTCAGCTTTAATCAACGCTTTGCTAGCCAACATTACTCGTGTCATTCGCAAGATACCGGTCGCTATGCTAGAACGCGTTGTCCAAAGTGGACCCTCAGGATGAACTATTTACGGCATAGTCGCGGTCAACATTTAAATGAGATAATCTTCAAAAAGTAAATATCATATATTGTTCTTTCGACTCGCAATAAAATTGTTACTATAGAATTCAACTTTATGCCTTTTATTTGAGATTAAAAATCAAACCTCATAATGAATCACCCTATAAATGTTATTTATTGTAAGATATATATTAGGTGTAGTAAAAAGAAATCCATTATTTTTGCATTAAATTGGTTTTATTTAGCATAGATAGAATGATACGATTTAGGTCAAATATGCACTGTTTTGTTCGATAACTTGTTGCCATTTTGGAGGTAATTTCATAATGCCTCTTTCGTAGAAACCCTTGTCCCTATTGTGAAAAAACTGGGACAGTCGATTTTCACAATCTTCTCTTGAGGCGAATTTTTCACCTGCAAAATCATTCGTCATGGACAGGAACAGGTGGTAATCACTTAGTGCCAGGTCCAGGCTATAAGGTGGATGCATTAGAACTTCCTAACCAAGCTCCCGGAGCTTCTGGTGAATCACTATCGATGTATGCGGCCTGGCGTTGTCCTGATAGAACACAATTCCCCTTCTATTGGCCGAAGCTGGCCGCTTCTGGGCAATTGCTTCTTTCAGACAGTCCAATTGTTGACAGTACAGGCCGGAATTAAGAGTTTGGCTGTAGGGGAGCAGCTCATAGTAGATGATTGCCTGCCAGTCCCACCAAACACACAGCAAAACCTTCCTGACTGTCAATCCTGGCTTGGCCACGTTTGCGCCAGCTCACCGCGATTTGACCACGACCGTTGTCGCTTGACGTTGTCGTAAGTGACCCACTTTTCATCACCAGTAACCATCTGCTTCAGAAATGGATCGATATTGTTGCGATTCAGCAGCAATTCGCAGATGGAAATTCGGTCCATGAGGTTTCTTTGCGATAACTCGTGTGGCACTCATACATCGAACTTCTTTTCGTATTCAGCCATATTTAAGTGGTTCCAAACATTTTTTTGTGCAATGTTTAGCTCCTGGGCAATCGAAACAGTGCTAACGTGACGGTCGGACTCGACGATTTCCATTATTTTATCGACATTTTCGACAATTGGCCTTCCAGAGCGTGGTGCATCTTTGACGTCAAAATTACCGGAACGGAATTGATGGAACCAAAATTGCGCGTGATTGGCTGTTACAGTATCAGGACCATAAACACTATTTACATTTTCAGCTGCCTGGCTTGCGTTTTCGCCTTTATCGAAGAAAAACTGTAAAATATGGCGTATTTTCTCTTTGTTGGTGTCCATCTTTAACGCGTGCTAAAAAAATACTGAGTCAAGCAATCACAAAACTGTATCAGAAGCTTTTTTGGTACGAAATCTTATCTTTCTAACGCCATCTAGTGTAACCCGATCGCACTTTTACAATGGGAGATACAGACTACTAAAACCATTGATTGGCAAAATAATGGATTACTTTTTACTACACCTAATATACAAGGTCTGGCTATTAAATAACAAGACTGGTTACGAAAAAGAATTTTATTATAAAAATTATTCTACATTCGAATGCTCCCCTTTAATATACTCCCCTTCCCTCGCCACACACCTTTCCACGCGTTTTTACCATTGATCGAAGCAGTGCTGGAAGTCTTCTTTGGTGAGGGCCTTTAGGAGCTCTGCCGTTTTTTGCTTTATCGCTCCCATCGACTTAAATCGGGTCCCTTTCAAAGCAGATTTTATCTTCGGAAACAAAAAAAAGTCGCACGGTGCCAAATCTGGCGAGTACGGCGCGTGTTCGAGCACTGGAGTGCGCTTACCGGCCAAATACTGCTTCACAGATAGCGCGTTATGGGCAGGTGCGTTGTCCTGGTGCAGAATCCACGAGTTGTTCTTCCACAACTTAGGCCGTTTCTTACGCACTCGTTCTCGCAGTGTTGCCAAAACTGACAAATAGTAAGTCTGGTTGACAGTCTGATCCTCTGGAACCCATTCAGTCATCACGATACCGTTGATGTCGAAAAAATGATCAAAATTGCCTTGAATTTTAATTTGGACATCCTTGCTTTTTTGATTCTGGGCGATTCAGGCGTCTTCAAATGCATCGATTGCCGCTTTGTTTCAACATCGTATTGAAAAGTCCACGTTTCGTCGCAAGTAATAATGTTTTTCATCAGTCCGGAATCTTTTTTTAACCTTTCAAGGAAATCTGAGCTGACCTGTTAACGCAAGAGCTTTTGGTCAGGAGTCAGGTTTTTTGGCACTAACTTCGCACAGACTTTTGTCATGTGTAATTCCTCGTGTAAAATTTGTCTAACTGTTTCTTTATCGGCGTTTACAGCCTCGGCAATCATCCGGATGCTCATTCGACGATCTGCACGCACAATTTGGTTGATTTTGGTCACTGTTTCCGGAGTTAAAACAGTGACAGGGCGACCTGGGCGTTGGTCATCTTTAGTGCTCACTCGGCCCTTACTGAAGCGCTTACACCACTCAAAAACACGCGCACGAGATAGAGAATTGTCCCCATAGGCCTCTTGCAACAATTTACAGCACTCAGTCGGAGTTTTTTTCAATTTAACGAGAAATTTGAGATTGATACTTTGTTGCTCCTGTTTTTCGTCGCACATGGTTTTCGGCACGAGAAAAAAACACGTTCGTTTCAAACCGCTACTGCACAAATACAATAGTAGTGACGAGAAAGTGTTTTGGTACGTGCATAGACAATATATCTAGATACTCAACGCACTACTCGTTTTTTTCCCCACCTCTCTATGGCGCCCTCTAGGCGCGCAGTCTTGTTATTTAATAGCCAGACCTTGTATATATATGTGTGCTATTTATTTTATGAGGTAACCACTTACCTTAAGTATTTTTATTAATAGTTTTGAAATCCTTATTCCGTTTGACGTAGCTTTTGCATTTATTTTTTTTGCTTTTTTAAATATTGTGACATTTTTCAATTCATAACAAAATTGCTTTACAATCAGAAAAAATGTTAACAGTCTCGAAGATTATTTATAAAAAAATTTTTGTTGACGAAATAAATTGAATTTGACCAAAAATTATATTTTATCTTATATCGTATGAGATATATGTTAATGATGATTTTGAAGAAATATTATATTCATTTATTTTCTATTGTTATAATAATGGTTATAAAAAAAAAATTGATTATAGTCAATTTATATGGTATAATTTTTTTAAAATCAAAATTTCGAAATGTAATTGGTGAGAAAAACATTTACAGTAGTTTATTTTTGAAACGTATAATAATAAAATATTGGTTTTAGGTGCCGTCAACATCAACCATAACTACATCCAAATCTGACGACAAAGTAGTATGTTTATTTTGCAATTACAAACACAAAAGAACGGAAAAGCAAGTACTTAACCTTCTATTCCCTAAAGAAGAAGCATCAATCGGCTAAATAAGGAGGATAGCAGAAAGTTTAAGTGATGCAGACATGCTGTCAAAACTGGATAAACAAACTATTTGTTATCATAAACAATGTTACGCTACATACCAAATGAAACAAAAACGGTTAACGGAAGAACATGAAGAATCTGATTGGCACAAATATAGACATCTACACAAATTAGCTTTCCACTTAATATCAAATTTTGTTGACAGTGAGATAATAGAAAATAACCGAGTCATGTTGTTCGCCCAAATATTCTCAAGATATAAAGCTCTATTATTAGAGCTTGGAGAACATGAAATAACATATGAAGACATAAAAGATTACAAATTGGAAATGCTTGGAAGGAAACGTTTAACAATATTCGGTGATAAACTGACTTTTGAGGCATCTTCAGGACCGCGTTTTTAAAAAATAATATACAAATCTGACATACATGTGTCAGTCATAGCTAATAACTTGAAACTTCTGGAAACAGAATGAGAAGAAATTTGAGGATGTTGCTTATTTTTTGTGAAATAGTGTGAAAAAAATAGACGATCACCCGCTTCCAAGACATTTAACAGTTGAAGCCATTATGCGTCGGGAATGTGACATTCCAAAAGAATTATTCAATTTCATGCAGAATCTTATCGTGAAGCCAGACATTTCTGGTAAAGATTCTGAAAAAACCGAAATTAAGATAAAGTCTATATGTAGTGACATTATTTATGCAGTTACCAAGGGTAAATACAAACCTGCAAAAAATTTAACTCTTGGACTAGCAATGAAATCTCTAACGAACTCTCGACAAGTAATCACGATGCTGAATAGATATGGGCATACCATTGGGTATAACTTGGCTGAAGAACTTGAAACGGTAATGACATACGACGGTGAAAGAAAATAAAATAATACCAAACGGAATCACTACAAGGGATGGACTCAGTACTCATGTAGCGTTCGACCATTTTGATCGCTTTGTTGACACAACTTTCGGAAAAGATACCATGCACGATACGGTCGGAATTATTTATCAATTTCCTAGTGGAGAAACGGATGATTCTACTGAAATTGAAGCAACAACTTCTTCAACACTATTAAGTAATGACAACTAAGATAAACTTACAAGAAAAAGAAGACGTTTTAATGAAATAGTACGAGATATTTGACCGTATTTTTCAAAACCTACACCAAATTTTCAACTGCTTACCGTAGATTCGTTCATCAATACAATCAATTAATGCAAAGGCGCTACAGAAATAGCAATCGATACCGATTTATTATGGATAATGTCGTTATCATTATTGGATTCTGTTTCTATGTAGATAGGTTACAACAGTATGATTATAACTGATCAGAGTGAAAAACAAAAGATCGAATATTTACCTCCGATAAATGAATCTCCAACGTCTTACCCAGTAATTCATGAGACACTCATAATGACTAACAAAATCGCAAAAAAATGTGGACAGAAACAAATAATAGGTACATACGATCTAGCCATAACAAAAATGGCAATACAGATTCAAGAAAATGATAAGCCGAAATTTGATAATATATTTATAAATATGGTTGCGTTCCACATGCAGATGGCATTGTTCAAAGCAATTGGTAAATATATAGACTCTTGTGGATTAGTGGAAGTATTAGTCTAAGCTGAAGTATTAGCAGGTGGTTCGATGAATAGCTTCTTAGATAGCAAGCACTTTAATCGTTGCAAGCTCTTACATCGATTAACTTCTGCTGCATTACATATATTACATTTCGAACAGTATTTATCCACGACTAATGTATCTGTTGAAATGTTAGATAAATTATTACAAGCACAAATAAATAATGCAAATTATTAAATCGTGTTATGAATAGGTATAAAGAATTCTGCAGACAAACTTTGATGGGTGAAAAGGGAAAAACGGCTCAATTCTACTATCAGTATTGTGAATTACTAAATTTATTTCTTCGTTTTTCAAGAAGCATTCGAACCAGTAACTTTGAACTGTACGTGGATTCAATTTTCAACATGTGTGATTTATTTTTCTCACTTAACCAGCCTAATTATGCGAGATGGTCGCTATTGTACTTGAATAATTTAATAAAATTGTATATTGAACATCCGCCTTTACTTCAAGAATTTTATCGTGGCGCTTTTGAAATCAGGCGAACTAAAGCTAATTTCTCTTGATCACCTATTGATTTAACGCTGAAACAAATCATCAACGCTGATCCCAACAATCAATCAACTTTTCTAATTTTCCGTTACATTGATTTCTTTTGGAGATATCCGACTTTAAATGCAAAAGGATCCTTTTGTCTTTAACCATTAATATCTCAGCAACCAACGATCGGACAGAAAATTGAAGGGTAGTTTCGGAATCTGAAATAAATTTTCTAAAAAATCCGGTAGCGTTATTTAGGAAGAAAAATTGTTTTCGACCCTGATATTAATTTACAAAAGGTTAAAAAAAGTCACTTTTTCTGTTGTTTTGGAAAATCGATCGCATCTTTGCTAATTTTGGTGAAACCGCTAATGTTCTTAAGAATTCTTTTACCTCGATGTATCCTCAATAGCTTTGTGAAGTTTCCGATCGATCCATTGAACGGTTTTTCCGGATTGATTGGTTGCTGAGATAGCAATGGTCAAAGACAAAAGGATTCTTTTGCATTCGAAGTCAGATATCTCCAAAAGAAGTCAATGTAGCGGAAAATTACAAAAAGAAAATTAAAGCTAAATAAACAGGCTATCAGCTCTGTACGAGGGTGGTCTGAAAAGTTTCCGACCTCAACGTGAACATAGCAGCACTCGTCAATAAAAGCTAGCGAATTTCGTTGTTCATCTGTTGACAGTTGCTCACTAAAGTTTCAGCTATTTTTGATGCACAGTTGTTAGTTGACAGTCGTTTGAGTGAGTCGATGTGAGTGTTGTTGTGAAAATGGACAAAATTGAATATCGAGGTGTCATTAAATTTTTGTTTTTGAAAGGCAATACGCCTACGCAAATCAAAAATGAGTTGAACTTTGCGTATGGGGACTCTGCACCATCATTTACCACAGTGAAATTTTGGGCAGCTGAATTCAAACGTGTCCGTGAGAGCTTGGAAGACGATGAACGTTCGGGACGTCCAAAAACTGCAACCACTGACGATAACATCGTCAAAGTTCACCAAATAGTGCTAGACGACCGCCGAATTAAAGTGAGAGAGATAGCAGAGGTCATGAACATGTCCAAAGAACGTATTTGCTACATGTTAAATCAAGATTTCGGCATGAGAAAGCTGTCCGCATGTTGGGTACCGCGTTTGCTCACGTTAGACCAAAAACGTGTTCGGATGAACATTTCCAACGCTCTATTGGCGCAGTTTAGGCGCAATAAATCCGAGTTTTGGCGCCGATTAATTACTGTAGATGAAACTGGGATACACCATTATACGCCCGAAACAAAAATACAGTCAAAACAGTGGGCTGCAAAAGGGAAGCCGGCTCCAAAAAAAGCAAAAACTGTTTTTTCGGCTGGGAAAGTGATGGCGACTGTGTTTTGGGATATTCATGGAGTTATTTCAATTGATTATCTTCAAAAAGGAAAAACCATTACAGGAGCATGCTACGCATCATTACTTGACAAGCTGAAGGCAGAACTTGCGGAAAAACGTCCACATTTGCAGAAAAAGAAAATCCTGTTTCACCAAGACAACGCACCGTCTTACACCTCAACGGTTGCCATGGCGAAAATCCACGAATTACGGTTCCAGCTGCTTGACCATCCGCCTTACTCACCAGACCTAGCCCCAAGCGACTTCTTTTTGTTCCCTTATATGAAAATTGCACTCGGAGGACAGAGATTTTAGTTAAATAAGGAAGTAATCACCTTCGTGAACAGTCATTTTGCAGAGAAAAACGCCGAGTACTATTTGGATTGGTTAAAGAAATGGGAGAATCGCTGGGAGAAGTGTGTAGAATTGCAAGGAGACTATGTTGAGAAATAAAAAATAAAAATTAAGAAAAAATGTCTTGTAACTGTATTAGGTTGGAAACTTTTCAGACCACCCTCGTATAATGGTTTAATTAAAAAAAATTTTTCCTAAGCCCGTGGACCGAGAAAAACATCGCGCAAAATTTGCAAAAATTTCTTTTCGTGCTATTACTTTAGTGTATTTAACGACCGTAGCTCCTAAAAAGTTTTGGTCAAAAGATCTCGAAACTAGAATCTTAGAGCTTCGAAATGCTTTTTTAAAGTCTCGATACGATCATTTTTCACTGAGATACAGCCCGTCGAAAATTAACCAAAAAATTTAGAATTTTTTTGCTCCTTTAATTTTTGCTAAAAGTGTAGTATAACGAGGTAAATTGCACTAAGTGCGACTATTTCTTTCAAATTTCGTGCATATAGTGTGTGTACCGCAGATTTTTTAAGCTCGAGCTAAAACTTGAGAGTGGTATTGCTTATAGCGGTTTCCGGGATAATTATATCGCGACGTATAAAATCTTTCGTCCTGCAAGGAAGTCGAGCTCTCATATAGTAGGGGCATTTAATTAGTAAGATTTTGCGGAAGGTACGATTTTTCGAGCTAAAGCTCGAAGTGCCATGATACTGGCGAGCGCTGCTGGCTTCCATTATTGTGAATGTGTGAATATTTTTCTATATTATAATTAATAAATTGTTATTTTATATCGTGTAATAATTATTTGTACGTCGACCTGATCCTCTCAGACGTTACAACTAATTTAAAAAATTAATTCTCTAAGTTACAAAATTTAAAAAGGATAAAAGGTTTGAAAATTACTTTGTATAGTGTATGATTTTATTACATATTTTAATTGACATTCCATGCTCATAATGAGATCTTTAATTTAAATAAAATATTAGAATTAACTGTTAAATTGTATTCCAAATTAATTAGAAAAACTTATATACCAAAAAGATACTTGAGTATAAAATTAATTTTTAGCACATGTTATTCGTATGAAATAAATAATAAGTATACATATTAAATGTTAGAAAAATTATTTCTATAAATTTATGTTACAGAGTTACTTGTACCAGGTGTACAAGTATGAAATGCGATTCAAAAAAAAAAATAACACGTTAAATTTGGTAAAATAATAAAAAGTGCTTTATTCGAAGTATGTTTCATCGCTTTTTATACATTTTTCCCATCTTTCGGGCAATTTGTAAACACCACGCCAGTAGATATTTTCCCCTTTTGCCGCGAACTATTCATCGAGCCATTTTTTGCATCATGATAGGAATCAAAGCGCTGCTCAGTAAGTGCGTGACCCATCGATGTTAACAAGTGGTGATCAGAAGGAGCCAAATCTGTTGAGTAAGGCGCATGAGGTAGAACTTCCCAGTTGAGTGCTTACAATGTGTCGCGAACCGTTTTCGCCGTATGTGATGGAGCATTGTCACGGAGAAAAATCACTTTGTGTTGCCTTTTTCGGTACTCTGGCCTTTTTTCAAGCAGTAAACGGTTTAAATCGGTTAATTGTTGATGATAACGTGTAGTATTAACCGTTTTCCCATGTTTCAATAGCTCATAATAGACCACGCCTCTCTGGTCCCACCAAACACAGAGCATCGTCTTTCTCCTAAAACGATTTCGTCTTGCGGTCGATGTAGATGGTGCTCCTGGGTCTACCCATGATTTCTTGCGTTTGGGATTTTCAAAATAATTTTTCATCCCCTGTTACTATTCGATGCAAAAACGACATTCTTTTGTACCGAGCGAGCAAAATTTCATATGTGGTTTTGCGATTTTCCAGTTGCCTGTCATTCTACTCATGTGGTACCCATCTACCGCTCTTCTGAATTTTCCCCATCGCTCGTAGGCGATTGGAAACAGCTTGTTGGGAAACTCCTAATTGCTGTACGAGTTGTTTTTGTGTTTGCGAATCATCTTCATTCAACAATGCTTGCAAACCCATATCTTCGAATTTTTTGGCAGTTTTCCATGTTCTTTATCTGCAACATTGAAGTCACCTTTTTTGAAACGCTGAAACCATCGTTCACACGTATCTTGCGATGCAGCATGTTCACCATAAGCTTCTTGTAGTAACCGAAAGGATTCAGCGGCAGTTTTCTTTAAATGAAAACAAAAAATTAATGCTGTCCGCAAATGCTCTTCGTTCAGTATAAATTTTGACATATTCAACACAACAATACAATACGATGCACACACTTTTTTAATCTATCACTGATGCGCGTCTGAACTTGTTGATGACACAACAAAATGGCGAAGTGTCAAATCATAACAGCTTAAACTGCATTAGTACACCATCTGTTGTCTAAAATCCGCATTTCATACTTGTACACCTGGTATATGAAAATAAAATTTAACTTCTCGCATCTTCAACCTTTAGAAAGTCGGAATGACACATATATGCGTCCGACAATAAACTGTTGAAAAACAAATTTTTTGAGGCAAAGAATTATAAAAAATAATTGATAATAATAATTAAAAAAAAAATTAATAATAATAAAATTATTAAGGGGAGGTTCTCATCAAGCACGACCAAAAAATCGATTTTTTTTTTTTTTTTTTAAAGTTGGCAAATGTCTCGTAGAATACGCTCGTGAAACCCGTTTTGCCAAATTCAATTTATTTTTAAAGTTATAGTCAAAAAACCGAAGTCGTCTTTTTACGTACTAAATTGCGTACTAAAACTTTAAACGCGTTTTTCTCGAAACCATGTTTTTTGAGACGGGCAGCAAGATATCTCAAAAACTATTATAGATATCGAGATGAATTTTTTTTTATTTCAAAGGTAATTAAATTTGCTGGATCTTGACTTGAAATTATAATTCTACAATAATTATTTTTATTGTTATTGCACTTTTTAGAGCAAAAAAAAGTGCAAAAAAATATATTTTTTTTTGCAAGTCCGCCATTTTATTTATTTTTAATTTTTTTTTGTAATTTTAGTTCAAGATCTAGCAAATGTTTTCTAGTTTATAACAAACTTTGATTTTTTGATTTCAGATAAAAATTGGATGAGTTACCTTGCCGCCCGTGGAGGTATCTTTTTTTTCGATGACTATTTTTCAATGCATATAACTAAAAAACTATTTGGTATTTTTGTTCAAAAAAATTTGTAAAAGTAGTTAATAACATACTTAATAAGTAACAGAAAACTTGACTACTTTATTTATTTCCTTCCATGAGAAAAAAAATCGCGAAAATCACGTAATTTTTGGGTTGCTAGATGAGAACCTCCCCTTAATAATTATTACATTTATACGGGTGACAAATGGGAAGTTGCCTAAAGTAATCACATAATTTTGAGATAAGTGCAGAGAAAAAACTAATAAAAATACATATCAAATCAGTAAAGTGGTCATTTTTATTTGAAATAGGTTTTAGTTTAATCGAACGTTTTCAACAGGCACATATTACGTTTTTAAAAAAATGATAAAACCTGGCGAGGGAATAACTATTAATGGTTAATATTTTCGAAGTGATCCCCATCTGAACTTGCACAATAATAAAGCCGTTTTTGGAAACTATGGAAGACTTGTTCAATTTTAGATGGAGAAGTACTAATAATTCCTTTTCCAATAGTTTCTCACAAATCGACCTATATTTTTTTCTAAAAAATATTGGGCAAACTAATTTTCATAACTTAACAAATACTTTATACAATATAATATTAAAATTTGTACGTTATAATAACATTATATATATAGTCGGCAACCGAATTTCTGCCAAAATACAGAGATATAAAATTATTATTCTGAAATGTTTTTCTATTTTTCATCAAATTTAAATATAGAATAAAATATCAATAAATAATTTCAAATATTTCATTGTAAAACAATACAAAATTTGAATAATTATTATAAAAAATAAAAATAGCTTTTATAAAATAAATAATTTTTTGATTAAAATAAAATATTTTTTTAAATTATTAATTATAATCAATAAAAATAATAACTTCATAATAAGGAAAAAAAAGTCATTGTTCAATAAAAAATCGGTATCTTATACATATGCATTATATATTTATGTATTTCGACGCGCTTTCTTATGCGTGTCTTTCGATATACTTATGAATTATCGCTAAAAGTTCCTTTTACGCGGCCACACACATTCAAATACTTTTTTTTTCACCTTTTGCAAATTACAATCAAAAATTAAAAGAAGATAAAAATTTGTGTAGCTTATATACAAAGGTATGCTCTACAAGATTATTTATAGGTTATTTTTACTTAAGCGCAGCCGTTTTCGAAAAAAACGATAAACGGAAAAAAAATAGTTGTTTTCTAAAACTCTGGCACTTAGGCAAAAGAAAACTTAATATTCGGATTCTTCTGAGCTGAAAACATCTTTACAACTATTTTGCAGCCTTTCCTCCTTATTTTCGATTTTGGACTTCTTGTATATTAGTTTATAAATTTATTTTTATTATAAAAATAAATACGAAGTAATAAATTATAGTATTAATGTTCAAATATTACTTAAAATTACAAATGTTATATCATGACAAGAAAAATAGAATTGAAGTAAATTTTTATTTTTTAATTGGGAACTTGTATTTTTTATTACGGATTGGTATTCCTCGTAAGAAAATACGTAAGTTTTGTTCATAACATTTTTTAAGTGTCTCTCTTACTAATAGGCGTAACACCACAGTTAGGCAGCCGAATCGATAACTGCTCTATTTAACGACGCAGCTAGACCAGAGAATCTGATGACAACTAAATTTGACCCCATAAGTAGGTTGCCTGACCAGTGATTACATAGCCAAACACTACAGTTTGGTGCTTTATCCAATAACCATATCTAATACATTATGGTCGCGACGTCAAGTCCTGATAGCCTGCCTGCTGTCAGCGCAATTGGTGATCTTTTCTTGTAGGGAGGAACACATCACCGGGCCAACAATGCATCCGCGTATCTCGTCTCCGTGGCGTCCTTTAGGCGCTGACACGAGTAAGCTTCACACTCGCCTCCCTGTTCTATGCCCGCGTCCCGCGGTGCCCACGAAAGTGCCTGGTAACCACTACCCGCAATTTCGCTAACTCGCTTCCTCGTGTTCGCATTCTCACACGCACTTGGACGCACGTCTATTCTGCTTGCTTTCTGCGTCCCCATCCGTCCACTCGATTATATTTGTCTGCACTCGTTTGGATCCTCGTCTTCCACTCACTCCCGACTATGCCCGCGCTCGCTCTCAATCGCTCCCACGCGCACCCGAGCCTTACGTCTACATCCACGTACCTCGCACTCAAGCTCCATGTTCACGTCCACGCTTCTCATACCTCGCAGCGTCCTCAAGGATGCTCGGCCACTCGCCACGCCAAAAACCACCTCCCGCCATTTAACTCAGACTCCCAGATACTTTTTATAAGCATGTTCAAAATCACGTAAGAAAACTGCAATGAAAATGTATATCAACTAAATTTGTTATTTGATATTGATTTCCCGCAACATAGGCTGTGATTTACTTTTCCTTGTTAATACTTGAAATACATAAATTTCTCACTTATTTTCAACACTATGCTTGATTGAAAAAAATTTTTAAAATTCCAAAAGATCGTGTTTTAAAAATAAAGAAAGGCGCCCTTTTTAATGCCTTTCTCATAATTTTGACACAATGATAATTTTTATTTTTGTTTCTGGCGTAATTCAGGACAAGCATACACAGTTTCAGCTAAATCGGCGAATAACACTTTCCAAGTGTTACTTAGAGAGAGGTGACTCGTTAACAGTCCTTCTCAGGATAGTTCACGTGGAACTATTTTAGTGGCTGGTGACTCAAGAGGATCAAATTTGCCAGATTATTCGTGATATGAAATTGTTAATATTCTGTTGTCTCTCGGTATATGTCGAGGCTGATATCGTGCTGTGGCAAGGTATTACTGCCATAATTATCCAGGGAGGCTTAACTACCCAAACCACGTGAGAATCCGAATCATTGAGCAAAGAATGAAACATCGACCACCAATACATAGAAATCGTCGCCGCATTATAATACAGAATAACGATGACCCACGAATTCTCGTCGTTTTAACTATGGTTGATTTGGATCATCATACCACTTTGCCACGACATTCAGAGACATACTGTGATCCCGAGATCGATAACCAGCAGAATTTTGCTTCTTCACAGATTCCATTCGTATTACATCACGTTAAATCAAACCTTAATGCCCGATATTTTCCGCCGCAGACTCAACTTCTGCAATTGGACACAAGCAAAAATCTGTGAAGATCCTGAATTCTTTATATACGTAATATTTTTGAATGAGGCAATATTACATGGCAATGGGCAACTCAATCGGCATAATAGCTATTACTAGTCTGCCCAGAACCTTAATTGGGTACGTCATTATCCCAATCAGCATAAATGGAGTCTTGTAGTTCAGTGTGTTATAGTAAATGGTTATTTTATGGGCCCTTATTTTTTTGATGGAAATATCAATGGTGCAGCACATCTTCATTTACTGCAGAATGTGTTACCAGAATTATTGATAGAGGTGGACTTGGAAACACGACGACGATTACAGCAACGACAAGGTGATGCAATGTGTCATCGCTCATTGATGGCTCGTTGATTCCTGAACCAACTATACTGAGGACGATGGATAGGCATTGGTAGTAATATTACTGAGTGGTGTCCAAGATCACCGGATCTAACAAAAACAGATTTCTTTTTATGGAGCTACTTGAAAAATGTAGTTTTTGCACAACAGCCAATGACATGGCAAGATATGATGCAATACATCACAGAAGTTTGTAGAATTATTCCGCGTCACGCTCTATTATCTACAGTTAAAAATTTTAATCGTAGAATTCAACATTGCATAAACTTGAAGGTGGGTATTTTGAAACATCCTATGAAATAAATGTTTGTGTTACGACTCTAATCATAATTCTCTGGGTAGCCAATGTCTTGCCTTGATGGGCTGGGCATTCCGACCTTGTCTCCATTGGCTAGGTAATAAATACCTTGCTTTCATTAGCTAGGTAGTCAATGTTTTGCTTTAATTGACTGGATCTTCAACCTTTGCCTTCATTAGTTGGGTTGGTTCAGCTACCTCGTGGTGGTACAGAGTTACGTGGTGACTGAATGGTCAGACAAACTAACTTTAGAATTGTGTTATAAGTTATTAAGTAGCTTAATTTATCTTAATGTTATTTGATATGGTTATTCGATAAAGCACCCAACTTTGGTGTTAGACTATGTGATCACTGGCCAGGCATCTCATCTGTAGGGTCGAATTTGGCTGTTATCAAGTTGTCTGGTCTAACTGCGTCGTTAAATAAATTGGTTATTGATTCGGCTGCCTAACTGTGGTGTCATGCCCGTTCGCAAGAGCAAGAGGTACTTTCGAAAAAAATGTTATTAACAAAACCTACGTATTTTCTTACGAGGAATACGAATCTGTAACAAAAAATATAAGTTCCCATTTAAGAAATAGGAGCATACTTCAATTTGACCTTGATAATTAACCTGTAGGTCAAATATAAGGTAACTGTGGTTTGACCCCTACTATTAGGTTGCTGCAGATGAAATGGCCGATTTAGCAATGACATAAAGTTGGCTGCAATTTTAGTGTATTATGTTGGCACAAGGCGGCGCAAATGACATGACATATCGAAGTATAAATACTGCTACCTTGGTTTATGGAGTCATTTCTGTTTTGCACTTCATAGTGATCGTAAAAACAAAAAGAGAAAGTGAACATGGAAGTGAATCAAAAACGGCTACTTTTACTATACAAATTTAAATTAGAGCACAACGCAACGGAAGCAACGAGGAATATCAACAGCGCGTTCGGGCCTGATACAGTTAGCGAACAAACCACTCAGTGGCGGTTCGAAAAATTTCGATCCGGAGATATGGACCTTGGAAATGAGCCACGTAGACACCCAGAATCATCGATTGATAACGACGAGCTGCGACAGTTTGCCGCCACTTGCAACAACTTGGAAAAGTGAAAAAGCTTGACAAATGGGTTCCGCATGATCTTACCGAGCAAAACATGACGTGTTGAATGGAGATTTCAAGTTCTCTTCTCTCCCGTAACAAAAAGGAACCGTTTTTGCACAGAATTGTGACCTGCGATGAAAAGTGGATTTTATACGATAATCGTCGCCGATCGGCCCAATGGCTAGATGCCGATGAAGCGGCAAGACACATGCCGAAACCAAGCCTTTATCCAAAGAAAATAATGGTAACTGTTTGGTGGTCTGTGGTCTGTATCCACTATTCGTTCCTGCAACCTGGCGAAACCATTAACGCTGAGAAATACTGTGCTTAACTGGATGAAATGCATCAGAAATTGATAGTCCAACGACCTAGGCTTGTCAACAGGGATGGAGTGATACTGCTTTATGATAACGCACGACCTCATGTATCGAGAACAACGGTCCAAAAATTAAACGAGTTGTGCTATGAGACTCTTCCTCATCCTCCATATTCACCAGACCTCTCACAAACAGATTACCATTTTTTTAAACATTTGGACTTTTTGACAGGAAAAAGATTTAATAATGAAGCTGCTGACAAAAATGCCTTCGAGGATTTTCTTCGAAACAGAAACTTGGACTTCTACAAAACTGGAATAAATGTACTTGTATCTCGTTGGAAAAAGTGTGTTGCATCTATTGGTACCTATTTTGATTAAATAAATTGTCTTTATAAAAAGTTACAGCTGCCTAAAAATTTATTAGTAAATCGGTCAGTTCATTTGCAGCAACCTAATACTCGTATTATCTAAAACTTTTTTCTTTTACATTTCTTCTCAGAACGCGTTGTTTTTGAGATTTTTGGGTAGTTTGCTTAAAATGGGACACCCTGTATACGTTTGTGTGTATGTTTGTATAAATGAATGTATGTTTGTACGCTTGTCTATGCATTTCTCTGAAACTAGTAATCGGATTGTGACCATTTTTTTTCTATTTGCATCTATTTAATTTAACTTAGGGATCAGTAAATTTTATCAAAATCGGTTTAATAGTTTTAATGATTTGGATTAATATGTGTAAGCGTAACGTCTTGGCTTATATAGGCCATGAGATTTTAACCCAGAAACCAGAGTACATTTTGTCGAAGGTTTTTGTTGTACTGAATTCGAATCCGAGGTCTAAATTTTCAAATTAGGTCAGGTTTTGAAGATGTCCTAACCAAGAAGTGCAAAAATAACGAGTTAAGCTTGTATTAATATAGCCTTGCATATATTATTGTCCTCAAAAAAACTATAAACAGCATTTTAAATAACGAGTCCTGATTTTACAAATACCGTTGAGTTCACTCAATCATCTTCCTGTTTGTGAATTTCTCTATGCTTGAAAGCCCATAAAGGGTCACGTATGTATCTAAACAGTTAATTTTTATTAGTATTTTATGATTATGTTTGAAATTCAACAACAATTTAATGTTTTTCTATTTAAGAAGTCCTACTTGTTCAGTACTTGTTTAGAATCTAAGATCAAATCCTTAAAATTTTCCGAGAAAAATCAATGTAGCCGCTCAAAGTGCGATTAAAGTTACAGTATCATCTGTCATACTTCTATCAACTATTTTATTATTTTTATTAAAAAATACCGTTCTTCATAATGCTTTACCATATTTTCGGGATTTATAATAATAGATAAATAAAGTTAATAACAATCGTGTTTAATATGATAGAATCAATACGGCAGCTAAAATTCTAAATTAAGGTAAAATAAATGAGTAACCGAGTGACTATTCATTTGCGTAAAAATCATTGAGAAGAGCTTATGAATGAGTCTGCTTATAAACAGCAAAGACTGAAAATTTCACTGAACTACATTTGGTACTTTTTTCCATGCAATCAAATAGCATAATTAGATTTTTGAAATTGCATTATTTTAAATAATTTGTTTAAACGATTCGGTGATAAACAATTAAATTAAAAAACAAAGAAACACGGGTATTTTATTTTTCAGTAAAGTTCTGTTTGGCGTAGTTAGTTTTTCGTTATTTGCAATAGCGTACGTATGAGCCAGAATGGATTCCGATGACTTAAAATTGTTCATAACAATTTATTGCAAAATGAGTTGCTCGGACAAAAAAATGTTACCAACCTTTTTTCCATGATTTTTTTTATAGAATCGATTGCCGCTATTAGTTTTTCAAAATCGCGAGTTCCGCACTAATTTTTTAAATCAATTTTTAATAAACAATTGAATAGAAAAACAGGAAAAAAACGGATATTTTATTTTTTAGTAAAATCCTATTTGGCTTAGTTACTTTTATCCTGGTATATAGCCTGAGTTTCGTAATGGGTTTACGTTAAAACATTAATTAAAATTCAAATATCATCTTATAACGTAAAAAATAGAAATCTTGATTTATAAAAAAAATGTTTGTAAAAAATTCATTATTATAATCTGTAACGGGGGGAATTTATTTACCCCGTTAGCAACGCAGGACCTTCCTCTGGTCCTGCTTTTCTTCTTGTTTTGTGTGTGTGGGGCCTTGCCTCAGGCCCCGCCACCGGTGTTGCTCCCACCGGGCTCGGCTAGTCAGTTTGTGTGCCAATAATCGGTTGGCACACCCGCGGAGGCGGCGGTATTCGGGATAGGGACGCTGTAGGGAAATAAAATAAGAACGAACCGACTCAGTGCTAAAATGCGGGTTTAATAAATAAAAACAAGCAAAACAGTACAAAAAGTAATAAATTATCGCGGAGAGGTCCTTTAATGCGAAGAGCAATTAGTATTGCCTTACGCGCAATACTAATTCTCGAGGTGCACACCCTCTTCGCTTCACGCGGCTACACACACACGTGTAGTCTATGGACGGCAGATATAGAAAGAGCAGTTCCCTCTCTATACTGCCGTAGTTTGTGTCTGCTCGAGTGAGAGCGTCTCTTACTCTCACTCGACGATGCAGTCTATGGTTGAGCGAGAGAGCTCGTTACTCTCGCTCAACTGCGTGCTCGCAGGTTGTACGAGTAAGAGTGGCTTTCTCTTACTCGTACGCCTATTCTATGATAGTGCAAGAGAGAGATCGATCCTCTCACTCGCACTCGCACGGCCTAATCGAATTTGAGTTACGCGGTCTCGCGCGTAACTCTGTTATATCTATATATGCCTGACGCGATCGCACACGCGTCAGGAAAACTAAATATAATATATTCGCGGACTAAATTATCACGGATAAGTGGCCACTTACTTTTACTAATAGTCGATCGCGGAATCGTCTTTTTAAAGCTGCGGATAAGCTGCGGACAATCCCTTATTTCTTCTCATAGATTCGCTGATTGCTCGAAGCACGTGCGGTGTGTCGGACCGGCGGAACGAGAAGAAGGCTTGAGGGGAGGGCTTCTCTTTCTCCTCTCGCCTATCAGTTTTCCCCTGTAGCGCTATCGATTCTTGATCGATAGCGCCGCGTTTCGGTACGCCGCGGCTTTTCCCGCGTCAAGCCATCGATCGCTTGATCGATGGCGCCGCGTATCGTCGCGCCGCGAACTTTCTTTCTATCGCCTATGGCAGGTGGCTTAGCCTCTATAAGCCACCTGTCACAAATCTTTTCATATTGACTTTAATAAACAATTTTTCTTTTTAAACTATAAATAAATTCATATAATAATAAAAAATTTACAATCTTCTAAAAGGGATTGAACATTTTGAAAAATATTATATTTTCATAAAGTTTTCAGTTACAATCTTTTACAAAAAGTAACACGAATAGTATTCTCGAGTATTTCGAATTAAATTGTTTTGCACTTAAATTTTATAAGTAATAATTTTTTAAAGTATTCTTTATTCTTTAACGGGTTACCCTCACTTGCGACTTTGAAAAAATCGATTTTTTGTTAATTGCATTTTTTTGAAGTATAAGTATCTTAGAATATGACCTGGAAATTTTAAGTCGATCCGAACAAAATTAACTGAGATATGAGCGTTGAAAGAGAAGAATTAACTGAAAGAATAAACTAAAATTAAAACTTTGAACGCGTTTTTCTCAAAATGGCATTTCTGAAGTCGGTCACCAAGATTACTCAAACACTAATTAACCGATCTTCTTGAAATTTTGCAGGCTTATTTAATACATAAAAATGTAGTCTTTAATCGTTCGATTTTTCGTTAAAAGCGAACCATTAACTTTGACTGTCCGCCATTTTGTGAAAAATAAATATTTTTTTAAATCCTTCGATTAAAGACTAGTTCATACTTATATTTAACTAAATCTATTAACATTTTTTGTTTTAAATGATCTACTTCGCCGCAATGTTGGTCACCGCAAACCGTATAAATAAAAACACTATTTCATTGGCGGCCATTTTCCACTTAACAATGTAATATTTTGCAATAAAAAAATTACTGAAAGTTTTTCAAGATGTATTCTTTAAGATGATATAATAATCGTTAAAAAAAGTTTTGTAGTTTTCTTTAAAAAAATTCATGAAAAAGGCCTTTTTTGTTGAGCTACAACTGGGGGTAACCCCTTAATGACTTAGCCGTGGATTGCTGATGTATTTCGCTCTCGCGGAACGGCTGTGTTTGTTGCGTTTCCTAAGCCTGTAACATATAAGTCGAAACGCGTGTATATATTTCGGTGCGCGAGTCACGATGCATCAGTAAATCGAATAATAATTTTGGTTTTCGCAGTCGGTGTATCGTGTGTTGACCCGAGTGTGGCATGTGAATGCATAATTTAGTGAGTATGTATTTTGGCACACAAGGAGCCTCTCGCGGCGCCGAAATCAAGTTTCCAGTGTTCACGCGATTGCGGTCGCGCAAACGCTGAATTTCAAAATGGTAGGATTTTCCCGCCGATTAATAGCCTGCGACATGTATGTGTAACTCTCTTCGCGATTTCCAAGACCGCCTAGGAATTCGCTTAGATTGTTTCGGAAACACGCTTTCTTGAACGGCAAGAGCACCTGCCGAGCAAAGAGTGAGTCTCGCACGTTTTGCTTCATTGTGAAGCGCTCCTCAAAACAAGTAGAAATCGTTCGTAGTGACAACGAGCACGAAGGTACAACTTCGAGCTCGACTACTGCCGAGCGAACTGAAGAATCGTGCGACGGCACGAGGCTTTTGTTTGTCCCGCGCGTAGTGGGGGACTCCCTCACCAGCCGCTACCGCTCCGCTGATGTGTATTCGCAAGCGCGCGCCTAGAGGGGTCTACGCTTAGCACTATCGAGTTCATGCTCGGCGCTATCGTTGTGTGTGTCTGTGTGCCTGTATGTATGTTGTGTATTTGATGAGATGCTCGTCACAATTTATAAAATTTCTTCCTACATCCGGCGTTATAAATATTTTAAGCACCTAAAAAGATGTTATGTATATATATATATATATATATATATATATATATATATATATATATATTGTTATATCCTGCGAAAATGTCATTTCGCACGGTTATGTTCGAAATCATGACATATAGATATTACAAGAAATGCACATCAACAACGCTTGACGACGTGCATAGTTTTTGACGAACAAGTCAGTTTATCTCAAGATCTGATGGTGAATAGATGTATTATTGATTTGTCATATTTTTTAAGTTGTTGTATTGAATTAATAAATTTAATCTTTTGTACTTTTAAATCAATTGTTTATTCTATTATATTAATATAACAATTTTTAGGGGCTCGTCGGGATATAATAAATTAAATAAAAAGAATATAAAATAAATAAAAAATTAAGTGAAAAATAATTTAATAAAAAAAATGTCGAAAGTTCCAAGAACATCACCAGAAGACGTTCTTGGAATGAAAACGCGCTTAACTACTGTTATGACGAAAATATCGGAACTAGAAGAAATGTTAGAAAAAGAAAGAAATCATCTCAAGAACTTGAAGAAAAACTCCAACGACGAAGCCAAGAAAAAATATATTTGGCTGCTGAACTTCGCCATAGAGATAGCGAATTAAAGAAGATCGCCTCCTTGAACAACGAGAAATGGAAATTCGTGAACTTACAAAAAGGATTGACGAGCTAAGTCGCAACAATAATAATAATAATAACAACAATAATAATAATAATAATAATCATAATAATAATTTTGAAATACATACACAAACAAATTTTCAAATACATACACAAGATACATTACACAATCATGATTTATTAGAGTTATCTAGCATAAGAGATAGGAATGTAACGAATGTACCATTGATGAATCCCGATGTTAATGGTAGAATTCGAGATAATATTAATAAACAAATAAATATAAATGACAGGTTAGGTTATGAAGTTAAACCTGATATTTTTATGGAACATCTCCATTAAGTGAATATTTATCACAATTTGAATTTATTTCAAAAACAAATGGATGGGATGATACAGATAGGTTGATTGCTTTAGCTCCAAGTTTACAAGGAAAAGCAAGAGTAATTTTTAATAATATAGAAATAGATACAACTTATGAAGAAATTAAAAAATCTCTTGAGTTGAGATTTGGTGAATTCCATACTAAACAAACATACTATATACAATTCACTAATCGAAAACAAAAATTCGGAGAAGACTTTCCTTCTTTTGGATATGACTTAGAAAGATTATGCGGATTGGCATATCCTGAATATTCAATTGAAATAAAAGATAAAATAGCAGGATTATAATTTATTTCAGCATTATCAGATTTTAATATTCGTCAAACGTTAGAAATCGAAGGAATAACTTCTTTAAAAAAAGCGATTATAAGAGCTTTAAAATTAAAAGATATTAAGAATAGTAATTTTTCCAAACAAGAAAAATACATACATTCGACACCTTACAATCAAAATTCAAATTTTAATAAATTCACTCGAAAAAAGTCGATTCTATTTAAAAAAGATAATATAAAATTCAAAAAATATAAAGAATGTTATAATTGTGGATCCAAACAACATTTAAGATATGAATGTCCTAAATTAATCAAGAAACAGGAAAACTAGATTTAGTCGAATTAATTGGGGTGAGTTCGACTAATCACGACAAAATCCCATCTAGTCCTTGTTTTATGAATTAATTTATTAGGGATTTATAAAACAAGAACAACACTACTACACCTTCAATCGAATGGTCAGGTAGAAAGATAACATCAACAAATTTTACACTATTTATCTAAATATATTACACAAAACCAAAAAGATTGGAATAATTGGATTTCATTCTATTAGCTTACAGGTTTTCAAAACATTCTTCTACTGGTGTCACACCTGCAGAAATGTTAACTGGCACTGATCTTCGACTTCCATTCGACTTACTACGAGGACATCCACCAGGAATCGAGAATAGATCAAGCCATGAATACCTTAAAAAATTATATAATAAATTAGATAAAATCCACAAATTTGCCTGACAACATATGGAAATGACATCAAATAAAACAAAGAAATATTATGATCAAAAAGCTTGAACAGTTATTTGTAATGAAGGACAAAAAGTTTGGTTTTATAATCCACAAAGAAGAAAATGAAAATCAACCAAACTTCAAAATAACTGGGAAGGACCTTATGTAATCATTAATAAAATAAATGATGTATATTCTATTAGAAAATCTAATAAACATAAAAATAAGATAGTACATATAGATAGACTCGCAACATTTACAAAAAGAAGACAATTTTAATTACTCTGTTCATGATTATTTTGGCTGTGGTTTTTCCCATAAACCTAAAGGCGAATGCCAGAGTAAGATAAATATGGTTCCACAGCAAATATTACATTTGACTACTTTTATCTAAAAATAATCGAGATAAATATCGAACATAATAAAAGAAAGATTATCATTACCTTCTGATTTTTAAGAATTCATCAAGATAAAAGAAGGCAATCTTTTATTTCGAAGAAGTTATTCGATGGGATTCAAATCTCCGTATCGCACAAGATTCCCTGAAGTCGTCTAACTTGGTATATGATTTGCAGAAGAAAGACGAGGTTCAAAAGTATATACTACAATATACAGAAGAACATGGCGTCACTTCAAGATATTTCAAGATAATATTTAAGTTAATAAAATAAAATTGCCTTAATTGTCGGGACGACAATTTAAAAGAAAAGGGGGTAATGTTATATCCTGCGAAAATGTCATCTCGCACGGTCATGTTCGAAATCATGACATATAGATATTACAAGAAATGTACATCAACAACGCTTGACGTCGTGCATAGTTTTTGACAAACAGATCAGTTCATCTCAAGATC
Organism: Chalcis sispes; assembly: GCA_949987625.1. NCBI lineage: Eukaryota > Metazoa > Arthropoda > Insecta > Hymenoptera > Chalcididae > Chalcis > Chalcis sispes. The sequence goes on from OX465097.1 coordinate 32,518,501, forward strand.
TGATAGTGAATAGATGTATTATTGATTTGTCATATTTTTTAAGTTATTGTATTGAATTAATAAATTTAATCTCTTATACTTTTAAATAAATTGTTTATTCTATTATATGAATATAACAATATATATATATATATATACCGGGTGTTCAAAACCAGCCGTCCACCCCTTATAAAACATTAAATAACGTTATTTATAAGATACTTACATAGCTATTATAGGTAAATAAGGTTGCTTTATTGATTAGCGATAAAATCAACTTCCGGTCTGGACCAAAAGATGATAAAACAGACCGGAAGTTGTTTTTTTTTAATAAAATATGCATATTTCTATGGTGGATTCGGTTTCGGGGTGGAAAAATAAACAACTTTTATTTGAAAAATTTCATATGCATGTATCTAAAGACTTTGAGAATTCTCAGAAAAGATCTTAATAGAATAATGGATGGATTTGGCTACTGCTTGGTTACTGATAATATGAGGGTCTAGATAAATGATTACAAAAACAGTCAAAATAGAAGTATTGTTACTGTCGTATTCGTAATAATAACCTATTCAACCCACCTTCACCAATGGATTAAATTTCAAGTAAAGAGCGTGAATGAGCATAAAATTTGAGATTGATGGGGTGATTTTAGGTCGAAGAGGGTTATCGGGTTATTAATTTATTTTTTCTACAAACCATGGTAATACAGTGAAAATGCAAGAAACGGCTTTTTAAGATATTCGACCTTGATTTTCGACCTCTTGGAGGTCACAAAACAAAATATAGTCTAAAAAAAATTTAATGTAGAATTTTTTGCTCTTTCCATTTACAAAAATAATGTTGATCTTCAACTGACCTTAAAGGTCAACTCCGAGATCAAGCTAAAGGTCACTGTTATCTGACCCCTATGCCTTCTTCAACTTTTATCTGAAACTTTTTACCGTATCTTGCTTAGATTCTGAGATATTTAGGTAGGGAAATTAAAATGGCCCACCCTGTATATATATATATATATATATATTAGGTTGTCCCATAAGTTTCTTCCCTTTTTTGATGCAAAATAAATACACAATATTTGTTGTTTAAAATTGATTTAATATCCCATCTTGATTAAATGTTTATGTACCGTTATCTTGGGAATTTTAGTAGCATCCACTATTTTACACACACTATATCGCGGATTTTCAGCAAGCACAGTCTCGATAAGGTCCGTATCCGTCGTTGCTAGGCGGCCGCTGCGGTCTTCAACTTTTAACTCTAGATTGTCAGCTCTAAATTTCTTAAACCAACTGCGGACGGTCTTAGTAGTCGTAGCACTACTCCCGTAAATAATGCGAATCTCGTCTGCAGTGTCCTTTGCACTATTGCCTTTTTTAAAGCAATGGAGCATAACATGCCGCAAATGCTTCTTTTGGCTCGTATATTGAACGGTGCAGAAAAAATTTTAAAAGAGACTTTGTCACCAACAAAACAAATTTTAAAAGAGCTCTGGGATGACTGAAACCGATGCCATAAACGGCTAAGAGATAAGCCTGCATGTTTATATAAACATAGCTAGTTAAAGTCATTCATAGCGTGGCGCGGAAAAAACTTATGGGACAACCTAATATATATATAAAGGGTGATTCATTATTAGGTTTGATTCTCAATAGGCTTCTTTTTACAGATCACGCATAACTCCTGTCAAACTGTAATGTAATTTTTATTCAGTATTGTTTAACAAATCATCATGAAAAGACTTACACCGCAACAACGTATCCAAATTGTTCAGCTGTATAACGAAAATCAGCGTTCTGTGAGAAATGTTTTTTATGCTCTTAGAGCAACTTATGGTGTGCATCGTCGACCTACCGAAACCACTATAACCAATACCATCCGCAAATTTAAAATCCAGCATACATTATTGGATGATACTCGACCGATTAGACCACATCCAGCACGTAGTGAAGAGAATATAGCGGCTGTAGCTGAGAGTGTTGCTGAAGAATGTGACGGATCGATTCGGCGTCGTTCCTAACAGCTCGGTTTGTCGTATGCAACAACTTGGCGTATTTTACGTAAAGATCTTGATTTTAAGGCATACAAACTTCAACTCGTAGAAGAATTGAAGCCGAGCGACTTAGGTTTGCGTCGTGTTTTTAGTGAATGAGCTCTGAATCAGCTCAATGAAAATCCAATGTTTTATCGCGAAATTTTGTTCAGTGATGGAGCGCATATTTGGCTGAATGGATACGTCAATAAGCAGAATTGCCGTATTTGGGCTGATGAACAACCTGAAGATCTTCAACAGCTACCACTAAGGCCACAGAAATGCACAGTTTGGTGTGGTTTATAGGTCGGTGGAATCATCGGTCCATATTTCTTTTAAAATAAGTCCGGTCAGAACGTAACCGTCAATGGCGACCGCTAGCGCACCATGATAACGGATTTTTTGCTACCTGAAATTGAAGCCCATGGTATCGCTGAACTTTGGTTTCAACAAGACGGTGCTACTTCGCATACAGCGGGAGAAACAATGGACTTATTGAGAAATCATTTTGGTGAGAACCTAATTTCACGTTTTGGATCAGTAATTTGTCCGCCTAGATCGTGTGATATCACACCTTTAGATTATTTTCTTTGGGGTTACACGAAGTCTGTGGTCTTCAGGAATTAGCCAGCTTCAATCGACGCTTTGCAAGCCAACATTACTCGTGTCATTCGCGAGATACCGGTTGTTATGCTGGCACGCGTCGCCCGAAATTGGATCATTAAGATAGACCATTTACGGCGTAGTCGCGGTCAACATTTAAATAAGATAATCGTTAAGAAGTAAATGTCATAGATTGTTCTTTCGACTCATAATAAAATTTTTACTATCGAATTCAACTTTATGCCTTTTATTTGAGATTAAAAACCAAACCTCGTAATGAATCACCCTATATATATATCTATAAGTATATGTATATATTAGGTGTAGTAAAAAGTAATCCATTATTTTGCCAATAGATGGCTTAAGTAGTCTGTATCTCCCGTTTTAAAAGTGCGATCGGGTTATACTAGATGGCGTTAGAAAGATAAGATTTCTTACTAAAAAAGCTTCTGATACAGTTTTGTGATTGCTTGACTCAGTATTTTTTTAGCACGCGCCAAAGATGGACACCAACAAAGAGAAAATACGCCATACTTCACAGTTTTTCTTCGATAAAGGCGAAAACGCAAGCCAGGCAGCTAAAAATGTGAATAGTGTTTATGGTCCTGATACTGTAACAGCCAATCACGCGCAATTTTGGTTCCGTCAATTCCGTTTCGGTAATTTTGACGTCAAAGATGCACCACGCTCTGGAAGGCCAATTGTCGAAAATGTCGATAAATTAATGAAAATCGTCGAGTCCGACCGTCACGTAAGCACTGTTTCGATTGCCCAGGAGCTAAACATTGCACAAAAAACCGTTTGGAACCACTTAAATAAGGCCGGATACAAAAAGAAGTTCGATGTATGGGTGCCACACGAGTTATTGCCAAGAAACTTCATGGGCCGAATTCCCATCTGCGAATCGCTGCTGAATCGCAACGATATCGATCCATTTCTGAAGCGGATGGTTACTGGTGATGAAAAGTGGGTCACTTACGACAACGTCAAGCAACAACGGTCGTGGTCAAATCGCGGTGAGCTAGCGCAAACGGTGGCCAAGCCAGGATTGACAGTCAGGAAGGTTTCGCTGTGTGTTTGGTGGGACTGGCAGAGAATCATCTACTATGAGCTGCTCCCCTACAGCCGAACTCTTAATTGGGACCTGTAGTGTCAACAATTGGACCGTCTGAAAGAAGCAATCGCCCAGAAGCGGCCAGCTTTGGCCAATAGGAGAGGAATTGTGTTCCATCAGGACAACGCCATGCCGCATACATCGATAGTGACTCGCCAGAAGCTCCGGGAGCTTGGTTGGGAAGTTCTCATGCATCTACCTTATAGTCTGGACCTGGCACCAAATGATTACCACCTGTTTCTGTCTATGACGAATGATTTTGCAGGTGAAAAATTCGCCTCAAGAGAAGATTGTGAAAATCGACTGTCCCAGTTTTTTGACAATAGGGACAAGGGTTTTTACGAGAGAGGCATTATGAAATTACCTCCAAAATGGCAACAAGTTATCGAACAAAACGGTGCATATTTGACCTAAATCGTATCATTCTATTTATGCTAAATAAAACCTTTAATTTAGTGAAAAAATAATGGATGTCTTTTTACTATACCTAATATATTATATATATATATATATATATATATATATATATATATATATATATATATATATATGTGTGCAAGCTGTTCCATTTTAAAATTATTTACCTAAATATAGAGAGCCTCCAATCGAAAAATGAGTCCTAAAAATCTTATAAGATTTCGCGGGGGACGTCGAATGGCAATCTCAAATTTGACCTTGAACTTAACCTTTAGTGTTTTCTCAAGGTCAATGTTATGTGACGTAACAATTAAAATAATTAAATTAAAATAATGCTTATAAAAAAAATATATATATCATTAATCATGAGAATTAAAATTAAAATTAAACTCATAATGGATTAATAAACTATAACTGCAATATATAAACGTTTAATGTGTAAAAATGCTGAGCGCGCTACTCAATGATACGCCTCTATATGATAGTGTGTTAGTATACAAAATGTGTGGTACTTGCAGCCACACTGCAAGTTGACTCCTGTGGAAAAAACCAGGAGGCATGTAGAATAAACTTATTCTTATAGAAAATAGCATTATTCCAACACAAGTATAGAGAGTCGAGTAGCCCAACTCTTCTCGGCACACACACTTAGACAAATAAAAATATCTAGAGTTGCATTTTAGTTGAGAGGCGCGGGGAAAGCTCGGGAGTCTACAGAGACTCATATCTATGCCCAATAAGCAAAAATCCCCATAATGCCTCCACGACCGAGTCTTTAAATAATAAGAAAGAATGGGCCGTGGGGCAGTTAGTTACTTTCAGTAATAGATTTGCGTATAATACACAGTGTGTCCCATGGAAAACGGAACTTTTTCAAAATAAAGACAAAAACTCAATATTCCGGCAAATCTCATTTATTTTATTCAAAATAGTCTCCTTCCGCATCAATACAACGTTTTGCACGATCAATTAACATATCGAATGAGTTTTGGAGATCATTTTTATCCATCGACTTTAGTATGTCGGTCGTCGGTCTTTGGATGGCGTCTACGTCGGCATAACGTTTTCCTTTCATAGGCAAGTGCAATTTGGAGAACAAGTAAAAGTCGCACGGAGCCAAATCCGGCGAGTATGATGAATGGTTGATGGTTAAAATGGAATTTTTGATAAAAAAATCTGTGATCAAGTTCGATCGATGAAAGGGGGCATTATCATGCAACAAACGCCAGCTCCCTTTTTCACGGTATTGTGGCCGCACACGACGAATACGGCTGAGCAAACGCTTTATTACACCAATATAAAACACAGCAGTAATCGTTTGACCAGGTGCAACAAATTCACGATGAATAATACCCTCCGAATCGTAGAAACAAATTAACATTGTCTTCACTTTTGACTTTTCAAGACAACTTTTTTTCGGATTGGGCTCGGTTGGGTGCTTCCATTCAGCACGTTGACGCTTGGTTTCGGGATCATATTAAAAACACTATGTCTCGTCACCAGTCAAAATTGAATATTTCAAGTTTGGGTCCTTTTTTGACTCTTTAATCAAATCCTTACAATGTTGAATTCGGAGCAATTTTTCGTAGTCAATTTGTGTGGAACAAAGCGTGCACACACCTTCCGTAGATTCAAATGATTGGTCAAAATGCGATGAATTGAATTTTTGGATATATTCAATTCCATTTCCATGTATCGCAATGAAGATTTTGGCTCATTTTTTATAAATTCACGCACTTTTTCAATGTTACTTTGAGTAACCACGGTATTCGAAGGACATGGATGTTCGTCGTCCTGAATGTCTTCACGACCTTCCTGGAACCGCTTATACCACTCATACACTCTGGTACCGGATAGACAATTATCGCCATAAACTTGTTTCGGCAAATTTTTCGTCCCAGTAAAGGATTTACCGAGTTTAAAACAGAACTTTATATTTGCTTTTTGTTCGAAGTTCATTTTTCGACCGATGCCACAAAGACACTGTCACTTTGAGCGCGATATTTTGGTTTCCATTGAACCAAATGTCATACAATTTTGACAGGATGTCAGTTAAGAATGGACCTTTCCATTGCTAACATCCATCAATAGGTGGCGCCAATATAAATCGATGTTTTGAAAAAGTTCTGTTTTCCATGGGATACACTGTATAGATTTTTGCGTATTTCATTTTAAATAAAAATTAAGTTAAAGTGCAGGCTAGAGACTTCTTTCGAGATTTTCTATATTATTCCATTTTCGTTTATTTTTCAATCATTCGGATTCCGGTGGGCATAGTACTATGTGGCAGTGCGGTAACAGAAAACGCGACTTGCAATAGACAAAGTTTCATCAATAGAAGATAGAAATATATTGACGAAGCAGCGTGTGTATAAGCCCAGTAAATAAAACAGTTTAAAGCAAATTAATATTGTTGATATTTAAGTTCCACCTGTCAACTTCTTCCTCTTTAGTGGTTCAAAAGCAGGATTCAAAATTCCAGGACACCTGAGGTTCCAGGTAAGATTTTACTTATATCTAATAATGAATATATAATTATTTAACTTTCCCTTTCTGCGCTTGGTTCTCCGTTAAACAATGGGGCAGAGGCGTCAATTTCTCGATCTCCGTGATCAGAGGCAGCAGGGGGTCCTTTCGGTTCTCGATGTGCGGACGGGCCCGTACGAGACGGGTTGGCGGGTCCCCGAAATAAAATAAAAATTAAAACTTTATTGCGTGCGTGTTCCCCCGCACGTAACCGTGAAGTTTTTGGTGGAGGCGCCGGGTTACCGCCAACGCTAAGGGACTTTTACTGTCTAAATCGCGGAAAGAAATTTTTTATTCAATGGTGATGATTATACATTCTGTCAAAAAAGTACCGGGAATTGTCGATTTAAATCTGGCGGGGCAATTTAGGCAGGTAAATTATTCTTTTCTAGGTTAGTACCACTGTCCTTAATGACTATGCCACGTTTGAGCGGAATCTGTCAATGAGTGTGTTTACAGCAGCTGGTTAAGTCAGTCGATGTCAATAGTGCGTGTCGATTTTTTACAATGGGTGATTACGTTGAACAAAGAATTTGTTTAAAATTTTGTGTTGCGAATAAAATTTCGTGTGCCGATGCATTAAAAATGTTGCAAAAGGCTTTTGGTAATAAAGCACTATCAAAAACCCGTGCGTATGAGTGATACAAAGCTTTTAAGGAGGGTCCCCATTGTTTTCGACTTTGATATTTACTGCGGTAAGAAAGACAAAGAAATGAATTCATTACTCCAGAATATTGCACTTAGATTAAAAGTTGTGATTTCTATGATACAAAAATTACCGAGAATGGAGGAACCTTAAAAATTACAATTCTTCCGTCTGTACGTTGATAATTTTTTCACTTCACCTGATCTTTTATTGCACCTGAAAAAGTTAGGCTTATCGGCAACTGGTACAGATAGGAAAGATCGTGTAAAAGTCGATACAAAACTCCCTGATAAATCAGCAAGAGGCACTTTCAAATGTTTTCTCGAGGATTCATCTAAAATAAATTGTATAACAGTGATGGACTCTAAACCAGTCTCGATTCTCTCAACTGCTCATGGTATTTTGCCTAGAAGACCTCTACAACGATATTCTAAAGAAGAAAAATCTAAAATTTCTATTGAGTTCCCTTTTTCATTTGTTAAGTATAATAAAAAGATGGGTGGTGTAGACTTGCACAACCAGCACTGCAATGATGTGATACCATGTTTCCAAAGTAAGAAATGGACTTAGTGTCTCTTTTTGAGACTAATTCAAGCATCTATTGGAAATTCTTTGGTTTTACATAACAATATAAATCCAGAAAATAAAAAAGGCACTCTGGATATCGCTATTGAAATAGTAGAATACTTGTTGGATCGATTTACAAAACCAAGGAAGAATCCAAAGAGAAAAAATTTAGATTCCGAATGCAAACATGTTGAACATAAAATAATTCAAGGCATCAAACGCAACTGTATAATGAGAGTAGATGGTACAGATTGTTCAAGAAGAACTAAAAGTTTTGTAGCTTATGTCAATTACCATTGTGCAAGGATCACATTTCCACCCATCTTTCACAATAATGATGTTATAACTTTTTGTCATAGTAAAAGTGTTTTGCGTTTTTCTATTCTTTAAAATTTAAAAAAGAACGATAAAAAATATAAAAAAAAATTCAAAAATTCAAAAGTTAAATAAAAAGACAAATGGAGTGTAAATCCTACCGCTGCCTCCTCGTGGCACACTCAGGGTCAGTGGCTTTTATAGAATCTACTTACTGAAGTCGGGGGTACAACTGTAATACAGGAAAGAGAGAAACGTACATCTTAAAAAACTGAATGACATTTTTTAAAACTCTATCAAAATCCATTTCCGCTGTGAGATTTTCGAAAAAATGAATTTTGCATAATTTGTTTAAACAACAATTGTTAAAAAAAATTGAAAAATTCGTTATTTTGCCATATACTTGCATATTTTTGGCCAATGTCCTGTTCTGCATTATTTCCTAAGTGCTCGGGCTCATAGGTTAGCCATGGGCACCGGGATCCATATGCTTGCGGCAGTTTCCATTTAATTATTTGTTTATAACGCTATTATTACTTATCAAATTGGATGCTCATAAAACTAATAGTCATTCTTTAGTAACTTTCGACGTAAAATCCATTTCCGCTGTCAGATTTTTAAAAAAGTGAATTTTGCATCATTTGTTCAAACAGTAATTGTTAAAAAAAAATTGCAAAATTCAGGATTTTGTCATATTCTTGCATATTGGGTGTACAACTTTGCTTCCGCCGTTTTGCAATAGATGGCTGTAGCGGTAAGTGGTAGTTGAAATAAATAGATCATAGATGTCATACAATAAGTTAAGGTATTTGTAAACATAACACCATCGAAATATTAGTCGATTTGTGTCTGCATCATAAAGTTATTCTCGATTAAACATGTCAGCTTACGAGCCAAATTCTCGTCATTTGCGGGAGGTTTTAATTTTCTGCTTTAATATGAAGAAATCTGCGACTGAGGCTCATCGAATGCTCTCAAATACCTATGGTGAGGCAGCTATTAGTGAAAGAACGTGTCGAGAGTGGTTTCAACGCTTCAAGAACGGCGATTTTAACGTCGAATACCAGCATGGCGGTGGAAGAAAGAAGGTTTTCGAAGATGCAAAATTGAAGGCATTACTTGATCAAGACTCGTGTCAAACGCAACAAGAATTGGCAGGATCATTGGGAGTGACGCAACAAGCCATTCCAAAACGCCTGAGAGTCATGGGAATGATTCAGAAACAAGGAAATTGGGTGCCGTACGAGTTGAAGCCGAGAGATGTTGATCGGCGTTTGTGTCTTTGTAAAGAGCTGCTTGCAAGGCAAAGACGGAAGGGATTTCTGCATCGCATTATGACTGGGGACGAAAAATGGGTTCACTACGATAATCCCAACCGCAGAAAATTATGGGGATATCCCGGCCATGCTTCCACGTTGACGGCCAAACCGAATATTCACGGTTCCAAGGTCATGCTCAGTATTTGGTGGGACTAGCTCGGCGTAGTGTATTATGAGTTGTTAAAACCGACTGAAACAATCACAGGCGATCGTTATCGAACGCAATTAATACGTTTGAGCCGAGCATTGAAAGACAAACGGCCGCAATACAACGAGAGACATGATAGTGAGAGTGATTTTACAGCATGACAATGCTCGACCCCATGTTGCGAAAGTGGTCAAGACATATTTGTAAACTTTGGAATGGGAAGTCCTACCCCACCCGCCATATTCTCCAGACGCTGCTCCCTCGGACTATCACTTGTTTTGATCAGTGGCACACGGCCTAGCTGACCAGCACTTCTGGTCTTATGAAGAAGTAAAAAATTGGATCGATTCGTGGATCGATTCAAAAGATGACCAGTTTTTTTAACGCGGGATTCGTATGCTGCCCTAAAGATAGGAGAAAGTAGTGGCCAGCGATGGACAATACTTCAAATCATAAATGTATAACCAGTTTTTTACAATAAAGCCTCGAATTTCGAAAAAAAACGGCGGAAGCAAAGTTGTACACCCAATAATTAGAGCTAATGTCCTTTTTTACATTGGCTCCGGGGTGCTCGGGCTCATGGGTTGGCCATGGGCATTAACGGGTTAATCATAACACATTATGCAATGGAAATAATATAGTTAAAAAAAAAAAAAAAAAAAAAAAAAAATTAATTATGATAAATATCGCGCTGAAATATCAGTAATACTTAAACTGTCAGTATAAGCTTTAAACAGTTATTTAAACAATATTTATTCAAATTATTAATGATTTTAATTAAAAGTAGTTATGTTTATGTTAATTTAACTATTATTAAATTTAATTAATAGGAATTAATTAGTTTTAATTAATTATTGTGTTTGATCACTTATAATTTTATTTGAAATAAATTGAATAATATCAAGGTTAAATGTAATCCAAGCCATCAAATTTGGAAATGCCAATGTGCAAGCGTTTTAAAACGAATAATGTTGCATACACAACAGAATCAACCTGGAAGACTAAGTTGCCAGAATTTACGAATTCTGATATATTAGCAAAAATGCAATAACCAAGGTATAAATTATTTGAAAATTGTTAGGCCATGTGTCCAAGAAAAATATATATATATTAGTACGTATCTGATCGTTCTTCTGGAGGTGCTCGTATAAAGTCTTATTGCAGCCATAATAAGTTACATCGGAATAATATTAATTCATTCGCGAATTGAAAAGCCATTGGAAATATATTAAGTCGCGGCCTTCAACGGGCTCAAGAAAGATTTAAGAGCAGCGTAGCACGTTGTATCACCCGCAAAGAATAGACAAGCAATGCAGGCAACGAACATTACACGCACTTGTGAAGAACGATATCTTACTCTTTAAAATAACAAGCAAATTCTTTCTTTTTATAATTCCAAGTTTCTTAAAGCACAGAGATATTATACCTGGTAACTTCAAATACCTATATAAATCTTACAATAGTGATTAATATAATGATCAATATTCAATTTTATAATAATTAATAATGATCTATGGTTTGATTGATGAATATCATAATTTCTCTTTTTAGTATGTATGTGTATGTAAATACGAGGTCTGGCTGATAAATAACGAGACTGGTTACGAAAAAGGGTTTTATTATAAAAATTATTCTACATTCGACTGCTCCCCTTAAATATACTCCCCTCCCCTCGCCACACACCTTTCCATACGTTTTTTCCATTGATCAAAGCAGTGCTGGAAGTCTTCTTTGGTGAGGGCCTTAAGGAGCTCTGCCGTTTTTTGCTTTACCGCTTCCATCGACTCAAATCGGGTCCCTTTTAAAGCAGATTTTATCTTCGGACAAAAAAAAAAGTCGCACGGTGCCAAATCTGGCGAGTACGGCGCGTGTTCGAGCACTGGAGTGCGCTTACCGGCCAAATACTGCTTCACAGATAGCGCGTTATGGGCAGGTGCGTTTTCCTGGTGCAAAATCCACGAGTTGTTCTTCCACAACTGGGGCCGTTTCTTACGAACTCGTTCTCGCAGTGTTGCCAAAACTGACAAGTAGTAAGTCTGGTCGACAGTCTGACCCTCTGGAACCCATTCAGTCATCACGATACCGTTAATGTCGAAAAAAACGATCAACATTGCTTTGAATTTTGATTTGGACATCCTTGCTTTTTTGATTCTGGGCGATTCAGGCGTCTTCCAATGCATCGATTGCCGCTTTGTTTCAACATCGTATTGGAAAATCCGCGTTTCGTCGCAAGTAATAATGTTTTTTATCAGTCCGGAATCTTTTTTTAACCTTTCAAGGAAATCTGAGCAGACCTGTTGACGCAAGAGCTTTTGGTCAGGAGTCAGGTTTTTTGGCACCAACTTCGCACAGACTTTTGTCATGTGTAATTCCTCGTGTAAAATTTGTCTAACCGTTTCTTTATCGGCGTTCACAGCCTCGGCAATCATCCGGATGCTGATTCGACGATCTGCACGCACAATTTGGTTGATTTTGGTCACTGTTTCCGGAGTTGAAACAGTGACAGGGTGACCTGGGCGTTGGTCATCTTCAGTGCTCACTCGGCCCTTACTGAAGCGCTTACACCACTCAAAAATACGCGCACGAGATAGAGAATTGTCCTCATAGGCCTCTTGCAACAATTTACAGCAGTCAGTCGGAGTTTTTATTAATTTAACGAGAAATTTGAGATTGATACGTTGCTCCTGTTTTTCATCACACATGGTTTTCGGCACGAGAAAAAAACACGTTCGTTTCAAACCGCTACTGCACAAATACAATAATAGTGACGAGAACGTGTTTTGGTACGTGCATAGACAAGATATCTAGATACCCAACGCACTACTCGTTTTTTTCCTCACCCCTCTACGGCGCCCTCTAGGCGCGCAGTCTCGTTATTTAATAGACAGACCTCGTATAAATAACTTACTTTACGTAACTCAAGCAACTTTAGAATATCCGTGGCTAGTTGGATATATTATCTAGATAGTGCGATAATGATGTTGTTACGCGGCGAACCACCAATCATTGGAAAGAAAAAAAAAAAAGAATTTTAATGATGTAAGGGCTGAAGAGACAATTAAAATCAACTTCCCTTCCCCATTTGCGGTACCCTACTGTCACCGATCATATACACATATTTTCTTGAAATTGCATGTGACATTCTCTTGTTTTGATTTCATAATAAAGATAATACACATTTCTTTTTTATTCCTATCCGCTACAGGGTCGATAAGAGTAAAGAAAATCCAACACCCGGAATTATGGTTGTACAAAGATTAGTAGTGTTGGTAGGGATACTCATCATGGGGGAAGTGGTGCGATACCACCGCACGAAGAAGGTCAATAATACAAGGACGCGGAGACGGGCAGAATATCTGTCCATGAATAGGACCCTTTTCAACGAGATATATCTCCTGATAATCAGGAGAATAAAAAGCCAGGCCAGTCTGAATATAAGACCGGGGACGCAATTTCTCGTAGATCTTCTAGAAGGGGAAGGCATAGATCTAACTTCCTTCATAAAAATAGACGTAATACAACGACAAAACTTAAAATATGTGCTGCAGACGGGAAATCAGATAAATCAATATCTTAATCTAACCCCAATGTCTGAAGAAACAAGTCTCAAGGACTTGTGAGGAACTTCAGCTCCGGGAATAACTAGAATATAAACGCTATGTAATCAATAGTTTACACACGCTGCCCCTTGATTATGGAGCGGACTACTTCGGGTTCATTACTTCCGAGGGTACCTGCACCGGATGTCACCAGCCGCTACCTATCTGGCGGGATTGTGAAACATGTTTGGTTAACTGGTTAGCGGCTAACGTCGAGGACGTCTGGGAATCCAGGAACCCTCGGCATCAGCAGGATTTAATCAAGTGGACCGTGTGTAGGAAATGCTGGGGGTTACTGCCGATTACCATCTCTCGGAATGAACCCTGGGATGATGATTACGCCGACTGGCACGGCGCAGCGTGGGGGGCAGCTCTTGCGACTGGGCCGAAAATATGCCGTCGCCGCCATATTCAAAGGGGCAGTGCGAGAAATGTAAATGGCCATTGCTCCTCTGGAGGAACTGTTCCGACTGCATGGCGATCATAGCCAACGGAGGGTTCAACATTGATCTAGGGTTAAAGCAATGTAAAAACACGAGTCACAGTCAAGAATTGAAAAACCCTACCCACTGCAATCGATGCAAAGGACTGTTACCGCTGAGAGCATTTATCCCTCTTAGTCAAAAGTAGATACTAATAGAGCAGAAAATTTTAATATTTTAAAAACCGATTCCTCCCTAGTAAAATCCTATCTCTCACGTTCCAAGAAAATTTTTTTTTACGTCCTCTCCTGTCCAAGGCAAATGATGATTGGTAAGGCCTGAAATAAAGCCAAATCTTATTGGCATTGGGCATCAACACTGATGTTTCTCCAACTCCCTTCCTACTCCCTCTCACAGAATTTTGTATCACCTCTCTTTTGTGTTACAGAACAGGAGAAATAACAAGTCAATAAGTAAACACCGCAATCGCAAATCGGGTAGTAGTACTTAAAAACAATACCATTAAAAATTTTATGACGCCTCAGCCCCTCTCTTTTTATCATAAAGCCTATCCCATTATCTAATAATTATTATTACTTATAATCTAACGTCTAATATTTATATTGTAAGAAATACAAGTCATACATAAACATACATACCAGGCTGTTTAATAAGTTTTGCGGTTTAATAAGTGAGGGTGTTGCTACTATCCTAAATATTTTTTTTGTTATGTTAGTACACTCTTTATATGAACGTATGTCAAGTTTCATTTCAATTTGTCAATTCATTCTTTCTTTACAAGCTATTTAGTATCGACGTGTCACAGTATTTTTTACAATGGAAAAAAAAATTATCGTCCAGTGATTGAATTTTTATTTTCGGAAGGTTTAAAAGCAAAGGAAATTTATGAACGAATGTTGAAAGTATATAAGGACTCTTCGCCTTCAATTAGTACAGTAGAAAGATGGGTTGCTGAATTTAAATGTGGTCGTACAAGCCTTGAAGACGATCCACGTCAAGGACATCCAAAAACAGCAACAACGCCAGAAATCGTAGAAAAAATACAGGATATCGTATTGGAAAATCGTCGAGTGACTAAAAGAGATTTAGTAGAAGCCCTAGGCATCTCATTAAGCAGTGTAAGCAATATTTTGACTGAAGTATTGGGTTTCAGAAAGCTGTATGCACAATGGGGTGCCGCATTCGCTAACAATGGAACAAAAACACATTCGAATGCAACTTTCTCAGCAACATTTAAAGCGTTTTCGAAAGGATTAAGTAGATTTTGTACGTAGATTCATCACTATGGATGAGACTTGGGTCTATCACCATGATCCTGAATCAAAACAAGAGGCTAAAGAGTGGTGTGAACCTGGTTTTTCGGCTCCGAAACGAGTTCGTGTCCAAAAATTGGCCAAGAATGTGTTAGCATCAGTTTTTTGGGATGCAAAAGAAATTTTGTTTGTGGATTACTTGCAAACTGGTAAAACAATAAATTATGAATATTATTGTAACCTTTTAGACTAGCTGAAGAAAAAAATTTGTGAAAAAAGATTCGGTTTGCAGAAGAAAAAATCCTTTTTCATCAGGACAATGCACAAGAGCATTTTGACAATGGCTAAAATCCATGAATTAAAATTCAAATTGTTGGAGCATCCACCGTATTCACCAGATTTGGCCCCTAGCGACTTCCATCTTTTTTCAGACCTAAAAAAAATTCATGCGTGGAAAGCGTTTTTCATCAAATGATGAGGTCATAACAGATGTGAAAGCGTATTTTGCAGCCCTTCCAGATTCTCACTTTAGGGATGGAATTCATAAATTGGAATCTCGTTGGAACAAGTGTATTGATGTTCAGGGAGACTATACTGAATAATAAAGTGTATTTCAAACCATAAAATTGTGTTTTTCTTCTCGAACCGCAAAACTTATTGAACAGCCTGGTATATATATATATATATATATATATATATATATATATATATATATATATATATATCTAATCATATCTAGACACAAGTAGCCATAATTACAAAGTGATATCCATATCCACCCATTATTTCAACGATAAAATAAAAAAAAAAACAAGTATAATTGGGCACCCGCATCATTTGCCTCTCAATGCTAAACAAACCTACAGGATAGAATCAATAAAGACCAAGTATTAATATATTGAGATTGACAAGAACATACTCAAAAAACAAAAAAAAAAAAAAAACCAAGAAAGCGCACAGAGTCTAAGGCAGAGACCAAAACAATTAGACCAAATTACAACTTTAATATGTTTGAAGCAGCAAATCCAGCAACCTGAAACCTACATAGCGAAAGGGAAGGACCCACCTATATTACTCACGGTGCAGATGAAAACACAGATGAATCCATCCGAGCCCTAGTGACCACCATGGCATTAAGCCTTAACCTGAACAATGCCATTAAAGGTCTAAAAATCCTTAATGGTTACAACAAACCATTTAAGGACTTGTTGATAGATGTGAGGAATGGGGCTGCCCAACTTTCGGAGAGCCAACAGGAAACCTGTATAAAGAACGTACTCGGATGTTTGGAAGGGGAATCCCGAGACTGAATATACGGATATGCGTTTAAAGATGTAGAGTCTTTAGTAAAATATTTAAAGGAGCGATTCGCGCCTGGGAAGGACTACTCTTAATACTCAGATAAAATACATAATGTAAAAATGAAAAAAAGAGAGTTAGTTGGGATTTTCTACGATAGATTAAATATATATTATTCATGGGAGCCCGAGGAGCATTAAGGCAACCAGGAGTGACATCACAACAAATAATCGAGCGGATCAAGCCATTAGAAGAAGTAGCATTACTAATGTTCAAAATAGAATTACCGACAGAAATTGCTACTACTGTGCATAGCCGACGGTCCGCTAACTTAACTGAGTCGTATCAAGCCGCAGTAGAATTAGAAAATCTAATTAGAAGACACATCCTACCAGACGCAAAGCCTAGATATAGAAGAATTGAAGGAGATAAAGAGGATGACGAATTCTCAAGCTCAATTAACATAGAAACGATAGACTTTATCCAGAAGGCCGAGGCAGCATAAAATATAGACCGAATGATCGTGAGTATAGTCGTAAAAACATTTGAGTCATAGCAAAAGAACTTTCATCACCAGGAACCCGGGTTAATAGGACTAACAGCTGTAATGCAAATAGACAATATAGACCAACACAATACGACGAGCGAATGGAATATTCGCGACAAAGACATTACCGCCCAACGTATCGTTTTCCACCCATAGGAAGTTACAAACGCCCGAATGGACCCCCGGAGCAGCATCCGCGGAGTAACAGAAATGGATACTACACACAATATAATAACGATTCGCGATTATATAATCCCCTGAATGACCATTCTAGAATAAAATATTCTAATTACCAGCCAAACTACAATAACAACGAGTATACTTGAACTACGTTGACTACCGAACAAGAACTAATTATGGTGGGCTGTGGAATCGAAGTTCGGTAAGGCATCCGTGGCCTAATGAATCTTGGAGAAGACCCGCTAATAACCCCCTCCAGGAAACAAGACCAACAAAGGATAATTTAAACTCGATAGGGGCTGGTCACGAGACCCCGTTGACGAGCCCATACAACACCGAACCGACTCCGTACGTAAGGAGACAAGAACCCCCGATAATAAGGGACAAATCCCGAGGACAGATCTTACTGGTCCAAAACAAGATACAGGAACCGTTTGGCAAATTAGTACGTGTAAAAGACCCCGAAAGGAAGAATAAAGAGATGATGAACCCACAGTAATAAGGCTGCGCATCCGTGAAGACCGAATACCATAGTTAACCTTTATGATAAATAATGGCGCTTCGGTTAACCTAATTAAACTTGGCTCCTTGCATCCTGATCTCCAGATTGATGTAGGCGATATAGGCACACTAGGTAGGATTACGGATGAGACCATAAAGATCTTAGGTACCGCTTATTTAATCATACAGGGGTCACCGGCAAAATTTCATGTCGTGACGGATAAATTCAAAATTGACCAAGATGGGATAATTAGGCGAGGCTACTTAAAAAAGGAGGAAGCCGTTATATCATACCATAACAAGGCCCTTATGATAAGCGGAGATGTTATGCATCCCATTACATTCCAAACAACGAATGACCAACATAAGCAGAAGACCAGAAAAATATATACAGTAAGTGACCCTTGCAAAGAACACAGTGATTTATCTAAAACTTTCATGAGTAAATTGTTCACGGACAATCAAGTAGATCTAGATCAATCGACTCTCGACCAAGAGAAATCCGAACATAAATATATACTCAAAGGTAGAACTAGGCAAGTACTTCAGATATCTATTGAACCCAGCGAGTTAAAGGAAGGATATTTGTCTAAATTAGAACTTAACAATTGATTTGCGTTGCCTGTACCATGCGCTGTGTTACTTTAATTGAATTTAAGAGTAATTAATTTTTTTAATAAACTAATAGTACTATAGGATTAATTATTAATCTAGAGGAATAGTAGCAATTATTACTTCAAGAATTATTTAATGATTAACGCAATTTTAATTATATAAATAAAAAAAAATATGCGGCAAGAAAAATTACAATTAGATATAATCATGTAAAATTAATTTCAACCTGCAAAGAAACATAAATTTTATCGCAAAATTAAAATTCCTCGTACATAGAATATGCAGGAAGGTGAAAATAAAAAAAATTTTGATTCTTTCAAATATAAGAGTGGTGAATATTATAACGCCTAATTTAATGTAATGTCGAAGAATTTAATTATTATTGGGAGGAAAATTAGGAAATAAAATTAATATGACACTTCATAAAAATTATAACATTTTATAAAAACAATGATTTTGGGGAGATAATGATAATAGTGCAATTTCTACAATAATGTTCGATTATTAGGTCCGGAATTAAGTGGCTTAAAAAATTTTACAATGACGGATGATTAATTATCTATTCCGCTTAATCATCTTATTAATAATAAACAAAAGTAAAAAAGAAATCCTTCTGGTATTTTATGAGGAATAAGTAAGCTTACCGAATAAGTTGTTTTTGCTTTTATTAAGAAATACAAAAATAATAATGATAATTTGGGGGAATTAGAATAATTGAATTATCATGCAAAGGTTCTGAGGAAACAAGCGTAGCACAAGATTTCATACATACGGTTAATTTACGGGAAAACGTTACACTCGTTACTATTAAAAATAGATCAATTTCAAATCCTTAGATCTATGGTCCAAAAATTTAAAATCAATTTACTACTTGATCGTGGCTAAAATACATTAGCGTATTTTACAATAATTAGTGATTATGTTTCGCATTATCTTTTTATGTGTCAGATACATGAGGTAATGGAAAATTTGCTCGCTTCTGCCTTTTTTGATATGAGTTCGATAATTAATTTAAATTAATGATTAATTTGTGAGCGGAGAGAAAAAAAAAATTTTACCACGAGTGTACAATAAAAGAATAATACTTTGGAATTCCAGGTTGGACCGGAAACGCTGTTATCGCGCGGCGTCTTCAATCGCGCTGTAGATGCATTTTTCCGATGTCTTAAAGCTATGAATTCTTTCGCATGATAGCTAGACATTAAAATAAATTTTTTTTTTGTTATTTCTCTTTTTGTTTAAGAGATTAAAAAAAAATAAAGGGAAAAAAAAGGAAAGATCTCCGGGGAAAATCCAAAGAGATTCAGTGGAAAGTAGTCTAGATACGAATGCAAAAAGTGTAACTTGTAATTCATCAGGCAGCCCAATTTTTGGTAATTTCTAAGCAAATAAGCTACCAATTCCACATAATTTTTACTTTTGTGACAGCCTAGAAAGTTTTCAACTACCTTCTTTAAGGGGTTACCCCCAGTTGTAGCTCAACAAAAAAGGCCTTTTTCATGAATTTTTTTAAAGAAAACTACAAAACTTTTTTAAACGATTATTATATCATCTTAAAGAATACATCTTGAAGAACTTTTAGTCATTTTTTTATTGCAAAATATTACATTTTTAAGTGGCAAATGGCCGCCAATGAAATAGTGTTTTTATTTATACGGTTTGCGGTGACCAACATTGCGGCGAAGTGGATCATCTGAAACAAAAAATGTGGATAGATTTAGTTAAATATAAGTATAAACTAGTCTTTAATCGAAGGATTTGAGAAAATATTTATTTTTCACAAAATGGCGGACAGTTAAAGTTAATGGTTCGATTTTAACGAAAAAATCGAACGATTAAAGACTACATTTTTATGTATTAAATAAGCCTGCAAAATTTCGATAAGATCGGTTCATTAGTGTTTAAGTAATCTCGGTCACCGACTTCAGAAATGCCATTTCGAGAAAAACGCGTTTAAGGGACAACAACACTGTGACCCCCTGGTTTTTTTGCCGTTTTTCAAAAGAATTTTTTTTTTTTGTGGGAAAAAAAGACATATTTCAAATTTTTTTTTTCGTTTTGTTTCTTGTTTATCAAAGATACTTAAAAAATTTTTTTTTAATTTTTCACGCCCCATGGTCGCGCTGGGGAAGCTCTCGCGTCAGGTGCTGTTGCCTCTGCAGTGATCCGCGGCACGCAGCAGAACTGTCTTCAAAGTCGATCTGAAAAAAATACCGAGTGTTTTCGTTAATAATATGATATTTTGAAGAGGAGTACATAAGGATTTGAAAAAATATTGTTTTTTAAAAAATAGGCACGCTTTTGAAATTTAAGGTCGATTTTCGAGCCAAATTTCTCGTCGAAAAAAGGCTATAACTTTTTTTTTTATTGAGATATCGAAAAAATCCTATGTACTTCTTTAGATAATTTAGTTTTATTGATGCAGTCCAAATTTGAAGTCGATCGAATAAAAATTGCTCGAGTTATGCTGCGTGCCGCACCCAAAAAAGTGGTTTTGAGAAAAACGCGTTCAAAGTTTGAAGTTTGTTAATTTATGTGATAAATGTGCTCCACAAAATATTTAATATCTCCAAAAATAATTATTTTTTCGACCTGGGACCAACGGCATTCTATTCTTAAATGTATTTTAGATTTTTCTAGATGGTTTTCAAAAAATTGATTTTTGGAAGCCGTCACAGTGGTGTTGTCCCTTAAAGTTTTAATTTCAGTTTACACGAAGAAAATAATTTTTTTTGTAAACTTACATAGAGTCATCTATTCCGGGTCCATACAGAAGTTCTTCCGCCGACGATGCCGCTTGCAAAAAGGTAATTTGGTGTTGCCTTCGTAACATTCTTCCTTTACGGGTGCTCTCGGCCGCTCGTCTCTCTGCCAGTGCAATCCGTGCTTCGTCCATTTTATCAGCATATTCGTGCGCGTTGTGTCCACAGCTCACTCCGATTGAGTTCAAATAAAATAATAATGATTTCGAACCTTCGTTGAATAGTCCAACGGCAATATAAGCTGCTAAATTTACAACGATTGCTCGACTCGAGACGATTTTTGGGCTGATTTTCCAAATAACTTGATTGAAGCTTTCGTTGTTATTTTGATTGAAGCCACCGACGCATCTTTCGAGTAAAGTTTCTTTACTCAGATCGTCGTATATAGGTCTGATGGCATCCAATACATTTGATGGAAGTGGTCTGTAATCGTGTTGGAAAGCCTCGTTTCTCGCCTGAGCTCGTTGATATGAACACCACGATTCTTCATCGATTGGACATCTCTCATGGTGTGGTTTTGCATTGGTTGAACTGTAATGATCGAAGGTCGCCCATATTGCCTCATGCATATCGTTAACAGAAGCAGAATGGCGTCGAATAGCAAGTCCATAGTACACAGTGAGCTTGTCAATAAATTTTTCTGTCAGCTGTCCTTTACCACCAAGCTTTTTGTTTTTTTTTTTACTAAATTACGAAGACCGGATCCCATACGCTTTTGGACGTGTCCGATGCATTCTTTTTTTATAACTTCTACGTCGTCATAAGTATGAGACTTTAATAGCTCAGTGTACGTCTTCGAATCTCCGTCTCCAATATAGTAACGGTACAGGACATTATATTTTGCTATTGAACGCTTGAAGACTTCGATAATAGAGTCCACCTCCATTTTTCCCGAGGAGCCTTCGTGATTTGCACTGCAGTTATCTTCGTGTATTTCGTACCATTGTTCGTATTCCGCATCATTTAGTTTATGTTTCCACGATTCACACATTTTACAGTACGCACTTTTTACCACGAGATCAAGTACTTTTCCACTGTAGTAGCCTATGACTGATGTAACTCCGAACAACGACGAATATCCTCGTTTCCTCCAGGATCCATCTCCGGAAACTGTTAATTTAGACGTTGCATCTTCTGCTGCATTAGGTGTATTTTCAATTTCTTCTCGTACGGCTTTTTTAAATATTACATCTGCACATGTTTTCACAGACTCATAAATACTTTTTAAAATTATTGAATATGTATTCTCGGTAAGAAACCTTGGCATGTCCATAAGTCCGCAAAATGTTTGTGCTCCAGCCAATCCTATGCCGAGAACTCTCATAGTGAATATAAATCGACGATTTATTTCATACGAATGTGCCACAAAAGGAAAAGATGGTATCAAATTATTTGCACATGAGTCACATTTCACAACGACTTTGAAGCCTAGTCCTCTTGCATTTGCAGTTTCAAATTTAATATTTCCATTACACGTTTTGCACTTCACTAAACTTGAAATTGAAGCAAACACAACACAAAAGTTTAAAATGCGATATTCAATATTCGGGCTTTGATTCACAGTCATATCAATATTATCTTTCAGTTTCTTCGCAGACGTGCTGAAAGTTTCAGTTTCCGATTCGGCCAGGTTTGGGTTAAAAATACCCTTCCTTTTTTTTGGTCGAGATTTCCGTAAATTTTCACTGCTTCTTGTTTCTCGCGAACCTTTTTTTATATCCATTTTTAAATGTAAAATAAATAAAAACTGCGCTTATAATATTGTGAACGGCGGAAATAAATACGTCTTATATAGTTAAACTTTCAAGCTACACTGACGGATTTAAACGATAAAAGGCAACAAAAATTCGTTTCTACAAATTCCAGTCTATTATATCAACGTTGTAAATGCCAGGTATACGACCATTGTCATCGAACAATCGACTGAAACCGTCGAGAGGGTCGAGCGTGCCAGGTGTCAGACTAGCCGGTTGTTTACACAACGGATTCTTCTCTTTCAACGCTCATATCTCAGTCAATTTTGTTTAGATCGACTTGAAATTTCCAGGTCATATTTTCAGATACTTATACTCCAAAAAAATGCAATTAACAAAAAATCGATTTTTTCAAAGTCGCAAGTGGGGGTAACCCCTTAATAAAAGAAATATCTTCATTTTTACTCATTTTAATAGATTATTTAAAGGAGAATGTTGTGCTCGTTAAAATGTTTGAACGCCAATATTTGTAACGCCACACTTTTATGGTTTATAATCAGAACAATAATGATAGTCCTCAAAAAAATGTTTTAGACACAAAGATTTTTTACACCACGCACATCTTATGACTGCAACGTTAGAACACTCTTTATTGTCAATGTCGCAATATACGTCAGACTTTTCTCCGAATTTAAAATTGACAGGATTTTCAAATATATTGGATTGTTTATCAACGTACCCACTTTTAAACCATGAGTACTTGAATAAATTTACATAGCGCAGAGATCGAAGTTGGTTATGCACCAACGATTACAACTTTATTATGTTATTTCGTGCATGTAAATTTAAATCTTTATTCATTAATATTACAGCATCCGAGAAATGTTTCACATAATTTTTCCGCACTCGGAATCCGAGAACATCCAGTAGCTAAATCTTGCTAGTAGTACCTTTTCGAATCACTTCTATATCCATTTGTTTATTGGGAGATTTTATTTCTTTTACTGCTGTAGGGCAGTGCCCGCTCCATGCATCAAGTAATAAAACACTTGAAGAGCCAACATTTGGAAAATATATTTCACGCAGCCATGTTTTAAAGTGATTTAGAAATTAATCACACCTTGTTATTCATACATTATTTTATATATTATTATTGATTATTTTTATTATAAGCTATAATTATTGTATAATAGTGCATAAAATGAAACGGAAATCATGTTTATCATTACCTGAAGTGAGTTTCCCTGATTTCGATGCACTTACATAAACATCCGAAGATCTAAATAAATTCGTCTCTACTACTGGTTCTTTTAATACAAGAAATAATGGCGACATTAGTTTACTTTTACCTGAAATTAGTGATTGTATAGTATGGCTGTGGGTAGTTGATGACAGATTCTACAAGGCACTGGATCTGTTTTTCTCCTTCAACAGCTAAAGTACGACCGGAATACATTTCGATTTAAAAGTCAGTTTGATCAGTGTTATAAATTGAATCTATGCCTTTTTCATTAATTATTTGTCTTATTTCTGTTACAAATTCGTCAGCCTTTTTCTGTAAATAATCTCTTCTAAAATTTTTTTCGTAATAAATTTATTAATCTTTTGTAATACGATTCTGGGCGATATTTTAAAGTTATTTAACCACGTTTTTGAGGCTTTAAATCGGAAATCATTTCCAATATCCTTTTGGACTTGCAATGCCCACCTTTGTAGATTCATGTCATGCACTATTGGACCAGCATCGATAACATTTTTTAAATTTTCTAAAACAAACGTGTTGATTCGTCCTATTTTTTCTGTATATGTGCCTCCTTTGTTTAACTGCTCAGCCCAACGTTTCTGTTGAGTAATAGATTTATCTTTTTTAAATCTGTGTTGTACAATCTTTAAAGCTAAATTTCTTGAAATACTGCTTCTCCGAAATTCCACAGCTTTCGATTTGTAATCGCATGATAAATTTTCAGAATCTGTTGTACATACTTCTGAATTTTGGTAATCATCAACAGTTCATATCTTTCCATCATCTTCAACAATTTTCATTTCTATGTCTTTGTGTATCTCTTGAAAGGCGAGAGTTCCATCTTCACTCATTTCTACATCATTAAATTCATTCATAGTATTTCATAATATTTGCTCAATATTATCTGCTAATGCAATTTCTTGTTGATTAATCGGTGTATTTAGCTATTGAATTTCTAAAATTCCGTAATTGCCTTCAAAAAATATATAAAAGTCACATGAAAATTAAAGGGATATTAACAATAAGACTTAGCTTAATCATTAGATTTACATATAAAATTAGATTTATATATCAAGATTTATTAATATTTTTGTATAAAAAAACTGTAAACAATGCAAAATTTTCTTTTCTAAAAATAATTTTAATTACGTTGTAAAGTGTAAAACAAATCAGTACAACAGTTATACCAGGATTCAAAGAATTCAATTAAATTTTAAATGTATATCGAATTAAATTTAATTAACTCTATTGAAAATTAAAAAATTAAAACAACTAAGACTTTATAAAAATTGAAACTATTACAAACAATTAAGACTCTATTTAAAAATAGATTAGACTCGCAAAAAAACTCTACACGTGTCATTTATTATATTGAAAAGAACAATAATTACCAATTTACGTGTAGAGTTTTTTAATTTATTAAAAATATGAATGATTTTCAATGTTTAATATTATTTTCACATAAAATAAAATAATAAATAATTGTGTAGAGATTTCGAAAATACAACTAAATATTCAAAATAGAATTATAAACCTCTATACGTAAACAATTATTAAAAAATTAATGTGTGGAGTTTCTTTGGATGCAATAAATAACCTGTGTAGAGATTAAATCAATTTTAGTTGATGAATTGAATTTAATTGTTAATTACAGTTAACTTGGTTAATGAATCAAAATTAATTTATAATAATTAAAAAATATTTTAATACGAATGACAGTTATTTTTTTATTAACGTGTATTTAATTACGAATTAAGATTAATGTTTAATTACAGTTTATTTAATTACGATTCGAAAGTAATCTGTTATCATAATATTTTTAATTTACGAATCAAATTCAATCAAGTTTTAAACAACATTTATTAGTACTGGTAAAAGTGCAGTATTTGTTTCAAATCTACGTTACGGTTTAGATTTCTTACAGTTTGATAAAAATTTATGTAGCATTTGCTTACTAAAAAAAAAAATTTCAAATGATGTATATGCTGACAAAAAACTTGTTACTATATTTACTGGTTACTGTATGTTATGAAATAACAGCTTACAATTATCGTAAATGCAACTTTCGACAACAGCATTTTATTATTGGGTGTACAACTTTGCTTCCGCCATTTTTTTCCGAAATTCGAGGCTTTATTGTAAAAAACTGGTTATAAATTTATGATTCAAAGTATTGTCCATCGCTGGCCACTACTTTCTCCCATCTTCCGGGCAGCATACGAATCCCGCGTTGAAAAAACTGGTCATCTTTTGAATCGATCCACGAATCGATCCAATTTTTTACTTCTTCATAAGACCGGAAGTGCTGGTCAGCCAGGTCGTGTGCCATTGATCGAAACAAGTGATAGTCCGAGGGAGCAACGTCTGGAGAATACGGCGGGTGGGATAGGACTTCCCATTTCAAAGTTTCCAAGTATGTCTTGACCACTTTCGCAACATGGGGTCGAGCATTGTCATGCTGTAAAATCACTCTCACTATCATGTCTCTCGTTGTATTGCGGCCGTTTGTCTTTCAATGCTCGGCTCAAACGTATTAATTGCGTTCGATAACGATCGCCTGTGATTGTTTCAGTCGGTTTTAACAACTCATAATACACTACGCCGAGCTGGTCCCACCAAATACTGAGCATGACCTTGGAACCGTGAATATTCGGTTTGGCCGTCAACGTGAAAGCATGGCCAAGATGTCCCCATGATTTCTTGCGCTTGGGATTATCGTAGTGAACCCATTTTTCGTCCACAATCACAATGCGATGCAGAAATCCCTTCCGTCTTTGCCTTGCAAGCAGCTGTTCACAAACATACAAACGCCGTTAAACATCTCTCGGCTTCAACTCGTACGGCACCCAATTTCCTTGTTTCTGAATCATTCCCATGACTCTCAGGCGTTTTGAAATGGCTTGTTGCGTCACTCCCTATGATCCTGCTAATTCTTGTTGCGTTTGACAAGAGTCTTGATCAAGTAATGCCTCCAATTCTGCATCTTCGAAAACCTTCTTTTTTCCACCGCCATGCTGGTCTTCGACGTTAAAATCGCCGTTCTTGAAGCGTTGAAACCACTCTCGGCACGTTCTTTTACTAATAGCGGCCTCACCATAGGTATCTTAGAGCATTCGATGAGCCTCAGTCGCAGATTTCTTCATATTAAAGCAGAAAATTAAAACCTTTCGCAAATGACGAGAATTTGGCTCGTAAGCTGAAATGTTTAATCGAGAATAACTTTATGATGCAGACACAAATCGACTAACATTTCGATGGCGTTATGTGTACAAATACCTAAGCTTATTGTATGGCATCTATGATCTATTTATTTCAACCACCACTTACCGCTACAGCCATCTATTGCAAAACGGCAGAAGCAAAGTTGTACACCCAATAATATAATATGTTTACCACGAAACTATTATTATTTTTATCGCGGGCACTTTTAATCACAAAAAAGCAGTCAAATAACATGCTACTAGGTGTACAAGTATGAAATGCGGATTTTAGACAACAGATGGTGTACCAATGCAGTTTAAGCTGTTATGATTTGACACTGCACCATTTTGTTGTGTCATCAACAAGTTCAGACGCGCATTAGTAATAGACTGAAAAAGTGTGTGCATTTTGTTGTTTTGTTGTATTTAATATGTCAAAATTGATACCGAACGACGAGCATTCGTGGACAGCATTGATTTTTTGTTTTCATTTGAAGAAAACTGCTGCTGAATCCTTTCGGTTACTACAAGAAGCTTATGGTGAACATGCTCAATCGCAAAATACGTATGAACGATGGTTTCAGCGTTTCAAAAAAGGTGACTTCAACGTTGCAGACAAGGAACATGGAAAACCGCCAAAAAAATTCGAAGATATGAGTTTGCAAGCATTGTTAGATAAAGATGATTCGCAAACACAAAAACAACTCGCACAGCAATCAGGAGTTTCCCAAAAAGCTGTTTCCAATCGCCTACGAGCGATGGGGAAAATTTAGAAGAGCGATAGATGGGTGCCACATGAGTTAAATGACAGGCAACTGGAAAATCGCAAAATCACATGTGAAATTTCGCTCGCTCGGTACAAAAGGAAATCGTTTTTGCATCGAATAGTATCAGGGGATGAAAAGTGGATTTATTTTAAGAATCCTAAACGCAAGAAATCATGGGTGAACCCAGGAGCACCATCCACATCGATCGCAAGACGAAATCGTTTTGGTAGAAAGACGATGCTCTGTGTTTGGTGGGACCAGAGGGGCGTGGTCGATTATGAGCTATTAAAACCTTGGAAAACGGTTAATACTACATGTTATCAATAACAATTAACCGATTTAAACCCTTTGCTGCTTGAAAAAAGGCTAGAATACCGAAAAAGGTAACACAAATTAATTTTTCTCCCTGACAATGCTCCATCACATACGGCAAAACCGGTTCGCGACACATTGGAAGCACTCAACTGGGAAGTTGTGCCTCATGCGGCTTACTCACCAGATTTGGCTCTTTCTGATTACTACTTGTTTGTTTCGATGGGTCACGCACTTACTGAGCAGCGCTTTGATTTCTATTAAGATGCCAAAAAATGGTTCGATGAATGGTTCCCGGCAAAAGGGGAAGATTTCTACTAGCGTGGTGTTCATAAATTGCCCGAAAGATGGGAAAAATGTATAGAAAGCGATGGATCATACTTTGAATAAAGCACTTTTTATGATTCTACCAAATTTAACGTGTTATTTTTTCTTTTAAAATCTACATTTGATACTTGTACACCTGGTATTTACAATTCATACTTTAATCAAAAGAGATAGTTTTATTATAAACTTGTATTTACACGATCACATAAATAAAATATTTAAAAAATTGTTAACTAAATAAGATGAATATGTCATAATAAAATTGACTTGGATTGTGCATGAATATTACTAATAATAAAAAAATATTTATCATTATACACGATTTTATGAAAAATTTGCACGATAAAATAAATATGCATAATAATATTGGGAGTGTGAATAAGTTCTCGCCATTTTTGTGAAAAAAAATCCTTTATTTAGAAAAAAATAATAAAAAAACAAGTTAATCAAAGTATTGCCCATCGCTGAAGGTCATTTTTTTCTTATCTTTTTGGCAGCATTTGAATTCCACGTCGAAAAAACGACACTTCTTTTGCGGCTTTCCACGAATCGATCCATTTTTTCGTTTCTTCATACGAAGTGAAGTGCTGCTCAGCCAGGCCGTTAGTCATCGATGGAAATAAATAGTAATCAGAAGGCATAATGTCTGCAGAGTATGGCTGGTGGATTAGGACTTCTCATTTCAGCATTTCCTGGTATGTTTTGACCGGTGACGCGACATGCGGCCGAACGTTATCATGCAGGAAA
Organism: Chalcis sispes; assembly: GCA_949987625.1. Taxonomy (NCBI): domain Eukaryota; kingdom Metazoa; phylum Arthropoda; class Insecta; order Hymenoptera; family Chalcididae; genus Chalcis; species Chalcis sispes. The sequence goes on from OX465097.1 coordinate 32,547,656, forward strand.
ATCACCTTATCGTGTCTTTGCTTACATAGCGGCCGTTTTTTTTCCAATGTTCGACTTAAACGCACCAATTGTTATCGATAGAGATCTCCTGTGATGGTTTGGTTGAGTTGGAGCAGCTCGTAATAGACTACCCCCAGCTGATCCCACCAAATGCACAGCATGAGCTTGGAACCGTGGATATTCCGCTTTGGTGTTAATGCTACTGCTTCGCCGGGCTTAACCCACGATTTCCTAAACTTGGGATTACTGAAATATATCCACTTTTCATCACCAGTCACAATACGATGTAAGAAACCTTTTCTTTTTTGTCGTTAAAGCTGCCGTTCACACGTGACAAGACGCCGTTCGACGTCTCTCGGCTTCATTCGTACGGCACCCAAGATCCTTCCTTTTGTATCATTCCTAATACTGTCCGACGTTTTGAAACTGTTGTTCGATCAACTTCCAATGATTTTGCAACATCCGATTGCGTCTGACATAGATCTTCAGAAAGTAATGTTTCCAATTCTTCGTCTTAAAACTTTTTTAGTGCACCACTGCGTTCTCTAACTTGAACATCAAAATCACCATTTTTAAATCGGTTGAACCAATCTTTGCATGTCCTTTCCGATAGAGCATGATCACTATAGGTTTTTTTAAGAATTCTGTGTACTTTAGCTGCAGGTTTCTTCTGAATGAAATAGTGCAGCAAAATTTCCCGTGAAAACGGGTTTATTTGGCATGAAATTCGACATGTTTTACGCTAAAAAAAGAAAATGCTCCTTATAGGTTAATGGTAAGACACGCACTTATTTTAAACATAGGTTATAGAACTTTAATGTAGATGCATCATCATCTTGAATTATACACACAAAATTTTTGTACCGCCATCTGACGGTGAAACGGCGAGAATTTATTCACACCCCCAATACTGTTGATATACACACTATACAGGGTGCGTACGATATTTGAGGACATGCATAAATGTGACTATAACTTCGCAAATTTTTTTTATTTTTTTTCCTTTTCAGATAAGAAACGGCGGACTACAACATCACTCAAGAAATGAAGAGACATGCTGTCATCGTCGCTATATGTGCGAGCCATACAGATTTAGAGATCTCTAATTTTCTTAATTGCGCCCGTTCATTCGTGCGTAAGGTTCGCCGTGAATTGGAAGCATTAGGAGGCGATACAGAATCGGTTGCGAAACGCAAAAAGCACGAACAACGTTCTGACACTGTCTGATCTGCAGAATGTTTAGAGCAAGTGCAAGCGATCATAGACAAGGACCCTTCAAAATCAATGAGGGTCCTTGCGAGTGAGCTTCATGTTTCTGAGCGCCTAATTCGTAGAGTTGTCCACGAAGACCTTCGGTATAAGTCTTACGTGATGCGCAGAGGACAGTTCATGTCGGAACGAACACGGGAACCGAGACTTCTCCGATCAAAACGTCTTTTAAATAAAATCAAACACCCTGAGGTGCCCAAAATGTTATGGTTTTTTTCCGGCAAAAAAAATTTTGACCAAGATCAAAAGACCAATCACAGAAATGACAGATGGCTATGTTCAAATCCTACGGAGGTTCCTGTTATTATGCACACAAAATTTTCAGCCACTGTTATAGTTTTAGGTGTTGTCAGCAACGAAGGACATGTTATGCCACCACACTTTTTTACGCAAGGACTTCGAGTGAACTCTGCTGCATACATCGAGGTTTTGGAGACGGTAGTGAAACCCTGGATAGACAATGTAAGCGGAGGCAGACCATACATTTTTCAACAAGACTCTGCTTCTTTACATAAAGCGATGGCGACACAAGATTGGATGGTCCAAAATTTTCATGACCGCATAACACCGAATTTATGGCCACCTAGCTCCCCAGACCTTAATCCTTTGGATTATTACGTATGGGGCGTAGTTGTGCGTGAGACCAATAAGCGTTCTCATAACACCACTTCTTCGCTGAAGACTGCTATTAATGCCGTTATAGTCAATATGAACAAAGAGCATTTGATTCGGGCATGTAATCGTTTCCGGACCCGGATCGAAGAGGTTATTGCTGCTAATGGCGATTTTATTGAATAACTTTATAGCCATATATTAATTTAACGTTGTATAAAAAATACCCAAAATTTTATTAAATTTTATTAAAAATACAAGCTAATTAATTTTACTCTCAAGTTGTCCTCAAATACCGTACGCACCCTGTATACTACTATGATCAAAAAGTAAGACTAATTTTAAATTTAAATTTTGGTTTATCGATTTGACGAAACTTTTTTTTTAAGTTGGTAGCTCTGTGACATACATCTGTGTCAAATTACATACCAATATATTGATTAGTTTGCAAGTGACGCTCGTTTTTGTGAACATTAAAAAGTGATTTCGGCGATTTTTATAATGTCAGATTTTAGTGAGCAAAGAAGTTGCATTAAATTTTGTCTTTCGAATGAAATCGCCGTGCCTAACTCTTAACAAGGAATATTATTTGAGTGTTATGCGTCGTTTGCGTGAAGTTATTTACAGTAAGAGGCCGGAATGGTGACAAGACAACTCATGGTTTTTGCATCACGATAATGCACCGTCTCACTCCGAATCGATTATTCGCGACTTTTTGGCCAAATAATTTAACTTATATCGTTCCACAACCATTGTATTCTGTTTTTAGCGCTGTGTGACTTCTGGTTGTTCAATAAACTTAAAAGACCACTCCGGGGATATCGTTTTGACTCAATTGAGATCAAACGTAAATCGCTGCGTCAGTTGGAAGCAATTCCGGAAAAGGACTTCTCTGACTATTTCGAGGATTGGAAAAAAACAGTGGCATAAGTGTACGAGTATTGTGTCGGGTAAGGACTACTTTAAAGGCAATGAAATAGATTTAAAAGAATAAAAAAAGAATTTAAAAAAGAAAAAAAATTGGTCTTATTTTTTGATCATTAAAATTTGCTTCGAAAGAATTTATAAAAATTTATTTGTAAAATAAATATAACACGAAGAATAAATAAAAACTCGCAAGAGCATGACTTACTATGTACAAGAGAGTGTGGTAATATTGCAAGGATAAACTAACTGTCCAATAAACTAAATAAAAAATCAATATATAGTAAAATATATACAAGTTTTTTTTTTATTAAAATTGAAAATTTAAGTTCTGTTTTTGTAAAAATCTATCAAATTAATCGTGTAGAAAGTTCATTGATCTTGCTTGACATGAAAAATTATACATAGTGCTATTGTTGAAAGTTGAATGTTTTGCTAATAACATAATTGATTTAAGATATCTCTTAAATATGGGTGCGTAAGGTATTTGAAGACGACTTGAAAGTAAAATTAATTAGCTTGTATTTTTAATAAAATTTAATCAAATTTTAGGAATTTTTCATACAACGTTAAATTAATATATGGCTATTAAGTTATTCAATAAAATCGCCATTAGCAGCAATAACCTCTTCGATCCGGGTCCGGAAACGATTACATGCCCGAATCAATTGCTCTTTGTTCATATTGACCATAACGGCATTAATAGCAGTCTTCAGCGAAGAAGTGGTGTTATGAGGACACTTATTGGTCTCACGCACAACTACGCCCCATACGTAATAATCCAAAGGATTAAGGTCTGGGGAGCTAGGTGGCCATAGGTTCGGTGTTATGTGGTCATGAAAATTTACGGCCATCCAATCTTGTGTCGCCATCGCTTTATGTGAAGAAGCAAAGTCTTGTTGAAAAATGTATGGTATGCCTCCGCTTACATTGTCTATCCAGGGTTTCACTACCGTCTCCAAAACCTCGATGTATGCAGCAGAGTTCACTCGAAGTCCTTGAGTAAAAAAGTGTGGTGGCATAACATGTCCTTAGTTGCTGACAACACCTAAAACCATAACAGTGGCTGGAAATTTTGTGTGCATAACAACAGGAACCTCCGTAGGATTTGAACATAGCCATCTGTCATTTCTGCGATTGGTCTTTTGATCTTGGTCAAAATTTTTTTCGTCGGAAAAAAAATAACATTTTAGGCACCTCAGGGTGTTTGATTTTGTTTAAAAGACGTTTTAATCGGAGAACTCTCTGTTTCCGTGTTCGTTCCGACATGAACTGTCCTCTGCGCATCACGTAAGACTTATACCGAAGGTCTTCGTGGACAACTCTACGAATTAGGCGCTCAGAAACATGAAGCTCACTCGCAAGGACCCTCATTGATTTTAAAGGGTCCTCGTCTATGATCGCTTGCACTTGCTCTAAAAATTCTGCAGATCGGACAGTGTCAGAACGCTGTTCGTGCTTTTTGCGTTTTGTAACCGATTCTGTATCGCCTCCTGATGCTTCCAATTCACGGCGAACCTTATGCACGAATGAACGGGCGCAATTAAGAAAATTAGAGATCTCTAAATCTGTATAGTTCGCACATATAGCCGCGATGACAGCGTGTCTCTTTATTTCTTGAGTGATGTTGTAGTCCGCCATTTCTTATCTGAAAAGGAAAAAAAATAAAAAAAAAATTCGCAAAGTTATAGTCAAATTTATGCATGTCCTCAAATACCGTACGCACCCTGTATTTATAACATTTTTTCGAACCAATTTTTATTCAAAGTATTTACCAAGCAATATAAACTATATGTTTTTTATATTTTTTCTTAGTATTTTTTGGAAAATAAAATAAGGGGACACTTTTGCAACTAACTTCATCTTGATCTTAAAAGATCTTTCTAATGATACGAAACGTTATGAGTGGGGAGATGGTCAAATAAAAAAGTTCAACCTAACTTTATATGTATGGGGAGCTACTATGATATATGCTAAAAAAAATTTTGTTCGAAAAAAAGATTTTTATTCAAAGTATGTACTATATTAACTATATATAAAGCTTTATGAAAATCATTTTCTTCTATGTTTACCGTAAGAATTTAAAATTTATTTAAGATGCATTAGTGATACATAGCATAACGTATTTTTATACATTTATTAAATAAATTTATTATGAGGATACAAAATAATTTTTATTTCTTGGATATTTTTAAAAAAACCAAAATTTTTCAAATACCGCATAATATATACAAAAATATAAGTATTGAGGCTAGCTTCCCATAAAATCAATTGAGCTAAAAAATGGCTTTTATGTATGCATAAAATGCATTTTTTATTTTTTGTAAAGTGCAGCATCACCTTTATCTTTTTCTAAAAAAAAAAAAAAAAGGGTGGAATGGAAAGAGCATCACCTTTAGCATCGAACAATTATAGAAAAATTTTCAAAGATCAGTAAAAAGTCGAAGTAGAACGTTCAACAAAGAAAAAAAGTTTTCAAATTTTTGAGAATCGTAAATTGATGAGTCACTTGCAAAAGTGCATTGAATATGCAATTTTGATGATATCGAAAAACAAAATAATACATAGCCCCTTATTTTTCGAGTAGAATAATATAATGAATTTAGAAGTGATTACGAGAGGTAGGTGCAGTTGGCCTGCGTGATTTGAGATGGAATCGATCCCTATTCTATGTTAAAAAGAAATCGATTATGTTTGCCAGAAGCTTAAACTGTACCGTGTGTCTTCGGTAGAACTACTTTGATAATAACTACGCTTTTACAGCTCCTCCTATTTTGTGCATAGACTATGATGAAAGTCTGGCTTTAGATACCGGACTAGCAAAGTAGCTATTACCAAAGTCAGAAATTTTTTTTATTTTTCAGTAATTTTAATTTAACCATTTTATAGTTAATGTTATTTCTTTATTATATCTAAATGTTGAATAAATATTTTTTAATAATTATGTAATTAATCTTACAGGTATGAAGGCTGGCATGGCTTTTATAAAGGTCTTAATGTTAACTTAATGCGAGTTACTCCAGCTACAATAATAACGTTTGTGATTTACGAGCAAGTTTCACATCATCTTTTAACTGTGAAGACAGTATTTGATAAAATAGATGAGTCTAATAATGCAACTACTATCACGATTAAAGAGACATAATATAGAAAGAATACATTATTTAAAAAGAAAATTGTAATAAATTGAAGATATTTTTTATGAAGTAATTATTTTCATACAATTATTATCGGGGTTTATTTTCAGATATACAAAAAACAAGTGTAAAACAACTTATTCCATCATGTTTTAAATGATAAAATAATCTATTATATGAGATGTGATATACAAGCACATTACTGTTTTTAGTGAATTAATTGCGCCCTGTTTAATTATTTTTGAATATTAATTACTCAGTTTACTCAAATATAATTAAAATACTGCTAAGAACTATTTTAATTTTTTATGGCTACAATTTTTTCAATCTATATAGAAACAAAAAATATCAATGTTAAATTTCATTTGAATCAAGCTAATTTTTATATTTTTCTAAAAAAATATGTTTTAAATTAGTTTGAAAATAGTGAATTCATTTCTTATAAAAGAAAATAAAGATCTATTATTTATCGGAGGATATTCTCCATTTTTTCTGCATCATCTCGAGCATACACGCGTACTTCAAATTTCCGTAGGTCGACCGCCTATGGATATGATAGCAAGCTAGTAGAGGTCTAGTCGCTTCCCAAAAGCAGCGAAGTGGTAAAACCTGGTCGCCCACTAAAACACGCGAAAACGCGAACGTGCATGTTTCGTCTCTCTCTATCTCTCTCTTTCTCTCTCTCCCTCTCTCTCTCTCTCTCTCTCTCTCTCTCTCTCTCTCTCTCTCGGTAAGCGTCTAGCACGTACCTTCCATCGCTTCGCTTTAGTTTAACATTTTAAAAAATTTGTGTACTCCTGGGATGGAGTAAACTTGTTGCAGGTTCTCCGGACACCTTCTGGCTTCTGCATATTCGAGAATTCCAGTTTGGTTCAATTTTTTTGAGCCATAGTAGTCTGGAAAAACCTGCTCCCAGCAGTTTTGAGGTTAAAGCAGCACAATTTTTCCGGAGTTTGGAGACTCATTTTTCAGAGTTTGTAGCAGCTAATCTGTGCTAGTTTTATTTTCTTCGTATGGCAGCAATTTTCACGTCGTGAACGCGCGTGAATTTAAATTAAAATTATTCGGCGTTACTCAAGTACATGTGTACTCTGTAACTGTTGGCTCTAGTTATTACGAAGAGTTGGTCGAATTTATACGCAGATGCCCAAACTTGCTAGTATAGTTTATGTTAGTGTTTGTTGTTTATGTTCTCGTTACTCTGTAATCACATGCGTGTGGCATGAGTGAGCGTGAGTGCTTCGTGTATAAGTTAATTGTACAGCGTGGTTTAAAATCCATACGTTAATGCAAAGGCTGTAAACGCATATTTTACACTACTTGCTTAAACGACGCGTGGACTTGGAATCTTATATTATATCATTGCGCATTGTGTTGTCAGTTTCGATAGCCATTTGTCTCGATTTTGTCAGACGCGCCTCTTAGTGAAATCTGCTCAGTAAGTGCAATTTCTGTTGCAGTGCCTGCATCTAAGTGCGATCAGCTGCCTGCTATTTCTACCACATCGACTTTAGATAGGCATCTCAGCCGTAAGCGTCTGCTCAGCCCGTGCTTACCCCCTCTTCTTCTCAACAACAGCCGTCGAAGGTATCGTGCTTGTTACTCGATTCGCACATGTCTTCGAGCATGTCGTCGAATGAGATGCCGGCATGGTTCGCGGCGTGGTTCGCGGCGTGGAATAACACACATTTTAAACCTTTTAAAGCATCTGTATAGACCAGTTTGGATGCACTTACAAAAAAACAACGAATAAATTTGTTAGAAACCAAAGTTGAGCATGTAAATAGTGTACCTAGTGAAGGAATAAATGCTACACGTGCTGTCATTGAGAGTCATGAGCGTGATAATTTACTTTCGGATCCTTGTGAAATTTGCGTATCAAGCATTCCGGTTCAATTTGTAGGCAAGTTCCCACAAACAATTGAGCGAGTTTTCATGGTTACAAATGGCATCAATTATATAGGGTGATTCATTATAAGGTTTGGTTTTTAATCTCAAATAAAAGGCATAAAGTTGAATTCTATCGTAAAAATTTTATTGTGAGTTGAAAGAATAATCTATGATATTTACTTTTTAAAAATTATCTCATTTAAATGTTGACCGCGACTACCCTGTAAATGATCCATTCTGAGAGTCCAATTTTGGACGACGCGTTTCAGCATAGCGACCAGTATCTCGCGAATGACACAAGTAATGTTGGCTTGCAAAGCGTCGATTGAAACTGGCTTATCCCTGAAGACCAGATACTTCGTGTAACTCCAATGAAAATAATCTAAAGGTGTGATATCACACGATCTAGGCGGACAATTTACTGGTCCAAAACGTGAAATCAGGTTCTCACAAAAATGATTTCTCGATAAGCCTATTGTTTCTCTCGCTGTATACGAAGTAGCGCCGTCTTGTTGAAACCAAAGTTCACCGATACCACAGGCTTCAATTTCAGGTAGCAAAAAATCCGTTATCATGGTGCGATAGCGGTCGCCATTGACGGTTACGTTCTGACCGGACTCATTTTGAAAGAAATATGGACCGATGATTCCAACGGCCCACAAACCACACCAAACTGTGCATTTCTGTGGCTTAAGTGATAGCTGTTGAAGCTCTTCAGGTTGTTTATCAGCCTAAATACGGCAATTCTGCTTATTGACGTATCCATTGAGCCAAATATGCGCCTCATCACTGAACAAAATCTCGCGATAAAACAGCAGATTTTCATTGAGCTGATTCAGAGCTCATTCACCAAAAACACGACGCAAACCTAAGTCGCCCGGCTTCAATTCTTGCACGAGTTAAAGTTTGTATGCCTTAAAATCAAGATCTTTACGTAAAATACGCCAAGTTGTTGCGTACAACAAACCGAGCTGTTGAGAACGACGCCGAATCGATTCGTCACGGTCTTGAGCCACACTCTCAGCTACAGCTGCTATATTCTCTCCACCACGTGCTGAATGTGGTCTAATCGGCCGAGTATCATCCAATAATGTATGTTGGGTTTCAAATTTGCGGATGGTATTGGCTATAGTGGTTTCGATAGGTCGACGATGCACACCATAAGTTGCTCTAAGAGCACGAAAAACATTTCTCACAGAATACTGATTTTCGTAATACAGCTGAACAATTTGGATACGTTGTTGCGGTGTAAGTCTTTCCATAATGATTTGTCAAACAATACTGAATAAAAATTACATTACAGTTTGACAGGAGTCACGCATGATCTTTAAAAAAAAGCTTATTGAAAATCAAACCTAATAATGAATCACTTTTTATTATGCTATTATCATCGATTGCTATTTTTTATTTTTGTTTATTTGTTTATGATTACTCATATATAATAAGTAGTAGCAAACCAAAGACATGTTACTATATGATGACATGTTATTATATGATTTTTTTGATGTAATTACAGGGTGCGTGCGGTATTTGAGTACATGCATAAATGTGACTATAGCTTTGCGAATTTTTTTTTTTATTTTTTTTTCTTTTTAGATAAGAAATGGCGTACTACAACATCACTCAAGAAATGAAGAGACATGCTGTCATCGTCGCTATATATGCGAACCATACAGATTTAGAGATCTCTAATTTTCTTAATTGCGCCCGTTCATTCGTGCATAAGGTTCGCCGTGAATTGGAAGCATCAGGAGGCGATACAGAATCGGTTGCAAAACGCAAAAAGCACGAACAACGTTCTGACACTGTCCGATCTGCAGAATTCTTAGAGCAAGTGCAAGCGATCATAGACGAGGACCCTTCAAAATCAATGAGGGTCCTTGCGAGTGAGCTTCATGTTTCTGAGCGCCTTATTCGTAGAGTTGTCCACGAAGACCTTCGGTATAAGTCTTACGTGATGCGCAGAGGACAGTTCATGTCGGAACGAACACGGAAACAGAGAGTTCTCCGATTAAAACGTCTTTTAAACAAAATCAAACACCCTGAGGTGCCTAAAATGTTATTTTTTTTCCGACGAAAAAAATTTTGACCAAGATCAAAAGACCAATCGCAGAAATGACAGATGGCTATGTTCAAATCCTACGGAGGTTCCTGTTGTTATGCACACAAAATTTCCAGCCACTGTTACGGTTTTAGGTGTTGTCAGCAACGAAGGATATGTTATGCCACCACACTTTTTTACTCAAGGACTTCGAGTGAACTCTGCTGCATACATCGAGGTTTTGGAGACGGTAGTGAAACCCTGGATAGACAATGTAAGCGGAGGCAAACCATACATTTTTCAACAAGACTCTGCTCCTTCACATAAAGCGATGGCGACACAAGATTGGATGGCCGAAAATTTTCATGACCACATAACACCGAACCTATGGCCACCTAGCTCCCCAGACCTTAATCCTTTGGATTATTACGTATGGGGCGTAGTTGTGCGTGAGACGAATAAGCGTCCTCATAACACCACTTCTTCGCTGAAGACTGCTATTAATGCCGTTATGGTCAATATGAACAAGGAGCATTTATTTCGGGCATGTAATCGTTTCCGGACCCGGGTTGAAGAGGTTATTGCTGCTAATGGCGATTTTATTGAATAACTTAAAAGCCATATATTAATTTAACGTTGTATAAAAAATTCCTAAAATTTGATTAAATTTTATTAAAAATACAAGCTAATTAATTTTACTCTCAAGTTGTCCTCAAATACCGTACGCACCCTGTATTGTTGAATAATTATTTGATTTATGTAATAATTTTCTGTAATTTTTTTCAGGGTTATATGGAGTTATACTTCGTTGTCTAAATAAAGTCTTATTCAATCAATCAATCAATCAATCTCTCTTTCTCTCTCTCTCTCTCTTTCTCTCTCTTTCACTTACTTAGTAAAATATAAGATTACTGACCTTCCTAGTCGACAGGGATCCTTAAGGATCCAGAACTATCTATCCGCACCAATGTTGACGGGTCTCGTTGATTGCTCTCTCCTTTTCCCTAGCTAAGCGGCCTATCGCAGTAGCGATGTTAAATCGCTCCCGGCGAGCACCGATGCACCTCTCCCCCAGGTCTTTCCGCAAGTCCCCAATCCTCACCTTGTCACACGCTGTCTCCCTTGCACCATATTACACGACGCGCTCCAACCCAACTCCAACGATTGAAAAATACACTGCGCAATAAGAAAACAGAAAAGATATCTAACGTTATCAAAATACGTAGTGCTTTAAGCAAATGCATGGCAAAACCTAAACTATTGCACTTACTCTTCCTTACCTTTTCCTTCTCGGCTTCTTAATTTCCCCTGTATCTCGCGGGTAATCGTTGCCGTAAGTTTAGAAGTCATGATTCGGTCCATTACCTCTTATAATAATTCTACATGCAAAATATGCGATTTTGCTGACGAAAATAATTGTTGCGATTTTTTCTTTTAATTGACACGATGCTACGAAAATCTTGTAGTTCCTAGAGTCAGAAAAGCATACAGACATATTAAAAATATTGTTATGTGCGGGTGAACACGCACATAATCAAATTTTAATTTTTATTTTAATGCGGGACCTACTAACCTGTCCTGTACGAACCCGCTTGTGCGTCGTTAACTGAAAACGCTCTTACTGTCACGACTCACGGGGATCGGACAAGTTGACGCCTCTGCCCATAAATACATGAGGAGAATTGCAACATGATATACATTTTATTGGGTTGTTAGAAAATTAATGTCGCTTTTTTTTCATAGATGGCGTGAACTGCATATTTCATGTAGTAGCGGTTGTGTGGCGTATATTATTATATACTATTATAAAGGTTAGACTGTACACTATCTTATGTCAAAAACTGAGCGTCATTAGTAAATAACAAATTGGTTAAAAATTAAGTTGAAAATGGACAATCAAAGTGAGCATTATCGGCATATTTTATTGTTTTACTTTCGAAAGGGCAAAAATGCGATGCAAGCTCGGAATAAATTGTGTGAAGTTTATGGTGAGGACTGCCTTACTAAACGTCAGTGTTGACGTTGGTTTGCTCGCTTTCGTTCTGGAAATTTTAATGTGCAAGATGCACCACATACTGGTCGTCCAACCACTACTGATGACGATAAAATTAAGGCGTTAATCGAAACTAGCTGGCATATGACAACTCGAGAGATAGCAGAGAAGCTTGGCATATTGAATTCAACCGTTTACTTGCACTTACAACAGCTTGGTTACGTAAACAAACTAGATGTTTGGGCTCCTCACGAATTAAAGGTAATCAACCTCACCAAACGCATTAACATTGTGTATACGACTCTTTGCTGAATCGTAACGAAAATGACCCATTTCTAAAAAGAATCATAACAAGTGATTGAACATGGATTGTGTACGATAATGTAGTCCGAAAACGATCATGAATCAAGCGAGATAAGCCCCCACGATCGACATCCAAAGCAAATATTCACCGAAAGAAGATTATGCTTTCTGTGTGGTGGGATTACAAGGGTATAGTCTACTTTGAGCTGCTTCCAAAAAACCAAACTATTGATACGAATGTTTACTGTCATCAACTATCGAAATTGTACGAAGCAATCAAGAAAAAACGCCCTGAACTGGCCAATCGCAAAGGTGTGATGTTCCATCATGATAACGCCAGACCTCACACCTCTTTGATAACCCATCAAAAATTAATGGAGCTCAATTGGGAACTGATGCCACATCCACCTTATAGCCCTGACTTAGCACTATCAGACTATCATTTATTTCGCTTTCTTAAAAACCATTTGAATGGTAAAACTTTCGATTCCGATCAGGCTGTTAAAAATGAATTGGACCAGTTCTTCGCTTCTAAAAACTAAGGCTTCTTCAAACATGGAATTTTCCAACTTACCGCAAGATGGCAAAAAATCATCCAACAAAACGGTCAATATATCATTGATTAATGTTTGTTGTTAATACAAATAAATTCACTTTGAAAAACATGAAAAAAACGACATTTATTATCGAACAACCCAATAGTAATTTAAACCTTACCTTATTTGTAACTGCGAGAAATTGCTAAGACAGGGCTCCTGTGCTTTCAAATCTTAGAATCAATCGAACACGTAAATGTTTGTATGAATATATTTTTAATAGGAATTCACAGGATGTGCCGGCACACAGGTCGATACAGTTTTATCTTCTTGATTTAATACAAATAAATATACTTTACATTTCCACTCAGCACGTCGCTAATTTCTCTCTTTATAATTATTTTAATTTTACAACAAGTTTAGAACATACCGAGAAGGACCACAAAACTCTGAACATCCGTATTCTGAAACTACGAACAGTCAAAACACTTGAATGGCAAAAAGACACAAAACAAAACTTTTGTTCGACGAACTGACGAACTTCAGAATTGACGATCTACCAAAAAAACTCCTTTAAATTGACGAACGAAAAAAAAATCTCATTTAGTTAACGAAATGCCGAACGTCCGAAAAACTCTCCGAAAATCACTCGAAAACTCTCCCGCGGTCTGCTCTTTCCCAATACTTAAAGACTCGGTCGCAGATGCATCTTGGGGATTTTTGCCTATTAGGCATCATTATGTCTTTGTAGACTTCCGAACCTTCCCCACGCTCTCCAAATAAAATGCAACTTTGGTTCAATTATTTCTCTAACTGTCTGTGTGCCAAGAAGATTATTCTCTAATTATAAGAATAAGGTTATTCTCCATGTCTCCTGGATTTTTGTACAGAAGTAAACTTGCGTGGTCTGTGCGTTTACAATCGATTCTTAATCTAACCCTAAGTTGGCTAATATTTACGGTTATTATTAGTATTGAGTACCCGAGATTATATATAAAATTATATATGAATATTTTTCTGGTTCCCAATTATGTGATTAAATATAGGAGTATATGTGACTAGATAGGTTTGTTATTCCTTATAATAATATTATAGTTGTAAGGAATCTAAATTAGATTGATTTTACTTGTAAGAGATGCGAAATGATAAATTTGAAAACTGTTTAGATTGCCTTTATATGAATGAACTTACTCTAGCGGTTAGTATCTATAATTGTTGTTAGTTTTATATTGTTAAAATTCTTAATTTAGAAAATGGTTAGTTTACTTAACAATGTTAAGGTTGTAGGTAATCTAAATGCATTTTATGATATTTATAATGAACCATGAAGATAGAAAAAAAAAGAAACTGTTTAGATTGCCTTCATATAAAAAGTTTCTTAACCTAGTGGTTAGTGTGCACTCTTTTTTTTCTTTTTTTTTTTATGTTTAATAAGTGGTTTGGTTTGTACTAGTTAACAAAATATAGAGAAATAATCCAATCTGATTTACTTATTAAGGGGTTACCCCCACTTGCAACTTTGAAAAAATCGATTTTTTGTTAATTGCATTTTTTTTAAGTATAAGTATCTGAGAATATGACCTGGAAATTTCAAGTCGATCCGAACAAAATTGACTGAGATATGAGCGTTGAAAGAGAAGAATCCGTTGTGTAAACAACCGGCCAGTCTGACTCCTGGCACGCTCGACCCTGTCGACGGTTTCAGTCGATTGTTCGATGACAATGATCGTATACCTGGCATTTACAACGTTTATATAATAGACTGGAATTTGTAGAAACGAATTTTCTGTATGGACCCGGAATAGATGACTCTATGTAAGTTTACAAAACAAATTATTTTCTTCGTGTAAACTGAAATTAAAACTTTAAACGCGTTTTTCTCGAAATGGCATTTCTGAAGTTGGTGACCAAGATTACTCAAACACTAATAAACCGATCTTTTTAAAATTTCGCAGGCTTATTAAATACATAAAAATGTAGTCTTTAATCGTTTGATTTTTTGTTTCGAATAAAAATCCGTTTTATAGCCAAAAAACGGCCGTTTTTTTTCGTTAAAATCGCACCATTAACTTTGACTGTCCGCCATTTTGTGTAAAATAAATATTTTTTTAAATCCTTTAATTAAAGACTACTTTATACTTATATTTAACTAAATCTATCCACATTTTTTTGTTTCAAATGATCCACTTTGCCGCAATTTTGGTCACCGCAAACCGTATAAATAAAAACACTATTTCATTAGCGGCCATTTGCCACTTAACAATGTAATATTTTGCAATAAAAAAATTACTGAAAGTTCTTCAAGATGTATTCTTTAAGATAATATAATAATCGTTTAAAAAAGTTTTGTAGTTTCCTTTAAAAAAATTCATGAAAAAGGCCTTTTTGTTGAGCTACAAGTGGGGGTAACCCCTTAATATGATAAAAATTTACTATGCATGTCTGTGAAATGGAACTGTTTAGATTGGTTTAACAAGATTTATGCTAATATATTACCCAAGTGTTAGTATGGTTATAAGTATTAATTCTATACTATATGTGTTAATCTTATATATACACTTTTACTTTTCTTTTGTATTGAGTAATGAGACTGGATCTGAGTTCTGGTGGTCGTAACTGTTCTTTCTAGTATTAATAGTCTGCTTAACTGCGTGTTTATTCTTGTACATGGTCTTTTATTTGAACTCTTGTGTTGTCTGAGAGACTCGATTGATAGTCTCTTCGGGTCCAATAGTAGGATTTTTGTTGGTCTTTGGCTTATTAGCTTCAAGATCTTTGGTTAGGTTTCTTATATTTTCCAGATTTCTTTTACGTTCTCTCATTTGACATTGTATTTGGTACGCAACTAAATGGTTCTCAAATGTTTTACAGTCAACCCAAAGCATGCATTTGGAATGTAGTGTCTTTGCATATCCTTGGTTTTTTTTCTAGATTAGCCTTTGAAATCTTTGGCGGATCAGCAAAGATGGCGCGACACGTCCTTTTACTTTCTCGCAAGGCCTTAATAGCGTCCTTAGGATTAATATATTGTTTGTATCCGTAAGTGGATTATCGCTCAACATTCCGGATAATCTTGATAAAATCCAATAGCCCATATATTCCAAAGTTATTAAAAAGTTCTTTTTTGATTATATTCCTCTTTCGCGCCGGCTCTGTCGAGAAAACGCGACTATTTAAAATATATATATATATATTTGATTTATTTTCAAGCCTAGACTTTCAAGTCTAATAGCTCGGGATCTTTTGCCCGTTGCCGCTCGATTCTTCTTCTTGTTAATAACTATTGGGCGAGTGAGGGATTTTAAGGATTGATGGTGATTGAATTGTGGTTCAAGCTGAGAAGCGATTCGGAAAGGTTGTTGATCGCTCACAGCCCACGTAGTTGGACCTAGAGAACGATCGGATGATAGCAAGAGAGGGAGGAAAGAACAGTGAGAAATAGATATTGATTGACAGGAAAAACTTAATTTCGTTTATTTGAGATATTTTTCGATACAATAATGTCTCCTATTTGCCTACTACGCCGGGAGGTATCCGCAGACATCCACCGTCGTTCGGAACTTCCGTTAGGTCTTTTCCTTAGTTGCACGGCCGCCTCATCTCCGCGTAGGGTCGACTCTGGAATCTCGGTGATTGGACTCGTCTAAATCTTGTAAGTTGCGATTGTAGCGTCGAAGTGTTGTTGCGCTAGAGTTGTAGTGTTGTACTGTAGCACTGTTGCTTCGGTTAAGTTGTAGTGTTGTAGAGTTGTAGAGTTGTAGAGTTCTACTGTCCTTCTGATGTTCAGAAATGCAGCTTATCATCTTGCCTACGATGATAAGTCATCCCTCCAGTCAAGCAGGAAAGAGGAGGGTAGAAAGAAAAGGGAGTTTCTTAGAAAGGAGGGAAAAATCAATAGTGGGTTAAGGACGGAAGAGGGAAGTTAAGGAAAGAATTGAAAAGCGCGGCAGAGGGTGAAGTGAGGGCCTTTCCACCGTCTCCCTCTTGATTCGTTCCGGTTGGCGAGAGGCCGATTTCGAGAAGGTCCTGACCTACTTTGAGTGGCCAATTTTTTTGACGTAGGTGGTCCGATTTTTCCTTAAAGCGAGGGTGTTGGTTCTTCGGTGGGCGAAAAGATGTCTCCACGTGTACCTCCCGTTGCATTTACGTTACGTTGGAAATATCGTTGCATACATAATATTAATTCGCATGAACTATTTTTTTATAAAACATCCTAATTAATTAAAAGCAAATGTATAATCGCTAGTTACTTGACATAATTATTTGTAAAATATAATATAAAATGCTTCGCACAAAATTATAATAAAGAGTTGGAGATGCATCCAAAGATAATTTAATTAAATATTAAATCGTTCTAAGTGTAATTAACGCTACCAATAAAATATAACTTATTCGTACTTGAATTTTGATTTTATGAATTTATTATAACTTAAATTAATTTGTTTACAATTATTCTTTGTATAAAATTACTCCAAGTATATCGTAAGTTTGTTTGATGTATAACTTAGTTTGATTATAAAATTGTTATTACTTAAATTATAAATAGTTGAAGATTTTTATAAATCATTTTAACTATACTTAAATATAAATAATACTTCATGTAGACTTGATATAATGATTTATGTTATATAAAATTATTTCGAATATGTAAAAGATAATAATATAGAATTATTTTAAATATTTGACGCGATTCTTAAATATAACTCATTTGCATTTTGGCCAATAATTATTATAGATACAAGGTCTGGCTATTAAATAACGAGACTGGTTACGAAAAAGGGTTTTATTATGAAAATTATTCTACATTCGAATGCTCCCCTTCAATATACTCTCCTTCCCTCGCCATACACCTTTCCATACGTCTTTTCCATTGATCGAAGCAGTGCTGGAAGTCTTCTTTGGTGAGGGCCTTTAGGAGCTCTGCCGTTTTTTGCTTTATCGCTTCCATCGACTCAAATCGGGTCCCTTTCAAAGCAGATTTTATCTTCGGAAACAAAAAAAAGTCGCACGGTGCCAAATCTGGCGAGTACGGCGCATGTTCGAGCACTGGAGTGCGCTTACCGGCCAAATACTGCTTCACAGATAGCGCGTTATGGGCAGGTGCGTTGTCCTGGTGCAAAATCCACGAGTTCTTCTTCCACAACTCGGGCCGTTTCTTACGAACTCGTTCTCGCAGTGTTGCCAAAACTGACAAATAGTAATTCTGGTTGACAGTCTAACCCTCTGGAACCCATTCAGTCATCACGATACCGTTAATGTCAAAAAAAACGATCAACATTGCCTTGAATTTTGATTTGGACATCCTTGCTTTTTTGATTCTAGGCGATACAGGCGTCTTCCAATGCATCGATTGCCGCTTTGTTTCAACATCGTATTGAAAAATCCACGTTTCGTCGCAAGTAATAATGTTTTTCATCATTCCGGAATCTTTTTTTAACCTTTCAAGGAAATCTGAGCAGACCTGTTAACGCGAGAGCTTTTGATCAGGAGTCAGGTTTTTTGGCACCAACTTCGCACAGACTTCTGTCATGTGTAATTCCTCGTGTAAAATTTATCTTACCGTTTCTTTATAGGCGTTTACAGCCTCGGCAATCATCCGGATGCTCATTCGACGATCTGCACGCACAATTTGGTTGATTTTGGTCACTGTTTCCGGAGTTGAAACAGTGACAGGGCGACCTGGGCGTTGGTCATCTTCAGTGCTCACTCGGCCCTCACTGAAGCGCTTACACCACTCAAAAACACGCGCACGAGATAGAGAATTGTCCCCATAGGCCTCTTGCAACAATTTACAGCACTTAGTCGGAGTTTTTTTTAATTTAACGAGGAATTTGAGATTGATACGTTGCTCCTGTTTTTCGTCACACATGGTTTTCGGCACGAGAAAAAAATACGTTCGTTTCAAACCGCTACTGCACAAATACAATAATAGTGACGAGAACGTGTCTTGGTACGTGCATTGACAAGATATCTAGATACCCAACGCACTACTCGTTTTTTTTCTCACCCCTCTACGGCGCCCTCTAGGCGCGCAGTCACGTTATTCAATAGCCAGACCTCGTATATTAACCTTTTACGGCCCAAAGTCTCTCTTCGCAAACGTAAAATTTAGCCCCTTTAAAATATGTCTAATTCATTTATTTTTTGTCTGAAAAGTACCTTATCCACTATTTTCGGGTGTGCTTTTTCAGAATCTGCTATCAGAAATTCAAAAAAATGCACTTAAATATATTATTTTTTTTCGATTTAACTTTAAAAATGACAATTTTTGACCTCTTTTTTTTTTAAATTTCATATTTTCTATGAATTCTAATATCTTTTAATGGAAAAAGTTTATATTATGAGTAATCTTAGTCTCTTGCCTTTCTAATGCGACCTTCCGTTTTCAAAAAGCTGTAACGGCCGCTTCGAAATGGCCGTTTAAACAATGCAGTGTAAAATAAAACTTTGACAGTTATTTACGAGAACAGGATCATATTAACGAAAAAATGTAACAGACCAAAAAGTGCTTAGAATTAACCAAAGAATATGTGTAAATTTTTTCAAAATTTTTTGATACGCTTTTGAATTTTTGGACAGCCACTTATCGAAAAATTCCAAAAATGTCTCAAAAAATTCTAAAA
Source organism: Chalcis sispes (assembly GCA_949987625.1). NCBI lineage: Eukaryota > Metazoa > Arthropoda > Insecta > Hymenoptera > Chalcididae > Chalcis > Chalcis sispes. The sequence continues at coordinate 32,566,984 of OX465097.1, forward strand.
AAATTCACACGTATTTTTTAATCGATTCTAAACATTTTTGCATTGGTAAAATTTTTTAAAAGAGTTAATTCTCCTTGAGTAAAAAGACCACAAAATCAGTTGATGACGTTACGCATACGAGGGTGGTCTGAAAAGTTTTCGACCTTAACGTAAAGATAGCAGCACTCGTCAATAAAAGCTAGCGAATTTTGTTGTTTATCTGTTGATAGTTGCTTACCAAAGTTTCAGCCATTTTGGATGCGCAGTTGTTAGTTGACAGTCGTTTGAGTGAGTCGATGTGAGTGTTGTTGTGAAAATGGACAAAATTGAGTATCGAGCTGTCATTAAATTTTTGTTATTGTAAGGCAAGGCAAGGCAATACGCCTACGCAAATCGAAAATGAGTTGAACTCTGTGCATGGGGACTCTGCACCATCATTTACCACAGTGAAATTTTGGGCAGCTGAATTCAAACGTGGCCGTGAGAGCTTGGGAGACGATGAACGTTCGGGACGTCTCAAAACTGCGACCACTGACGATAACATTGCCAAAGTTCACCAAATGGTGCTAGACGACCGCCGAATTAAAGTGAGAGAGATAGCAGAGGTTATGAACATGTCCAAAGAACGTGTTTGCTACATATTAAATCAAGATTTAGGCATGAGAAAGCTGTCCGCACGTTGGGTGCCGCGTTTGCTCACATTAGACCAAAAACGTGTTCAAATGAACATTTCCAACGCTATATTCGCGCAGTTTAGGCGCAATAAATCCGAGTTTTGACGCCGATTAATTACTGTAGATGAAATTTGGATCACCATTATACGCCCGAAAGAAAAATACAGTCAAAACAGTGGACTACAAGAGGGGAACCGGCTCCAAACAAATCAAAAACTGTTTTCTCGGCTGGGAAAGTGATGGCGACTGTTTTTTGGGATAGTTATGAAATTATTTTAATCGATTATCTTCAAAAAGGAAAAACCATTACAGGAGCATACTACGCATCATTGCTTGATAAGCTGAAGGCAGAACTTGCGGAAAAACGTCCACATTTGCAGAAAAAGAAAATCCTGTTTCACTAAGACAACGCGCCGTCTCACACCTCAGCGGTTGCCATGGCGAAAATCCACGAATTACGGTTTCAGCTGCTTGATTATTTGTCTTACTTAGTAGACCTAGCCCCAAGCGACTTCTCTTTGTTCCCTCATCTGAAAATTGCATTTGGAGGACAGAGATTTTCGTCAAATGAGAAGGTAATCACCTTCGTGAACAGTCATTTTGCAGAGAAAAACGCCGAGTACTATTTGGATGGGTTAGAGAGATGGGAGCATCGCTGGGAGAAGTGTGTAGAATTGCAAGGAGACTATGTTGAGAAATAAAAAAAAAAATTAAGAAAAAATGTCTTGTATCTGTGTTAGGTCGGAAACTTTTCAGACCACCCTCGTATATGGCTTGTACAGTTAAACTTATATTGCTTTTCCGCTGCTGATAACTAAATCTTAACAAAATAAAATATCTGTTCCTTGTTTCAATTCTGAGACTATTTGTTTTCAGGCATTTCGAATATATTACTATATCGATAGTACATATCATTTCATTCACTCTCAAGTAATCACAATTACGTGAATTTGCTAAAATCATAAAGAAGTTATAATTTTTTGTTTATTCTTATCACTATGCCTAAAAGAAAGTCGGATTCTGTCCCTGTTAAAGGAAGTAAAGAGTAAAAGTATTTAGTCGAAATCACATAAGACGATGATTATGTTGTAATACCTAATGCTGATGATTCATGTGAATCAGACATTCCTATTGAAGACGAAGGTGGAAGCGATGAGAGTGAAGTTGAGTGTGATTAAACCAACTATGAAAACTTTTTGAAAAAATTTCACAAATACAAAAATGCTTAGAATCGGTTAAAGAATATGTGTAAATTTTTTCAGAATTTTTTGAGACATTTTTAGGATTTTTCAAAGTGGCCGTCCATAAATTCAAAAACGTTCAAAAAAATTTTGAAAAAATTCACACGTATTTTTTGGTTAATTCTAAGCACTTTTTGTTACGTAACATTTTTTTGTTAAGTTGATCCTGTTCTCGTAAATAACTGTCGATGTTTTATTTTACACTGCATTGTTTAAGCGGCCATTTTGAAGCGGCTGTTACAGCTTTTTGGAAACGGAAAGTCGCATCAGAAAGGCAAGAGATTAAGATCACTCATGATATAAATTGTTCTTATTTCAAGATATTAGAATTCATAGAAAATATGGAATTTATAAAAAAAAGAGGTTAAAAATTGTCATTTTATAAGTTAAATCGAAAAAAAATAATATATTTAAGTGCATTTTTTTGAATTTCTAATAGCAGATTCTGAAAAAGCACACCCGAAAATAGTGGATAAGGTACTTTATAGACAAAAACTAAATGAATTAGTCATATTTTGAAGGAGCTAAACTTTTTTTTGAAAAAATTCACACGTATTTTTTGGTTGAATCTAAGCACTTTTTGTTTTGTGACATTTTTTTGTTAAGTTGATCCTGTTCTCGTAAATAACTGTCGATGTTTTATTTTATACTGCATTGTTCAAGCGGCCATTTTGAAGTGGCTGTTACAGCTTTTTTGGAAACGGAAGTCGTATCAGAAAGGCAAGAGATTGAGATCACTCATGATATAAATTGTTCTTATTCAAAGATATTGGAATTTATAGAAAATATGGAATTTATAAAAAAAAATGGTCAAAAATTGTCATTTTTTAAGTTAAATCAAAAGAAGATAATAGTGAAGTGCATTTTTTTGAATTTCTGATAGCAGATTCTGAAAGAGCACACCCGAAAATAGTGAGTGAGGTACTTTTCAGAAAAAAAATAGATGAATAAGTCATATTTTGAAGGGGCTAAACTTTACGTTCGCCGAGTGAGACTTTGGGCCGTAAAGGGTTAAGGAATTGCGCATGAACTGCTTAAATATTTAAATTTTACGTAACTTATTTAGATATAAAAAAGTATAATATATAATTTTGTACAAGTGAGAACTAAATATTTTAATATTTCCGATAGTTATTATTATAAAATATTATCCAAATAGATGTTTACACGTCTAACATAGTTTAGTAATACACTGTGCTTGTCTCATACTTAATATTACAAAAATATAAGCAAGACGGAGCATGTTGCTTATCACTCAATCTCAACTACGCTACCATCTTATATCATGAATGCAAGTTTACTCTTAACGTAGTTTTAAGTATTATAGATTACGGTATATGTTTATGTTAACGGGTTACCCCCCACTTGCGACTTTGAAAAAATCGATTTTTTGTTAATTGCATTTTTTTGAAGTATAAGTATCTGAGAATATGACCTGGAAATTTCAAGTCGATCCGAACAAAGTTGACTGAAATATGAGCGTTAAAAGAGAAGAATCCGTTGTGTAAACAACCGGCAATTAAAACTTTAAACGCGTTTTTCTCGAAATGGCATTTCTGAAATCGGTGACAAAAATTACTCGAACACTAATAAACCGATCTTCCTGAAATTTTGCAGGCTTATTTAATACATAAAAATGTAGTCTTTAATCGTTCGATTTTTTTCGTTAAAATCGAACCATTAACTTTGACTGTCCGCCATTTTGTGAAAAATAAATATTTTTTTTAATTCTTTGATTAAAGACTAGTTTATACTTATATTTAACTAAATCTATCTACATTTTTTGTTTCAAATGATCCACTTTGCCGCAATGTTGGTCACCGCAAGCCGTATAAATAAAAACACTATTTCATTGGCGGCCATTTGCCACTTAACAATGTAATATTTTGCAATAAAAAAATTACTGAAAGTTCTTCAAGATGTATTCTTTAAGATGATATAATAATCGTTTAAAAAAGTTTCGTAGTTTTCTTTAAAAAAATTCATGAAAAAGGCCTTTTTTGTTGAGCTACAACTGGGGGTAACCCCTTAAGAAAAATGTAAAATTATTCTATTATTTAAGCGTATTTTCGGTAAGATCTCTACACAGGGTTGTTTGAAAGCGAATATACGCATCTGGTAAATGCGTGAGAAAGGAGAACATTGAGAGGAAGAAAGAAGAAGATAAATATTTATTGTAAACAAACAAAATCGTCAACAGAGGTGGTTATTTCGGAACGCCATAATTTTCAGTACTTAAGATACAGAGCGCTGACCCGCGTGTCAGATATAGAATAGGCATATCGGGTGCTTCGCGCTATTTGTCACTTTTTATAGCTGCTAATATGTGAACCTTCTCGGGTTCTTCCCTAAAATTTATTGCTAGTTATCCTAGAAAGCGGAGGAAGCGTTTCGCAATGCAAGCATCTACGTTATTTTGTTTGTCTTTAAAATACAGATAAGTTTTATGTACGAGTATACAAGTGTTCTTTGGACCGTTAGTTATCTATGCGTGATAAAGTAAGAAACGCAAATATCTGCATATTCCTGTTTTCTTTAAATTTATGATGTTGAAGTTTGCAACGTTGGACTCCAACGACAGATCAAAATTTTTCATATTCGTTTTTTCTTAAAAAAATGGATATGAAATAAACGAATATGTATTAAAATTGATGATTATCATCAATTTTAGCAAATTCAACCCCTAAAATACTCCTGAAAAAGAATGAAAAAAAATCAAGTATTACAACTGTTTTTTATAATTTAAAAAAAAAAAAAACAGTAGAATGAAAGATATAAAAGGCCCCAAAAACAGTATACAACGAAAAAAATTTGTTAACCCTTTCCGGAAATAAATTTAGAGGGGGATGAAAAGTCAAAAACTCGAAAAAAAAATTTGACAGCTTACATAATACCGTTGGCACAGAAAAAAGTGCAAATGATTTCTTTAAACACTAGAAACTTATAAAAAAATTGGCGTTAAAAAAAATGGTTCGGAACTCACCGTTCAGGGGGATGAAAGGTTTAAACATAAAAAAAATTTCAACATCTTTCCTAATAACGCTGGCAAAAAAAAAAAAATGTTTATAATTTCTTGGTACATTAAAAATCTATAAAAAAATTAGCGTCAACAAAAGTAGTCCGGAACATACACTCCAGGGGGATGAAGAGTCACAATTGTTCTAAAAAAATAATACAACATCCCTAATACCGTTGGCAAAAAAATAAGTGTATATAATATCTAGTAACGTAAGGAATCTATAAAAAAATGGGCGTTCAGAAAAGAGCTCCGGAACTTACCCTTCAGGGGGATGAAAAGACAAAATTTACGAAAAAAACATCTGACAATTTTCCTAATACCGTTGGCACAAAAACAAAGAGTGTATATAATTTCTTTAATCATAAAAATCCTATAAAAAAATTGGCGTTCAAAAAACGACTCCGGAACTTACGGTTCAGGGGGATAAAAAGTCAAAATTTACGAAAAAAAAATCTGATGACTTTCCAAATACCGTTAGCACAAAAATAAAAGGCGTATATGATTTCTTGGGACTCGACAAACATATAAAAAAATTGGTGTTAAAAAAACCACTCCGTAACTTACTGTTCAGGGGGATGTCAAGTCAAAATTCACGAAAGAAAGATCTAAAAACTTTCCTAATACAGTTAGCACAAAAATAAAAAGTGTATATGATTATCTCAGATTTTTTTTTCGTAAATTTTGACTTTTGATCCCTCTGAACGGTAATTTCCGGAGCCTTTTTTTTAACGCTTATTTTTTTATAGAATTATGTTCCGAGACATTATATACAATTTTTATTTTTGTGCCAACGGTATTAGGAAAGTTGTCAAATTTTTTTTCGTAAATTTTGACATTTTATCCCCCTGAAGGGTAAGGTTCCAGAGCGCTTTCTTTAACGCCAATTTTCGTATAGGATTGTTACGTCCCAAGAAATTATATACACATTTTATTTTTGTGCCAACGGTATTAGGAAACATGTCGGATTCGTTTTTCGTAACTTTTGACATTTCATCCCTCTGAACGGTAAGTTCCGGAGCTGTTTCTTTAACGCCAATCTTTTTATATGATTTTTATGATCAAAGAAATCATATACACTCTTTATTTTTGTGCCAACGGTAATAGGAAAGTTGTCAGATTTTTTTATCGTAAATTTTGACATTTATCCCCTTGAAGGGTAAGTTCCAGATCGCTTTCTTTAACGCCAATTTTTTTATAGTATTGTTACGTCTCAAGAAATTATATACACATTTTAGTTTTGTGCCAATTGTATTAGTAAAGTTGTCAGATTTTTTTATCGTAAATTTTATCTTTTCATCCTCCTAAAGGGTAAGTTCTGGATCGCTTTTATTACCGCCAGATTTTTATAGGATTGTTATATCCCAAATAATTATATACGCTTTTTATTTTTGTGCCAACGGTATTAGGTAAGTTGTCAGATTTCTTTATCGTAAATTTTGACTTTTTATCCCCCTGAAGGGTAAGTTTCGGAGCGCTTTTCGTAGCGCCAATTTTTTTATAGGATTGTTATTTTAAAAAAAATTATATACATTTTTTATTATTGTACCAACGTTGTAAGGAAAGTTGTCAGATTTTTTTTTCGTCAATTTTGACTTTTTATTTCCCTGAAGGGTAAGTTTCGGAGTAGTTTTTTTGACGCAAATTTTTTTATAGGATCGCTATGTGCCATGTAATGACATACGCTTTTTATTTCTATGCCAACGGTATTGGCAAAGTTTTTATGTTTTTTTTCGTAACTTTTGACATTTCATCCCATTAAACGATATGTTCCGAAGCCATTTCTTTAACGCCAATTTTTTTATTGGTTTATTGTGTGCTAAGTTTACATATACGCTTTTTATTTTTGTGTTAACGGTATGAAGAAAGTTATTAAATTTTTTTCTCGTAACTTTTGACTTTTCATGTCCCTGAACGGTAAGTTCCGGAGCGCTTTTATTAACGCCAATTTTTTTATAGGATTTTTATATGCCAAGAAATCAAATACACTTCTTTTTTGTGCTAGCTGTATTAGGAAAGCTGTCAGATTATTTTTTTGTAAATTTTGACTTTTTATCCTCCTAAAGGGTAAGTTCTGGAGCCGTTTTTCCAAAGCCATTTTTTTTATAGTATTGTTATGTGCCAAGTAATCATATATGCCTTTTATTTTTGTGTTAATGGTATTAAGAAAGTTGTCAGATCTTTTTTCTTAAATTTTGACTTTTCATCTCCCTGAAGGATAAGTTCCGGAGAGCTTTTTCTAACTCTAATTTTTTCATTAGATTGCTGTGTGCCAAGTAATGATATACGCTTTTTAGTTTTGTGCCAACGGTATTAGTAAACATGTTAGATTTTTTGTAACTTTTGACATTTCATCCTTTCTAAACGGTAAATTCCGGATCAGTTTTTTCAACGCCAACTTGTTTATAAGATTGTTATGTTCCAAGTCATCATATAATGGTTTTAATTTTGTGCTAACTGTATTAGGAAAGTTGTCAGATTTTTTTTTCGTATATTTTGTTTTTTCATCCCCCTGAAAGGTAAGTTCAGGAGCCGTTTTTTAACGCCAATTTTTTTGTAGGATTGTTATGTGCGACGTAGTCATATACACATTTTATTTTTGTGCTAACGGTCTTAGAAAACAGGTCAGATTTGTTTTTTGTAAATTTTGACAATTTATCCCCCTGAAGGGTAAGTTCCGGATTGCTTTTTAGAGGCCAATTTTTTGATAATATTGTTACGTCCCAAGAAATTATATTCACATTTTAGTTTTGTGCCAATGGTATTAGGAAAGTTGTCAGATTTTTTTTCGTAAATTTTGTCTTGTCATCCCCCTGAAGGGTAAGTTCCGGAGCGCTTTTTTTAACTCTAATTTTTTTATTTGATTGATATGTCTCAAAAAATTATATACACTTTTCATTTTTGTGCCAACGGTATTATGAAAGTTGTCAGAATTCTTTATCGTAAATCTTGACTTTTCAACTCCCTGAAGGGTAAGTTCTGGATCTGTTTTTTTTTAATGCTAATTTTTTTAGAGGATTGCTATGTGCCAAGTAATCATATACGCTTTTAATTTTTTTGCCAACGGTATTAGTAAACATGTCAAATTTTTTTTATCGTAACTTTTGACTTCTTATCCTGTCTAAACGGTAAGTTCTGGATCGGTTTTTTAACGCTATTTTTGTCATAGGATTGTTATGTTTCAAGTAATCATATACTGGTTATATTTTTGTGCCAACGGTATTAGGTAAGTTGTCAGATTTTTTTTTTGTAAATTTTGTCTTTTTATCTCCCTGAAGGGTAAGTTCAGAAGCCGTTTTTTTAACGCTAATCTTTTTATAGGATTGTTTTGTGCGACGTAGTCATATACATTTTGTATTTTTGTGCCAATGGTATTAGGAAAGTTGTCAGATTTTTTTTTCATTTATTGCGACATTTTATCCCCCCGAACGGTAAGTTCTGGAGACACTTTTTTAACGCTAATTTTTTTATGATATTGCTATATGATAAGTTATCATATACGCTTTTTATTTTTGTGCCAACGGTATAAGGGAAAATGTCAAATTTTTTTTAGTTATTTTTGACTTTTTATGCTCCGGAACGGTAAGTTCCAGAGCGCTTTTATTAACGCTAATTTTGTTAAAGTATTGTTATTTCAAGTAATCATATACGCATTTTATTTTTGTGCCAACTGTATTAGGAAAGTTGTCAGATTTTTTTTTTGTAAATTTTTACTTTTTATCCCCCTAAAGGGTAAGTTTCGAAGAGCTTTTTCTAACTCTAATTTTTTTATTTGATTGATATGTCTCAAAAAATTATATACGCTTTTTATTTTCGTGCCAACGTTATTATGAAAGTTGTCAGATTTCTTTATCGTAAATCTTGACTTTTTAACTCCCTGAAGGGTAAGTTCTGGATCCGTTTTCTTAACGCCAATTTTTCCATAGAATTGTTATGTTCCAAGTATTCATATACTGGTTATATTTTTGTGCCAACGGTATTAGGAAAGTTGTCAGATTTTATTTTCGTAAATTTTGTCTTCTGATCCCCCTGAAGGGTTAGTTCAGGGGCTGTTTTTTTAACGCCAATCTTTTTATAGGATTGTTTTGTGCGACGTAGTCATATACGTTTCTTATTTTTGTGCGAATAGTATTAGAAAAGTTGTCAGATTTTTTTTTCATTTATTGCGACATTTTCCCCCCGAACGGTAAGTTCTGGAGACATTTTTTTAATGCTAATTTTTTTATGATATTGCTATGTGCCAAGCAATTCCATACATGTTTTTTTGTCTCAACGGTAGTAGGAAAGTTGTTAGATTTTTTTTTTCGTAAATTTTGATTCCGCATCCCTCGAAGGGTAAGTTTCGGGCCGTTTTTTTGCCGCCTATCGTTTTATAATATCGCTATGTGCCAAGTTATCATATACGCTTTTTATTTTTGTGCCAACGGTATTAGGAAAGACGTCAGATTTTTCTTTCGTAATTTTTGAATTTTCATGCCCCTGAACGGTAAGTTTCGGAGCGCTTTTATTAACGCCAATTTTGTTATAGTGTTGTTATGTGCTAAGTAATCATATACACATTTTATTTTTGTGCAAACTGTATTAGGCAGTTGTCAGATAGTATAGGAAAGTTGTCAGATTCTTTTTTCGTAAATTTTGACTTTTCATCCCCCTGAAGGGTAAGTTCTGGTGCCGTTTTTTAAATGCCAATTTTTTATATTATTGTTATGTACCAAGTTATTATATGCACTTAATTTTCGTGCCAACACTATTAGGAAAGTTGTCAGATTCTTTTTTCGTAAATTTTGACTTTTTATTCCTGTGAAGGGTAAGTTTCGGAGCCCTTTTTTTCACGCCAATTTTTTTATAAGTTTTTAATGTTTTAAGAAATTATATACACTTATTTTCGTGCTAACGGTATTATGAAAGCCGTCAGATTTTTTTTTCGAGAATTCGGACTTTCTATCTCCCTCTAAAATAATTTCCGGAAAGGGTTGACAAATTTTATTTTTTGTATACGGTTTCTGGGGCTTTTTATATTACTTATCATCCTGTTTTTTGATTTTAAATTATAAGAAACGGTTGTAATACTTGATTTTTTTTTATATTCTTTTAGGGGTATTGTAGGGGTTGATTTTGTAAAATTAATGTTAATTATCAATTTAATTACATATTTGTTCATTTTATATCCATTTTATTGAGAGAAAACGAATTTGAGTAATTTGGATGGTTTGTTGGAGTCTAACGTTGCAAACTTCAACATCATTTAAACTTTGTGTGTTTGTTGTGTTTTGTGTTGCTCCTCCTCTTAACAACTAATGGGAATAAAAGAAAAGAAAGTAATGGGACAATAAGGCAATGGTACAAAAAAAATGAAAAATATTTCGTCAACTTGGGAAGGCTGATGCTTCACCACTATCGAAAAACGGTTGCTAGAGGTCAACGAACAGCAAGTGTACGCCTCAACGCCACATATCTGGGGACGTTTATGCTGGGAATAAAAATTATGGCGTTATGGCATTAGTGAGAAGAAATTATCTTCCTTTTTCTAAGTTTTCCGAAAAGTGTGTGTTGGTATTTCCTTAGTTAGTGGTGGGGTAATCGTTGCTTCGATTCTTCCTGTTGCGCCGAGCACTTCTATGATAATACTATGGTTGTTGGTCGGATTTATTGTGACGTCTTTATTCTGTATTTGCAAAGGTTCGTTTAGTCGGTTGGCTACCAATAAGCGGGATATAGATCTAAGTAGCGCTCCGAGCATTCTGGCTGACCATCCGAAGATATTATGGAGCGTGACTCCCCGAGCGAACATGTCAATGAATATTTTAATAATTTGGATGACAACTAAAACGGTGATAAAACCATGAATCCGAATGTCATGAAGTTGGCCCATATACGGCTCCAGGATGATTCTGCTAATTTCGTGACAGGGCCTTTGTTCAGTACAGTCTGTCAAGTAAGAGCGTGGTCGTGTTAATTTATAAAAAAATTTATTTGATGAAACTTTCATATTTATATATACATTGTACACATTACAAACAATGATGCAATTCGGTCAATAATGTGTCCAGTCACCACCGGCGTCGATAATTGCCTGGCATCTCCGAGGCATGCTTTCTACTAATTTGACGGCGTATTCTAGTGGCAAGGATCTCCAGATCCGACGAATTTCGTAAGACAACTGCTTCAAAGTGTATGTGCGTCTTTCACGAAGCTTCCGTTTAGTATATGCCCACACATTTTCAATAGGGTTTGCATCGGGCGACTGCGACGGCCAATCCAATGTAACGATGCCAGATTGAGTCTTCCACTGAGTACAGAGCTTGCTGCGGTGTTTAGGATCGTTGTCCTCCTGCAGAATCCAATCTTCATCTTCTGTGATAAACCATCGTTTGGCAGATGGCAGTAAAGCCTTTTTGTAGATTTTTATCATTTTCTCGGCATTTAGGTTGTCAGTAAAGAGGTGCAAAGTGCCGAATCCCTGCTTTGAGAAGCAGCCCCAAAGATGCACCTTTATTCTATGTTTTACGGTCCGCTGAACAAGCCTATTGGTGGAAGTTGACCAGGCTCGCGTGAGGACAGAACGTGCCCATATAGAACATTCATCAGTAAAAATGACATTTTCAAAATCTCTATCAATATTCTTATGCGCCCAAGCGAGTCGCTTTGTCACATGTTTTTCAGTCAACAGAGGCTTCTTCATTGTGTTGCGCCATTTCAGATGATGAGTACGAAGATGGGTTCGGATAGTTTCGTAGGATATATCTAAACCTTTGGCCATTAATTTTGCTTGTCCTTGCTGCAGTGTTAAAGCAGGATTTCGCGAAAATAGATTCACTATTCTTTTTTCATCTTTTTTGTTCACTTTTCCTGTCGAGCCACATTCTGGTAAATCATCGACATTTTTAGCCACTTTATATCGCTGTATCCACTTCTGTATAAATGCCTTCGACTTTCTCATATATTTAGCAGCCACTGATTGCGACATTTTGGGACCTTTCGGGTGGATGCAAAGGAACACAGCCTCGTAGCGCGACGCGTACTAAGCACTCATGGCGTTTAACGTGATTCTCTTCCAAAAGATCAACGACAACTGAATCTTTGTTGACAATGCATCAAGAACAAAGCTTCCCTCTATCGGCTTGCGAAGGAATTAAAGCAAAATCTTTCATTGCCTGTCGGTGAAGTCGACCACGCTCTTACTCGACAGACTGTGGCTTTAGCAGCGTGCCTTCTTAATCTGCTATGGGCTGTCCGTTCATTTCTCTGGCCAAATCGTTAAGGAGAGCGGGTTGTTTTACTAGAAACATGATTCTTTCTCGTAATTCGTTGATGTCCTTGTCCAAATATATCCTATTTGTGGCTGATTCTGAATGATTTACATACTTCCAAGTGGGTTTGGTCAAGGGTTTTACTACTGCGGAAGCTGTAGCTTTGGTTGGTCTTGGGAGTATTTTATACCAAGCGTTTCTCACGTAGTAATACGATGGCAGTAGGGTGTTGCAATTAGTTTTAGTGCCCTTATTTTTAAGAATATGTGTTCTTTGGGTGAAAAATAGGTTAGTATTTCTATGAGTCACTTGTAATTCTGCGTAGTCACTTTCACCATGTTCGATCTTCACCTCTACGAGGATGCACTTGATTATGTGCACCACTTCTCCTTCCAACACGGCCATGTACCTCGGCCCGCGCATGAGGTTATATGCGAACTTGTCCGGTGACTGTACAGCTATAGACAGCGCATTTTCCTGAGTTTGTCTTTCTAAGTTACACCTTTGTTTCAGGATATTGCGATACGATTGTTTCACCTGTGTTCGTATGTGCTTCTCTACGTATACTAATTTTAAGTTTCTATATGCAAATATATCTAAGTTCGAGACGGACACCTTTTTATTTTGGGCAAACGTTTCTCGCTTTTGGGTCTCAAAAATAATTAGTTTTCGGTGTTCCGTTTTCGTGAGGGTATATCCGCATACATTTTCTTTACTTTTGGCTGCCAGAGCAAATGTAATATCATCTGTTGTGAGGGAGTACACGATCTGGAATCTGTCTACCTGGTGGTCTATCATTTTATTGGCGTAGCCTTCGCAGAGGACGCCGTAGTGTTTAAAGTTCCATGTATCTTTAGGAATCGACTTCCAAAAAGTGTATCCTCCCTCCATATCTAAACAGGTTCCTTCACCCAGCCGGCAGACTATACCAGAGCGAAGAAATGTTTAGTTATTATTTAATTTAATCTCTGCAGTGTATGAGGTCAAGGTAACCTTAAGGGTTTCTTGTACAACTACGGACTCCCAGGTTCCGTAGGGGTTGGAAAAGCTCGTTCCGTTACAGCGACCGTCTGTTTTAAGAAAGCCTGAGAACGTTATACTGTGAATAGCAGTATGGTTTACTCGCAACCCTTGGATGGTATGAGCATCTCCAAATCTGAATACGCCGGATTTATGCAAATCTTCTCATGAGTGTTCGCTTACTTCGTATAGATATTCGGCTTCGCCATTTTTTACAATCGATATGTGTGAACTCATCCCGCAATAGTAAATTGTTCGGTGTATTTCTAACTTAAATTGTATGATATTGGTCTCCGCATAATCGTTAATTTGTAACAATCGTACATAGCGTTTCGATACAGAGACGTTCTCTTCGGAAATGTCGCACTTACCCACCTCCGTTAACGATAGCGTTGTAATATTCATCATTCACGATCTACAATCGTATCCTATGAGACTTAACGTGGATGTTATGATAAAGAGCAAGAGGGGCAAGTATATCTGTAATCATAAATGATTTACACCGTATTTAAAAAGATTCCTTCTCTTTCTTACTCTCAACGTAACCCTTTTTTTCAGTTATTTCGCGATTAATGTGGAACGTTCTTAGTCTATTAGCGTGAACGACTTTGCTTATCTTATTGATCTGGATCTTAATATTATTTTTATTAATGATTTCTAGTATTTTATAGGTTCCGGAATAATAGTTCCCGAATTTTCCCAGTTTCGGACCGGACAATAAGAAAACAAAGTCGCCCACCCTAAAGGTTTTTGGATTAATAGTTTTGTCATAATATTTTTTTGACCGTAGTTTGGAGGAAACAAGGTTACTGTATACCATTTTGTGTATTCCATTTTACCGGGTAACAAGGTCAATTATGTAACCTTTATAGGTTGGTAACAAATCTCCTTCTCGCAGGAAGTCACTCGAGGGTAGTCTTGCTAATCGACTGAATATAATCTTGTATGGGATATGCTTAGTACTTACCTGCAAACACGTATTATAGTTTAGCATCGCAGTATCCACACAGCTGTCCCATTCGTCGTCACTCAAAGTGTATTGTTTGAGAAACTTGCTCAAAGCGTGATGCGATCTCTCTAGGGATCCGTTTGATTGAGGGTGGAAGGCTGTCGTCTTTATTTTTCGGATCCTGAATCTTTTTACCACATGATTTATCAAACTGCTTAGGAAGTTCTTCTCCTGGTCCGTCAGAATGACCTTAGGGGCTCCGAACACGCATATAAACTTCTTGATGAACATGTCTGCGATGGTACATGCCAGAGTATTAGGGATTAGTATTGCCATGCAGAATTTGGAGAATTGGTCTTGCAGTGTAAGTATATATTCATGGCCGTTCTTAGTTAGTTTTAGAGGGCCAACGATGTCCATTGCAACCTTCTCGAAGGGCACTCCTGGCGTATCCGTGATGACCATTGGTTGTTTGGTTTTTAACCTGATGAGCTTTTTTAACTGAGGCATTGTTGGATCCTTTGTTTGATATCGTCTTTGAGGTTCTCCCAATAGTATTGGCGTCGAATTCGGTTGAAGGTTTCCCAAACGCTTCTGTGTTCTCCGAGAGGCGCTTTGTGGGCTTCGTGTAAGATATTGTCGCGCTTGTCTGGCGGTATATAGGTCACCTTGTCAGTGCAAATTATGATCTTGATGTTAGTTTTCATAAAAACAGAGCGAATGACAGCCAGGACTTCCGACCATTCTGAGCCTTCGATCCGTTAATTTTTGGCTATGCTAACTTCTCGTTGATCGGCTTTAAGTAATAGTTCTCGAAGGGTGTTCATTACATCGTGAATGTGGTTTTTAACGTAAGTCAGTGACTCTGGGTTTTTACCTCGAATACAGATGACGTAAAAACAACTTTGATCTTTCCTTCTTGCTGCTCTTACCTCTCCTACTTCTAATGGAGTTAGCTCTATTTTTTCGAATTCTAGTAATTTTTTGGACCTTTCGTTACAGGCTGAACTGTCACTTGATATGAGGTATGCGACGTTTCCTGGTCGATATTGAATCGGGTCTTTAGCTTCGACTATGTATCTTGAGGTGGTAATTAACGTCGAAGAGTTAGTAGGTTCGCTGGAAGTGGAGCTTAATGATTCTTCTGATCTTGGTGTTTTCTTTATTTCTTCGTGGTTACTGTAGTAAGTAGTTATCCCTGGTTGACATTTAAAGTCGGTGTCGGAATCTTTGCTTATTCGTTTCTGTAACGGACTCTGCATCTCGTTGGTGATAGCTTTATTCAAGTTCCCTTTTCAAGTCTTTTTCACCTGGTTTATTTTAAGAAAAGACTCAGCTTTGTCATCATAGTCAATTCTTAATGGGGGGATAACGGGCTCTTCTTCAGAAGCTTCAAGGAGCTTTTTTTAAGCACGTGTTACCACACGCAGGGAAGCCGACTCGACAGGATTCCTTGATAGAGCATCCGCGTTGAAATTTAGTTTTCCAGGTTTGTAAACCATCGTGTAGTCGTATTCTGACAGTCTGAAGCATCATTTCTGAACACGCGTGTTAAGATCTGCCGTTTTAAACCAGACCAACGATTGCTGCTCGGTTTTAATCGTTATTTGCCGTTTATATACGTATGATCTAAAAGTTTCTATGCAGTGGATGATAGCTAGGGCTTCTTTTTTATAAATCTCGTATTTTAGCTGGTTTCCGCGCAGTAGTCGAGAGATGTAGGCTATCGGACGATCGTTGCCGATCTCGCCTTGTGACAAAACTTCCCCTGCTGCGTAACCGGAAGCGTCCGTAGTGATGTAGTATGGTTTTGAAAGGTCAGGGAATTGTAAGAGCGGGGCATGACAGAGGAGTTTCTTTAAAGTCTTAAAAGAAGCCTTAGCTTTCTAGTTCCATTCGAATTTCACATCCTTCTGTAGCAGTTTGGTCAGAGGTTTTGAGATTTTCGCGAAGTCTTGGATAAATCTTCAATAATAGCCGGCCAGGCCCCAAGAATTGTCTTACGTTTTTGATGTCTCTCGGTCTAGAGAACTGTTTTACAACGGTAATCTTTTATGGATCTGGGCTGAGTCCATTTTCGCTCAATGTATGGCCTAAATAATTGACTTCTCTTTTGAGGAATTCGCATTTGTCTGGTTGGAGTTTAAACCTCACGCTGTGCAAGCGTTTAGCCAGAAGTTTAAATTTCTATCGTGTTCCTCTAGGTCGTTAGCATATATTACGATGTCGTCGAGATACACGAATAGGATTTCTCCTTGCAATCTGCGCAGCAGGTCATCCATTAATCGTTGAAATGCCGAAGGGGCGTTCTTTAATCCAAAGAGCATTCGAACGAATTCGTAGTGTCCGAACGGTGTTCTGAATGCGGTTTTATTCGCATCTTGAGGGTCCATTTTGATTTGGTGAAATCCCGATACCAGATCCAAAACAGTATAATATTTTGGACCTCCCACTTGATCAAAGATTTCTGTAATATTTGGTTATGGGTATACTTCTCCGATTGTTTTATCGTTTAAAGATTTGAAATCAAGGACCATACGCCATCTTGATCTTTCTTGGGAGTCTGGTTTCTTTGTGACTACCCATATCGGCGTATTGTAAGGTGAAGTTAACGGTTTAATTATCCCAGCCTTTACCAGTTCTTCCGTTTGTCGGTTAATTTCGTCTTTGAGGGCGTGGGGAAATTTGTGCTGCTTTATGTTAATTGGTTCATCGTCTGTAGTAGGTATTCGGTGTGATACAACGTATGTACCTTTTAATTCGACTTCTGGTAAGAAGAATATCCCTTTATTTTATCGTACTAGGTCGATAACGTAACCTTTTTCGTCACTATTTAGGTGATTTAGCCTCAAAAGGTTTAGTGGGTTCGTTGGCGTCGGAATGGTGATTGTGCGGGCAATCGATTGGTCTAGTATTGTAGAACGTTGTCGTTCCTTCAAAGCCCTCGTCAGGGATGTTTAATTTATCCCTTATTTCTGCTTGTGATATTTAATATTGATGCGCAATGCCCACGTTTGACTCACAGGACATATCTTTGCTTTCGAGGTCGAAGTCATCACATGCGCTGTTAGAAGTCGATGAAGCACAAGAGATGTTACTAAAAATATCCAGGTTTTCTTCGGTCGTGGGGACAGACTCGATTTCTGCTGCCGCTAGGTCTGGATTTCTTTCGTAAGTGAGGGAGGTTTCTTGACCATTTACTTTTAATTTCTGTCAAACGAAGTCTATAATGTTTCCGGTATTTCCAAAAAATTCTGCGCCTATCATACCGTCTCCTGGTATATTGAAGTCGTTTGAGATAACTCGAAAGGTGATCATTTATCCAAGGATCTCGATTTTCATCGTTCCTTCCGTTGACAACAGATCTGATCCTATTCCTTAGAGGTTGACGCGTTCTGAGATATTGACTATACAGTGAGTCGGTAATAATTCTCTTTTAACCCGTTTCGCGTTAAAAACAATTAAGAAGTGCATATTCTTATAGTTTAAGGTCCACTCTTTTCGATGATGAACTTGAAATTTCTCTAAAATGTTATTAACTATGAGAAAATTGAGTTTTAACAAAAGAAATAATGATTTTTTTACACTTTCTTTTTTTTTTTAAATCGAATTTTGAAGGTGTTTCTGGTCTGCAATGTACCTGAAATCTCAATAACCCATGAAATAAATGTCTAAGCATTAAAAATACGTGATTTAGATATCGATTTTTTGCCTTAGTGTTTTCAAAATAGCGTCCGGAATGCAAAACTTTTTTGTATACCTTCATTAATTTTTTTCTCGAAAAATATGAACTTATGGGAAAAATCACCAAGAATAAAAAGTTCTTAGAATTGCTCAAAGAATGCTCTAGAATTTCTTCGAAGCGTTTTAAGCAATTTTTTCAATTTTGCAAAAATATACAATTAGCAAAATTTGAAAAAATTGCTCAAAACTCTTCAAAAAAGTTCCAGTGCATTCTTTGAGTAATTCTAAGAACTTTTTACTAACGGTGATTTTTTCCGTTAGTTCATATTTTTCGAGAAAAAAATTAATGAATGTATACAAAAAAATTTTGCATTCCGGATGCCATTTTGAAAATACTAAGGCCAAAAATCTATATTTAAATATCGTATTTTTAATGCCTTGACATTTATTCCACGGGTTATTGAAATTTCAGGTACATTGCAGACCAGAAACACCTTCAACATTAAATTTGAAAAAAAAAGAAAGTGTGAAAAAATCATTATTTCTTTTGTTAAAACTGAATTTTCTCATAGCTAATAACATTTTAGAGAAATTTGGAGTGCGTCATCAGAAAGGGCGAGCCTTGAACTATAAAAATATGTACCTCTCAATTTTTTTCAACGCGAATAGATTTAGTTATAAAGCCACGAAGAGCGATATGTTCCGAGTGGCATTCTAGGCCGAAACGGGTTAAACGCACATTCATGTATGTTGTCTTGGGCTTCTCTTTCCAAACATCCAAGTACGTTTCTTACATAATTTTCTTATTGATTCTCTGAGAATTGGGCAGCCCCATTTCTCACATCTATCGAGAAATCTTCAAGTTGTCTGTTATAACCATTAAAGGTTTTTAAACCTTTAATGGCATTTTTCAAGTTAATGCTTGATGTCATGGTTGTAACTAGAGCTCGGATAGATTTATTTGTGTTTTCATCGGCTCCTTATGTAGTATAAGTCAGCCTTCCCCCTTCTCTATTTCGGTTCAGAACAGTTGGATTTACGGCCTTTCACATAATTGCAGGTTGGTCTTGTTATTTGGTCTTACAAATATCGGTCATATATACGAAGATAAATCAAATATAAACGGTAATTTTTTTTTATATATTTATTGAATAATATTACACATAGACCATATCATTAACATTTCTCAATGTAGTCTCCTGCGTTGTCTACACACTTTTGCCACCGTTTTGGAAGCTTGAATATTGCTTGTTCATAAAAAGTTTTAGAACGAGGTGTCAGCCAATTGCGCACCTGCTCCTCGACTTCTTCATTGCATTTGAATCGTTTTCCTTCAACTGATTCTTTCAGCGGCGCGAATAAGCAGTAGTCACAGGAGAACAAGTCTGGACTATAAGGTGGGTGTTCGAGTGTTCTTTAACCCATTCCTTCCAGTTTATCTCGGACCACGGTGTGCGGCTTAGCGTTGTCATTGAGAAGGATGATCTCTCTAATAGGCATACCTCGTCCTTTGTTTTTGTAGGAGGTTCCCGCTGGCTATAACAACTAGCAATAGTAGGCCGCATTCGTTATTTGTTGATTGCGAAGAAAATCAATAAGTAAAACTCCCTTTGAGTAAAAAAAAATCGTTGCAAGCACTTATCCGGCTTTTTGACCTTTACTAGGCAGCCTTCGTCCTTCCTTCGCCACTCGTTACTCCCCATTTTCGATTCAGGGGTATAATGGTGAATCCACGTCTCATCAAATGTGACGATACGCGTCAAAAAATCCTCCCCTTCTTGTCGAAATCGATTCAGAAGTGTCTCAGTGATCTCCGATCTGACCTATTATTGATTCCCGGTTAACAATCTCGGAACCCATCGAGCACTAATTTTTCTGAAGTCAAGATGATTAGTGATAATGGATTGAGCACTTCCATAGCTGATACTCACTCTTGATGAGATTTCTAAAACAGTTAACCGCTGATCGCATTCAATAAGTTCTCAAACGGCACGGATGTTGTCATCTGTGAGACTTGTCCTTGGACGTCGATCATGACTTTCGTTTTCAACACGTTCTTGCCCACCCTTAGTTTCCCTCGCTCACGTATACACTTGATTATGATGACGCGTTGCGCGACAGACGGATGAACCACTTGCTCAGTCATAGCTGTACAGAGGACAGAACCGAGAGTGGCCTCTAACTAAGCTGGTTCCCCCCTCCTTATTAACGAACCAGCAACCACCATACTATATCATCTAGTTCGGAGGTGTGTGCTAAGCAGAATAGCTAAATTACCGTTTATATTTGATTCACCCTCGTATGTCTTGGTCTTTGTGTGTTTTCTTTGTTTTTTCAGGTATGATTTGCTCCAATCTCAATATATCAATAATTTGATCTATACTGATTTTTGGTCTTCATCTGGTTACAATTGAGAGATATAAATAGAGTTGGTATATGATTAAACCTGGGCTTTCTTATCTTTTCGTTAAAATAATGGGTGTACATAGGTATTAATATGTACAAGGTGTGTTGAAAAATAATGGGAATTTTCAAATTTCGCGGGTTTGGAGAGTCTGATTATAAAAATTTTTTTTTTATGATGGTACACATACCCCCGAAGTATGATACAATTTTCAGGTGTATTCATTGTTTACTTTGCCAGTAGCAGCCGCTAAGGTTAGACGTGTTTTTATGACCTCAGCGATTTTCGTTTGCTAAAAAAATGGATCAAAGAATTTGTATCAAATTTTGCGTAAAAAATGAAATAAAGTGTAACAAAGTGTGTGAAATGTTAACAAAGGTTGTGGCGAATTCGCTATGAGTGAAACAAGGGTTTACGAGTGGTATAAGCGTTTCCAAGATGGCCGTGATGACGTTAAACATGACAAACACCCTGGACGCCTCAGCACATCAACAGCCGATAAAAAAGTGGAAAAAGTAAAAGAAATGGTTTTGAACGATTGCCGAATCACAGTCAGAGAAGTCGCTGATAATGTTGGTATATCGATTGGCTCATGCCATAAAATTTTTTGAAATGTTTTGGGTATAAAACGCGTGGCAGCAAAATTTGTTTCAAAATTGTTGAATTTTGAACAAAAACAGCGGCGAATGAAAGTTGCTCAAAAGTCACTAAATAAAGTCAACAACGATGCAGAATTGCTGAAACGTGTTATAACAGGTGACGAAACATGGGTTTACGGGTATGACGTAGAAACTAAGGTTTAATCGTCCCAGTGGAGACATTCTGGATTGCCAAGACCAAAAAAGGCTCGACAAGTGCGGTCGAACATGAAGATTATGCTCACTGTGTTCTTCGATTTTAATGGCATAGTCCATCATAAATTCTTGCCACAAGGTCAATCGGTCAATAAGAAGTATTAGGTTGTTGCAGATAAAATGGCCGATTTAGCAATGACATAAAGTTGGCTGCAATTTTAGTGTATTATGTTGGCACAAGGCGGCGCAAATAATATGACATATTGAAGTATAAATACTGCTACCTTGGCTTATGGAGTTATTTCTGTTTTGCACTTCATAGCGATCATAAAAACAAGAAGAGAAAGTGAACATTGAAGTGAATCAAAAACGGCTACTTTTACTATACAAATTAAAATTAGAGCACAACGCAACGGAAGCAACGAGGAATATTAACAGTGCGTTTGGGCCTGATACACTTAGCAAATGAACCACTCGGCGGTGGTTCGAAAAATTTCGATCCGGAGATATGGACCTTGGAAATGAGCCACGTGGACACACAGGACCATCGATCGATAACGACGAGCTGCGTGCATTAGTGGGGTCTTACCCCCGCCAAACCATAAGGGATCTTGCCGAGAAATTAGGCGTTCACAATTCGATAGTTTGCCGCCACTTGCAACAACTTAGAAAAGTGAAAAAGCTTGACAAATGGGTTCCACATGATCTTACCAAGCAAAACATGGCGTGTCGAATGGAGATTTCAAGTTCTTTTCTCTCCCGCAACAAAAAGGAACCGTTCTTGCACCGAATTGTGACCTGCGATGAAAAGTGAATTTTATACGATAATCGTCGCCGATCGGCCCAATGGCTAGATGCCGATGAAGCGCCAAGACACATGCCGAAACCAAGCCTTCATTCAAAGAAAATAATGGTAACGGTTTGGTGGTCTGTAGCTGGAGTTATCCGCTATTCGTTCCTGCAACCTGGCGAAATTATCAATACTAAGAAATACTGTGCTTAACTGGATGAAATGCATCAGCAATTGATAGTCAAACGACCTAGGCTTGTCAACAGGGGTGGAGTGATACTGCTTCATGATAACGCACGACCTTATGTATCGAGAAAAACGGTCGAAAAATTAAACGAGTTGTGCTATGAGACTCTTCCTCAACCTCCATATTCACCAGACTTTTCACCAACAGATTACTATTTCTTTAAACATTTAGATCATTTTTTGACAGAAAAAAGATTTAAGGGGAGGTTCTCATCAAGCACGACCAAAAAATCGATTTTTTTTTTTTTTTTTAAAGTTGGCAAATGTCTGGTAGAATACGCTCGTGAAACCCGTTTTGCCAAATTCAATTTATTTTTAAAGTTATAGTCAAAAAACCGTAGTCGTCTTTTTACGTACTTAATCGGGTACTAAAACTTTAAACGCGTTTTTCTCGAGACCATGTTTTGTGAGACGGGCGGCAAGATATCTCAAAAACTATTATAGATATCAAGATAAATTGTTTTTATTTAAAAGGTAATTAAATTTGCTGGATCTTGGCCTAAAATCATAATTTTACAATGATTATTTTTATTGTTATTGCACTTTTTAGAGCAAAAACAAGTGCAAAAAAATATATTTTTTTTTTTGCAAGTCCGCCATTTTGTTAATTTTTAATTGTTCTTTGCAATTTTAGTTCAAGATTCAGCAAATGTCTTCTAGTTTATAACAAACTTCGATTTTTTGATTTCAAACAAAAATTGAATGAGTTACCTTGCTGCCCGTGGAGGTGTCTTTTTTTTCGATGACTATTTTTTAATGCATATAACTAATAAACTATTCGATATTTTTGTAAAAGTAGTTAATAACACACTTAATAAGTACCAGAAAACTTAAATACTTTATTTATTTTCTTCCATGAGAAAAAAAATTGCGAAAATCACGTAGTTTTTGGGTCGCTAGATAAGAACCTCCCCTTAATAATGAATTTGCTGTCAAAAATGCCTTCGAGGAGTTTATTCGAACCAGAAACTCGGACTTCTACAAAACTAGAATAAATGTACTTGCATCTCGTTTAGAAAAGTGTGTTGCATCTATTAGTACCTATTTTGATTAAAAAAATTATCTTTATAAGAAGCTACAGCTGTTTGAAAATTTATTACTAAATCGGCCATTTCATCTGCAGCGACCTAATACTCAGCCTACAAAAGAAAAACAAAAAATTTGAAAAAGTGGTGATTCATTTCTCAATATTGTCTCCTCTTAGCTCGATATACTTGACTTAGCGATGCTCCAACTTCTTCAACCTGTCTAAAAAAAACGTTTTCTCGAGGTCTGCAAAGTAGGCGTCTGTGGCGGCGATGACATCCTCATTTGGCTCAAATTTCTGTCTGGCGAGTGACTTTTTCCAGTTTGGAAACAAAAAGATGTCTCACGGGGCAAAATCTGGAGAATACGGTGGATGGGGTAGCAGTTTATAGCCCAATTCGACTAATTTGGCCGTGGCGAGAGCAGAGGTATGAGTCGGTGCGTTGTCATGGTGAAAGAGCATTTTTCCCTTCACCAAATGGGGCCTTTTTTTGCAATTCAGCGTCGAATCGGCCCAATAATTCGACATAGTAGAGCCCTTTCACCGTTTTGCCCTTCTCCAGGTAGTGGATGCAGATCACACCTTGTGAATCTCAGAATACGGTGGCTATCACCTATCCGGCCGATAGGACAGTCTTCGCCTTTTTCGGAGCTCGTTCGTTGGGTGAAAACCACTGTTTCGACTGTTCCTTGGTCTCTAATGTGTACCAGTGGACCCATGTTTTGTCGACGGTCAAGAAATGACGCAGAAACTCCTTCAGATTGCGCTTAAACAGCTTCAAACACTGCTCTGAAGTGGTCTCACGGTTGCGCTTGTTGTCTGGAGTGAGCAAACGCGGTACCCATTGCGCCGACAGCTTTCTCATGCTCAAAATTGCAAGCAGGATATGACCCACGCGGTCTTCTAAGATGCCTAGTGTCTCAGCTATCTCGCGGACCTTCAATCGGTGGTCTGCCAATACGAGATCGTGAATTTTTGTTACGTTATCCTCCGTGGTAGCCGTTTTCGGAGCACCTGGGTGTGGCTCATCAAAAACCGACGTGCGACCACGTTAAAACTCGTTAAACCAATTTTTTTTGGTCGTTATCGCAGGAGCAGAGTCACCGCACACAGCATCCAAGTGCTCGTTGATTTCGCTGCGCGATTTCTCTTCCAAAAACAAGGATCGAATCACCGACCGATATTGCTATTTCTTCATTTTTGTAAAATACGCGCCCGCTTCCACACGCGGTCACAACAAAACTACAAGTCTGATTCTGCTGAAATTTTGACAGTAGCCGTCTACGAGATTGTACTACACGACAGTGAATTTCGCTTGCGCTAGTGACGCCATCGGGCGGTGAGGCTAAGTACTTATCAGGCCGTCTTCGTGTGTATATTAGGTTGCTACAGATGAAATGGCCGATTTAGTAATAAATTTTTAAGCAGCTGTAACTTTTTATAAAGACAATTTATTTAATAAAAATAGGTACCAATAGATGCAACACACTTTTTTCAATGAGATACAAGTACATTTATTCCAATTTTGTAGAAGTCCGAGTTTCTGGTTCGAAGAAACTCCTCGAAGGCATTTTTGACAGCAGCTTCATTATTGAATCTTTTTCCTGTCAAAAAGTGATCCAAATGTTTAAAGAAATGATAATCTGTTGGCGAGGGGTCTGGTGAATATGGAGGGTGAGGAAGAGTCTCATAGCACAACTCGTTTAATTTTTCGACCGTTTTTCTCGATACATAAGGTCGTGCGTTATCATGAAGCAGTATCACTCCACCCCTATTGACAAGCCTAGGTCGTTTGACTATCAATTGCTGATGCATTTCATCCAGTTAAGCACAGTATTTCTTAGTATTGATAATTTCGCCAGGTTGCAGGAACGAATAGCGGATAACTCCAGCTACAGACCACCAAACAGTTACCATTATTTTCTTTGAATGAAGGCTTGGTTTCGGCATGTGTATTGGCGCTTCATCGACATCTAGCCATTGGGCCGATCGGCGACGATTATCGTATAAAATCCACTTTTCATCGTAGGTCACAATTCGGTGCAAGAACGGTTCCTTTTTGTTGCGGGAGAGAAGAGAACTTGAAATCTCCATTCGACACGCCATGTTTTGCTTGGTAAGATCATGCGGAACCCATTTGTCAAGCTTTTTCACTTTTCCAAGTTGTTGCAAGTGGCGGCAAATTGTCGAATTGTGAACGCCTATTTTCTTGGCAAGATCCCTTATGGTTTGGCGGGGGTCAGACTCCACTAATGCACGCAGCTCGTCGTTATCGATCGATGGTCCTGGGTGTCCACGTGGCTCATTTCCAAGGTCCATATCTCTGGATCGAAATTTTTCGAACCACCATATATATATATATATATATATATATATATATTATAACCTATTAACATAAATATTATTTATTAAATTATAATGATTAAATAGTAATAATTATAATAGTTAGATGACAGAATAGGCTAAATGATAAAAATGGGGGCAGAGGCGTCGCAAATTTTTAGTTGCTATTGTATGCACGTCGTTTTTAAATTCAGTTACCCGATTCGTGCTTGTTGTGTTTATCTTTAACAATTTACTATCAGCTTCCCTTGTTCTGCGGTTATGTTGGAGGGAAGAAAAAGGAATTGGAAAGACATCAGTTTTGGACACTCATTTCCAACATAAATTGGTTTATTTTAGATCTTCCTGGTCATCATTTGTCTTAGACGGGAGAGGAGTGAAACATTGGTTAGTAGGAAGTTAGTAGGGAGTGGTTGTTTTTAGTGAGAAGATTAGTTCTGCCTTGGCGCATCCGCGCCTACTCTTGATTGAGACTGAGGGATACCTCTAGCGGTAGCAATCCTTTGCATCGATCGCAGTAGATAGGATCTTTTAATTCTTGCCTATAATCTGAGTTTTTGCATTGGTTCAGTACTAGATCCACGTCTACCCCTTCGTTGGCTATAGTCGTCATGCAGTCGAAGCAACTCTTTCAGAGGGGTTGCTTGGACTCCTACATTACTCACGCTGCTCCTTCGAGTATGGCGGCAACGGGACATCCTCGGCCCACTTGCGAGGGCTTTCCCTTGACGATGCGCGGTGCCAATCGGCATAGTCGTCATTCCATGGTCCCTCTCGAGAAATGGTAAAAGGCAGCAACTTCTGACATCTTTTACACGAGCTTGACAGCATCAATTCCTTTTGGTGGTAGGGATCTCTACATTCCCAGGTACCTGGATAAATATCTTTTACGTTTCCTGCTAACCAATTGGTTAGACATACTCTGTAATTCCGCCAGATGGGTAGCGGTTGCTGGCATGTTATGCATACACTCTCAATGATAGTTGACCCGAAGTAATTCGTTTCGTAGGCGAGGTGAAGCGTGGATTAATGGCTAGTCACATAATATTCATATTCCAGGGTTTCTCTAGGATGGATTTTCTCCTGTCAGTCCTTGGGATCCATTTCTGCATTAAACGAGGTGAGCTCGGGGTATTGGTACATTTCATTGTTGCTCCGTAACCCGTACCTCAAGTTCTTCTGCTGCTCTACGTTTCTCCTGATTAGGAAGGCTAAATCGACCCCTTGATTCTCTAGAATGTCTCGAAAAAATTTAGCCCCTGGTTCTGTGACGGTCTTGTCCTGGCCTCTTATTTTCCTGACTATCAGGAGGTATATTTCGTCAAAAAAGGTCCTGCTCATCGGCAGATACTCCTGCTGTCTTCGGGTCCTTACCTGTTAGACCCTCTTCATGCGATGGTGTTGCGCTACTTTCTCAATGATGCGTAGACCTACCAGGATCACCAACCTTTGCATAACTATTGTTTCTGGTATTACCTTTTTTCCTACCTTTCTTTGCCGTCCCTGTTGTGGATTGGAATAAAGATGCTAATAGACTTTTTATGAAAACAGAACAAGAGAATGTCATATGCATTTTAGAAGAGGCAATATATACTTGTATGATTAATAACATAGAAATAGCGCAAATGAGGAAGGAAAATTGATTTTAATTGACCTTTTACTTCTTGCTAATATTCACTTTTTTTTCTTTTTTAAAGAGTGATGGTCCGCCGTGTAATCACACGTTTATCCTTTTATTTATTTGAGTTTTGTTATATCAAAATATAACACACGTGTGCTGAAAAATATTTGACATAAACTGGAATATACAAGGTCTGGCTATTAAATAACGAGACTGGTTACGAAAAAGGGTTTTATTATAAAAATTATTCTACATTCGAATGCTCCCCTTCAATATACTCCTCTTCCCTCGCCACACACCTTCCCATACGTTTTTTCGATTGATCAAAGCAGTGCTGAAAGTCTTCTTTGGTGAGGGCCTTTGGGAGCTCTGCCGTTTTTTGCTTTACCGCTTCCATCGACTCAAGTCGGGTGCCTTTCAAAGCAGATTTTATCTTCGGAAACAAAAAGAAAATCGCACGGTACCAAATCTGGCGAGTACGGCGCGTGTTCGAGCACTGGAGTGCGCTTACCGGCCAAATACTGCTTTACAGATAGCGCGTTATGGGCAAGTGCGTTGTCCTGGTGCAAAATCCACGAGTTGTTCTTCCACAACTCGGGCCGTTTCTTACGAACTCGTTCTCGCAGTGTTGCCAAAACTGACAAATAGTAAGTCTGGTTGACAGTCTGACCCTCTGGAACCCATTCAGTCATCACGATACCGTAAATGTCGAAAAAAACGATCAACATTGCCTTGAATTTGGTTGGTCATCGTCAGTGCTCACTCGGCCCTCACTGAAGTGCTTACACCACTCAAAAACACGCGCACGAGATAGAGAATTGTCATCATAGGCCTTTTGCAACAATTTACAGCACTTAGTCGGAGTTTTTTTCAATTTAACGAGAAAATTGAGATTAATACGTTGCTCCTGCTTTTCGTCACACATAATTTCCGCCCGAGAAAAAAACACGTTCGTTACAAATCGCAACTGCACAAATACAATAATAGTGACGAGAACGTGTTTTGGTACGTGCATAGACAAGATATCTAGATACTTAACGCATTACTCGTTTTTTTTCCCATCCCTCTACGGCGCCGACTTCCCATTTCAAAGTTTCCAAGTATGTCTTGACCACTTTCGCAACATGGGGTCGAGCATTGTCATGCTGTAAAATCACTTTATCATGTCTCTCGTTGTATTGCGGCCGTTTGTCTTACAATGCTCGGTTCAAACGCATTATTTGCGTTCGATAACGATCGCTTGTGATTGTTTCAGTCGGTTTTAACAACTCATAATACACTACGCCAAGCTGGTCCCACTAAATACTGAGCATGACCTTGGAACCGTGAATATTCGGTTTGGCCGTCGACGTAGAAGCATGGCCAGGATATCCCCATGATTTTCTGCGCTTGGGATTATCGTAGTGAACACATTTTTGGTCCCCAGTCACAGTGCAATGCAGAAATCCCTTCCGTCTTTGCCTTGCAAGCAGCTGTTCACAAACACACAAACGCCGTTCAACATCTCTCGGCTTCAACTCCTACGGCACCCAATTTCCTTGTTTCTGAATCATTTCCATGACTCTCAGGCGTTTTGAAATGGCTTGTTGCGTCACTCCCAATGATCCTGCCAATTCTTGTTGCGTTTGACACGAGTCTTGATCAAGTAATGCCTCCAATTCTGTATCTTTGAAAACCTTCTTTTTTCCACCGCCATGCTGGTCTTCGACGTTAAAATCGCCGTTCTTGAAGCGTTGAAACCACTCTCGGAACGTTCTTTCACTAATAGCGGCCTCACCATAGGTATTTGAGAGCATTCGATGAGCCTCAGTCGCAGATTTCTTCATATTAAAGCAAAAAATTAAAGCCTCCCGCAAATGACGAGAATTTGGCTCGTAAGCTGACATGTTTAATCGAGAATATCTTTATGAGGCAGACACAAGTCGACTAATATTTCGATGGCGTTATGTTTACAAATACCTAAGCTTATTGTATGACATCTATAATCTATTTATTTCAACTACCACTTACCGCTACAGCCATCTATTGCAAAACGGTGGAAGCAAAGTTGTATACCCAATATATATATAACACATCGTTAAATAAGTCCCGAGACTAACCCAGAGATGGTGCTAGTAGTACCAAACTGGCTACGTTTTCATAGAGTGCAAACCTTTACATGAAACGTGTCAAAATTTCACGTCGATCGGATCACAGACAGCAGAGTTATCGAGGTTAAAGTGAAGTCACTTTGTAATTTGTTTGAAAAATAAAAAAAAGCGAGTTTCGCGTGTTGATAAGACATTGTTTTTTAATGGGTAAAAACACCGTAGAAGCCCAGCAATGGCTTAAAAAACATTACCCGGACTCCTCTTCATCCAAACCAACGATTTGTCGTTGGTATGCTGAGTTTAAACGTGGTCGTACGGACACAAACGATGCAGAACGTTCGGGTAGGCCATTGGAAGCCGTTACACAGAAAAATGTGAGTGAAGTGTTAAAAATTGTAATGAAAAATCGCGAAGTGAAGGTCTGTGAGATTGCAGAATTGACACAGATATCATATGGAAGCGTATTTACAATCCTTCATGAAAAATTGAGCATAAAAAAGGTTTTTTCCAAGTTGGTGCCGCGATCGCTTTCAGTGCAACAAAAACAGCAATGAGTCGACGATTCAGAGAGCTGTTTATCGCTATTTACTCGCAATAAAAAGGATTTTCTGCGTCGATACGTGACCATAGATGAAACATGGATACATCATTTCATTCCGGAGTCGAATCGGCAATCATCTGAGTGGTGCATGGCTGGTGAAAGCCGCCCAAAGCGTCCAAAAACGCAGCAGTCTGCTGGCAAAGTCATGGCGTCTGTTTTTTGGGATACACATGGCGTGATTTTCATTGACTTCCTGGAAAAAGGTAAATCGATCAACAGTGATTATTATATTGACTTGTTGGTACGTTTGAAGGAGGAGATCGCAGCAAAACGATCGCACATGAAGAAGAAAAAAATCCTTTTTTACCAAGACAATGCACCATGCCACAAGTCCATGAAAACAATGGCAAAATTAAACGAATTGGGTTTTGATTTGCTTCGCCACTTCCCGTATTCGCCAGATTTAGCCCCTAGTGACTACTGGTTCCTTGCTGATCTCAAAAAAATGCTCCAGGGAAAAAAATTTGGCTTGAATAAGGAGGTCATTGCCGAAACTGAAGCCTATTTTGGAGCAAAGGATAAATCCTTCTATAAACATGGCCTAGATATGTTGGAAAGTCGTTGGAAAGATTGTATGACTCTAAAAGGAGATTATATTGATGAATAAAAATGATTTTTGAAAAAAAATGTTGTTTTTGTTGTTAGTATCGGGACTTATTGAACGATGTGTTATATATATATATATATATATATATATATATATATATATTTATATACAGTCTGTCAAGTAAGAGCGTTGTCGACTTCACCGACAGGTTATGAAATATTTTGCTCTAATTCCTTTGCGAACCGATAGAGGAAAGCTTTGTCCTTAATGCATTGTTAACAAAGATTCAGTTGTTGTTGATCTTTTGAAAGACAATCACGTTAAACGCCATGAGTGCTAAGTACGCGTCGCGCTACGAGGCTATGTTACTTTGCATCCACCCGAAAGGTCCCAAAATGTCGCAATCAGCGGCTGCTAAATATATGAGAAAGTCGAAGGTATTTGTACAGAAGTGGATACAGCGATATAAAGTGGCTAAAAATGTTGATGATTTACCAAAACGTGGCTCGATAGGAAAAGTGAACAAAAAAGATGAAAAGAGAATAGTGAATCGGTTTTCGCGGAATCCTGCTTTAACACTGCGGCAAGGACAAGCAAAATTAATGGCAAAAGGTTTAGATATATCCTACGAAACTATTCGAACCCATCTTCGTACTTATCATCTGAAATGGCGCAACACAATGAAGAAGCCTCTGTTGACTGAAAAACATGTGACAAAGCGACTCGCTTGGGCGCATGAGAATATTGATAGAGATTTTGAAAATGTCATTTTTACTGATGAATGTTCTATATGGGCACGTTCTGTCCTCACGCGAGCCTGGTCAACTTCCACCAATAGGCTTGTTCAGCGGACCGTAAAACATGGAATAAAGATGCATCTTTGGGGCTGCTTCTCAAAGCAGGGATTCGGCACTTTGCACCTCTTTACTGACAACCTATATGCCGAGAAAATGATAAAAATCTACAAAAAGGCTTTACTGCCATCTGCCAAACAATGGTTCATCACAAAAAATGAAGATTGGATTCTGCAGGAGGACAACGATCCTTAACACCGCAGCAGGCTCTGTACTCAGTGGAAGACTCAATCTGGCATCGTTACATTGGATTGGCCGTCGCAGTCGCCCGATGCAAACCCTATTGAAAATGTGTGGGCATATATCAAACGAAAGCTTTGTGGAAGACGCACATACACTTTGAAGCAGTTGTCTTACGAAATTCGTCGGATCTGGAGATCCTTGCCACTAGAATACGCCGTCAAATTAGTAGAAAGCATGCCTCGGACATGCCAGGCAATTATCGACGCCGGTGGTGACTGGACACATTATTGACCAAATTGCATCATTGTTTGTAATGTGTACAATGTATATATAAATATAAAAGTTTTATCAAATAAATTTTTTTATAAATTAACACGACCACGCTCTACCTTGACAGACTGTATATGCTAACAATGATTAATACAAAATTATTAATATCACAGCCACACACAAAAAAACTTTTCCGGGTTAGGGGGTCAGACCATGTTTACCATATGTTTTTGGGGTTGCTGAATTCGAATCTGGGTTCAGAATAATCTTGTCGGGCCAGGGTTTCCCATAATCTCAAAAAACCCGTTTATTGAGCCATATAACGATAAACCCTTCACATCCAACCCGTTGACCTCTTGAAACCATAACAAAATATCCCCATAATACCTCGAAACCATAACCCTATAATCGTATAACCCCATCACATCATATAGCCCTATATTATAAGACATTTTGTAAAATGACTAGAATAAAAACGAATGACTAGAATAAATGACGAAAGACTAGAATAAAAAGCGAATGACTAGAATAAAAAACAAATGACTAGAATAAATAACGAAGACTAGCATAAAAAGCGAATGACTAGAATAAAAAACGAATGACTACAATGCATAAATATAAAATTTATTAAAAAGACTAATATTTATCTAAATATCTGGGTGAAAAATGTAAAAATTGAATATAAAATTTATCACTTTTTTGCTACTGTAGCGGGTTCTTTTTTCATCAAACGATCTATGTAATGCTTTTTGCTTTCGATCACTGCTTGGTGTATATTGTTTCATAGTCCAACAGAAGTCTGTCATCATATTAACATCCCACCGTCCCTAATAACAAGTTTCCATATATTTTATATCTTGGTGAAAGCGTTCTCCCTGCTCTTTACTAAAATGTCCACGATTCTCTGAGAATTTATCAAGATGTTCATCCAAAAAGTGTAATTTTACATTCATCCAGCATCCTAATTTTCTAAAGTCTTCAACCATCTTGGCAACAATCTGTTGATATTTTGGGCTATTGTTATTACCTAAAAAGTTGTGACACACATCTTTAAAACTTAACCAAGCTGCTCTCTCAAGTTTATTAATTTTTTTAACAGCATCTTTGTCTCTGAACATTTTACAAATCTGTGGTCCATTAATCACACCTGCTTTTAACTTAGCCTCTGAAAATATAGGCAATTTAGAAAAAAAATATTTGTACGTTCTCCTGTTTTGTCCAAAGCTTCCACAAATTGTTTGATAAGACCAAGTTTCATATGCAAAGGAGAAATGCGAATCTTTGATGGATCTACGAGAGATTCATTGATAATATTGGGAATAACCAGGGATAAAGGATGATCTCACGGGCCACTGTTTCGATTTACTGTAATGATTTGGTCTGTCTCTGCTATCTCACAAACACAAATAGCAAGGATATTTTGTGAAGCCCAATTATTGTCCAAGAAGCAACATTATTATGTTCAAATTACCGCAGATCTGCCATAAGTGTTTTTGGTACTGAATTCTTTGTAAAAGTATTTCTATATTCTCTTACTCCTTGTTCATAACGGTTGTATGAGCTATTGGTATCGGAGCATAAACATTTGTATTATGCAGCACAACAGCTTTAATACTTCGTTTTGAAGAGTCTATGAAAAGTCGCTAATCTGAAGTTTGGTAAGAATTTGGTTAAAACACATTAATCAAACCTCCAACATCCTTACAAAACACTTAAGGTGATTTTATATCTTGGACGAAATACTTTCGGAATTCAAAGTCACGATTGTGATAAAATGAAACTTTCGTTTTAGGTTCCAAAAGATTCATATTTTTTTTAAATGAAGCCAAAAACTCAAAACCGTCTTTTGGTAAACCCAGATCTCGAACAAGATCGGTCAACTCCGTTTGCGACAATAATAGAGGGATCTTCGATTTCTTCTTATTTGGGGCGTACTCTAATTCGCTATTGCTGTTGTCTTTATTAGAGTCGTTTGAAGTTTCCAATTCTTCAAATTCCATAGCATTTTCACTACCTCTAATATCCGAATCAGTTTGCTGGTACGGTACGGAAGCTGTAACTGATTTAACAGAATTATATACAATTTTACTCTAAATTTTTATGATAAAATCTTTAACGTTTTTCATGCAAAAGTAGCATTCTTTCGAGGTACGAGGATATCTCTAAATTGTTGGAGTGGAGCATTTTACAACATCTCTAGTTTTTTGCACCTTCCATTTTAACAACATCTTCTTACAACCATTGCAAATGACAGATGGAAGCCGACTGTTATCCTTATCGATTCGCAAATTGAAAACTTCTTCATACAAATTACAAATAGACTCGTCAAATGGTCTTCGCAAAGATGTAACTTTGAATTTTGAGCAAATATAACAAAATCGATCATGATCTACATGACAATTATGAGATTGCACGATCTTCTGGGGTTGTTTTCTTGTAGCATTATGTTTCATATTAGTCGAGTCACCAATCAATATGTAACTGCTGTCGCTTGATGACGACGCCTGGGTACCCACCTTCACACCCTCACCAACCGTCGATACTGAGGCTTCGAGATTCCACTGCATCGTGCGCCTGCCACGACGGCATCTAAGCTGCAATCCAGGGACTCAGCCGGATAACGGACTCACTCCATTGCCCGCCGTCACCGCGAGGAGGCACCCTGGATGCAGACGCACGCAATGTTATGAATCCCTTTTGTAGTGGTGTTATGGGGTTATTACGTCTCATTTCACTGATTGAACGTATCTTGAATGTTCGTAACAATTTGTATTCATACAAATTGTCTGGGATAAACTGTTTTTGTTTGTTTTGGAGGCAATAAGGTTATGAGGTTATAGTGTTACGGGGCTACACGATTATAGAGTATTGGTTTTGAGGTATCATGGGATTATTGTGTTATGGTTTCAAGAGGTTAAGGGATTTGATGTGAAGGGTTTATCGTTACATGGCTCAATAAAGGGGTTTCTCGAGGTTATGGAAAATTCTGGCCTGATAGGGTTATTCTGATCCCAGATTCGGATACAGCGACCCCAAAAACATATAGTTAACATGCTCTAACCCCCGAACTCGTGAATGTTTTTTTTGTGTGGCTATATTAATTATAATTGACATATGTAAGTCCAATAATATGTGCGCATTAATTTGTAGCCTATTTAGTCCCGAAGACTTATAATTTTCCATAATTTATTTGCAAGAAGTATATATAGAATATATAAGTGTAAACAAGGTTCAATACATTGATGCACTAAACAGATTATATCTCGAAATTGATTATATCTCTTACATGAGTTATATAAAGTTAGTTATATACGTATGTATATATATATATAACACATCGTTCAATAAGTCCCGAGACTAACAACGAAAACAACATTTTTTTTCATCAATATAATCTTCTTTTAGAGTGATACAATCTTTTCAACGCCTTTTCAACATTTCTAGGCCATGTTTATAGAAGGATTTATCCTTTGCTTCAAAATAGGCTTCAGTTTCGGCAATGACCTCCTTATTCGAGCCAAATTTTTTTCCCTGAAGCATTTTTTTGAGATCAGCAAGGAACCAGTAGTCACTGGGGGCTAAATCTGGCGAATACGGGGGGTGGCGAAGCAAATCAAAACCCAATTCGTTCAATTTTGCCATTGTTTTCATGGACTTGTGGCATGGTGCATTGTCTTGGTAAAAAAGAATTTTTTTCTTCTTTATGTGCGGTCATTTTGCTGCGATCTCCTCCTTCAAACGTACCCACAAGTCAATATAATAATCACTGTTGATCGATTTACCTTTTTACAGGTAGTCAATGAAAATCACGCCATGTGTATCCCAAAAAACAGACGCCATGACTTTGCCAGCAGACTGCTGCGTTTTTGGACGCTTTGGGCGGCTTTCGCCAGCCATGCGCCACTCAGGTGATTGCCGATTCGACTCCGGAGTGAAATGATGTATCCATGTTTCATCCATGGTCACGTATCGACGCATTTTTTATAAAAAATATTTATTTATTTATCTAAAATTATGTTATCCCCTTCAAAATAACCCCCTTCTGATACAATGCACTTGTACCAGCGCTTTTCCTGTCGTCAAAACACTTCTGAAATGCACTTCTGGTATTGCCTTGAGCTCCTTTAGCGATGCAGCCTTAATCTCTTAAATCGTCGCAAATCTTCGTCCTTTCATGAGCCTTTTCAATTTTGGAAACAGGAAAAGTCGCAGGGGGCCATGTCTGGTGAATACGGTGGCTGAGGCATGATGGTAGTATTGTTTTTTTACCAAAAAACTACTCACTAGTAACGACGTGTGCGCAGGTGTATTATCATGGTGCAAAATCCATGAATTTTCTTTCCACACTTCCGACCGTTTGTTTCTTTTTGATTTACGCAAACGCTGCATAACCTCAAGGTAATACTCCTTGTTTGCCGTACGACCTTGTGGTAGAAATTCTTGATGCACAATGCCATGGTAGTCAAAGAAAACTGTGAGCAAAACCTTCAAATTCCTCACTTGGCTCTCCTGGGCTCTTCCATTGGGATGATTGGGCTTTGGTTTCGACATCATAGCAATATACTCATGATTCGTCACCGGTTATAACCCTTTTGAGTAGATCAGGATCATCATTGATGTCGTTCAATGTGTCTTGGGCGATGTTCATGCGATGCTGCTTCTGATCATAATCAAGCAATTTTGGAACGAATTTCGCTGATACATGTGTCATACCCAAAACATACGTTAAAATCGATTGGCATGAACCAAACAATATGTTAAGATCATCAGCTACTTTTCTAATTGTGATTTGACGATTTTTCAACAAAATTTCTTTCACTTTCTGAACATTTTCGTCGGTTTTTGACGTGCTGGGGTGCCTAGAGCGAGGTTTATCGTTAACATTTTCTCGGCCCTATTGGAATAACTTATACTACTTATAAACATTTCTTTGCTCGAAGTTGACTCACCGTACGCCACTGTCAACATTCCAAGAGTTTTTAAGCACTTAATACCATTTTTACACAGAAATTAATACAAACTCTTTGCTCCATTATTTGCAACAGCAAAAAATCGCCGAGTACGCAAACACGAGTCTAACCTTTATGCCTCTCACATAAAAACAACACATGTTATATAGTCAAAACTGTGAACATATGATCGTGACGAGTGTACCAACATAACAAAAAAAAAGTTTTAAAATTAAAGCGTACAGAGCGCGCAAAATTCAAAAAGTCACCTTACTTTTTGATCACACCTCATATATATATATATATATATAGGGTATTTGATTATGAGGTTTGGTTTTTAATCTCAAGTAAAAGGCATAAAGTTGAATTCTATAGTGAAAATTTTATTGTGAATCAAAAGAACAATCTATGACATTTACTTTTTAAAAATTATATCATTTGAATGTTGACCGTGACCACGCCGTAAACGGTCCATCCTGAGTGTCCACTTTTGGACGACGCGTTCCAGCATAGCGACCGGTATCTTGTGAATGACACGAGTAATGTTGGTTTGCACAGCGTCGATTGAAGCTAGCTTATCCTTGAAGACCAGAGACTTCGTGTAACCCCAAAGAAAATAATCTAAAGGTCTGATATCACACGATCTAGGCGACCAATTTACTGGCTTAAAACGTGAAATCAGGTTCTTACCAAAATGATTTCTCAATAGGTCCATTGTTTCTCTGGCTGTATGCAAAGTAGCGCCGTCTTGTTTAAACCAAAGTTCACCAATACCACGGGTTTCAATTTCAGGTAGCAAAAAATCCGTTATCATTGTGCGATAGCGGTCGCCATTGACGGTTACGTTCTGACCTGACTCATTTTGAAAGAAATATGGACCGATGATTCCATCAGCCCATAAACCACACCAAACTGTGCATTTCTGTGGCTTGGTGGTAGCTGTTGAAGCTCTTCAGGTTGTTCATCGGCCCAAATACGGCAATTCTGCTTATTGACGTATCCATTGAGTCAAAAATGCGCCTCATCACTGAACAAAATTTCGCGATAAAACAACGGATTTTCATTGAGCTGATTCACAGCCCATTCACCAAAAACACGACGCAAACCTAAGTTGCCCGGCTTCAATTCTTGCACAAGTTGAAGTTTGTATGCCTTAAAACCAAGATCTTTACGTAAAATACGCCAAGCTGTTGCGTAAGACAAACCAAGCTGCTGAGTACGACGCGGAATCGATTTATCACGGTCTTCAGCCACACACTCAGCTACAGCCGCTATATTCTCTTCACTACGTGCTGGATGTGGTCTAATCGGTCGAGTATCATCCAATAATGTATGCTGGGTTACAAATTTGCGGATGGTATTGGCTACAGTGGTTTCGGTAGGTCGACGATGCACAACATAAGTTGCTCTAAGAGCACGAAAAACATTTCTCACAGAATGATGATTTTCGTAATACAGCTGAACAATTTGGATACGTTGTTGCGGTGTAAGTTTTTCCATGATGATTTGTCAAACAATACTGAATAAAAATTACATTACAGTTTGACAGGAGTCACGCGTGATCTATAAGAAAAGTCTATTGAAAATCAAACCTCATAATAAATCACCCTTTATATATATATATATATACATACATATATATATATATATATATATATATATATATATACACTACCGTTCAAAAGTTTGGAAACACTATGGTAATTTAAATAAAAACGAAAATAAAACACTTTAGTCATGATTTATTACACTTGAATCTTAATCAAACGTTAGATTAACATTTAGTGAAAAATATTCAGTACAAATAAATGCAAAAATAATATATTTTATTACTTTTGTGTCATAAAACTCGTGTCTCGGTCTATTTTCAAGATAAGGAATAACTGGTAGGAAATAAGTAATTTTGTTCATTATTGTTATAAGCGACGGTCATAATAATGAATGAACTTCAATAATAACGTGTTTATTTAAAGATTTATTTAGGTATTTTTTTTAATCCGATAAAAATCGGGTGTTCCTACGGAGGTTCCTGTTGTTATGCACACAAAATTTCCAGCCACTGTTATGGTTTTAGGTGTTGTCAGCGACGAAGGACATGTTATGCCACCACATTTTGTTACTCAAGGACTTCGAGTCAACTCTGCTGCATACATCGAGGTTTTGGAGACGGTAGTGAAACCCTGGATAGACAATGTAAGCGGAGGCAGTCCATACATTTTTCAACAAGACTCTGCTTCTTCATATAAAGCGATGGCGACACAAGATTGGATGGCCGAAAATTTTCATGACCACATAACACCGAACCTATGGCCACCTAGCTCCCCAGACCTTAATCCTTTGGATGATTACGTATGGGGCGTAGTTGTGCGTGAGACCAATAAGTGTCCTCATAACACTACTTCTTCGCTGAAGACTGCTATTAATGCCGTTATGGTCAATATGAACAAGAAGCATTTGATTCGGGCATGTAATCGTTTCCGGACTCGGATCGAAAAGGTTATTGCTGCTAATGGTGATTTTATTAAATAACTTTATAGCCATATATTAATTTAACGTTGTTTAAGAAATTTCTAAAATTTCATCAAATTTTATTAAAAATACAAGCTAATTAATTTTACTCTTAAGTTGTCCTCAAATACCGTACGCACCCTGTATATTAAAAAGAAATTATGATTAACATTCATTAAATAATATGTAATTATTAATTATTATTGTATTGAATATTAAATATTATATTAACTGTTATCATAAAATTTATAAGTGCATTCAAAGTTACTAGGTATAGTATCTTTGTACTCTAAGAAGACCTTAAATTACTATCTACAATTTTTTTTTTATTTTAAAGACCAAAGTATCATTTGTCACAGATGAGTGTAATATTCGTTACCTGCATGCTTGCACATTCCTTACTTATAATAAGCACGATTGCGCTTAAATCTACCTTAAAGCTGTCGAAGGCCGCGACTTAATATATTTTCAATCGCATGTAAATTCACAAATAAATCAATATTATTACGATATAACTTATTATGATTAAAATAAAATTTATAGGAGCACTTTTAGGAGAACAATCTAATACAAGGTAACAAATGGGAAGTTGTCTAAGGTAATCACTTATAATTTTGAGATGAGTGCAGGGAAAAAAAAAATAACAATACATATTAAATCAGTGAAGTGGTCATTTTTATTTAAAATAGGTTTCGGTTCAACCGAACATTTTCAACAGACACATATTACGTTTTTAAAAAAATGACAAAACCTGACTAGGGAATAACTATTAATGGTAAATATTTTCGAAGTAATTCCCATCTGAACTTGCACCATAATCAAGCCGTTTTTGGAATCTATAAAAACTTGTTTAATTTTAGATGAAGGAATTCTAGAAATTTATTTTCTAATACAATAGCTTCTCTCAAATCATCTTTGGTCTTGGGTTTTTCCGCATAACAGTAATCTTCCAGTTAGCCCCATAAGAAGAAAATCACACGGGTTTAAGTCTGGCGAATAAGGGGGCCATTCTATACCTGCATGTGCAAACTTGGGATATCCTAAACCGATGATGCGTTCACCATAAACTTCGTAAATAGCTTTAAATACCTCTTGAGTTCTATGCGGCGTAGCACCATCTTGCATAAAATAATAGTTCCTGACTAATCCACGTTTCTTAGCGAAAGAAAAAAATTTTGTAAGGCTGTAACTTAATTAAATTTTTTATTATTAATCTTAGTGTCTCTCGATTCAGTTTTAAAGCTGCTGCAGCTTTTTTTATCAAGTCCATTGGATTATTCTTGAAATGTTTTTCGAGCTCGGCAACCTTATCTTCTGTTGTAACTGTGTATGAAGGACCAGGAAGATCATGACGACGATCGTCAAAAGTATAATAATTCATGGAGTTATGAATTACTCTGAGACAGAAGTAAAAAAAAATTTGAAAACTTTATTACAAAATGCGGTCATACGATAAAGTCAAATATAATTTTTTTCATTCTTACCTTCTAAGGGTATTTCGACTGGCTACTCTTTTGCTTCCAAACTTTTCACGAAAACCTTTGTACGCTTTAGTATAGTTTTTACCTCTAGAATAAAAGCACTCGATGAGATACATCTTTTCTTCGCTCGTAAGGTCATTTATTTTAAAGTACACGTATTGCTCTTTACGGCGTCTCAATAGAAACTGATAATATTCTAGAATGTACCTACGTGGGCCCAGTCTTATACGATACAGTAGAGGTGGAAAGAGATGCATATACTTTAGGCAACTTCCCATTTGTCACTCTGTACATACTAATATAGTATAATACTACTGTGATCAAAAAGTAAGGTGAAATTGTCATTTAAAACTCCCGGGCATTCGGAAGGCAGGTAAATTTTTTTTCCTAGGTTGATAGGACTGTCTATAACATTTGCCAAGCGTCTGTTTGTAAAAAGGTTTAATTATCTTCGAGTTACACGTGTTTTTGTAAACAACCAAAAGTTGTGTGCGCGCTCTCCCGTATGTTTCGTTTAAATGTACTCTCTTCTCGTTCGCTTCTTTATTGCCACTTTTACCTTTTGCGTGTGTCGGCGCAATTGCGCACGTACACGATTGCGTTTTCCAGAATGATTCATAAAAACACCAAAATTAATGAACAACGCGGCGTGCTTTTCGTTTTTCTTGCAATTATGGTTCAATTCGATGATTCTTATTTGCATTCTCGTGCTCGTATGCCCTCTGCTTTTTTTCTTTTTCTTGTCTCTTTTAACTTCATTCTTCTTTGTTACATGTCACCGTTATGTTAACGACATAAAAATATATACTTTCTTGACTTTGATAAACCACGCAAAAATTTAAGCAGAGCACCTGTTGATTTAAAAATGGCTTTGTCGAGAGAATGATAGAAAGGAAGAAACTCTTGAACGAGCATTTTCTTCTACTTATCTTTTTATTTCGATCTCTTGTTATTCATTCTAGCTCTAATATTGCCTCCTTGCCTTTCACCAAATCAAAAACTTCTTTTATTTAACATTAAATTCTATTTGTCACCTTTAAGAGTTCAAGTCGATCTATTCATTCTGTTAACTTATGAGAATAAAAGAACACGGATTTCAGATAAACACAAAGAAAAGTTTTATTCGATACTCAATATAACTAATAGAAAAGAATTCAATAAACGTTGAAGGTGCTTGTACGAAATCTAACGGTTGACTGACTAGAGTAGCACGGCAAGTAAATAGTTTTGGTCCATGCATTCCGATCACCAGTATATTCTGTCCAACACGCTTACAGAAAAATTTGTAAACAACGCACTGAACTCGCTATATATTTAAACGTGAATTTAACTACCAGGCTGTTTAATAAGTTTTGCGGTTCGATAAGAAAGGGTGTTGCTACTAGCCTAAATTTTTTTTTGTTATGTTGGTGCACTCTTCATATGAACGTATATCAAGTTTTATTTCAATCTGTTAATTCATTCTTTGTTTACAAGCCATTTAGTATCGACGTGTCACAGTATTTTTTTACAATGGAAAAAATCAAGTATCGTGCAGTGATTAAATTTTTATTTTTGGAAGGTTTAAAAGCAAAGGAAATTTATGAACGAATGTTGAAAGTGGATAAGGACTCTTCGCCTTTAATTAGTACAGTAGAAAGATGGGTTGCTGAATTTAAACGTGGTCGTACAAGCCTTGAAGACGATCCACGTTAAGGACGTCCAAAAACAGCAGCAACAACAGAAATCGTAGAAAAATACAGGATATCGTATTGGAAAATCGTCGAGTGACTGGAACAGATTTAGTAAAAGTCCTAGGCATCTCATTGGGCAGTGTAAGCAATATTTTGACTAAAGTATTGGGTTTCAGAAAGCTGTATGCACAATGGGTACCGCATTCGCTAACAATGGAACAAAAACACTTTCGAATGCGACTTTCTTAGCAACATTTAGGGCGTTTTTGAAAGGATACAGTGGATTTTGTGCGTCGATTCATCACTATGGATGAGACTTGGGTCTATCACCATGATCCCAAATCAAAACAAGAGGCTAAAGAGTGGTGTGAACCTGGTTCTTCGGCTCCGAAACGAGTTCGTGTCCAGAAATCGGCCAAGAAGGTGTTAGCATCAGTTTCTTGGGATGCGAAAGGATTTTTTTTTGTGGATTATTGGCAAACTGGTAAAACAATAAATTCTGAATATTATTGTAACCTTTTAGACCAGCTTAAGGAAAAAATTCGTGAAAAAAGACCCGGTTTGCAGAAGAAAAATATCCTTTTTTATCAGGACAATGCACCGTGTTACAAGAGCATTTTGACAATGGCTAAAGTCTATGAATTAAAGTTCGAATTGTTGGAGCATCTACCGTATTCACCAGATTTGGCCGCTAGCGACTTCCATCTGTTTCCAGACCTTAAAGAATCTATGCGTGGAAAGCGTTTTTCATCAAATGATAAGGTCATAACAGACGTGGAAGCGTATTTTTCAGCCCTTCCAGATTCTCACTTCAGGGATGAAATTCATAAATTGAAATCTCGTTGGAACAAGTGTATTGATGTTGAGGGAG
This sequence comes from Chalcis sispes, assembly GCA_949987625.1. Classification (NCBI taxonomy): domain Eukaryota; kingdom Metazoa; phylum Arthropoda; class Insecta; order Hymenoptera; family Chalcididae; genus Chalcis; species Chalcis sispes. The sequence goes on from OX465097.1 coordinate 32,610,049, forward strand.
ACTATACTGAATAATAAAGTGTATTTCAAACCATAAATTGTGTTTTTTTTATCGAACCGCAAAACTTATGGAACAGCCTGGTATATCTAACACTTCTTGTTTAAATTCAACGTGTTCACACTATCAACGAACACTTATTTCCATACTTGACATGTGTTTAAAATGCGCTGGTCTCGGCAAAGATTTCGTGAGCATGTCAGCAGGCATATCTTCTGTTGGCGTATATACCAACTTAAGTTTCTTTTTATGAAATGTTTGACAAATAAAATGACATCTCGCTGCAATGTGCTTTGTTCTTAAATGATGTAACGCATTTGCAGCTATTGCTTTAGCTCCACTCTCGGTCCCAAGGGTTACACATGATAACTCCAACAAGTTGATGTTAAGCATTAAATTTCTCAAATACACTTCTTCTCGAGTAGCCTCTGACAGCGCTGCATACTCGGCTTCTGTTGACGAAATCGCAACAGTCTTTTGTTTACATGATAGCCAGGTAATCACCGCGCCACTCAATACAAACAAATATCTCGTATGCGATATTCTGTTCCTTATATCTGCCGCGTGATCCGCATCGGAATAGCCGACTATTTCAAGTTTATTTTTCATGTATACAAGTCCTTAATTATATGTACCTCTCGAATATCGTAATACACGCTTAGCTGCTGTCCAATGTTCTTTACCATACTTTACATTAAATTGCGCAAACCTATTTACGGTAAACGCGATATCAGGTCCGAAAGCTGTGAAATTTATACACGTATTGTTTGAAAGTTGATACTAACTAAAAATTATATGGATTTAATTCTAGTAACGCCATCTATGTGTCAGCCTACGAACTTCTCAGCTGATCTGTTATATGCATATGCACATGTGTTTTTAAGTAATACATAAAAATAGAGATATGATTTCCACATGTAATTATATTTTATTGCATTTCAATCTAAATCATATTAAAAGAAAACCTACGTTTTTAACATATTTAATCGGGGCACTTAACCTATATTTATTAATAGTCAAGCTTTTATCGTATATTCGCAACAATTATATTAATTTTTAATATTTTTTAAATTTCGATTAATCTTTCATGAAATTTAAAAATATAATTTTTAAAATTGTTTGTTTCGATTATTATTTTAAATGTTAACAATCTTTAAAATATTTTATATAAAAAAATATTTTTATAAAACATAAATTTTTGCAATAAATATATAAATATGTAACTAATATTTCTTTGCTGAAAATTCGTCAAAAAATTAAATATCAGCTTGATGCATCTGCAAGGTTGCAGTAAATGCTGTTAAAGATCCTTAAAAGAGTTGTCATATGCAGTTATCGCAATAAATCCTGTTTACAACACTAAAATACTGCATCTGTTAACGGTACTCGCATAATTAGCACTGTTGATGGACGCCTTGTAAACAAATCTTTAGGCAATCTTCGTCTTTCAAATCACCGATTTTGCTGATGCACCTCTATGCGTGCACGCGCTATTTGCTTCAGGAGGACAAGAAATCTGCAAATATTTCAATCATTATAATCAATCAAAATTTTTTCCAGGAGCTCCTCGAAACAGAAACGGGACATAATCGAATTTCGCCGATTAACTATTCTACAAATTAGTTTTTTTTTTTCAACTTACTCAATAATAAGAAGGAACATGTAAATTTTTTTATAAAATATATTTGGCAAACTTACTTATATAACCTAACTTAACCTATGCCCTATACAATATAATTTTTGAACTTATAATGGCATTATAAATATAGTCGACAACTAAAATTTTGCTAAAACATAGACACAAGAATAATTAATTTTAGTAAAATTAGTATATGCACAAAAGTTTGAAAAAAATGTTTTTTTTTCAATAAAATTTTTCATTACATTTAAATATTGAATGAAATTTAAATATAGAATAAATTTTAAAAAATAAAAAGAAACTAATAAATTAAATAATTCTTTTATAATAATTAATAATTTTGTAAATTATTTATTATAATAAGTATAAATTATATTTTTATAATAGAAAAAAGTGTTTTTTTTTTTTTTTTACTAAATGCTCTCTTGAAAAAATCATTACTTATAAAATTTAGGTTTAGAACAATTTTATCAGAAATACTCGATAATACCATCGATATTACTTTTTGTAAAAGATTTGTAACTAAAAACTTTATGAAAATAAAATATTTTTCAAAATGTTTAATCTTCTTGAATAGATTGCAGATTTTTTATTTTTATACAAATTTATTTAGAGTTTGAAAAGGAAAATCGTAATCATCAATACATAAACATTATCGAAATTTACGGTGTCAAATTAAAAACATTTATTCGTTTATCTGTTTTTCCTTTACCAAATTTGAAAATTTTTATATAATTGACTCATAAAGCATTTTTATCAAAGTTATTATTATTAGAACAATTAAAATAATGGATTTTTTATCAACATTTTTTACGTAAATAATAATTTCCATTTTTTACGGCATAGGATGATATTTAAATTTTAAATAATGTTTTTACATTACAATTATTTATTGTTTTAATAAATTTGCAGATATTACGAATTTTACCTTTAGACCGTCGGGAGGACGCCATATAGCGTCAAACTTTTTTGTATGATAATTTTCGATGATCACGAAAATCAATGTAAATATGACTCGGGGAGTTTTCGGAGCCGCTGATGATGAATCTTCTATTAGATTTTGCCAGTTTGTGTCTCAAAAGCACCCCTATGCCCCAAAATGCCCCGATATGTCTCAATTTCTTGGTGTTCATGAAATCGACGAAAATATGACATGGGGGGTTTCCAGGGTCTCTGATGACGAATCTGTTATTAGATTTTGCAAATGCGTGCCTCAGAAAGCTTCAAAATACCCAAATTTTCCACTTTCGTCCATTCGGTTGCAACGTAATTGCTAACTCGGCCGAGCCAAAATATCCAAATTCCGGTGATCACAAAAATCGATGGAAACATGACTCGGGGCATTTTGGGACACAAAGTTACGAAATTGGATTCCAGAATCGTGATCAGTGACTCCGAAAACCTATATAACGATAAATTGCTCGCCCATATTTATAATATAATATTTACGGGGTAACAAAAAGTAAGTGGTAACAAAAAAAATATCTTCCGACGTGTCATTTTTTACAAAAGACAAAATTCATTTTGTTCTATTAAATCGGCGATATATACAGGGTAACAAAGTAGAGTTGCTTAGGTTGCAAAGGAAAGTTGCTTAAAGTATATGCATCTCTTTCCCTCTCTACTGTATCGTATAAGACTGGGCCCACGTAGGTACATTTTAGAATGTTGTCAGTTCCTATTGAGACGCCGTAAAGAGCAATACGTATACTTTAAAATAAGTGACCTTACGAACGAAGAAAAAGTGTATCTCATCGAGTGCTTCTATTCTAGAGGTCAAAACTATACTAAAGCGTATAGAGGTTTTCGTACTAAGTTTGGAAGCAAAACAGTAGCCAGTCAAAATACCCTTAGAAGGTAAGAATGAAAAAAATTATATTTGACTTTATCGTATGACCGCATTTTGTAATAAAGTTTTCAAATTTTTTTTTACTTCTGTCTCAGAGTAATTCATAACTCCATGAATTATTATACTTTTGACGATCGTCGTCATGATCTTCCTGGTCCTTCATACACAGTTACAACAGAAGATAAGGTTGCCGAGCTCGAAAAACATTTCAAGAATAATCCAATGGACTTGATAAAAAAAGCTGCAGCAGCTTTAAAACTGAATCGAGAGACACTAAGATTAATAATAAAAAATTTAATTAAGTTACAGCCTTACAAAATTTTTTTCTTTCGCTAAGAAACGTGGATTAGTCAGGAACTATTATTTTATGCAAGATGGTGCTACGCCGCATAGAACTCAAGAGGTATTTAAAGCTATTTACGAAGTTTATGGTGAACGCATCATCGGTTTAGGATATCCCAAGTTTGCACATGCAGGTATAGAATGGCCCCCTTATTCGCCAGACTTAAACCCGTGTGATTTCTTCTTATGGGGCTAACTGGAAGATTACTGTTATGCGGAAAAACCCAAGACCAAAGATGATTTGAGAGAAGCTATTGTATTAGAAAATAAATTTCTAGAATTCCTTCATCTAAAATTGAACAAGCTTTTATAGATTCCAAAAACGGCTTGATTATGGTGCAAGTTCAGATGGGAATTACTTCGAAAATATTTACCATTAATAGTTATTCCCTAGTCAGGTTTTGTCATTTTTTTAAAACGTAATATGTGTCTGTTGAAAATGTTCGATTAAACTGAAACCTATTTTAAATAAAAATGGCCACTTCACTGATTTAATATATATTTTTATTATTTTTTCCCTGGATTCATCTCAAAATTATAAGTGATTACTTTAGGCAACTTCCCACTTGTCATCCTGTATATATGTATGTAAATATTTTTGTACGTAACAGCTAAAACAGGGAAATAAAACTAAACTTATTATACATGGTAGGCGAGAAAAATAAAGATAGATGCGTCTGCAAGGAAAAATTATAGTTCAGCCATCATATTATTAGCTTAACACAATTCGATTATCTTCACTTGACTACTTCTTCGAGGTTTCTGACTTCATATATGGATTTGTAAACTGTATATAAAAAATTTTGTCTGTTTTACTTGCACTTTCACCTAAGCTTAAGTATTTTTTTAAAAATAGCAAATTCCAATAATGAACATGATATGTATAGTAGTGGAGAGTCTGAGCCAAGTGAGGCGGGCTCTGATAATGACGACCAATATTGTAACATTAATAATGATGATACAGAGTATATCTCTGGACATCAAGTGTTCTACGATGAAAATGTTTTTCCTTCAATCAAAACTTTCATTTCTTGATCTGATATCCAGAAGAATATTCAATTCGTTAGCAATAATCCTGTTCATTATTGCAGATACTTCTTTGATGAATATTTTGTTAACTTCATCCGTGCAAAAACAAATCGTTATCAAGAACAAAATCCATTATATGAGCGTGCTAAAATGGTGCAATGGACAGATGTTACATCAGATGAGCTCCTAAAGTTTTTTGCTATGACTATTCTTATCAAGCATATTCGAAAAGGTCGTCTTGAAGATTATTGGAGCACTAACCCAATGTTAGTCACATCAATATATTATCAGAAGATAACTCGCAATCGTTATCTCAAAATTCTTTATTTCTTACATTTTGTTAACAATGAAAATCAAAGCCAAGACTCTCTAAGAAAATTGAAATCTACTGTAGATTATTTTAAAATAAAATTTTCAAATACTTTAAATCCAGGAAAAAATTATGCTTTGATTGAATTCTCGTATTATGGAAGGGACGGCTATCTTTCAAACAACATTTACCCCTAAAGCGCTATTGGTTTGGTGAAAAATTATTTGAAATTGATTGTAAAGGTAAATTTATTTTATGTTTTATAATTTATACAGGAAAATATACTGAATATGAACAGTTTGACTTAGGTCTTTTAGATGATATTGTAGCTCATTTTCTAATGCCATATTTTCACAAAGGTCACATTGTTTATACAGACAATTGGTATACCTCTCCTATTTTGGCTAAGTTTCTGCATAAAAAAGATACGGGCTTATGCGGTACCGTAAAACAAAATAGGAAGGGATTACCGAAGTTAGACATATGCCTTGAGAAAGGCGAGGTAGAAGTTAGTCATAATATGATGTAACATATATGGCCATAAAATTGCAAGATAAAAAAGAAGTATACATATGATTCTTTCAGCACACGAATTTGACTTTGATAAGACAGAAAAGAAACATTATCGAACTTACAATAATATAATAAAATCACCTTGTATCATCAATTATAATAAAAATATGTGAGGGATCGATGGTATTGATAAACAATTATCCTTGACAGAATCAATTAGAAAATTAATGAAATAGTATAAAAAATTTTTTTTTCCTTTGCTTGATATGGTACTCATCGATGCACATTCATTGTACAATATAAATAATGACAGAATATCTTTTCCAGACTTTCAGCGAAAAGTAGTTTCTTCTATTCTTGACTTAGAAGACGAGCCAAATGTTAGGATTGCAGCAAACCCTAATCGTCTAATGGGTAAACATTTCCCTGCATGATTGGATATGAAAAGAAAGTGTGTGCTATGCAAAATGATAAAAAAAAAGATCAGAAAGCAGAATAGGATGTGATGAATGTAAAGTTACATTATGTATTACACCTTGTTTTCGTATTTACCACACTAAATTTCATTTGCTTATGGCAAATAAAATAAATTAATAATAATAAAAATATAAAAAAAATTAAAATAATAAAAAAATAAATTAAAATAATGAAAAAAATAAATAAAAAATACAAAAAATTCATCATAAATTATTTTTCTTTACACACGCACGTACATACGCACGTACACGTGCACGCGCACACGCACATGCACACGCGTATACTCACACGCACACGCATACAAGTAGTCAATGTTTGTCACGTTCGCGTCGTTGATTCTGGGTAATGTTAAGAGCAAACGTCCATTATATTTACACGTTTGAATACACATGAACACACAAATGAAAACAGATTAGTGATCAGCGACTCCGAGAACACCCTATATCACGTTTTCACTAAATTTCACTGTATTATTGAATTTTCGAAAAATTAGGGTGTTTTGGTGGCATATATCCGCTCCTGGGGAGGGACGCCACTGGCTGGACGCCATGTGGCGTCAACTTCTGACTCACACACATCCATCCTTGATTAGGTCCTACTTAGTAGATCTCAGATCACTTTTAAATGGGAAAAATCAACTTTTATTTCTTTCAAAATCCCGGCAATGTAAAAGTTAAAGATAACATAAAAAGAGCAGAATTAATATTTGCGGTAGGGTAGGGAGAAACAAGCGATGCATAGTTGAAAATCTCAAGTCCCGCCCCCCTCCTTTTTTTCAAAGCTCGCCAATTCCACGCAAAGAAATCTGATTGGCTGTTAGTTTATTGTTAATTAAATAGCAACTAATTTACCGATTTTAACGTAACAAAATTTTTTAATTATAAAATTTTTCCCTGCATCCGACTTATTACGAAGGTGAATTAAATACAAACAGTAATTTCTTTTTATAGGTTTATTGAATAAAACTACACACAAACCATATCATCAACATTTCACAATGTAGTTTCCTGCGTTGTCTACACACTTTTGCCACCGTTTTGGAAGCTTGAATATTGCTTGTTCATAAAAAGTTTTAGGACGAGTTGTCAGCCAATTGCGCATGTGCTCCTCGACTTTTTTATTGCTTCTGAATTGTTTATCTCCAAGTGATTCTTCCCTGGCCCATGTATACACTTGATTCTGAGACAATGTAGTGTCCCTAAACTGCGCCTTCAAACGAGTAAAAATTTCCGATGGTTTAACGCCTTCATTGGTTAAAAACTTTATGATGATGCGTTGCGTGACAGACGGATGTACCTCTTGCTCAGTCATGGCTGTACTGAGGACAGAACCGAGCATGGCGCTAACTAAGCTGGTTCTCCCACTCCTTATAAACAAATCAACAATCCCTTTATAAGGTTTTTTCTAGGGCTGTGTTCATAAGAACTTTTTATCAGAAGGTTAAAAACTATTGATAAAAGTTGGATTTTAACAAATTCGACAGGTGCCCAGAATCCCATGCATTATGTGTGTGGTCCTTTGTTTCTAGTTTCTTTTAAAATGGTTAAGAAGATATATTTAAATGACACAGAAAAATATAATTTTATATTTAAATTTGTATTTATTCATTTTTTGGCCATACGAAGATCTACACTGAGAGATATTCTACAATTATTTTTAGAATGAAAATAGGATTACTCGTATTTTCTATTTTTCAATAGCAGATTAAGAGCATACTTGTTAAACAGTAGAATTTACAAAAAAATAGTAAAATTTGCTACGGTGCATTAAGGAATATTACTTAACTTCGAATTAATTTTCACTATTTTTAATAATAATAATAGCTAAAATAAATTTAGAAATTTTACTAAATTTTGATGTACACAGTGTGTTCCATGGAAAACGGAACTTTTTCAAAACATCGATTTATATTGGCGCCACCTATTAGTGGATGTTAGCAATGGAAAGGTCCATTCTTAACTGATATCCTGTCAAAATTGTATGACATTTGGTTCAATGGAAACCAAAATATCGCGCTCAAAGTGACAGTGTGTTTGTAGCATCGGTCGAAAAATGAACTTCGAACAAAGAGCAAATATTAAGTTCTGTTTTAAACTCGGTAAATCCTTTACTGAGACGCATAATTTGCTGAAACAAGTTTATGGCGATAATTGTCTATCCCGTACCAGAGTGTATGAGTGGTATAAGCGGTTCCAGGAAGGTCGTGGAGACATTCAGGACGACGAACATCTAGGTCCTTCAAATACCGTGGTTACTCAAAGTAACATTGAAAAAGTGCGTGAATTTATAAAAAATGAGCCAAAATCTTCATTGCGATACATGGAAATGGAATTGAATATGTCCAAAAATTCAATTCATCGCATTTTGACCGATCATTCAAATCTACGAAAGGTGTGTGCACGCTTTGTTCCACACAAATTGACCGACTACGAAAAATTGCTCCAAATTCAACATTGTAAGGATTTGATTAAAGAGTTAAAAAAGGACCCAAACTTAAAATATTCAATTGTGACTGGTGACGAGACATGGTGTTTTCAATATGATCCTGAAACCAAGCGTCAAAGTGCTGAATGGAAGCACCCAACCGAGCCCCATCCGAAAAAATTCGTCTTGAAAAGTCAAAAGTGAAGACAATGTTGATTTGTTTCTACGATTCGGAGGGTATTATTCATCGTGAGTTCGTTCTACCAGGTCAAACGATTACTGATGAGTTTTATCTTGGTGTTATGAAGCGTTTGCTCAGCCGTATTCGTCGTGTGCGGCCACAATACCGTGAAAAAGGGAGCTGGCGTTTGTTGCATGATAATGCCCCGTCTCATCGATCGAACTTGATCACGGATTTTTTGATCGAAAATTCCATTTTAACCATTAACCATTCACCGTACTCGCCGGATTTGGCTCCGTGCGACTTCTACTTGTTCTCCAAATTGCACTTGCCTATGAAAGAAAAACGTTATGCCGACGTAGAGGCCATCCAAAGAGCGACGACCGATATACTAAAGTCGATGAATAAAAATGATCTCAAAAACTCATTCGATATGTTAATTGATCGCGCAGAACGTTGTATTGATGCAGAAGGAGACTATTTTGAATAAAATAAATGAGATTTGCCGGAATATTGAGTTTTTGTCTATATTTTGAAAAAGTTCTGTTTTCCATGGAACACACTGTGTAGTTTACTATTTTAAAGCAGTAAATTATAATTTTCCAGTACGTTAAATATTTATTTATTAAGGAAAACAAACAAATTTTTTTTTTTTTTTGCTTTACCTAGAACATCTCTTTCAGATTATTCTATTTGTAATTTTTTATGATAATTTCGTATAGATAATCATTTATTATTCAAAGATAAGAAATTTTATTATTATTATTAATATATATATTTGATTAAGAATTGACCGCTGTCTACATATTGATTCTTTTGCATTCGCAATCGCTTCTGTATATCGGTATCGCATATGTACAGGGTGCGTACGGTATTTGAGGACAACTTGAGAGTAAAATTAATTAGCTTGTATTTTTAATAAAATTTAATGAAATTTTAGGAATTTCTTATACAACGTTAAATTAATATATGGCTATAAAGTTATTTAATAAAATCGCCATTAGCAGCAGTAACCTCTTCGATCCGGGTCCGGAAACGATTACATGCCCAAATCAAATGCTCCTTGTTCATATTGACCATAACGGAATTTATAGCAGTCTTCAGCGAAGAAGTGGTGTTATGAGGACACTTATTGGTCTCACGCTCAACTACGCCCCATACGTAATAATCCAAAGGATTAAGGTCCGGGGAGCTAGGTGGCCATAGGTTCGGTGTTATGTGGTCATGAAAATTTTCGGCCATCCAATCTTGTGTTGCCATCGCTTTATATGAAGGAGCAGAGTCTTGTTGAAAGATGTATGGACTGCCTCCGCTTACATTGTCTATCCAGGGTTTCACTACCGTCTCCAAAACCTCGATGTATGCAGCAGAGTTGACTCAAAGTCCTTGAGTAACAAAATGTGGTAGCATAACATGTCCTTCGTCGCTGACAACACCTAAAACCATAACAGTGGCTGGGAATTTTGTGTGCATAACAACAGGAACCTCCGTAGGATTTGAACATAGCCATCTGTCATTTTTGCGATTGGTCTTTTGATCTTGGTCAAAATGTTTTTCGTCAGAAAAAAACCATAACATTTTGGGCGCCTCAGGGTGTTTGATTTTGTTTAAAAGACGTTTTGATCGGAGAACTCTTTGTTCCCGTGTTTGTTCCGACATGAACTGTCCTCTGCGCATCACGTAAGACTTATACCGAAGGTCTTCGTGGACAACTCTACGAATAAGGCGCTCAGAAACATGAAGCTCACTCGCAAGAACCCTCATTGATTTTGAAGGGTCCTCGTCTATGATCGCTTGCACTTGCTCTAAAAATTCTGCAGATCGGACAGTGTCAGAACATTGTTCGTGCTTTTTGCGTTTTGCAACCGATTCTGTATCGCCTTCTGATGCTTCCAATTCACGGCGAACCTTATGCACAAATGAACGGGCGCAATTAAGAAAATGAGAGATCTCTAAATCTGTATGGTTCGCACATATAGCGACGATGACAGCATGTCTCTTCATTTCTTGAGTGATGTTGTAGTCCGCAATTTCTTATCTGAAAAGGAAAAAAAATAAAAAAAATTTGCGAAGTTATAGTCACATTTATGCATGTCCTCAAATACCGTACGCACCCTGTATATACAAGTTGTCCTATTTTAATCGCTCTACGCAAATAACTCTGAAATTACCAGGCTGTTCAATAAGTTTTGCGGTTTGATAAGAGAGGGTGTTGCTACTAGCCTAAATTTTTTTTTGTTATGTTGGTATACTCTTCATAGGAACGTATGTGAAGTTTTATTTCAATCTGTCGGTTCATTCTTTGTTTACAAGCTATTTAGTATCGACGTGTCATAGTATTTTTTTACAATGAAAAAAATTAAGTATCGTGCAGTGATTGAATTTTTATTTTTGGAAGGTTTAAAAGCAAAGGAAATTTATGAACAAATGTTAAAAGTGTATAAGGACTCTTTGCCTTCAATTAGTACAGTAGAAAGATGGGTTGCTGAATTTAAACGTGGTCGTACAAGCCTTGAAGACGATTCATGTCAAGGACGTCCAAAAACAGCAGCAACAACAGAAATCGTAGAAAAAATACAGGATATCGTATTGGAAAATCGTCGAGTGACTAAAAGAGATTTAGTAGACGCCCTAGACATCTCATTGGGCAGTGTAAGCAATATTTTGACTGATGTATTGGGTTTCAGAAAGCTGTGTGCACAATAAGTGCCGCATTTCTCAGCAACATTTAAAGCGTTTTCGAAAGGATAAAGTGGATTTCGTGCGTTGATTCATCACTATGGATGAGACTTGGGTCTATCACCATGATCCTAAATCAAAACAAGAGGCTAAAGAGTGGTGTGAACCTGGTTCTTCGGTTCCGAAACGAGTTCGTGTCAACAAGAAGGTGTTAGCATCAGTTTTTTGGGATGCGAAAGGAATTTTGTTTGTGGATTACTTGCAAACTGGTAAAACAATAAATTCTGAATATTATTGTAACCTTTCAGACCAGCTAAAGGAAAAAATTCGTGAAAAAAGACCTAATTTGCAGAAGAAAAAAATCCTTTTTTATCAGGACAATGCACTGTGTCACAAGAGCATTTTGTCAATGGCTTAAATCCATGAAGTAAAGTTCTTATTGTTGGAGCATCCACCGTATTTACCAGATTTGGCCCCTAGCGACTTCCATCTGTTTTCAGACCTAAAAAATTCATTTGTGGAAAGCATTTTTCATCAAATGATAAGGTCATAACAGATGTGGAAGCGTATTTTGCAGCCCTTCCAGATTCGCACTCTAGGGATGGAATTCATAAATTGAAATCTCGTTGTAACAAGTGTATTGATATTTAGGGAGACTATACTGAATAATAAAGTGTATTTTAAACCATAAAATTGTGTTTCCTTTATTGAACCGCAAAACTTATTAAATAGCCTGGTAGTACCCTAAAGTCAATGACCATTCTCCAACGAGGGTCACTATGACTGTCCGGTTGTTTTAGAACGACCCAAATTGGGGAGGAGCAGGGTGACTTCAAAAGTTCTATAAAGCCATCCTTCAGTTTTTTTCTCATTTTTTTACCTATAACTTTTTTATGTTACAGGAGATGTCTATATTTCTTAGTATGTACTGGTACGTTATTTTCCAGTGCAATCTCATGTTCCATTTTATAAGTAAAAAGGAGCGGATCCTCTGGCAGCAAAAATACATCACAGTATTTGTCTTTTATCTGATTTAAATTTTTTCTTTTCTTGGTTAAAGCGGTCTACCCAAATCAAAGTTTCAAGTAAACTGATTTATTTCCATTGTTAAGTTATTCTATTGGGTAAAGTTTCTGGCTGGGTGTCTGTATCTGGTTTAAATTCAAGGGTAACATATTCAAAAAGTGGGATTTCTACGGAGTTTATTGGGTGTACAACTTTGCTTCCGCCGTTTTGCAATAGATGGCTATAGCGGTAAGTGGTAGTTAAAATAAATAGATCATAGATGTCATACAATAAGCTTAGGTATTTGTAAACATAACGCCATCAAAATATTAGTCGATTTTTGTCTGCATCGTAAAGTTATTCTCGATTAAACATGTCAGCTTACGAGCCAAATTCTCGTCATTTGCGGGAGGTTTTAATTTTCTACTTTAATATGAAGAAATCTGCGACTGAGGCTTATCGAATGCTCTCAAATACCTATGGTGAGGCCGCTATTAGTGAAAGAACGTGCCGAGAGTGGTGTCAACGATTCAAGAACGGCGATTTTAACGTCGAATACCAGCATGGCGGTGGAAGAAAGAAGGTTTTCGAAGATGCAAAATTGAAGGCATTACTTGATCAAGACTCATGTCAAACACAACAAGAATTGGCAGGATCATTGGGAGTGACGCAACAAGCCATTTCAAAACGCCTGAGAGTCACGGGAATGATTCAGAAACAAGGAACTTGGGTGCCGTACGAGTTGAAGCCGAGAGATGTTAAACGGTGTTTGTGTGTTTGTGAACAGCTGCTTTCAAGGCAAAGACGGAAGGGATTTCGGCATCGCATTGTGACTGGGGACGAAAAATGGGTTCACTACGATAATCCCAACCGCAGAAAATCATGGGGATATCCCGGCCATGCTTCCACGTCGACGGCCAAACCGAATATTCACGGTTCCAAGGTCATGCTCAGTATTTGGTGGGACCAGCTCGGCGTAGTGTATTATGAGTTGTTAAAACCGACTGAAACAATCAGAGGCGATCGTTATCGAACGCAATTAATGCGTTTGAGCCCAACATTGAAAGACAAACGGCCGCAATAGAACGAGAGACATGACAAAGTGATTTTACAGCATGACAATGCTCGACCCCATGTTGCGAAAGTGGTCAAGACATACTCGGAAACTTTGAAATGGGAAGTCTTACCCCACCCGCCGTATTCTCCAGACGTTACTCCCTTGGACTATCACTTGTATCGATCAATGGCACACGGCCTGGCTGACCAGCACTTCCGGTCTTATGAAGAAGTAAAAAATTGGATCGATTCGTGAATCGATTCAAAAGATGACCAGTTTTTTCAACGTGGGATTCGTATGCTGCCCGAAAGATGGGAGAAAGCAGTGGCCATCGATGGACAATACTTTGAATCATCAATGTATAACCAGTTTTTTACAATAAAGCCTCGAATTTCGGAAAAAAACGGCGGAAGCAAAGCTGTACACCCAATATATTTACACAGATGTCTTCTTTCTGTGTGTTCGTTGCTATCACCCGTCAAGTAATGTGATTATTTCGTACTATTTCTTCTCCTATATATATGTTCGGTCGTTATTGAGATCTAATTTAGGCAGATATCCTTCATTTATCTCACTGAGTATAATATTTGTCTATAGCACTTGCCTGGTTCTTTCTTTAAGTATATACTTATATTTGGATTTTTCGTAATTCGTGTTTGATTGGTCCTAATCTTCTTGGCTTTCCATGAGTAATTTACTTATGACTGTCGCGGATAATTCATTATGATCCGTGGAAAGGTCTCTTATGTTATATATCCTTCTGGTCTTTTGCTTATGTTATTTTGTTATCGATTGGAACGGTATGAGATACATAACATCCTCACTTATCATAAGGGCGTTGTTATGGCATGAGATAACAGCTTCCTCTTTTTTAAATAACTTCATCTAATTATTTCATCCTAGTCGAATTCGAACACATTTTTCACAATAAGAAATTTTACCGACGGTCGCTCTACAGTTAAATAAGTAGTACTAAAGGTTTTTTATAGTCTCATCCGTGATGCTGTCTTGTATGCCTATATCGCCTACATCAATTTGTAGATCAGGGTTAGTATAGGTATTAGTAAATAGGTATTAATATGTGTAGTTGGTTTGTATGTAGATATATATATATATATATATATATATATATATATATATATATATATATATATTTATAGATTTCATTAGATAAAAAGATATGCTAAATGGTAAAAATTTGGAGCAGAAGCGTCGCAAATATTTACTTATTATTGTATATGCATCGTTTAATATACAGTTACCCGTTCCGCGCTTCTTGCGTTCATTTCTAACAATTTACTATCAATTTCTCTTGTTCTGTTGTTGTATTAGGTGAATGGAGGGGAATCAATCAGACATCAGTTTAAGACACCTATTTTCAACATAAATTGAATTATTTTTGGCATTCCTGGTCATCATTTGTCTTAAACGGAAGGAAGGTGAAACACTGGTTAGTAAGATGTTAGGAAGAAGTAGGTGGTCTTAGTGAAAAGATCAGTTTTGCCTTGCCGCGCCCGCGCCAACTCTTGATCAAGGCTAATGCCATTTATAATTCTTGTTCATGGTGCGAGTATTTGCATTGGTCCACCACCAGATCCACGTCCAACGCACCGTTGGCTATAGTGATTATGCAGTCGAGGCAATCTGTCCAGAGGAGGAATGGCCACTTACATTTTCCACACTGCCCCTTCGAGTTGGCGGTAGTGTAATATCCTCGGGCCACTTGCGAGTTCTCTCCTCTGACATAGGCAGAGCTTCCCCCGGTGCCAATCGACATAGTCGTTATTCCAAGGTTCCTCTTGATAGATGGGAATAGATCGTAACTCCTAGCATTTTCTGCATAAGGTTGTAGCGTCAATTTCTTTTCGTGGTGGATGTTACCACATTCTTAGGCACTTGGGTAAACATCCTTCACGTTTCCTTCTAGCCAGTTGGATAGACCGCAATTTCGCCAGATGGGTAGTTGCTGTTGACATGCTATGCATGCACCCTGAACTAAGGACGACCCGTAATATTGCATTTCGTATGTGAGGTAGAGCATGGATAAATGTGTTACCACGTAATCATTGCACTCTAGGGTTTCCCTGAGCTGCATTTTCTTCTGCCAGTTTTCGGGATCCATTTCTGTAGTGTACGGGGTGAGATCGGGATATTGATTCATTTCGTTATTAGTCCTTAACGTGTGCCTCCAGGTTCGCTGCTGTTCCATATTTTTTTTATTAATAAAATTAAATCTACTTCTTCATTTTCTAACATGCTTAGAAGAAATTTAGTCCACGGTCTTATGGTGGGCTCGTTTTGGCCCCATTATCTCTTGATCAACAAGAGGAATAGTTCGTTAAATAAATTTCCGTTTATCGATAGATATGCCTCCTGTCTTCGAGTCCTTGCCTGTTTTGCCCTCTTCGTGCAATGATTTTACACCTTTAATGATAAACATGCCCACCAGACCCATCAACTTTTCCATGTTTATTATTGTTAGCATTGCTTTTTTTCTACTCCTTTTTTTGTGGCTAGCGACTCTGTTGTGTATTGAAACGGAAAATGATAAACAATGTAAAAACAATACACAAGAGCGTCATGTGTCTTTCGATAGAGGCAATAGATACGATTAAGAAGTATTATAGATAATAGGAAGGTAGCGCAAATGGGAAAAAAAAATTAATTACGCCTTTTAGTCTTTGCTCGTTCAATATTACTCAATTTCGAAAACTTAATTATTTGACGTTAATCGGAGTTTATGCTTTTGTCAATATTATTAATATTATTATTATTATTATTTTTTTTTTTTTCAATAGTGATGGATCGCCGTGTAACCACTTGTGCTAATTTACGTTTAAGTTAACTTATAGCTATTATTTTGTTTTAACTCTTAGTGTTTGGTTTATATAACACATCCTCTTATTTATTTATGTTTTGTTACATTAGAATATATTGATTCTAATAATTTATTGATGAATATATTTTGTCAGAGTCTGTTAATGACTTTATTTGGCCGGTTGTTACGCTGAAAAAGTAATTCGTGTCGAACGAAACATTGATGAACTTATGTATACATTGTAACGGGGTGGCAGTTTTAAAGGTCAACCACCACCGGAGCAATTGACTTCGGGGGACGCGTAATTCGCGAGAAGTGCGAAACTTGCTCGCAGCGCCCCCTTCTCGTCCGCCAAAGTTTTAGACAACTTTGCTCCTAGGTCCGGGCACGAGAAGCCGTCTTTCGGACCTAACTTACCCGTTGCAACACCGCGCAAGCGTCGCCGCGCGGCTCGTGTGTTGTCCTCGCCCGGCTAGATGATGTCTCGGAGAGGGCGGTATTCAGGAGGGAGACTGGAATTTCTTTGTAGAAAGAAGGAAGTCGAAAAAGCAAAAAAAGTGAAATAAATAAAGATAAAAAAAAATATATAAAATACTTTATAAAAAAAAACGTGAAAAAAATATATTTATAAAAACAATAAAGAAATTTAAAAAGCGAAAGTAATAATAAAAATAATAATAATAAAAAAACAAAGAAAAAGGAGAAAAAAAAGGAAGGAATCAAAAATATGAAAAAATAAAAGATGTTAAAATAAAAAAAAACAATTTAATAATTTAACAAACAACAAAAGAAAATATAAATTAAGGTTAACAATAAACAATCGACAAAATAAATATTATTAATCGTCAACACGAGGAGCGCAAATAATAAAAGGGGCTACTCTGTGCGAACAGGCTAAAGTCCGTAACTCTCTCGTAACGGACTCTAGGAGTGAGAGAGAAAAAGGCCTCTCCCATTCGCGCGCGCTACGCACGATATAAGTGCGATAGAGAACGAACCTCTCTCGCACTACGCCTACTGAAGTGAGAGAGGAAGAGCTCTCCTACTCGCGCGCGCCGCTTCCTATACGAGTGCGAGAGTGAAGACGTCTCTCTCGCACTGAGCCCGTAAGAGTGAGAGAGAACGCGCTCTCCAATACTGATTCTACTAGAGTGAGAGAGATATCGCTCTCTCACTCGCACGCCTCTACTCTTACACAGGTGCGAGAGAGAACGCAACTCTCTCGCACTGACTGTGTATACGAGAGTGAGAGAGATAACGCTCTCTCACTCGCACGAACTGCGTAAAATGAATGAATAAAAAAAGGAAAAAAGGGGGGCAACTAGCGGCGGTTACCCCAACGCAAATATAATTTTCGCGCCTAATAAATTTATAAAAAAAACTTACGACTAGGCTGGCCAGCCTCGCTCGCACAAAAGGAGGAAATCACCGCTCGAAGCGGGACGCCGATGTCGCCCGCCAAAGTCGTTTCGTGAGGCGCGTCGCCTCGCTGCTACGCCTCTGTGAACTGGTGGTGGTGCCGTGTAAGCTGCAGATTGCAGCTACGCACCTGCATTTAACAAAAAACACACGCGACTGGGGGCGCATCAGAAACTCGCGAAAACGTCGTGCGGGAAAAAACTGCCGAGATGCGGGAGGAAAGCACTCGCCCACTCGATAAAAATGGCAGAAGAGATCTCTCCTAGACGCGAGAAGACGCGCCAAAAACTAGCTTATCTAGCCTAAACTCAATTATTCTATCATACGATACGCCTATCTTTTAATGTTGGCGCGTACCGTATGTTCCCGTCCGAGACCGTCGTGATACCGAGGTACGAATTCACTTGTGCGAGCGGCCAAAGCGCGCGAAATACGAATACGCGCGGAGTACGGAGTGCTCTCTGTAACAACGTATACTTTTGAAACAAATAATTTTGCAATGTCTCGGAGGTTAGACAAATTAATTTGCTATACAGTCTGTCAAGTAAGAGTGTGGTCGTGTTAATTTATAAAAAAATTTATTTTATGAAACTTTCATATTTATATATACAGTCTGTCAAGTAAGAGCGTGGTTGACTTCACTGACAGGTAATAAAAGATTTTGCTCTAATTCCTTCGCGAGCCGATAGAGGGAAGCTTTGTCCTTGATGCATTGTCAACAAAGATTAGGTGGTCGTTGATCTTTTGAAAGAGAATCACGTTAAACGTTATGAGTGCTAAGTACGCGTCACGCTACGAGGCTGTGTTCCTTTGCATCCACCCGAAAGGTCCCAAAATGTCGCAATCAGCGGCTGCTAAATATATGAGAAAGTCGAAGGCATTTGTACAGAAGTGGATACAGCGATATAAAGTGGCTTAAAATGTCGATGATTTACCAGAACCTGGCTCGATAGGAAAAGTGAACAAAAAAGATGAAAAAAGAATAGTGAATCTGTTTTTGCGGAATCCTGCTGTAACACTGCGGCAAGAACAAGCAAAATTAATGGCAAAAGGTTTAGATATATCCTACGAAACTATCCGAACCCATCTTCGTACTTATCATCTGAAATGGCGCAACAAAATGAAGAAGCCTCTGTTGACTGAAAAACATGTGACAAAGCGACTTGCTTGGGCGCATGAGAATATTGATAGAGATTTTGAAAATGTCATTTTTACTGATGAATGTTCTATATGGGCACGTTCTGTCCTCACGCGAGCCTAGTCAACTTCCACCAATAGGCTTGTTCAGCGGACCGTAAAACATGGAATAAAGGTGCCTCTTTGGGGCTGCTTCTCAAAGCAGGGATTCGGCACTTTGCACCTCTTTACTGACAACCTAAATGCCGAGAAAATGATAAAAATCTACAAAAAGGCTTTACTGCCATCTGCCAAACGATGGTTCATCACAAAAAATGAAGATTGGATTCTGCAGGAGGACAACGATCCTTAACACCGCAGCAAGCTCTGTACTCAGTGGAAGACTCAATCTGGCATCGTTACATTGGATTGGCCGTCGCAGTTGCCCGATGCAAACCCTATTGAAAATGTGTAGGCATATAATAAACGGAAGCTTTGTGGAAGACGCACATACACTTTGAAGCAGTTGTCTTACGAAATTCGTCGGATCTGGAGATCCTTGCCACTAGAATACGCCGTCAAATTAGTAGAAAGCATGCCTCAGAGATGCCAGGCAATTATCGACGCCGGTGGTGACTGGACACATTATTGACCAAATCGCATCATTGTTTGTAATGTGTACAATGTACAGTCTGTCAAGTAAGAGCGTGGTCGACTTCACCGACAGGTAATGAAAGATTTCGCTCTAATTCCTTCGCGCACGATAAAGGGAAGCTTTGTCTTTGATGCATTGTCAACAAAGATTAGGTGGTCGTTGATTTTTTCAAAGAGAATCACGTTAAACGCCATGAGTGCTAAGTACGCGTCGCGCTACGAGGCTGTGTTCCTTTGCATCCATTCGAAAGGTCCCAAAATGTCGCAATCAGCGGCTGCTAAATATATGAGAAAGTCGAAGGCATTTGTACAGAAGTGGATACAGCGATACAAAGTGGCTAAAAATGTCGATGATTTACCAGGACGTGGCTCGATAGAGAAAGTGAACAAAAAAGATGAAAGAAGAATAGTGAATTTGTTTTCGCGGAATCCTGCTTTAACACTGCGGCAAGGACAAGCAAAATTAATGGCAAAAGGTTTAGATATATCCTACGAAACTATCCTAACCCATCTTTGTACTCATCATCTGAAATGGCGCAACACAATGAAGAAGCCTCTGTTGACTGAAAAACATGTGACAAAGCGACTCGCTTGGGCGCATGAGAGTATTGATAGAGATTTTGAAAATGTCATTTTTACTGATGAATGTTCTATATAGGCACGTTCTGTCCTCACGCGAGCCTGGTCAATTTCCACCAATAGGCATGTTCAGTGGACCGTAAAACATGGAATAAAGGTGCATCTTTTGGGCTGCTTCTCAAAGCAGGGATTCAGCACTTTGCACCTCTTAACTGACAACCTAAATGCCGAGAAAATGATAAAAATCTACAAAAAGGCTTTACTGCTATCTGCCAAACGATGGTTCATCACAAAAAATGAAGATTGGATTCTGCAGGAGTACAACGATCCTAAACACCGCAGCAAGCTCTGTACTCAGTGGAAGACTCAATCTGGCATCGTTACATTGGATTGGCCGTCGCAGTCGCCCGATGCAAACCCTATTGAAAATGTGTGGGCATATATTAAACGGAAGCTTCGTGGAAGACGCACATACACTTTGAAGCAGTTGTCTTACGAAATTCGTTGGATCTGAAGATCCTTGCCACTAGAATACGCCGTCAAATTAGTAGAAAGCATGCCTCGGAGATGCCAGGCAATTATCGATGCTGGTGGTGACTGGACACATTATTGACCGAATTGCATTATTGTTTGTAATGTGTACGATGTATATATAAATATGAAAGATTCATCAAATACATTTTTTTATAAATTAACACGACCACGCTCTTACTTGACAGACTGTAAGTGGATATACTACAGTAATCCCAAGTGTAAAGAATCGTGGGTGAAGCTCGGCGAAGCAGTAGCATCAACGCCTAAGCGGAATATCCACGGTTCCAAGCTCATGCTGAGCATTTGGTGGGATCAGCTGGGGATAGTGTTTTACGAGAAGCTCCAACCCAATTAAACCATCACAAGGGATCTCTATCGAAGACAAGCCGAGCATTGAAAGAAAAACGGCCGCTATATGAGCAAAGACACGATAAGGTGATTTTGCTGTATGATAACGCTCGATCGCATGTCGCGTCACCGGTCAAAACATACCTGGAAACGCCGGAATTGGAAGTCCTACCCCACCCACCGTACTCTCCAGACATTGCGCCTTCTAATTACTATTTATTTTAATCGATGCCTCACAGCCTGGCTGAGCAGCACTTCACTTCGTATGAAGAAACGAAAAAATGGATCGATTTGTGGATAGCCGTAAAAAAAGTGTCGTTTTTTCGAAGTGGAATTCAAATGCTGCTAGAAAGATGAGAAAAAGTAATCCCCAGTGATGGGCAATACTTTAATTGACTTGTTATTTTATTATTCTTGTTAAATAAAGGATTTATTTTCACATAAAACGGCGCGAACTTATTCACACTCCCAGTACAATAACTTATTATGCGTGAGATGAAATTTATAGGGCCCTTCTTAGGAGAACAATCTAATACATACTTATATGTATAACGATATTTAAAAATTAATTAGTTATCTGCAGGTTGATTTTGTTGTGCGCAAAGGGTTA
Source organism: Chalcis sispes (assembly GCA_949987625.1). Lineage (NCBI taxonomy): Eukaryota > Metazoa > Arthropoda > Insecta > Hymenoptera > Chalcididae > Chalcis > Chalcis sispes. The sequence goes on from OX465097.1 coordinate 32,631,629, forward strand.
TCCGCTTAACGAGTTTGCACCTGGGCTTCTTAAATTTTGATAAATTAAATAATTATTTTATGCGACAATAAACTTTGCATGCCAGTTAAGTAATTTAACGCGGTCCGACGGCAGAAGTCTTGCTGTTACAGTCAGTAAAAGTTATACTGGCTACAGCACAATCTTTATTTTTCTCAAATTATAAAGATTGACTTCAAATTGTTTCTGTTACATTAACTATTTGTTCTAAACGTTAAATTTTAATTTATTTAAAGTTGCACTTCTATCTTTGTTAATAAAATTATTAAATCATTTTTTCGGATAAAATGTATTGGTTGAAGTTAAACAAATTAATTAAAATTGTTGTTTTTCTTGATATAAATTTTATATTTATACACATAAAAAATACCCATAAAAAATTTATATATAATAACGCGCGGTAATAATCTCTCGCGATCCGACGGATCGCGACTAGCCGTCAGACGGGAGTTTAATATTTTTGTTACTTTGTTTTAAATATTTTGTTACGTATATAATTAATTATTATAATTCTTGATTACAGTCAGTTGTTTGATAAATACAATAAAATTTTCATAAAGTAAGATATTGAAATAATTAAAATTTTGTATTCACATGAGATTTTAAGCTATATAACATTATTCATTACACCAAAAAAAAATGCCATTTAGAAAAATATTTTTAAAAAATTCATCACTGTTACTAATTGTGAAACGACCATTAATCTTTTATACATACGAGTCTTTCACACTCATTTACCTCGTATAACATTTTCATGCATTGAACGTATAAATAATAAGATGCAGCATTTTTTAAATAATTTTTGTTTTATGAATAAATGGACATTACCATAAAATATTAAGTTTAATCAAATATAGTGTGTAAAAATCATAGTTAATTAATAATCATAAGCATCAAATAAGTAAGTGCACTGAAAGTTACAAATTGAAAAAAATTATATCGCATTTGCTATAACTTTGCGTATTCCAAAGTCAATTCGTTTAAATTATCATTTTATAAACGAAAAATTTTTATTTTTTGTTTTTTTTAATAGTTTATGGGAAGATAAAACAAAAAAAAAATCTAAAATTAATCATTAAAACTATAAACGAAATAGAATAAGATTTATTTTATTATACAATAATACAAAATATTAGGTGTAGTAAAAAGAAATCCATTATTTTAGCATTAAATTTAAGGTTTTATTTAGCATAGATAGAATGATACGATTTAGGTCAAATATGCACCGTTTTGTTCGACAACTTGTTGCCATTTTGGAGGTAATTTCATAATGCCTCTCTCGTAGAAACCCTTGTCCCTATTGTCGAAAAACTGGGACAGTCGATTTTCACAATCTTCTCTTGAGGCGAATTTTTCACCTGCAAAATCATTCGTCATAGACAGGAACAGGTGGTAATCACTTGGTGCCAGGTCCGGACTATAAGGTAGATGCATAAGAACTTCCCAACCAAGCTCCCGGAGCTTCTGGCGAGTCACTATCGATGTATGCGGCCTGGCGTTGTCCTGATGGAACACCATTCCTCTCCTATCGGCCAAAGCTGGCCGCTTCTGGGCGATTGCTTCTTTCAGACGGTCCAATTGTTGACACTACAGGTCCCAATTAAGAGTTCGGCTGTAGGGGAGCAGCTCATAGTAGATGATTCTCTGCCAGTCCCACCAAACACACAGCGAAACCTTCCTGACTGTCAATCCTGGCTTGGCCACCGTTTGCGCTGGCTCACCGCGATTTGACCACGACCGTAGTCGCTTGACGTTGTCGTAAGTGACCCACTTTTCATTACTAGTAATTATCCGCTCCAGAAATGGATCGATATTGTTGCGATTCAGCAGCGATTCGCAAATGGAAATTCGGTCCATGAGGTTTCTTTGCGATAACTCCTGTGGCACCCATACATCGAACTTCTTTTTATATCCAGCCTTATTTAAGTGGTTCCAAACGGTTTTTCGTGCAATGTTTAGCTCCTGGGCAATCGAAACAGTGCTTAAGTGACAGTCGGACTCGACAATTTCCATTATTTTATCAACATTTTCGACAATTGGCCTTCCAGAGCGTGGTGCATCTTTGACGTCAAAATTACCGGAACGGAATCGACGAAACCAAAATTGCGTGTGATTGGCTGTTACAGTATCAGGACCATAAACACTATTCACATTTTCAGCTGCCTAGCTTGCGTTTTCGCCTTTATGGACGAAAAACTGTAGAATATGGCGTATTTTTTCTTTGTTGGTGTCCATTTTTGACGCATGCTAAAAAAATACCAAGTCAAGCAATCACAAACCTGTATCCAAAGCTTTTTTAGTACGAAATCTTATCTTTCTAACGCCATCTAGTGTAACCCGATCGCACTTTTACAACAGGAGATACAGACTACTAAAGCTATCTATTGGAAAAATAATGGATTACTTTTTACTACACCTAATATTAGTATTTAATTGATTTAAAAAAAAATCAGGAAAAAATTCTACATATTTCAATAAAATACGATATTATTATTATTCTTATTATTATAATTATTATTTTCATTTCTATTTATATCAATTTAATTAAATCAAAGTAAATCAATTTAATTAAATCAAATTTAATTTTATTATTATTATTTTTTGAATTCTACAAAGACTTACAGAAGCTAGAAAAAAAAAAAAATCTGAACTGGGGGTTAGAACCCAAACCGTCAATGCTATAGCTTAAATGAGAGGAATAAGAAGATGAATGAGAAGACATAAGAAGATCAGAATTAAAATTCGCGGTGGAATGGGATAAAACAAGCATAGCAGTACGACGCACACATCGCCGCATATCGATGTATAGTTGAAAATCGAAAGCCCCGCCAATTTTTTTTTCAGTTTTTTTTTTCTCAAGGCCCGTCTACTTGATCGCAAAAAAATCTGATTGGCTCTTAATCTATTGTTAATTAAATAGTAATTTATTTACCGATTTCAATGTAACAAGGTTTTTTTTTAAAAATTTCTCCCTGCATCAAGCGTTATGAATATTTTCACTGCGTAGAGGGACAAGCTGTAGATAAAGGGTGGGCCATTATAATTTTCCCACCTTAATATCTCAAAATCTAAGCAAGATACGGAAAAAAGTTGTGGACAAAAGTTAAAGAAGGCATAAGGGGTCAGAGTACAGTGACCTTAAGTTTAACCTTGGAGTTGACCTTTAAGGTCAGTTGAAGGTCAATTTTATTATTTTTTATAGAAACCCCTATTTTTTATACCAAAATCGGAAAGAGCGAAAAATTCTACATCGAATTTGTTTCAAACAAAATTTTGTTTTATGACCCCCAAGAGGTCAAAAATCAAGGTCGAATATCTTAAGCCGTTTTTTGGATTTTCACTGCATTACCGTGGTGTGTAGGAAAAATAAATTAATAACTCAATTATTCTTTTTGACCTAACATCACCCCAAAGCCTTTAGATACATGCTTATCGCATAATTTTAGTTCATAAGTTCAAGTTTCATTGTTTTGAATTCACATTGTGTTTTACAAATAGGCTTTAGAGATGATAAAAAATGATTCTGATTATTTAAATTTTATGCTTTTTCTCTGATAAGACTAAATCTTAAAGTGGCTGAGAAAGCAACATTCATAATTACTTTTATTGGCGGGAACCCTTACTGGTATAGGACAGCAAATCACCACAACCTTGGAGCCTTATGGATATGATGTAGAATTGTTAACGGATATGTAATTGGTTCGTACATTTTTGATGAAAGTGTCAATAGGAATATCTTTGGACAGTTTGTTAGAGATCAGTTACCAGAACTAAAAAAAAATGTCGATTTAGACAAGTGACAAAGATTGTGTTACCAGAATGATGATTCACCAGTACATTTTACATGGATTATGTGGAATTTCTCGGATAACAATTACGATGGTGCATGGATTGGACAAAAAGGTCCAGTTGCCAGAAATAACGACGTTTAAAGTGAGTCCGATTGTCTCTTACTATTTAGGGTGCTAGATTAAAGTGAGTCCCCTCGCCACTAACTATTCAGGGTGTTGGTTTAAACTGAGTCTCCTCGCCTCTCACTATTCGGGATGCTGGTTTAAAGTGAGTCCTCTAGCCTCTCACTATTCGGGGTGCTGGATTTAAGTATTAGGTTGAAAACTATGAAACAGGCGTTGAATGAAAATAAAAAACGAAAAGCGCAATTTTTCACATTATTTATTATATTCAATTGAAATAATTTCCATTGGCATCTACGACTTATTGCCAACGATTGGGCAAATCATATATGTCTTTTTGAAAAAAAACTTCATTTTTAGAGTTAATAAACAATTCAAAGTATTTTACAAAACAAAAAACGCCCGTTTCATAGTTTCCAACCTAATAAGTCCCTTCGCCTCTCACTGGTTTTACGATTACTAATTTAACTCGGAAGCAAATGTTCAAAGTTATGTACCTCTGCTTTAAGGCACAAAAGCAAACGTCTTTTAAAATGGCGCGCGGTGTTGAGTAAAGTTTGCCTTGGGATCGCAGCACATGCTCGACTAATGAGGTCTTGCATGTTTAATCTTGTCGTAGGCTGTTGTTCGAAAATAACATTTCTTATGTAGCCCTATAAAAAAAAATTCGGTGATGTCATATCAGATGAACAAGCAGGCCAGTTTATAGGACCTCCTCGTCTAGTCCATTTACCATTGTAGTTTTCATTCAAAAAATTCCGCACGATCCGTACAAAATGTGCTGGTGCACCATCGTGCTGGAACCGCATTCTTCGTCGCGTCTCTAAATCTACATCTTCCATCAGCACCGGTAACTGATCTCTAATAAACTGTAAATAGGTATTCCTATCAATATTTTCTTCATAAAAGTAAGGACCAATTAAATACCCATTTACAATTCCACACCATACCATAAGGCTCCAACGTCTTTGATGATTCACTGTTCTATGCCAGTGAGGATTCTCGTCGGACGAATAATGGCAATTATGCCTATTGAGCTCCCCGTCACTTTGAATTTTGGCTTTATCAGAATAAAGCACAAAATTGAAAAAATGAGAATCATTTTCTATCATATCCGAAACTCATCGGCAAAACACAATGAGCTGTTGAAAATGATGAAACTGTAACTTTTGAACTAAAGTTATGTGATAGGCATGGTATCTAAGGGCTCTAAGGATCCTCAAGAAGGTTCTTCTAGGTATATGAATTTCTCTTTTAACTCGGCGACTGCTAATATAAGGGTCAAGATGAATGATTGCAAGAACAGTCACAACACGAACATCATTTTCGTCATATTCATGACGCCTGGGTTAACGGACCAGCTATTCACCACTAGCTCTTTGTGTTAATTGACTTATTGTTCTATGATCAGGATGCCTTCTATTAATAAAGCGTTCTGCGTACAGTATTGCCGCAGCACGATGATTATTATGACTCTCCCCTAGAACCATTATCATATCAACAATATCATTGGGATAACACATCATTCAATAAGTCCCAAAACTAAACCACAGATGGTGCTAGTAGTACCAAACTGGCCACGTTTCCATAGAGTGCAAACCTTTACATGAAACGTGTAAAAATTTCACGTCGATCGGATCACAAACCGCAGAGTTATCGAGGTTAGAGTAAAGTCACTTTGTAATTTGTTTGAAAAATATAAAAAAGCGAGTTTCACGTGTTAATAAAACATTGTTTTTTAATAGGTCAAAACACGGTAGAAGCCCAGCAATGGCTTGAAAAAAATTACCTGGACTCCTCTCCATCCAAACCAACGATTTGTCGTTAGTATGCTGAGTTTAAACGTAGTCGTACGGACACAAACGATGCGGAACGTTCGGGTAGGCCATTGGAAGCCGTTACACAGGAAAATGTGAGTAAAGTGTTAAAAATTGTAATGAAAAATCGCAAAGTGAAGGTCCGTGAGACTGCAGAAATGACACAGATATCATCTAGAAGCGTATTTACAATCCTTCATGAAAAATTGAGCATAAAAAAGGTTTTTTCCAAGTGGGTGCCGCGATTGCTTTCAGTGGAACAAAAACAGCAACAAGTCGACGATTCAGAGAGCTGTTTATCGCTATTTACTCGCAATAAAAAGGATTTCCTGCGTCGATACGTGACCATGGATGAAACATGGATACATCATTTCACTCCGGAATCTAATCGGCAATCATCTGAGTGGCGCATGGCTTACGAAAGCCGCCCAAAGCGTCCAAAAACGCAGCAGTCTGCTGGCAAAGTCATGGCGTCTGTTTTTTGGGATACACATGGCGTGATTTTCATTAAATACCTGGAAAAAGGTAGATCGATCAACAGTAATTATTATATTGACTTGTTAGTACGTTTGAAGGAGAAGATCGCAGCAAAACGACTGCACGTGAAGAAGAAAAAAATCCTTTTTCACCAAGACAATGCACCATGCCACAAGTCCATGAAAACAATGGCAAAATTGAACGAATTGGGCTTTGATTTGCTTCCCCACCCCCTGTATCCGCCAGATTTAGCCCCTAGCGACTACTGGCTCTTTGCTGATCTCAAAAAAATGCTCCAGGGAAAAAAATTTTGCTCGAATGAGGAGGTCATTGCCGAAACTGAAGCCTATTTTAAAGCAAAGGATAAATCTTTTTATAAAAATGGTATAGAAATGTTGGAAAGGCGTTGGAAAGATTGTATCACTCTAAAAGGAGATTACATTGATGAATAAAAATGATTTTTGGAAAAAAATGTTGTTTTCGTTGTTAGTCTCGGGACTTATTGAACGATGTGTTAGTCACGTTTTTATAATTAAGATACAATAATAATTACAATTTTAAAAACTTATAAAAAAAAATGTAGCCCCGACTGCAACTGTATTATAAATGTACTTTCTAAGGTTGGCCGAAATGTAAAATTTAAAAAAATATTGGATGTACAACTTCGTTTTCGCCGTTTTGCAATAAATGGCTGTAGCGGTAAGTGGTACTTTGAATAAATAGATCATAGATGTCATACAATAAGCTTAGGTATTTGTAAACATAACGCCATCGAAATATTAGTCGATTTGTGTCTGCATCATAAAGTTATTCTCGATTAAACATGTCAGCTTACGAGCCAAATTCTCGTCATTTGCGGGAGGTTTTAATTTTCTGCTTTAATATGAAGAAATCTGCGACTGAGGCTCATCGAATGCTCTCAAATACCTATAGTGAGGCCACTATTAGTGAAAGAACGTGCCGAGAGTGGTTTCAACGCTTCAAGAACGGCGATTTCAAGACCAGCATAGCGGTGGAAGAAAGAAGGTTTTCGAAGATGCAGAATTGGAGGCATTACTTGATCAAGACTCGTGTCAAACGCAACAAGAATTGGCAGGATCATTGGAAGTGCCGCAACAAGCCATTTAAAAACGCCTGAGAGTCACGGGAACGATTCAGAAACAAGGAAATTGGGTGCCGTACGAGTTGAACCCGAGAGATGTTGAACGGCGTTTGTGTGTTTGTGAACAGCTGCTTGCAAGGCAAAGACGGAAGGGATTTCTGCATCGCATTGTTACTGGGGACGAAAAATGGGTTCACTACGATAATCCAAAGCGCAGAAATCATGGGGATATCCCGGCCATGCTTCCACGTCGACGGCCAAACCGAATATTCACAGTTCCAAGGTAATGCTCAGTATTTGGTGGGACCAGCTCGGCGTAGTGTATTATGAGTTGTTAAAACTGACTGAAACAATCACAGGCAATCGTTATCGAACGTAATTAATGCGTTTAAGCCAAGCATTGAAAGACAAACGGCCGCAATACAACGAGAGACATGATAAAGTGATTTTACATCATGACAATGCTCCACCTTATGTTGCGAAAGTGGTCAAGACATACTTGGAAACTTTGAAATGGGAAGTCCTACCCCACCCGCCATATTCTTTAGACGTTGCTTCCTCGGACTATCATTTGTTTCGATCAATGGCACACGGCCTGGCTGACCAGCACTTCTGGTCTTATGAAGAAGTAAAAAATTGGATCGATTCGTGGATCGATTCAAAAGATGACCAGTTTTTTCAACGCGGGATTCGTATGCTACCCGAAAGATGGGAGTAAGTAGTGCCCAGCGATGGACAATACTTTGAATCATAAATGTATAACCAGTTTTTTACAATAAAGCCTCGAATTTCGGAAAAAAACGGCGGAAGCAAAGTTGTACACCCAATATAATTAATTTTGTCATTTAACAGTAAGTCACAAGATTTAGAAATTTGTTAACGATTTTCACGATTAAAAATCAGATATTCAAAACATTTATGAGATACGTAACTTTTTAAAGATAAGATAATTAACTTCTTCTAAAATATTTTCGACGTCTACTCTTTATTTCAGTATTGAATATTAATGTTTTCATCATAAATAATAAAGTTGATTTCAAAATAACCTGAAAAGTTAGCTCAAAGGTCAAATTAAAGTTTACCTTTATTTTCATTGTCTTTCTTAACTTAAAATCTATTGAATATTACCCTATCAAATGAATTTTACTAGCAGATTGAATTTTGGGAAAGTAGAGTAGTGATAGATAGTAAGGATAAAATTTGAGATGTGCAAGATACTCGTAAGTACAAGGAAAGATTAGAGGTTTGGGAAATAGAGGTTGATTCCAGAATTAAAAACAGGATTTTATCTCAAAATGTAAAGATGACCTTAAAATAATTGTGAAAGTCAACTTCGACGTCGACTTGAAGTTCACACTTATCTTTATTCCTCTTTCCACCGCAAGCTCTACCCGTAAATGCCTTACTCACCTCTCCCTACAAGCGAGTAGAACTTTGAGTAGGCAGTGTAGTAATAAATAGTATTTGAGATCAATGAGGTGTAAGGGTGTTGGAGAAGAAATGAGTGTGCGTGTGTTTTCCTCATGACATTTGAAAACAAAATGGCGGTGTGATAGCTGATCTTCCAAAGCGCCTTGAAAAAAGGATGAATTTCGGTGGAAAGTTTCCCAATATTACCACATGACCTAATGGCCTAATTTGTGTGTAAATATGTTTAAAACATTTTTATCTAGTGGACCTCATAGGGGTTTTTGGAAATTTTATATTTTTTTTAAATTATACAATTTTAAAGCCAAAAACTGTTTTATTTCGTTAAAAAATTTGAATTAAAACTAACTTTTATTTCATTATTCCTGAAAGTCACGTTACCATGAAAACGCCTTTCAAGGTATTTGACCTTGATTTGTCACTTCCTGGAGGTCACAAAATAAAATTTCTTTTGGACGAAAATAATGTAGAATTTTTCGTTCATTTCAATTCCAACATCAAAAATGGGGACTTAGAGGATGAAACTTGAGATTGGACAGTTAGTCTCAAGAGGAATGGGGTTGAAGGGAATGGGGGGTTTTCGGGGTGGGGAAAGGTAATATGTAATGGCCGGACTTAGGGTTAGTAGGGTAAGTATTGATAGTGCTTTAGATCAATAATAAATTAGTTTATTTTTCCTAAACACCACGGTAATGCAGTAAAAATGCAAGAAACGGCTTCTTAAGATATTTGACCTCAATTTTTGACCTCTTGGAGGTCATAAAACCAAATTTCGTTTAAAACAAATTTCATGCACAATTTTTTTCTCTTTTCGATTTCGGCATAAAATATAGGGGTTTCTATTTAAAAAAATAAAGTTGACCTTCAACTGACCTTAAAAGTTAACTCCAAGGTCGAGCTAAAGGTCACTGTTATCTGACCCCCATGCCTTCTTCAACTTTTATATGAAAGTTTTTTCCGTATCTTGTTTAGATTCTAAGAAATTCGGGTAGGGAAATAAAAATAGCCCGCCCTGTATATATATATATACACATACATACATTCTGTAAAAAAGTGCCGGAAATTGTTGATTTAAATCTGGCGGGGCAACTTAGGCAGGTAAAATTTTCTTTTCTAGGCTGGTACAACTGTCCTTAATTACTATGCCAAGTTTAAGCAAAATCTGTCAACGAGTATGTTTACAGTAGCTGGTTAAGTCAGTGGCCTTCAGCTCACGCGCTGAATTTTGTTTTATGGCCTTAATCGACTGAAAACGGGTGCCACGGAGCGGCAATTTAAGTTTTGTGAAGAGGAAGAAGTCACAGGGAGCCAAATCCGGCGAATACGGTGGTTGTTTAAGCGTGTTCGTTGAGTTTTTGGCGAGAAAGTCGGTCACAATCGTAGCTCCGTGAGACGGCGCGTTATCGTGTCTTGCGGCTACCTTTTTCATGCCCAAAATATCAATTAAAATCGTACGTTTAGACTCGTGGGATATCTCAAGTTCATATGTCATCTTTTTCAAGCTGGTATGATGGTTTTCAAGCACCATTTCCTTAATTTTATCGACGTTATCTGCGGTCGAAGTCGTCGATGGGCGTTCGAAACGAGGCAAGTCTTCGACGACTTAACGACCCTCCTTGAAGGCCTTGTACCACTCATACGCACGGATTTTCGATAGTGCTTTATCACCAAAAGCCTTTTGCAACATTTTTAATGCATCGGCACACGAAATTCTATTCGCAACACAAAATCTTAGACAAATTCTTTGTTCAACGTAATCACCCATTGTAAAAAATCGCCACGCACTATTGACATCGACTGACTTAACCAGCTACTGTAAACACACTTGTTAACAGATTCCGCTCAAACTTGGCATAGTTATTAAGGACAGTTGTACCAACCTAGAAAAAAAAATTTTACTTGCCTTAATTGCCCCGCCAGATTTAAAGCGACAATTCCCAGTATTTTTTTGACAGAATGTATACATATATATATATATATATGGGGTGTGCCATTTTAATCGCCCCACGCGAATAACTGTGAAAATATGTCCTTTGGAAAAAATATTTTGGATAAAAGTTGTTGGGTTTCAAGGGGGATATCCAACGGTGACCTTTACTGTGACCTTGACAATGATCTTCAAGGTTATTTAAAGGTCAAGTTAGTTTTTTTAAATCAGAACCTCTACTTTTGACTCCGAAAATAGAAAGAGCGCGAAATTTCACGTCCGAATACGACCTTGACCATGACCTTCAAGGTCATGTTAAGATCAAGTTAGTTTTCTTAAATGAAAATCCGTAATTCAAACGCCGGATTTGGAACGAGGCAAGATATGAGATCCGCCCATTTAAGGGAAGTATCTAAATACCTAGCTAGTCGAGACAAGGCATGGAGTCATCCAGTTAAAGAAAGACTGTTAATATGCAGCCAGTCAAGGCAACGAGTTCGCCTAGTTAAGGAAAGACTCGTAGCACCCAGCCAGTCAAGGCAAGGTAACGAGTCCGCCCAGTCAAGGGAAGATTCTTAGAACCCAGCCAGTCGAAGTAAGGCAACGAGTCCGCCCAGTCAAGGGAAGACTTATAGCACCCAGCCAGTCAAGGCAAGGCAACGAGTCTGCCCAGTCAAGGGAAGAATCTTAGTACCCAGCCTGTCAAAGCAAGGCAAGGAGTCCGTCCGGTCAAGAAAAGACTCTTAGAACCCAGCCAGTTGAGGCAAGGCAACGAGTCGGCTCAGTAAAGGAAAGACTTATAGCACCCAGCCAGTCAAGGCAAGGCAACGAGTCCGCCCAGTAAAGGGAAGAATCTTAGAACCCAGCCTGTCAAAGCAAGGCAAGGAGTCCGTCCAGTCAAGAAAAGACTCTTAGAACCCAGCCAGTTGAGGCAAGGCAACAAGTCGGCTCAGTAAAGGGAAAACTCATCGTACCCAGCCAATTAAGACGTTCCTGAAAACAGATTTTCAATAAGTCGTCCATTTTCTTGAATGCACATATTTATTTTTTAAAAGAAACTCAGACGGTTCCTCTCTAATGTTTCAACCGTGATAGATTCGAAAACTCTCTTTATTCTTCCTTTTATGTTCTCTGTGGTTGTTGAAGCTTGCGCAAATACTTACTCTTTTACAACACCTGATAGAAAAGAATCCATTGATGTATGATTTGGTGATCTGACTGGCCATTTATGTACTTGGTTGCCAAAGCCAATTCAATGATTAGGACATGTGGTATCCAAGAATGCCTTAACTAGTAGTGTACGATGTGCTGGTGCCTCATATTGTTGAAACCACATGATTTGTCTCAAGGCTAACGGGACGTCCTAAAATAATTGTAGTACTTCATTCTGGAGAATATTTAAATAAAAAAAACCATTCAAATTATTATTATTTAAAAAAAAATGGAGCTATTACATTATTTCTTAATATACATCTCTATACATTTAATGACCACCATCTCTGAACATGATGATCTTTTTGTCAATGATAATTTACTTGGGAATAGTAATGGGCATTAAGGAGATTGACACCTTTCATATTGTCAAATTTCACCTCGTCTGTAAATAAGAATTTGTTGAAATAGAAAGGATCTTGGCGCATTCTAGTAGATGCCCATGTACAAAAATTGAAACGCCGCTGGTCATCTCCGATCTCAAGACCATAAGTGAGGAGGACATAGTATGGATGGAATTCCAAACTTTTCAAAATGCGGCTAGTCGTTGCTTTTGGAACTCCATGCGTTCGACTGATTTGCCGAGTAGATGTGGGGATCATCAGCAACCGAAGCCAACACACCTAGTACAATATGCTCTCTAGAACCACTTTTGCGCCTTTTTCGTGTCAGATCACCTTGTTTAGCTCTACTCACTAATCGCTTAATAGTTTTTCTATCTGGATGTCGAGAGTCTGGATATTTTTCTGCATAACGCCTTTCTGCAGTTCTGTAATTGTCTTGACACTCGCCAACAATCTTAATCATATTAACTATTTCCTGTGGCGTATAATTAGCCATCACGGATGAAAATGTAAGTCCAAAGATAAAATAATTTAAACACTCTTAATTACAAAGATCAAAATTATTTGAATTAAAACTTTTTTCGTACAGACCTTATAACGAAAAAAAATTTCAATTTTTTCTTATCACTGATCATGATGCCATGATTCGTTTCTATGTAGGAGAGAGTTAAAGGTGCGGAACGGGGGTTCAAAGGAAAGAGAACTCAGCAGCTGAAATACAATGTCATTTCTGTAACTGAGCAGAAGTCGTCCCCTAAACTAAACTGGCCAAGGTCATAATTTAACGTCACATTTTTTGCACTCATTAATGTCGGCATGAAAAAAGTGATGTTCGTCAATAATTATTACGACCTTAATATGTCTTTGACCTCAAGATGAAGGTTGAAATCATAAGCCATCGTAAGATGTTTCACTCTTTCTATCTCTACGTCTAAAGGTAGGGTTTCCCCATTGCAAAAACTAACTTTTTCGCCTTTGAATAAACTTAAAGATCGTGATCAAGGTCATAATAATATTAGGACGTAAAATTTTCCGCTATTTCTATTTCCGTGGTCAAAAGTAGGGGTTTCCATTTAAAAAAACTAACTTGACCTTCAAATGACTTTGAAGGTCATCGTCAAGGTCACAGTAAAAGTCACCATCGGATGCCCTCCTTGAAACCCTACAACTTTTGTAACAAATATTTTTTTCCAAAGCACATACTAGGCTGTTCAATAAGTTTCGGGGTTCGATAAGAAAAACACAATTTTATAGTTTAAAATACACTTTATTATTCAGTATAGTCTCCCTGAACATCAATAAACTTGTTCTAACGAGATTCTAATTTATGAATTTCATCCCTGAAGTGAGAATCTGGAAGGGCTGAAAAATACGCTTCCACGTCTGTTATGACCTTATCATTTGATGAAAAACGCTTTCCACGCATAGATTCTTTAAGGTCTGGAAACAGATGGAAGTCGCTAGCGGCCAAATCTGGTGAATACGGTAGATGCTCCAACAATTCGAACTTTAATTCATAGACTTTAGCCATTGTCAAAATGCTCTTGTAACACGGTGCATTGTCCTGATAAAAAAGGATATTTTTCTTCTGCAAACCGGGTCTTTTTTCACGAATTTTTTTCTTCAGATGATCTAAAAGGTTACAATAATATCCAGAATTTATTGTTTTACCAGTTTGCAAGTAATGCCCAAACAAAATTTCCTTCGCATCCCAAAAAACTGATGCTAACACCTTCTTGGCCAATTTCTGGACACGAACTCGTTTTGGAGCCGAAGAACCAAGTTCACACTACTCTTTAGCCTCTTTTTTTGACTCAGGATTATGGTGATAGACCCAAGTCTTATCCATAGTGATGAATCAACGCACAAAATCCACTTCATCCTTTTGAAAACGTTCTAAATGTTGCTGAGAAAGTCGCATTCGAATGTGTTTTTGTTCCATTGTTAGTGAATGTGGCACCCATTGTGCACACAGCTTTCTGAAACCCAATACTTCAGTCAAAATATTGCTTACACTACCCAATGAGATGCCTAGGGCTTCTACTAAATCTCTTTCAGTCACTCGACGATTTTCCAATATGATATCCTGTATTTTTTCTACGATTTCTGGTGTTGTTGCTGTTTTTGGATGTCCTTGACGTCGATCGTCTTCAAGGCTTGTACGACCACGTTTAAATTCAGCAACCCATCTTTCTACTGTACTAATTGAAGGCGAAGAGTCCTTATATACTTTTAACATTCGTTCATAAATTTCCTTTGCTTTTAAACCTTCCAAAAATAAAAATTCAATCACTGCACGATACTTGATTTTTTCCATGGAAAAAAAATACTGTGACGCGTCGATACTAAATGGCTTGTAAACAAAGAATGAATTGACAGATTGAAATCAAACTTTACACACGTTCATATGAAGAGTGTACCGACATAACAAAAAAAATCTAGGCTAATAGCAACACCCTCTCTTATCGAACCGCAAAACTTATTGAACAGCCTGGTAAATAAGAAGACTATAGAGGATGCATACCCTCTGCCAAATATAACAGATATTTCAGATAAATTAGGAGAAGCAAGTTATTTTACATGCTCTGACCTGGCTAGCGGATTTCAACAAATAGCCATGAAACTAGAAGATAAATAAAAGACCGCCTTTACTACCCCGAATGGGCAGTATCAATATGTTCGCATGCCAGAGGAATTGAAGAATGCACCTGCTACCTTTTAAAGATTTGTAGATAACGTCTTAAAAGGACTTAAGAACACGGGAATGTTAGTGTACCTCAATGACATAATAGTATATGCAAGGGATTCGCAGGACCACGGTAGAAAAGTGAGACAACTTTCGATCGGCTAAGAGACTCTAGACTGGTTTTACAGTCCGACAAGATAGAATTTTTAAAGCGGGAAGTTCCATTCCTAGGACATTTCATCAGTGAAAGAGGGGTTAAATCAGATCCCAAGAAGATTTCGGCAGTAAAAGAGTTTCCTAAGCCAACTACCATAAAAAATATTTAGCAATTCTTGGGACTGGTAAGATACTATCGGAGATACACAGACAATGTCTCAAACATAGCAAAACCGCTAATCGATCTTTTAAAGAAAGACCAGCATTAAAGTGTTCGGGGACCACAACAAGACCAAAGTTTTGAAACACTAAAGAAACGATTATGTAAAAGTCGTATTTTAATCTATCCAAACTTCGAAAAAGAATCTACTCTGACGACCGATACATCTGCCCGTGCAATTGGAGCAGTACTAAATCAAGATTAAAATGGATTCGATCATTCTATAGCTTACATATTAATCGAAAAATCTAAATAAGGCCGTAAAAAATTATAGTACTACAGAAAAGGAATGTTTAGCCGCGCTATATGCCATGCATCAATTTCGACCATACTTACGGGGAAGAAGATTTATTTTACGAGCAGACTATGAACCACTTAACAAGATACATAGTAGAACTGACCCCGGGCAACGACTAATGCGCTGGATGTTCAAATTTACAGGACGTTAATACATATTCAAGTATAAACCTGGATGATTAAATAGCAACGAGGATGCTTTGTCTCGCGATCCATTAATAATCGTCATTGAGCAATAAATTAATAATACATTAGCTCAACTTAGAGTACTAGTATTAAACAAAGTAGACTCCCAGCGAAGGAAAGATAAGAAACCAAAAGTTCCAAGATTGAGAAGCCTTTGCAGAATACAACGATCAGTTAATGGCAAGTCAAGAACGAGGCAGGCCACCTGGTTTAAAGACTGCTAAAGCAATACCTAATTTAGAACACAGCACTATAGCTCAGAAAACTTAAGCTAAGATAAAACAAGACTTAAGAAACAACCCTAGCACATCGAGAGCGGCAACTTCCAAAGCACCAAGAAGTATCCGTGAGCCCTTATCTGGGAAAATATCCAGTAATACCTGTACTCAAAGGTTCAATACTAAACAACCCGTTATACCCACTAAAATGTATAAATTATCGGAGGTCTCTTGAGTATCTATACTCAAAGGTTTAATACTAAACAACCCGTTATAACCACTGAAATGTTTAAATTATCGAAGGCCGCGAATGACGAGATAGCTCTAAATCAAGAATCATTAACGGCCAACCCACCTACGCAAAAAAAGATTAAACTTAGTTCAGAAATGATATCAGAGTGTACAGACCTACTTAATAGTAACACTGATACAGATGGAATGCCACCGCGAGTGGACCCTAGGAGAAGCAGGTTGTGAGAAGAAACCACGAAAGATTCAGACCTCGACATCGACCCTCGGCATAACAAACTAAGGCATAAATTACCAATTTGCCTCGAAGTAACTGCTGACTCGGGAAGTGAAACTGAGGAAGTCACGGCGTCGGAAGAGAATCCAGAAGAACACGCAGACTATCCACATGAAGAACCTAAGGGCTTAAAACTGCTAGCGTCAAATGAAAAATTAAGTTACGAAATATCAAAAATAAAGAAGCGACGGAAGACTGGAGAAATTTTAACGAATCCTTAACCAAGGATTTACGATAGAGTATACAAGCGATACTACCACAACTCTGATGAACCGCTGCTAGGCAGAGACGATACACACGGAGATAAAAATAATTTCTCCTAGGGAGACATAGTAAACCCCGATTTTCAGGAATATTTAGAGACTCTAGATGATGACAAGACTCTCAACGACGACATCATAGAACAGCAGATTATAGGTTTGGGGCAACAACACACGGATAATAGGAAGAGTCCTACTCACCCAACACAAGAAAATGAAATCAACTACGAAATGGGCTGTGATGCCAACGTAGAAGAATCAGATAATGTATCCAAAATACCGAGCGAAACACCAGAGCCCAGCTCTGACACACCTTTCTGTTGCAGCCAACAACCAAAAGCTACAAGTACTCCTCCACCAGGAAAAGCAAAGAAACATTTACGCTTTAGCGATTTAATTGAGATCCCCGAAATTTCTCAAGGAACCTTCCGGAACACCAACAAAGATAAGAATAAGTTACGGCCAACCACCCAGAAATACCATTGACGAGTAACTACCCTTAATATCATTATATATGTCTATAACTAACTCGCATAAGACTACTACCACGGATCACATCGATCTAAGCTCGGATGACTCTAAATCAGAAACCTCCGATGAACGACAACCCTTGCCCTTACTGAATTCAAAAACTAATATTAATACATCACGACAATATCTGACCTACAAGAGAGACAATTTAGTAGACTTTCTATTTAGTGATATCAAGAGCATGACATCTACAACAAGATTATTAGTTGACATCGGAGAAATAAATCCAATGAATTTGAAAAAGTCAAGACCATAGGTGGTCTAAATCCTGCTCACACCACATAAAAATCATAACATAATATCAGTAGTTATAACAAACAAGTATTTTGATAATCTCACTATGCCGAATTAAAGGATTGCCCTTGCGAACCTTAAAACTGCAAAGACTCAAAGAAACCTTAACAGCTTTTGCATTCTTCGGAGGAGGGGCATGTTATATACCCTCAAAGCAGGCTTATTAGCCCAACTCCTAACGGAAACGTTTGGAGGTAGTTTAATAACCCTAACCTTTTGATATGAAAAGGTAGATTTTCCTGTCCTCAAAGAAAGAGTAGTTATAATACAAGGCTTACGCGAAAGTCTAATAGGAAGACATAGATGGGTAAACTAAACCAATCAAGAAATCAGAGAAAGGCACTATTGGCCTGGTATGAGAAATGATGTTTTGGATCATGTCAGAAAATGTCGTGCATGCAGTATAAAAATTGATTCAAGATGACAGAGCCCATCATTATAACAGATACCATGATAGAACTATTTGTCAAGGTCCCCATCGACACCGTAGGCAAATTGAGAGTGACTCCTCGAGGCAAAAGCAACATGCTTACAATGCAATGCAATTTGATCAAATACCTTACAGTGGTGCCAATACCTAATTTACGATCCATCACTATAGCTAATGCACTGGCTGAGCACCTAATATACTAATATGGTGCTCCTAAGGCGATATTATCAGATAGAGGAATCAGCATTCTGTCGGATCTAACAGAAACACTTATAAAGACATTTAACATACGACACCTTACCACATCAGGATATAGACCACAAACTAATAGATCATTAGAAACAAGCCATGCATCATTAACTGACTTTATTAGGATCTGCTCGAAATCTTATAATGACTGAGATAGATTAATACCATTTGTTGCGTTTACCTAAAATACTAATTTATATTCAGACACGAAATTCACTCCCTACAAACTAGTTTTTGGAAGAATTGCAAGATTTCCTCTAAGAATATCCAATGAAAAAAGGCTGAAAACGTATAATACATACGTACGAGACTTACTTCTCCGCTTAGACAAGATGAAGTAAATCGCCAGAGATAATCAGGTAAAGACTAAATTACAGTCCAAAGTCCGATATGGCAGTAGAAGTAAAAGACTTAATGCCAAAGTTGGGGGCTGTATACGTTCTCAGGAAAATAAGGGCCTCAAAGTATGATAAATACTATAGCAAACCCTTAAAAATTGTTAAAATAGTGGGTAGAAATAACGCTATATTAGAATAACCTGATGGCAAGCGTATTAGAAAACACACCGATGAATTAAAATCAGCTTTCAACTGAAAGAAGTAATCGTTTTAGGAAGTCCTGGCCCAGCTCCGCCATTTTATCTACGAGATAATTCTAAACATCGAAATTTCTTTGGCCCTCACAAAAAAAATTTCGAAATAGAACCAATAAAAGAAAGCCCAGTATACTATAATACAATAAAAGTCTGTAAAACATTTTAAGACCATTTAGTTACGTGACAA
The DNA here is from genome assembly GCA_949987625.1 of Chalcis sispes. Taxonomy (NCBI): domain Eukaryota; kingdom Metazoa; phylum Arthropoda; class Insecta; order Hymenoptera; family Chalcididae; genus Chalcis; species Chalcis sispes. Next base: position 32,650,703 of record OX465097.1, read on the forward strand.
ATACAATGTCAAATGAGAGAACGTAAAAGAAATCAAGAAAATATGAGAAACCAGAAAACCAACGACCTTGATGGTAATAAACCAAAGACCAACAAAGAAACTACCATGAGACCCGAAGGGATTATCAATCAAGTCTCGCAGACCTCACAAGAGTTTAAGGAAAAGACCATGTACATACAGAGGATGAACACACTGTTGAGCAGACCATTAATATTAGAAAGGATAATGATGACTACGAGAACTGAGATCCAGTCTCATTACTTAAGACAAAAGAAGAATGAAGATGTACATAGGGTGTCCCATTTTAATCGCCCCACTCGAATAACTCTGAAAATATGTCCTTTGGAAAAAATATTTTAAATAATAGTTGTAGAGTTTTGAAGGGGACATCCAATGGTGACCTTTACTGTGACCTTGACAATGGCCTTCAAGGTCATTTGAAGGTCAAGTTAGTTTTTTCTAATGAAAACCCCAACTTTTGACCCCGGAAATAGAAAGAGCAGAAAATTTTACGTCCGAACACGACTATGTCCTTGACCACAACCTTTAAGTTTATTCAAAGGCCAAAAAGTTAGTTTTTGCAATAGGAAAACCCTACCTTTAATTGTAGAGATAGAAAGAGTGGAACATTTTACGACGGATTATGATCTTGACTTTGACCTTGAGGTCAAAGACATATTGATGTCGTAATAATTATAGACGAATATCTCTGTTTTCATGCCAAAATTAATGAGTGCGAAAAGAGTGACGTTGAATTATGACCTTTGCCAGTCTATATTAGGAGACGACTCCTGCTTAGTTAAAGAAACGCCATTGTGTTCCAGCTGCTTAATTCTCTTTCTTTTTAACCCCCGTTTCGCACATCTAACTCTCTCCTACATAAAAACGAACCATGGCATCATGATCAGTGATCAGAGAAAATTGGATTTTTTTTTCGTTATAAGCTTCATACCAAAATAGTTTTAATTCCAATAATTTTGATCTTTGTAATCGAAAGTGTTTGAATTATTTTATCCGTGGACTTTCATTTTTTTCCGTCGTGGCTGATTATACGCTACAGGAAATAGTTAATATGATTAAGGTTCTTAGCGAGTGTCAAGACAATCACATAGCTGCAAAAAGGCATAATACAGAAAACTATCCAGACGCTCGACATCCAGATAGAAAGGCTATGAAGCAATTAGTAAGTAGAGCTAAACAAAGTAATCTGACACAAAGAAGGCGAAAAACTGGCTCTAGAGAGCATATTGTACTAGGTGTGTTGGCGTCGGCTGCTGATGATCCTCATACTTCTACTCGGCAAAATCGTCGAATGCATGAAGTTCCAAAAACAACTACTAACCGCATTTTGAAAAATTTAAATTTCATCCATACCATGTCCACCTCACGCATGGTCTTGAGATCGAAGATGACCAGCGGTGTTTAAAATTTTGTAGATGGGCATCTAATAGAATGCGCCAAGATCCTTTCTATTTCGACAAATTCTTATTTACAGACGAGGCGAAATTTGACAATATGGTAGGTGTCAATCTCCATAATTTTCATTACTATTCCCAAGTAAATCCTTATTGGCAAAGGGATCATCGTGTCCAGATGGACTCCTTGCCTTGCCTCGACTGACTGGGTTCTAGAAATCTTCCCTTGACTGGGCAGGCTCGCTGCTTTGCCTTGACTGGCTAGGTGCTATAAGTCTTCCCTTAACTGGGCGGACTCGTTGCCTTGCTTTGACTGGATAGGTATTCAGATACTTCCCTTTAACGGGCGGATCCAATATCCTGCTTTGTTTAAATTACGGCGTTTAAATTACGGGTTTCTATTTAAAAAAACTAACTTGACCTTAAAATAAACTTGAAGGTCATGGTCGAGGTCGTATTTGAACGTAAAATTTTCTGCTCTCTGCATTTCCGTGGACAAAAGTAGGGGTTCGTATTTGAAAAAACTAATTTGCCCTTCAAAGGACCTTGAAGGTCATTGACAAGGTCACAGTAAAGGTCACCATTGGATGTCCCTGTTGAAACCCGACAACTTTTATTTTAAATATTTTCCAAAGGACATATTTTTAGAGTTATTCGCGTGGGGCGATTAAAATGGGACACCCTGTATATAAGATTAATACATATAGTAAAGAATTAATACATATAAGTATACTAAAACTTAGGTGATATATTAGCTGAAATCTTGCAAAGGCAATCAAAATGATTCCATTTCGCAGGCGTGCATAGTTAATTTTTATTACAACATGTTAATTAGTAAATCAGTTTGATTGTTTCCCTAGATATTGTTAACTTGTATTAACCAAACTACCTATAAACCACAAAAAAAGTATACACGAGCATCTAGGTTAAGAATCTTTTCATGTAAAGGCAATCTAAACAGTTTCTATTTTTCTATCTTCATGGTCTATTATAAATATTATAAAATGGATTTAGATTACTTACTATCCTAACATTGTTAAGTAAAGTAACCATTTTCTAAATTGAGAATTTTTACAATATAAAACTAGCAACAATTATAGATATTATCTGCTAGAGTAAATTCATTCGTGTAAAGGCAATCTAAACAATTTTCAAATCAATTAATTCGCATCTCTTACAAGTACAATTAATCTAATTTAGATTTCCTACAACTATAATATTATTATAAGGAATAACAAACCTATTCAGTCACATATTCTCCTATATTTAATCATTCAATGGCGAACCAGGAAACTATTCATATATAATTCTATACATAATATCGTGTATTTAATATTAATAATAACCATGAATAATGAAACTTAAGTATAGTTTAAAAATCGATCGTAAATACACAGACGACGTAGCACGTCAGCTGTTTACTGGGACGGTACACGTCTTTAAGAGGGGAAGGATGTTACTTGACGTAAAACTTAAAATTTTAATTAAAATTATCTATTCTTGGAAGTACAAATTAGTTCGGCCCGTTTTTAAAAGATGGCTCTGTCTATTATAAATATTTAATAGTAATAGCTGAAGTCGGCAGTTTCAGAGGGGTTAGACATTTGTCAATAATATTCAGTTTATATCACTCCAAGATTCATAAAAAAATTTTGTTTTCAACTGTGTCAGATATGCTCAGTTTTGTGTTAACTAAGCAGCATTCGCGGGATGTTTTAGTTTTCTGTTTTAATTGGAAGAGAAGTGCAGTTGAAGCGCATCAAATGCTTGAGAAAGTTTATAGTGACAATGCTCCAACTGATAAATCTTGTAGAGAATGGTTTCGACATTTCAAGAATGGAGATTTCAGCGTTGAAGACAAAACTCGGTCTAGACAGCCAAAAAAATTCGAAGACAAAATGTTGGAGGCATTACTCGATGAAGATCCGAGTCAAACGCAAGAGGAGCTTGCAGAATCATTGGAAGTGACTCAACAAGCAGTTTTTGTACGATTGAAATCCATGGGAATGATTCAAAAGCAATTCAATTGGGTACCTTTAAACTGAAACCGAGAGACATTGACAGGCGATTTTTTTGTTACGAGCAGCTGATTCAAAGGCAACAAAAAAAGCGTTTTTTACATAAAATTGTTACTGAGGATGAAAGATGGATATTCTATAATAACCCTAAGAAGAAACAATTCTACGCTTTACCCGCTCAATCATTGCCATCGATCTCAACATCAACACCGAAGCTGAATATTCATGGTTCGAAGATCATGTTGTGTATCTGGTGGGACCAAAAGGGTGTTGTACACTATGAGCTGCTACAACCTGGCGATACCATAACGGCTGATCGGTATAGGCTGCCATTGATTCGTTTGAGCCGTGCATTAAGAGAAAAACGGCTGGAATACAAGCAAAGACATGACAAAGTTATTCTTCTGCATGACAAAGCTCGGCCTCATGTCGCAAAAGTTGTGAAAAAATATTTGGAAACGCTTAAGTGGGATATTTTGCCGCCTCTACCGTATTCTCCGGACATTGCTCCTTCTGATTACTGATTGTTCCGAGGGATGCAGCACGATCTGGTAGGTCATTGGTTCACTTCTTCCGCGAAAATCGAGAATTTGCTTCTAACTTGGATCACCTCATAAGACGAGACATTTTTTCGAGATGGAATTCGAAAATTGTCTAAGAGGTGGGAAACAGTAGAAACTAAAGATAGGCGATACTTTAATTAATCTTGTAATTCTTTTGATTTTAAAATAAATGCATTTTTGACCGCAAGAAAATGGACCGAATTAATTTGTACTGCCAATATAATTATCTATATTTAATTATTTAAATAAGAATCTTTAAATTATAAATCAATTCCTCAACCAATTTTATAGATTCATAAGTATAAATGAATTAGCAATTAACTAAACTAGTAAAAGATATACAAGAAACCATATTTTATCTTTCACCAATGAAAACCATAAGAACAAATATGTAGTATATAAATGTTAAATGATTACTGTAATGTGTGAAAATGGATCATCTCTCTCTCTCTCTCTCTCTCTCTAATTCTCGCTCTTCCTTCCTCGGACCGAGAAGCCTGCCTGAAAGAGGAGGTCCGAAAAACTTGCCTTCCCCCGAATTTTCCAGCCAATAGGAAAATTGCGGGATGGCTTCTCCCACGTGCTTAAATACGACGCAAAATTTTCACCAAGATGCAGACCTCAGGCAGCACTTATGGGAACCACTTGAACTCAATTACAAAGAAGTTCTTACCACAAGCAGACTTCAAGCACCTACGAGGAAGTTATCACGGCAACCCACAAGATTTTTGCTGGTCGATCAGCAGCTCCAGTGGTTGCGCGCGCGCACACATACACACACGCACACACACACGCACACGCACACATTCGCGCAAACACATTCGAACCCACACACACACACACACACGCGCGCGCGCGCGCGCACACACACACAAATATATATATATATATATATATATTGTGACGCCACTGGGGATCAGGGTGGCGTACAAATGTAAAGGGGGAAAGCGGGCGGGTTGCTTGCTCGTGCAAGTAAGAACAACCGATTACAATGACACACGGACAAATACTTTTATTAAAACTAAAATTACTGAATACAAGAAATTATCGCGTTTTTACGCGAGCCCAGGGCGCCAGCCACAATCGTGTAGCGCGGTTTTTTGCGCGTCAAATTGTTGCGCGTCAAATTGTTGCGCGTCAAATTGTTGCGCGGCTAACTCACGTTTAAAGCGGTCGCGGGCGTACAGCCTACACTAACGGCCGAAAAATGGCGCGTAACTCGCGACGCGGTCGCACACACCAGCCGGGAAGGATACGGGGACGAGTCGGGGAAGACGTGCCTCCTGGAAGATGCCACTGCACCTTGGCACTCACCAGATATTCTCTTCACACGCGACTACTACTCGGACGCTCGCTTGTTCGTATTGCTTACGACGACCAAAATTTTAATTAGCGACTAATGCCTATGGTTATCCCGAACGAAGTGAACGAGAAGCTCTTGCGTGGCACTCTCGCGAGCGCGGATTTAGATAATCGTTCTGCGCTGGCGCAACGTACGTGTAAAGTACGTTACGCGACGCAGCCGCCGCGCGCGCTCAGCGCTGTCGGCAGTTGATATTACTGCTCGCCAGCAGCGCGCGTTTAGGTTATCCGCTCGCGAGTGCCAGTGTTGTTGTTTCTTCCTTGGAGCGGCGAGAATCTACCTCAGATGTACGGAGGATTAAGGTAAGTCGACGCGTCCCATAGCTGGTAGGCGTCGACTAATTTGTCTATCTTCTTTCTGTGTCAGGTGCGGCCGTACTGCGGGTCAACAGCTGCGGCTCGGACGATGAGCGGTTGAGAAAGCTAAGCAGCGGTGTCGGGGACAGCGATAGCCTGCTTGCAGCGGCAGCGAGGCAACACTATCAGACACCTCCAGGTGCGTATTTACTTGCACTCAAATGCTGTGCTTCTATGTTTTGCCTGCCTTCTAACCTCCTCTTTCGCTTTCCTATGATGTTGTGTGGCAGCTTGTACGTCCTTCCATGGTGCAGCTGCTACTATTATTTCCTTCCTTGTCTAATTACTGTCTGAGAGGTTGCAGGTACGTGGACCGTTACGAGGGCAGGAAGGAGCTTAGAGAGGAAGAAGCTTGGAGAGGAACCCTGCTGCAGTGTGTGCAAGCACTGCCTCAAATAGCCAGGGGCTCCTGAGACTAGCTCCTTGCTAGAGCCTGTGATTGAGCTCGAAGCCCCTGTACCTGGGGAAGGTACAGTATGTACAGCCCTGCGTGGCTGTTAGTTAGGGTGAGCGTGGCAGTCCTGTGAGGCTGCCAAGATTGTAAAAGGTGGGTATTTCAGCTACGAGGAGGCGCACAAGCTATGCTTTGGCCTCCTCATGTAACTGGTGCAAAACACCACGTCACAATATATATATATTTATTCATTTATTTATTTATTCATTTATTCTTTCTCTGTAAAGTTTTTTTAAGAACAGCGCTCAGTCCCGAACTACACCATCGCATCCTCAAAAGAAAAGAAAAAAGTAAAGCTCCAACACTCCTCTGCCATCCTGAGCCCGTAAGCTCAACTGCTTAGGCTCAAAAAGACAGCGACCAGACGGGTTACATTGAATTGACGCATAGTAACGTCGCAACCAACGTTACACACCAGTTATGACCTTGACCATGACTTTCATGGTCATTTTGAGGTCAAATTAATTTTTTTAAAGGAAAGTCTCTGCCTTTGGTTATGAAAATGGAAGAAGGCAAAAAACTTATGCGGGATATCTTTTACCGCGACATTGACCATGACCTCAACCATCGCCTTTAAGGCTATTTAAAAGTCAATTACATTATTTCAAAAGGGAACTTTAACTTTTAATTCCAATTTTAATACGTAATAATTTCATTAGCATTCTGCCAACAGTAGACAAATAATGATGGTCCTCTTAGTTTACTTACGCATATTAAAAATTAAAAATAAAAAAGCAGTAAATGTTTTTTAATTTATTTTCATTATAAATTAAGTTGAACAAAATTAGACATGCAGAAACTAATATTTTTGCAGCAAATAATACTTTTCTCAATAAATAAAGATTCTTTTCTAACAATAAGAGAAGTTTGATAGTCTCGAATTTTGTATTATTATTGCCTTGATTCAACATTCTGATAATCGGCGATCAACTTCAATAAACAATATATTGTAGTTTATTACAATTATTCTGGAAACGTAAATGAATATTTTTTTGGTTAGTTTCTTGATTGTGAATTTGGTTGCCATATAGTGGCTTCTGAAGTTATTACTAATTTAAATCAACTTTGTCATTAATTGTAAGTTTATTTGAAATCAAAATATGAATGCGAAATTGAGGCATCATTTTGAGAAATTTTGAGTTTCTTCAAATTCTCTTATTCTTAAAAAAATTCGTTATTTAATTGAAGAAATAATTTATTTGTTTGTTTATTTTTCAAATTAAATTTGTTTTAATTCAAGTTATATTTTTTATTTTGATATTTTCTCATTATGCCTAGCTGCATAGCTAATGAAATTGTCAATATTCTCCTTGAGTTAAGAGAATGTCGACAAAACTACGTTCAAGCTTCAATTTTGTATGCTGCTAGATTCCCCAAAAGATGTCATCCCAATGACACTGTTATTCCTAACATTGAGTTGCGTAGCCGAGAAGGTAAGTAGAGAAGGTATGTTTGCTCGTAAAATGAGGTCCATGTTAACAGAAGATTATGCTAATAATCCTAAAATAAATGCGGTACTAGCTATGGTGTTCCTGGATCCTCAAATAAGTTTACGTCAAATTGAATGTGAGCTTGATGTAACGAAATCAACTGCCAGAAGATATCTAAAAAATGTAAAGTACCATCCGTATCGCACATCTTTGAACCAAGCTTTATCGGTTGAGAATTATCAAAGACGACTTATTTTTTGTCAATGGGTAACGCAGCAGGTCGATGATGATGATAATTTTTTCGAATATGTTATGTTAAACGATTAGTCTCCAGTTAACCCACACTAGCTGCGAGAGGTTGACCATCAGCATTGCTGGAGCTTAAATGTATGGTGCGGAATTGTAAATGTCTATTTGATTGGCCCTTACTTTTTGAAGGCAACGTTGACGGACAAACTTATTTGCAGTTAATAAGAAATGAACTCCCAGTTGTGCTTGAAGAAGTTAATTTCAATCCGAGGAATAGATAAAGGCTGAAACAAGACGGTGCTTAACATTGGACAATCATTGTAAAAAATTATTCACATGGAAAATTCAACAATCGGTGAATAGGTAGAGGAGGTCCCGTAAAGTGGCCACCTAGATCACCAGACCTTACATCGCTTGACTTTTATTTATAGGGCTTTCTGAAAAATGAGGTCTATATACTATATAGGTAGAGTAACGACAAAAGAAGATATAAAGATAAGGATTCGGAATGCATGTAACACCATACCGCGAAACGTGTGATCAAAAACGATATCGCATTTTCGAAATCGAGTCAACTTCTGTATTCGAGAAGATGGAGCGACTTTTGAACATCTTTTGCCTTAAATAGCTCTTTACATTCCACCTCAGCTGAAAATACAGCTTACGTCGATAAATAAACCTGTCTCAACTGGCAGGTCTCTGCTTGGCTTTGCTTTAACTGACTGGGTTTTTGTTTGGTCTTGCTTTAACTAGCAAGGTTTATGACCGACCTTGTCTTAACTGGCTGGATCACCGCTTGGTAAAATTTTCTTTTTTTCTCATTTTCTGAGTTCAAAAGTGAGATCTTCCATTTAAAATGTTCAACTTCACTTTAAATGACCTTGAAAGTTGTAGTCTAGGTCATGGTCAAGGTCATATTAATACTTAAAATTTTCTGCTCTCTTGTTTTCCGGGGTCCGGGTTTTAACATGGAAGGCCATATTTAAGGTCATAATCAAGGTCACAGTTAGATGTTCTCTTCAAAATCTAACAACTTTTGTCAAAAAGTTTTGTTCTTAAAACATTTAGTTCTAGAGATTTATGCATTCGTTTTTTAAAATAGGTCACCCATTATATAAACACCTTTCTGGTTCCCCATTATGTGATTTATAAAATAGGTTTGTTATCGCTTATAATAATATTATAGTTGTAAGGAATCTAAATAAGATTGATTTCACTTGTAAGTAATCCAAATTAATATTAGGTTGCTGCAGATGAAATGGCCGATTTAGCAATGACATAAAGTTGGCTGCAATTTTAGTGTATTATGTTGGCACAAGGCGGCGCAAATGATATGACATATTGAAGTATAAATACTGCTACCTTGGCTTATAGAGTCATTTCTGTTTTGCACTTTATAGTGATCGTAAAAACAAGAAGAGAAAGTGAACATGGAAGTGAATCAAAAACGGCTACTTTTACTATACGAATTTTAATTAGAGCACAACGCAACGGAAGCAACGAGAAATATCAACAGCGCATTTGGGCCTAATACAGTTAGCGAACGAACCACTCGGCAGTGGTGTGAAAAATTTCGATCCGGAGATATGGACCTTGGAAATGAGCCACGTAGACACCCAGGACCATCGATCGATAACGACGAGCTGCATGCATTATTGGAGTCTAACCCTCACCAAACCATAAGGGATGTTGCCGAGAAATTAGGCGTTCACAATTCGACAGTTTCTCGCCACTTGCAACAACTTGGAAAAGTGAAAAAGCTTGACAAATGGGTTCCGCATGATCTTACCGAGCAAAACATGACGTGTCAAATAGAGATTTCAAGTTCTCTTCTCTCCAGTAACAAAAAGGAACCGTTCTTGCACCGAATTGTGACCTACGATGAAAAGTAGATTTTATACGATAATCGTCGCCGATCGGCCCAATGGCTAGATGCTGATGAAGCGCCAAAACACATGCTGAAACCAAGCCTTCATCCAAAGAAAATAATGGTAACTTTTTGGTGGTCTGTAGCTGGAGTTATCCACTATTCGTTCGTGCAACCTGGAGAAACCATCAATGCTGAGAAACACTGTGCTCAACTGGATGAAATGCATCAAAAATTGATAGTCCAACGACCTAGGCTTGTCAACAGGGATGAAGAGATACTGCTTTATGATAATGCACGACCTCATGTATCGAGAACAACGGTCCAAAAATTAAACGAGTTGTGCTATGAGACTCTCCCTCACCCTCCATATTTACTAGACCTCTCACCAACAAATTACCATTCCTTTAAACATTTAGATCACTTTTCGACAGGAAAAAGATTTTATAATGAAGCTGCTGTCAAAAATGCCTTCGAGGAGTGTTTAGAAATTAATTATATAATAATATATATATGTGTGAGAAAAGAAAATGAGGAGGGTGTGAGGGATTAGATTGATTAAATAAAAATAAATACAAAATTCGCGTTAATAAAAAAAAGGATACTTGCTTCGGCGTAAAAACCCTCACGGTTTAGAGGGAAAAGCCGAAGCAAGCTGACTTGTGTAAATTTATTTATTGATAACAGACAAATAAAAATTAAATAATACAATGAAAGAAAGATATTAATTAGATCGCGCGCAAACAAAATGTCGCAAGACGGACGCCGTACAAACGCACGCACGCTATCGCTTACTATGGGTCACGTTACCCGCGCTACTCACAAGCATACAAAATCCAAGATCGCTGGCCGCTATGGTACACTCAAACCACCTGGTGAAGCCAGGCCTGGGGAGCGTAGTGGTCCTGGACCTGCACACAACGCGCCCCGACGTCTCGGGGAGACCAACGCTGTGGTGCCGGGCAATAAAACGTAATTGCCGCGAAGATACGCTCGCCCTGGAACGCGTCACGTCAAAATGGCGAACGTGGACAGCGTTCCACAAATTCTGCTGAGGTGCACCTTCTCTCCTTTTCCAAACACACACAACACACTTACGCGTAATTGCTGGTTCGGTTATCGAAAACCACGCAAAATGCTTTGCAAAAAGCTCGCATTCGCGTCGAACGCGACGTTAACAAAGCCAAAAAAAACTAAATCAAACATGGCCCAAACATTCCGCCCGCCTTTGTCCAACGGACGAACCGGAGACCTACATTTCCAAGTTACGTTTTCTGATCACTGTCCTCAAAATGTAACGGGCAGAGACGTGCAATATGCCGCTGAAGCACAGACGTGGCTGTCTTTATCGTTGCAACCCGCACGAGGCCATCTGGACCTGGATGTACTTTGATGATTCGTCCTAACGGCCACTTTGCCGGAGGATAGCGATCCTCTCTAACCAAAACAAGTTTACCTACGCAAAAATTCTCTGTGGGATTTCTCTATTTCTCTCGTTCCTGCAAATGAAGAAGATATTCTGAGGACCAACGCTTCCAAAATTGATTGCAAATAAGCTGTAGTAATTGAAAGCGATCCAATTGGTTTTGCGGCACTGATAAAAGATCTGCCTCAGGGAGCAATGCGGAAGTACCATTATGAAGAAAATGAGAGGGCGTTAACGCATGAAGATCATCTATATCAGAGCTCAACGGCCCTAGTGGTCGTGAGTTTAAGCAAGCCTCAATCTGCACGAGAACAGTAGAGAGCTCTTTAAAGGTGAGAGTATGCTCTCCGACAACTCTTTTCAAGTGGTGTTTTACAGACTTCACACCAGCTTCCCATAATCCACCGTAGTGTGGGGAGCTTGGGGGGATGAACGTCCAGTCTGTTCCGTCATTAGCAAGAATCGAAGCAACTTCGTGATAGAATTCAGAGGCTCGATGAAACATGGTCAGAAGCTCTTTATTTGCTCCATGGAAATTAGTGGCATTGTCACTGAACAGTTTCTGACAGATGCCTCGCCTGCCCACGAAACGACGATAAGCGCTGATAAAAGAACCGGCCGTCAGATCGCTTACGAGCTCGAGATGAATAGCGCGTGTAAGGAAGCAGACGAAAATAATAATATAACCCTTATAAGATCGATGCCCACGACCCTTTGTAGCACGTACCTGAATTGGACCGGCATAATCGAGACCGGATATAGAGAAAGGTCGTCCGGATTTCACTCGCTCGGCAGGAAGATCTCCCATTAACTGCTGAGCCAATCGTGGCTTAATACGTTGACAGACAACACAATTATGAAGAACCGATTTCACCAATTTACTTTTACCCAATATCCACACCTGCTGCATTAAAACGCTAGAAGTCAACGTAGGCCCGCCATGAAGACACAATCGATGTGCATAACGCACGAACAGCAAACTGACAGCGAAATGCTGCGATAAAATCGGGGGGTGTTTGATATCGAAAGAAAGATCCGAATGCGACAGTCGCCCTCCTACTCGTAAAATATCATTTTTACATAAGAATGGGTTTAATTTACTTAGCCTACTGCGATTCGTTATTCTTCCTCCGGCTCTTAATGTTTCAATCTCTGAAGCGAAACTGCTTGCCTGCGATAAGCGGATGATAATACAACGAGCTTCAGATAATTCTAACGAAGTGAGAAAGGAAGGCAGCGGCTTCAAAGATTCCTTTCACCTATGCAGGTTAAGAAGAGGACGCCTGCAGTACGCAACAACACGTATAACACGGGTGAAAGACGAAAACCGAGTCAAGATCTCAGGTTCCGAAGGCAAAATCTTCGCATTATTGTAATAGGTAAAAGCCATCCGAGCGGATCGAACAAACGAGCTATATGCGAAAGAATGGAACGCTTTGTCGTAGCTACCGAGAACTCTTCAATGTTCGTAACATTGAACTTAAATTGGTCGCGACCTGGAATCCAATGAACTCCGAGCGTTTTCACTGCTTTGTCGACATCGATTTGCTTTGCTAGCCCCTGCTCAACCTGTGGTGGAAGAAGGTCTGGATGATTCACAGACCACTTATCTAGCTCAATACCTGCTGTTCTTAAAAGCTCTGTAAGCTCAACTCTTTTTTGAATAGCTGTAGAAAGCTCATCCGCGCCAGCAAATGTATCATCCACGTATGTCTCGTATTTGAGACATTCAGCTCCCAGGAGATATCTCGTACCCTCATCCTCCACCAACTGCAATAGCGTACGAATAGCCAAATACGGAGCGCAGGCAGTACCATAGGTGACGGTAGTCAGACGATAGTCAACAGGCTCCGAATCCGCGTCAGGTGCCCACACGATTCTTTGCAGATCCTGATCCTCTCGCCGCACATCTATCTGCCGGAACATCTTTACAATATCTGCTGTAAACGCGAAAAGGTATTTGCGCCAATTGAGAAGAATTAGCGAAATATCACTCTGCAACGGGGCTCCTGTAAACAAAAAATTATTCAAAAAATGTCCCTCACGAGTTCGACGCGAAGCATCAAAGATAACTCTAAGTTTCCACGCATTCATTGATTTCTGCACTACTGGATGATGTGGCAAATACCACACGCGTGCATGTCGCATCTCGGAATCTGAAACTCGTACCATATGCCCTAGTTTCTCGTACTCTGACATAAACTCTCGATAAGCTGCAGCCACCTTACTGTCACGCGCAAAACGACGATGAACAGAACCAAGTGATCCAAGCGCCATTTGCCGAGTTTCCGCACCAACGGAAGGTGCCTCTAACTTTAACGGAAGTCGCACTTCATACCGCCCCTGTGCATTACGACGATGATGTTCTTTGAAAACCTTTTCACAAGCCTCGTCTTCGGGCTTTAATTTAGAAAAGGAAGTTGGTACCTCTTCGAGCACCCAGAATCGCTGCATCGTTTGATCTAAGTCAGGCACGGACGTGCAATGCAAAACCTGCGACGAAGAATGAGGTGCGAGCTGAACCGCCCGCCGTGGCGCGTCCATATGCAAAGCACCGAAAACAATCCAGCCAAAAGCTGTATTTTGAGCAACAAGATGGGACGGAGAGAAGCGTTTTAGACCTGATCGTAACAAATCTCCATAAACGTCAGCACCTAAAATAAGATCGACCTTATCCGAGACGAAAAATTGTGGATCCACTAGCGTAAGTCCTGCGAATTGCTGAAAATTAAAATAACTAATGCTGTCGGCCGGAAGTTGCGAGGTAAGTCGTGGAAGGATAAGCGCATCCGTTGTTAGCTGAAAGTTCGATTTAATATTAGATTCTAAAATGAGTTGCGTCATTAAACGCGCAGTGCCCGCTGAAATGGCACCAAGCCCTGACAAAGGCACACACGTTCGCTGTTTCGGCAGCCCCAACAGCTGCACGATCGACTCTGAAACAATCGAGGATTCTGATCCCTGATCCAACAGTGCACGAGCATAGGTGCTTTCACCGCTTGGAGCTACCACCCGAACCCGTGCTGTAGCGAGAATAACCTTTCGCTTCCACGCAAAGCTATGTGCTGCATGCAAGCTTACGACCGGTTGAGGATTCGACTTATCGATTTGAGAATCTTTAGAACCCTGCACATTTGACTGCGAAGCCGAAGAATTTCCGAGAGATTTGAGATGGAGGAGTGTATGATGCTTGTCCTGACAAACCGAGCAACGTCCCTTAGAAGGGCAAACATTCACTCTATGTTTACCAAAGCAATTAAAACAAACCTGCAAACGTTTCACCGTTGAAAGACGATCGTATGGAAGCTTATCTTTAAACTTGAAGCACTTAATCAGAGGGTGTGAGCTAAAGCAAAGAGGACATTTCACCAAACCTAATTGCCGAGAAGAACTAGTATGAAAAACCTTACGAGTATGCGGAGCTAAGAGGGGAGTAGAAGATGGTCTTTTTTCTTTCCTACGCTCAGTAACCAACATGCTAAGAGCTTGAGCTCTTTTCTCAAGAAATCTAAGAAGGTCTGTAAACTTCGGAAGCGACTTAGACATAGTAGATTCGTCCTCATTGTTACAGTTGAACTCTCTATCCTTCTCGCTAAGCTCAGCTTCCTACAATTTTTGAGATTTTGGATCTAAGCGGTCGGACAGCAAAAAAACGAGCCAAACATCCCAATGTTCAACAGGAAGCTTTAAATTTGCTAAGGCACAAATAATACGTTGAGCCTTATCTACAAAACTACGCAAATCAGAACCGGACTCCCTTTTCATGTGAGGAATTTCGATGAAAGAAGTCAAAAGCTTATTGATGATGAGCCTAGGGTTGTGATACCGAGCATTCAAAGCTTGCCATGTACTAGCATAATTTGCATTTGTTGTCGTCACATCTTTAATCAGATCTGCAGCGCTATCAGTTAGACATAACTTCAAGTACTGCAGCTTAGTCGCATCAGACAAACGGGGTGTATCATGCACAAGAGTGGTGAAAAGATCGCAAAAGCTTGCCCAGTCCTCATATTTACCTGAAAAGATAGGTAGAGGGATGCGAGGTAACTTTGCAACACGACCGTCAGAGCTACAATCCGAAATGCTCGATTCATTGTCAGCTTTCTCGAGAAGCGTAAGTAGAGTTAAAAACTCGTCAAGAGCATTCTCGTAAACATCCTGAATGCGTTCAAACCAATTGTCAACTACATAAGCATCACTCTCGGCATCATCTTTAACTATTATATCGGAGTGCGTTTTACGGACCTCCGCCCAAATATCCCTAATAGATTCGAGTCTAGCTTGGACAATGTTTCTATTTAACGAGTCGCGCGATCTATTTATTAAACGTGTGCGCATATTCTCAATTTCGGCCTCTCGAGTGGTTTGCAACGCGGTCAATTTCTTTAATGCTATGGGAGCCATTATCAATTTTGTATCTAGAAAAATCAAATTGAATAAACAAAAGATAAATAATCTGAAAATTTACGATTAGATGACAATAAAATTGTTAAAATTATAAATAAAAGAAAATATAAATAAACTCGATAAATTATGAACTAAAACTGTAAATTAGAAAACAAGTTCACAAATTGAATTTTACCAATTAAAACAAAGTTTATATAATTACAAATAAAATTTGTAAATTCAAAATAATCCCTATAAAATTACAAACAAAATCCGAAAAATTAATAGAACCTGTTTAATTTATCAAAATAAATTTATATATTAAAAATATAATTTACAAATAAAATTTATAAATTTACTAAAACACAAAAAAAATATAAAATAGATAAATAAATAACAACATAAAACTATAAATCTCGAGAAACAAAACGAGAATGCTAGTACGCACACAAATAACCGCACCGTAATAGGCAACTGCAAGTATAAGTCGACATAGTAAACAAACGCTTCCCGGTTTCGCCTTGATTCCGAGAAACCAGCCGAAATGTTAGGCTCTCGCGCGCGGCGCGAAAACGCGTTTACGATGCAACTTATTAAATAAAAATTAAATTTATTTATAATATTCAAAATACGAATAAACTACATTTAGAAAGCATAAAGTTATTAATTAACAAATTAATATAAGAAGAGAAAAAAAAGAAACAATTTTTTCGATCGATTTTTACAACTAAATTAATATAAAATCAAACCAATCAGTTAATCCTCACCCGGGGCACCATGCTTAGAAATTATTAATATGATAATATATATATATATATGTGTGAGAAAAGAAAATGAGGAGAGTGTGAGGGATTGGATTGATTAAATAAAAATAAATACAAAATTTGCGTTAATAAAAAAAAGGATACTTGCTTCGGCGTAAAAACCCTCACGGTTTAGAGGGAAAAGCCGAAGCAAGCTGACTTGTGTAAATTTATTTATTGATAACAGACAAATAAAAATTAAATAATACAATGAAAGAAAGATATTAATTAGATCGCGCGCAAACAAAATGTCGCAAGACGGACGCCGTACAAACGCACGCACGCTATCGCTTACTATGGGTCACGTTACCCGCGCTACTCACAAGCATACAAAATTCAAGATCGCTGGCCGCTATGGTACACTCAAACCACCTGGTGAAGCCAGGCCTGGGGAGCGTAGTGGTCCTGGACCTGCACACAACGCGCCCCGACGTCTCGGGGAGACCAACGCTGTGGTGCCGGGCAATAAAACGTAATTGCCGCGAAGATACGCTCGCCCTGGAACGCGTCACGTCAAAATAGCGAACGTGGACAGCGTTCCACAAATTCTGCTGAGGTGCACCTCCTCTCCTTTTCCAAACACACACAACACACTTACGCGTAATTGCTGGTTCGGTTATCGAAAACCACGCAAAACCCTTTGCGAAAAGCTCGCATTCGCGTCGAACGCGACGTTAACAAAGCCAAAAAAAACTAAATCAAACTTGTGCGGACACGCGGAACAATTAATCACCGCAGCGAGCTATGATCAAGTGAGTCTTCTTCCCGCGCGTCGCACGCGCCACGCGGCAAGAAAAAAGAGGGCGCGCGAGGCGCGGGACCGCCGCGAGATACACTTCATTAAATCTTCATCCCGCGCGCTGCTCGCGCCACGCGAAGAAAAAGAGGGCGCGCGAGGCGCGGGACCGCAGCGTCGACGTTACAGACAACGGCGACGCCAATGCAAATATGGCCCGAACAAGGAGTTTCTTCGAACCAGAAACTCGGGCTTCTACAAAACTAGAATAAATGTACTTGTATCTCGTTGGGAAAAGTGTGTTGCATCTATTGGTACCTATTTTGATTAAATAAATTGTCTTTATAAAAAGTTACAGCTGTTTAAAAATTTATTACCGAATCGGCCATTTCATCTGCAGCAACCTAATATTACATATTATGTATATACATATATTATGCTATTATATTCCTACTATTACATTATGCTATAAATAATTAATAATATAGCATAATAATTTAATAAATAAAAAAAAAAAAGTTAAGGTAATTTATTTACTTATTATTCATATTATACGAGTATATTGTGACAGGTGGCTTATCGAGGTTAGGCCATCTGCCATGCGGTGCGAGGTAGAGTTCGCGGCGTGACTACACGCGACGCCATTGACCAAGCGATCGATGGCGCGACGCGGAAAAAGGCGCGAGAATTCGCGGCGCCATCGATCAAGAATCGATAGCGCTACGAGGGAAAACCGATTGGCGCGAGAGGGATAAAAGGAGCCCTCCCCTCGATCTTTTCGTCCGAGTCGTTATCCGAGCCACCCGCGATGTTTGACAGCATCGATACTCTCCGCCGTTCTACTAGTGTTTTTCACCGCCGTTCAGCGCTTTTTCGAGGAAGCAAGTTGTGTTCGAGAGAATGATTATCGACAATAGTAGAAGTAAGTGGCCACTTCGTAACTTATCAGTCCGCGATAATCTATAATCTGCCGAAATATATTTTACGTACACGCGCGAGACCGCGTTGCATTTAATTCGTATAGGCCGTGCGAGTGCGAGTGAGAGATCCAATCTCACTCGCGCGACCGCAGAATAGTTATACGAGTGAGAGAGAGCCACTCTTACTTAGAGCGGTTCTCTTGCTTAACCATAGACTGAGTAGAAGAGTGAGACCGCTCTCACTCGTCTAGTCATAGATCATAACAGTATAGAGGGAGGACTGCTCTCTCTATACTGGTCGTCCATAGACTACACGAGTGTGTGTAGCCGCGCAAATCGAGGAGGGTGCGCATGCGCAAGGCGCACTTAATGAATCAGTATTGCGCGTTAGGCAATACTAATTGCTCTTACTCCAACAGACCTCTACGCAATATATATTTAAGTTTTATACCTTTTTTTGTTGTAATTAAAGTATTAAATGGGTTATTTGCACGTAGTAAGTGCATTTTTATTTATCGGTTCCTTACAGCTTGCCTATCCCGAATACCGCCGCCTCCGTGGGTGGGCAAACCGATTGTTGGCACGCATTCTGAGCAGCCAAGCCCGGTGGGAGCAGCACCGGCAGTGGGGCCTAGGCGAGGTCCCTCACACGTAAGTTTAAAGCAGGATCTGAGGAAGATCCTGCGTTGTCAACGAGAGTATCTCCACTATACCCGTTAAAATATATTATATTATTTATACGCGTTTATTAAAACCAATATGGGAAAACATTGGGTTGTTCGATAATTAATGTCGCTATTTTCTCATAGATGGCGTGAACTGCATATTTCATGTAGTAGCGATTGCGTGGTGTATATTATTATATACTATTATAACGATTAGACTGTATACTATCTTCTGTCAAAAATTGAACATCATTAGTAAATAACAAGTTAGTTGAAAATTTAGTTGAAAATGGACAATCAAAGTGAGCGTAATCGGAATATTTTATTATTGTACTTCCGAAAGGGCAAAAATGCGGTGCAAGCTCGGAAGAAATTATGTGAAGTTCATCGTGAGGACTGCGTTACTGAACGTCAGTGTCAGCGTTGGTTTGCTCGCTTTCGTTCTGGAAATTTTAATGTGCGAGATGCACCACATACTGGTCGTCTAACCACTACTGATGACGACAAAATAAAAGCGTTTATTAAAACTAACTGGCATATGACAACTCAAAAGATAGCAGAGAAGCTCGGCATATCGAATTCAACCGTTTACTTGCACATACAACAGCTTGGTTACGTAAACAAACTGGATTTTTGGGTTCTTCACGTATTAAAGTAAATCCATCTCACCAAACGCATTAACATATGGGACTCTTTGCTGAATCGTAACGAAAACGACCCATTTCTTAAAAGAATCATAACGGGTGATGAAACATGGATTGTGTACGATAATGTTGTCCGAAAAAGATCATAGATCAAGCATGATAAGCCCCCACGATCGACATCCAAAGTCAATATTCACCAAAAGAAGAATATGCTTTCCGTGTGGTGGGATTATAAGGGTATAGTCTACTTTGAGCTGCTTCCAAGAAACCAAACTATTGATACGAATGTTTACTGTCGTCAACTATCGAAATTAAACGAAGCAATCAAGAAAAAACGCCCTGAACTGGCCAATTGCAAAGGTGTGATGTTCCATCACGATAACGCCAGACCTCACACCTCTTTGATTACCCGTCAAAAATTAAAGGAGCTCAATTGGGAACTGATGCCACATCCAGCTGCGTGCTTAATGCTTGTACGGGTAAGAGTGGCTCTCTCTCACTCGTATAACTATTCTGCGGTCGCGCGAGTGAGATCGGATCTCTCACTCGCACTCGCACGGCCTATACGAATTAAATGCAACGCGGTCTCGCGCGTGTACGTAAAATATATTTCGGCAGATTATAGATTATCGCGGACTGATAAGTTACGAAGTGGCCACTTACTTCTACTATTGTCGATAATCATTCTCTCGAACACAACTTGCTTCCTCGAAAAAGCGCTGAACGGCGGTGAAAAACACTAGTAGAACGGCGGAGAGTATCGATGCTGTCAAACATCGCGGGTGGCTCGAATAACGACTCGGACGAAAAGATCGAGGGGAGGACTCTTTTATCCCTCTCGCGCCAATCGGTTTTCCCTCGTAGCGCTATCGATTCTTGATCGATGGCGCCGCGAATTCTCGCGCCTTTTTCCGCGTCGCGCCATCGATCGCTTGGTCAATGGCGTCGCGTGTAGTTACGCCGCGAACTCTACCTCGCACCGCATGGCAGATGGCCTAACCTCGATAAGCCACCTGTCACAATATACTCGTATAATATGAATAATAAGTAAATAAATTACCTTAATTTTTTTTTTTTTTATTTATTAAATTATTATGCTATATTATCAATTATTTATAGCATAATGTAATAGTAGGAATATAATAGCATAATATATGTATATACATAATATGTAATATTAGGTTGCTGCAGATGAAATGGCCGATTCGGTAATAAATTTTTAAACAGCTGTAACTTTTTATAAAGACAATTTATTTAATCAAAATAGGTACCAATAGATGCAACACACTTTTCCCAACGAGATACAAGTACATTTATTCTAGTTTTGTAGAAGCCCGAGTTTCTGGTTCGAAGAAACTCCTCGTAGGCATTTTTGACAGCAGCTTCATTATAAAATCTTTTTCCTGTCGAAAAGTGATCTTAATGTTTAAAGGAATGGTAATTTGTTGGTGAGAGGTCTGGTGAATATGGAGGGTGAGGAAGAGTCTCATAGCACAACTCGTTTAATTTTTGGACCGTTGTTCTCGATACATGAGGTCGTGCATTATCATAAAGCAGTATCTCTTCATCCCTGTTGACAAGCCTAGGTCGTTGGACTATCAATTTTTGATGCATTTCATCCAGTTGAGCACAGTATTTCTCAGCATTGATGGTTTCTCCAGGTTGCACGAACGAATAGTGGATAACTCCAGCTACAGACCACCAAAAAGTTACCATTATTTTCTTTGGATAAAGGCTTGGTTTCGGCATGTGTTTTGGCGCTTCATCAGCATCTAGCCATTGGGCCGATCGGCGACGATTATCGTATAAAATCTACTTTTCATCGTAGGTCACAATTCGGTGCAAGAACGGTTCCTTTTTGTTACTGGAGAGAAGCGAACTTGAAATCTCTATTTGACACGTCATGTTTTGCTCGGTAAGATCATGCGGAACCCATTTGTCAAGCTTTTTCACTTTTCCAAGTTGTTGCAAGTGGTGGGAAACTGTCGAATTGTGAACGCCTAATTTCTCGGCAACATCCCTTATGGTTTGGTGAGGGTCAGACTCCAATAATGCATGCAGCTCGTCGTTATCGATCGATGGTCCTGGGTGTCTACGTGGCTCATTTCCAAGGTCCATATCTCCGGATCGAAATTTTTCACACCACTGCCGAGTGGTTCGTTCGCTAACTGTATCAGGCCCAAATGCGCTGTTGATATTTCTCGTTGCTTCCGTTGCGTTGTGCTCTAATTAAAATTCGTATAGTAAAAGTAGCCGTTTTTGATTCACTTCCATGTTCACTTTCTCTTCTTGTTTTTACGATCATTATGAAGTGCAAAACAGAAATGACTCTATAAGCCAAGGTAGCAGTATTTATACTTCAATATGTCATATCATTTGCGCCGCCTTGTGCCAACATAATACACTAAAATTGCAGCCAACTTTATGTCATTGCTAAATCGGCCATTTCATCTGCAGCAACCTAATATTAATTTGGATTACTTACAAGTGAAATCAATCTTATTTAGATTCCTTACAACTATAATATTATTATAAGCGATAACAAACCTATTTAATAAATCACATAATGGGGAACCAGAAAGGTGTTCATATAATGGGTGTCCTATTTTAGAAAACGAATGCATAAATCTCTAGAACTAAATGTTTTATGAACAAAACTTTTTGACAGAAGTTGTTAGATTTTGAAGAGAACATCTAACTGTGACCATGATTATGACCTTAAATATGGCCTTCCATGTTAGAACCCGGACCCCGGAAAACAAGAGAGCAGAAAATTTTAAGTATTAATATGACCTTGACCATGACCTAGACTACAACTTTCAAGGTCATTTAAAGTAAAGTTGAACATTTTAAATGGAAAATCTCACTTTTGAACTCAGAAAATGAAAAAAAAAGAAAATTTTACCAAGCGCTGATCCAGCCAGTTAAGACAAGATCGGTCATAAACCTTGCTAGTTAAAGCAAGACCAAACAAAAACCCCCCCCTACATCCACCCTATAGCCCTGACTTAGCACCATCAGACTATTATTTGTTTCGCTCTCTTAAAAACCATTTGAATGGTAAAATTTTCGATTTCAATCAGGATTTAAAAATGAGTTGGACCAGTTCTTCGTTCCTAATAATCAAGGCTTCTCCGAACATGAAATTTTTTAACTTACCGCAAGATGGCAAAAGTTAATCCAACAAAACGGTCAATATATCATTGATTAATGTTTGTTGTTAATATAAATAAATTCACTTTGAAAAACATGAAAAAAACGACATTAATTATCGAACAACTCAATATTTAATTATCTTTTTCTTAAATTCGGGTATTTTTCCTTTTTTTTCTATTGCGGGTGGAGGAAAAAAATTAATAAATATAATTGTAACGTCGGTATACGACCTCCGTTTTTTTTTCTTCTCCTTTTTGTGTCCGCCGATAACTCTACTTCCTGCCTTTCCGGCCCACAGTCAAAAAGAAAGACATATCGACCAACTGCCTCGATCCACACCCAAGTGCTCCACCACGATAAAGCCCCTCCCCACAATCTACATGACGCACTCTTTTCCGACCCGAACTGTTATGAACCTAGCCTAAGCGTAGACCAAGAGCTTGCGATTTTCAAGTAAAGCCCATACATCATCTAAATAGAAGAAATTTGCTACAATCCAATTCAGATGAAGTTATAACGCATTGTTTATAATTTCCTTATTATTATTTTTTTTATATGTATATACAGGAATCACGTAATATAAACAAAATATAAATAAAAATAATACTAACGGCATGACCATGTCTTTTTCTTTTTTTATATAAATTTATTAATAAAGATAATCATAAATTCTTATATTAAGCATAAATGTTTTAATTATTATATTATTTTATTCCCGAATCATCTTTTCTAAGCAATAGGAGAAAGAGCGCCTCCGCTGCAATCAGAGACGTCGCGGAATCATATTATTTCCGTTCTCACGCAAAGCGCTGAATTCCTTTTTACAAGTACACTCTTCCTAAAAATTTTCCGCTGCACAAATTTAATAATTAATTCAAATAATATCAGCAAGCTTGGAATTATACATAGATTATCGATAATCACGCTGCGCCTATACTTTTCATTAATTTCTCTATATTAATTTTACCTTGTAATTTTATACTCATTATTTCTGTAATGCTATATTAATGATCAACGCAAATATATTTTCACAAATTTTTTTTTATAACTTTAATTCTATCCTTCCGCACGAGGACAAATTATATCATCAAATATTTCAACTTACTATAACTATTTTTCTACTAATTTTTCTATTTCATTCCTTTTTATCATTTTCATAAACAAGACCTTATAAGAGGCATGGCATTTATCATTAATATACTATAAATTACGTTTTGCGATATTTTAATTTCAACCTACAATAATTATTTTAAAGCGCAATAATCATTTGTTTCAAACGAAATAATTATAGCAAAAAAATAACATTGAACAATTAATTATTTATCCGACAGTCCGTAACAATTACCTAAAAATTAAACAAAATTGTAACTTATAAAGAATAATTATTTAAATTACTATTTTTTTTTTTTTTTCAATTATTTCTCTTTTCTACCGTTCAATAGTCATGAATTATATCTTATTATCATTTTACTGACCCATGGATACCACACGTGCCCTGGGTAACAACAATTTCTCATTAATTTAAATAATTATTTTTTATTTTAGTAACCCGTAAAATTTAATGCGTAAAAATGCAACAAAAGCTTTGTTCTTTTTTGTAATACGCATTAAATTTTAAATAAAATACGCTCATGTAATTTAATTTAATGTATTTCGCCAATAAATAATAGATAAAGAAAATGTATAAAAATTATGCAAAAAGAATCATTCTTTCTCTCTCTAATTCTCACTCTCTCACTCAATCGTAACACCTTCAAGATAAAGCAGTAGCGTCCATCCCGCGCTAATTTCGAGCAATCGGATTGGCCCAGAGAAGTCACTGCACAAGTGCATAAAAAGGCGAGGATCAACCCGCGGAGACAGATTCAAGATTTCTTTCGCGCCACCGAACTCAAGTTTTTTTTGTCATAATCTGTCACTCTACAATTCTTCAAGTTTAATTTTTTTTGCACTGTAAATCTTAGATATTGATATTTTTTTTTGGTTTTTATTTCTCTTTAATTGAAGATAAAAAGTTCTCCGTCGATTCGGTCAACCAGGACTTATCCAGTTCTCCGTCAAGAAGAAGGAAGAGAAAGAGAGAGAGAGAAAGGATTTCTCCTGTTTTTTTTCGGCACGTCTACAATAAAACAATAAAGAGTAAGTCTATTTAAATATTTGTATCTTTCTTTCTATTTTTTCCGAAGGGATAGCATTAGCCAAGATCGGCTAACTATCTCTCTCCTTAAATCGTTTAGTAGGTCCTTCTCCAGGATAACATATAGGTCAACGTCGGCCTATTCGGTTGTCCAGTCCTGCATTTTCATTTTTATCCTAAAACTCTCACGATACTTCTTCGTCCGCCGTCCCGAGCCCATAAGTTTTGCTACTTAGGCTCGAAAAGGCGATAAGCAGTGCGCGTTAATTTAAAAACGCGGTTACAACGTCAACCCGACGTTACATAATATTTATACTGTATTTATACAATAAATTAACACCAAGTTATTATATGTAGTAAATAAAAGAGAACACATAATGGTCAAGTCAAGAACACAGATAGTAAATTTTAGAAAATTTATACTAAAAAGACTATGGCTGATCGATACCGAATCAAAGTAACCAAAAATCCAGAGGACAAAGGCAACTAAGTACTTTATAACCCTCGCATTACATGCCTATCCGCCGCTATAAGAAAAGTTGAAAAAAGAGTACCAATAAGAAGCCTAACCATTTAAAAAAGGAAATGGGGACTTACCAAAAGAAATACTAAAAGTAAAGTATTTCAACAAGGAAGAAAACACTCGAATGCTACTTAAAATGCGGAACAAGACAAAATCGAAGACTACACCCACCAGACTCTTGGAAACTGACCTATTCTGCCCATTAACAAAGAATATAACTGAAAAAGCACTTTCTAATGACTTTGGAATATTTGGACCATTGAATTTCATTAAGATTATACAAAATGTTAAGCGACAATCCACTTGCAGATACATACAATATATTAATATTAGAAAGGTCAGTGACGACCACCAAAACTCAGATACAGTCTCATTACTCACGATAAAAGAAGTAATAAGTGAAATTTTAATATTTATTTTATGCGAGAGTCACCAACCCGTCCCGTACGAGCCCGCTCGCTCATCGTGATCTGAAAAGTGCTCTATTATCAGGCATAACTCAGGGAAATTCCCGAAGGCACCTCTGTCCCATCGGATAACGGGTCACCCGAATATGGGAAAGGTGGTAATCAAAGAAAAATAAATAGATAGAAACTAATAATAAAAACTCTTACCTGAGAGTACTGATCGTTCTTGGAGCCTCGAAGTCCGCTCCGGATCACCGCGCACAAGAAAGATAAGAAAGAAGAATCGGGGGCAACTTCATGAATAATACCAGTTTCTTCAATATGGTTTTTTTTTTTATGTACGAGGGCGGTTCAATAAGTACCCGTGTTTAACGACAGAGGGCGTTCCTAAGGAAAGTTGGTATTATCATCGTGTGCTGCCATATATCAAACATCGGTAAAACAAATTTCAGACCGATTAATAGGTTAGTTTGGATTTGGCAGCCATTCGAGTAAGACGTGTTTCGTGATTTTCGCTAAGATGGAAAAAGAGCAGTATCGTTCAGTAATTCGCTTTTTGTTTTTGGATGGAAAAAAATGCGAGGAGATAAAAGCAAAGTTGGATGCTGTTTATGGAGACACTTCGCTATCTATGACCACAGTTAGATACTGGTTCAACGAATTTAAACGTGGGCGAACATCTGTTTTTGATCAGAAGCGACCAGGACGCCCGGCAGACGTGGTTACCGAGGAAATCATTCAAAAAGTCTACGACATGATTCTTGCTGATCCACGAACGAAAGTGCGCGAAGTAGCAGAAGCCGTAGGTGTGTCGATCGGAACGGCAATTAATATTTTACATGATAAGTTGGCGATGAAAAAATTGTCGGCCCGATGGGTGCCACGATTGCTCACGGTGGACAACAAGCGGATGCGGCTGTTAACTTCGAAGCAGTGTTTGGAGCAATTTAAGCGAGATTCAAAGGAGTTTTTGCGTCGAGTTGTTACCGTTGATGAAACCTGGATTCATCATTACACACCAGAAACTAAGCAACAATCAAAATAATGGATTTTTTCCGGTGAATCTGCTCCAAAGAAGGCGAAGACGGTCCCATCAGCTGGAAAGGTCATGGCGACGATTTTCTGGAATGCGAACGGCGTCATCCTTATGGATTTTTTAGAAAAAGGAAGAACGATCACTGGACAAAACTGCAGTAAGTTATTGGACCTCTTCGACAAAAAATTGAAGGAGACACGGCCGCTTTACTCTAGGCTTGAAGACTAGGTTACAGACACATTGTGTTGATTTTTGCTTGTTAGGCATCAGCATGTCTTTGTAGACTCCTGAATCCTCTCCGCGCCTTTCAACGAAAATGCAACTTTGCTACTAGTACAGAATCCGTATAGCAGACGACCTTCACCGATTGAGTAACCGAACGAAATGTGTTTTTTACGGAATCAAATATGTTAACAAAAGTAACGGTGATAGGTTGCCTAATGAAATCCTGTCAAGGATATTTTTAATTAATAATGTAACAGGTAATTTTTTTCCGATACCTTCACCGATAAAGTAACCAAAGAAATTCAACACTAATTGAAAGTATGAAGTCTATAGAATATGCAAACATAGAGTTGCCTACTTTTTTTTTGTCAAGGCTATAGAATTGCTTGGTTTAAACAGGTGAATTGGAAATGGTATCTTCACCGATCGAGTAACCAAATAAATTATACATTAAAATAAAGATTATTTTTTTGCAAATACGATGGTATAAGATTGTCTATGAAAAACTTGTAAAAATCAGGGTTGTAAGGCGTTGAAATTAGAAAATTGAGGCGTATTGAAGTGTGCGAGAAAGAGAGACTTTTCATTCTATCTAGCGCGATAGAGGAAGATGCAGCATAGCAGCTGTTAGTGCCACATCAGCCGCTTGAAATTGTGCGAGAGAGAGAGCCTATACGTAGTATCAAATGCGGTATAGTAAGACGCACTATCGCGACGGGCCCCGCCTCTTCTTGCATATAAGACGGAGTGCGCATGTTCTGTACGGTTGACAAGTCAGTGTATGATTTTCAAGCGTTGTTTTGGAGCAACTGAAAATATACTCCAATTATATGCACTTTAAAGTGTATAAAAAGTTATAGCAAAAATTCCATTGTTTGATTATGGTGTTATACATCGAATGTACAGAGAGTGTGCAATTTCAAAACACTTGGATTTACTTTGTGTCGAAGTATAACAAATTATTCAAAATGTTTATTGAAAAATATATTAGTGATATACTTATCTTGCGAATTTTGTTTGTTTTATAAATACTAAATATGAATAATAAAAATTATATTATTGTCTCAAAAATTTGCCGCACACAAACACACACACACAAACACACACACACACACACATACACATGTAAAGGAATCAATATTAAAAGAAATTATTTTTAATGACAGAAAATTTACTCTGGGTATTGTGTTAAATTATCATTTATTTAAATACTAAGAACAATACCAATTGAAATACAAAATTTAATATACAAAAATCTTAGCAACATATATATATATAGGGTGATTCATTATGAAGTTTGGTTTTTTATTTCAAATAAAAGGCATAAAGTTGAATTCTATAGTGAAAACTTTATTTTGAGTTGAAAGAACAATCTATGACATTTACTTTTTAAAGATTATCACATCTAAATGTTGACCGTGACTACGCCGTAAATGGTCCATCCTGAGTGTCCAATTTTGGACGACGCGTTCCAGCATAGCGACCGGTATCTCGCAAATGACACATGTAATGTTGGCTTGCGAAGCGTCGATTAGAGCTGGCTTATACCTGAAGACTAGAGACTTCGTGTAACCCCAAAGAAAATAATCTAATGGTGTGATATCACACGATCTAGGCGGCCAATTTACTGGTCCAAAACGTGAAATCAGGTTCTTACCAAAATGATTTCTCAATAAGTCCATTGTTTCTCTCGCTGTATGTGAAGGAGCGCCGTCTTGTTAAAGCAGAAGTTCACCGATACCACGGGCTTCAATTCCAGGTAGCAAAAAATCCGTTATCATGGTGCGATAGCGGTCGCCATTGACGGTTACGTTCTGACCGGACTCCTTTTGAAAGAAATATGGACCGATGATTCCACCGGCCCATAAACTACACCAAACTGTGCATTTCTGGCTTTACTTGTAGCTGTTGAAGCTCTTTAGGTTGTTTATCAGCCCAAATACGGCAATTCGGCTTATTGACGTATCCATTGAGCCAAAAATGCGCCTCATCACTGAATAAAATTTCGCAATAAAACCGTAAGTTTTTATTGAGCTGATTCAGAGCCGATTCACCAAAAACACGACGCAAACCTAAGTCACCCGGCTTCAATTCTTACACGAGTTGAAGTTTGTATGCCTTAAAACCAAGATCTTTACGTAAAATACGCCAAGTTGTTGCGTATGACAAACCAAGCTGTTGAGAACGACGCCTAATCGATTCGTCACGGTCTTCAGCCACCCTCTCAGCTACAGCCACTATATTCTCTTCACAATGTGCTGGATGTGGTCTAATCGGTTGTGTATTATCCAATAATGTATGCTGGGTTTCACATTTGCGGATGGTATTGGCTATAGTGGTTTCGGTAGGTTGACGATGCACACCATAAGTTGCTCTAAGAGCACGAAAAACATTTCTCACAGAATGCTGATTTTTGTAATACAGCTGAACAATTTGGATACGTTGTTGCGGTGTAAGTCTTTCCATGATGATTTGTCAAACAATACTGAATAAAAATTACATTACAGTTTGACAGGAGTCACGCGTGATCTGTAAAAAAAAGCCTATTGAAAATCGAACCTCATAATTCATCACCCTTTATATATATATATATATATATATATATATATTGAGTTGTTCGATAATTAATGTCGTTTTTTTCATGTTTTTCAAAGTGAATTTATTTATATTAACAACAAACATTAATCAATAATATATTGACCTTCTGTTGGATGACCTTTTGCCATCTTGCAGTAAGTTGAAATATTCCATGTTCTAAGAAGCCTTGGTTTTTAGAAGCGAAGAATTGGTCCAATTTATTTTTAACAGCCTGATCGGAATCTAATGTTTTACCATTCAAATGGTTTTTAAGAGGTCATACGTAGTTAGAATTTTCAAAAAATCGATTTTTTTTTTTTTTTTTCGTAATGTACATATATTTAAGTATATTCTCTAAAAATTTTAAGCCAATCCGATAAATGTTTTCGGAGATATACCTGAATTTGTAAGGTTACGTCAGAGTCTTAGAAAGCAGGTAGAGTCAGAACCGGAGTAG
Source organism: Chalcis sispes (assembly GCA_949987625.1). Lineage (NCBI taxonomy): Eukaryota > Metazoa > Arthropoda > Insecta > Hymenoptera > Chalcididae > Chalcis > Chalcis sispes. Next base: position 32,680,516 of record OX465097.1, read on the forward strand.
CAGCTGCACTCACTGCCCGCGCTACCTGAGGTCCCTTTTTCTATTGTGTTTTTTCGTAGAAGGCGAGTATAATAAGTCCACTAACTACTTTAAGATCACATTTGGCTATTATAACCTCAAATAAAAGTATTTCGTCAGTCAAAAGAGTTCTGCCACGTAGTAAAGTCGTGCGTTCAGTTCAAATTTGTTTTTCGTGATTTTTTGTTTTATATTGGAGTAAATTTTATTTCAAAGTTATAAAAATGCTCCGTTAATGTTTAAGATTACGTAGAAGTACCGAAAAAATACAAATTTTTAAAGTTAAAAAGAGAACACAGGCTTTTAATCCAAAGACTGCTGAGACGGATAAGAGTAGTTTTAGTGCATCTGCTAAAAAATTCAAAATGCAGGAAGAGATTTTATTTTCACGTGATCCTTCGATTGAATATAGTATTTTAAATTCCATTATTGTATTTGCTGTGATAAGTGATTATGCGAAATGTAACTCTTGTGACGGAAAAATAAAATTTGAAACTGCTTCTCCCTGTGGACTTGGTTTTAAAATTGTTGTAGTGTGTGATAAGTGTAAAAATCGTTTTATAAACTCCAGTCCTTTTGTGAAGCATTCTTACAAAATAAACAGATGATTTATATTTGTGATGAGAATTCTGGGACTAGGATTAAAAGGTGCAGCTAAATTTTGTGGCTTGATGGACATGCCTGCTTTTTTAACGCAAAACACTTATGACTTGATTGCTGACAACATTCATTCTTGTGTGAAAGTAGCAGCTGAAAAACTGTTTGAAAAAGCCTGTACCGAGGAAAAAGAAGTGACTGCTGAAAACCAAGGTGATGAAAATAATGAAGAATTATTTGGAATTGCAGCTGGAATGTTTAATGAAGGTACAAAATCATTATTGCACTTTATGAGTTCATTAGGAGTTTCATTAGGCACCGCAGCTCATGCTTATGTCGTCAAAGAGGACGCAGAGCGTGTGATGATCTCCGACGTACGCGCATGGGAGCACGCGAGAAGGAAGAATGGCTCGACAACAACACCAGCTGGACTTATTAGAAGTTAGCGATACTGCAGAAGGTCCCTCTTATGGCCCTGGAATAGATGATACCATGTAAGTTGAAGAATAAAAATTTTAACTATGTGTGAACTACTTCTGAAACTTTAAACGCGTTTTTCTTAAAACGGTATTTTCAAAGTCGGTGATCTCGATTTCTCAGAAATGGCTTAACCGATCAGTCTCAAATTTTTACACAATCTTTTTAGATATATTCCTCAGGTATTAAACGAAGGAATAAGATTTCAAAAAATTATTACTATTTTTATTTAAGAATTATGAGCGAAAATTTCAGTTAAAAACGAAAATTTTTTTTCAAATAGACGCCATTTTGTCAAAAATCAAAATTTTTATTATTTCTTCGTTCAATACCTGTATTAATTTATCCTCTAAAAGAATCCACCATATTTTTTGATTTCAGATAATCCAAACCGCCGAAATGGAGATCACCGCCAAGCGCCTTTTTTTGGAGGTCGTTCGGGACATCATCTACAGGAGCGGTGTACATCAATATTTGCACATGATCGACGTGCTATGGTATTCTTAAAAGTTGGCTCTATTTGCATTATCATTACTTGTAATTGATAAATAAGACCTGATTCTGTAAAAAATTCATAAGAAAACGTCTTTTTTGAGCCTCGCAACTGCGTATAACTCCTTAAGGGAGCGAAACAAATGATAGTCTAATGGTGATAAGTCAGGGCTATAGGGTGGATGTGGTATCAGTTTCTAATTGAGCTCTATTAATTTTTGACGGGTTATCAAAGAGGTGTGAGGTCTGGCGTTATTATAATGGAACATCACACCTTTGCGATTGGCCAGTTCAGGGCGTTTTTTCTTCATTGCTTTGATCAGTATCGATAGTTGTCGACAGTAGACATTCGTATCAATAGTTTGGTTTCTTGGAAGCAGCTCAAAGTAGGCTATACCCTTGTAATCCCACCACACGGAAAGCATAATCTTCTTTTGGTGAATATTGGTTTTGCATGTCGACCGTGGGGGCTTATCTTGCTTGATCCATAATCGTTTTCGGACTACATTATCGTACACAATCCACGTTTCATCATTCGTTATAATTCTTTTTAGAAATGGGTCGTTTTCGTTACGATTCAGCGAAGAGTCGCATATGTTAATGCGTTTGGTGAGGTGGATTTCCTTTGATTTGTGAGGAACCCAAACATCCAGTTTGTTTACGTAACCAAGCTGTTGTAAGTGCAAGTAAACGGTTGAATTCGATATGCCGAGCTTCTCTGCCATCTCTCGAGTTATCATATGCCAGTTCGTTTCGATTAACGCCTTTATTTTGTTGTCATCAGTAGTGGTTGGACGACCAGTATGTGGTGCATCTTGTACATTAAAATTTTCAGAACGAAAGCGAGAAAACCAACTGACACTGGCGTTTACTAAGGCAGTCCTCACCAGAAACTTCACACAATTTCTTCCGAGCTTGCACCGCAGTCTTGCCCTTTCGGAAGTAAAACAATAAAATATGCCGATAATGCTCACTTTGGTTGTCCATTTTCAACTTAATTTTTAACCAACTTGTTATTTACTAATGACGCTCAGTTTTTGACAGAGGATAGTGTACAGTCTAACCTTTATAATAGTATATAATAATATACGCCACGCAACCGCTACTACATTAAATATGCAGTTCACGCCATGTATGAGAAAAAAGCGACATTAATTATCGAATAACCCAATATATATATATATATATATATATATATATATATATATATATATATAAAATATTTATGTATATTACAAAAATACAACTACAAATCTGATTCTTTATCTGATTCTTTATCTGTGAAGCTGCTATCGAGTTCGGCCGATTCGTCATCACCATTTTCTTCATCGACCATTTCCATTGTATCACTGATTTTTAAAGGCGTTTGGTCACCAACAAATCCAATTGGTTTTAATTAATTTTCAAAAAACTAACCGCAATTTTTAGGATCCAATTTTACGCAATCCGGCTCTGTCGCATGGAGCCACATGGAATTCTCATATATTGTGCGCAATATTTTTTGCTGCAATGACATCCAGCATGGTGGTATGAAATTCAAATCGAAGCTTTTAATTTTTTTTATAAAATTTTCGCTATCTTCTTTAGCTGCAAAATTTTTCAAAGAAATTCGATATCTAGCGTCATTAACACTGGTGCAGTTTTAATTTTTTGCAGGTTTGTATTGACCCTTGGTAACTGCATAAATTATGTCACTACATATAGACTTAATTTTAATTTCGGTTTTTTTAGAATCTTTACCAAAAATGTCTGGTCCCACGATAAGATTCTGCATGAAATTAAATAATTCTCTTGGAATGTCACATTCTCAACGAATAATGGCTTCAGCTGTTAAATGTCTTGGAAGTGGGTGATTGTCTATTTTTTCACACTATTTCTCAAAAAGTAAGCAACATCCTCGAATTTCTTCTCATTCTGTGTTTCCAGAAGTTTCAGGTCATTAGCTATGACTGTCACATCTATGTCAGATTTGTATATTATTTTTTGAAAACGCGGTCCTGAAGATATCTCAATAGTCAGTTTATCACCGAATGTTGTTAACAATTTCCTTTCAAGTATTTCCAATCTGTAATCTTTTATGTCTTCATATGTTATTTCATGTTCTTTAAGCTCTAATAAAAGAGCTTCATATCTAGAGAATATTTGGGCGAACAACATGATTCGGTTATTTCCTATAATCTTACTTTCAACAAAATTTGATATCGAGTGGAAAGCTAATTTGTGAAGATGTCTATATTTGTGCCAATCAGATTCTTTATGAAACTTTTATTAACCGTTTTTGTTTCATTTGGTATGCAGCATAACATTGTTTATGATAACAAATAGTTTGTTTATCCAGTTTTGACAGTATGTCCGCGTCACTTAAACTTTCTGCTATTCTCCTTATTTGGTTAATTGATGCTTCTTCTTTAGGGAATAGAAGGTCAAGTACTTGCTTTCCCGTTCTTTTTTGTTTGTAATTGCAAAATAAACATACTACTTTGTCGTCAGATTTGGATGTAGTTGTGGTTGATGTTGACGGCACCTGAAACCAATATTTTTTTATTATATGTTTCAAAAATAAACTACTGTAAATGTGTTTTTTACTAATTACATTTCGAAATTTTGATTTTGCAAAATTATATCATATAAATTGACTATAATCATTTTTTTTTATTATAATCATTATTATAAAAATAGAAAATAAATAAATATAATATTTCTCCAAAATCATCCTTAACATATATCCCATGCGATATAAAATAAAATATAATTTTTGGTCAAAATCAATTTATTCCATCAACAAAAATTTTTTTATAAATAATCTTCGAATTTGTTAATATTTTTTCTGATTGTAAAACAATATTATTATGAATTAAAAAATGTCACAATATTTAAAAAAGCTAAAAAAAATAAATGAAAACGCTACGTCAAACGGAATAAGGATTTCAAAATTATTAATAAAAATACTTAAGGTAAGCGGTTACCTCATAAAATAAATAACATATATATATATATATATATATATATATATATATATATATATATATATATGTAAAGAAACGCTTCCTTAATTTTCGAGTTCTTTAATTTAAATTTGTCGTGCTATGCATGCTCCACGCGCCACTCTATCATGATCCGTTAGATGTCATACCATTACGATATTGATGAGAATATCGATTATCGACAAGGAGCGGGGTAGAGAGTAGCACTGAGTAGAAAGAGCACATGTGCAATATAAAGTCAGAAGACTTAGATAAATAAAAAATTATAATTAGCAAGTTCTAAAAAAAAAAAAAATTTGTAATTAGAAGAGGGACAGTGAATTGGCTTGTAATTGTCGTTTCTCTGTTTTTCAGGTAAGCTTACTGTAAATAATTGTAAATAACGATATGTGTAGCGAATAAAAATAAACTCTGTTCTTCAGTGTAACAAATTCGAGTAATTATTCATCACCACTCTACATATATAAAATAATAGTCTTATATATATATATATATATATATATATATATATATATATATATATATCATGCAATAAATAACACCTATATATTTATATGCTTGTAAATGCCCTTGGTGTTTCATCTTTTTAACTGTCAATAATAATATAACAATAACAATATAACCGAAATATTTTCTTACGTGATCCAAATCAATAGGGGTCGGAGTTACGGCATCAACACCTGTCTCTTCATTCCACTCTTCACTCTCAATAATGGTGGTGGATGACTTACCACAAGAATCTTCAGTTACAGAAGTGAGATGCATCTGAAAATTTATATTTTTTTGCCTTAATAAATCTGTTGGATACGTAATTTTTGAAACATGTTTATTTTATATAATTGATTAAAAAATACTTTTCATGATGTTATAGAAAGTGGAAAATATCTGAGGATTCCTTGGCTCATTTGAATAACAAATGAATCATTTAAAAGATTAAAAAATAATATGCGTATGTAAAAATTTAAAAAAACTATAAGTTAAAATTTTTTAACCTATATTTTTTATTCTATTTATAATAATTTATTTGCTAAAAAAATGTGCCAAATTTCTGCCAACTTCTGTTTCGTAACAAATAAAATATCAAAAATTTATTTGGGTAATAATTTGGAAAATTATATATTAAGTATCTGTAATGTCGGTGATGACGCTACGGTGCATTATTTTACGTAACGCAAGTGATCGCTGCCTTTTAGAGCCTAAGCAGTGAAGCTTACGGGCTCGGGACAGCGGAAGAGTTAACTTTATATTTCTTGCCTTTTTTGAGGGAAAGGTGGTGACTAGCAGGACTGAGCGTGCATCTAGGCCGAAACTCAGGCCAGCTATGCCGCTCTAGAAGAGGACCTAACAATTGATTTATGGATAAAGGTAGTTAGCCAAAACTCAGGCTAACTCTACCTTTTTGGAAAATAATGTATATAAAATAAAATATAGATTGAAGAAGAAGTAAGGTAAAAGAAATAAAAATAAAATGATTCACGATATAACAATTGGCTTTAATTCACTTTTTAATTGATTGTAGATTTTTAATGCTTGAATTCTCTCTCTCTCTCTCTCTTGCTCTGGTTGCGTGCACGAGATCAGCGAAGACTTGGTTGATTGATGGTTAATGCTTCTTGACTTGGGAAGAATAAAAATCACAGCAACTCCGGCAAGTCCAGCAAGTGCGTCAAGTCCGGGATGTCCTGGAGTTTGGGAGCCCGCTCACCGCAGGTGGATCTTCTCTTTTTATGCACTCGCACAGCGATGACATTGTGTCAATCCGATTGCTCGAAATTAGCACGGGGTGGACGCTAATGCTTTATCTTGAAGGCTTTCTTTCTGAGTAGGAGAGTGAGAATTAGAGAGAGAGAGATGATTCTCTGTTGCACAATTTTTATACATTTTTATTTTCTATTATTTATAGCAGAAATACATTAAATTAAATTACATGATCGTTTTCTATTTAAAATTTAATGCGTCTTACAAAAAAAACGAAGTTTTAGTCGCATTTTTACGCATTGAATTTATATGGATAACTAAATGAAAAAACAATTATTTAAATAAATGAAAAATGATTAATACCTTGGACACGTGTGGTATCTGTGGGTTAGTAAAATAGTAAATAAAATATAATGTATAATCATAGAACGATAGAAAAAAGGAATAATTGCAAAATAGTAATTTAAATAATTTGTAACGTCGGTAAACGACCTCCGTTTTTTTTTCCTGTGTTAAGTCGATAAGTCTTCTCTCTGCTTTTTTTTTCTTTCATGCCCTTGCCGATTAGCGGGCAAGCGCTTCGATCTCATCGACCACTTGCGTCGAACTATAGTAAATTTTTTCCTCCAATGAAAATTTTTCCCTCAAAACTTACTCAACGCGCAGGCTATTGACATAGATTGTTGTGAAAGAGACCCTAAGCGTGGGCCAAGAGTTTACGAGTTTTCCCGGAACGTAAGAAAAAGGGACATGCACTTAAGTCTCGCGAAGGTACGCCAAGCTAAACACGTGTACGTCAACTCGGCGCCGAAAACCATAAAACTGTCCCATGAACACTCTTTTTTATATCCGTAGTTTTCCTATTTAAAATGCGTATTTTCTTACTTAAACTTTCTCTGCGTAATACACTTTAACCTTATGTGAAGTATATTAAATATTCTTTAATTATTTTATTATAACATATAACGCAACTTATAACGGTAACCTTCGCTTACCGATACACTACACAGGTAGCGCAATAAAACAATAAATGGGTCACTAAGAGGACTCCGGTAAATAAATTAAGTCACTGTTTTAAATTGGAATATATTGAATAATATTTAAATAAAATAAAAAGATACAATGTTTAACGAAAAGTATAAAAACTGCGATTTCCAAAAATACCTCACAAGGTATATTTTTTTTTTATACGAATTAAATTCGAAAATAATTATTTGAAATCCGAAAAAAAAAACATAGAAATTACGTACAAATTATTAAATAAAATTTCTTACTGAAATTATTTAACGTATACCAAATAAAATTTAAATTTTATAAATAATTTAAAATCCAAAAATAAGTTTCTAACAGTTATATAATTTATTTTACCAAAATACAACAAACTCCTGCTTCTTGTATGATTTACGACAATCTTACATTTTTAATATTATAAAAGGGTAATTATTTTAAATAAAATAGAACATGTATATAAAAAAAGAACCTAATTGCTATCTTCAAATTTAATCGAATTTTACTTTAAAATAATTCAGCCGATTTTTCTTTATAAGTGTATACATATAAAAATGTATACATATACTGTAAAAAGGAATTATACTTAAAATATCAACAACAATTTTTTCACGATAACAAATTATTACAAACGGCCTGACTATGTTCGCTTCATTGAACAAAATAACAAAACAATTTTTCCATTTTTTCTTTCGAAATAAAAAGATAAAAAAACAACACATGTAATAAAAATTTCTTATACATTAATTTTCTTTATTGGTGAATAATAAGACGTATAAACGTTTGAGATAATTTGAATTATAAATGAGTCAGTTTATCTTTTTATTAAAAGTGTAACGTCGGTAAACGACCTCCGTTTTTTTTTCTGTGTCAGCCGATAAGTTTTCTCTGTGTTTTTTTTTCCTGCCGTTGCCGATTAGCGGGAAAGCGCTTCGATCTCATCGACCACTTGCATCGAACTATAGTTAATTTTTTCCTCCAATGAAAATCTTTCCCTCCAAAACTCACTTAACGCGCGGGCTATTGACACAGACCGTTGTGAAAGAGACCCTAAGCGTAGGCCAAGAGTTTACGAGTTTTCCCGGAACGGTAGAAAAAATGGTACATGCACTTGAGTCTAACGAAAGGACACTAGGCCAAGCACGTGCACGTCAACTCGGCGCCGAAAAACATAAAACTGTCCCATAAACACCGTTTTTTCTACCCGTAGTTTTCCTATCTAAAATACGTATTTTCTTTTTTTCGAACTTTCCCTGCGTAATACAATTATAACGTTATGCAATATTTTTGAATTGTTTTATTATCGCAAATTATAACCGTAAATTTCGCTTACTGATACACTGTACAGATAGCGTAATAAAACAATAAATAGGTCACTAGGAAGACCTCGGTAAATAAATTGAGTAACTGTTTCGAACTAGGAATATAATGAATAATATTTAAATAAAATAAAAAAAATACAATGTTTAACGAAAAGCATAAAAACTGCGATTTTCAAAAATACCTCACAAGGTATATTTTTATACAAATTGAATTTAAAAATAATTATTTGAAATCCGAAAGAAAAAACATAGAAATCACATACCAATTATTAAATAAAATTTCTTATTGAAATTATTTAACATATACCAAATAAAATCTAAGTTTTATAAATAATTTAAAATCCAAAAATAAGTTTCTAACAGTTAAATAATTTATTTCACCAAAATACAACAAACTCTTGCTTCTTGCACGATTTACGACAAATTTTCATTTTTTTTCTATATATTATAAAAAGCTAATTATTTTTAAATAAAATTGAACACGTACATTTACAAAAAAAACACGTAACTGCTATCTTCAAGTTTAATTGAATTCTATTTCAAAACAACACAGCCGATTTTTTCTTTCAAAATGTATACGTATACAAAAAAAAAAGAATTATACTAAAAATATCTACAACAATTGTTCACGATAGCAAAAACGGCCTGACTATGTTCATTTTCATTGAACAAAATAACAAGATAATTTTCTATTCTTTCTTTTGAAATAAAAAGATGAAAAAAAAAAAAAAAAAAAAAACGCACGTAATAAATTTTCCTATGCATTAATTTTCTTTGATAAAATTTATAAAACGTTTAAGATAATTTGAATTATAAAGGAATAGTTTTATCTTTTTATTAAAAGGAACCAATATTTAAGTTTAAGCTAATACGCGCATTAGAATTTAAGTTGATTTTTACATTTAAATAAAAAATTATGCGAAAGAAAACGCGCATGAAATAAAAAATATATGTAATTATACGTTTTATGTAAGACCTAAATCATAAATACAAAAAATATTATATACAACGCAATTATACATAATAATGATTAATTTAATTTTAAGATTAATATAAAAACAAAATGTTTTGTAAAATTAACATTACTGAAAACTCCTAATAAGAATAATATTTTTTTTTGTTACTCTTAAGCTAAAAGTATATTTAGATTTAAATTTATATTAGAATTAATTATTCTAAAGTTATTTTAGAATTATATTTTAAAACTTAGTAGTTAAAATTATTCTTTTTATATCTAGGCATTAATTATGCTTAAAAATCACTTTAAATTACATTTTAAATAATTAAGTTAAGCAATAATATTTAAGTATATAGTTAAACATTATAACAAATCTTTTTATACAACAAATCGAACATAAATTAGAAATGATTTAACTAATTGTAATTATGGTTAGAACTAAGCTACAAAATTGATTCTTTTTTGTAGCCTAGTTAAAATTTTGTACTAATTAATATAGAAATAAAAATTTATAAAGCAAAATAATATTAATATTAGTTTTAAGATATTATAAAATTTTTGTAAAAGTGGATAGTACCCTCTCAATCTCTCTCTCTCTCCAACTTCAAAACGACACACCCTCGCAGAGGCTTGTCACGCCCTCTTAGACAGGCCCTCCAAGGAGAAGGGGGCCCAAAAAACTTGCCCTCTCCAGAAATTTTCCGAAAAAAGGATTCGTTCGGCGCTACTTCGGAAAAGCGCATAAATATCGCGCAAAATTTTCGACAGCCAGCAGACCTCAGGCAGCACTCGAGGGAAACATTACTTCAAGGCATCACTTCTACAGCAGACCTCAGGCAGCACTCGAGGGAAACACGACGATCCAATATCAACAGAATCAGTCAATCACTAGCCTTCGAAAATCAGTCAAACAGCAAGCAGCTAGGAGCTTTCGAGAATTCAAGTCAACACGCAGTCTACAAGCAGAGTCAACGAGTTCCAGCTTCACTCTAACTAAACAAAGAGTCAACGAGTCACCAGCAATAGAAGAAAAATATTAAATAAAAAAAAAACATACATACATATTGTTCCAAACCGTTCTTTTAAGAGCGATCTTTCTTAAACGTAACCACTACAAACAAAAAGAAGAAGACGACGTCAAGGATACCTACAGACTTCGAAAAGAGGGAGAGAGAAAGAGAGTGAGGACTTCCAGCCAATCTAGACCATTTCTGCAATAAAAAAGTGAGTTTTGAATACAAATTTTTCTTTTTTTCTTTATAACCTCCAAAGAGATAGTATGAGCCAAGATCGGCTAAATATCTCTCTCCAAACATCACTTGTTACGTCCTTTCCAGAACAATCTGTAGGCCAACGTCGGCCTATATGGTTGTTTAGTCCCGCATCTCACCACCCTTCCTATAAAATCTTACAATTAATACCTCTGCCGTCCCGAGCCCATAAGTTTCAGTACTTAGGCTCGAAAAAGGCACAAGGCGGGTTTGCGTCAATTTCGCACGCAATAGTAACGTCACCCCGACGTTACAACAGAAACCAATATTTAAGTTTAAGCCAATACGAGTATTTAGAACTTAAGTTGATCTTTACATTAAAATAAAAAAAAAAGAATATGCAAAAAATGTGCATAAAACAAAAAATTAAGTAATTATGCGTAAATACAAAAAAAATATATATATATATATATATATATATATATATATATATATATATATATCATTCATAATAATGATTAATTGTAAAATTAATATAAAACCAAAATGTTTTGTAAAATTAACATTATCAACTCTTAATAAGAATAATATTTTTTTTTTGTTTACTAAAAGTATATTTAGGCTTAAATTATATTAGAAATAATTATTCTAAAGTTATTTTAGAATTATATTTTAAAACTTAGTAGTTAAAATTATCCTTTTTATATCTAGGCATTAATTATGCTTAAAAATCACTTTAAATTACATTTTAAATAATTAAGTTAAGCAATAATATTTAAGTATATAGTTAAACATTATAACAAATCTTTTTATACCACAAATCGAACATAAATTAGTAATGATTTAACTAATTGTAATTATATCAAATCAAGTTTGATACCGCTCGAAGAGGAAATTGACACGACAGAAAAATACACATTACGAGGAATCGGAAAAAGAATCATACCTACCTGGGGAACAGTAGAAATTTCGTTGTTAGAAAATAAAGTAAAATTCTCGGTGATAAAAGACGACGTATATATCCCAGGGGAAGGCATATTAGGTTGCGATTTCCTGCGCGACTTCCGAGGGCTTCTTGATTACACTAACCACTTGATGGTATGTAACGGCGTTGCACGACCTTTCGAAATTGGGACTGAATTCAGCAATACTTACGACGAAGCAAATGTCTTAGAAATATTAAAAGCCGAAGACCTCGACAGTAACGCGGCTACGAAAAACAATTACCTGACTTCAGAAAATGAAATAGCAACCGACCTGGATTACCAGCTCGAGTCAATCGTCGACTTCGGAGATCCTGGGACTCTCGAAGAACCAGAAGTCAAGGAAAACATCGAAGATTATTTGCGTACAGACCATTTAGATGACCACGAAAGGTCATACGTAATTGATTTAGTACAAAACAACAGAGACGTGTTCTACTTACCCGATGATGAACTTCCAGGAACAGATCTCATATCACACGAAATCCCCACGACTGACGACAACCCAGTCCATACCAAGCAATATCGGTTCCCCCATGCCCTAAAAGACGAAATTAATCGGCAGGTGAACGAATTGCTAAAGGCAGGAGTCATAAAGAACTCCACTATACCCCACAACGTGCCGGTTTGGGCCGTACCAAAGAAGCCCGATGCTCAAGGACGACCTAAATGGCGCATGGTGTTAGATTTCCGGGCCTTGAATGAAAAAACAGTAGGCGACTCATACCCACTACCTAATATCGAAGAAATATTCGATCAGGTGGGATCGGCCAAGTACCATACAGTGCTCGACTTGGCGTCAAGATTCCATCAGATAAAGATGCATCCTAAAGACGCGCATAAGACGGCTTTTAGCACGCCGTTCGGCCATTATGAATTTGTTAGGATGCCCTTTAGATTGAAAAACGCGCCAGCTACCTTCCAAGGCTGATGGACAAATTATTAAAAGGAATGCAGGGAATAACGTTGTTTGTCTACCTAGACGACATCGTCATTTACTCCAACGACCTAGAAGAACATAACAAAAAAATTATGAAACTAATGGACAGGCTGAGGAAAGGTAAATTAAAGCTACAGATCGACAAATGCGAATTTTTGAAACGCGAGGTGGTATACCTAGGCCACCTACTTAGCGAGAAAGGGCTAAGACCTGATCCCAAGGAACTCATAGCTGTAAGAAGCTTTCCGCGACCCAAGAACGTAAAGAACGTTCGGCAGTTCTTGGGGTTAGCAGGATATTATCGGCGATTCATTAAGGGATTCGCGTATATCTCAAAACCTTTGACTAAATTATTGAAAAAAGAAACAACTTTTGAATGGAATGAAAAAACGGAAGAAGCGTTTGAAACCTCAAAAGAGATGTTGTGCACTGCCCCCGTGTTACAATTCCCAAATTTTTCGCAGCCCTTCATAATCGCGACGGATGCCTCAGGCTACGCAATAGGAGGAGTCCTGTCCCAGAGAGAAATCGGGAAGGATCGGCCAATAGCCTACACCTCCCGCATGTTGCGTGAGGCCGAAGATAACTATGAAGTGTACGAAAAAGAGGCGTTAGCCGTAGTGCACAGCGTAACGGCATTTAGATCATACGTATATGGGCGGGAATTTACGATAATAACGGACCACCAACCCTTAGTATGGCTCAAAACAGCCGACCTCAATACAAGAGTCCAGAAATCGAGATTCAAATTATCCGAATATAACTATAAGATAATTTATAAGCCCGGCAAATTAAACGCCAATGCCGATGCTCTATCGCGCAACCCAGTCGAAGAAGGCGCCATTAACGTAGTAACACGTGCGCAACATAAAAAGACTGTCCTGGTTGCCGACGAGGACGAGAAAAGGGAACAACCGACAGTCAACCCAACGGTACAAAAACCAAAGAAACCTAGGGGACGACCTAAGAAGGTCCAGGAAGTAACCCTGACTGAAGAAAAAAGAGTACCGAGACCTAAGAACAAGGTTGACTACGAAGAGAGCGAGGAATACAGGACTCTAAAGAATCTGCGAAACAAAAACCATTCGCCACACCCGTAAGGCCTATATCGAAATCTGATGAAGACTCTGAATCCCCCGATGACTTTGAGGACAACGAAGTAACGACCTGCAGCCTTACACTAGAATTAAAGGAACCACTGCATACGAGAGATGACAATATAGTTTATTTTGTGAGCTCGGACGGAAATTTTTGAGACGAAGGCGGTAAAATGCTACACGAATACGGCAAGATAACCGTCTTAAACTTGACCGTCGGAGAAGTTCATCGTGAGAAGCGTAAAAGGAAAATATCTTTCTACGCAATATGTATAAAAGGGGATCAACCGCTTTCTCTGAATCAAATTAAAGAAAATTTGATGAGAGGTTTGAGGAATTTGAAAGAATTATTGGAAAAGTTCACCCAAAGGACGTTTAGCGTTGCCAAAAACAAATATATAGAGAACCTAGAATGGTCGGAGATCCTGAGCCTTTTTAAGGGCAAGTTCGTCGATACCTCTACTTAAATTTTTATATGCACTGAAAAGCTAAAATACGTCTTTATGGACAAGAGAGACGAGGTTTTCTACGAACTCTGCAAATCACTGATTGGAGGTCATAGGGGAGTATCCAAAACATTTAACAGGATCTGCTAAAAATACTATTGGGAAAATCTAAAAGACGACGTCCAGCGACGCATTCAGCAATGCCTTGACTGTCAATTGAAGAAATTAGTGCGTCTGAAAACGAAACAACCCATGACAATCACCGATACACCGGGGGCTGTTTTCGATAAAATAGCGATGGATATCGTAGGACCCCTTAAGGCCACAAAAAAAGGGGAACGTGTACGTGCTTACAATAAGGGACCAATTATCGAAGTTTTGTTTAGCCGTGCTCCTACAGAACACCTTGGCCACTACTATCGCCGACGCACTGATAAAGAAATTCATCTGTCTATTTGGAGCACCCAAAGCAATATTAACAGATCAAGGAAAAAACTTCCTGAGTCACCTAATGAATAGAATTGCCAAAAGATTTAGAATCAAAAAACTCAGCACGACCGCTTTCCACCCTCAGTCAAATGGGTCATTGGAAAGATCCCACCACGCGCTCGGTGAATTTCTAAAACAATATACTGACCAAAACAACGATTGGCATGAATGGATCGAAATAGCAATGCTAAATTACAACTCTAGCGTGCAGGAAAGTACCAAGCACATACCTTACGAGGTAGTGTTCGGCAAGCTCCCACGGTTGCCATCCAACGATCCATTGCACGCCAGTGACATGTTGCCAACATATAAAGACTACATTACGGAATTGGTCACCCGTCTAAACGACATCCAGAGGTTAGCATATGAAAATTTAATCAAGTCCAAGGAACGCAACAAAAAGCTTTAAAAAAAAAAATCAATCCTCAAAACTTTAGAGTAGGAGACTTTGTGTTTTTGCTTCTCGGCCCTAAACCCGGCAAATTTGGCGACCATTGCTCAGGTCCACACAAAGTATTAGAGATCCTTAAATCTTATAACGTAAGGATACAATATAAAAAGGGCGATAAGATTGTCCATGCTAATAGACTCCGTAAATCCCACATAGATCGGGAATATAAACATGAGCGCAGAAAAAGGGACGCAAAAAGCGAAAACTAATAATTTATCAACAAAAAAAATTAATCAAAAGCAAATTATAACAATACCAACAAAAATACCTATATATAAAATTTTTTTTTAAATCGTATAATATTACGGAAATATAATAAATAATAACCTTAAATTTTAAAATAAAAATAAAAAAAAAAACAAAAAAATTAAACAAAACAAAAACACAAATATATAATATATATAATGTAATATAATAATAACAATGATCTCTTTTTTATATATATATAGGCAATAACCTCTTACCACACGAAATAAAATCAAATAGAATGAAAACAGAATTAAATTATTTTTATTTTTCAGATGGATTTGGCGAAGGTAACCATTTTCTTATGTCTTTTTTCTCCAATTTACAGTCTAATTGGTTACGACTGTATCTCTATTAGAAATAGGTGAATGCGAACTCCCCATGAACCCTGTGAATGCAACCCGTCGTTACATACAATTATTACAAATAGTAAATTATCGCCAAACCCATGTAATACAGTGTAAAGTAGAGATACAGCGGACAGTTTACTACTGCGGAATGTCCTCCCATAATTCAATAGTTAACCATGGTCAGGCCAAATATATACACGAAATTAGTAGGCGCACTTGTAAACAAATGTACGAAACAGGAATATTTAAATTTGGAGATAGTACAAAAATCAGCGAAATAAAGAACAATAGTACAATAACACACCCAATGGTTTATGCGGGCACGCTCTCTGAGAGTGGACGATGCTCCGGAAGCGTTTACCGAGACCCTTATGGTGCTTGGGAAAACGTGGTCGAACAAGGCCTATTAAGGATCACCTTGAAGGAGCAGTTTGCTCAAATCGACCTAGATAACAATAAAATTCATTTGAATTCCGGAACATCGTGCACTCTTACTGAGACCTCGTGCATCGACCTTGAAAGTGGATATACTTTCTGGGAAGTTCTACCCTTGGACCAATGTAAATTTGACCATTACGGACTGTTGTACGAAGGACTAGCAAACAGAATCACAGACAATAGTTTTAATCATGAACGGACCGTATACACCCTTACAACCGACGATGTGGCCTTTGCCCTATCCAGCAAGGGCAGTGAGAACTTATGTGGATACACAGTGGTCAAAACCGAACACCCTAAGCTTTTTATCCTAGAAACCACCAAAGGATATTCCTTCGCGAAGCCAGGAAAGATGGCGATAGAGAATTTAGACATCTTTGCGTATGTAAACTCCAAGTTCGTATACGTCGAAAAACACATAAAATCCTAAATTCAATCATTGTATTATAACATAGTACAACAGCAATGCAAGATTGAACGCCAGACATTACTAAATGCTCTAGCGATAGCCAACCAATCACCTGACGAATTCGCCTACAATTTGATGAATGGACCCGGTTATATGGCGACTGGAGGTGGCGAAGTGGTACACATAATCAAATGCGTACCGTTAGAAGTAAAACTCCGACATGGAGAATACTGCTATGCCGAATTGGAAGTCACTTGGAACAACCAAACTCAATACCTAACCCTAAAAACACATGTTATGAAAGATCACGGCACCAGGGTATCATGCAATGCCATCCTGCCATCATACTACAGAGTAAACGAAGAATGGCGGAAAATCATGCCAAGACCTGTAGAAGGCAAAGCACCGCTAATCCTTAAGCCCTTCACACAGATGACATGGAAATATGTCGACCCAGCTTCCTTGGCGACCAGCGGCATTCATACGGAAAAAGATCTTGAACAATTACAAGAACGAATCATGTTCCCGATCAAAAAACCGTCACTATTGAATGAATTTGCCAAAGGAATGTATGGTCACTCTATAATAGACAATGAAGGGACTATCTCAAAACTTCTTAATGAAGACGCAGTAAGAAAAATATTAGATTTAGTATGGACAACAGCATGACACAGGCTAATCACGTTCAGAACTATCAGCTCCGCCGTAATAGCCATTTTCCTTATTATATTCGCAATAAAAACAGTAGTAAATGGTTTAGTCAACGGATTCCTCCTTCACCGAATGTATGGATGTTCAATACACATCCTAGCTGCTCTCTGCGGATCAGTAACCCGCCTATTCATGACGCTCGACTCAACTGGAAGCCCCGCAAATAATTCAAATCATCAAAAAGACGTGAAAATGGGACTACTGGAACCACCGTCCACTACCGAACAATTCGTGACGATAAAATTACCGGCAACATCGGCTCCACCCATCACTAAAGCACCGATTCCAGCCGGACCGATGCCAACAGCGCCTCAACAAGTCCTGTCATCAAGAAGCTTTTTCAACTACAGCCATCAAAGAAATCACGCCTTACAGTATAAAAATTGTCATCGTTGTTTTTCCGACTACGTCGATGCGATTCCTAGTTGATGCTACGATCACCTAGTAACCGTTTTAGCATGGGGTCGTAACGTCGGTAAACGACCTCCGTTTTTTTTTCCTGTGTTAAGTCGATAAGTGCTCTCTCTGCTTTTGTTTTCTTTCATGCCCTTGCCGATTAGCAGGCAAGCGCTTCGATCTCATCGACCACTTGCGTCGAACTATAGTAAATTTTTTCCTCCAATGAAAATTTTTCCCTCCAAAACTTACTCAACGCACGGGCTATTGACATAGACCGTTGTAAAAGAGACCCTAAGCGTGGGCCAAGAGTTTACGAGTTTTCCCGGAACATAAGAAAAAGGGACATGAACTTGAGTCTAGCGAAGGTACGCCAAGCTGAACACGTGCACGTCAACTCGGCGCCAAAAACCATAAAACTGTCCCATAAACACTCGTTTTTCTATGCGTAGTTTTCCTATTTAAAATGCTTATTTTCTTACTCAAACTTTCTCTGCGTAATACACTTTAACATTATGTAAAGAATAGCAAATATTCCCTAATTATTTTAGTATAACAATTAACGCAACTTATAGCGGTAACCTTCGCTTACCGATACACTACGCAGGTAGCGCAATAAAACAATAAATGGGTCACTAAGAGGACTCCGTTAAATAAATTAAGTAACTGTTTAAACTTGGAATATATTGAATAATATTTAAATAAAATAAAAAGATACAATGTTTAACGAAAAGTATGAAAACTGCGATCTCCAAAAATACCTCACAAGGCATATTTTTTTTTTACGCAAATTAAATTCAAAAATAATTATTTGAAATCTGAAAGAAAAAACATAGAAATTACGTACAAATTATTAAATGAAATTTCTTACTGAAATTATTTAACATTCACCAAATAAAATTTAAATTTTATAAATAACTTAAAATCTAAAAATAAGTTTCTAACAGTTATATAATTTATTTCACCAAAATACAACAAACTCCTGCTTCTTGTATAATTTATGACAAGCTTACATTTTTAATATTATAAAAGGGTAATTATTTTTAAATAAAATAGAACAGGTATATAAAAAAAAAACACAATTGCTATCTCCAAATTTAATCGAATTTTACTTTAAAATAATTCAGCCGATTTTTCTTTATAAGTGTATACATATAAAAATGTTGTGACAGGCGGCTTATAGAGGCTAAGCCACCTGCCATAGGCGATAGAAAGAGAGTTCGCGGCGCGACGATATGCGGCGCCATCGATCAAGCGATCGATGGCTTGACGCGGGAAAAGCCGCGGCGTACCGAAACGCGGCGCTATCGATGAAGAATCGATAGCGCTACGCGGGAAAACCGATAGGCGAGAGGGGAAGGAGGAGCCCTCCCCTCAAGCCTTTTTCTCGTCCAAGCCGTGGAAAGAGCCGCACGCGTTCGAGTGATCGGAAAAAGACACAGCGATTTTTGAGAAGATTTTCCGCAGCGTTTACGCAGAGATCCGAATCGACAATCCCGCGAGCAACTATTCGTAAAAGTAAGTGGCCACTCGTTAGTATAAGTAGACCGCGAGTAGTTATATTTAATTTTCCTGACGCGTGTGCGATCGCGTCAGGCATATATAGATATAGCAGAGTTACGCGCGAGACCGCGTAACTCAAACTCGATTAGGCCGCGCGAGTGCGAGTGAGAGGATCGTTCTCTCTCTCGCACTATCATAGAATAGGCGTACGAGTAAGAGAAAGCCACTCTTACTCGTACAACCGGCGAGCACGCAGTTGAGCGAGAGGAACGAGCTCTCTCGCTCAACCATAGACTACAGCATCGAGTGAGAGGTAGAGCCGCTCTCACTCGAGCAACCACGAACTACGGCAGTATAGAGGGGGAACTGCTCTCTCTATATCTGCCGTACATAAACTACACGTGTGTGTAGCTGCGCGAAGCGAAGAGGGTGCGCATGCGCAGTGCGCACCTTGAGAATTAGTATTGCGCGTGAGGCAATACTAATTGCTCATCGCAATAATCGACCTCTCGGGGATAAATCGTACCGTTGGCTGTGTTATTGTTATTTTTATTTTTTATTAAATTAACTATTTGGCACAAAACTGGTACGTTTCTTCTTTCATCTCCCTTCTAGCGTCCCTATCCCGAATACCGCCGCCTCCGCGGGTGTGCTAACCGATCGTTGGCACACATACTGAGCAGCCGAGCCCGGTGGGAGCTGTACCGGCCGCGGGGCCTTAGGCAAGGCCCCTCACACACGAGAATAAAGCAGGACCAGAAGAAGGTCCTGCGTTGCTAACGGGCGTAAGGAAATTTGCCCCGTTACAACTGGCGCCCCAGACGTGTGTCTTAGGCATAGGGTCGCGTGACACGAGAGGGCGTGCGCAGTAGGGAAAGAAAGGTCTGAAGCGTGCGCAGAGGGCGCAACGAGCGCACACACACACACACACAAGCGTGCAAAAGAGTGTAGGTGCGGAAAACCAAGTGTCCCTGGCGTGGCAACGGGGACGGAAGAATTTTTTTTTTTCTCTTTTTTCTTTCTTTGCTCGAGTTAAAAATAACTCAATTTTTTTTTAATTTTGGAGTTAGCTTGCTTGTAGCACCGAGGCTCAAGCAAGTATAAGGGCAGGGAGAACTGACCTCTCCACAGCCACGCCAGTGCGAGTTGCGATACCGTGGGTAGAGGGACGAGGTAAATCCCTCTTAAAATAAATTTTTATATAGTTGTTTATATTTATTTATTTAGCGTGCGATACCCACGATATCGCAACTATTCGACTTATACAAATATTAGCGTGCGGAACACAAGAGGAAACATGGCGACAGGAGACTCCTCCAAAATAGAGCAATGGCTATTCGCCATGGAAAGCGAGGAGGTAGAGGAAACCCT
Organism: Chalcis sispes; assembly: GCA_949987625.1. Lineage (NCBI taxonomy): Eukaryota > Metazoa > Arthropoda > Insecta > Hymenoptera > Chalcididae > Chalcis > Chalcis sispes. The sequence goes on from OX465097.1 coordinate 32,701,111, forward strand.
CCACGCTCTCCGACTAAGGACAGGCGGGCCACACTTTGAAAAACTGGCCCGCATAACTAATTGGCTGCTGGGAAATTTCACAGCAACCGATTTCCAGGAGGAGGTTGCCGGGGCAGACGAAGCTGCCCAGGCTACGAGAGCAGAAGCAAGAAGGAGCTTCGTGCTCCGTGCCTGCCAGGAGAGGGCAGGCACGACGGCGGGGTCGGCGGATTACGACAGAGAAGAGCCGCATCCGCTGACCATGTTGTTAGGGGACGAGGCGGACCAATCGTCCCTAACAAACACACAGGAAGACCCGTCACCAACCAGAAGAGAGCTCTTGATGCAGGAGCGCATCGAGAGCTTAACGCAGACAATGGAAGGCATGGTCAAGTGCTTCACGGCCATGCAGGCGGAGCTACAGGATTTGCGAGCGAGGCAAGAGGTCGCAAATCTTAGGCCGAGTGCGTCATCCACCAGGATAGACAGCACGCCAGGCCCGGCCAAGGCACCACAGAGAGAGACCGCGGAACCGGCTCTCTCACCACAGACTCGGCGTAAGAGCAAAGCGCCGAGCCATGTTGCGTTCCAGGACACGTTCACGTGTAACTACGTGTCAACGCACAGCAGCCCCCGCGAAGGCGAGGATTCGCGAGGGCCTGCAGAGTGCCCGCCATCCCCTAGATCCGGCGCAAATGGAGCCTGGAGGAGGGGGGAAAGTTGCACCAATGCACCGAGTAATAGTGCATGGTGCAACACCGGTATGGCGGCACCGCGCGACGTCGGTCGAATCGTCAGTCGGTGGAACATCGCGTTCCGTGGAGAGCCGACTGACAACATTGACGCGTTCTTCCGCAAAGTGGACGAAGCGAAGAACGCGGCAGGGATTAGCGACCCAGAGATGCTGGCGTCGCTACCCGCGCTGCTGAGCGGCCTAGCCGAGATGTGGTACGGTTGCCACAAGTATAAATGGCAGACGTGGGAGGCGTTCTGCCAGGCAGCGCGTGCGCGCTGGGGTTCCAAGGCCAACATACAAGAACGGCTGAGGGACGAGGCCAGCCGCCGCTTTCAGCAGGCGGACGAACCAGCGCGTACATATATAACGTGCCTGGAGGCGATACTTATGAAGATATCGCCACCACTGAGCGAGAAACAGATGGTGGACAGTCTCCACGATAATCTGCTCCCGCAGATTAAACGGATCGTCACTCGGATGGAGTGCCGCACGGTCGACGAGCTGATCGACCGAGCCGCAAGAGCCGAGTTGACGCTGGAGAGGGAACGGGGCGACCGGACGCCCGTTCCCCCAAACCACGCGGTAGTGCCGGAAGCGGCCTATCGCCCGAGGACCGCCACAAAAGCGCAGCCGAAGGTGAGCGCTAAGTTAAGCGCTACCGAAGTGGCGGTCGCCGCAGCAGAGGTCGATCGGCCAGACTTGCCGGTCAACCAGCTAAAGGCGGCATTGCGGGAAGTTTTGGCGGACTTCGCCAAACATAATAGCCTCATGGCGGGCCATAGGAGCCGAGAGGGTAGGCGAAGCCCGCCTAGAAAGGGCAGCCCAAAGCGGCAGAAGAAGCCGCGATCCGGACCGAGCAGTCCGAAGTCTCAATCCCCCAGAAGGGGGGAGAAGGACAAGAAAAACGACGAAAAGTCTGAGCAGCTGAAGCAGAAGAAGGAGTTCAGCTGCCATGGCTGCGGCAGGCTAAATATGATCAAGAGGTTCTGCCCGGACTGCTCGGGAAACGACCAGGGGAGAGCGTAGATGAGATCCCTACGCCCTTCCCCGCCGAGTCTGGGATCCAAGTCCCCGAAGGGACCACCAGCGAGCTCGTGAGCACCGAGCTTGCGTCGGAGACGGCTCCGGACCCCCTAGAGGAGGGGGCTCCAAAAGGTGCCAGATGGTGGTTGCCGGTGTGCGTAGGAGGGTACACCCTGCGCGCACTATATGACTCGGGCGCGTCACACACAGTGATGAGCGCCGTTGGCTTACAAATAGCCACGGCATGTGGATGCGCGATCACGCCGAGCCAGGGCAAGGGAGCAATGGTAGCGAACGGCCATTACGCTCCTATAGTTGGGTTCGTTCAACTGCCCTTTGAGGTGACCGGCGTAACGAAGGACATTGAGGTGGCAATCTTGCCTGGTCTACCAGCAGATTGTTACCTCGGTGTCAACTTTATCAGAGGATTCAGGGCCATCCTCGACCCAGCGAGGAACCAGCTCCTCATACAAGAAGCCAGGAAGGAGCTGGCTTTGGAATTAGCCTCGCTGGAAACAACGGACAATCCTGCCGTGTCAGCCATAGGCCTGGCTGATGTTCAACCCTCGGAGCGAGAGCAGCTCCAGGGGCTCCTGGATAGGATGCTGGCGGAGGAGCCAGACACTCTAGGGTGTACGGGTTGGATCGAGCACGCCATCGACGTCGGCGATGCTCGCAGCATAAAGCAGAGGGCTTACCCGTACTCCCCGAAAATCCAGGAGGTAATGCACGCCTAAACAAGGGAGATGTTAGAGGGCGGCATCATCGAGCCTTCGCATAGCGGCTGGTCGAGCCCAGTCGTTATGATAAAGAAGGCTAACGGCAGTTACCGATTCTGCATTGACTTCAGAAAGGTCAATGCAGTATCGAAGCCGGATGCTTATCCATTGCCGAGGATGGATAGCATCCTGCGCAAGCTGCAGAGGGCGAGATATATCTCGACTCTCGACCTCAGCAGCGCCTATCACCAGATACGGCTAAAGGAGGAGTCGAGACCAATCACGGCATTCACCGTGCCAGGACTCGGCCTCTTCCAGTTCACCAGGATGCCGTACGGTCTGAGTTATGCTGGAGCGACCTTCCAGCGACTCATTGACATGGTGATAGGCCCGGAGCTTGAGCCGTTCGCGTTCTCTTACCTTGACGATGTGATCATCGTCACTGAGACGTTCGAGGAACACTTGCGACGGCTCGAGCACGTGTTGCGACGCATTCGAGCGGCCGGTCTCACAATCAACCGCGAAAAAAGCGCGTTTTGCCAGGACGAGGCAAAATACCTCGGGGTGCTGGTGAACCGGGAAGGATTTCGCCCGGATCCAGCAAAAGTCGCTCCTATGATCGACTTCCCAGCACCTAAGAATCTGCGACAGCTGCGCAGATTCTTAGGCATGGCGTCGTGGCATCGCAAGTTCCTGAAGGACTTAGCCACGATCGTCGAACCGCTCACGCGCTTGACAAAGAAGGGCCAGCGCTACGAATGGGGAGAGGAGCAGCAATCAGCCTTCGAGCAGGTGAAGGCCCTGCTAGCTTCCGCTCCGATCCTGCAAAGTCCCAGGTTCGACGAAGAGTTCGTCATCCAAACGGACGCGAGTGACACGGGAGTCGGAGCCGTGTTACTTCAGGTCATCGATGGAGAGGAGCGACCGCTAGAGTATGCGAGTCGCACCTTGAGCCCAGCAGAGAGGAACTACAGCGTCACTGAGAGGGAGTGTCTCGCTGTAGTCTGGGCCATCAAGAAGTTCAGGCCGTATGTGGAGGGCTATGAGTTCAGGGTAATAACTGACCATAGCAGTTCACGCTGGCTCAGTAGCCTCCACAACCCGACCGAGAGGCTGGCGCGGTGGGCCTTAGAGCTACAAGGCCACCGCTTCACCATCGAACATCGGAAGGGGGCACTTAACCATGTGCCCGATGCCCTTTCCAGAATGTTCGAAGAAGAGGGTGACGTACCAGCCATAGCGGCCTTAACCTGGGCAGAAGGTACCACGGACGAGTGGTACCTTCGATTAGTTAAATAGGTGCAGGAGGAGCCCTCAAAGCATCCTCGCTTGAAGCTGGTGGGGGGTCAGATATATAAATACGACCCCAACCCAGCCATCGAGGATGCCCTAGGAGACGACGACGACGCCTGGAAGGTCGTCGTCCCCGCCGAACGGAGGAGGCAAGTCCTCCAGGAGTGCCACGACGACTCTACAGCAGGACATCTGGGTCGCGAAAAGACGCACTCCAGGATCACGCGGCAGTACTACTGGCCGAAACTGGCAGACTGTGTGGCGGACTACGTCCGCAGGTGCCAAGTCTGCCAGCAGTGCAAGGTGGAGCAGAAGGCTCCAGCTGGCCTAATGGGCAGGAGGCTCATTGAGCGGCCATGGCAGGTAGTAGCTGCCGACGTGATGGGGCCATTCGTCCGAAGCCGCAAGGGCTTCGAATACATCCTGGTCTTCCAGGATCTATTCACGAGGTGGGTCGAATGTGTCCCGCTGCGGAAGATGAAGGCGGAGGCCGTCCTCAAGGCCTTTATTGAGCGCGTCGTGCTCCGGTTCGGTTCGCCGGAAGTACTCCTGACCGACAATGGGACGGAGTTTAAAAACCGGATCGTTGATGGGTACCTGGAGAAGCACGGTATCCATCATTCCACGACACCGGCTTACCATCCGCAGGCGAATCCTGTCGAGCGGGCCAACAGGACGATCAAGACGATGATCGTGGCCTGCTTGGAGGAATCGCATGATCGTTAGGACGAACACCTGTATGAAGTGGTGTTCGCCTTCAACACGGCTGAGCAGAGCGCCGTCGGAGCGAGCCCGGCGCTGCTCAACTACGGTCGACAGCCCGCCCCTCCAAGAAGCGAAGCCCGCACATCACGCAAGGCTTCCGCGCAAGTATTGCAGGAGGAAGCAATACGGGGCTGGGCAGAGCACGTGCAGAAGCTACCGGAGCTTCACGCGCGCGCCTCCGACATCGCATCCAAAGAGCAGGAGAGGCAGGCGCGCTATTACGATGCGCGCCGCAGAGAGCTCTCCTTTCAAGAAGGTGACTGGGTGTGGAAGAAGAACAAGGTGCTTTCTTCCACAGCCCAGGGGATAGCGGGGAAGCTAGCCCCTAAGTTTGCAGGGCCTTACAGGGTCGGTAAGGTCCTGGGTAGCAATACGTACGAGCTGAGGGACGGAGAGGAGTGTACCATCCGTCCCGTACACGTCAGCCAGCTCAAGAAGTACGTAGCTGCACAACCGTCGCCACCAGAAGAGGACGAGAGTACGACGAGCCGTACTCTCGACGCGGCGGGGCCCCTCCTGGCGAGCCAACCAGGAGCAGGCCCGATCCCCAGCGGGGGACCCGCGCCAGGCGAGTGCGCAGCCGCTGTGCCGGCCAGAAAGTGCAGTCGCCCCCGGAAGACGGTCTGCGTCGTGAGGCGTCCCGTAGCGAATGTAAGGGAGCCACCGTCGACCGGGGAGCGACTAGTGGTAGGTGCGCGCGCTAAGCGAGGCCCGGGAAGGCCACCGGGTAGTAAGAAGGCGAAGGGCGTGAGCGAGAACGCCCCGACTTCGCCTCGCCGAACAAGCGCGAACTCGTAGTCGCCATCCCGACCTGAGCCGAGGAAAGGCAGTAGTATAGTAGCTGCTAGTCGAGGCCTAGCAGCGACTGGGGGAGGGGTGTGACAGGCGGCTTATAGAGGCTAAGCCACCTGCCATAGGCGATAGAAAGAGAGTTCGCGGCGCGACGATATGCGGTGCCATCGATCAAGCGATCGATGGCTTGACGCGGGAAAAGCCGCGGCGTACCGAAACGCGGCGCTATCGATGAAGAATCGATAGCGCTACGCGGGAAAACCGATAGGCGAGAGGGGAAGGAGGAGCCCTCCCCTCAAGCCTTCTTCTCGTCCGAGCCGTGGAAAGAGCCGCACGCGTTCGAGTGATCGGAAAAAGACACAGCGATTTTTGAGAAGATTTTCCGCAGCGTTTACGCAGAGATCCGAATCGACAATCCCGCGAGCAACTATTCGTAAAAGTAAGTGGCCACTCGTTAGTATAAGTAGACCGCGAGTAGTTATATTTAATTTTCCTGACGCGTGTGCGATCGCGTCAGGCATATATAGATATAGCAGAGTTACGCGCGAGACCGCGTAACTCAAACTCGATTAGGCCGCGCGAGTGCGAGTGAGAGGATCGATCTCTCTCTCGCACTATCATAGAATAGGCGTACGAGTAAGAGAAAGCCACTCTTACTCGTACAACCGGCGAGCACGCAGTTGAGCGAGAGGAACGAGCTCTCTCGCTCAACCATAGACTACAGCATCGAGTGAGAGGTAGAGCCGCTCTCACTCGAGCAACCACAAACTACGGCAGTATAGAGGGGGAACTGCTCTCTCTATATCTGCCGTACATAAACTACACGTGTGTGTAGCTGCGCGAAGCGAAGAGGGTGCGCATGCGCAGTGCGCACCTTGAGAATTAGTATTGCGCGTGAGGCAATACTAATTGCTCTTATTTTTTATTAAATTAACTATTTGGCACAAAACTGGTACGTTTTTTCTCTCATCTCCCTTCTAGCGTCCCTATCCCGAATACCGCCGCCTCCGCGGGTGTGCTAACCGATCGTTGGCACACATACTGAGCAGCCGAGCCCGGTGAGAGCTGCACCGGCCGCGGGGCCTTAGGCAAGGCCCCTCACACACGAGAATAAAGCAGGACCAGAAGAAGGTCCTGCGTTGCTAACGGGCGTAAGAAAATTTGCCCCGTTACAATGTATACATATACTGTAAAAAGGAATTATACTAAAAATATCAACAACAATTTTTTCACGAAAACAAATTATTACAAACGGCCTGACTATGTTCGCTTCATTGAACAAAATAACAAAATAATTTTTCCATTTTTTCTTTAGAAATGAAAAGATAAAAAAACAACACATGTAATAAAAATTTCTTATACATTAATTTTCTTTATTAGTAAATAATAAGACTTATAAACGATTGAGATAATTTGAATTATAAATAAGTCAGTTTATCTTTTTATTAACAGAAACCAATATTTAAGTTTAAGCCAATACGAGTATTTAGAATTTAAGTTGATCTTTACATTAAAATAAAAAAAAAAAATATGCAAAAAATGTGCATAAAACAAAAAATTAAGTAATTATGCGTAAATACAAAAAAAAAAAAATATATATATATATATATATATATATATATATATATATATCATACATAATAATGATTAATTGTGAAATAACTATAAAACTAAAATGTTTTGTAAAATTAACATTATTAACTCTCAATAAGAATAATATTTTTTTTTTGTTTACTTAAAGTTTATTTAGGCTTAAATTATATTAGAATTAATTATTCTAAAGTTATTTTAGAATTATATTTTAAAACTTAGTAGTTAAAATTATCCTTTTTATATCTAGGCATTAATTATGCTTAAAAATCACTTTAAATTACATTTGAAATAATTAAGTTAAGCAATAATATTTAAGTATATAGTCAAACATTATAACAAATCTTTTTATACCACAAATCGAACATAAATTAGTAATGATTCAACTAATTGTAATTATGGTTAGAACTAAGCTACAAAATTGATTCTTTTTTGTAGCCTAGTTAAAATTTTGTACTAATTAATATAGAAATAAAAATTTATGAAGCAAAATAATATTAATATTAGTTTTAAGTTATTATTAAATTTTTGTAAAAGTGGATAGTCCCCTCTCAACCTTTCTCTCTCTAACTTCAAGACGACGCACCCCCGCAGAGAGGCGCTCCGAGGAGAAGGGGGCCCGAAATTCTTACCCTCTCCAGAATTTTTCCGAAAAGAAGATTTGTTCAGAGCTACTTCGGGAAAGCGTATAAATATCGCACAAAATTTTCGTTAAGCAGCAGACCTCAGGCAGCACTGGAGGGAAACACTACTAAGCAATTTATAAGGAATAAGTACTACAAGGAATCATTTCAACGCAACTACCAGGAAGTTTTTAGAAAGCAACTACCACGAGCAGACCTCAGGCAGCACTCGAGGGATACCCAACGATTTAGTAGCATTACTACGCATCATTTACACAAGGAGAAGACCTCAGGCAGCACTCGAGGACACGCAACCACTTAGAAGTTTCTTGAAGCAACGGCAGCCGAAGTCGAGATTATTTTTGTTTTGATTTTTTTTGATTTCTGAAATATTTCAAACGTACAAACTGTTCTTTTCAGAACAATTTAAACTATTCATATATAAACCTTAGGAGAAGAAGAAGAAGACGACGACGGAGAAGAACAGCAGGATAAGAGAGAGAGAGAGAGAGAGAGGACTTTTGCACCACGACCAACACTAAGAATAAAAAGTTAGTTTACTTTTCAAAATTTGCTTTCTTCTTTCTCTATCTATATCCTCCAACAGAGTTTTTGGCCGAAAAGCGGCCGATCACTCTGCTCCAAATTGCATTTTGTTAGGTCCTCGTCCAGAGTAGGGCTCGAGCCTGCTTCCGATTTGGGAAGAGAGGCTCTTGCAACTGCTCACTCCTGCACTTCACACCTCTCCTAAAAACTTATTACGAATTTCCTCTGCCACCCCGAGCCCATAAGCTTCACTGCTTAGGCTCCAAACGGCAAAAATTGCAGTGCAGACTGAAAATTAGTCTGAAGGTAGCGCACCGACGTTACAAATTATTTTTTACAAATTACAATTTTGGTTAAACTGTAGGTAACTGTTACGGGTCGTCAGATAAGTAATTAAACGTTCGATGTTATTTTTGATATAATTATTTCGTTAGGAGCTTTTAAAAAAAATTATTGCGCTTAAAAAAATATTATTATTAGTTGAAATTAAATTATTGCAAAATGTAACGAATTGTATATTAACGACTATCGCAATGTTTCCTATAAAATTTTGTTTGTATAAAAAAAGAAATAGAATAGAAAAGATTAATAGAGAAATAGTTATAATAAATCAAAATATTTAGCGATATAATTTGTTTTTACACAGGATAGAATTGAAGTTACATGCAATAAATATATAGGGGAGAGTATATTAGCGTTAGTCGTCAATACGGTATTGAACAATTCTAATTATTGTTGGGAAAAAAGAAAAATATTGCAAAATAAAATTAATATCGGAAAATTGATAGGAAGTACGATTAATACAGGCACAGCATTACGAGTATGAACAATAATAATCTTGGTGTGGTTGCAAGACCGTTGTTATTATTTAAATAAATTATTTTATTTATGCAAGGAAAAATCTTCACTAAGAGTGTACCTGTAAAAATCATATTCAGCATTTTGTGTGAGAACGGAAATGATATGACTCCCCAACGTCTCGTATTGCGACGGGGACGCTATTTTATTATGTCTTAGCAGAGAGACGATTCAAGATTAGAAATTAAAGTATTTATGCTTACAAAGAATTACGAATGTACAGTCTGTCAAGTAAGAGCGTGGTCGTGTTAATTTATAAAAAAATTTGTTTGATGAAATTTTCATATTCATATATACATTGTACACATCACAAACAATGATGCAATTTGGTCAATAATGTGTCCAGTCACCACCGGCGTCGATAATTGCCTGGCATCTCCGAGGCATGCTTTCTACTAATTTGACGGCGTATTCTAGTGGCAAGGATCTCCAGATCCGACAAATTTCGTAAGACAACTGCTTCAAAGTGTATGTGCGTCTTCCACGAAGCTTTCGTTTAATATATGCCCACACATTTTCAATAGGGTTTGCATCGAGCGACTGCGACGGCCAATCCAATGTAACGATGCCAGATTGAGTCTTCCACTGAGTACAGAGCTTGCTGCGGTGTTTAGGATCGTTGTCTTCTTGCAGAATCCAATCTTAATATTTTGTAATGAACCATCGTTTGGCAGATGGCATTAAAGCCTTTTTGTAGATTTTTATCATTTTCTCGGCATTTAGGTTGTCAGTAAAGAGGTGCAAAGTGCTGAATCCCTGCTTTGAGAAGCAGCCCCAAAGATGCACCTTTATTCCATGTTTTACGGTCCGCTGAACAAGCCTATTGGTGGAAGTTGACCAGGCTCGCGTGAGGACAGAACGTGCTCATATAGAACATTCATCAGTAAAAATGACATTTTTAAAATCTCTATCAATATTCTCATGCGCCCAAGCGAGTCGCTTTGTCACATGTTTTTCAGTCAACAGAGGCTTCTTCATTGTGTTGCGCCATTTCAGATGATGAGTACGAAGATGGGTTCGGATAGTTTCGTAGGATATATCTAAACCTTTTGCCATTAATTTTGCTTGTCCTTGCCGCAGTGTTAAAGCAGGATTCCGCGAAAACAGATTCACTATTCTTTTTTCATCTTTTTTGTTTACTTTTCCTATCGAGCCACGTTCTGGTAAATCATCGACATTTTTAGCCACTTTATATCACTGTATCCACTTCTGTACAAATGCCTTCGACTTTTTCATATATTTAGCAGCCGCTGATTGCGACATTTTGGGACCTTTCGGGTGGATGCAAAGGAACACAGCCTCGTAGCGCGACGCATACTTAGCACTCATGGCGTTTAACGTGATTCTTTTTCAAAAGATCAACGACAACTGAATCTTTGTTGACAATGCATCAAAAAACAAAGCTTCCTTCTATCGGCTTGCGAAAGAATTAGAGCAAAATCTTTCATTACCTGTCGGTGAAGTCGACCATGCTCTTACTTGACAGACTGTATTACTACTTTTTATTAATAAATTTATTTTAAAAAAAGAAGACATGGTCAGGCCGTTTTGTGTTATATATATATTTTCAATAGCATGATCTATATATGTGTATATGTATTTTTTTTTTTAAATATAAAAAGAAATGAAAGGAAAAATACAATACGTTATAAAACTTAGTTTAAATTAAGTTTAACAATTATGGCCATTTTTTGCTACTTAAATAGTACATATGTTTTACAAAAAATCGCAAAACCTTCGCCTAAGCTTAGGCTAGGTTTTACAGCGATTCGGGTCGGACGAGAGTGCGTCAGGTAGATTGTAAGGAGAGGCTTTATTGTGGTGGAGCGCTTGGGTGTGGATTGATGCGGTCGGTCGATATGTCTTTTTTTTTATATAGCGACCGGGGACCGGAAAAGCAGGGAGCAAACTTATTGGCAGACACACAAAATAACAGAGGTCGTATACCGATGTTACACCCCTCATGTTAAAACAGTTGCTAGGTGATCGTAGTATCAACTAGCAATCGTATTGGCGTAGCCGAAATAAAAACGATAAAAACTTGTACTATAAGGCATGGTTCCTTTGAATGGCTGTAGTTGAAGAAGCTTCTCGATGACAAGACTTGTGACGTCTTGGCTAACGAGTCAGCTGGAGTTGGTGCTTTGGTGACTGTTAATCCTGGGTATGAGGTTACGGTTTCTGGGTTCATGAATCCCATTTCTATGTCATGCTGCTGTTCAGTCTGTCTCACGGGCGGATCCGCTGTCTCTAGAGTCATAAATAGACGAGTTATGGACCCACAGAGTGCGGCTAGGAAGTGCATGGAGCATCCGTACATACAGTGAAGGAGGAAGCCGTTGACTAGACTACTTACTACGGTTTTTATTGCAACTAAAATAAAGACGATGGCTATGATGACGGAACTGATCGTCCCGAGCGTCAACAGTCGATTCCAGGCAGTAGCCCATACCGAATTCAATATCTTTCCTACTGCATTTTCGTTGAGGAGTTTAGATATGGTTCCTTCACTGTCGATAATGTATTGGCCATGAACCTCTTTGGTAAAGTCGTTCAATAGTGACGGCTTTTCGATCGGGAACATAATTCGTTCCTGTAGCTGTTCTAGATCTTTTTCTGTATAAATGCCACTGGTCGCCAAGGAAGCTGGGTCGACGTATTTTCACGTCATCCGTGTAAAGGGCTTCAGGGTTAATGGTGCTTTGCCTTTCACTGGCTTAGGCATGATTATTAGCCATCCTCCGTTTATTTTGTAATACGATGACAGGATGCCATTGAATGATACCCTGGTGCCCTGATTTTTCAGGGTGTGTGTTTTCGGTGTCAAGTATTGCGTTTGGTTGTTCCATAAAACTTCTAATTCAGCATAACAATATTCCCCATGTTGGAGCTTCACTTCTACTGGTACGCATTTGATTATGTGTACCACTTCTCCTTCTACGGTTGCCATGTAGCCGGGCCCGTTCATCAAGTTGTAAGCCAACTCATCGGGTGATTGGTTGGCTATAGCTAGAGCGTTCAGCAATGTCTGTCGTTCAATTTTACATTGTTGCTGCATTACATTATAATATAAGGATTGAACTTGGGATTTTATGTGTTTTTCGACGTATACGAATTTGGAATTCACATACGTAAAGACGTCCAAATTCTCTATCGCCATCCTTCCTGGTTTCGCGAAAGAATATCCTTTGGTAGTTTCTTGGATAAAGAGCTTAGGGTGTTCGATTCTGACCACTGTATATCCGCATAAGCTCTCACTACCCTTGCTGGATAGGGCAAAGGCCACATCTTCTGTGGTAAGGGAATATATGGTTCGCTCATGGTTAAAACTATTGTCTGTGATCTTATTTGCTAGTCCTTCGTATAGGAGTCCGTAATGGTATAATTTACATTGGTTTAGGGTTAGAGCTTCCCAGAAAGTATACCCGTTTTCGAGGTCAATGCTCGAAGTTTCAGAGAGAGTGCACGATGTTCCGGAATTAGGGTAAATTTTATTATTATCAAGGTTGATTTGTGCAAAGTGCTCTCTCAAGGTGATCCTTACTAGGCCTTGTACGACCACGTTTTCCCAAGCACCATAAGAGTCTCGGTAAACGCTTCTGGAGCATCGCCCACTCTCGCTGAGTGTGCCCGCATACACCATTGGATGTGTTACAGTGCTATTGACCTTTATCTCGCTGACTACTGTATTATCTTCAAATTTAAATATTCCTGTTTTATATAATTGTTTACATGCGACCCTACTAATTTCGTGTATATATTCGGCCTGACCATGGTTAAGTATAGAATTATGGAAGGACATTCTGAAATAATAAACTGTCTGCTGTATCTCTACTTTACATTGTACGACATGGGTTTGGCGATAATTTACTATTCGTAATAGTTGTATATAACGACAGGTTACATATACAGGGTTTACGGGGGATTCGCATTTGCCTACTTCTAGTAGTGATACAGTGGTTATGTTCAGGTGCCGTGATCCGCAGTCGTAACCAATTAGCCTATAAATCGGAGCAAAAAGACATAAGAGAATAATTATTTTCGCCAAGTCCATCTAAAAAATAAAGATATTTTATTTCTGTTTCCTTTGTGGTTCGCTTTATTATCGTACGATATAAGGTTAGTACTTATGTATTTTTTTTCAATTGGATTAAAAATATATATATTTTTGTGTTATGTTTTTGGGTTATGTTTTATGTTTTCTTTTCCTCAGGTTATTATTATCATTTAACAATATTATTACTTGCGATTTTTTTTTTTTTTTGAATTTTTTTTTTAAGATGTACTTACACGTATGTATATTTTTATAAGTGCTCCTTTTATTAGTGTTTTTTTCTCTTTTATTGCTGGCTCTCGTTATTGGTTTTCTTTTTTTTTTGCTTGTGTTTAAAATCCCGATTTATGTGGGATTTGCGGAGCCTGTTTGCGTGGACAATTTTGTCTCCCTTTTTGTACTGTATTCTTACATTACAGCATTAAAGGACCTCTAGTACTTTATGTTGACTGGAATAGTGGTCACCAAACTGGCCGGGTTTAACCCCGAGCAATAAGAAAACAAAATCTTCTATTTCAAAAATTTTGAGGGCTTATCTTTTTGTCGTACAGTCTCTTGTTTCGCAGTTTTGACCCGACTAGGTGATCGTAAGCTAGGTTCTGGATACCGTTAAGCCGTGTCACTAATGCGGTGATATAGTCTTAATATGTTGGCGACAGGTCGCTTGCTTTTTAGGGGTCACTCGATGGTAACCGTGCTAGTTTTCCAAACACCACCTCGTAAGGCGTATGTTTCGTGCTCTCTTGCACGCAGGTGTTATAATTTAGCATAGCTATTTTAATCCATTTATCCCACTCATTGTTGCTGTCAGTGTATTGTTTTAGGAACTCACCGAGTGCATGATGGGATCTTTCGAGTGATCCATTCGACTGTGGGTGAAACGCGGTTGTTTTGAGTTTTCTGATTCTAAATCTTTTAAGGATTCTATTCATTAGGTGACTTAGGAAGTTCTTTCCTTGATCGGTTAGTATTGCTTTGGGCGCTCCATATAGGCAAATGAATTTCTTGATTAGTTCATCGGCGATAGTAGTGGCCAGAGTGTTTTGTAGGGTTACGGCTAAACAATACTTTAATAGTTAATCCTGTATTGTCAACAGATATTCATTCCCTTTTTGGGTGGCCTTAAGGGGTCCTACTATATCCATCGCGATTTTGTCGAAAACAGCCCCCGGTGTATCCGTGATTGCCATGGGTTGTTTCGTCTTGAGGCGTACTAATTTTTTTAATTTATAGTCGAGGCATTGTTAGATGCGTTGCTGTACGTCGCCTTTAAGATTTTTCCAATAATATCTTTGCCGAATTTGGTTAAATGTCTTAGATACTCCTCTGTGACCTCCGATAGGTGACTTGTGGTGTTCGTAGAAAACTTCATCCGTCTTGTCGATCGGGACGTATTTTAGTTTTCCCGTGCAGAAGCAGATTTTAATGGAGGTATCAATGAACGTATTTTTGAACAGGCTCATGATTTGCGACTACTCTATTGTGTGTACAACTTTGCTTCCGCCATTTTGCAATAGATGGCTGTAGCGGTAAGTGGTAGTTGAAATAAATAGATCATAGATGTCATACAATAAGCTTAGGTATTCGTAAACATAACGCCATCGAAATATTAGTCGATTTGTGTCTACATCATAAAGTTATTCTCGATTAAACATGTCAGCTTATCAGCCAAATTCTCGTCATTTGCGGGGGGTTTTAATTTTCTGCTTTAATATGAAGAAATCTGCGACTGAGGCTCATCCAATGCTTTCAAATACCTATGGTGAGGCCGCTATTAGTGAAAGAACGTGTCGAGAGTGGTTTCAATGCTTCAAGAACGGCGATTTTAACGTCGAAGACCAGCATGGCGGTGGAAGAGAGAAGGTTTTCGAAGATGCAGAATTGGAGGCATTACTTGATCAAAACTCGTCTCAAACGCAACAAGAATTGGCAGAATCATTGGGAGTGACGCAAAAAGCCATTTCAAAACGCCCGAGAGTCATGGGAATGATTCAGAAACAAGGACATTGGGTGCCGTACGAGTTGAAGCCGAGAGATGTTGAACGGCGTTTGTGTGTTTATGAACAGCTGCTTACAAGGCAAAGAAGGAAGGGCTTTCTGCATCGCATTGTGACTGGGGACGAAAAATAAGTTCACTACGATAATCCCAAGCGCAGAAAATCATGGGGATATTCCGGCCATGCTTCTACGTCGACGGCCAAACCGAATATTCACGGTTCCAAGATCATGCTCAGTATTTGGTGGGACCAGCTCGGCGTAGTGTATTATGAGTTGTTAAAACCGACTGAAACAATCACAGGCAATCGTTATCGAACGCAATTAATGCGTTTGAGCCGAGCATTGAAAGACAAACAGCCGCAATACAACGAGAGACATGATAAAGTGATTTTGTAGCATGACAATGCTCGACCTCATGTTGCGAAAGTGGTCAAGACATACTTGGAAACTTTGAAATGGAAAGTCCTACCCCACCTGCCGTATTCTCCAGACGTTGCTCCCTTGGACTATCACTTGTTTCGAACAATGGCACATGGCCTGGCTGACCAGCACTTCCGGTCTTATGAAGAAGTAAAAAATTGGATCGATTCGTGGATCGATATAAAAGATGACTAGTTTTTTCAACGCAGGATTCGTATGCTGCCCGAAAGATGGGAGAAAGTAGTGGCCAGCGATGGACAATACTTTGAATCATAAATGTACACTGTGTGTTCCATGAAAAACGGAACTTTTTCAAAATAAAGACAAAAACTCAATATTCCGGCAAATCTAATTTATTTTATTCAAAATAGTCTCCTTTCGCATCAATACAACGTTTTGCACGTTCAATTAACATATCGAATGAGTTGAGATCATTTTTATTCATCGACTTTAGTATGTCGGTCGTCGCTCTTTGGATGGCCTCTATGTCGGCATAACGTTTTTCTTTTATAGGCAAGTGCAATTTGGAGAACAAGTAGAAGTCGCACGGAGCCAAATCAGGCGAGTACGGTGAATGGTTGATGGTTAAAATGGGATTTTTGTTAAAAAAATTAGTGATCAAGTTCGATCGATGAGACAGGGCATTATCATGCAACAAACGCCAGCTCCCTTTTTCACGGTATTGTGGCCGCACACGACGAATACGGCTGAGCAAACGCTTTATAACACCAAGATAAAACACAGCAGTAATCGTTTGACCAGGTGGAACGAATTCACAATGAATAATACCCTCCGAATCGTAGAAACAAATCAACATTGTCTTCACTTTTGACTTTTCAAGCCGACTTTTTTTCGGATTGGGCTCGGTTGGGTGCTTCCATTCAGCACTTTGACGCTTGGTTTTGGGATCATATTGAGAACACCATGTCTCGTTACCAGTCACAATTAAATATTTCAAGTTTGGGTCCTTTTTAGACTCTTTAATTCAATCTTTACAATGTTGAATTCGGAGCAATTTTTCGTAGTCGGTCAATTTGTGTGGAACAAAGCGTGCCCACACCTTCCGTAGATTCAAATGATCGGTCAAAATGTGATGAATTGAATTTTCGGACATATTCAATTTCATTTCCATGTACCGCAATGAAGATTTTGGCTCATTTTTTATAAATTTACGCACTTATTCAATGTTACTTTGAGTAACCACGGTATTTAAATGACCTGGATGTTCGTCATCCTGAATGTCTTCACGACCTTTCTAGAACCGCTTATACCACTAATACACTCAGGTACGGGATAGACAATTATCGCCATAAACTTGTTTCAGCAAATTATGCGTCTCAGTAAAGGATTTACCGAGTTTAAAACAAAACTTAATATTTGCTCTTTGTTCGAAGTTCATTTTTCAACCGATGCCTCAAACACACTGTCACTTTGAGCGCGATATTTTGGTTTCCATTGAACCAAATGTCATACGATTTTGACAGGATGTCAGTTAAGAATGGACCTTTCCATTGCTAACATCCATTAATAGGTGGTGCCAATATAAATCGATGTTTTGAAAAAGTTTCGTTTTTCATGGGACACACTGTGTATAACCAGTTTTTTACAATAAAGCCTCGAATTTTGGAAAAAAACAATGGAAGCAAAGTTGTACACCCAATAGGTTTTCTATATATATTTATTTTTGGCAACGCTAAATGTTCTTTGAGTGAATTTCTCCAATAGTCCTTTTGAATTTTTTATTCCTTTTGCCAGTTTTTCTTTAATTTGCGCCAGGGAAAACGGTTGATTCCCTTTTATGTATAGTGTAGAAGGATTTGTTTCCTATACGCTTCTCGCGATAAACTTCTTCGACAGTCAAGTTTTTTAAAACGGTTATTTTGCCGTATTTGTGTAGCATTTTTCCGCCTTTGTCGGAAAAATGTCCGTCTGAGCTCACGAAATAGACTATATTGTCGTTTCTCGTATGCAGCGGTTCTTTCAATTCTAGTATAAGGCTGCGGCTCGTTACTCCGTTGTCTTCGTAATCATCAGGGGATTCTGATTCTTCATTCGATTTCGATATGGGCCTTGTAGGCGTAGCAGAAGGTTTAGGTTTGGCAGGTTCGTCAGAGTCGTAATCCTCGTTTTCTTCGTAGTCGACCTTTTTCTTGGGACGGGGAGCTATTTTATCCTCAATTGGGGCGATCTCTTGAGTCTTTCTAGGTCGTCCCTTAGGTTTTTTTGATGTTTGAGTTGTCGGGTTGGCTGTCAGTTGTTCTTTTTTGTCTCCGTCGCTAACCTGGGCAGTCCTCTTTTGTTGTTGCGCGTGTTACTATGTTAACGGCGCATTCTTCAGCTGGGTTGCACGATAAAGCGTCGCATTAGCATTCAATTTGCCGGGCTTATAAATTATCTTGTTATTATATTCAGATAATTTAAATCTCCATTTCTGGACTCTAGTGTTAAGGTCGGCTGTTTTAAAGTATACTAACGGTTGGTGATCAGTTATTATTGTAAATTCCCGCCCGTATACATATGATCTAAATGCCGTTACGCTGTGTACTACGGCTAACGCCTCTTTCTCATAAACTTCAAAAATGCCTTCGGCACCACACAGCATGCGCGAAGTATAGGCTATCGGCTGGTCCTTTCCAATTTCTCCTTGAGACAGTGCTCTTCCTACTGCGTAGCCTGAAGCATCTGTAGTGATTATGAAAGGTCGAGATAAATCAGGAAATCGCAATACAGGTGCACCGCATAGCATTTCTTTCAATAAATTAAATGCTTCTTCCGTTTTCTGATTCCATTCAAAAGTTGTTACCTTTTTTCGCAGTTTAGTTAAAGGCTTTGAAATACTGTCTGTCAAAAAAGTACCGGGAATTTTAAATTAAAAGATCATTTTTACGTTTAATAATCAAAATTCTTTGGGTCGCCTTCAGAATAAGCTCTATTTGCTCCGACACATCTATACCAACGGCACTTCCAATCATCGAAACATTTTTATAGGCGTTTTCCAGGATGGCCTTCAGCTCGTGCGCCAAATTCTGTTTTATGGTTTTAATCGACTGAAAACGGGTGCCACGGAGCGGTAATTTAAGTTTTGGGGAGAGGACAAAGTCACAGGGAGCCAAATCTGGCGAATACGGTGGTTGCTCAAGCGTGTTCGTTGAGTTTTTGGCGAGTAAGTCGGTCACAATCGTAGCTCGGTGAGACGGCACGTTATCGTCGTGCAAAATCCACAAGTTGTTCGCCCACAAATTTGGCCGCTTCTAACGGATACGCTCACACAAACATTTCATAATGCCTAGGTAATACTCTTTGTTTACCGTCTGACCCTCTGGAATAAATTCGTAGTGCACCACGCCACGGATATCGAAGAAAACAATGAGTATTACCTTTACTTTTGAGCGGCTTTGGCGTGGTTTTTTCGGTTTCGGCTCGTCTTTTCCCACCCATTTCGATGCTTGCTGGCTTGTTTGCATATCGCACTCGTACACCCACGTTTCGTCACCAGTTATGATGCATTCCATGAATGCGGGATCGGAATTGGCGTGATCCAGCATGTCCGAAGCGACCTGTTCGCGATAGCGTTTTTGAAGAAAATTAAGCTCTTTTGGAACGAGTCTTGCGGCCACCTTTCTCATGCCCAAAATATCAGTTAAAATCGTACGTGTGGACTCGTGGGGTATCTTAAGTTTATGTGCTATCTCTCTCAAGCTGGTATGACGGTTTTCAAGCATCATTTCCTTAATTTTATCGACGTTATCTGCGGTCAAAGCCGTCGATGGGCGTCCGGAACAAGGCAAGTCTTGGACGACTTCACGGCCCTCCTTGAAGGCTTTGTACCACTCATACGTACGGGTTTTCGATAGTGCTTTATCACCAAAAGCCTTTTGCAACATTTTCAATGCATTGGCACACGAAATTTCATTCGCAACACAAAATTTTAGACAAATTCTTTGTTCAACGTAATCACCTATTGTAAAAAATCGGCACGCGCTATTGACATCGACGGACTTAACCAGCTACTGTAGACACACTCGTTGACAGATTCCGGTCAAACTTGGCATAGTCATTAAGGACAGTTGTACCAACCTAGAAAAAAAAATTGTACCTGCCTAAATTGCCCCGCCAGATTTAAATCGGCAATTCCAGGTACTTTTTTGACAAAATGTATACGCGAATCCCTTTATAAATCGCCGATAATACCCTGCTACCCCCCAGAATTGGCGAACGTTTTTTACGTTCTTAGGTCGCGGGAAGCATTTTACGGCTTCAAGCTTCTTAGGATCAGGCCATAAGGGGGGAAGTCCATATAGAATTTTCAAAAAATCGATTTTTTTTTTCGATAATCTAAAAATATACTATGTTAAGCGTGTACCGACGAGACAATAAAAAAAAATCTTGAATATTCACGAAGTTACAGCTAATATAATGAAGCGGGCCGGAGTACGTATTGTAACGTAGCGAGCCAGGTAGTCAGAGCCCTTCAGACAAAAGGGCCCTTTCCATTATAATAACTTGAAAAACTTCTTTTGTCTTATACCCGGAAATAATACTTCATATTATAGTATATATGTAAGTATATATATCTACATTTACGTTCCTGTACACGTGTAATATTGCTATACGAATAAAGGTTAGTCGAGAAATATAGGTAGTTTAGCCGGAGAATTCATTGTGTTCAGTTGATTTCGGAACGTAAAAATGCCGAATTATAAAAAAGGTACGCGAGGCAATATTGCACGAAATAACCCTAGAAAACAAAAATATCTGGGCAACCAGTTTACCAATAAAGAAGGTAAAAAATTTGAAGCCAGTACAAGCCATAATGACAGTGCCAGTGGAAAAAAATTGTATACGCGTGATAGTGAAGATATAATAACTAATCCTTTGCACGGGTACAGAATAATTGAATTTTTTACAGTGTTTACAGCTTTGTCTAAAATTGTGAAGTGCTCGGTATGTAATCAGAAGATTAAATTTCAGTAAGTGTGGCTCTAGAGGTCTTGGTTTTAAAATTGTTGTCACGTGTCCATGTGATGATAAAAAAATATATGATAAACATCTGCATTCTGGACTAAAAGTAGTTGAAATCTCGGCATACATTGCTGCTGGGATATTTAATGAAGGTTTTAGTTCAGTATTAAGAATAATGAGCCTTCTGAATTCGACTATTGGCACTTATGCTAAAGTATTTGCTTATAATACAGACGAGGCGCGAATAACCCGACAGAATCGTAAGAGCCTTTCAGAAACCAAAGATGCTCGTACAGCTCGCAGGCAACAACAAATGGAAGAAAATCAGCTTTTCGAGGAGAAGGAAGGACTGTTGTATGAACCTGGGATTGCCGATTAATCGGTAAGTAATTAACGGGTTACCCTCACTTGCGACTTTGAAAAAATCGATTTTTTGTTAATTGCCTTTTTTTGAAGTATAAGTATCTGAGAATATGACCTAGAAATTTCAAGTCAATCCGAACAAAATTGACTGAGATATGAGCGTTGAAAGAGAAGAATCCGCTGAGTAAACAACCGGCAATTAAAACTTTAAACGCGTTTTTCTCGAAATGGCATTTCTGAAGTCATTGACCAAGATTACTCGAACACTAATGAACCGATCTTCTTGAAATTTTGCAGGCTTATTTAATACATAAAAATGTAGTCTTTAATCGTTTGGTTTTGTTTCGAAAAAAAATGGCCGTTTTATAGCCAAAAAACAGCCGTTTTTTTTCGTTAAAATCAAACCATTAACTTTGACTGTCCGCCATTTTGTGAAAAATAAATATTTTTTCAAATTCTTCGATTAAAGACAAGTTTATACTTATATTTAACTAAATCTATCCACATTTTTTGTTTCAGATGATCCACTTCGCCGCAATGTTGGTCACCGCAAACCGTATAAATAAAAACACTATTTCATTGGCGGCCATTTGCCACTTAACAATGTAATATTTTGCAATAAAAAAATGACTAAAAGTTCTTCAAGATGTATTCTTTAAGATGATATAATAATCGTTTAAAAAAGTTTTGTAGTTTTCTTCAAAAAAATTCATAAAAAAGGCCTTTTTTGTTGAGCTACAACTGGGGGTAACCCCTTAAAACTGGCCATTTTCCTGTACTTCAACTTTAAATGCGATTATCTCAAAACTTTATTTTTTAAAACTGCTCGTGTTGTAACTCAAAAAGTTATAGACCGATTTGGCTGAAATTTCTCGAGGCCTTTCTTTACATTAATATCGGAAGGATGAACCTAAAATATCAGATATTCCGCGTTGATAAAATATTTTTTTGGGGTCAAAAATGTCAAAAAATAGCCCTAAATTCTGACTTTTTTTTAAGGTTTCTTTTTTATATTGAATTTTATACTTTTTTTTTATTTTATAGGTTCATCCTTTCCGTTTATATGTCCTAAAAAAAACAACTTTCATTTTTGAGTTTCAGATCAACGGTTAATGAGTGACAACTGGAGCAGTTTGGGACCTCGCGTCGGAGGCAGCAGACAACAAATTATACTGAGCCACCATTTTTGATTGAAAAAAAAAAAAAAGAATTATCTTTGTGTTCTAAAAAGATTCATTGAAGTTGTGTTAAAATTTGAAAACAATAAAATTATTTTATCATCGTTAAAAATATTATTAAAAAATGACCGATTTTGGGGCTTCTACATGGACTTCCCCCTTAATCCTTTTCCGCTAAGCAGGTCGCCTAGGTATACCACTTCACGTTTTGAGAATTCACATTAGTCGATCTGTAATTTTAATTTAGCTTTTCTTAGCCTGTCTATTAGTTTCGTTATCTTTCTGTGGTGTTCATCTAGGTTGTTGGAGTATATAACTATGTCATCTAGATAGACGAACAACGTTATACCTTGCATCCTTTTTAACAATTTATCCATTAGTCTTTGCAAGGTAACGAGGCGTTTTTCAACCCAAAGAGCATACTAACAAATCCATAATGGCCGTATGGCGTGCTGAAGGCCGTTTAATGTGTGTATTTCGAATGCATCTTTATCTGGTGGAATCCTGACGCCAGATCAAGCACTGTGTAATATTTGGCTGATCCTATTTGATCAAGTATCTCTTCGATATTAAGAAGTGGATACAAGTCGCCAATTGTTTTTTTATTTAAGGCCCGGAAGTGTAATACCATGCGCCATCTGGGGCGGCCTTGGGCGTCGGGCTTCTTTGGTACGGCCCAAACCGGCACGTTGTGGGGTGAATTGGAGTTCTTTATGACTCCTGCCTTTAACAGTTTGTTCACCTATCGATTTATTTCATCTTATAATGTGCAAAGCGATATTGCTTTGTAAGGACTGGATTATCGTTAGTCGTGTGGATTTCATGCGTTATAAGGTCTGTTCCCGGAAGTTTAGCGCCGGGTAGGTAAAATACATCCCTGTTATTTTTTACCAGATCGACTACGTATGACTTTTCGCGGTCGTCTAAGTGATTAGTACGTAAATAATTCTCGATGTTTACCTTGACTTCTGGTTCTTCGAGAGACACGAGGTCTCCGAAGTCGGCGATTGACTCGAGTTGGTAGTCCAAGTCGTTTACCATCACATTTTCTGAAGTCAGGTAACTATTCCTTGTGGCCACATTACTATCGTGGTCTTCGTCCTTTATTATCTCTAAGACATTTGTAACGCTGAATGGAGCTCCAGTTTTGAAAGGTCGTGCGACGTCGTTACATACCATAAGATGGTTAGGGTAGTCGAGGTGTACTCGGAAGTCACGCAGAAAATCGCAACCTAGTATACCTTCTCCTGGGATGTAGATGTCGTTTATCACCGAAAACTTTATTTTGCTTCCCAACAATGAGACTTCTACCGTTCCCCAGGTAAGTATGATCCTTTTTCCGATTCCTTGTAACGTATATTTTTCCGATGTGTCGATTTCCTTTTCGGGCGGTATTAGACTTAATTTTATTAGGTTTATTTCTGACCCTGAATCGATTAGTAATCTCCCTTCTGTTAGAGTAGGGCGATTCAGAATTTTTAGAATTTGTAATCCGGTTTTGACGTCGCCTGTGATGTCATGTAGAGTTTTTATTAATTGAGGTCGATCTTTGTCGTTTCAGATAATCTTGACGTATTTATTATTCAGCGTCATTAGGTTATTTTCGAAGTCCAGTTCCGCTTTGGTGGTTTCGAAGAAATTCGCTCCGAACACTCCGTCATAGGGGATGCGAAAATTATTTCCTACTACTATAAATTCTATTATAGTTTCCCCAAATTTGATCTTTGCTTTCCCCAGACCTTCCTCCGTCTCGGCTCCTAGGCCGTAGAGGGTTTATATGTCCTGACTTTTGAGATATTTATGGTTTGGCAAAACATGTGCCTTCAACACACTCACCTCTGACCCTGTGTCGATCATGAGGGTGTTGGGAAATTTGTTTTGTCGGAGGTTAAGGCTTACAAACGAGATAGTTCTGCAGGTTCCTATGGCATTAATTGTGCTCGGAAATCCTCCAGTTCTATTGACAGCGATGAGCGCGCTTGAGGTCGTGGGGTCTCTCTGGAGGTGCTCTGTTGGGGGAGACTCCTTTTGTTTTTTGGCTGGCTGTACTTCCTTTTCTGGCATTCGGTGATAGTGTGCCCCTTTATTTTGCAGTTATTATATGTGGGTACATTGTTTGCATTGGAGAATTTTTTCTGGTGGTAGACAGCTGCTGTGTGGCCGGGTTTGTCACATTTATAACAGCGTATCTCAGCTCGAGGCGCATTGCTTGTTCGTGTAAAACAGTTAGGTGCTGAGTGTCCCGGTTTGTTGCACAGCTGGCATATATCGACTTAGCGTCCGTTTTTATTACATTTTATTGCGGTATGCCCTGTCTGTCCGCACATTTGGCATTTTACATTGTTATTGCAGAAGTTGGTGCTGTGCCCTGTTTTTCTGCATACTTGGCATGCTTTTGCCTTGAGGAAACAAGTTTCTTCTGAATGGCCTGGTTTGTTACAGAATCGGCCCGTTGATGGTTTGTTTACTCGGGCCTCGTGTCTGGTTTCTTCCGCTCTTTTTGGTTCTAGTTTCGCGGGTTACCAGCTTGTATGAAAGAAACCTCTTCTATTGGGCCTTTGCTATCGCGAAGGGCATTTCTAGCGGCAATTTGCTTTTCGATGAGTATCTCATTCTTTACGATACCCGATATGTTGTCGGTGGGCCTCATTGTGTTTTCTATTTCCGACTTCAACCCTTGTTTAAAACATTCAATTATGTGGGTTTCTGTTTGCATTCTAAATTCATGATCGAGGCTGCCGGTAGCTATTCTGTCAGCCTCATTAATTTGTGCTCCTAAATCTCTCATGCGGTTGGCAAATGCAAGGACACTCTCGTTGTCACATTGATATTCGTAGCCAAGCTCCCCTAATAATTATTGTTTTGTTTTATTTGACGTATAAATGTCTTTTAGGAAGTCTTTACAGGACTCGATAGTTTGGAAGGTGTTTCCGAGGATGGCATCACGTGCTCTTTCTTTTACCTTACTCCGGACTAATCTTACTAGGTTTGCTTTATCGTAAGGCCCTAGTATTTCCTTGGCTTCGTTACAGCCTTCTAAGAATTTGCTTGATGGAATATTTTTTTCATTAAATTCGGGCACTACGCTAAGGACATCTTTCAACGAGGCTTGAAATATGGATTTTTGTTCGTCTTCATTTCCGGCGTCTCTACTGTAACCAGCCCTATAAGGTTGAGCCATTGTCGGGCAGTCTTGATCTAAGATGTTTAGATCGATCAGAGGCTGATGGATGGGTGGAGGGGGAGTAATGTCTCCTGTTACTCTCAGGGGGGAGTCAGCGAGAGTAACGTCAGGAGAGTCGAGTCTTCTGTTCTGGGGAGAGCAAGATACACGTGGTCGACGGGAGAGGGGATTGGCGATTTCGTCCTCACCTTTTTCCGATTATAATGCCTTGGCGACTTGTTGCCTAGTTTGTCTCTTGTTGGTCATTTGTTGTTTAGTGATTCGTAGATTATGCAATTCCTAGGTTAATTTGTATGGTTTTCCAAAAAAAAAATTTAGATTATATGGCAATAATCCGACTTTGTCGAATAACTTCCAAGAACTCTCCCTTTAAGGTATAGTTTTTATCATTATTATATATTCATATATTTTTCCTTGGTAATAAAATTTTTGAATTATTCTTTTCTCTTCCATATCTCTTTCGATGTGGTTTTTCTTTTTCCTTTTATTTTTATATCTGCTTCTCTTTTATTTTTCTACCCTTGTGTGTTTATTTTTTTTTTTTATTATTTATTTATTGAGTTATTATCTTCCTCTCTTTATATATATATATATATATATGTATATATATATATTGTAACGCCACTGGGGATCAGGGTGGCGTACAAATGTAAGGGGGAAACGGGCAGGCTGCTTACTAGCAAAGAGTAAGTTAAAAATCACGCACTTAAAAATGAACAAAACAAACACGTTTATTTGGTCTTAAATATTTAGCTAAGTACACAATGATCGCGTTTTTACGCGAGCCCAGGGCGCCAGCTACACTCGGGTAGCGCGGTTTCGTGCGCGGCAATTACGTTTGCACAGCTAGCTCATGATTTGAGCGGTCGCGGGCATACAAGACGCGAAAAGACAAAAGTGGCGCGAAACACGCGTCGCGGTCGCACACACACAGCCGGGTAGGAAACGTGGACGATTCGTTGCAGGAATGCCTCCTGGTAACAGCCACTGCACCTCGGCACTTACCAGATATACTACAACATTGTCGACTACAAAAGAGCGCTCCGCTGGCTCGTACACGCTCATCTTTTTCTTTATCAAACGCGAAAATGCTGAGTCGAACGACGGAGGCTAATAATCGCGACTATGGCACCGGACGGAGTGTCGACTGCTTGCTTATATCGTGACTTCTCGCTAGAATGGACCCCTTGTGCATGCAGGTGGTGCACAGACCTGGGGACTCGCCGTGTTGACAGCGTAGTGACTCAATTCTTTCGTCCAGAGTCTGGGCTGGCTTTGGGGGTTCTTTTTGTTTAGCGGCGTACGCCTCCAACCTTTAAATACGCTCCGCGCGTTTCTTCTCATAAATTTTTCTCGGAACCCATGGTTGTTGGCGGGCCTTCTTAAGTGCCCAAAAATATTGCTTCCATTGCCGCGAGTTGGCGTTCTTTTTTATGGCAGGGATTTCTTTTAGTTCAGCCTCCACGTACTAGGAGGTGAAATATCCCTGGTCTTTGGTGGATTCCTGGCTGGGGTTGGTGTTCACTGAGGAAAAGAAAAACGAGAAAAAGAAAGGCGTGTAAGAATGATAAAAATAAAAATAAATGTAATAGGCGAATGATATATATTATATAAAGATAAAAGAAATAATTAAAATTAATAACAACAACAAAAAATTAATAAATGTAAAAAGAAAATACGAAGAAGAGGAGGGTAAAAAGGAAAAGTTGAGAGGAGGGAAAAAAAATATTAGTTTGTTTCAATTACTTTCTAGTCCTCGATGCGTAGTTGAGACACGCATTCTGCTAACGCCTCTACATCGCTCTGGTTCTTAACGAACGCGGCGCTTGTTAGCATTAGCGCTTTACAGAACCTCCTCTAGGCTTCGTGGCTTCTTTGGAACCGTTTCTCGATTTGCCTTCTATCTTTAAGGTACCCTTTTAGGAGGCTCCTTTACCCTTTGACTACGGCACACTTTGTTACGCACCGATCGTACCATACGGCAAGGATTGTGTTACGATGTGCGCCGAGAACGGCGAATTTTCGTGTAGGGATGCATTTTTGTGAAAACATATTTCAATAATCAAAAAACTGAATTTTACTACATTAAAACAATACTATTTATTTCCTTGAACCTGACCAAGCATAAATATCTAAGAATCAATGTCTAAATTACAAATAACAAAAATTATGCACCGAGTGCCTAAAGGCGCTCTCAGTATCACAAACGCAAAATTTCTAAGCGCCTATAGGCGCTCACAGTAGCCAAGGGCTTAAGTACTTTCCAATCAGTTCGGTTTTTTATTGTGTTTTGGGTATTCTTAAATGCAGGGTATTGTTGCGCTCGTGGGCTTCCTTAAACCGCCGCTGTTGATTAAGGAGTTTAAAAATCAGGCTATTCACTACTACATTAGTTTCTTTTAACGTATTTTTCAAAGAGAGCACCCTATTGTGGAGTGCAGAGATCAATTGGTGTATATGGTCGTTAGTCAATTCTCCGTAGTTGAGCGGAATCATCTACGAAAATTAATCTGGTTAATCTTTTTTGTGTTTTCGACACATAGCTTTTGTCAAAACCTCCAGCAATTTTCCAAAACTTGTACTCTGTTGCTTGAGGCTAAAGGATTTAAAATCCTCAGGGATCACAGGGATCATGAATTTAATAGCTACGCACGATTGGTGTTTACATATTTTGTTTATTTCATCTATTATTCATCTATTTCATCTATTATTTTCCAACTTTAATCTGAACTAACGGACCTTCTTGGTGTTTCGAGTCGTAGTGCAGGCTCCAATAAGTCACGTGATCTACGTGCTGCTTATCTAGGTAATAGCCGTGCACGTCCCTTCCCAAATAGAGGCTTGTTGCAAGAGTTTCTATTACCTCTCTTGCGGTCTCGGAGAGGTGCCTATTTAAAACCTCGGGGAGGTGGCAATCTCCTTACGACTTGTAGGACTTTACAACACCGGACGAGTAAGATCCGTGATGAGTGAGATAGATTTTTGCCTTGTTAGGCAATAAGTCGTGACCGAGTTTTAGCGCTTCGATATAAAGACGGTCAAACGCCAACTCCACCAAATTCATATATATGCGAGAAAAAGGACTAAATATTTATCTAACACCTATTAGTTATTTTAATTTATTTATTCCTTTAGTTTATTTATTTATGCAGTTTATTTATTTTATTTATTTAATTTACTTTATTCATTTATTATTTTTCACAACTTGTTCACTTTTTATTCATTTAACTTTTATTATTTTCTCATTGCTTTATTTAATTACTTATTGTTTCTCAATATTTAGAATTTATTTATTTATCTTTTTGATTACTTATTAATATTTATGTATTCAGCTATTCGTCATAATTTTTATATTTGCCTATTTTTTATTTATTGCGTTTTCTTTTCATTCATAAAATTCGTCTTTTCCTTCAAAATTTTATTTTCCTTTGTTTAATTGTTTATTTATTCAACTATTTTTTTATTGTTTCTTTACTTATTTGTTCCATTTATTATACGTGTACTTATTTTTTCTCACTTTTAGTTATTTATTACTTTTCTTTAATTTCATTTATTTAATATTATTCATTGCTTGTTTTATCTTTACTTGTTTCTTTCATTTCATTATTTTATTCATTTATTAATTTATTTCATTTATTTACTTAGTGGTTTATATAGTTATTCTATTTTAATTAGTTTATTTTATTTTAATTATTTGTCGTAGTATTTATTATTTTAATTAATAACTTTCACCGTTTACTATTTTCCCCCTTCATTTATATTAATTTTCACTATTTTATTCGTTAATTATTTTCGTTCGTTTACTTTTGTTTCTTTATTAATCATTTGTTTTATTTGTTTATTTTCGTTTTTATTGGTTCCACTTTATTCAACTGCTTTTATGTATTTAATTATTTATTTTTCACAATTTATTATTTATTATTATTTATTCAAGCATTTTTTTATTTATTCAATTACTTTTCGTTACTTAGTTTTTATATATTTTTTCTATTTATTACATGTTATTATTTTATTTACTTCTTGATATTTTTTTATAATTCCTTCATCTATGCACTTATTTTATTGTTTACCTATCGCTTTAATTTATTATTTCATAATACCTTTTTTTCATCATTATCTTTTATCTTTTTATTTTTTGTATTATTCTTTGTTTTATGCTATCACATTTATTTACTTCCTCTTTTTATTTAGTTTTTATTTAATTTTCTGCTATCATTAATTTAAAAAAGGAAAATTTATTTCCAAAAATTATTAAGAAAAAATTTCTTTATTGTTTCCCTCTTTTTTTAAAAAAAAAATTTTTATATCATATTATTATTATTTATCTCTTATTTTATTATTTTATTGACTTCTTTTTATTTATTTGCTTATTTAAGTCTATTTATCTTTCTCTTCTTTATTTATCACTTATTACTTTTATTCATTTATTTATGTCTCACGATTTATCACTTATTCACCCATTTTAGCACTTTTTCCATTCGATTCTTTTTTGTCGCCCTTTATTTAATTTTAGTTCTCCTATTTATTTATTTAATATTTATTTACTTACTAGTCACTTTTTCTTTGTTAATTATTTATTTGTCTCTTATATATTTTCATATAATTTTAGTTGATTTTATTTGTTCACTTCTAACACTTTAAACACATTTCATTCACTTATTTGATTTAATAAAATTATTAATTTTTTATTTATTTTGATTTATTTATCACCTTTGGCTTAAAAAGAGTTACAGCACTTTAATTTATTTATATATTTCATTCACCTATTTCAATTTGTTTATTCACTTTTAGTTTGTTTATTTTGTGTATTTTTTTCAGAGCTTTAATTTTATTTTAATTTAATTTATTTGTCACTATATGTCATTTGTTTACTTAATTTATTTATCTACTTTATATTTTAATTATTTATGTTTATTTATTTAATTTCGTTTGTGCGTAATTTTCTTAATTTTCGTATAGTTTTAATATATTTTTTTAAAGAACAAAAAAGAAATGAAAGGAAAAAGACAATACGTTATAAAACTTAGTTTAAATTAAGTTCAACAATTGTGGCAATTTTTTGCTATTTAAATAGTACATATGTTTTACAAAAAGAATCACAAACCTTTCGCCTAAGCTTAGGCTAGGTTTCACAGCGGTTCGAGTCGGAGGAGAGTGCGTCACGTAGATTGTGAGGAGAGGCTTTATCGTGGTGGATCGCTTGGGTGTGGATCGATGCGGTCGGTCGATATGTCTTTTTTTTTTATATGGCGACCGGGGGCCGGAAAGGCAGGGAGCAAACTTATCGGCAGACACACAAAGAAATAGAGGTCGTATACCGACGTTACACCCCCCATGCTAAAACGGTTGCTAGGTGATCGGAGTATCAACTAGCAATTGTATTGGCGTAGCCGAAATAAAAACGATGAAAACTTGTACTATAAGGCATGGTTCCTTTTAATGGCTATAGTTGAAGAAGCTTCTCGATAACAAGACTTGTAACATCTTGGGTAACGAGTCAGCTGGAGTTGGTGCTTTGGTGACTGTTAATCCTGGGTGTGAGGTTACGGTGTCTGGGTTCATGAATCCCATTTCTGTGTCGTGCTGCTGTTCAGTCGGTCTCACGGGCGGATCCGCTGTCTCTAGAGTCATAAATAGACGAGTTATGGACCCACAGAGTGCGGCTAGGAAGTGCATGGAGCATCCGTACATACGGTGAAGGAGGAAGCCGTTGACTAGACTACTTACTACGGTTTTTATTGCAACTAAAATGAAGACCTGTCAACCGTACAGAGCAACCGTATTCACAAAAAAATAACCTTTATTATGATATTTAATTTATTTGGTTACTCGATCGGTGAAGGTAACATTTCCAATGCACCTGTTTAAACTAAGCAATCCTATAGCCTTGACAAGAAAAAGGTAGACAACTCTATGTTTGTATATTCTATAGAGTTTATACTTTCAATTAGTGTTGAATTTCTTTGGATACTCCATCGGTAAAGGTATCGAAAAAAAATTACCTGTTACATTATTAATTAAAAATATCCTTGACAGGATTTCATTAGGCAACTCATCACCGTTACTTTTGTTAACATATATTATTCCGTAAAAAACACATTTTGTTCGATTAATCGATCGGTGAAGGTCGTCTCCTATACGGATCCTGTACTAGAAGCAAAGTTGCATTTTCGTTGGAAGGCGCGGAGAGGATTTAGGAGTCTACGAAGACTTATGCTGATGCCTAACAAGGAAAAATCAACACAATGTGTCTGTAATCTAGTCTTTGAGCCTAGAGAAGAGCAGGCCCACCAAGCAGTCATTTTCCCAACTTCGATAACAACCAAACAATTTTTTTCTTGTCTTTATAAGAGTAAGCAATCATTTTTTTTCGGTTTGTTTTTATTTTTTAAACTTCCCGTTTGTGTGATAAAGTGCGCCGTGCTGTATAAGAGTGCAGTGATTTCAACTACAAAGTGAATTTGTGCAGATAACTATATATTAATACACATAAAATAAAAAAAACCATATTGAGGAAACTGGTATTATTCATGGAGTTGTCCCCGATTCTTCTTACTTATCTTTCTGGTACGCGGGGATCCTGAGCGGACTTCGAGGCTCCAAGAACGATCAGTACTCTCAGGTAAGAGTATTTGTTATTGGTTTCTATCTATTTATTTTTCTTTGATTACCACCTTTCCCATATTCGGGTGACCCGTTATCCGATGGGACAGAGGTGCCTTCGGGAATTTCCCTAAGTTATGCCTGATAATAGAGCACTTTTCAGATCACGATGAGCAAGCGGGCCCGTACGGGACGGGTTGGTGAGTCTCGCATAAAATAAATATTAAAATTTTACAATGTGCGTTTTGTCCCGCACGTAACACGTGAATATAAACAAAGAATGCAAAAAGCAAATAAAATATATTTTTGAAAATGAAAAAACAAAAAGAAAGAAAATCAATCATAAAACAATATAAAAAGAAAAAACCGAGTCAAAAAAAAAAACATAAGAAGACAAAAAAACAAAAGATTCTTCATGTATTTCACCTCCATATGGTAAGAACCGGGCATCGGCAAAAGACTTTTGACGGCTAAGGAATGTATAATTAATTAATTATATAATGTTTTCAAAGTTTGGAGATTTTGAAAAATTAAAAAAATCTTCAAAAAACTCTGAAAAAATTTCCCCTTATTATTTAACTAATTATAAGAACTTCTTGTTTAGTAATATTTGTTCCTAAAGCTCATCATATTCAAATAAATTCTTAAAATTTTCGATGATTTTCTCGTGTTTGAGCCACCATTTTGGATTTTCCTACATATATTTTCAAAATTGTCATCTGCATATGTTGAATTTCAAACCCCGAGGACATAATTTCTTTACATCAAACAGGAATTTTAAAGTCATTTTAAAATAAAAAAACGAGATGAAGAGAAAAGAAAGTTGAAAAATCCATGTTTTTTTTGGGAAAAAATCACATATAGTTTATTACGATTAAATTTTTCAAAAAATCTAGTCCAAGGTCCTGAAAGTTTTGTTGATTCTACCTCAGATGTGCTTGTTTAGGAATTTTTCACAATGCTTTTTTAAAGAAATTACAATCGTTGAAAGTTGCAATGGAAAAACGTCCATTTAGGACTTAATGGATTAAATAGCTTAGTAAAGTCATTACGCACAAGTATACGCTAAGGGCATATTGCGAGACACGTATATTAGAGTGTATTGTCTCTACGAGGTTGTTGCTCTCTATGAAACATGTGTATGTGTAATAGTTACAATAATGGTGCAAGTTTGCTCTTCTGGAAAAAATCCAAAAGAGCTCGAGTTTAAATGTTCTTAACATTACAACTCACACATGTATAGAGTACCGAGTAACCCAACTTTTTCCAGCATGTACACAATCAAAGTAATGTTTATAAAATAGGTAAATAAAAGAAAAAGAATTCACGAAAGTACGAGGTCTGGCTATTAAATAACGAGACTGCGCACCTAGAGGGCGCTGTAGAGGGGTGGGGAAAAAAACGAGTAGTGCGTTGGGTATCTAGATATCTTGTCTATGCACGTACCAAAACACGTTCTCGTCACTATTATTGTATATGTGCAGTAGCGGTTTGAAACGAACGTGTTTTTTTCTCGTGCCGAAAACCATGTGTGACGAAAAACAGGAGCAACGTATCAATCTCAAATTTCTCGTTAAATTGAAAAAAACTCCGACTGAGTGCTGTAAATTGTTGAAAGAGGCCTATGGGGACAATTCTCTATCTCGTGCGCGTGTTTCTGAGTGGTGTAAGCGCTTCAGTGAGGGCCGAGTGAGCACTGAAGATGACCAACGCCCAGGTCACCCTGTCACTGTTTCAACTCCGGAAACAGTGACCAAAATCAACCAAATTGTGCGTGCAGATCGTCGAATGAACATCCGGATGATTGCCGAGGCTGTAAACGTCGATAAAGAAACGGTTAGACAAATTTTACACGAGAAATTACACATGACAAAAGTCTGTGCGAAGTTGGTGCCAAAAAACCTGACTCCTGACCAAAAGCTCTTGCGTCAACAGGTCTGCTCAGATTTCCTTGAAAGGTTAAAAAAAGATTCCGGACTGATGAAAAACATTATTACTTGCGACGAAACGTGGATTTTTCAATATGATGTTGAAACAAAGCGGCAATCGATGCATTAGAAGACGCCTGAATCGCCCAGAATCAAAAAAGCAAGGATGTCCAAATCAAAATTCAAGGCAATGTTAATCGTTTTTTTCGACATTAACGGTATCGTGATGACTGAATGGGTTCCAGAGGGTCAGACGAGTTCGTAAGAAACGGCCCGAGTTGTGGAAGAACAACTCGTGGATTTTGCACCAGGACAACGCACCTGCCTATAACGCGCTATCTGTGAAGCAGTATTTGGCCAGTAAGCGCACTCCAGTGCTCGAACACGCGCCGTACTCGCCAGATTTAGCACCGTGCGACTTTTTTTTGTTTCCGAAGATAAAATCTGCTTTGAAAGGGACCCGATTTTTAGTCGATGAAAGCGGTGAAGCAAAAAACGGCAGAGCTCCTAAAGGCCCTCACCAAAGAAGACTTCCAGCACTGCTTCGATCAATGGAAAAAACGTATGGAAAGGTGTGTGACGAGGGAAGGGGAGTATATTGAAGGGGAGCATTCGAATGTAGAATAATTTTTATAATAAAACCCTTTTTCGTAACCAGTCTCGTTATTTAATAGCCAGACCTCGTAACATTTTCTTTAATCACACGAAGGACACTCAGCAAACTGCCACGAATAACACCGATACTTGGCAAGCAAATCTCCATTTTGAATCTTTGCCTGAGTCTTTAAGTTAAGAAGATAGCGGGTCTCCGGCACTCGTTTTAGGTCTTAAAAAATGTTATGGTATTTTACATCAAGTGCACTGGGATAAACAACTTAATGTTTTTGAGCAATAAATGGATTGATTTGAGTTTACAAAAACCTATTTAATTTAAAATCTTGAAAGCTTTATTTTTAAATTATAAAGAAATTAAAAACATCGGCAATAATTATCGGTATTGCAATAAACAGTCATTTTTATGGTTTTTTACGTATTTTACATTAACTGTATGACAAAATATATGATGTTATGGTTTAAATTAAAAGTCTTTCAATTATCTACTCGTAAATTTTATATTTGAAACTTATTTGTCTGCGAAGCTGTTCTTGGCTTCCAGAATCAAAAAACCTATTTTCACTATCTTTGAAGGCCCGCTATTTTTTATGTAAACAAAATTTTCGGCTTTTTTAGCTATAGGTATTATTTATTATTTTATTCTCTATAACTCGAAATAAGTGACTTTCGGTATTTTGTTTGCGTGCAAAATCGTCATTTATTGGCTTATTTGATTGTACTATACATGTACTAGAAAAAATTAATAATTTTCTTTGTCAAATATTTAAAAACTTAATTTTATTTTTGTATGAGTTTAAAAATTTATCATACTATAAATCTTAAGAAATCAGTCAAAAAATAGTGGCTTTGATTTTCATCGACAGTTTAATATTTGGCAAAATAATAACAATTTACAGTGAAGAACAGATTTCCTGTCATTTATGCTCAAATTGTAATCTCTTTAAACAGTTAAAAGAAGTAAAGAAAATATTAGATTCAGCATACAAAATCTTATCCGAATTCTCTACTGATATTAATTTAAAAAATTATTTTAAAAATTGCGGTGAAATAATCGTTGCAATTTTGACGACGACGAATTTTAGTGTTTATATTCTTGCTCGACTTAGCCGGGTTGTCGATGATTTATAAATAAATTCTGCAACGTCCAAAAATCGCACGATTTTTGATTGACTACAATATATGTCATATTTTTGACTCAAAGAAAATCTGATATTCTAAAATTTAATGTAATTTTTCAGATTATCTATGAGAATTTGGTAGTTACAAATTCTATAGTACGCATGGTAGTTGTAATATTTATAGTGATTCAATCAAATTTGTAAAAGTTAAATTGCCGGGTCAAATTTCTTTGAATTTTCGAAGTTAAAATTTCTTTGGATTTTACCGAAAACACAGATACTAAAAAAAAGGAAATTTTACTTAAAAGAAAAACTTTTATTTTTAATTTTTTTTTTTAATTTTAACGTGCTGATTACTAATGTAACGTCGTTTCATGACCTCGGTTTTCTGTCAGCCGATAAGTTTTTTCCCTGCCTTGTCTACTACAATAAAGTCCCCTCCACAACCTACTAGACGCACTCTCCAATGACATACTTAACCCAAGTCGAGAGTTGAATACATGAATGACTCACAAAAAACACATAGCCGCTCTCGTTAGACTCAATTTTTTCACAATGCAATCTTTCACAAACAAAACTATGTGACATTGAAGCATATTATCCATCGCGTAATCATACACAAGTATCATAAAATCGTGCAAATACAGCTGAAAATAATATTCTCCTTTCTAAGTAAGGAAATGGCTAGATCGCTAAGTCGGTCAATACGAATTTTTATTGATATTCGTAACGCAAATTTTTGCAAGGTAATTCTTTTTTTATTAGTAAACATCTACAGCGAAATTTGGAACATCGCGCAACAACCAGGAATGTCACAAATTCCTCTTACAATACACTTCTAATAATTTTTGAAATAAATAATTAATAAATTAAATAAAAAAAAAAAATTATTATTAAAATAAATAACTAAATTCAATCAATTGCATTAGGCCAATGTTCAGCTGTTACACGCACCTATTATTTTTTTATTATTCAGCGACAATTCAACCATCCAAAATTATTATTATTTCACCGCTCTTACATTTTATAGAATAAAAATTTTATATTTGCAATAATTGTCCGCGACATGCTACATTATTTTATTTTTATAAGCAAAATTGTACAAAAATAGTTGCGTTAAAACTTACATTTTGTAATTAAAATTAATTCTTTGATTAATGTCCAATCGAATGATTATCTTTATATTATTTCCAATATTAATTTACAATCGTGTTAGCAATAACTTTTTGAAAATAAAGCCAATCAAACCAGTACTTTTCCAACAGTCTATGACAAATTAATAAAAAAAATGATTAAACTATTATTTTACTTCTATTTTTTTTCTCGCTAAGCTAAGAATATCATTTGTGTCCATAGTAGCAATCTTTTTTTATTGAAATAATCATTTTCTATTTAAAGATCATTGTGTAAATTAATCACTTAAAATGCAACGAAAAACTTCGTTCCTTTTTTGTAATATGCGTTAAATTTTAAATGGCACACGATCATACAATTTAAATTAACATAATTTTATTGTAAATAGCAAATAATAAACCTATGTAAAAATTCTGCAAAAATGGATCATGTCTCTCTCTTACTCGCTCTCCCTCCCAAAAGGCACGTCTTCGCAATAACAATTAGCATCCACCCCGAGCTAATTTTCGAACAATCGGATTGGCACAAAGGCATAAGTGTATAAAATGGCACGGTCAATCCGCAGAGGACAGTCTCGGAGTCACATTCGAGCTCGCCCGTAGACTCGGGCACACCCTGAGTCTCGGACTCACCTTGGCATACCTCAGGCAGCACTCGAGGAAAACATTACTACGCAATCTACAAGAAAACATTACTACGCAATCCACAAGAAAACATTACCACGCAATCTACAAGGAAACATTACTACGCAATCCACAAGAAAACATTGCTACACATCATCTACACAAGCAGACCTCAAGCAACTACGAGGCAACTACGACAAGCAGACTATTTAATAAAATAAGAAGAAGAAGACGACGAGAAGTCAGCAACAGCAACCGGAAGACAGAGAGAGAGAGCGAGAGAGGATTGGTCACAACAAAATTCAAAATCAATAAAAGTGAGTTTAAATTTAAATTTTGTATGGTATATTTTATTTTCTTTTTTTTCTCTATACTCTTATCTACCCTATATCCTCCCAAAGGTAGACTTAGCCTGAGTTTCGGCTAACTACCTTTTACCTAATATCGCATTAGTTAGGTCCTTATCCAGAGTGACGTAGCTAGCCTGAGTTTCGGCCTAGACGTACGTTCAGTCCCAAACTACACCACCGCATTCTCAAAAGAAAGAAAAGATAAAGCTTCAAATCTCCTCCGCCATCCCGAGCCCGTAAGCTTGACTGCTTAGGCTTAAAAAAGCAACGATGAGTTTGCATTACTCAAATTAACGCATGGTGGCGTCGCAGCCGACGTTGCACTAGAATTGAAAAAGTACTTTGAACAGCTTCCATTTACGCTTTAACAGATGCAACGATCGACTACTGTTGCATATGATATATATTGACTCGAATGAATGATAGATTAGTGGGAATATTTATTTTATTCGAATCTACAACTAGCAGGATCACGCGGCTGTAAATGAATTTTGCAAACAAATATCTTCACAAAACTCGAGCACTCGTGTCGGTCTCGTCAGATTTCCAGTACCGCCAACGTATATATTTTTCATTGCTTGTCCAATCCATCCGATAAGTTCTAAAATTTGGAATTAATTTATCATCGTGAGTCGCGGGAAGTCGTGTCGCGGCTGGCTGTTCATGTGTGTTTGTTATTGTTCTAACATTTGCAGAGCGCGACGGCAGCACCCAACGCGTAGCTATGCGCGCCCCGATGCGTCTCGGTGTAGAGGGCGTTCGCTGTACTGATTAGCTCTACGCGTCGTATTGATAAGAATCATCGATATTCAAGTCTAATAGCGCACGGAGCACTACCGATGAAGAAAGAGAAAAGATAACGCGAGTGAGAGAGTAATAGAGTCAATATTACAGAGTTGTCGTACATCG
Organism: Chalcis sispes; assembly: GCA_949987625.1. Taxonomy (NCBI): domain Eukaryota; kingdom Metazoa; phylum Arthropoda; class Insecta; order Hymenoptera; family Chalcididae; genus Chalcis; species Chalcis sispes. The sequence goes on from OX465097.1 coordinate 32,739,474, forward strand.
TAGAAGAATAAAGACTAATAGTTGAACGTAAAGAAGGGTGGTAACGTTAAAAAGAAAAAACACAGACTTATCAATATAGTGAGGAAAAAAACAATAGAGAAAAAATGAAATCAGGCCGTACCGAGATCGAGGAATAAAAGATATTGGTAAGAAAATCGAGAACAAGGGTGATTCCAGCCAGGTGACATAGGGATAGAAGAAACTGATACGGTAGAGATCAAACATACGTCAGGAAGTGATCCGATCGTAGCCCGGACAACACCGAAGTTGCTGACGGTGAAGATCCTAGGTCTAGTGTTGCGACGCAACGAATAGATAGTGAGCGCGGTCTGGCAATACTCCTTCGCGTTTCGAGGGCGGTCAGTCGTTAGTGTAACGTTCGCGTAAACGGACATGTGTCAGATCGCGATCACGCGAATCTTGACTCGAGTCTTGGTCTTTGTGTCGTTCTACGTTCGTATGATGTACTCTCGAGAAGCGTATCTAGCATTGTAACTTAGTTAAAAGAGTCTGAATTAAATCTATTAAAATATATAAAATTGGTGTTTAATTCTTTTGTGTGTGTGCATGTCACCCTTCCCGATCGTGTGATGCCCAACGGACTTTCTTCTTTTCGAATTTCATTGCGCTTGTCGTAAAAGTAAATAGTCCCTTTTTATTACTCTTCAGTAAGCGGACGATGGACGACTTCGAGATCAAGTGGTTTGGTGTTTTGCAGGTAGTAAAATATGTTAATATTACAGAATTATTATAGAAATTATAAAAGATTAAATTAAGCTACCGTTAAGGTTGTGTGGGGCGTCATTCTCGAGTCGAGAACGAAACACAACGTCACACAGGTTTAATCATATTGCATTTACTACTACAAGATATTTAATATTTTTAAACGAAATTAAATTCCATAATTTTATAATCAGTTAATTATTATACTAAATATAAAACTAGAATTTCTTATTCTTAGAACTATCTAAATCAAAAAAAATTTTTGAATTTTATTAAGTTAATCAACATAGATTTATTTCGAAACAAATAAACAGAGATATTTTTTCATCAATAATATTTACAAAATCACGTCACGTAGTAAATACTTCAATCCATATTATAATATTATAAGTTTAATGAATAATATCAGCAGACGCAAGTCCTTTTAGTGTTCATTGAAATGTGATTTAAAGGAAACTTTTCATCCTCAAGCTGTTCTTGAGAGTCGTTACTCTTTCTTATTTGATCATACTGCAGTATCTGAAAAATGAAAATCCACAAATATTGCATTAGAATAATTATAGAATATGATTAATAATAGAATACATTTAAAATAATAGTAAAAAAAAACTAATAAAGTAAAAAAAATCGTGTTTATTAAGTTATAACGAGGGAAGAGTTACGCCTTTCTTTGCTTGTCTATATTATTAATATTAGTATTTTATTTAATTACTATTTGACTTTTCGTCGATTATAAATGATAATCAGTTGTGCTTGCAATACTTATATAATATGTAAATTACTTATAATCAATATATATATATATATATACTATATTTACAATATATATAGTAAGACTAATTATATGTAATTATAGCTGCGTTAATGGTCTAAAATTCGCTACTCCAAAAAAAATAGCTGATAAATCAGCTGCTATTTTAACTCTAAATGCCAATTGTTGGCCCTTGATTGATTAACATCATGTTTTTAAAAATGTTAAAATATAATATACAATTAATAAATAACGATTAAAACACTTACACGCGCGCGCCACATACGCACACACACAAACGCGCACTCACATACGCACGCAAACATGCAAAAACACACACACATACACACATTCACACCCGCATACACACATTCACGAACACCAGAACAAACACACACACTTACGCACACACACAGTTGGCCAAAGAACTTGCAGAAAAAAAAAGAAAGTTTACAAAAACATAGATTATTATAAACCGTCACCTAGCACTTCGCAAAGACGCGACTTGCCAAATCAGATTTTGTAAAAGAAACAGGAGCATTAATAACTGTAAAAAATCTAAAAAGATTGTTTTTGAAAAGTGTACTAACAAAATTGAATATTTGTATATAAGATGCGCGGAATGAATGTAGAATAGAATGTAGAATTGAAGAAATGTACCTAAATATTATTGAATAATGAAAACTTTCTATAAATATATATCTCATATAATCATTTTTTTACTTGCAGTGTTTAATTACATTGCTTTCTAAGTGGTTGTTTTTCTTTAAATATACAGCGTGTTCAAAAAGTCCCAGTACGGCTGACTAGCTTAAAAAATAATGGTCCTGGCGAAAAACTATACATACAAATTTTTTAAGAAATTTGCTTAGCTATCCGGTGGTGACCTTGGCTTCGACCTTCAATCAGACCTTCAAGGTCATCTGTAGGCCAAAATGATTTTTTTTTTAAGAGAACCCTTATTTTTGACACCGGAAATGAATAGAGCGGAAAATTCTATTTTTGAATATGTCCTTGATCATTCTTAAAAATTGACTTTGAATGATCATGGTGAAAGTCAAATGTGGAAATAATGGAGCTATTCCAAAGGTGGTTACGGTAATGCGAAAAAATAATGCCTTAACTTTTATTAGCGACCTGATAATAACCATGGGTTTGATCATGACACTGACCTTGAAGGTCGTTTGAAGTCAAGTCAATTTGTTCAAATGAGACCCTATACTTTTAAGACTGAAAATGAGTAGAGTGGAAAATTTTACGTCCCAATATGTCCTTTTTAATAGCTGACCTTGAGTGGCCATGGTTTTACGTACAAGTATGTCCTTATCTATTTAGAAAATTTCATCTTGAACACTTATGATTCGTCATTTTAAATATCTCAAATCCACCTCCAGATTTAAAATCAACGATTCTAAAAACCTCATGATACAATTTTCGAAAAATAATATTTTTATTCACTAACAATTTCAAATGCAGTGATTCAAAAGAAAACTTCGAAATTAAACTTCATTTTTCTTTAGCAGATCTTTCTACAAGGGCGGTTCAAATATGATGGGGACAAACGCTGTAGATGGCGCGCACGTATGTTTTAAAGGTCGTGGCTAGAGTATGTGATAGCTGGGTCCCTTACAAACAGTATGGCATAGTTTTCGTCGGGAGTGCATGTTTCACGCGCGCGCTACGACCATGAGTGACCGTCAAGTGCCGACTGCCGTTGCGCAATATATTGTCATTCGTTTTTTATTGTAGGAAGGCGTTAAAAACACGGAAATTTTTCTGCGTTTGTAAAATCAGTTCGGTAGTGAGTGCCTGAGTAGGGTTGCTGTGTTTTAATGGGCCAAAGCATTTAAGAATGGTCGCGAAACCGTCGAGAATGAGCCGCATGATCGTCGACCGCGAACCAGCATCACACGAGACAACATTTGCCGCGTAGAACAATTCATTTTGGAGGACTGAAGGATGAATGTTTGAGATATTTCGGCTGCACACTACTCTAACCTTCTGAAAACACACGTGAAACCCGCTTATCGCTCGAAACGGAGGAGCATTCCAGCACCAAGTGCGATTCTTCTCCAGGATAACGCGCGCTCTCATACCGCGCGTCTCACGCTCGATACAATATCGAAATTGGGGTGGGAGGTACTGGAACACCCCCCCCCCCCCTACAGTCCGGATTAATCACCCTGCGACTACCACATGTTTGGACCACTGAAAGAAGCCCTCGGAGGTCAAAGATTCAACACCGACGACGAGGTAGAGGAGTTCGTGCGCACATAGCTGTCCGAGTTGCCCAAAGAATTCTTCGATACCGGCATCAAAAAGCTTCCGGAAAGGTGGACAAAATGCGTAACTTGTAAGGGGGAGTACCTAGAAAAACTGTAAATTTTTGTAAATTTTTTCGATAGTAAATAAACGTGTCAGAGCATTTGTCTCGATCATATTCGAACCGCGCTCGTATTTAATAAAAATTTTTTTATTTTGAATAAAATTACTAATATCAATTCTAAGATGCTCTTTTAGGTTTTCTCAAAAGTCCTATGTTTTGTCGATTGTTGAAAATATTCTGTAGAATATTTTAAATTATTAAATAGACTGCATCAAAACATTTTACGAGTATTTTCTGTTAATTTGTCTTCCTACTTTATTTCCTGTTATCTCATTTTTCGATTTCTGTCAAGGCTAAAGTTTATTTTTGGTAGGTTTTAGTGATTTAAATTTTATTCAATCACTTAAATAGTTTCCTGAAAGCACGATGGTGCAATTAAATGAGCAAGAGCGAATAAAGATTCTCATGATAAGAGGTTACGGTGATCAAGAGAGATCGTTGGAACAAGTTCGCACTATATTCAATAGAGATTTTCCAAGAGTCCAAATAATTTCAAAGAATACTAGCAAGCTATTGACCGCTATAATTTAACAGGTAGTGTAAAGTATCTCCCTAGATCTGGTCGTCCTGCAACAGCTACGAATAAAGACAATCAGTTGGATGTTGTGTTATCAGTCATAAAAGATCTGCATACGTCTGTCACAAAAGTACATCAACAACATAATCTCAGCATTGGTTCAATTCACAATATTTCATTTGCCGTACTGGGACTTCTTGAACACCCTGTATGTATTCGTTTATGCGTCGAATTGACGCTTGTTCGTAGAAATACGATGTCCCAATTTAATCGCCCCACACGAATAACTCTGAAAATGTGTCCTTTGGAAAAACTATTATGAATAAAAGTTGTGAGGTTTCAAGGGGGACATTCAATGGTGAACTTTACTGTGACTTTGACAATAACCTTTGAGGTCATTTTAAGGTCAAGTTAGTTTTTTCAAAAGAAAACCCCTACTTTTGACCCCGGAAATAGAAAAAGCGAAAAATTTTACGTCCGAATACGAGTATGACTTTGACCATGACCTTCAAGTTCATTCAAAGGCCGACTAGTTAGTTTTTTTAATTGGAAAACCCTACCTTTAAACGTGGAGATAGAGAGAGTGATACATTTTACGACGGCTTATGATCTTGACCTTGACCTTGAAGTTAAAGACATATTAAGTTCGTAATAATTATTGACGAAAGTCTCTGTTTTCATGCCAAACTTGATGAGTGCAAAAAAAGTAACGTTAAATTATGACCTTGGCAAGTTAAGTTTAGGGGACAACTCCTGCTCAGTTAAAGAAATGCCGTTGTGTTTCAGCTACTGAATTCTCTTGTCTTTTAACCCCCGTTTCGCACATTTAACTCTTTCCTACATAAAAACGAACCATAGCATCATGATCAGTGATAAGCAAAAATTGGAATTTTTTTTTGCTAGAAGGACCATACGAAAATATTTTTAATTCCAGTAATTTTTATTTTTGTAATCAAAAGTGCTTGAATTATTTTATCTGTGGACTTATATTTTTTTCCGTCATGACAGATTATACGCTATAGGAAATAGTTAATATGATTAAGATTCTTCGCGAGTGTCAAGACAATTACAGAACTGCAGAAAGGCGTTATGCAGAAAAATATCCAAACTCTCGACATCCAGATAGAAAGGCTATTAAGCGATTAGTGAGTAGAGCTGAATATGATAATCAGACTCGAAAAAGGCGCAAAACTAGTTGTAGAGAGCATAGTGTGTGTTGGCTTCGGTTGCTGATGATCCCCATATTTCTATTCGGCAAATCAGCCGTATGCATGGAGTTCCAAAAACAACTACTAAGCGCATTTTAAAAAGTTTAAAATTCTTTCCATACCATGTCCGCCTCACTCATGGTCTTGAGATCGGAGATGACCAGCAGCGTTTAAATTTTCATAGATGGGCATCTAACAGAATGCGCCAAGATCCTTTCTGATTCGACAAATTCTTATTTACATACAAGGCGAAATTTGACAATATGGGAGGTGTCAATCTCCATAACATCCATTACTATTCCCAAATAAATCCTTATTGGCAAAAGGATCATTGTGTCCAGAGACGGTGGTCATTGACTATATGGGGAGGTATAATATTAGGTTGCTGCAGATGAAATGGCCGATTTAGCATTGACATAATGTTGGCTGCAATTTTAGTGTGTTATGTTGGCACAAGGCGGCGCAAATGATATGACATATTGAAGTATAAATACTGCTACCTTGGTTTATGGAGGCATTTCTGTTTTGCACTTTATAGTGATCGTAAAAACAAAAGAAAAAGTGAACATGGAAGTGAATCAAAAACGGCTACTTTTACTATACGAATTTAAATTAGAGCACAACGCAACGGAAGCAACGAGGAACATCAACAGCGCATTTAGGCCTGATACAGTTAGCGAACGAATCACTCGGGGGTGGTTCGAAAAATTTCGATTCAGAGATATGGACCTTCGAAATGAGCCACGTGGACACCCAGGACCATCGATCGATAACGACGAACTGCGTGCATTAGTAGAGTCTGACCCATGCCAAACCATAAGAGATCTCGCCGAGAAATTAGGCGTTCACAATTCGATAGTTTGCCGCCATTTGCAACAACTTGGAAAAGTGAAAAGGCTTGACAAATGGGTTCCGCATGATCTTACCGAGCAAAACATGACGCGTCGAATAGAGATTTCAAGTTCTCTTCTCTCCCGCAACAAAAAGGAACTGTTCTTGCACCGAATTGTGACCTGCGATAAAAAGAGGATTTTATACGATAATTGTCGCCGATCGGCCCAATGGCTAGATGCCGATGAAGCGCCTAGACACATGCCGAAACCAAGCCTTTATCCAAAGAAAATAATGGTAACTGTTTGGTGGTCTGTAGCTGGAGTTATCTACTATTTGTTCCTGCAACCTGGCAAAACCATCAATGCTGAGAAATACTGTGCTCAACTGGATAGAATGCATCAGAAATTGATAGTCCAACGACCTAGGCTTGTCAACAGGGATGGAGTGATACTGCTTCATGATAACGCACGACCTTATGTATCGAGAACAACGGTCCGAAAATTAAACAAATCGTGCTATGAGACTCTTCTTCACCCTCCATATTCACCAGACCTCTCACCAACAGATTACCATTTCTTTAAACATTTGGATCACTTTTTGACACGAAAAAGATTCAATAATGAAGCTGCTATCAAAAATGCCTTCAAAGAGTTTCTTTGAACCAGAACCTCGGACTTCTACAAAACTGGAATAAATGTACTTGTATCTCGTTGGGAAAAGTGTGTTGCATCTATTGGTACTTATTTTGATTAAATAAATTGTCTTTATAAAAAGTTACAGCTGTTTAAAAATTTATTACTAAATCGGCCATTTTATCTGCAGCAAACTAATAGAAAATAATGTGATCAATCTATTTTTTTATAATAATAATTTGAATTGTTCTTTCTATTTAAATATTCTTTAGAATGAAGTACCACAATTGTTAGAGGACGTCTCATTAGCCTTGAGATAAATCATATGGTTTTAACAAAATGGGGCACCAGCACACTGTACACTACCAGTTAAGGCATTCTTGGATACCACGTGTCCTAATCGTTGAATTGGCATTGGCAGCCAAGTACATGAATGGCCAGCCAGATTACACTGATGGATTTTGTTTAATGAAGCGTTGTAAAACAGCAAGTATTTGCGCAAGCTCCAACAACCACAGAAGACATGAAAGAAAGAATAAAGAGAGTTTTCGAATCTGTCACAGTTGAAAAATTAGAGAAGGTCCGTCTGAGTTTCCGTCAAAGAATTTATATGTGCATTCAAGAAAATAGACGTCTAATTGAACATATGTATTAAGAGACATCTTAAATAGCTGGGTTCTAAGAATCTTTCCTTGACTGGGCGGATTCGTTGCCTTGCCTTGACTGGCTGGGTGCTATTAGTCTTCCCTTGACTGGGCGGACTCGTATCCTTGCTTCAACTGGCTCAAAGCTATGAGTCTTCCCATGACTGCGTGGACAAGTTGCCTTGCCTTGACTGGCTGGTTTCTAAGAGTCTTCCCTTGACTGGGCTGACTCGTTGCCTTGACCTTAACTGGCTGCGTATTAACAGTATTTTCTTAACTAGGTAGACTACATGCCTTGCTTTGACTAGCTAGGTATTGAGATAATGAGCTCAAATGGGTAGGTTTCATGTCTTGCCTCGTTTCAATTGCGGCATTTAAATTATGGGTTTCCATTTGAAAAAACTAACTTTTCTTCAAAATGACCTTAAAGGTCATTATTAAGGTCACAGTTAAGGTCACCATTTGATGTCCCCTTTGAAACTTTTATTTGAAATATTTTTTTTCAAAGGACATATATTTAGAGTTATTTGCGTGGAGCGATGGAAATGGGACACCCTGTATAAGAAATGTCTGTAAACCTAGTGTTAAAGATAAAAGAAACTAAACTTATTAGCCTGTAGTGCGTGGCAAATGTGAAAATCGATTTTTCCCACTTAAAAATTAAAACTTCTTTAGCTTTTTTCCATATTTTTGGTACCTGTTCTAGAACAATACTATTTCTATACATTGTAACCAGAGGAGCGAGCAGTTCTCCCAATGTCTCTTGAATAAGAGCCGGAAAATTCTAGCAGTTTCCTGCGTTTTAAAGAGCTAGAAGTTGCCAACTGTCCATCTCATCTTTTCTGGTGTGACTATCGTAGCAGCCAGGTCTCAGGTCACTCTTCATTATCAGATAGCCTTTTGAGATTCCTCCTGAGATTCCTTTACTAGTTGGCAGTCAGGAAAGCTAGTCTCGAGGAGTAGTTCTAGACAATCCTTCTTTGACTCCACTTATTCTCTCATTGGTAGTTGTATGATCTCCAGCCATAGTTTCGGGTTTTTCGCTGGAACCAGGAGTAATCTAGCTGCATCAGGGTATTTTTAATTAACTAGCACTAGCCTTTCCAGCTCAAGCTTCTTTTTTTCTTTATAGGTTTCTTATATTGCCTTTGGGCATTTTTGTGCAATATCCAATCATCCGATCTGCAAATGTTATGTGCTCTATTAAGGATTCTTCTTGCTACCTAAGCTCTTCTAGTTCATTGGTCCATCAGAGGATATTTTTTGCTTCCCTCGTCGTGGTATATGGGTAGCTCCTGTTGAATGCCATGCTGATTGCTCTACTTAGCTCCTCTGCCCAATAATCTAAATTATCCGTTGTTCACAGTCATCGAACCATTTTCTATTTCTACGTTACACAAGGTTAAGTCAATCATCTCCCTTTATTTTTTGTAATAGAAAGTTAGCTCATTACCCCTGTTCAATATATTCAGGTCTGTAACAGTTAGATATTGCGTAGCGCATTGACTCTGATAATAATATCTGTGCTTTTTCGCACTACGTGGTATGCGTTAGCATCACACTCCACAAAAAGAGGTACTTTCCTTGCTTTACAATATTATACAAGTTCTTATAAATTCTATAGGAAAGATTCATCCGAGAAGTCGTCTAGGAAGTAGCCTGATGCTACCACCATCTTTCCTTCTGAATCTCCGATTGAGAGTCTCGCCTTGACGACCGCCGATTCGACCCTAACTTCCACAAATTACACACAATTAAACTATTTCTGAATAATTCATGTAAAACTTAGAAAAATTTTTTTGATCCTGTCAGGTATTAAACAATTGATGAAAGTATGATCAGTTTCAAAGGTAGAAGTACACAAAGCAGCTTATGCTAGTAAAATCTATCAAGCAGGGTTAGAGTTACTGCAAATATATTAGGTGTAGTAAAAGTAATCCATTATTTTGCCAATAGATGGCTTTAGTAGTCTGTATCTCTCATTGTAAAAGTGCGATCGGGTTACACTAGATGGTGTTACATAGATAAGATTTCGTACTAAAAAAGCACAGTTTTGTGATTGCTTGACTCAGTATTTCTTTAGCACGCGTCAAAGATGGACACCAACAAAGAGAAAATACGCCATATTTTACAGTTTTTCTCCGATAAAGGCGAAAACGCAAGCCAGGCAGCTGAAAATGTGAATAGTGTTTATGATCCTGATACTGTAACAGCCAATCACGCGCAATTTTGGTTTCGTCTATTTCGTTCCGGTAATTTGGACGTCAAAGATTCACCACGCTCTGGAAGGCCAATTGTCAAAAATGTCGATAAAATAATGGAAATCGCCGAGTCCGACCGTCACGCAAGCACTGTTTCGATTGCCCAGGAGTTTAACATTGCACAAAAAACCGTTTGGAACCACTTAAATAAGGCTGGATACAAAAAGAAGTTCGATGTGTAAGTGCCACATGAGTTATCGCAAAGAAACCTCATGGACCGAATTTCCATCTGCGAATCGCTGCTGAATCGCAACGATATCGATCCATTTCTGAAGCGGATTGTTACTGATAATGAAAAGTGGGTCACTTACGACAACGTCAAGCGACAACGGTCGTAGTCAAATCGCGGTGAGCCGGCGCAAACGGTAGTCAAGCCACGATTGACAGTCAGGAAGGTTTTGCTGTGTGTTTGGTGGGACTGGCAGGGAATCATCTACTACGAGCTGCTCCCCTACGGCCGAATTCTTAATTCAGATCTGTACTGTTAACAATTGGACTGTCTGAAAGAAGCAATCGCCCAGAAGCGGCCAGCTTTGGCCAATAGACGAGGAATTGTGTTCCATCAGGACAACGCCAGGCCGCATACATCGATAGTGACTCGCCAGAAGCTCCGGGAGCTTGGTTAGGAAGTTCTTATGCATACACCTTATAGTCCGGACGTGGCACCAAATGATGACCACCTGTTCCTGTCTATGCCGAATGATTTTGCAGGTGAAAAATTCGCCTCAAGAGAAGATTGTAAAAATCGGCTGTCCCAGTTTTTTGACAATAGGAACAAGGGTTTATACGAGAGAGGCATTATGAAATTACCTCCAAAATGGTAACAAGTTATCGAACAAAACGGTGCATATTTGACCTAAATCGTATCATCCTATCTATGCTAAATAAAACCTCTAATTTAATGTAAAAATAATGGATTTTGTTTTACTACATCTAATATACAGGTATATACTGTCTGTCAAAAAAGTACCAGGAATTTTGAATTAAAACAACATTTTTACATTTAATAATCAAAATTTATTGGGTCGCCTTCAAAATAAGCTCCATTTGCTCCAATACATCTATGCCAACGGCAGTTCCAATCATCGAAACATTTTTTATAGGCGCTTTCCGGGATGGCCTTTAGCTCGCGCGCTGAATTTAGTTTTATGGCTTTAATTGACTGAAAACGGGTGCCACGGAGCGGCAATTTAAATTTTGGGAAAAGGAAGAAGTCACAGGGAGCCAAATCTGGCGAATACGGTGGTTGTTCAAGCGTGCTCGTTGAGTTTTTGGCGAGAAAGTCGGTCACAATCGTAGCTTGATGAGACGGTGCGTTATCGTTGTGCAAAATCCACGAGTTGTTCGCTCACAAATTTGGCCGCTTCTTACAAATACGCTCACGCAAACGTTTTATAATGCCTAGGTAATACTCTTTGTTTACCGTTTGACCCTCTGGGACGCATTCGTAGTGCACCTCGCCACGGATATCAAAAAAAACAATGAGCATCACTTTCACTTTTGACCGGCTTTAGCGCGGTTTTTTCGGTTTCGGCTCGTTTTTTCCCACCCATTCCAATGCTTGCTGGCTTGCTTGCATATCGTACTCGTACACCCACGTTTTGTCACCAGTTATGATGCATTCCATGAATGCGGGATCGGAATTGGCGCGATCCAGCATGTCTGAAGCAACCTGTTCGCGATAGCGTTTTTGAAGAAAATTAAGCTCTTTTGGAACGATTCCTGCGGCCACCTTTTTCATGCCCAAAATATCAATTAAAATCGTACCTGTGGACTCGTGGGATATTTTAAGTTCATGTGCTATCTCTCTTAAGCTGGTATGACGGTTTTTAAGCACCATTTCCTTAATCTTATCGACGTTATCTGCGGTCAAAGCCGTACATGGGCGTCCGGAACGAGGCAAGCCTTCGACGACTTCACGATCCTCCTTGAAGGCTTTGTACCACTCATACGCACGGGTTTTCGATAGTGCTTTATCACCAGAAGCCTTTTGCAACATTTTCAATGCATAGGCACACGAAATTTAATTCGCAACACAAAATTTTAGACAAATTCTTTGTTAAACGTAATCACCCATTGTAAAAAATCGACACGCACTATTGACATCGACTGACTTAACCAGCTACTGTAAGCACACTCATTGACAGATTCCGCTCAAACTTGGCATAGTCATTAAGGACAGTTGTACCAACCTAGAAAAAAAATTTTACTTGCCTAAATTGCCCCGACAGATTTAAATCGACAATTCCCGGTACTTTTTTGACAGAATGTATATGAAATTTAGACTTATACCAGCAAGGTAAATGATAACTCCAAAAAGTTCTTTGGTAAAAGAGTAATCAAAAATATTATTCATGATCTGGAGCAAAAATTCTATTGCAATTATCTCGATAATTTTTCACTACAGTTAGTTTAATGTCAAAATTACTGTTTTTAAGATTACTATCTTGTGGAACTATGAAGAAAAATTTAAAAGATATGCTTGAAATTCAAAGAAAAGATTAAGATACATCAGTTCGTGATAATGAATTTTGCCCTTCACATAGTAGAATTAATTGCTTTAAATGAATGGATAAAAAACCAGTTTATTTTTCGTCAAATTTTTATCATGCCTTTGTCATCTCTTAAACCAATAGAAGACAAAAAAATAAAAGTTTGAAGTAGTTTCATATACACTTATGGCCAAAAATTATAATTCTTATATGATTTGCGTTTATAAGGCCGATATGCTTAAGTTTTATTACGTAATAAATAGAAAAAATAAGAAGTAGTAACAGTGCATCTTTGACGTTTTAACAACGTAACGCTAGTCAACTGTTTTATAATTTATTCACAATCTTCTAGCTATGAGAATAGAACTCTAAGACTTTCCAGACTATTAGTAGTAGAATTATTACTTAAACATCCTAAAGTTTAAAGAAAAGGTCGACCACTGATCAAATCTACATATAATTATTCGGTGCGCAACTAAGTTCTCGCTGTTTGTCAATAGATGGCTCCAGCATTAAGTGCTTGTCGATTTCGACATCCAAAACGTCATGAAGCAAGTTAAGGCATATGGTAAAGAAATCACTTTGACACAATCGTAATTTTTTTTTGGCGACATATACTTTTGGTTGTGTAAAAATGAAAAAAACGGAAAAAACGGCGGCTGAAGTACATCGGAAACTTTAAAACGTTTATGGGGATGCTGCTCTAGAAAGTAACACTACCTAAGTGTCACTCACCGATTGAAACCAAACTTTGCACTAGCGAAACTTTTTACAAGCGATAAAACACTAAAAAATAATAAACCCGTGTTTTTCTATTTTGGCAGAATCTGCTTCCTAGGAGTAGAAACCACCCCTACCAAACCACAAGCAGCCTAAACCACTCAACCCTGGGGACAGCGAGTTTAATCGCTTATTTTTATTAAAATAGTTGAATTTCACGCCATAAGCTAGCTCACCTAATCACCTACCCCCTATCCAACGTAACCCATCAAAACACCCACCCCCTAATCCATCTAACCCTTATAAACCACTACTATCCAACCAGAAGTAGGATAATCCACCTAACCCTGGTAAAAATGAGTTTAATAGCTTATTCTTACAATAATCGAATTCCACAAGACAAGCGGGCTAACGCGCACAACCACTTACCCCTTAACCTACTTAACCTCTATAAATCGCCCCTACCAAACTACAAGCAGGCTAACCCATCTGTTCCTTGGAACATCGAGTCTAATCGCTTATTTCTTTTGAAATGATTCTTATTTTTTTTGGAAATAAATCCTATATTACAAGCGGAGTAATCAACCTACCCCTAACTCAGCTACCTACCGCCTAACCCCTAGAAATCACCTCTACTAAATCACAAGCAAGTTGACCTACCCAACCCTGGGAACAACGAGTTGAATCGCTTATTTTTTTTTGTTAATAATTAAGTGTCATACCATACTCGAATCTACCTAACCATCAACTTCTTTATCAACATGACCCAATTGAATACCCTCTTCTTAATTCACCTAATCCCTTCAAACCAAGCTGGCAAGCCTATCGAACTCTGGGAACAATGAGTTTATTTACTTATTTTTCGTGAAATAAATTAAATTTCACATCATAAACAAGGTTATCGACCTAACTACCTACCTCCTAATTAACTTGACTCCTAGAAACTATCTCTACTAAACGATATCTACTCTTGCTTTAAAATAAATAAAAATTCTTCAAAACGCCAAAAAATTAATTTTCCTTCGGAAAATTATTGTAATACATAAATTCCTGTTTCTCAAATGTAGATCTAATACATTTTTTCACTGTAAATAAGCTTAAAATTGACACTATGAGAGTAAGTAGATTTATGCCAGAAAATCCAAGTTTCATAATTTATTGTACTGAATTATATCCTTTCTTAAAAAGTGGATGTTTCATAAAAATCCAGTGAGGGAACTGCTTTCTATTATCGATGGACAAAGAAATTTGGTAAGATTAAATTTGGCAACATTCTTTTCTGATTCTAAATAATTTTTTAATAATAATCTAAATAAAAATTATCTAAACAAAAAATCTTACCGAAAATTTTGGTTTTACGCAAACACTCTAAACTTGTTTTAAATCTTCGAAGCTTGTCAAGGTGTAAATATGTCAATATTTATGTTTTTCATTAAATATACGATTTAATTCTCTTATTCTTTTTCATTTTACGTTCAAAATAATAGATTTAAAAAAAATTTGTAAGCAAGAATTTTATGGACATTTTTATTTTATCAATATCTCATTACTTGACTGTAAATACAAAAAATATTTTAACTTGTTGCATTTTGTCATCAAAAATCTGTATGCAATATTCAATCTGTAATGGAATAAGAACGAGCCTTCACTTCTCATGTTAAAATCTTTAATAATAAATTCAAGTTGTACTTTGTATCTTTAGACTTAACATTTTTTTATATTTCATCATACAAAAAAATTTATAAGTATTACTTTTATAAACTTTTACTTTTATTTAGTTGTAATAATATACTTTTATCATGCCTATAAACCCAAAAAATATTTTAAGTTTGTTGCATTTCGCTTTCTCAGGTTTTGAATACAATATTGAATCTGCGATAAACGATGAAGAACGATCCTTTGATTCTCATCTTGTAGATCTAATAAAGGCGTCATGTTATTGCAGATTGATTATCGAAAGTTATGATAGTTTATGCTATAATGAAGGCAACGTAATGGCTGAAGCAGCATTAATTAACGAAGAGTTAGAAGAAGATTATGATTATTCTATTGAAGATTAATATTCACAATCAAAAGATACAGTTGATCTGGAGTATAAACAAAAAGCAGTTGCTTTTTGGCGTTCTGAAAAGAAAAGAAAAAGAAGAAGTTTTGATTCTGTGAAAACTTAATTTAAAAAGTAGAACATGAAACAATGCTCTACAGATGGAAAAAACAAATTGTAAAAGCAGGATCAAGACTAGAAAAGTTACTTAAAATATCAACGTTTGTTTTGAAACAGTTTAATAGTGCTTCTGATAAATATTTACCGATCCATGATTCAACTTAAAAAAAATGAGCGTTAAAAGCCAGAGAAGATGTTCAGTTATCTTCTAAATTTTTTTGAATTCCGATCGATCAGGATTGAATTTAGAAGCTCACAGAAAGAGTTACACCACCCGCCATATTTTCCAGATATTGCGCCGTTCGATCATCACTTGTTGCGTTCGATGGTATGTGGTCTGATTGATTAGCAGCTTCGCTTATATGAAGATGAGAAAAAATTGGCTTGATTCGTGGATAGCTTCAAGAGACAAACACTTCTACCGTAACGGTATTCGAGCTTTGCCAGAAAGAAGGAAAAAAGTTTTGGCTAGCGATGGGTAATACTTTAGATAATTTATTTATAAACATTTTTTACAATAAAGTTGCATTTTTATCAAGAGAAACTGCGAGAACTTAGTTACGCACCTAATATTAAAAAAATTAAGACTAACTGATTCTATGAGAACTGCAAACATTGGACATTTAGCAACTGTTTGACACGCGCGTTGCATATGTGCTTATTGTAGAACGAAAAAGAGACAACACGTAACTTTATTTTATTGTACGTTATGCAGTGTTGGATTGTGCATAAAGACAGATCAAAAATATTTTAAAAAGTTTCATTGACGATAAAAATCAGATTCCAAGAATATTATGATGCTAAAAAGTAATATTTGCTACAAATATTATATTACAAAATAATAAAATATAAACAATTTCAAATCGGAAAATTCTAAAAAAAAACTTAGAAACAAAAAAACAAGAATATAATACATAAGTACTTTTCCACGCCTACTTCCTTTGTTATAGGTCACGCAGAGAGTAAAAAGCCGATTTTATGCATTTTTGTAGAAGAATAACAATCTATAAGAACGAAAATATAAGTTTTATTTCTTGGTTACAATAAGTTTTATTCCATTGCCATCTAGAATTTGGCTGTCATATTTTTAACCAGTAATTTGTAAGTATTCCTTATTTAATTACAAAAAACTTCTCAAGAATACGCAATTACAGCCTATAATAGGTACAATAGCCGATCTACTATAACAAATTTTGAAATACTGATACCCGACTTGTAATCAGCAACTTTAAAAACGCCTTCATACCGAGCAGTTCTAAGAACCCTGATAGTGACTTTTATATTTGGGACAGATGCTACAGAAAAATGTACTCCTCAAAGGGTCAAAACAGCAAGTCTGTATAAAAAGTATTGGTATTCGTAAAGTCTGTAGAAGTGAACAAGAAAACATTATAAATAAGGTAAACCCTCTACTTAGAAGACATCAAGGGGTTTAGAGACATCAGCTCACTCATCAAAACAGCAAGTTGCATGGACCTCATGCAGAGTCTCACGCGCCGTTCTGTCTACTAGAAATTAAGAAGCAGCGCCAGTTTAATTTATCAAGATAAGCAACCGATTAATACATTTTGTATTTTTGTTCAATAAATGAATTTTAGTACTTTAAAAGTTTTCATCAAGTTATTTGCTTAACATTAATAAATCATAACCTGATTGGGAATGGGTGTGGCAACTGGTTGGACTTACATATAATCCAAACGTCTACATACACATACGAAGGTGGTCCCAGAAGTACCTGACCTGACGTACAGATGGTTGTTGTTGATTAATAGAAATTTTTATATTATGATGATAGAATCTTATAATGTACAGGGTGGGATAAGGAAACATCCCTTACTTTGAATGTAAATTAAAAAATAACAAAAAATGTTAGAAAAAATCTTTATTGTGGTATCTAAAGGGTAAAGCTAGAAGTTAGTTTGACCTTGTTTTAAACAACACACCATTCAAGTGATGTCCCTCATTGTCAATATACTACTGTAGTCTGGTTCTGAAGTTCTGCATGACTCTTTCATTTCCTTTCCATTGGATTTTAATGCGATCCTCCACTCTTTTGCAGCTTAAGACAGCGTTTTTCTCTGTAAGCTTTATACGCTGTTCATCAATTTCTAAACACATAGCATAGCTGTTCGGGCCGATTCCTAAATCTATCGCTTTCATTATATGCAAAATTTAAGCAAAGCTGTCATTGTACGAGCAAACTGCCATATTCACAGCTATATCCAACGCAGTTGTACCACTAGAAGCGGATTTCATGACCAATGCCCACACAATTAAATTAAAACTTTCATTACAGTCTTGAGTATAACCGTCGGTGCATCGAGTAAGATGATCGACTATGGACAATTCTTTGTAGACTGGCTTGATAGCTTTATAAACTTCAATTGGAAGGGCTGGCTTATGTTTATCCTCAGCCAAACTATTCTTTGTTTTAGTCTTTTGTGCAGCATGAATCCTCCCTGGTCGGACATTTATCGTGCAGCGGTTTTGCATCAGTAGATAATTTATGATCAAATGTAGCTCATATATTGGGAGTATGAATAAGTTCTCACCGTTTTTTGTGAAAATAAATCCTTAATTAAAAAAAAAAAAATAAAATAACAAGCCAATTAAAGTATTGCCCATCGCTGGAGATTACTTTTTCTCATCTTTCTGGTAGCATTTAAATTACACGTCAAAAAAACGACACTTCTTTTGCGGCTATTCACGAATCGATACATTTTTTTGTTTCTTCATATGAAGTAAAGTGCTGCTCAGTCAGGCCGTTGGTCATCGATCAAAATAAATAGTAATCAGAAGGCGCAATGTCTGGAGAGTACGGCGGATGGGGTAGGACTTTCCTTCTCAGCGTTTCCTGGTATGTTTTGACTGGTGATGCGACATGCGGCCGAGCGTTATCATGCAGCAAAATAACCTTATCGTGTCTTTGCTCATATAGCAGCCGTTCTTCTTTAAATGCTCGGCTTGAACGTATCAATTGTCGTCGATAGAGATCTCCTGTAATGGTTTGCTTGGGTTCAAGCAGCTCGTAATACACTACCCTTAGCTGATCCCTCCAAATGCACAGCATGAGCTTGGAACCGTGAATATTCCGTTTTAGCGTTGATGTTACTGCTTCGCCAGGCTTAACACATGATTTTTTACGCTTAGTGGATACATAGTATATCCACTTTTCATGTTCTCTGCATGTTCTTTCCGACAGAGCATGATCACCATAGGTTTCTACAAGAATTCTGTATGCTTCAGCTGCAGATTTCTTCTGAATTAAATAGTGCAGTAAAATTCCCCGCAAAAACGGTTTATTTGGCACGAAATTTGGCATGTTTTACGCTACAAAAAGAAAATGTTCTTTATAGGTTAATGAAAAGACCTGCACTGATTTTAAACTTCATTCAGAACTTCACTATAGATGCATCATTATCTTGAATTATACACACAAAATTTTTGTACCGCCATCTGACGGTGAAATGGCGAGAACTTATTCACACTCCCAATCTACTATTTCCTAATACTATTTCTCAAATTTTTAACTGAATCACAGTTTCTACCAATGACTAATCCATAATTAATACAGTTAATCTATTAGTTTTTCCGTCAATTTGCCCCTTCTACTAAGACCTCTCGTATTCCTTTTTAAATTTCGTAGGCGAGTACCCATGCGCTTCTGAACGTGATCTACACACTCTTTCTTAAGTACTGTGATATTTTCATAGGACTTAGCATCAGCAATGCCTTTGAAAGTCTTAGAATCACCGTCACCAATGTAATAAGTCAATTTTACCTGATGCAAAGCTTCGGGCCACTGAAACATCTCAATAACTGAGTCGACCTCCATTTTCCTGCCGATCCTTGGAGATTCACATCGCACTTATCTTTATAATTTTCTGCCCGTTTTGCATATTCTTCGTTATCTTCTGTACTCTTCCAGTACTCACTCGCCTTACACTATTTTGACTTCATTACGCAGTCTATAATTTTTGAACTGTAATCGCCAATAAAAGTTGTTGCGCCAAATAAGGACGTAAGCCCACGAAATTTTTTTCCACGCCTGATACCGTAATTTCATTTTTCCTTTTTTTAATAGAAATATTTGTCTCATCTATCACTGCTTTCATCATACTGTTTTTGGAAACTAGATTAGTTGCAGTCGCAATTCTTTTGACAACCTTATCATAGAAAGAGTGAAACATAGGTCGAGATAATTTCATGAATGCACAAAACTTCTTTATTCCGTGCGAACCAATTCCGAATAATCGCATGGAAATTAAAATTCTACGGTTGGTTTCATAGCTTTTTTGAATAAATGGACTACAAGGTATCTCAGTCTGTTCACAATTTTCACAGGACACTACTATTTTGAATCCCATACTGCCCTTGCCACTTTCCGTAAATGTCACTTGCGATTTGCACAATTTACAAATGGCGTTTGAAATAGCTGAAAAAACTGCCATAAAGTTTATCATACGATAACCGAAATCTGGATTCACTTCATTGTCAAACATATCTTCCGACAGCTTTAATTTTTTCGCGGATGTACTAGCATTCATTTTTCTTAGTTCCTATAACTCGTGTCGATTCAGCGATCTTCTTTAAGATATTTTTGGTCTCTTGCTATACGTACGTGTGTCTTACGTACATTTTTGGCCACAGTACACTTCATCATTCATTATAATAACAAATCAATAATACTCACAAAACAAAAGCAGTTTGCACTATTATTGATAAAAAACAAGCGTTTCTCAAATAGCGTCCTTCTCAAATGCTTTACTGTACCTAGCTGACTGAGACCGACGCAAACAGGTCTAAACTCATTTGTCGTGTAATAGCTTCAAAAACATTTGTTATAAGCCTTCTCTAGTCCCCTAAAATATCGTCCTTCGTTCTAGTCATTAGAGGCTCCTTACTCACCTGCCAGCCTTGCACTATACTGCGATATTTCCCAGCCATAATCTTTTGGTATATTATTTTTGAGGTTCCAAGGGACCATTTAGAATAAGAAGAAAAAAAAACGATTTCTTGAAAATCCTAGAGTGGCCTAAGGCCTTAAATTATCTTTTAATTATTGTACAAATGGCTTCTAAGTAAACAAGCACAATTCCTGAAAAATAAAAGTTATGTTTAAAAAGATTTATAAGGTTACATTTGACATCTAAGGAGAATGTTTTATTATTAATTCAATAAAAAGAAATAATTATTACACAATTACTAATCTGAAAATGATTTGCTTTAGGAGTGTGTCTTTCGAAGTTTCCATTTAGAGTTTACCTACAAAAGACAAAAATCCGAAATCTCTGGTAGCTTACTAGTATTTTCCTTAGACTACTGCAAGTTTTTCCCAAAGTAAAAATATTGAGGTTACTCAAGATCATATCTAAAAGTAATATTTTTTGTTCTTTCTATATCTGAAACCAAAAGTAGGGATCTCCATTTGAAGTCGACCTTTAAAAGACCTTGGAAGTCAAGATCAAGGTCACATCGAAAGTCACTATCGGATAGCCAGAGAAAAATTTTACAATTTTTGTTCCTACAATTTTTCCCTAAAATCAGCTTTTGAAGAGTTATCGTGCCCTTCTGGCATTTTTGCTACACCCTGTATAATGAATAATTACACATACCTTCAAGATTTTGCAAATCAGCTCATTTTTTCTGACACAAAAAATAAAAAGAAAATATATTGTTAGTCGGAGATAAGTTAAATAAGACAGCTACGTTTTTGGGGATCTCGTAGTATATGTTTAGAATTATTAAAACAAAAAATCAAACTAAAAAACTTTTGCCTTCGGTGCAATGCATGATTCTTCATAATGATGGCTTGCGTATGCCGAATCATATTGTACTTCACAGACTACGACTAGTCCCTCAAGCTATCAGTGCTTGCGATATCACGTGGTTGGCTGCTAATGTTATCTTCAGCTAACGTATAGAAGTGCTGAATTCTCAAGTAATTATTAGTTCTGGATGGTGAATTCGATGATCCTTTCAACGACGAATTGAATGATCGCGTCATTCTGCAGGCAAATGTAGCGTTCCATATAAAAGCTAAAAAGGGCTAATAAATGCTTTTTATTTATTTATTTTCTTATTTATTTATTTTTTTAAGCTGGAATGACGATTCCAGTAGCAGTAAGCTTTTATCAAAATATAATCCACGAAGCCGTTTATAAAGCAGTAAGATTTTATCAATAAAAGCAAGACTACGCAATAATTGTAAGATCATCATTTAATTGTTAGATAAACTACATTTTTTTGAAAAACTACCCTCTCTATGTCACTCATTTTATAAGAGAGGAAAAAGCGCTAAAATTACTTTTATTTAATAATTTCGTTATGAAATTAAATTTCTGACTGTAAAGTCCTTTGCAAGTGTGAAGAAATTATTTTTTGCAAAATTTCGTTTTTTTACCGCCATAAAAAGGTTATTTTTTAATTTCTTAGGGGTGGCTACATTTTTTTTAATCTTATAAGATCTAAATTATCACCTTCTCTAGTCATATAATCAATAAAAAAATCAAAAAAATCTTTAACGTTTATCAGAAAAATACCCCATTCTAAACCCCTGCTAGGGGTTGGAAATTTCACTGTTTTGCACTACGTGTAAGGGTTGTCAAATTTATATCGTATAAAGTAAAAACTTACCATTTCTGAGCTATGGAAAAGATTTTTCCTATCGTTTGTTTCGCAACGTATTTTTTTTTTTACTTATTATTTTAAATGTAAAATACAGGGTGGGGCAGGAAATTATCCGTATTTTCAAGATCACGTTGTCAGTAGAGGAAACGTATTGAAGGAGTGGGGGTAAGCTCGAATGACGCTGCGACCTTGGAAGTTTTCGTTAGTGCCTCTGTCAGTATTAGATATGGCTTGGTCGAACGAGCAGCGCGCTTTTGAAATGTTCCCCAGGCGATTGATCTCCCGGTATGGTGACATTCCATGGCCCGTGCGCTCGCCGGATTTAACTCCGTGTGATTACTTTTTATGGGGTTACTTTAAGGGTGAAGTATTCAAACATCAACCCAGGACCCTGGAAGCCTTAAAGCATGCAATTTGCCTTAAAGTTGGCCGCATTCCATCACAGATGCTTCGCAGAGCCGTGCAGAACTTCAGAACCAGACTGCAGCAGTGTACTGATAATGAGAGACATTACTTAAATGGTGTGTTGTTCAAAACAAGGTCAAACTAATTTCCAGCTTTACGCTTTTTTAAGATTTTTTCTAACATTTTTTGTTATTTTTTAATTTAAATTCAAAGTTAGGAATACTTCCCTGCCCCATCCTGTATGATTCGGTACAGATTATCGTTATTTTAAATATATTTATATAGCATAAAATTATTTTAAATACTCAAACGCAATATAAAGCTACTTTAAATGTAATTTAGTATAATATAAAATTATTTTACAAAATTTGTGAATATTATAAGTGTTACTATCATTTAATTAAATTAATTAACTATATAATAAATAATTTCAATCATCTGACTTAAATATTGCAACAATTCAATATTATTTAGATCTAAATGCAAAACTTTAAGGGATCATTCTACTTCTAACGCATAGAAAAAAAGCAGTTTTTATGAATTTTATTTTCAGAATACAATGATATTTATTGATCTAAAATTTAAAAGGCTTAAGAAAAGTAAGACTCCTTGAAAAGCGTAGGTAGGTGTGCACTGTTGATAAGATCTCGAAAACAAATCATTTAAAACAGAAAAATCAAATTGTTTTAGACTAAGTATGACTGTAGCTATATCCTGTAGCAGAATTAATTATTTATCTGCAAAAGAAGAAAAATTATGGTGAAAAAAAATTGAAAAAAAAGAGTGTTCTTTTCACTGTTTTCTGCAACAAGAGTGTAATAATTAAAATTTTGCAAAAATTTTGCTACGGGATATGACGATAAGTATACAGAATAAATGGTTAAAATTTTATAAGGACCGGTTCGAAGTTTTTTTTCTTCTAAATCTTTAAAAAATCTTACCTACGCTTAATTAACAATGCTTGGACCGTACAATACTTGTTATTCTTCCAGGAACTCTTTTAATTTAGCTTCTTGACGCTTTTTTCTACCCTCTTTAGAAGCCCCCGATGCATCTTTGTTTGTTGTGTTTGTGCACTGGATATCGCGCCCCTCAACAAAATACTGAGTGCATCGGCCAATTTTGATGCCCATCACATCCATTATTTGTAATACAGGTTTGTACCCTTCATTAAAAATGTAGGCTGCAATATGACACGCGATTTCCACAATTCCTCTTCCATTGAAACTGTGTTTTGCCGCCGAAACATCTTTGGAGCAAATCATCTCTTGTTTAATCTTCGTAGATTAGTTTTAACACCTCTTGAACGTCTTGAAAAAGAGGAAGGGGGTGTTAGAAATTTTCCAATGTATTTTTTTTACTGGCTTTAGCTTTGTGATATTTACACCAGCTGCCCGCTCCAGCTCCGTAATAGAAATGTTGAGGTTAAGAGTCAGTAGAAATTTTGTGGTACAAGCTGGTTAAAATCTCTCTTTGCATGTCTACAATTAAAACTTTGTTTCTCTGAACTGCCAAGCCATAATTTAATAACAATACCTTCATAAGATTTACTGTCAAGCTGATTATTTTTTTTCCTTTTTCAGCAGTTTTTTTCACCGGCCCTTTTGTCCTCTTTTTCATTACAATTTTTGCAGCTATTTTTCAGCTGCCTTTGCAGCATTTTTATTCCGCGTTAAAACTTTTTTCGCTTCACGCCATACGAGTGAATGTCAAGCAGGCTTTTGAACGTTTTTGAATCCTCGTCTTCAATATGATAACAGTAGCGCACTGCTAACTTCTCTATGGATCGCAAAAATATCATAAAGATAACTTTCACTTCCAGTTTAGAAGCGCTACCTTCATAATTAGCATTACACTTTTCCAAGGTATGTTTTTCTTTCCATTCCTTATATTCTGCTGCATTATTTTTTCTTTTTTACCACTCGTACGATTTACAGTATATTGACAGCACAGTAATGTCGATGACTTTTTTACTGTATTCTTCGATCAATGATGCAATGCCTATGAAAGATTAGAAACCTCTTTTTGCTCATGAACCATCACCAGAAAAAATGTTCACAGTTTCCATTTTCGGCATTCAAATGTTTTTCCTTCTCAAATGCTTTCAATGCCACAAAGTTAAACACAGTTTTTGATGCGGTGCAGATAACTTCTAAGATTTTGTAATAAACTTTGTTATTTAATCGTTGACCTAGATCCATAAGACCAGAGGATATGTTTATGCCTTGTATTTCAATGCCAATCAAATGTATCACAAACACTAATTGACGATTTATTTCGTATCCTGAATCAATCATTGAGCATGAGTTGATAAATCGTTCACTACGTCGTAAACTAAACGCACTTCAAAATCAAGGCCTCGCTGTCCATACTTGGAAAATACAATTTTTCCGTTACAAGTGTTACACTTTATAAATTCTGCCAACATAGGAAACACCAAAAAAGAAAATCGGTAAACAATAACCCTTATCCTTCTCTAGTTTTTGGAGTTTTTCTGCTGACGCGCTAGTTGTATCTGTGCCTAACTCATCGGTGTGTCGATTGCTATGAAACTTCTGCTGAATACCTTTTGAACTGGGACGTCTCCACGTATTTTTCAAGTTGTGAGATTTTTTCTCCATTATAAATATATTTGAGATGCTGCTAATTCGAATTTCGAAACAAGACTGAATTCAAAACAACGCTAGAGCAGCAGCACAGCATTGATTAAAGAGAAACCTATATACTGTTAATGATAAAGAGGCAGCTGTGCGTAAAAATAGGGCTGACACACCTGCTTTGGTGGACGTAGGGGCTAAGGTGAATAAGCGCGCTCAAGGAGTAAGTTAAATGACATGAAAAAGTACTGTTAGAATGCTCCAATCTTTCGGAAATTTCGACACAATATTTTTGAATATGTTTATTTTCGAATAAAGTAAAAAAATTTGATTTTTTTAAAACGTCAAAATAGAATGATTCCTTAAAGTATGCATGAAATATTCTTTCTATTCTAGAAGATATGCTTTAAAGAAAAAAATTGACTATCTTTTAAATATCATTAAGGTGGCTATTCCAATGCGCTATTAAAGAAATGCATCGAAGCGCTAATAACGAGGCGCTAATCCGCTGGTAAGATATACGATAGGCGCGATATGGCGGTTTATGCATTTACGACAGTCACTGCTTCTTATAATTTCTTTCTTATAATTTATTATTTTGAAAACTAAGTAAGAGCATCCAGAAGCAATATCTGTAAGGTTTGTTTTGTTTTAGCGATATGGAGAGTTTCTGTGAGTCTAAATAAACGACTAATCGTCTACATCTACTATATTAATAAATGATATCGTTTCGAACCATTGAGGACATAACATCTGTCCTTCGTTAACTTGCCCCATTTTTTGGTGATTGATAAAAAAAATAAGCATCGTCAGTTATGTACATTTTTGCTATATGTATCCGTGATGCATTTGGCGGTCAAAAGAAAATGGAAGAACGGAAACGAAATAAGGCCGTGGCTGGACGTCTGACAGATGTAAAATGTAATGTATGTTTATTATTTGTTTGTATGAAATAACAACAAAAATCAATTATTACTAAAACATAAAATTTTTTATTTAAAAATTTTAACATAAGTATTAGAAAAAAAACAAATGTACTAAAAAGGCAATATACTTTACGAGCACAGAAATAATAATAAATTAATTTAATTTTATATGTACCTAATCTAAAAATATTTCTTTCAAATTTAAAGTAAAAAATTGAAAAATTAAAAAATTTCATAAAACACACAAAAATTATATTTGAAACTTAACTCAATAATAAAATAATTTTTCATAGCACTTGGTCTTATGTTATACTGTTTAAAAAAAAATTTAAACATTATTAGTAACTACTGGCAGTTTACAATAGAATAAATAGAATAAAAATTTAGAAGTTCCAAATAGAATGTTTTTTGATCTACATATTTACAGTATAATTCAATTCATTTATGTATGAATTAAATTAAAATTATTATAATTATAATTATAATAGGTTGTTCAAAAAGTTTTGAAAGCGGAAATGAAGATACTTTTTTTTGTTGGTGAAATCACTTTTATTGATCAGTATAATCTCCCATAAGTTCAATACACTTGGTCCAACAGTCTTCCAACTTGTTTATCCCATCATGGAAGTGACTTTCTGCAAGGCCTGCAAAATACTCCTCTACGACGGCTATAACCTCTTCGTTTGATGAAAAATGCTTCCCACGAAGGAATTTCTTGAGGTGTGGAAACAGCCAGAAGTCAGAGGGAGCTAAATCAGGCGAATAAGGTGGATGCTGCAACAATTCGTACTTTAATTCGGTTATTTTAGTGATGGTTTTTTGAGCTGTGTGAGCGGGTGCATTGTCTTGATAAAAAATGATTTTTTTCTTGTGCAAACCGGGTCTTTTTTCACAACTTTTTTCATCCAATTGGTCCAAAAGGTTACAATAATATTCAGAATTTATTGTTTTGCCAGTTTGGAGATAATCCACCAACAAAATCCCTTTTGCATCCCAAAAAACTGACGCTAACACCTTTTTCGCCGATTTCTGGACACAAACTGGCTTCGGTGCCGAAGTGCCTGGTTGACACCACTCTTTAGCCTCTTGTTTTGATTCAGGGTCATGATGGTAGACTCAAGTCTCATCTATAGTGATAAATCGACGCAAAAAATCCTTTTTATCCTTTCGAAAACGCTCCAAATGTTGCTCAGAAAGTCGCATTCGAACGTGTTTTTGTTCCATTGTGAGCGAATGCGGCACCCATTGTGCACAAAGCTTTCTAAAACTCAAAACTTCATTTAAAATATGACTCACACTGCCTAATGAGATGTCTAGGGCCTCTGCTAAATCTCTTTTGGTCAATCGACGATTTTCCAAAACCATATCCTGTACTTTTGTTATGAATGCTGGTGTTGATGCACTTTTTGGACGTCCTGAGCATGGATCGTCTCCAACGCTTTTTCGACCACGTCTAAACTCTAAAACCCATCGATGCACAGTTGGAAATGAAGGAGCAGATTCCTTTAACACTTTTACCATTTTTGTATGAATTTCCGTTGCTGATAAACCTTCCAAAACAAAGAATTTTATCACTGCACGATATTCGGTTTTTTCCATTGTAAAAAAAATACACTGACACGTCAACTTCAAATGGCTTGTAAACAAACAATGAATTGACAGAGTGGAATAAAACTTTGGGTATGTTTATATGAAAGATAAAATATTAAAATGGCGTAAAAATTTTGGTTCTTCTACTGCTCTATAGATGTCGCTTTCAAAACTTTTTAAACAACCTAGTATAATGTGACGTGGTGCCTTACACCAGTCACACGAAGGAGCCAAAGGGTAGCTTGTAGGCCTCCTCGTAGCCCACACTATCCCTCACAATCTAAACAGTTTCGCAGGACTGACACAGTTAATTCTAATGACAGGTACGCAGGGGTGTGTAGACTGCACCTCCTTCAAGTGCATGGGCTAAGAGCTCACATACAGCTTCCAGCAGGGAGTCAATCTCAGAAGCCCATAGCTAGCCTAATCAGTGCTCGCACACACGCAGCAACAAAAGAGGTCCTTTTCCAAGCTTCTTCCCTGTCTTTGTCGTTATCCATCACCTGCAACCTCTCAAACAGTAATTAGAGAAGAAAATAACAGCAGCAGCTGCACTTTGGAAGGGGAGTACAGACTGCCACACAACATCATAGGAAAGTTGACAAGGGGAGGTTAAAAGGTGAGGAAAAACATAAGCACAGCTACCCCGTACAAATAATTACATACCCGAGATTGGTTAAAAGCGCTGCCTTGCTGCCGCTGCTAGCAGGCCACCGCTGTTTGTGGTACCACCGCTTCACCTTCTCTACCGCTCATCGTTCCGATCCGCCTCGCCGTTGATCCGCAACAAAAACAAGAAAAAGGGGAAAATTAGTCGACGCCTAACCGCCATGGAACGCGTCAACTTACCTGGATTCTCTGGATACCGGGTGATGATTTTTGCCGCTCCAGGAAGATCAAAACCACAATAGCACTCGCGAGCGGATAACCTAGAACGCGCGTTGCTGGCGCGTAGTGGCGTCAAATGCCGACAGCACAGAGCGTGCGCGGCGGCCGCGTTGCATATCGTGTTTTACACCCGCACGTTGCGCCGACGCAGAACGATTATCCAAGATCCGCGCTCGCGAACGCGCGAGCGCCATATTTGCGAGCAGTTCACTCTCCGTTCGATTCCATATTTGCGAGCAGTCGTAAACGAAATAGCGCCTTAAAAGACGAGCGCGTTAAAGCGGGCGAAACGTTCTTTTATATTAGAGCTTTGTTGTAAGATATCTGGTAAGTGCACCCAGGTGCAGTAGCTGCTACCAGGAGGCATCTCTTCACCGAACCGTCCCCGTTTCTCCTCGGCTATGTGTGCGACCGCGACGCGTGCTACGCGCCATTTTTGTCGTTTTGCATTTTGTATGCCCGCGATCGCTCTAACCGTAAGCTAGCCGGGCAAACGAAAGTGCCGCTTAAGAAACCGCGCTACACATGTGTAGCTGGCGCCCTGGGCTCGCGTGAAATCGCGAATTAAATAATTGTAGTAATATTAAGCTTTGATAACAGATGTCTGTTTTATTCAAATCGGTTTGTCTATAGTGTGCTGGTAAGCTACCTGGCCGCTTCCTTATATTTGTACGCCACCCTAATTTCCAGTGGCGTTACAATAATTGATAAACAAACTTCAATTTATCTACATTATTAAAATCAATTATTTCTTAAAAATGAATGAAATACATTTAAAAATATAGAATAATATGTAAAAGTAAAAGAAATACTTACATAATTGACCAAATGTTGCTGATATCACATAAGTCTCAAGAATATATATATATATATATATATATATATATATATATATACCATATGTACAAGTATAAAATGCGTATTTTAAAAGAAAAAATAACACGTTAAATTTGGTAGAGTAATAAAAAGTGCCTTATTTAAAGTATGCTTTGTCTCTTTTTGTACATTTTTCCCATCTTTTGGGCAATTTGTGAGCACCACGCCAGTAGAAATCTCCTCCCTTTGCCACGAACCATTCATCGAGCCATTTTTTGACATCTTGATAGGAATCAAAGCGCTGCTCAGTAAGTGCGTGACCCATCGATGCAAACAAGTGGTAATCAGAAGGAGCCAAATCTGGTAAGTAAGCCGCATGAGGCAGAACTTCCCAGTTGAGTTCAATGTATCGCGAACCGGTTTTGCCGTATGTTATGGAGCATTGTCATGGAGAAAAATTACTTTGTATTGTCTCTTTTGATATTCTGGCCTTTTTTCAAGCAGCAAACGATTTAAATCGGTTAATTGTTGTTGGTAACGTGTAGTATTAACCGTTTTCCTAGGTTTCAATAGCTCATAATAGACCACGCCCCTCTGGTCCTACCAAACACAGAGCATCGTCTTTCTGCCACAACGATTTCGT
The DNA here is from genome assembly GCA_949987625.1 of Chalcis sispes. Lineage (NCBI taxonomy): Eukaryota > Metazoa > Arthropoda > Insecta > Hymenoptera > Chalcididae > Chalcis > Chalcis sispes. The sequence goes on from OX465097.1 coordinate 32,769,301, forward strand.
CTTGCGGACGATTTGGATGGTGCTTCTGGGTCTACCCATGATTTCTTGCGTATATGATTTTTAAAATAAATCCACTCTTTATCCCCTGTTACTATTCGATGCAAAAACGACTTTCTTTCGTACCGAGCGAGCAAAATTTCACACGTGATTTTGCGATTTTTTAGTTGCCTGTCATTCAACTCATGCGGTACCCATTTACCGCTCTACCGAATTGTCCCCATCGCTCGTAGGCGATTGAAAACAGCTTGTTGGGAAACTCCTAATTGCTGTGCGAGTTTTTTCTGTGTTTGCGAATCATCTTCGTTCAAAAATGCTTGGAAACCCGTATCTTCAAATTTTTTTGGCGGTTTTCTATGTTCCTTGTCTGCAACGTCGAAGTCACCTTTTTTGAAACGCTGAAACCATCGTTCACACTTATCTTGCGATGGAGCATGTTCACCATAAGCTTCTCTTAGTAAGCGAAAGGATCCAGCAGCAGTTTTCTTTAAATGAAAACAAAAAATTAATGCTGTCCGCGAATACTCTTCGTTCGGTATAAATCTTGACATATTAAACACAACAATACAACAAAGTGCACACACTTTTTCAGTCTTTCACTAATGCGCGTCTGAACTTGTTGATGACACATCAAAATGGCGCAGTGTCAAATTATAACAGCTTAAAGTGCATTGATACACTATTTGTTGTCTAAAATCCGCATTTCATACTTGTACATCTGGTATACAGAATGGGCCATTTTAATTTCCCCGTCTAAATATCACAGAATATAAGCAAGATACGGAAAAAAGTTCCTAACCAAAGTTGAAGAAGACATTGAGGGTTAATCAACAGTGACCTTTAGCTTGACCTAGGAGTTGACCTTTGAGGTCAGTTGAAGATCAGCTAAGTTTTTTTACATAAAAACCCCTATTTTTTTTCCGGAATCGGAAAGAACAAAAAATCCTACATTAAATTTTTATTAAAAAAATTTTGTTTTATGACCTCTAAGAGGTCATAAATCAAGGTCGAATATCTTAGGCTGTTTCTTGCATTTTCACTGCATTACCGTGGTTTTTAGGAAAAATTATCTAATCTATTATTAATCTACAGCACTATCAACACTTACCCACTAACCCCAAGTCCGACCTTTGCATATAACCCACTCCGCCCCGACAACTCCTTCTACCCCCCACAACCCACTTCCTCTTAAGATTAACTGTTTAATCTTAAGTTTCATTCTCCAAATCCCTATTTTTGATGCTGGGATCGAAATGAACGAAAAATTCTATATTATTTTTGTTCTAAAGAAAATTTTATTTTGTGACCTCCAAGAGGTCAAAAATCAAGGTCAAATACCTTAAAAGGCGTTTTTATGCTAACGTGACCTTTATGAATAATAAAATTGAAATTTTGTACATGTGTTTGAATTCGAATTTTTTAGCGAAAAAAAAGTTTTTGACTTTAAAACTATAATTTTGAAAAAAAATAAAATTTTCAGGAACCCCTATGAGGTTCACTAGATAAACATGTTTTAAACATATTCACACACAAATTAGGCCATTAGGACGCGTGGTATTATTGGGAAACCATTCTACCAAAATTCACCTTTTATTCAAGGCGCTTTAGAAGATTAGCTATCACACCGCAATTTTGTTTTCAAATTTCATGAGGAAAACACGTACACTAATTACCTCTCCAACACCCTAACACTTCATTGATCTTAAATACGATTTATCACTACGTTGTTTACCCAAAGTTCTACTCGCTTGTAGGGAGAGACATTTTCGGGTAGAGCTTGCGGTGGGAAGAGGAATAAAGATAAGTGTGAACTTTAAGTCGACGTCGAAGTTGACTTTCATAATTATTTTAAGGTCATCTTTATATTTTGAGATAAAATCCTTTGTTTTCGATTCTGGAATCAACCTCTATTTTCCAAACCGCTAATCTTCCCCTTTATCTACATGTACCCTGCATATTTCTAATTTTATCCTTACTATCTACCACTACTCTACTTTCCCAAAATTTAATCTGCTAGTAAAGTTTATTTGGTAGGGTATTATTCAGGAGATTTCAAGATAGGAAAGACAATAAAAATAAAGGTCAACTTTAATTTGACCTTTAAGCTAACTTTACAGGTTATTTTAAAATCAACTTTAGCATTCATAATAAAAACCTTTATTGTTAATGGTCAAATAGAAAGTAGACTTCGAAAATATTTTAGAATAAGTTGATTATCTTATTTTTAAAAAGTTACGTATCTCATAAATGTTTTGAATATCTGATTTTTAACCGTGAAAATCGTTAACAAATTGCTGATTCATGTGACTTTTTGTTAAATGACAAAATTAATTATTTTTTTTTAAATTTTACATTTCGGCCAATTTTAGAAAGTATACTTATAATACAGTCGTAGTTGGAACTTCATTTTTTTTCTTTTCATAGGTTTTTAAAGTTTTAATTATTATTTTATCTCAATTCTGCAAACGTGACAAACAGAACTAAAAGTGGCTGAATATCAGCCAAATGATATTGTTGATATCGTAATGGTTTTACGGGAAATCCATAATAATTATCGTGCTGCGGCAAGACTGTACGCAGAACGCTTTTCTAATAGAAGACATCCTGATCATAGAACAATAAGTTAGTTAACACAAAGAGCTCGTGATGGACAGCTGGTCCATCAACGCAGGCGTCATGAATATGACGAAAATAATGTTCGTGTTGTGACTGTTCTTGCAATCATTCATCTCGACCCCCATATTAGCAGTCGCCGAGTTAAAAGAGAAATCGGTATACCTAGAAGAACCTTCTTGAGAATCCTCAAAGTCCTTAGATACCATGCATATAAAATAACTTTAGTTCAAGAGTTACAGTTTCATCATTTTTCGCTTTTCTCTGATGAGGCCAAAATTCCAAGTGACGGGGAGCTCAATAGACATAATTGCCATTATTGGTCCGACGAGAATCCTCGCTGGCATAGAACAGTCAATGATCAAAGACGTTGGAGCCTTATGGTATGGTGTGGAATTGTAAATGGGTATTTAATTGATCCTTACTTTTTTGAAGAAAATGTTGATAGGAATACCTATTTACAGTTCATTAGAGATCAGTTACCAGTGCTGATGGAAGATGTCGATTTAGAGACGCGACGAAGAATGTGGTTTCAGTACAATGATGCACCAGCACATTTTGCACGGATCGTACGGAATTTCTTGAATGAAAACTACAATGGTAGATGGATTGGACAAGGAGGTCCTATAAACTGGCCTGCTTGTTCACTTAATGACATCTCCAGATTTTTTTGTATGGGGCTACATAACAAATGTTATTTTTGAACAACAGCCAACGACAAGATTATACATGCAAAACGGCATTAGTCGAGCACGTGCTGCGATCCGAAGGCAAACTTAGCTTAACAACGTACGCCATTTTAAAAGACGTTTGCTTTTGTGCCTTTAAGCAGAGGGACGTAACTTTGAATATTTGCTTCAAGAATAAATTAGTAATCGTAAAACCAGTGAGAGGCGAGGGGACTCACTTTAATCCAGCACCCTGAATAGTGAAAGGCGAGGGGACTCACTTTAATCTAGCACCCCAAATAGTGAGAGGCAAGGGGACTTACTTTAATCTAGCACCCCAAAGGAAACAGAACTGAGTACGTCCACGTCGTTGTTTTTGGCAACTTGACCTGTTTGTCCAATCTATGAACTATTGTAATTTTTTGCCGAGAAATTCCACATAATCCATGTAAAATATACTGGTGAACTACCATTCTGGCAACACAATCTTTGTCACTTGTCTAAATCGACATTTATTAGTTCTGATAACTGATCTCTAAAAAACTGTCCATAGATATTCCTATTGACACTTTCATCAAAAATGTACGAACCAATTAAATGTCCGTTAACAATTCTACATCATACCTATAAGGCTCCAAGGTTGTGGTTATTAATTGATTTTTCTTACAAATCACGGTAATGCAGTGAAAATGCAAGAAACGGCTTTTCGACCGATATTCAACCTTGATTTTTGACCTCTTGGAGGTCATAAAACAAAGTTTTGTTTAAAACGAATTTGATATAGAATTATTTGCTATTATCGATTCCGGCATAAAAAATAGGGGTTGTCATTTAAAAAAATAAAGTTGACCTTCAACTAAACTTAAAAGTCAACTCCAAGGTCAAGCTAAAGGTCATCATTATCTGCCCCCTATGCCTTCTTTAACTTTTGTCTGAAACTTTTTCCGTATCTTGCTTAGATTCTGAGATATTTAGGTGGTGAAATTAAAATGGCCCACCCTGTATATAAGGTGTGTTTTGATCTTGTATTGTTAATAATAAAGTAAATTAGTTTTTCTGTAAAATAAGGAAACGACAATTAAAGTTTATTATTATCACTTTGTTAATTCACTCACTTAACACTCTTAACGAAATCAATCTATGAGTAAACCTTATTATTACTTTTTTATATAATCTCTCTTCAGTCCTGTCATTCTGTCAATGTATTTTTCTAATAATCCTCACTCTCTCAAAATTTGCTAATCATTCTATCTATTGTTTCATCTAGTGGGGTTAATTAAAAGAGGTGCGCGTATTGTGTGGAGCGCGGCAAATTCAAATAAAGAAAGTCTACTTTCTTTACATCTCCCCTTTCCACCGTGAGAATTATTTTAAGAATTTTTATTATCTGTTATATCTTTTATTGGTATTAGTTTTTTATGGAATAATCCTTTGTCTTCTTTTTTTCTTCCAGTTTTAATTTTGTATATTGAATCTGATATTTTTTTTTATTATTTCAAATGGGCCAATCCTAAGTTTGTCTAGTTTTTTTCTGTTTAATTTGTTGCCATTTTCCATGTATACAAGGTCTGCTGTGTTGTATTTGTGTTCTTTTCTGTTTTTATCAAAGAGTTTTTTATTATATTCATGTGATTCTATGGTGTTTTGTAATGCTAGTTATCTATCTTTTTTCCAGTCTTCTGCATTTTTATTTTGTTTTAGTTCTTCGGGTAACACTTGTGTCTGTATCGTCCAGTAGATATTTTGGTGTAAAACCTGTAACTGAATGTCCTGTTATATTATATTTATCTACACCATCTCTTGCTATCGTTGTCCAAGCTTTTTTTTCTTTAGTTTCATTAATTTTATATCTTATTTTATTAACTATCGTCTGGTAAAGTCTTTTATTTAGGCCACTTGAAAAAGGTGCATTTAAAGCTGTGAATATAAGTTTTACTTCTTGATCTTTTAAAAATTTTTTAAATTCTTTCGAATTAATGCCTAGATATTGGTCTGTGATTATTATATCTATCTTATCTGTTTCCAGTATATCTTGGACTAGTTTTATAAAATCACGTGCTGTTTGTGTTTTGGATGTTAGAATAAATGCGTATCTTGTAAAATGGTCAACTAATAAGTGGAAATATCTTTTCGTTGATCTTTGTCCACCAAATCCACCAATCGTATCAATCGACATTATTTTAAATGGTCTGGTTGCTGGTCCTAGGTGTAACATCAATCCGTATTTGATTTGACCTCTTGATTTATTTCTAATGCATATATTGCTATTTTTGCATATTCTTCTTATATTTTCTCTTAAATTTTTGCTGTATAATGTGGTTGTATTTTGTTTAAAGTTTGTCTAATTCCGATATGGCACCATTCTACATATGTTTCTTTTATTAGTTTAATGCTTTGTTTTTCTGATAGGATTATTTTCTTTTTAATTTTATTTTGTTTGTAAAAAATTCCATTACTATCTATTATCTTTCTTTTTAGTTTTTTTAACATATTGTTTTCTTCTTGATCTATTTTTATTTCATCTATTTTTATCAAATTTACTATCTTTAGGATATCTTGTGTCTAAGTTGGTTCTAAAACTGGATTTCAACTAAGACAGTCTGCTTCAAGATTATCTTTTCTTGGTAAATACTTTATTTTAAAATCATATTGTGACAGGTAATTTGTCAATTCACCCAGTTCTTCGTCCGTTCTTACTTTAATGTTAAGATGTTCCAAAGGTTTGTGGTCTGAGTGTACTTCAAAATATCTTCTCATCAACCAGTGTTTCTAGTAGTTTATTGCTTCTTTAATTGCTAGGCATTCTAAATATGTAGCTTTTTTCCTTTTTTGTGTTTCGTTCAGTTTTTTTGAAAAATAAGCCACTGGTTTTTCTTTTCCATTTTGTTGCGCCTGTTTCAATATTGCACCTATGCCTTCTAGTGAAGCATCTGTATATATTTTGATAGGTAAATCTTTATCAAATATCTCTAGCACTGGTTGAGAGCATAATAATTTTTTTATCTTTGTGAACGATTTTTTAAATTCTTCAGACCAATCAAATTCCACATCTTTTCTTAATAATCTATGTAACAGATCTAGTATTATTAAACTTTTTTGTATATATTCATGGTAAAAATTAATATTTTCTAAGAACTGTCTAATATTTTTTTAAGTTTTGGGGGTTGGAAAGTTTTGAATTAAAATTAAGTTATCTTCAATAGGTCTTACTGTGTTATTCTCAATGATGTGTCTAAGATATTTTACTGATTTCGATGCAAATGTGCATTTCTTTAACTTCAATCTAAATCCTTCTTGTATAATCGCGTTTAAAACTCGTTCTATGTGTATTATATGGTCTTCAAAGGTTTCTGAGAATATTAATATGTCATCTATATAGTTTTCTATAAAATCTTTGAGGTTATGTTTTCGTAGTATATTAGATTAGATTCTCTGAAATATTGCTGGCAATGTTTTTAGACCAAATGGGAATCAAGTCCATTGGTAGTGTTCTTTCTGTGTTATGAAGCCGGTTTTTTTTATCTTCTATTCTTATTAGAATTGACCAAAATGCAGAATTTATATCTAACGTTGTAAAATATTTACAGTTTCTGGCTTTAACTATTAAATAATCAATGAGTAGAAAAGGTTAAGCCTGTTGTATAATTATCTTGTTCAGATCTCTAAGGTCGATGCACAATCGAGATTTTTTCCTTCATCTTTTTTAAGAGCCAGAGTCACTGGTGCCGCGAAAGAGCTATAAGACTCTTAGATTAAATTTTTTTCTAATAATTTTGCTACTTGCTGTTCTATCTCTTTTTTATTTTCAACCGTACTTCTATATGGTCGTTTACTACAATACAATATTTGTCCACTGATAGATCTATCCTTGCTTCATAATCTTTCACTGTTCCTACATTATTTGTCTTTTGCAAAAATCATTTCGTACTTACCTATTAATTTCTCTATTTTATCTTTTTATTTTTCATGTAGGTAGTTCAATTTTACTTTAAATTCTTTTTTTTGGACATGTTCATTAAAGTTCAGTGTAACTTCTATTGAGTTTGTTTTCTCTGTCTCTGTTTTCATTTTGTTTTCAATTAATTTTTGGGAAATATTTAAGTTCTCATCTTAAGTTAATTTAAATAGTTTTATCATATGTAGTCCAATTAGGTAATCTTGAAAATCATCATTTTTTACTATAAATACATCTACTTCTTTTTCTATCTTAAATATATTAATTTTTATTGTTACTAATCCATTTGTTTGTGTCACACCATTGACTTTTTTTTAAGATACTTTATTCATATCTTCTTTATTTTCATTTATTTTAATGAATCTTAAATTTATTATTGAGATCTGTGATCCTGGGTCGTAAATTCCATCTATATTAACTTTATCTTCTAGTAAGATTTTTACCTTTACCAAAGGTGTGATTATTCGTTTTTGGTTTATCCTGTAAATCTACTTCTATGACTGTATTATTACCTATTGCTTTTGGTTATTCTTTGGTTACATTTGGTTTTGTTTTAAACCAACATTTATCTTCTGAGTGGTATCTTGCACCTTTATTCAAGCTTTCACATGTTTTGCATGGTTTCTTTTCTTTGTTCTTGTATTTTCAAACTTGTTTAGTTTCTTTTGTTTTAAAATTACTCTTTCTTCCTATTTCTCTTTCATGTTTCAATTCAATAAATAAATCTGTTATATTTTCTAAATTTTCTCTATCTATTTTCTCTCTAATATTTTCTGGTAGACCGAATCCAATTTTATCTATAATTGTATCTATGTCCATATTTTTTTTTTTTTCTAGTAATGATTTTTTTTTTTTATTGCATAACCTAATAATGAGCCTTCTTTATATTTATACAAGGGCGGTTCAAATATGATGGGGACAAACGCTGTAGATGGCGTGCATGTATGTTTTGAAGGTCGTGGCTAGAGTATGTGATAGCTGGGTCCCTTACAAACAGTATGGAATAGTTTTCGTCGGGAGTGCATGTTTCACGCGCGTGCTACGACCATGAGTGACCGTAAAGTGCCGACTGCCGTTGCGCAATGTATTGTCATTCGTTTTTTAGTGTGGGAAGGCGTTATAAACACGAAAATTTTTCTGCGTTTGCGAAATCAGTTCGGTAGTGAGTGCCTATGTAGGGCTGCTGTGTTTAAATGGGCCAAATAATTCAAGGATGGTCGCAAAACCGTCGAGAATGAGCCGCATGATCGTCGACCGCAAACCAGCATCACACCAGACAACATTTGCCGCGTAGAACAACTCATTTTGGAGGACCGTAGGATGAATGTTCGAGACATTTCGGCTAAACTCGGCATCAGTATTGGTAGTGTAGAGTCTATCATCCACAAACACCTTCAATATCGCAAAATAACGGCGCGATGGGTTCCTAAACTGTTGAACTTCGAGCAAAAATTCGCGCCCTCATACCGCGTGTCTCACGCTCGATACAATATCGTAATTGGGGTGGGAGGTACTGGAACACCCTCCCTACAGTCCAGATTTATCACCCTGCGACTACCACATGTTTGGATCACTGAAAGAAGCCCTCGGAGGTAAAGATTCAACACCGACGACGAGGTAGAGGAGTTTGTGCGCACATGGCTGTCCGAGTTGCCTAAGGAATTCTTGGATACCGGCATCAAAAAGCTTCCGGAAAGGTAGAAAAAATGCGTAACTTGTGAGGGGGAGTACCTAGAAAAACTGTGAATTTTTGTAAATTTTTTCGATAGTTAATAAACGTATCAGAGCATTTGTCTTGATCATATTTGAACCGCCCTCGTAATAATAAGCATATGCTCTATTATTCTATCCTTTATTTCCAAATGTCTCGATGAATTTCTCTTTCCATGTGTTCCATCGACTTTCTCTTTCTTTTAACATCATTGAATTATACTAGTTTTGGCTTGTGTCATCCAGAAAAAATCTTAATATTTTAATCTTGTATTCTTCTTTATCTATCTGTAATCTTGTACATTCTTTTACATATGTACTCATCCACCAATGGGCGTTTGATGTTTTACTATTAAAATTTTAGACGATCAATTTATCTGCAATATGTTTTAAATTTTTTTCTTCTTTTTTCTGTGAGGCTTCTACGAATTTTTCTAATATTTTGGTTAAACTTAGATTTTCTACGAGATTTTCTCGTATATCACTGCAATTCTCATTATTTATCTCTTGTGAAATTCTATCTTCAAATTCTAAGTTACCTGCTTTATCTATGTATGTTGTTTCAAGATCATCGGTTAGTATAAACCATGCACTTATTTTATCATGTCTTCTCTTTAAACTTGCTTTCACTTTATTAAATGTGTTTACTTTTTTTAACTTCTTATGTGCACCAACATACCACATCGTTCAATAAGTCCCGAGACTAACCCAGAGATAGTGCTAGTAGTACCAAACTGGCCACGTTACCATAGAGTGCGAACCTTTACATGAAACGTGTAAAAATTTGACGTCGATCGGATCAGAGACAGCAGAGTTATCGAGGTTAGCGTAAAGTCACTTTGTAATTTGTTTGAAAAATGGAAAGAAGCGAGTTTCGCGTGTTGATAAAACATTGTTTTTTAAAGGGTAAAAACACCGTAGAAGCCCAGCAATGACTTGAAAAACATTACCCGGACTCATCTTCATCCAAACCAACGATTTGTCGTTGGTATGGTGAGTTTAAGCGTGGTCGTACGGACACAAACGATGCGGAACGTTCGGGTAGGCCATTGGAAGCCGTTACACAGAAAAATATGAGTGAAGTGTTAAAAATTGTAATGAAAAATCGCAAAACCAAGGTCCGTGAGATTGCAGAAATGACACAGATATCATCTAGAAGCGTATTTACAATCTTTCATGAAAAATTGAGCATGAAAAAGGTTTTTTCCAAGTGGGTGCCGCGATGGCTTTCAGTGGAACAAAAACAGCAACTAGTCGACGATTCAGAGAGCTGTTTATCGCTATTTACTCGCAATAAAAAGGATTTCCTGCGTCGATACATGACCATGGATAAAACATGGATACATCATTTCACTCCGGAGTCGAATCGGCAATCATCTGAGTGGCGCATGGCTGGCGAAAGCCGCCCAAAGCGTCCAAAAATGCAGCAGTCTGCTGGCAAAGTCATGGCGTCTGTTTTTTGGGATACACATGGCGTGATTTTTATTGACTACCTGAAAAAAGGTAAATCGGTCAACAGTGATTATTATATTGACTTGTTGGTACGTTTGAAGGAGGAGATCGCAGCAAAACGACCGCACATGAAAAAGAAAAAAATCCTTTATCACGAAGACAATGCACCATGCCACAAGTCCATGAAAACAATGGCAAAATTGAACGAATCGGGTTTGATTTGCTTCCCCACCCCCCGTATTCGCCAGATTTAGCCCCCAGCGACTACTGGCACTTTGCTGATCTTAAAAAAATGCTCCAGGGAAAAAAATTTAGCTCGAATGAGGAGGTCATTGCCGAAACTGAAGCCTATTTTGAAGCAAAGGATAAATCCTTTTATAAACATGGTATAGAAATGTTGGAAAGGCGTTGAAAAGATTGTATCACTCTAAAAGGAGATTATATTGATGAATAAAAATGATTTTTGAAAAAAAATGTTGTTTTCGTTGTTTGTCTCGGGACTTATTGAACATTGTGTTACATAGTATCCTCTTGTAACACATACATTTTTTTATCCTTCGTCATGATTAAAGTTATGCCTATCACATTTGTCTTATCATCCTTTGGAGATACTACGACTTTTAAAGTAAACTGTAGTCTCTTTATGTTTTACCAAAATTGTCGTTTTATAAGGTGTGTTTTGATCTTTTATTGTTAGCACATTCGCGACGAGGCGCGAAAAATAATATTTTTAAAGAATAGCTAAACGATAACTTAAATTACGACATAAAGCGTCATCTGCACCCAAGTGAAAATCTTAAATGACGACATTAGGCGTGATCTGACGAGAATGTGTTAATAATAAACCAAATTAGTTTCTCTGTAAAATAAGGAAACGACAATTAAAGTTTATTATAATCACTTCTTTAACCCGTTGTGGTCACTCGGGGTCCAGATGACCCCAGACAAAATTAGTAAATAAATGTTCTATAAAAAAATGTTTTTCAGTGTTATATTTTATGATAATGCTCACCCTATTCACATTTCTAAATTACGTCAAAACGGCCCACTTCACTTTTCAAAATAAATATACTTTTTCCGGCCGATCATTATAAGTTGTATTTTTCTTAAAAGTATATATTATCAAGAGTACAACCCCGAAACGTGTCCGCTGTATCTCAAAAATTGAATGTTTTATGACCTTTTTAGTAAAAAAACCCATAATTTCAAAAAAAATTTTCATTCAACAATTTCATTATTAAAAAAATTATAAAGAGGTAAATAAACTATTTTCTCTTAAAGAGGTAGTTATAAACTATGTCCAAACCAATTTTCAAGTCAATCCAATAAATGGGAGGGAAATGGCGGAGGTTTTTCCGCGTGGGGTCACGCTGACCCCATATGACCACTACGCTATTATTCGGAGGTGTGACCACAACGGGTTAATTCACTCACTTAACACTCTTAAGGAAATCTATCTATCAGTAAACCTATTATCACTCTTTCATATTATCTCTCTTCAGTCCTGTCATTCTTCCAACGTAGTTTTCTAATAATCCTCACTCTTTCAAAATTTGCTAATCATTCTATCTATTGTTTCATCAAGTGGGGTTAATTGAAAGAGGCGCGCGTATTGTGTGAAGCGCGGCAAATTCAAATGGAGAAAATCTACTTCTTTTACATATACATGGTGCGTACGGTATTTGAGGACAACTTGAGAGTAAAATTAATTAGCTTGTATTTTTAATAAAATTAAATGAAATTTTAGGAATTTCTTATACAACGTTAAATTAATATATGGCTATAAAGTTATTTAATAAAATCGTCATTAGCAGCAATAACCTCTTCGATCCGGGTCCAGAAACGATTACATGCCCGAATCAAATGCTCCTTGTTCATATTGACCATAACGGCATTAATAGCAGTCTTCAGCGAAAAAGTGGTGTTATGAGGACGCTTATTGGTCTCACGCACAACTACGCCCCATACGTAATAATCCAAAGGATTAAGGTCTGGGGAGCTAGGTGGCCATAGGTTCGGTGTTATGTGGTCATGAAAATTTTCGACCATCCAATCTTGTGTCGCCATCGCTTTATGTGAAGGAGCAGAGTCTTGTTAAAAATGCATAGTCTGCCTCCGCTTACATTGTCTATCCAGGGTTTCACTACCGTCTCCAAAACCTCGATGTATGCAGCAGAGTTCACTCGAAGTCCTTGAGTAAAAAAGTGTGGTGGCATAATATGTCCTTTGTTGCTGACAACACCTAAAACCATAACAGTGGCTAGAAATTTTGTGTGCATAACAACAGGAACCTCCGTAGGATTTGAACATATCCATCTGTCATTTCTGCGATTGGTATTTTGATCTTGGTCAAAATTTTTTTCTTTGGAAAAAAACGATAACATTTTGGGCGCCTCAGGGTGTTTGATTTTGTTTAAAAGACGTTTTGATCGGAGAACTCTCTGTTCCCGTGTTCGTTCCGACATGAACTGTCCTCTGCGCATCACGTAAGACTTATACTGGAGGTCTTCGTGGACAACTCTACAAATAAGGCGCTCAGAAACATGAAGCTCACTCGCAAGGACCCTCATTGATTTTGAAGGGTCCTCGTCTATGATCGCTTGCACTTGCTCTAAAAATTCTGCAGATTGGACAGTGTCAGAACGTTGTTCGTGCTTTTTGCGATTTGCAACCGATTCTGTATCGCCTCCTGATGCTTTTAATCCACGGCGAACCTTATGCACGAATGATCGGGCGCAATTAAGAAAATTAGAGATCTCTAAATCTGTATGGTTCGCACATATAGCGACGATAGCAGCATGTCTCTTCATTTCTTAAATGACGTTGTAGTCCGCCATTTCTTATCTGAAAAGGAAAAAGAATAAAAAAAAAAATTCGCGAAGTTATAGTCATATTTATGCATGTCCTTAAATACCGTACGTACCCTGTATATATATATATATACACGCAGGGTGTCTCATTTTAATCGCCCCACACGAATAACTCTAAAAATATATCCTTTGGAAAAAATATTTTGAATAAAAATTGTAGGGTTTCAAGAACGACATCGAATAGTGACCTTTAATGTGACCTTGACAATGACCTTTGAGGTTATTTGAAGGTCAAGTTAGTTTTTTTAAATGAGAACCCTTACTTCTGATTCCGGAAATGTAAAAAGCCGAAGATTTTACGTTTGATTACGACCTTCACCATAACCTTCAAGGTCATTTTAAGGTCAAGCTGGTTTTTTCAAATGGAAACCTGTAATTTAAACGCCGTAATTGAAACGAGGCAAGACATGGGGTCCGCCTATTTAAAAGAAGTATCTCAGTACCAAGCTGATCAAGGCAAGGCATGGACTCCACCTAGTTAAGGAAAGACTCATAGCACCCAGCCCGTCAAAGTGAGGCAAAAAGTCCGCCCAGTCAAGGAAAGACTCATAGCACCCAGCCAGTCAAGGCAAGGCAACAAGTTAGCTTAGTCAAGGGAAGATTTTTAGAACCCAGCTAGTTAAGGCAAGGTAACGAGTCCGCCCAGTCAAGGAAAGACTCTTAGAACTCAGCCAGTTAAGACGCCTCTTTAAACAGTTGTTCAATTAGTCGTCCATTTTATTAAATGCACATATTTATTATTTGACGAAAACTCAGACGGACTCTCCCTAATGTTTGAACCGCGATACATTCGAAAACTCTCTTTATTATTACTTTCATGTTTTCTGCGGTTGTTGGAGCGTGCGCAAATACTTGCTCTTTTACAACACCCCATAAAAAAAAATCCATAGGTGTGAGATCTGGTGATCTAGCTGGCCATTCATGTACTTGGCTGCCAATGCCAATCCAACGATTGGGACATGTGGTTTCCAAGAATGCCTTAATTGGTAGTGTACGGTGTGCTAGCGCCCCATCTTGTTAAAACCGTATGATTTGTCTTAAGGCTAATGGGACGTCCTCTGATAATTGTGGTACTTTATTCTGAAGAGCATATACGAGGTCTGGCTATTAAATAACGAGACTGCGCACCTAGAGGGCGCTGTAGAGGGGTGGGGAAAAAAACGAGTAGTGCGTTGGGTATCTAGATATCTTGTCTATGCACGTACCAAAACACGTTCTCGTCACTATTATTGTATGTGTGCAGTAGCGGTTTGAAACGAACGTGTTTTTTTCTCGTGCCGAAAACCATGTGTGACGAAAAACAGGAGCAACGTATCAATCTCAAATTTCTCGTTAAATTGAAAAAAACTCCGACTGAGTGCTGTAAATTGTTGAAAGAGGCCTATGGGGACAATTCTCTATCTCGTGCGCGTGTTTCTGAGTGGTGTAAGCGCTTCAGTGAGGGCCGAGTGAGCACTAAAGATGACCAACGCCCAGGTCGCCCTGTCACTGTTTCAACTCCGGAAACAGTGACCAAAATCAACCAAATTGTGCGTGCAGATCGTCGAATGAACATCCGGATGATTGCCGAGGCTGTAAACGTCGATAAAGAAACGGTTAGACAAATTTTACACGAGAAATTACACATGACAAAAGTCTGTGCGAAGTTGGTGCCAAAAAACTTGACTCCTGACCTAAAGCTCTTGCGTCAACAGGTCTGTTCAGATTTCCTTAAAAGGTTAAAAAAGATTCCAGACTGATGAAAAACATTATTACTTGCGACGAAACGTAGATTTTCCAATACGATGTTAAAACAAAGCGGCAATCGATGCATTAGAAGACGCCTGAATCGCCCAGAATCAAAAAAGCAAGGATGTCCAAATCAAACTTCAAGGCAATGTTGATCGTTTTTTTCGACATTAACGGTATCGTGATGACTAAATGGGTTCCAGAGGGTCAGACTGTCAACCAGACTTACTATTTGTCAGTTTTGGCAACACTGCGAGAACAAGTTCGTAAGAAATGGCCCGAGTTGTGGAAGAACAACTCGTGGATTTTGCACCAGGACAACGCACCTGCCCATAATGCGCTATCTGTGAAGCAGTATTTGGCCGGTAAGCGCACTCCTGTGCTCGAACACGCGCCGTAATCGCCAGATTTGGCACCGTGCGACTTTTTTTTGTTTCCGAAGATAAAATCTGCTTTGAAAGGGACCCGATTCGAGTTGATGGAAGCGGTAAAGCAAAAAACGGCTGAGCTCCTAAAGGCCCTCACCAAAGAAGACTTCCAGCACTGCTTCGATTAATGGAAAAAACGTATGGAAAGGTGTGTGGCGAGGGAAGGGGAGTATATTGAAGAGGAGCATTCGAATGTAGAATAATTTTTATAATAAAACCCTTTTTGTAACCAGTCTCGTTATTTTATAGCCAGACCTCGTAAATAGAAAGAATCATTTAAATTATTGTTATAAAAAAATAGACCTATTACATTATTTCCTATTATACCTGCCCATACATTTAATAACCACCGTCTCTGGACACGATGATATCTTTGGCGATAAGGATTTGCTTTGAAATAGTAATGGGTATTATGGAGATTGACACCTCTTGTAACGTCGGTGCATGACCTCCGTTTTTTTTGTGTTTTGTCAGCCGAAAAGTTCTCTACTAACACAACAATCCCTTCCACAACGCACTTTCCACTGACGTAGACCATTGGGAAACTTAACCTAAGCTTAAACCGAGAGTTGAATAGCCGCTCTCATTAAACTCAGTCGCACACATGTCATAATAAAATATCATCATCATAATAAATAAAATCGCTAAATCAGTCAATACCAATTTCATTGACATTTGACACACAAATTCACGCAAGGTAGTCTTTCTTATAGCGTAATTCAGAACATCGCGCAATCGTCTAGAATGTCATGAATTCTTGTAATACACTCAAAATAATTTTTTTTTATAATTAATAAGATAAAAGTTTTATTTAATTAAATGAATTAAAAGAAATAATTAATTTAAATTAACCATTTAACGATCCTAATTATTACCATTTCACTAGAATAGAATGATAGTCCGCGACCAGCAATTTTATTTTATAAACCAAATTGTACAAAAAGAAATTGTATTAATAATTACATTTTGTAATCAAAATTATTATTAATAATAGAAATTTTAATATAAATTTACAATCATTTACATATTTAACAATTTTTTAAAACAAGTACTCCTCCACAACAGTCTATTAATAAAAAATTATAACTTTTAAAGAATAACTATTTAAAAATATCATTATTTTCTCCTTTGTTATAATAAAACACTCATAGCAATCTTTTCTCTATTATTTAAATACTCATTCTTTACCTAATTATGTAAAATACGACGAAAAACTTCGTTCTGTTGTAATACGCGTTAAACCTTAAATACAATTCACATTAACATAATTTTATTGTAAAAACTCTGTAAAAATGGTTCATCTCTCTCTCTAACTTTCTCTCTCTCTAACCGAGAAGCCGCTTGGAAGAGGGGGGCCTGACAAACTCGGCCTCTCCCCGAATTTCCCGGTCAAAGAAGGAATTTGCTGAGTAGCTTCTCCAACGCAGTTAAATACGGCACCAAATGATCACCAAGTAGCAGACCTAAGGCAGCACTCGAGGACCATGTACTACGCAAAACATTATTACGGAAATATTACTACGGAAACATTACTACGGAGATATTACTACGAGGAACATTACTAAGGAACAAGTTATACTACTACAAGCAAGCAAAGTATTATCACTGCGAGCAGATCTCAAGCAACCACAAGGAAATTACTAGGAAGCCACTAAGAATCAGCTACGCCAAACAGACTATTCAATTTTATAAATGAGAAGAAGAAGACGACGAGAAGTCAACCACAGCCAGAGAGAGAGAGAGAGAGAGAGAGAAAGAGAGAGAGGACTGGTCACCACTGCCTAATACCTTCAATAAAGAAAGTGAGTTTTAATTTTAAAATTGCTTTACATTTTCTTTTCTCCAAATCTATCTCCATCCTCCAACAGAGTTTTTAGCCAAAAAGCGGCCAATTATTCTAAACCTAAGTCACTTTGGTAGGACCTCATCCAGAGTAGGGCTCGAGCCTGCTTCCGATTTAGGAATAGAGGCTCTTGCAACTGCTCAATCCCGCACTACACACCTCTCCTAAGAACTCTCACGATTATCCTCTGCCGACCCGAACCCATAAGCTTTACTACTTAGGCTCAAAAGCGGCAAAAATTGCAGTATTGACTAAAATCAGTCAAAAAGTAGCGCTACCGACGTTACATTCCCATATTGACAAATTTTGCCTCATAGGTGAATAAGAATTTGTCGAAATAGAAGGGATCTTGGCGCATTCTATTAGATGCCCATCAAGAAAAATTTAAACGTCACTGGTCATCTCCGATCTCAAGACCATGAGTGAGGCGGATATGGTATGGATGGAATTTCAAACTTTTCAAAATGCGGTTAGTAGTTGTTTTTGGAACTCCATGCATTCGACTGACTTTCCGAGTAAAAATATGGGGATCATCAGCAACCAAAGCCAATACTCCTAGTACAATATGCTCTCTGCATCCAGTTTTGCGCCTTTTTCGTGTCAAATTACCTTGTTTAGCTCTACTCACTAATCGCTTAATAGCCTTCCTATCTGGATGTCGAGAGTTTGGATATTTTTTTGCATGATGCCTTTCTGCAGCTCTGTAATTGTATTGACACTTGCCAAGAACCTTAATTATATTAACTATTTCCTGTATCGTATAATCAGCCATGACGGAAAAAAATTTAAATCCACAGATAAAATAATTCAAACACTCTCGATTACAAAGATCAAAATTATTGAAATTAAAACTATTTTCGTATGAACTTTATAAAGAAAAAAAATTCCAATTTTCGTATCACTGATCATGATGCCATGATTCGTTTTTATGTAGGAAAAAGTTAAAGGTGTGAAACGGGAGTTGAAAGGAAAGAGAATTCAGCAGTTGGAACACTGTGGCATTTCTTTGACTGAGTAGGAGTCGTCCCCTAAACTAAACTCGCCAAGGTTACAATTCAAAGTCACTTCTTTCGCACTCATGGATTTTGGCATAAAAACAGAGATGTTCGTCAATAATTATTACAACCTTAATATGTCTTTGACCTCAAGGTCAAGGTCAAGATCATAAGCCGTCGTAAAATGTTCCACTTATTCTATCTTCACGTTTAAAGGTAAGGTTCTCCCTTTGCAGAAACTAACTTGCTGGCTTTTGATGGAACTTAAGGGTCATAGTAAAGGTCATACTCGTATTCAGACGTAAGATTTTCTGTTCTTCCTATTTCCGGAATCAAAAGTAGGGGTTTTTATTTAAAAAAATTAACTTGTCCTTGAAATGACCTTAAAGGTCATTGTCAAGGTCACAGTAAAGGTCACCATTAGATGTCCCCTTCGAAACCCTACAACTTTTATCCAAAATATTTTTTTCCAAAGGACATATTTCCAGAATGATTCGCGTGGGGCGATTAAAATTGGACACCCTATATATATATATGTAAAGAAAAAGTATTTTCTTTAAGTTGAATGTTGCCGCGCTCAGGCGTCGATCAAAACAAAGGTTGTGTTTACATGAAAGATAGATAGTGTAGTAGTAGATTGTGTTGACATGAAAGATATGTAGAATAGGAAAAAGATACTGAATTCAGAGAAGACAAATTTAAACTTAATTAATAATAAAATAAAACAATATTGTGTAAAAGAAATCGACGAATTAAAGAATAAACTTAAATTGTCGTTTCTTTATTTTAGGTAAGAATTATGGTAACTAGTCATATTAATTTATTCTAACGAAATTAAAAACTTTATTTAAGCAACGTCAGAGTTTTTTTTTATTTGTCGATTTCCCATAAAGAAAACAATAACAATTATATTATAAAACAACAATTTTGGATAATAAACAAAAATGAAGAAGTTACGATTTGAGTTTTCAATACTACCGTCAAATAATGGAAAATCAAATGCGTGGAGCGTAACCTCAATTATAACAGAAGATAATAGAACATGTGAAATACCAAAAAAATTACAACCTGCTACACTTCACACAGAACTAATCAAGCATCCAGCTTTCAATAAAGTTAAAAACAGTATAAGGAAAAGATACCAGTACAGAAGAATTTGGATCACTTTAACAAAGAAATTGAAGTCAGTCTACATTGATGATGGAAATTTGCAGTTTTCTGATCATTATCTACAGTTGATAGACCAAGATACTAAAATGATAGCAGCAGCCACACCAGAAAATACAGGTACATTGCATAAAATCCATGAAAAATTAATAGAAAGAGATCATTATACAATGAAGACAGGCAGGTAAACTTTAATAAATATACGTAATATACAAGGAAATTATAAAATAATTAATCATTTAAACCACGATGAAAAATTAAAAATAGAAAATTTAATTAAAAGTAATAAAACAGTATTTGCAAGAGATAAATTTGATATAAATACTGTTAATAAATATGAAGCAAGAATAGATTATTGGTAGACAAATACTGTAGCAAAAGACCATACAAATGCAGTATAGAAGACAGAGCTGGAATGGAAAATCAGATAACAAAATTATTAGAAAACAAATTAATAGAAGAATCTTATAGTCCATTTGCCGCACCGGTTACGTTAGCACTCAAGAAAGAAGATCAGAGAAAAATAAGACTCTGCATTGATTTTAGAGATTTAAATAAATTAGTAATACCTCAAGCACAACCATTTCCATTAATAGAGGACCTTATGATAAAAGCAAGAGACTGTAAATACTTTTCAACACTGGATATAAACTCGGCTTTTTGGTCGATTCCTCTTAGAATTAAAGATAGAAAAAAGACTGTATTTGTGACACAATCAGGCCATTATCAATGGACTTGTCTGCCGTTCGGTCTAAAAACGGCTCCAGCAATATTTCAAAGAATATTAAGCAATATATTGAGAAAATATAAACTTACAGGTTTCGCAGTTAATTATATTGATGATATACTTATATTTTCAAAAGCTTTTGACGAACACATCAAACATCTTAGCCAAGTACTGGAAGCAATAAAGAAACAAGGACTTAGATTAAAATTTACTAAATGTACATTTGCAGAAAATATAGTGCAATATTTAGAACACATTATAGAAAATAACACAGTTAGACCGAAAAAAGATAACATTAAATCAATTAAAGAATTTCCGGCGCCAAGAACACAAAAAAATATCAGACAATTTTTGCAAAAAATTGCCAAATAGCATTTAATAAAGTTGAAAATCTCCTATGCTCACAACCAGTTCTTGAAATATTAGACCATAACTTACCAGTTAACAAGTATACAGATGCGTCAATAGAAGGCATTGGTGCAATATTAAAACAAGTCCAACCTACAGGTGAAGAAAAGCCAGTAGCTTATTTCTCAAAAAAACTCAACGAAGTGCAAAAAAGATAAAAGTAATATATCTAGAATCATTAGCAATTAAGGAAGCAATAAAATATTGGCAATACTGGCTTATTGGAAAAATATTTACTGTGTATTGTGACCATAAACCACTAAGAAACATGAAAATTAAATCAAGACCAGATGATGAACTAGGAGACATAATATAACACATCGTTCAATAAGTCCCGAGGCTAACAACGAAAACAACATTTTTTTTCAAAAATCATTTTTATTTATCAATATAATCTCCTTTTAGAGTAATACAATCTTTCTAACGCCTTTCCAACATTTCTATACCATGTTTATAGAAGGATTTATCCTTTGCTTCAAAATAGGCTTCAGTTTCGGCAATGACCTCCTCATTCGAGCCAAATTTTTTTCCCTGGAGCATTTTTTTGAGATCAGCAAAGAGCCAGTAGTCGCTAGGGGCTAAATCTGGCGAATACGGGAAGTGGGAAAGCAAATCAAAGCCCAATCCGTTCAATTTTGCCATTGTTTTCGTGGACTTGTGGCATAGTGCATTGGTGCAATCGCGGCACCCACTTGGAAAAAACCTTTTTCATGCTCAATTTTTCATGAAGGATTGTGAATACGCTTCCAGATGATATCGGTGTCATTTCTGCAATCTCACGGACCTTTACTTTGCGATTTTTCATTACAATTTTTAACACTTTACTCACATTTTCCTGTGTAACGGCTTCCAATGGCCTACCCGAACGTTCCGCATCGTTTGTGTCCTTACGACCACGTTTAAACTTAGCATAACAACGACAAATCGTTGGTTTGGATGGAGAGGAGTCCGGATAATGTATTTCAAGCCATTGCTGGGCTTCTACGGTGTTTTTACCCATTAAAAAACAATGTTTTATCAACACGCGAAACTCGCTTTTTTCCATTTTTCAAATAAATTACAAAGTGACTTCACTCTAACCTCGATAACTCTGCTGTCTGTAATCCGATCGATGTGAAATTTTTACACGTTTTATGTAAAGGTTCGCACTCTATGGAAACGTGGCCAGTTTGGTACTTCTAGCACCATCTCTGGGTTAGTCTCGGGACTTATTGAACGATGTGTTACTACCTGTCCCAATACGATTTTAAAATAAAATATAACCCAGGAAAACAAAATATAGAAGCAGACTGTCTAAGGCGAAACTCGGTATTAGAAACCGACGAAAACTTAGAAGAACAGCTAAAGGTAGTGAACCTAATAAAATTAGAAGATATTATTAAAGACCAAAAAAACAACGAAGATTTTAGAAATAATAAAAATAAATTAATCGAGAAACAAAGTTTTTTTTTTAAAATGAGAAAGAAGACAAAGATAATTTTATCAGGGAAATTAAGTATTGAATTTATTAAAAATGTTCACAAAAATTTGTATCACATCGGAATCGAACAAATGCAAAAGTTGTTAAGCCCTCACAATACAGCGAAAAACTTAATAAAAAACATAAAAGAAATTTGCAAAAACTGAGATTCGCATTAAAAACAAATCAAGGGGACAATATAAATATGGTTCAATGTCACAATCAGGCCCAGCCACGAAACAGTTCGAAATAGTATCCATAGATACAATTGGTGGTTTCGGTGGATCCAGATTAACAAAAAAATATTTACATGTATTAGTAGATCACTTCAGCAGATACGCATTCATTGTAACCTCCAAAACTCAAAGTACACACGATTTTATAAAACTGTTGTCAAACATAACAACAGAACATAACATTGAAATGGTGCTTGCAGATCAATATCCAGGAATAAATTCTAAGGAACTCAAATTATTCCTGAAAGAAAAATCAATACCAATTATATTCACTACAATTAACGCATTATTCTCGAATGGCTTAAATGAAAGGTTAAACCAAACCATTGTAAATAAGATAAGATGTAAAATAAATAAAGAAAATACTAGTAAAAAAGCCTGGACAACGATAGCACACGAATGTGTACAAAAATATAACGAAACGGAACATACAACCACAAAATTCTTATTATATGGTACATATGTTACTATTTTGCCAATTAAACTTAAAAAAACAATACTTAAAAGTGACTGGGACAGAGATAAAAAAAAAGCAATTGAAAATTCTAATAAATCTCACAATTATAATAAAAAATTATATGATCAAAACAGAAAAAACATAAAAATTAATGTAGGAGATTTAGTATACGTTGAGAATGGAAATTAACTGAATAGGAAGAAATTAGATGAATTGAGGATCGGACCATACAAGATTTTAGAGAAAATTTCGGATTCAATATATAAAGTTAAAACAGGCCACAAGAAATCAACATCAAATTTATTCCATATATCAAAACTTATTCCGACCACAGGAGAAACAGAAGATGAAGAAAATAGCTTTAGTATATAATTTTATAGTTTAGCTTAACGATTTTGTCTTATGGGGGGAGGGGGGATCTAAAGAAAAAGTATTTTCTTTAAGTTGAATGTTGCCGCGCTCAGGCGTCGATCAAAACAGAGGTTGTGTTTACATGAAAGATAGATAGTGTAGTAGTAGATTGTGTTGACATGAAAGATATGTAGAATAGGAAAAAGATACTGAATTTAAAGAAGACAAGTTTATACTTAATTAATTATAAAATAAAACAATATTGTATAAAAGAAATCGACTAATTGAAGAATAAACTTTAATTGTCGTTTTTTTATTTTAGGTAAGAATTATTGTAACTAGTCATATTAATTTATTCTAACGTAATTAAAAACTTTATTTTAGCAACGTCAGAGTTTGTTTTTATTTGTCGATTTCCCATAAAGAGTACAATAACAAATATATGATATATATATATATATATATATACATATATATATTCTAACTTTCCGCCATGATCAAGTCGGGCGTTACTGAAATAAATGATGGATAGGATTATATTTAATTATATACTATATTACATAAAACTTATATTTAAATAAATAAATATAGTCACTATTCTAAAATGGGCGCCAGCTGCACTTGCCAGTATCGCGGCACTTCGAACTTAAGGGAAGAAGACCTCCAGAACTTTTAATTCTCGCACTTTTTGCTTTTGCTTAAAAAATTCATTTACAACCTAAAGAATAGATTTTCTATGTCTTAAGTTTAATAGAAAGTCTTAGAAGTCTCTAGAAAGTTAGTGAAGTGATGAGCGTTAGAAGTACAGAAAACAGGTAAGCGAGTGCATGCTCTTTACGGCCTATACCTTTTAATTTTTTACTCTAATAAGTTTTCTTTTTCACTTTTAGATATTGCAGGCAACTGCCGCGCCGATCCCACCACATCGGCATACCATTGAAATATTACAGAAATTATTCAAATATTGGAAACCATGCAGTATAATCATCGACAAGATCAAAGCACGCAACTACAAACGTCACACTTAGCAGCGTCAACTCATAATCTCGTAATTGCAGCAGATGCAGGAATATCAACATCGTATAATCCGTATTTAATAATACTGTACTTAAAGTACAGCAACTAACTTAACCAAATAATATTACAAGCTTACCGCACTCGCAAATACCGATAGTACATCCGACTGCCGAATAAATTGCGACGTTAACGTACCCAGTGTCCTACATCGGACCACAGCAGCCATATTTACCAACTCAAAGCTCCGGAATTTCTGCACAACTACCCTCGACTTATTATACAGAAGCAGCCAATGAATAGCAGTACACAGTCCATCGTCACGAGATTCTGCTTATTACTGTCATCTTACAAAATTAATGTTTTGGGAGAACTAGAGAAGATAAGGAAAAATTCATACTGAAGCTAAGAGAATTCCAAGTATGTACTGACTTTCCTGATGCATGTGTTCTCAAGATGATAACTATGATTTCAATAGGACCAGAACTGTACTGGTTAAGACCCCTTTATAAAGGATAGAGGACAAATGAAGATTTTATCAATGTCCTAAGATTACAATATACAGCGCCTGGATAAAGAAACCTGGGTACGCACATAAGGGCTAGAGGAGCCTATTGCATCGTACTTTGGGGGACTACGAATAGTTGTTGACAAAGTAAAGCCTCGATTAACCAAACAGCAGTAGCTGAATTTAGCATATACTAGGTTGTTTAAAAAGTTTTGAAAGCGGAAATGGAGATACTTTTTTTTGTTGGTGAAATCACTTTTATTGCTCAGTATAATCTCCCATAAGTTCAATACACTTGGTCCAACGGTCTTCAAACTTGTTTATCCCATCATGGAAGTGACTTTCTGCAAGGCCTGCAAAATACTCCTCTACGACGGCTAAAACCTCTTCGTTTGATGAAAAATGCTTCCCACGAAGGAATTTCTTGAGGTGTGAGAACAGCCAGAAGTCAGAGGGAGCTAAATCAGGCAAATAAGGTGGATGCTGCAACAATTTGTACTTTAATTTGGTCATTTTAGTGATGGTTTTTTGAGCTGTGTGAGCGGGTGCATTGTCTTGATAAAAAATGATTTTTTTCTTGTGCAAACCGAGTCTTTTTTCACTAATTTTTTCATCCAATTGGTCCAAAAGGTTACAATAATATTTAGAATTTATTGTTTTGCCAGTTTGAAGATAATCCACCAACAAAATCCCTTTTGCATCCCAAAAAACTGACGCTAACACCTTCTTCGCCGATTTCTAGACACGAACTCGCTTCGGTGCCGAAGTGCCTGGTTGACACCACTCTTTAGCCTCTTGTTTTGATTCAGGGTGATGATGGTAGACCCAAGTCTCATCCATAGTGATGAATCGACGCAAAAATCCTTTTTATCCTTTCAAAAACGCTCCAAATGTTGCTCAGAAAGTCGCATTCGAACGTGTTTTTGTTCCATTGTGAGCGAATGCGGCACCCATTGTGCACAGAGCTTTCTAAAACCCAAAACTTCATTTAAAATATGACTCACACTGCCTAATGAGATGTCTAGGGCCTCTGCTGAATCTCTCTCGGTCAATCGACGATTTTCCAAAACCCTATCCTGTACTTTTGCTATGAATGCTGGTGTCGATGCACTTTTTGGACGTCCTGAGCGTGGATCGTCTTCAACGCTTTTTCGACCACGTCTAAACTCTAAAACCCATCGATGCACAGTTGGAAATGAAGGAGCAGATTCCTTTAACACTTTCACCATTTTTGTATGAATTTCCGTTGCTGATAAACCTTCCAAAACAAAGAATTTTATCACTGCACGATATTCGGTTTTTTCCATTGTAAAAAAAAATACACTGACACGTCAACTTCAAATAGCTTGTAAACAAACAATGAATTGACAGAGTGGAATGAAACTTTGGGTATGTTTATATGAAAGATAAAATATTAAAATGGCGTAAAAATTTTGGTTCTTCTACTGCTCTATAGATGTCGCTTTCAAAACTTTTTGAACAACCTAGTAATAACCTCAACCCCTCCTACTCTTGAATAATCAAGAAAAACAGTTTAAATTGCTTATAGAACTGCAAATTATAGGATAGCAAGAGAAGTGTTTTAAGAGAGCGAGAAAGAGATTATAGACCCCCTCCCACCCTCGGTAAGTCCCCTATCCTAGAAACTGCATGTAAATCAGTTACGAGTTTATATCACTGTCCGAAAACAGCAGCAATTGGCAATATAAGACACTGGTAACTAACTAAGAAAAAAATCGTAGCCATTATCAAACCAGAATCAAAGAAGTGGAATAACACATCGCTGAATACCCTCTCGATAGTGCAAAAATTTAGTGTTCCACTCAAGGAGCAACAACAGCCTTGGCAAGAGAGTCAGGAACCGATATATTGTCGCAAAAAGGGCAGAAATCGAACAATTCCAATAAAAAGTAAAATTCTCTATCAAGCAGCCCTAATAGAACTAAGTTCTTGCTGTTTCTCTTTGTAAAAATGCAACTTAGTTGTAAAAAAATGTTTTACAAATAAATCATTCGAAGTATTGCCCATCGCTAGTTCCAACTTTTTTCCATTTTTTAAGCAGAGCTCGAATACCGTTACGGTAAAAGTGTTCGCCTTTTAAAGCTATCCACGAATCAAGCCAATTTTTGATATCTTTGTATGAGCGGAATTGTTAATTAACCAGACCATGTGCCGTCGAACGGAACAAGTGATAATTGGATGGCGCAATATCTGGAGAATATGGCGGGTGGAGTGAGACTTCACATCTGAGCGTTTCCAAGTAGATTTTAATGGGTCCGGTAACGTGAGACCGAGCGTTGTCATGCAGTAAAATCACTTTTTTATGCCTCTGCTCATTTTGTGGTCATTTTTCGCGAAGTGCTTGGCTCAATCGCATCAATTGAATTCGATACCGTTTCCCAGTGTTTGGTTCCAACAGCTCATAATAAATAATACCGACCTGGTCCCACTAAATACAAAACACAACCTGAGGAGCGCGAATATTGTGCCGAGCTGACGACGTAGAAGCTTGACCAGACAGTCGCCATGACTTTCTTCTTTTTAGATTACTGTAACGAAATCATTTCTCATCATTAATCACGATGCGATAAAGAAAATTCTTCCTTCTTTGCCGCTAAAGCAGTTGTTCCCAGGCTAAAAAATGACACTTAATGTTACGTACAGGGAAAAGGAAAGGATTGAAAATGAAATATGTTGTCTCTTGAAATTTTTGCGAGGTAAAAGTGAGGTGTGAAGTCGGAGAAAAATGCGAGAAAAATCTGCTGGAATGCGCGATGTGCGGCCCTTTTAAATCGTCTCCCCGCCGCCACGCTTTCGGCGGCTCAAGCTCCGCCGCTGAGCCGCCTGCTTACGCACGGCGCGAGAGACTCCCACTCTTTTTTTTTCACTGACCTTCAAAATTACTACGGGATTCTACGATAACGTTCCGGCTAGCCTAGGGGCCCCGGGTCGACTCTCTGTGTCTTCCCGTGCACCCATACTTCCATAAGGAAGTACTAGTGGCCTAGGAGAGGAAAAACCTCTCCTTACCGACTGGCTTCGAGGCCACGCTTACACGTGCACACATGGGCAGTTATCGTTCAAACCCGAGCTTTCTTTTTATTTAAACACTCAAAATGCTCAAATATAATTTTAAACGTAACTCATATTTATTTAAACGCGAACCTCACCTTTACCTACTAGAATTTTATTGTTAATATTATATAATTTTACAATTAATTTTGAACATATTGTTTTTACATTTAAAATACAAAATTATTTTATTTCTTTTAAATAATATTTTTAAAGTCTACAAGACGCTCTTTTTTTTTTTTTTTTTTTATTATTTTCGTTAGTCATATTTTTCGTTTCGCTTATTTTTCTTTCGCAATTTGTTTTAAAAAACAAAAGGTATCCACGGACTTTTAAACTCTCTCTTGTTTATTAATTTTAACATTAAAATTTTTGCTTGTACAATCGAGATTATTTTGCAATACATTTTTCTCATTTTAGTCCGCAACACTTAATGTCCCTTGGCTCCAAATTATAAGGAACCCAAGTTCCCTGCTTTTGAATCATTTCCAACGCATGCAGTCGCTTAGAAATGGCTTGGCAGGTAACTCCTAATACTAAGGCAAGCTTATTCCTTATTTGTCAGAGATCTTCGTTGAGCAATGCCTCCAATTCATTATCTTCGAAGGTTTTTGGCCTTTCTTCACGCGAACGGCGGTCAATACCGAAATCACCGTCTTTGAAGCGATGAAACCAATAATGGCACGTTATTTTATTAAAAGCAGCATTTCCGTAAATGTTTTGGAGCTCCCGATGTGCTTCAGCCTCTATTTTCTTCGAATGAAAGAAGAAACGCAACATTTTCCGCAAATGCCAATTATTTAGCACAAGATGAGATATTTTCATACAACCATAAGTAACAATATGACGTAAAAATAAAATCACTAATGTGTCGAAACGATTTGTTTACCATATGTCTAAGCTTGCTTCGTGGCATTTTGGATGTCGAAATCGACAAGCACTTACTGCTGGAGTTATCTATCGACAAACAACGGGAGCTTAGTTGCGCACCTAATACTTGCAGTAACACATACTAAAGTGGATCGCCTTCTCATGAAGAGAATAATCAAACCTTTAGAAAGTGTGTGGAGTAGTTACCAGCTCAAAAATCGATGAGAAATTTGTTTTTGTATAGCTTACCATATACTCAACCAAGTTACTCGAAACGACGCCTATCCCCTACCGCATATGGATATGTTGCTTGACAATTTTCGCAACATTCCTTTACTATCAAAAATTGATTCATCTCAAACCTATCACCAAATCCCGTTTGAGAGGCCCGCTAAAGAATGAACACCGTTTGCAGTCCCAGGTGAAGATTTATTCCAGTTTACCCGCACCTCATAAAGAATAACTAATGCACCTGTAAGTTTTTAACGGGGAATTGACCGCATTTTTAGACCTTAGTGGCAACGCCATATTTTGGATGATATTATAATAGCAACAAATACATTTAAGGAGCACATCCATTGGTTAAAATTAGTATTAAAGAAACTATGGGAAACTAATTTAAGAATTATTTAGAAGAAATCAGAATTAGGGTGTTTAGAAGTCTGTTACTTAGGATACATAATCAACCGAGAAGGTTTATAGATCTGGCTAAAATCAAGCCTATTTTATATACCGTCCTTCAACAAATTTAAAATAACTTCGAGATTCCTAGAAATTGTGAGGTGGTACGCTTGATTTATCGACTTCTTAGCTGAGATAAAAATACCACTAACGGATCTTCTAAAGACAAATGTTGAATAAAATTGGAGGAAAAAATAGCAGCAATTGTTTGAAAGAGGGCTTTTTCTCCTTACTCAAGCCCTGGTATAAGCCAACCCTGATCCTACGCTACCCTTTACTCTTTTAACCGATGCAAGTAGCTATGCGTTAGGTGCTGTGCTTACCCAGCTATATCGATGGAGAATAACACCCTACATCCTACGCTAGCAGAACCCTATCAAAGGTAGAACAAAATTACACAGTAACGGAAAAGAAATGTTTAGCTGTCTTAAAGACCGTCAAAAAATTTAGAGGTTATCTTTTAGGTAAAGATCATGATCATAACTGACCGCATCAGTCTTCTGTGGCTGCATAGCCTCAAAAATCTCACAAGTAGATTAGCAAGCTGAACAACGGCACTAAAAGTATACTCGCGATATGTAAATTACACATCGAAAACGTGCCTTGCATAAAGTACTAGACTTTCTATCGCGTACTTTTGAAGATAATACCCACCTTGCTGTAATAAAATGATGATTGGTACGTTAACCAACTACAGCGAGTAAGACAATGACCTGAAGAGCATTTTAACTAGAAAGTAGAAGGAAACATACTGTACAAATATCTACCCGATCCCTTAATAGACCCTATGATCCTAGACGAAGACAAGTGGAAGAAGAGTCGGCACCAAAACCAAAGGAGATGCTTGTGATCCATGGACCAGCATATACAAGCCGCGGGTAATCCCAGCACCGGTTCCCGGGTTTGGAGCTTGCCGTTTATACGAACCGTGCAACAATATCGTGAAGTATACGGCACCGAAAAACGCACAAAGGCGCATAACTCAGAAGATCTACCCCAGACTTTTGAAGAAGCAGCTAATGCCCTAGCATCTCCGAATAAAGGGGAGAGGGGGGACTAAGCAATAAAAGAGGTCTGTAGAAAAGCGACCAGGCGGCCTTCTCGTCTGCCACCCTCTCCTCGAAAAGTAAAAGTAGCCAGCGATTCTAAAAAGGGGGAGGTTAGAGTAGCCAAGTGGGACGCTATTTGCTTTGACGCGTTTTATTCGCGGCTTCCGTTGAGATCCAAGGATGAAGAGATAAGAGATCGGATTGTAGCCCTAGGTCGATGAATTCAAGAAGCCGGGAGGGGGTAATAGATATGACACTCCGAACCCATCATCGATTTAAGTCTTCAGAAATAATAGTATCGTCGAAAGCCTGGAAGGGTCTAGTGCTGTCGATACAGCCTCTGTAGGATTATGGGCATCGCTAGCAGCGGCTACCTTCCTTACGGGTATACCGCTGTTAATGGCCATCCTCAAATCTCAACTAGCTTGCGAGCTAGATCTATTCCACAGTTAATGGATTTAATAGTTTGATCCTGGCTCATCGTGCCAGCCTTCCTTTCCCACACGGCAGTCGCGCCGACACTACCACTATAAGAAGAACCAGTAGCAAAGAGTTCATGCTGAAATTTTGGAAAGCGAGGGCACCAGTACTGCGACTGCGCGTATGAGCCTATGAAGAAATTTTGCTATCGATGCGGCCTAATCGTTGATATTCGTTAAACCATGTTCGCGCACAAGTATTCAAACAAAAAAGGTATCCCATTAAATCCAGCTTAAAATAAAAAAGCTGCCTATAAATTAGGATAAAAAAGCCAATAGATTGTTGAATCATTCCCCCATAATACATATTATTTTTAATGTTGGCACGAGATTCCAGAAAAATACCTACAATCCCGTAAACCGCTAATAGGCGAAACGAATTGTAATTCGTTTAGTCCTTGATTTTGTATTACTGATGCTTAAGAATTATTACAGAGCGCTACCAGAACTTACGATCGTAAAGTGAAAATACGTATCGATTTTGCCCTACCACGTCGTCTAGTATAACGAAGAAAGTTTGTATCGCATCGTCTCGTATAACGTAGGGAAGTTTGTATTGCGCCATATTGTTGACGAAAAATCACATGCCGCGTTTTATTGTAAAACATTGAGAATCATTACCGTGTTATATTGTGATAAATCAAGAATTTCTACCGCGTCGCGTCGAATAATATTCAAACTCTCACTGCGTAATACCGAGTTCTTGATTTCTTAAATGCCTTGCAAGCAGATATCGATAACTAGCATAGAAGACTACTGTAAAAAACTAGGCATATTCTCAAAAGATGACATCGAAAATTAACACTGAAGACTGACGTAAGCCACTATTTCACGAATCATTATCTTGTTAAAAAATAATCAGTTATTAATGCGTCGATTGTATAACATTTTCTTTTTGCGTGCGCTAGAATAGGACGTTTGCGAGTGATTTTCAGCGTTAGATAAAGTAATCAGGTTAATCTTAAGGTTGGTTAGCTGCGAATAACATTCAGCGGCTAGTTTGCTATCGCGAAGTACGTTCGCTCTTCCCCAAGGCTAAGGAGGGGGGGGGGGCTTTTGTAACACCACACATTCAGTTTATCCTCTTAAACCTGAAAATAATATAAGATATTAATGGAAGATAATTCTTATAATTTAGTTAGGATGGAATAAGAACTGTTAGAATAAAGTTAGGCATAACGGCAGAACATTGCATGTAAATACGTGTCCTGCTATTATGAAACAAGTAAACTAGTTGAAGAGAAGAATTTTAATTAAAGTATCTGCACAGTTTGATTATTAGAGGTAAAAAGAGATTTATTAATTGAAAAAATTAGTAGAAGCTATATAATAAAATTGGAACAATACCTTTCTCGTATTGCTCGATGCTCATTCTAGTGCTGTTGTCAATCGGTGTCCCTTCCTTGGCCTGTTACCATTGTCTGTTGCCTCTCATAAATGGAAGGAAGTGTAAAAAATACCATAAATAATTAATTAAAGTACAATAAGAGAATTTCGGAACGACACTTACCTATTTTAGCTACAGCGAAGACACCTCCTACCGCCAAATCTTGCCTTGTTCCCTCATTGTAACCTGTAAAAGAAAATAAGCATATAAATTAGTAAGAGGAAGAAGAGGATCATTAATTGGAATAAGAGTTACCTGCTGCCTTAGTTCTAGAGCCTCCTGCAGCCTTCAGCGGTGCTCTTATGCAACAGAGCTGTCATCGTAGCTTCTGTTCCTTGTTCGCCAAGAAGCACCACCTAGGATAAAGCAGAGGCAATGTAATAACAACACAAAACACGGGTAAATTAAAATGTAATTATCTGCTGAAATTTCTGCAAGCCACTGGCAAGAAAACCAGCTGATTTGGATGATTTTCAGATATTTTATAGTACTAAAAAAAATATTAGACACGTATTTTTTTTTTATTGGTGGACAAATACTCAAAAGAGGTGAAATCCACCTCTAGTCATCCCCCAAAATCCATTTTTTTGATATTTCTTAGAATCTAATGAATATTTTTAAAAAAACAAATTGAAAAATTTTAATATTTAGAAACCTCAACTATTGGCAGTATTTATGACCAAAGGGGTTGCAACCCCTATAAAAAAAAATAAAAAACTACATTTTTTAGTAGTATTTTTTTTTGTAAATATCGCGGTATAGCCTCAAAAA
This sequence comes from Chalcis sispes, assembly GCA_949987625.1. NCBI lineage: Eukaryota > Metazoa > Arthropoda > Insecta > Hymenoptera > Chalcididae > Chalcis > Chalcis sispes. The sequence goes on from OX465097.1 coordinate 32,802,196, forward strand.
AATTAAAAAAAAGATATTTGTAAATATTTTAGGATATTAAATTTGACGCGTTTTGGCTTTATTTTAAAAAAGCACCCCATACTATCCTTAACCACCCTTCACAATAATAGGCCACATATGAGCGGTGGATTTTTTCTTTATTATTATTCAGCTAATGCGTAAAATAAACTAAATTTACGATAAATAAATCATATTCAATTATTTTTTCTTCTTAATAATATCAAAAGGATAAAAAAAGTCACCTTCAAATGTAAATATTTATTATATCGATGGTTTTTGTCAAAAATTTTGATATATTCCCGAAAAAAAAAAATTCTCAGACGATTAGAAAAGTTAAGAATATAGATGCTGTATCTAAAAAACTTTTTCTTCTAAGGGTTAAAAACACCCCTGATTTTAAACCCTAAAATTGATTTTTTTAACTAATTATAATTTGGTACCATTTGAGTTATGGGTTTTAATAAAATAAAGTGCAAGAATATTTGTCTAAAAAAGCATGACGTATTAGGTATGCTATGACTCAAAGGATAGCCACTCTTATTTTATATTTTTTATAAATTACAATTTACATCTTTAATTTTACCACAAATGCTGTGGAATACATTCAAAAAAATTAACGCTAACGTTTTCGTTTACAATTAAGAATGTATTGACAGATTTTTTCTAAAAAACCATCCCTGACTACCCTTAACCACCCTTTACAGTGTTAGGCCACATACAAGAAGTGGAATTTTTTTTTTCGTTATTTATTTAGTGTTTTTTTATTTAATGAAAAAAGTCACCGTCAAATGTAATTATCCAGTATATCGGTAGTTTTTGTAACAAATTCTCATACATTTTCAAGAAAACATAAATTTTGTACCTAAAAAACTACGTCTTTTCGAAAATAAAAACCACCCTTAAACATCAATCCTAAAGTTGATTGTTTTGAACAGATTATAATTTGATACTATTTGAGTGACAGTTATCAATTAAATAAGACATCATAATATTAGCCGTAAAAATCCGTATCTATTACATAAAGGATTTTTACAAGGGTTTATATTTAAAAAAAAAATTAAATTCCTTTTAATAACTATTTTGTGAATTCATAAAAATTGTGTCTATATGTTTTAAAATTATAAAGTTTAGTTATCTTGTGTTAATAATTTATATATTTTGATCATGAATACTAGAATATTAATATTTACATTAAAATATGAATATTTGCATCAAAATTTATTAATTAATACTAAATAAAATTCATACTAAAAATTATTAATAGTCGGTATACATATGTAGTGTATATGTTATTTTTTCATCCTTATCTTATCTAGCCGCAGTCACGCTCTGCTTTAATTGAACTTTGTAGATATGGATTTCTAAAAACAACTTTACATATTCACATTCTACTTCATTAATAACAACAGTTAAAGAGATACAAGGCTTTTTTTTGTTATATATTGAATCGAATTTAAATAATTCTTTCTTGTATTACTGAATTTTCAAGTATACATTATTATTCATCTGCGAATCAGTGAAGCCCGACTAATTATTTTAAGAATAAGAAAGTTTTTCATTAACTATGTAAGTATGTCTATTAAGCATTTATGTATTATTTTATTACTATTGTTTTAACTTTTTTATTGATTTAAACTAATATAACACATCGTTCACTAAGTCCCGAGATTAACCCAGAGATGGTGCTAGTAGTACCAAACTGGCCACGTTTCCATAGAGTGCGAGCCTTTACATGAAACGTGTAAAAATTTCACGTCGATCGGATCACAGACAGCAGAGTTATCGAGGTTAGAGTGAAGTCACTTTGTAATTTGTTTGAAAAATGGAAAAAAGCGAGTTTTGCGTGTTGATAAAACATTGTTTTTTAATGGGTTAAAACACCGTAGAAGCCCAGCAATGGCTTGAAATACATTACCCGGGCTCCTCTACATCCAAACTAACGATTTGTCGTTGGTATGCTGAGTTTAAACGTGGTTGTACGGATACAAACGATGCGGAACGTTCGGGTAGGCCATTGGAAGCCGTTACACAGGAAAATGTTAGTGAAGTGTTAAAAATTGTAATGAAAAATCGCAAAGTAAAGGTCCGTGAGATTGCAGAAATGACACAGATATCATCTGGAAGCGTATTTCCAATCCTTCATGAAAAATTGAACATGAAAAAGGTTTTTTCCAAGTGGGTGCCGCGATTGCTTTCAGTGGAACAAAAACAGCAACGAGTCGACGATTCCGAGAGCTGTTTATCGCTATTTACTCGCAATAAAAAGGATTTCCTGCGTCGATACATGACCATGGATGAAACATGGATACATCATTTCACTCCGGAGTCGAATCGGCAATTATCTGAGTGGCGCATGGCTGGCGAAAGCCGCCCAAAGCGTCCAAAAACGCAGCAGTCAGCTGGCAAAGTCATGGCGTCTGTTTTTTGGGATACACATGGCGTGATTTTCAATGACTACCTGGAAAAAGATCAATCGATCAACAGTGATTATTATATTGACTTGTTAGTACGTTTGAAGGAGGAGATCGCAGCAAAACGACCGCACATGAAGAAGAAAAAAATCCTTTATCACTAAGACAATGCACCATGCCACAAGTCCATGAAAGCAATGGCAAAATTGAACGAATTGGGCTTTGATTTGCTTCCTCACCCCCCGTATTCTCCAGATTTAGCCCCCAGCGACTACTGGCTCTTTGCTGATCTCAAAAAAATGCTCCAGGGAAAAAAATTTGGCTCGAATGAGGAGGTCATTGCCGAAACTTAAGCCTATTTTAAAGCAAAGGATAAATCCTTCTATAAACATGGTATAGAAATGTTGGAAAGGCGTTGGAAAGATTGTATGACTTTAAAAGTAGATTATATTGATGAATAAAAATGATTTTTGAAAAAAAATGTTGTTTTCGTTGTTAGTCTCGGGACTTATTGAACGATGTGTTGAAACTTAGGTGTTTGTTCGTAATGATCTTGTTGCTTATTTTCTATGCTGAATTTTATATTTATCTTAAAATTTTGTTGTGATAGATAATAATTCGTTATTAAATTTTTACTTTTGGTAAAACTATGTTTTTGAAAGAAAGGATTTCAATGTAATGCTTTTATTTTAGATTTGAACATGCACATTAATCCTTTGAAGGTATTGAATTTATTATTAGTATACTTTAAAACCTTAAAATTGCCAAGTAGTAAGACTAATATCAAAGAAATAAGTTAATCAGAAAAGATAAAAGAAATATTAATAGATTCCACATACGTATTTAATAAAGTTGATATGATTGTTGAAGAGACGTTACTTTTTCATGAAGATTATAAAGATACTGATACTCAAATTGTTGAAGACGAAGTACAACATCACTTTCTTAATTCTGATTTTGCACTAACAAATCAGCGTACAAATAATGATAAAGAAGTCACATTTGATTATAAGCAAAAAGCCGTAGAATATTGGAGAAGCGAAAAGACAAAAAATTTAAAAATTGAAACTGTACAAAGTAAATTCAAAAAAGTTGTATCTATAAGTCAACTTAAACGTTGGGCGAGAACAATGAATAAAAGTGGGACTTACAAAGAAAAAATTGCATACAGTTGCCAATACACTTTAGATAATTTTAAAGCTGCTATAGAAGCTCGTACAATAGTGCATGATTGCGATATACGTAAATGGGCGTTATACGTTCAAAAAATGATTGGCCATGAAGATATTAGATTTAAGACCTCTCCGAATTGGTTGCTAAAATTTAAAAAAGCTTATCGAATTGTATCCAGGAAAGTTAACAAATTTATCACTAAAAAAACATTACAAAGTAGCGCTGAACTTCAAACTAAAGCTGATGCTTTTGTAGCTGATGTCAAATCATGCATACCACTAATTGGAATTGAAAATTTGTATAATTTAGATCAGAGTGGTTTTCAATTAGAAATGCACTCTGGTCAAACATTAGCCAGGAGAAAAACAGGTGCAATGTTTAGTTCAATTCGTCGCTTCAATTACCCACAGTTACACCATTCAGCCGACAATATCGGCTACAGGCAAACTTTTAACACTATTATTTTTAGTATTACAAGTAAAACTGGTCAATTTGGTTCCATAGTAAAATTTACCTTATTTACATCAGCAAATGTCTATGTCGAAGCATCAAAATAAGGAAAATCAATAGCAAGTGAATACACGTCAGCATATTATAATGTAAAGATCAAGAGAATTTTTCGATAAAGAATAGTTTTTAATTAATTTTTTTTTTTAGAACATTTTAAAATTTGATTGAAAGAAGTATTTTATCTGAATGTTGGTCCTACATCTGGACTATTACTTGATTCTTCAAACGGAGATTGTGACAAAGCTATAGGGGAAACGATGCCAAAAAAAAAATCGTTAATATAAAAAAAATCTCCACGGAAACGACAGGAAAGATCCAACCTCTCGATGTCTATGGATTTCGTATGTGGAAAAACTTTGTTCGACATTTTTCAGATCAAGTAGTATTGATGGACTATGATGTAAATCTACATTTAAGTAATAACATTATAATATTACAATCTCTAGTTCATAATCAGCTCTCTTCACCGAGATATACAAATATTTTTAAATATCCTTGGTATAAAAGCGGCTACATTAATTAAAAACCAAGAAAAACTGATAATCCTGTAGATTTTAGTTTTGGTGAATCCTGCAATACAAAATGTGAAGTAGAAGGATGTAACAGTATTGCTATAGTACGATGTGGTAAGTGCAAGAAATCACTATGTTTCCAACATTTTTTTGAGAAATATCATTTTTATAAAACATTTGTTGAATAATATTTTGTCATGTATTAATAAATATGAAAAAGAATATAATCATATGTTAAGTAATAATGACAAAATTTATAGCTTATAATAAAAATAATTATACCCGCTAAATCCTAAGATCACATACCTCTAGTCAGCACTTTTAATCCTATAAACTGTGACGCGATTTTTGTGCACTAACATGTATATATCTATTTCTAAATCGGGGTATATGGAGCCCGGCGGTATATTATGATTTAACCCGTTTCGGCTCAGAATGCCACTCGGGACATATCGCTCTTCGAGGCTCTATAAGTAAGGCTATTCGCGTTGAAAAAAATTGAAAAGTACATATTCTTATAGTTTAAGGTCCGCCCTTTTCGATGATAAACTCGAAATTTCTCTTAAATGTTATTAACTATGAGAAAATTCAGTTTTAACAAAAGAAATAATAATTTTTTCACACTTTTTTTTTTTCAAATTGAATTTTGAAGGTGTTTCCAGTCTGCAATGTACCTGGAACCTCAATAACCCGTGGAACAGATGTCTAAGCATTGAAAATACGTGATTTAGATATAGATTTTTTGCCTAAGTGTTTTCAAAATGGCGTCCGGAATGCAAAATTTTTTTGTATATATTCATTAATTTTCTTCTCGAAAAATATGAGCTTACGCAAAAAATTACAAGGAATAAAAAGTTCTTAGAATTGCTTAAAAAATGCACTGAAATTTTTTCGAAGAGTTTTGAGCAATTTAGACATTTTTCGAAGCATAAATCGATTGATGTGCGAATACTACAAACTTATACGATACAATACTATTTTGATATTTTAGAATTTTTCTTGGAAAGAAAGATTTATAATAATTATTTTTTATTTAGTGCAAACTTGCGACTAGCTTCTTTAGAAATTTTAATTTTTTTACTTTTTTAAATTTATTATCTAGCGATTCTCTATATTCTTTGCACGAATTATCATACCACGCTTGAGATTTTTTTTTTTATTTTATTGCTGCCCTCTTTTATGCACATATTCACTTCTTTTGCTACCAATTTTATCGAGTTTGTTACATTTAATGCCATATTATGTAATTCCAAATTAATATTCACTACATTGCTTAAGTATTGCATTTTATTTATAAAATCGTTACAGTTATTTTCTTTCCATTTTAATCTTTTTTTTTTGTCAAAATTTGGTTTTTCATTTAAGTCTAAAAATATCGAGATTGGTAAATGGTCGGATTTAGTTAAATATTGAATTACATTGAAGTCTTTAATCATATACAAAGCTTTAATATTACAAACTGCTATATCGATGACCTATGAAGCTTGAACCCCAACATAGGTTATCTGAGATGGCCAATCACTGGAAAATCTGCCATTTATTATGAACAGTTCGTTTCTCTTACAGAAGTCATTCCAGTCGTGGCCTCTGCTGTTAAATACTTTATCTTAACTTTCTCTCTTGTTTGCAAAAAGTCCTCTTACCGATAACTGATCTTCGTCGCACACACCTTGATCGGCTATTCGCGCATTATAATCACCACCGATTATGATACTGGCTTCTTTGTATTGTTCGCTGTATATTTGGAGCAATTCATCCAACTCATTGAAAATTTCTTGCGTATCTGTTGACTGGTTGATGTAAACATTCCCGATTATGAATATTTGGTCACATGTACTTATTTTGATAAAAATATAATTATTGTGTTCGGCTATAGACTCGACGTTCGGATATTTTTTCACGTCATATGTTATGAGCAATCCCCCACTTGCTCTCCCCTTACTTACAGACTTGACCGCCTTGATATCGATAGTGCAGTGATTCGAAGCAAACTTAGATAGTATTTCACTTGTATGCCAAGTCTCACACATACAAACAATATCGTCACTATTAATTGAGCTTAAAATATTGTGCATATTTGAAATGCCTTAGACATTCCAATATATTATTCGGGGGGCAAAGGGGAGTTTTATTTGCTATTCCTCTTCGTTCAATTTAATATTATTTGTACCTGCCTCACTACTTTTTTTCTTATAGCTTCTATTTTTTGAACGTTTTTGCTTTTGTTTCGTTGAGGGATCTGTTGGGGATGAGCTTGAGTCTCTATCTCTTTTTTTTAAAGACATTGTTAATGTAGAATCCATAGTTTCCACACTAGTATCAGATTCGTCGCCTAGATTCTCTCCGTTCGTTAGTTTTAGTTTCTTAACCAATTCAGTAGCTTGCAGGATATTATATTTTCTGCCATTGTATAAAATTTTACCTTTTGAAGTAGAAGCCTCCTTCCCCGTGCTCGATATTTCTGCTAGAAGTGCTTTGAGATTGCTATATTTTTCTCTTTTTTTTTGAGGTATAGCTAGTAACTATTATTCCATATTTATCTTTCAACGTCGCACGATTATCGAAAAACAACTGTCTCGAAGATGCCGCTATCAGGTTGATAACCACTGGCCTACTTCCAACCTTAAATCCAATTCTTTTGATATTGTCTATCTGATTTTCACTTATACTTATTTCTCTCACTTTTTCCGAGATATTAGAGAATAGATTTTTATTAAACTAAGTATTGTCGTCCATGCCGTGTAAAACAACACTTTTTTTACTTAAATTTTCTTTTAAAATTTTTACCTCTTTCTTTAGTTGCCCTACAGTCTGTCAAGTAAGAGCGTGGTCGTGTTAATTTATGAAAAAATTTATTTGATGAAACTTCCATATTTATATATACATTGTACACATTACAAACAATGATGCAATTCGGTCAATAATGTGTCCAGTCACCACCGGCATCGATAATTGCCTGGCATCTCCGAGGCATGCTTTCTACTAATTTGACGGCGTATTCTAGTGGCAAGGATCTCTAAATCCGACGAATTTCGTAAGACAACTGCTTCAAAGTGTATGTGCGTCTTCCACGAAGCTTCCGTTTAATATATGCCCACACATTTTCAATAGGGCTTGCATCGGGCGAGTGCGACGGCCAATCCAATGTAACGATGCAAGATTGAGTCTTTCACTGAGTACAGAGCTTGCTGCGGTGTTTAGGATCGTTGTCCTCCTGCAGAATCCAATCAGCATTTTTTGTGATGAACCATCGTTTGGCAGATGGCAGTAAAGCCTTTTTGTAGATTTTTATCATTTTCTCGGCATTTAGGTTGTCAGTAAAGAGGTGCAAAGTGCCAAATCCCTGCTTTGAGAAGCAGCCCCAAAGATGCACCTTTATTCCATGTTTTACGGTCCGCTGAACAAGCCTATTGGTGGAAGTTGACCAGGCTCGCGTGAGGACAGAACGTGCCCATATAGAACATTCATCAGTGAAAATGACATTTTCAAAATCTCTATCAATATTCTCATGTGCCCAAGCGAGTCGCTTTGTCACATGTTTTTCAGTCAACAGAGGCTTCTTCATTGTGTTGCGATATTTCAGATGATGAGTACGAAGATGGGTTCGGATAGTTTCGTAGGATATATCTAAACCTTTTGCCATTAATTTTGCTTGTCCTTGCCGCAGTGTTAAAGCAGGATTCCGCGAAAACAGATTCACAATTCTTTTTTCATCTTTTTTGTTCACTTTTCCTATCGAGCCACGTTCTGGTAAATCATCGACATTTTTAGCCACTTTATATCGCTGTATCCACTTCTGTACAAATGCTTTCGACTTTCTCATATATTTAGCAGCCGCTGATTGCGACATATTAGGACCTTTTGGGTGGATGCAAAGGAACACAGCCTCGTAGCGCGACGCGTACTTAGCACTCATGGCGTTTAACGTGATTCGCTTTCAAAAGATCAACGACAACTGATTTTTTGTTAACAATGCATCAAGGACAAAGCTTTTCTCTATCGGTTTGCGAAGAAATTAGAGCAAAATCTGTTATTACCTGTCGGTGAAATCGACCACGCTCTTACTTGACAGACTGTATTTCTTTTCTTAGTTCGACATTGGTTTTTTTTGACTTTGCGTTTTCTGTCTTTATTTCTCTTATGTCTTTAGTTTGACGATTTACCACCTGCACGACCTTAGTATTAGATAGAGCAAACTTACTCACTTGTTTTGATAAATCAATAATTAATTTTTTTAGTTCATCATTAGTCGTTTGATCATTTATTTTAATTTTGATTTTGCTTTGACTTCCAATTAATTTTACGTTTTATATATTTTTTCTCTTTTTTCTTTTTGATTATTTTTCGAAAGCAAACCGGCACAAGGCAAAAGCACGTCCACTCACTTTCGCGACTTGAAAAATTTATAAATTGAGATACAGATTCTCTATATCTCAATTCAAGAAAAGCATTTATTCCTCGCAAAATGTTGCTTCTATACAGTTTATTAATACCTATAGTTACATTATGCGTAATTTATGTATGACGGTGCTCTTGTTAGTAAATTCGTCTTACTTCGACGAGAGCTCGCTCAAGACTCTTGTAACATCTATAGTAATCGAGATTTATGGAGCCCGTGTCAATAAACGCTAGAAGAAAGTTTAATACCAACTGTAATAAAGGTTGATGGAGTCCGTAAAAAAAAGCATACAAATGAACAGTAACATGTACGTAAAGCAGGGTCTATAGAGCCCGTATAAATTAATGTACAAATAACTTGAATTATAATCGGTAACAGCGATTTACGAAGCCCGTGTTGATAAATGTACAAATAAGTTATATTATGTAAGGTAATGCAAGATTATACGGAGAACCGTGTTAATAGAGCCTATATTATTAAATACGAAGATTAAGTACATTATTTATACGTTAATCAGTATACTCGTATATAGAGCCCGTGTGAAAAAAAGGAAAGATATAATATACAGGGTGAGCCATTTTAAGTGATCAACCCAAATTTCTCCGTTAGTAAGTCAGATACAGAGAAATGTTTAAAACAAAAGTCGTATAGTTTCGAGAGGGACATAAGATGGTATCATTGGTTTGACCTTGAAGAGTATTTGAACGTCACATGAAGGTAACCTTAAACTTCTTAAATGGAACCTACTATTTCTTGTTACATATTCTTGTGTTATCTCGAGAGCTTTCCAAAACATTATAATAAAATATTTCTTCATTGAGTAATTTTCAAATTATGAGGCTTCAAAGCAGTACTTTGCCGTACTGTTTGTTTAAATGTATTTATCTTACTCTGAGCATTACCCAGAAATAACGACGTGGAATTTCTGTTTCCTTTGGGGTGCTTGTTTACCGTGAGTCCCCTTGCCTCTCACATTTAGGGTGCTTGTTTACCGTCAGTCCCCTTGCCTCTCACATTTGGGGTGCTTGTTTACCGTGAGTCCTTTTGCCTCTCACGTTTGGGGTGCTTGTTTACCGTGGGTCCTCTTGCCTCTCACTATTATAACAATTATAATTATTAACCACGAAGCAAATGTTCGAAGTTACCTCCATTGGCTTTAAGGCATAAATGTAATTGCCTCTGGAAATGTTGTAGTGTTCTTAGTAAAGTTTAAAATTTGGAACAGTGGCGTTTAGCCGTTGCCTTAACTGCTGAATACTTTTACCAACAGTCTACAGGAATGTGCATAATCTTTTTACTCGTACACCAAATTAAAGAAGGAATAGCTATTTTCCAATTCACTTACAAGATTTCAAAATTAATTTAAAAAATCTATAAGGAGCCTTCATGCAATTTATTCATTTATGATTGTTCGAATATTTTAAAACAAAATTTAAATTATTTAAAATTCGGGGTAAAAAAATATAATAGTCTTCGCGTGTTTTTGTTTCAGACTCGATTTGATTTCTATTATAATATTTGCACAAATTATTAAAGTTTATTTAACACTAGAACTCGGCAGAATATTTTATTTTGTTCATAAAAGTAATTACCCATATTTTCAAAAAAATCAGCGAGTTTGCTTTGAAATGTATACAAAATTAACGGTGCAAGGCACATGTTTGTCTGCCTAGGTCTACGAAAATCCATTTTATTCCATTTTTTATTAGTACTAATACTCTAAAGAGGTTTGCATACATAATTTATATAATCGTCATTTTTACAACACATCAAATTGTTTTAATAATTTTTTATAATTATTTCAAATTTTATACTTTTTATGTATAAATTATAAGATATGCTTAAAAATAGATTTTTTTAAAACAACTTTTTGGTATTATTATTTAGCTATATTTTGATCTTTATTTTTAAAATTTGAATGAAGTATTTATATGTATTTGAGTAAACCATAATTCTGACTGCTGCAACCAAATTTTACATATGTATATTCATTTTCGTCTTGCTATCTTACTAATTTGAATGGAGCATTAACATACATTCCAATAAACCATACTTTTGACTGCTCAATCAAATTTTCTAGGCTGTAACGGGTATAGTTAGCTAGGTCACGTGCGAGATTCTGCCTCGTCACACTGTCGTCAGGCACCGTATTGGGCCTGGCAGACCGCTGGATCTACCGATGCGGCCGCGGGTGTCAGCAGACGTTAGCCGCCAGTGCTATGACACCCGCGTGCAATGCCGACCCGTTAGCAACGCAGGATCTTCCTCAGATCCTGCTTTGAATTACGTGTGAGGGGTCTTGCCCAAGGCCCCACTGCCGGTGCTACTCCCACCGGGCTTGGCTGCTCAGAATGTGTACCAACAACCGGTTGGTGTACCCGCGGAGGCGGCGGTATTCGGGAGAGGGAAGCTGTAGGGAAGCAACTAAATAAAAACGCACCTGCTAAGTGCTAAAAAAAGCTTATTTAATGAAGAATCTAGATAAAGTAACACAAAACAAATGCGCACTGCGCATGCGCACCCTCTTCGATTCGCGCGGCTACACACACACGTGTAATTTATGTACGACCGATATAGAGAGAGCAGTTCTCCTTCTATACTGTCGTGATCTATGACTGGACGAGTGAGCGTGGTTCTCTCACTCGTCTACTCAATCTATGGTTGAGCGAGAGAGCTCGGTCCTCTTGCTGAACTGCGTGCTTTATGCTTGTACGGAAGAGAGTGGCTTTCTCTCACTCGTACAACTATTCTACGGTCGTGCGAGAGAGATCGGTTCTCTTACTCGCACTCGCACGGCCTATACGAATTCAAATAACGCGGTCTCGTGCGTACGTATATCTATATGTATATGCCCTGACACGATCGCACACGTGTTCAGGGAAGATCAAGTATATCTCATCGCGGGCAAATTACCTAACAAGTGGCCATCTACTTAATCTACTATTCTGCAAGATCGTCCTTTTGAAATCTGCTACTATTCTCCGGAAAACTTTCTTAGTGGCGGGAAATCTATCTCGACGTTGAACTCGCGTGCGGCTCATACAACGGCTCGAACGAGAAGATCGGGGGGAGGGCTCCTCTTTCCCCTCTCGCGCCTACCGGTTTTCCCGCGTAGCGCCATCGATTGCTTGATCGATGGCGCCGCGAATTCTCGCACCTTTTCCCGCGTCGCGCCACCGATCGCTTGATCGATGGCGCCGCGTGCAGTCACGCCGTGAACTCAGCCTCGCACCACATGGCAGGTGGCCAAACCTCAATAAGCCACCTGTCACAAGGCATATACACCCATGTGTCCCATGGAAAACGAAACTTTTTCAAAACATCGATTTATATTGGCGCCACCTATTGGTGGATGTTAGCAATGGAAAGGTCCATTTTTAACTGACATCCTGTCGAAATTGTATGACATTTGGTTCAATGGAAACCAAAATATCGCGCTTAAAGTGGCAGTGTGTTTGTGGCATCGGTCGAACAATGAACTTCGAACAAAGAGCAAATATAAAGTTCTGTTTTAAACTCGGTAAATCCTTTACTGAGACGCATAATTTGCTGAAACAAGTTTATGGCGATAATTGTCTATCCCGTACCAGAGTATATGAGTAGTATAAGCGGTTCCAGAAAGGTCGTGAAGACATTTAGAGCGACGAAAATCCAGGTCCTTCGAATACTGTGGTTACTTAAAATAACATTGAAAAAGTGCGTGAATGCATAAAAAATAAGCCAAAATTTTTATTGCGATACATGGAAATGGAATTAAATATGTCCAAAAATTCAATTCATCGCATTTTGACCGATCATTTGAACCTACGGAAGGTGTGTGCACGCTTTGTTCCACACAAATTGACCGACTACGAAAAATTGCTCCGAATTCAACATTGTAAGGATTTGATTAAAGAGTCAAAAAAGGACTCAAACTTGAAATATTCAGTTGTGACTGGTGACGAGACATGGTGTTTTCAATATGATCCTGAAACCAAGCGTCAAAGTGCTGAATGGAAGCACCCAATTAGGCCCAATCCGAAAAAAAGTCGTCTTGAAAAGTCAAAAGTGAAGACAATGTTGATTTGTTTCTACGATTCGGAGGGTATTATTCATCGTGAATTTATTCCACCTGGTCAAACGATTACTGCTATGTTTTATCTTGGTGTTATGAAGCGTTTGCTCAGCCGTATTCGTCGTGTGCGGCCACAATACCGTGAAAAAGGGAGCTGGTGTTTGTTGCATAATAATGCTCCATCCTATCGATCGAACTTGATCACGGATTTTTTGATCAAAAATTCCATTTTAACCATCAACCATGCACCGTACTCGCCGGATTTGGCTCCGTGCGACTTCTACTTGTTCTCCAAATTGCACTTGCCTATGAAAGGAAAACGTTATCCCGACGTAGAGGCCATCCAAAGAGCGACGACCGACATACTAAAGTCGATGGATAAAAAGGATCTCAAAAACTCTTTCGATATGTTAATTGATCGTGCAAAAAGTTGTATTGATGCGGAAGGAGGCTACGTATTTTAAATAAAATAAATGAGATTTGCCGAAATATTGAGTTTTTGTCTTTATTTTGAAAAAGTTCCGTTTTCCATGGGACACACTGTTTATATTTGCATCTATCTTACGAATTTGTATGCAGTATTCGGATATGTTTCAGTAAACCATACTTTTGACTGCTGTAATCAAATGTTATATGTATATATATTTACATCTATCTGAATAATTTAAATGCAGTATTCGGTCATGTTTAAGCGAATCATACTTTTGACTGCTGCAATCAAATTTTATACCTAAGAAGCTTTTAAAAAGTATTTTAAGCGTAATTTAATAGTAGAACAAACGCTTGATCTGATTCGATTTCCACAATTTTAAGATGCGTTTTTTAACGAATTTTATTTACTTTGATCATGCATGAAAGCGAAACATGACTTTAAACTTATTATAATGAACAATTAAAATGAGCACGATTCTAGCGGGAATAGAATTTTGTGTAGTAAATATTATAATAATTAAACATTTGCTACTTAGATTATAGATAATATTAACATCTGCAAATTAAATAAATAGTATTTAAATAAACAAAAAAATTAATCGAACATAATTTTATTATGAATCATCAGAGGCTTTAAAGTTTATTAACTAAAGCTTTATTAACTAAATTTTTTACATCATTTACATTATATTTTTCTAATTATGGAGATTCTTTGCTGAGCAGTATATATCAACCGATGGTTTTGTTCTTTCTTATATACTACATCGAAATGATCTATATATGATAGATGGCATCGTGTTTCTGCTTTTTTGCACTTCTTTGAAGGAGTATTTTTATTTAAATTCTGCATTTTTCTTTAGATGCTCGAAGAATGTCCTCATCTGAGGCACCGTTTTTACAGCTAAACACGGCGTGGAATGTATTATTTTTTCCTGTTCTGACTCAGAAACAGCTTGATTATTTTCTAATCGATCATGAAAAATATTTAAGGCCTTCTTCTCTTCGTTGGTCCAGCATTCTTTTGAGCTATTAATAATGCATAATTCTTCAACTTGTTCAAAAAAATTTTTATGTTAATAAAAAAAAAATTATTATATGTAATTTACATTATAATTGAGTTAAGAAAAAGTTTTACCTTTCGCTGTTCAATTTGATTTTTAAAATGTTCTACTTGACGTTCAATCAACATTTGACAGCTCATTATCCGACTCATAATCTGAAGGATTGTATGTATCTAAAAATATTGTTTAAATTTAATGAACACATGGAGTAATTGGTTTTGTATATATATAAACACATAAATGATAATTTATCAATAACCATTTAGACATTTGTGTGTATGTATGTTCATGGTTTATGTATGTGTGTAACAGTGTAGTATGTATGTGTATGTCTATGTCTATGTATTTATGTATCTGCGTGTCTCCTAGTGACTCTATGTCTATAAATATATATCTGTTACTCTGAAAATCCTACGTATTTATACATGTATACTTATATAGTTTTTATATACTAAAATCTATATGGTTATTTTTAAAAGGATAAATTCCATTTAAATATAAAATAGTTAAAAGTATATGTACATAAATAGCCTTCTATATAACCTTTTCTGCTTCGTACATTGTCGACAATAGTTTTTTGTGCGACATCTTCAATATTTAAATGTTTAATTAATGGTATTTTGAGTAAATTATTCTTGCGAGGTATTTCTCTTCGAAATTTTGTATCTTGATCTTCTTCTTCAGAATCAGTTTCATCGATAGATTTACTAGCATCATTATTTTCATAACATGTCGATGTTCCTAATAAAATAGCTGTTAAAATAACTTGTTGCTGAAATAAATTTTGTGCATAAATATTTTTGTTAATATTTCTGTGATGTCCTACATGTTGACATAGTACATCAGCCCTTTGTCCATATGTTAATTCTAGACTCATACACATTGTTCGAGGTGTGGCAGAAAAGTAATGAGACTAGCAACACTGCAAGCGATCTGGCAACGCTATGCTGTTGCCAGATTCCTTGCACGTGTATCAGTACCCTTCCATGGCTTAGTGCGAGTTTCAACTCCTTCCGTTAACTTAGTGATTTTTGTGACTGCTATTAGTGAAGTTGTGTTTTGGTTGTACGTCACGCAAAATGCTCCATTATGATAACGCCCCATGTCACACTGCCCTCTCCGTCACAGAACTTTTGACCTCAAAAGGCATTCCTGTGGTTCTTCAGCCCCCTTATTCACCTAACTTAGTCCCTGTGACTTCTTTCTCTTTCCTAAACTGACAAATTTTCTCAAAGGAGATCATTCCGGGACTTCAGAAAACATCCAAAAGAGTGTAACGGACATGCTGAAGACCATACCGGTTGAAGACTTCTAGCGCTGCTACCAAAAGTGGGAACAACGTCTCCATCGGTGTGTAGCTGCCCAAAGGAATTATAGTACTCTGATAGGGATAACATTGATGTTTAAAAAAACTAAAAACCTTGGTAAATAAAAAATTAGTCTCATTACTTTTCTGCCACACTTCGTAGATATCATTTTGCGAAATAAAGTTCCTCGAAGCCTATCAGGAAATTTAGCGTTTATTAATGTTAAAAATTTCCTAATGATATCACAAGCAACAATATGAGGATGTTCGTTCTTATCTGTACCGTAAAACAATATCTATGCCGTTTTTAATTTTTTTTTTTTTGGTACAGTCATTGGTACTGTTTGATTCAACTTGCCACGAATCAATATTTTGAAAAAGTTCTTTAAAAATAATTTATCAGATTCCTTAAGATTATTACAGCTATCACCTTTTTCATCTAACGTTTTAATCTTATTATAAGCTGTCAAGGTTAAACGCTCAGTTTCACCCGAACGTCGATAATTCAAATTTGTAAATATATCAAAAGAACTTCGGCAAGTAATTTCTATTTGGTAAAATAAAGTCTTTCAGTTATTAAAAACTTCATGCATTGATCAGTTACTTTTATTAAATAATTATACAATGCCTTAACATCTTCTTCTTTTGGTAAATTAAAAACTTTTTGCCTTTGTCTTTCAATTTGAGATTCAGCCACAGTTTTGTTGACAATGTTGTTGAAACTTGTATTATACAAATGCTAAACATTTATAGCTTCTTTTTTCATGTTATCTTCTCGATTTTTAATACACATTGTTATCCATAAATCATTCATTTCTTTACAAAATGCTCTCGACGCACTTGCTGTTGTTGGAGATTCATAAAAGTCAGTTTTTTCGTTAAATTTCCCAACTTCATTTACAACCGAAATTAAATAATCATAATGATCAACTCTAAATGTGAGAACTCTTTTATTGCTGCTCCAAATAGTCTTCTTAGAATTAATAGTATACGAGCCAGTAAACGTACTCGTGCCCTTATCATTTTTCCATGATGTTTACTATGATGAAATTTATACGAGTATTCATTCCCATAGTCAATAATTAGGATATTACTTTGAACAGTATCTTTGATTTCCTCCGATTTTAACCGTAAAAGTACTTTGGCAAAATGTACATTAATTTTTTTATTTATACCGCCTATTAATTTTTGATTCATTATTATTGCTTCATGACTGACATTCTTTCTTCCACTACATATTTTTATGTGTCTATGAAAATACTCTTTCGCATAAGAAACTTTAAAATAAAGACAAATTCTAAACATTGATACAGTTTTGTCATTACAATTTTTTCTTACATATCGAGTAGTAATAAAAATGATTTCAAAACCTTTTTTTAAATTGTACTTTGCTAAAACTTCTTTTCGCAAAATCGAATATTTCTTTTTGAAATTTTTGAACTTCTGTTATATTTTGCCTCTCGATTCTTCGGCTTCCTTTCGTCTGCAACAATTTTTGTATTATTAGTTCATCTTTGTTTCAAGGTTAAATGTCGCGACAATGTAGTCTGAAATTTTTCACAATAATAACATAACATAGATATTTTTAACGTTTTGAACCAGTTTTTTTAGACTATTTTTTGTTTACCACGTTAGATTGCTTTACCAACTGTTTCTGTATTCAATTGATCATTCATCTCATTTGCGCTAACTGTAATTTTTTCTTCTGAAATTATTATTACATTCAAATATTTAATAAATTATTATTCATAAATAAATAATATAATAACATAATAATTTTCATACAATTTGTTTTATAGAAATGATATTCACCAAAATTAATCTCATGACTCTTTGTAATAATGGGAAAATTTACTTCAGAAGATAAATGATTATTAGTATTATCTGCGGCTGTCAACGGATAAAAATACAATTTCAGGAATCTCTAAACTATATGAATTTAAACATGTTATAGTACAATAATTTTATATAAAACGTTAAAATTAGTATTTATTGAGTTTGTATATTGAATATTGTTAAAAAAAAAAATTTCAAAAGTATAACTAAAAAAATAAGTAAGAGCTAAGTATTGGTTTTTTATATATCATATTCTAAATTTGTTATGCTTAATAAGTATACGTAATATAAAAATAAATACAATTACTGAAATCGAACTTGAATCTTTACAAGAATCTTTCATTGGCAAGTAAACTTCAAAATGTAAACTATCGCTATTTTTACCTGTTATGTCGTAAAACACACATTTAGAAATTGAAATTTATAGTAAATCACAAAAGACGTTCTGTTATAGGAATTATACTATTGTACTTTCAACACGTACGTGACTGAGAACGCATTTACTTTTTACAGCTTCAAAATATAAGTCCACAACAAATACATATGCACAACAGCTTCGTTAAATAAGACAAAACAGATTTTATATAGACGTATTTTCCAAATTTTTCCTTTCTACAAGTTTATTAGAGATAACTTGCTATATAACGTGCAAGGACAAAGACATCCGTAAAGACGTTTATCTTTTCCTAAAAACAATTAGACACGTAAAAACACATCTGCAGTCCAATTGCTTCACCTTTTTTTTATGACATTACCTCTATTCTAACTGTTCGAAATTTCTCAACAACACATCACGCTCAGATGTCCACTTTAGCTACAAGTACATCTCTCATACATAAATGCATCAAGAAGGCAACCAATAAGATTTTTACCTTCCGTTGCCACACCTACACACCCTTCCCTTTGCAAAACCGAGCTAATGAGTAAACTTAAATTCGAACAACAAGAGATACATTCAGACATTCGAAGTGGCATTCATACACTCGTGGAGATAGATTCTCACACTCTTGGCATTTAGATTCATCCGCGACGAACACACTTTTCATTTTCGACTGCCACGAGAATAACACAATACAAACACAGTCAAACACTTGGTGCACTTAAATTTCTTTACTTTACTACAATCACAAAAAAGACAATCAAACAAACGACAGAAACTAGTCACTCAATATTAAGTTGGCGAGTGACATAAGAGTGAAAATAATAATAATAATAATTAGTATAAAAAGGTTCTTAAATCATTAAAATTATGACTAAGACCCCTTTCACTCTCAACATTGGTCCTTCGAGCCGGATCCAAGTTCTTACTTGTGCAATCCACATATACATAAAAACAGTGATCGTAATAAGGTGCAAAATTAGTGCAAGTGCTATTTATTCATAATCCACGACGCAGCCGCAGCAGCAACGGAACAGTGGATAAATAAACAGAACAGTGTAGAAACAAACAAAACAGTGAGTGCATTCATCGAGTGACAAAAACAACACATTTTTTTTTGTCGAAATCGCGCACAAGCATTGGAAGCAATCAACAAAAAATCATTCATCTAAGAAGAGCAGAAGATCAACTGAAGAAAGGACAAATCATTCAACAGCTTCTTCGAGACATTCATTACACATCGCTACGCTACGTCAAGCCAAGGATTACGTACTCGTAAGTTTGTAATTTAAACATTTCAATTTCCTTAATTATACCTTACCCGTGCTTCTATTTAAAAAAAGGCAGAATCATTTATTAAAAAACGCGAGGCGTGCGTTAAAAAATTACTCGCGTTTAAAAACTATGTAGAAAATTACAATATCGAAACAGCTGATTGTATCGAACAATTAGAATTACGTATAGAAAAAATGCAAGATTTGTGGGATCAGTTTGACGTTGCTAAATCAAATCTTGAAGAAGGTTTAAATGAAGATCAATCTGCGTATAGATCCGAATTTGAAAACATATATTATAAATAAGTAGGCAGAGGTCGGCAGTTATGGAAATTGCAAGATGCAAAATTACGTAATAATCAACAAACAGTCGAAGAAAAGATAAACGTAAACATAGACGCCAATGCCATTCGACTACTGTAATGTTGGAAGTATTGGCTTTTTCTGCAGCTTTTGGCCTTTTTTAAGCCTGAGCACTGAAGCTCATGGGCTTGGGGCGGCCGAAGGAATCACCGAGCGGAATGAATTAATTTTTATAAAAGAACAGGTGTGAAGTTCAGGATTGAGAATGCGACAAGCCACTACAGGCTTCTCTACTCTCGGTATAGGACCTAACAATATGCAAAAAGGATAAAAGTCGAAGGACACTTTATATTTAGTCCAGCGACTTTTTGGAGGAAAATAGATAGAGAGTAAAAAAGATGAATTTATTATTGAAGTTAAGATATTTAATGCTGAACTTACTTTTTTGATTTAGAGGAAAAAAAGGACCACTTCACTCTCTCTCTGACGAGTTGGCGAGTTGACTTGATGCTGTGCTGGGGCGCGGTCGGCTCGTGGTGATCCGGATCGGGCTCTGCCTGCTGGGGTCTTACGATGTCCTTCGGTCTGGGGCGCAGTCGGCTCGTTTTGATCCAGCAACTTTTTTCTTGAATGGCGGTGTCGATGCTCTTCGGCTGATGGTGGTTGACTCCGACGAACTTTGCGCGTCGGCGGTATTTATGCACATTGGGGGAGAGTTGTCCGCACCAATAGATTTTCCGGAAAATTCGGGCCCGGCCCGGGGGCGTGGGCCTTTTTCGGAGATCCTCCTTCGTGGTGATCGCGAGAGTGCGAGAGAGAGAGAGGAAGCTTGTTTTCATCCAAATACTTACAATTTACTTATAACTAGTTTAAACAATTTTTTGACGCTATTTTACATAATTTAATATTATTTAGCGCAAAATTTGGATATAATACGAAAAAAGAACGAAATTTTTACTACAATATTAAAACTATTAGTTATTAATTTAAAATTATTTGTAATACTAACACAACTTGTGAATTATTGTGTATAATAATATAATAATAATATTTTTAAAGGTATAATATTTCAAATAATTTTAAATTTTACACGTCATATTCTAAGTTAAACAACCATCTATTATTGCTTTCTTATCATCTAGAACAAAAATTATAATATAAACCTAGAACTTAAATATCGCATATCATTGTGGTAAATCCATATTTTGATCTTATTATGTATAACGTTTATACTTTTATCAATTAAGTTAAATTATAAATTTTCGAAATACATAATCCCTTTTTTTCTAAAATACTTGATTTATAGTTATTTTACACAATTAAATATATTTTTTTTTATTTGGATGTCAAAAATAATTATCAATAATACAGTGATCATTTATTTATTTAACGATTATAAAATTTATTTGGTTAAAATGTAAGTCTGAGGTAGTGGACTGTAGAATAAGAAGGTTTTAAGCAAACAAACGTGGCGCAAGATTTTTATACGCATTGTTGTTTATAAAAAGTTATAAAACTATAAAATTTGTAGTTAAAATTCGGCTGTGCATTTTACAATAAGTTGAATTTTGTTTCTATAAATTAAGAATACGAATTTGCAATTTTAAAATAAAATAATATTAACAAGTTTCGAGTATGCGAGTGTTTTTATTTTATTTATTTTAAATCAGTAACATTTAATTTAGTAATCTTTAAGATAGCGAGGTGCTACCAGATTTAAATCATAATCGTGTATTTTTTTATAATAATTTAAGTTCTATTGCATTTATTACATTTCTTTTCTAAATTTTTTTTTTATACTCATTTTATTTTCTACAATAGAAATTCGTATTTTTAAAATATAAGGTGGCGAATTATATAATTATGTATTTAGTTAATTGTTCGCAATAAATAACTCAAACATTTTTTTATTAA
The DNA here is from genome assembly GCA_949987625.1 of Chalcis sispes. Classification (NCBI taxonomy): domain Eukaryota; kingdom Metazoa; phylum Arthropoda; class Insecta; order Hymenoptera; family Chalcididae; genus Chalcis; species Chalcis sispes. The sequence continues at coordinate 32,823,760 of OX465097.1, forward strand.
AAATTAGGAAAGTATAATTGCCTAAATTTTATCTATTTTGTTTTATTCATTTCGACATCTTTGTTAGTTTGTAGTTTTTAATCTAGTTGTTAATTGTTTTTAATTTAATTTTATTTATTCCTCTGGTGTAATTAATAACTTAAAACTATCGCAAAAAGGAAAGTAAATCGTTATAAATTCCCTTTTTTTTCTTAATAATGTGTCGCATATTTTTGATTACTATTTTTAATTGTGAATATTTTTATATAATTGTATGAATTAAATTATTAATAGTAAGAAAAAATATAAACGCCGTTGATTTTAAAATAATTTTAAGAGAAAGGAAAAAAAAATATAATGCACGTCTGAGAATTCAGTTGACCGTTAGAAGAAAGCGGTAAGGCGGTTATTCGTATTTCGGGTACATAGCCTTTTTTTTATATAGAGATTCTGCGACTCAAGTGAAAGAGGACTAGAGCAGCATAAAAAAAAGGGTCTCCGGGAAATTTATTACTTTTCCAGTGCCTTAGTGTCACGCACGTGTTCGTCAAGATCAGTTTGCGTTGCATCAAAACTTTCCTTTTCTAAGAAGGATAAGCTATTATTTTAAATTTATTTTGTGTATATTTATTTGTAAAATTGTTAGTTTAACCTAGGGCTCAAAATTAGAGTCCTGGGGTTTTGCAGGCAAGGAAGTTTAGAAGCACACTGATCTTCTTTACCCGTACTTTTAGGATAAGTGCAGGTAATAGAAACGAAGATCGGTATAGTGTCGTTACCGAACGGTTTCGTGGCTTGTGAGTTTAAAGTGTTTGCGGACGTATGCGTGTAGGTGGCGAAAGAAAAAAAATAAAAAAAAATTGTGTGCATTTAAATGTCGAAACTGTATACCGACATTACACTACCTAAGTTTGACCTGCCAACATTCGCAGGTAACTACGACGCGTAGCTAGGATTTTATGACGCATTCAAAACCGTTATTCATGAAAGAACTGATCTATCAGACATACAAAAATTACAATATTTAAGATCTTGTTTAAAAGATAAAGCATTAGAGGTAATAAAATCATTAGATACTTCAGCACAAAGTTATATGGAATCATGGAATTTATTAGTTCAAAGGTATAATAATAAACGCGTGATAGTGCATAATCATCTAAAGGGTTTATTAGAATATCCGCAGATTGCTAAAGACGACGCACAAGCATTAAGAAAATTATTAAATAACATTAATTCACACGTACGATCATTAAAAACACTCAATAAAGAATTCGATAATTGCAATTCGTCATTCATATATTTGATGACGGCTAAATTAGATAAAAATTCACACCGCGAATGGGAAAAAACAATTCCAGGCACAGATATTCCCACGGTGAGACAATTTATTGAATTTTTACAAACAAGATGCCAAATTTTAGAAGCAACAAATCCAAATATTTATTCAGATAATAAATTCAATACAAAGGGCGAAAGTCAGATCATTCGTGGTAATAAAAATAATTTAAAACAACAGCACGTTTATATGGGTACAAATGAATTAAAAAAATGTCCCATATGTCAACAATCACATGTAATAATACTCGTAGGTGTGAAACATTCTTGAACGCATCCACGCAAATTCGTTTAAACATGGCAAAAAAGGCAAATTTATGTATACAGTCTGTCAAGTAAGAGCGTGGTCGACTTCACCGACAGGTCATGAAAGATTTTGCTCTAATTCTTTCGCAAGCTGATAGAAGGAAGCTTTGTCCTTGATGCATTGTCAACAAAAATTCAGTTAATTTTTCGAACAACAAGAGATACATTCAGACATTCGAAGTGGCATTCATACACTCGTGGAGATACATTCTCACACTCTTGGCATTTAGATTCATCCACGACGAACACACTTTTCATTTTTGACTGCCACGAGAATAACACAATACAAACACAGTCAAACACTTGGTGCACTTAAATTTCTTTACTTTACTACAATCACAAAAAAGACAATTAAACAAACGACAGAAACTAGTCACTCAATATTAAGTTGGCGAGTGACATAAGAGTGAAAATAATAATAATAATAATTAGTATAAAAAGGTTCTTAAATCATTAAAATTATTACTAAGACCCCTTTCACTCTCAACATTACCTATAAAATCAGCATAAATAACGAAATAAATCTAAATTAAAAATAAATTAGAACATAAAAAGAAAGATCTGTACCAAATTTTAGCTCGATCGGAGTGGGGGAGGGGGGTGTTCGGAAATGTACCCAAAAAAATAAAATTGTCAGAATAGAGAAGTGTAGTATTTTGCAGTATTATAAAGCATGTTTGGCTTAGTCAGTATCAAGTTGTAAACCATTCATTACTATTGTGTAGGTATATCTATGCAATTACGTTTCTTTGTCTGTTTTTATATTTACATACGTTATACATTTGCATGTTTATAAATGGGACATACCAATGAATTCTTAGTACATTTCGGAGTCGAGTTGTACTTTTTTTCTTAAATTTGTCAACTTTTAGTTTACATCAAAATAAGATATCATGCCAAGTATTAGCTCAAAATATTAATTATTAAAAAAGTTATGCATATTTAAAAAAAAAGGAGCAAAATTTTTAAACTGTTATAACTTAAATACTTATTATCGGAATAACGTAAATTTTTAATTTTAATTATTTTAATAATATTGAACTTATAAAATATATATAATTTAATACAAAACTTTTTCATAAAAAAGTTAAAACAATTTTTTATAAACAAATTAAGTTTTTTGATTGAGGGGCAAATACGATTTTCAATTTTTTGATGTCAAATTAAAGTTTAATTATTCTTCTTTAATTTCGTAGAAAAGAACATTTTGAAATTTTAATAGAAGAAAAATTAGCGTCATTTAAAGCCGACGCTCGGTGCTTCTTGTCTTATTTACCTGTATACTTACGCGCTGCATTAACCCTTGGCTGCACATTTTTTTTTACAACATTATTTTCTGAATCCGCTATCAGTTTCTCAAAATTCCGAAAAGTGGATCCAATATGCCAGGCAAAAGTGTCCAAAACTTGTTAAATTTATCATCCTTTTCGCTCTTAACGCAACCCAGAACTAACGACATGGATGTAGCGCGTATTTAGTTCCTTGTTCTTTCTTTTTCTTTTCTTCTTTTGTGCTATGTCACAAACCGATTGCGGATTCGTGATCAGCGACCCAAAAAACATGAAGATACAAATTTTCACAAGCTTTTATAAATTTTTTGATATTTTTATCCACCATAATGGATCCGCTATTTTGGATTTTGAAAAACTGATGGCGGATTGTTTGATTAATTAGCTGATACTTGGTATTACATCTTATTTTGATTTGAATTAAAAGTTGGCAAATTTTCAAAAAAAAATATAACTCGACTCTGAAATGTACTAAGAATCCATTGGAACGTTCTATATTTCTATCTGTATCAATCGAGCTGTGCATTTGTATGTTTGTGTATATATCAGAGATTGGTGAATTTATTAGGACGTTAAATAAATTCTCGCTGTTTCTTTTACAAAATTAAAGCTATTTGAAATATAAGACACAAAAACATTTTACTCGAAGTATTGCCCATCACTAGAGACCACTTTCGTCCATATTTCTGGAAGTATATGAATTCTGCATCGGGAAAATGATATGTTTTTAGGCTATCCAAGAATTGATCCATCCTCTCATATCTTTGCAAGAATGGAAGCGTTGCTCAGCCAGACCATGTGCCATCAAACGGAATAGGTAAAAATCGGAAGGGGGTTTATGTCAGGTGAATACGGCGGGTGAAGTAGAATTTCACACTGAAGCGTTTCCAGGTAGGTCTTCACTGGTTCTGCAAAATGAGGCCGAGAGTTGTCATGTAAAAAAATCACTTTGTCGTGTCTCTGCTCATCCGGCTTGAGCAGCTCATAATAAATGATACCCTACTGATCCCACCAAATGCAGAGAAGAAGCTTCGAACCATGGATATTTGGTTGTGCGGACGATGTTGATGCATGGCCGGGCTTACCCCACGATTTTCTACGCTTTGGATTATCGTAGTGTATCCATTTTTCATCGCTAGTCACGATACAGTGCAAAAAACCTTTTTTTTTTACCGTTGAAGAAGTATTTCACACGTGAGAAAACGCCGTTCGACGTCTCTTGACTTCAAATACGACACCTAATGTCCTTGCTTCTGGATGATTCCTAACACTTTTAAACGTTTTAAAACTGTTGACTAATCTACTTGTAATATTTTTCTAAGTTCTGCTAGCGTCTGACAACGGACTTGATCGAGTAATTTTTCCAATTTTTTGTCTTTAAATTTTTTTGGTGCTCCAGAAAATTCTTTATCCTTAAGTTCAAAATCATTATTTTCAGAACATCGAAACCAGTCTCTGCTGTTGTATCCGACAGAGCATTGTCGCCGTAAGTATTAGGTTGCTGCAGATAAAATGGCCGATTTAGTAATAAATTTTTAAACAGCTGTAACTTTCTATAAGGACAATTTATTTATTCAAAATAAGTACCAATAGATACAACACACTTTTCCCAACGAGATACAAGTACATTTATTCCAGTTTTGTAGCTGTTTTAAACAGCTGTAACTTTTTATACAAACAATTTATTTAATCAAAATAGGTACCAATAGATGTAACACACTCTTCCCAACGAGATACAAGTACATTCATTCCAGTTTTGCAGAAGTCATAGTTTCTGGTTCGAAGAAACTCCTCAAAGGCATTTTTGACAGCAGCTTCATTATTAAATCTTTTTCCTGTCAAAAAGTGATCTAAATGTTTAAAGAAATAGTAATCTGCTGGTGAGAGGTCTGGTCAATATGGAGGGTGAGGAAGAGTCTCATAGCACGGTTTGTTTAATTTTCGGACCGTTGTTCTCGATACATAAGGTCGTGCGTTATCATGAAGCAGTATCACTCCATCCCTGTTGACAAGCCTAGGTCGTTGGACTATCAATTTCTGATGCATTCTATCCAGTTTAGCAGAGTATTTCTCAGCATTGATGGTTTCGCCAGGTTGCAGGAACGAATAGTGGATAACTCCAGCTACTGACCACCAAACAGTTACCATTATTTTCTTTGGATGCAGGCTTGGTTTCGGCATGTGTCTAGGCGCTTCATCGGCATCTAGCCATTGGGCCGATCGGCGACGATTATCGTATAAAATCCTCTTTTCATCCCAGGTCACAATTCGGTGCAAGAACAGTTCCTTTTTGTTGCGGGAGAAAAGAGAACTTGAAATCTCTATTCGACGCGTCATGTTTTGCTCGGTAAGATCATGCGGAACCCATTTGTCAAGCTTTTTCACTTTTCCAAGTTGTTGCAAGTGGCGGCAAACTATCGAATTGTGAACGCCTCATTTCTCGGCAAGATCCCTCATGTTTTGGCGGAGGTCAGATTCCACTAATGCACGCAGCTCGTCGTTATCGATCGATGGTCCTGGGTGTCTACGTGGCTCATTTCCAAGGTCCATATCTCCAGATCGAAATTTTTCGAACCATCGCCGAATGGTTCGTTCGCTAACTGTATCAGGCCCAAATGCGTTGTTGATATTCTTCGTTGCTTCCGTTGCGTTGTGCTCTAATTTAAATTCGTATAGTAAAAGTAGCCGTTTTTGATTCACTTCCATGTTCACTTTCTCTTTTTATTTTTTCGATCACTATGAAGTGCAAAACAGAAATGACTCCATAAACCAAGGTAGCAGTATTTATACTTCAATGTCATATCATTTGCGCCGCCTTGTGCCAACATAATACACTAAAATTGCAGCCAACTTTGTCATTGCTAAATCGATCATTTCATCTGCAGCAACCTAATATCAACAAAAATTCTGTGCGCTTTAGCCGCATATTTATTTTAAATAAAACAGTTGAATAAAATTCTCCCCAAATACGAGTACACTTTATTTGGCACAAAAGTAGACATTTTCAGACTCAATAAAAAATTACTTTGTTTACACTAAAGTGAATTATCATACATTGAAATTTAAGGTTTAGATACATTACTTCCTTGTAGGAGCGTCACCATTTGAAATTCCATGCACGGAGTACTCCTACTGCCATCTTTGAAGAAACAGCAAGAATTTATTCAAGGTCCTAATATGTATGTGTCTCTTTCTGTATTTATGGTTTAAGAGAAGCCGTAAAACTAATTAGCTATATTAGCTGCTGTAAAATATTTACCTACGTAACCCTGTATATTTGTATGTGTTTTAACACGATCACATGTCGATATTTCATTTGGGGCATTGCTTTCAATTTCAATCATATTTTTGACATTCGTAATTAAATTTTTATTTTCTAAAAAAATGGTTGTAGCTTTATCATAAAACAATATAGTACAAAATTAAAATATCAAAATTAATATATGAAAAATATATAATGATACACATATCTATTTCTGTGTTCGTACATATGAAATTGTATTCGAATCTGTACCGTACGTATGTATACGAGGGGCGTTTGAAAAGTTTGTGCCAAGTCCGAGAGATGGCACCACCGGCGCGTATCGAGGTCATGTTTAGTTAGTAGCATCTCTTGAATGAACACACACCAAGTTGCAGCCATATTGGTCTATTTCTTTGTGTTTGGCATTCGTGTGAATCAAGGAAGTCAAGTGATTTTCAAGAAATGGACGAAAAAGAATTTCGTGTGGTGATTAAACATTACTTTATGAAAGGCAAAACGCCTCAGGAGACTAAAGAGAAGCTTGATAAACATTATGGTGACTCTGCACCTTCGATTAGAACAGTTTATAAGTGGTTTCAAAATTTTCGGACTGACCATATGGGCACAAGTGACGCTGAACCTTCTAGACGGCCTGTGGAGGTTACGACTCCAGAAATCATTGATTAAATCCATAATATGGTGATGGATGACCTAGAAAAAGGTAAAACTATTACAGGTGCATATTATTTATCGTTATTGGACCGTTTGAAAACTAAGCTGCAAGAAAAACGCTCGCGATTGGCCTAAAAGAAAGTCCTTTTCCATTACGACAACGCACCAGCACACACCTCAGTAGTTGTGGTCGCAAAATTAATCGAAATAGGATTCCAACTCGTTTTACAACCCCCCTATTCTCCAAACTTGGCTTCCTCAGACTACTATTTGTTCCCCAATTTGAAGAAATGGCTGGCGGGACAAAGATTTTATTCAAACGAGGAGGTGATTGCAGACACTAATAGATATTTTGCAGACTTGGACAAATCCTATTATTCGGAAGGGATCAACAAACTAGAACATCGTTGGATGAAGTGTATAAGCCTAAAGAGAGACTATGTCGAAAAATAAAAAAGGTTTATCCCAAACACGTGAGCAGTTTTTATTTTTGTACGGACTTATCAAAATTTTACGTTTAAATATGTTCTTGATCATCTTTGAAATTTGACCTATTTGTACCATATCTCCCTGCCTTAAGTGGCTGGGTATGATATCTTCTTGCCTTAACTGGCTGGGTACATATCTCCACCTTCCCTCAAAGTCAAGGAAACGGTTAAACCCATGGTCATCATCAGGTTGCTGATAAAAGTTAATTCTTTATTGTTTCGCATTACCGTAACCGCCTTCAGAATAGTTCCATTATTTACGAATTTGACCCTTACCATATCTATTCGAGGTTAAATTTTAAAAATGATTAAGGACATATTCGAACGTAAAATTTTTTACTCTATTCATTTCCGGTTTTAAAAATAAGGGTTCCTATTTTAAAAAATCATTTTGACCTTCAAATGACCTTAAAGGTCCGATTTAAGGTCGAAGCCAGGTCTCTGCCGAATGGCCAAGGAAATTTCTCAAAAATTCGTATCAAAAGTTTTTCTCCAGGACTATTATTTTTTAAGTTATTTAGCTGTACTCGGACTTTTTAAGCACGCTGTATATTGTAACACAATATTCAACTTGAGCTCTTATAGTTTTCAGAACGAGTTTAATAGTACACAATATATGAATATGTATATTCATAAACTTATAAAATACAACCAAACTAAATCTCTTACAATATTCTTTTTAATATTGTATTTCTTCAACGCTGAAATCGCCATTCTTGAAACGTCGGAACCATTCCCTACATGATTTATTAGTTAGAGCTTTGTCACCATAAACTTCCACAAGCATTCGATGCGTTTCAGCTGCAATTTTCTTCCAATTAAAACAGAAAAGTAAAACTTTCCGCAAATGCTGCTTAGTTAACACAAAATTGGACATATTTAACACAGTTAAAAAAAAGATTTTTCATTGAAACTCGAAGCGATATGAACTGACTATTATTGACAGATGTCTAACCTCTCTGAAACTACCGACTTCAGCTGTTACTATTAAATATTCATAACAGCCAGAGCCATCTTTTGAAAACGGACCGAACTAATTTGTACTCCCAATATATATATACTAATATATATATATATATATACATACATATATATGTATATGAATCTAGTAAATTTATACTACCAAATATTTCTTGTTATATATTTATGCTATATATATTCAAATAATATTATAATAATTTTTGAAAAATTTTTAATAATTTTATTCTATTTGAAATTGCTAAAATTCGATTAAAATCATTTGAATATATTGCAATCACCCTATACGTATGTGCAATCAAATGTAGGTGCATTCAAAAGACTTGTGTCATAAAAAATTGTATTTTTATGATATTGCAATAAATATCGCATATATTGCAAGAATTTTCAATTATTTTGATAAATATCGTTTATACGTGCTTATCAATAATGTTTTGAAGTGTATGTATGTAGAAAAATCGACTAAAAACTATAAAATCTATACGATACAGTCAAAAGCCCGGTTTCATTAGTATATATATCTTGTCCTCGACCAAGCTCAATAACTCTGAATGTGTGCCAACTAAAAGTTGGCACCCGCAGAGGTGGCAGTAATCGGGAAAAGTACAATAAAAAAAAATAATAGATAATTAGGCGCATCCCTTATGCACAGATCATTCGAACAATTGCAAATAACAAAATAAGAAACAAGGGTGCCTTTTTTTCGGATTTCTTCTGAATCCAATAGTTACTTTAGAGTTATCTAGCCCAGATTTGGCTTAGGATTTGATGGATACAAAAGGTAGATTCGAAGGTCTATTAAAAGGAAGAAAGAAGGTGAACAAGTGCCAGTATCGGGTTATTTCCTGTGTTTTGTGTTTTTTTTTTTTTTCAATAAATTCTTTGTAAGTGAATAGTATTACGAGGTCTAGCTATTAAATAACGTGACTGCGCGCCCAGAGGGCGCCGTAGAGGGGTGGGGAAAAAAACGAGTAATGCGTTGGGTATCTAGATATCTTGTCTATGCACGTACCAAAACACGTTCTCGTCACTATTATTGTATTTGTGCAGTAGCGGTTTGAAACGAACGTGTTTTTTTCTCGTGCCGAAAACCATGTGTGATGAAAAACAGGAGCAACGTATCAATCTCAAATTTCTCGTTAAATTGAAAAAAACTACGACTAAGTGCTGTAAATTTTTGCAAGAGGCCTATGGGGACAATTCTCTATCTCGTGCGCATGTTTTTGAGTGGTGTGAGCGCTTCAGTGAGGGCCGAGTGAGCACTGAGGATGACCAACGCCCAGGTCGTCCTGTCACTGTTTCAACTCCGGAAACAGTGACCAAAATTAACCAAATTGTGCGTGCAGATCGTCGAATGAGCATCCGGATGATTGCGGAGGCTGTAAACGCCGATAAAGATACGGCTAGACAAATTTTACTCGAGGAACTACACATGACAAAAGTCTGTGCGAAGTTGGTGCCAAAAAACCTGACTCCTGACCAAAAGCTCTTGCGTCAACAGGTCTGCTTAGATTTCTTTGAAAGGTTACAAAAAGATTCCGGACTGATAAAAAACATTATTACTTGCGACGAAACGTGGATTTTTCAATACGATGTTGAAACAAAGCGGCAATTGATGCATTGGAAGACGCCTGAATCACCCAGAATCAAAAAAGCAAAGATGTCCAAATCAAAATTCAAGGGAATGTTGATCGTTTTTTTCGAGATTAACGGTATCGTGATGACTGAATGGGTTCCAGAGGGTCAGACTGTCAACCAGACTTACTATTTGTCAGTTTTGGCAACACTGCGAAAGCGAGTTCGTAAGAAACGGCCCGAGTTGTGGAAGAACAACTCGTGGATTTTGCACCAGGACAACGCACCTGCCCATAACGTGCTATCTGTGAAGCAGTATTTGGCCAGTAAGCGCACTTCAGTGCTCGAACACGCGCCGTACTCGCCAGATTTGGCACCGTGCGACTTTTTTTTGTTTCCGAAGATAAAATCTGCTTTGAAAGGGACCCGATTTGAGTCGATGGAAGTGGTAAAGCAAAAAACGGCAGAGCTCTTAAAGGCCCTCACCAAAGAAGACTTCCAGCACTGCTTCGATCAATGGAAAAAACGTATGGAAAGGTGTGTGGCGAGGGAAGGGGAGTATATTGAAGGAGAGCATTCGAATGTAGAATAATTTTTATAATAAAATCCTTTTTCATAACCAGTCTCGTTATTTAATAGCCAAACCTCGTATATTATGTATTTCACGTTCTCGCTTGCTCGTTTGTCTTCTTTTATTAAGAATTTTAGCGCCGTGAGGGCTTGCTACGTCCAAAGATGTGCGAGCAGTTCACAGTAATTTCGATCTGTCCAACGGATTGTTCAGCGGTGAAATGAGCAGCGTATTTAATGTTTAAATTTATTGGATTGGTTTCCTTTGTTTTAAATAATACGTTACATGTCAGTAATTGTGTTATGATTATTTTATTATTTTATTTTTTTTTGTACGGAGACTAGACTGCCAACGTGTAGTTAAATATTTAATGTCGAGAAAATTCTCCATCACGATTTTTATCAATTATTTTGAACTATTATATATCTGATTATGTAAGATATCATTAGAATATGAAATTATGATATAATATTTTTATAACAATTAGATAATTAATTGTTTATTCTATTTAAAAATTAAATAGATAAAGCATTTACTATTTACTTTTTGTAATGATAAATTACAAATATTAAAAAAAAAATGTATGACAATGAAAATTGTCATATTATTCTTTATAAATTAGAATTTATATAATACATTTACTTGAATTTAATTATGAAAAAAATAATTTTATGTAACTATTGATAAAATATGAGTTAGAGGTGCTATATATAACTAAATTATTATATTGTACAACTTGTGACACGTAGCCCTGGAAGATTAGGCCACCTGCATGCAGTCGATATACGAATTTGCGGCGCAGCTGTACGCAACGCCATCGATTACCGATTAGATAGCAGAGCGCGTTAAACGATAGTAGCGACGCAAAATGGGGACAAGCGGGGACTTCTTCTTCTTGTTTCCCGCCTTGTTGAGGACACGTAGAGAATTCAAGTTTCAAACTTTTTTTGCGTTTTGTCAAAAGAAATTCAGCGTTTTCAATCGAGTTAGTAAGTCCAATCTCATGTAACACATCGTTCAATAAGTCCCGAGACTAACCTAGAGATGGTGCTAGTAGTACCAAACTGGCCACGTTTCCATAGAGTGCGAACCTTCACATGAAACGCGTAAAAATTTCACGTAGATCGAATCACAGACAGCAGAGTTATCGAGGTTAGAGTAAAGTCACTTTGTAATTTGTTTGAAAAATGGAAAAAAGCGAGTTTCGCGTGTTGATAAAACATTGTTTTTTAATGGGTAAAAACACCGTAGAAGCCCAGCAATGGCTTGGAAAACATTACCCGGACTCCTCTCTATCCAAACCAACGATTTGTCGTTGGTATGCTGAGTTTAAACATGGTCATACGGACACAAACGATGCGGAACGTTCGGGTAGGCCATTGGAAGCCGTTACACAGGAAAATGTTAGTAAAGTGTTGAAAATTGTAATGAAAAATCTCAAAGTGAAGGTCCGTGAGATTGCAGAAATAACACAGATATCATCTGGGAGCGTATTTACAATCCTTCATGGAAAATTGAGCATGAAAAAGGTTTTTTCCAAGTGGGTGCCGCCATTGCTTTCAGTGGAACAAAAACAGCAACGAGTCGACGATTCAGAGAGCTGTTTATCGCTATTTACTCGCAATAAAAAGGATTTTCTACGTCGATACGTGACCATGGATGAAACGTGGATACATCATTTCACTCTGGAGTCAAATCGGCAATCATCTGAGTGGCGGATGGCTGGCGAAAGCCGCCCAAAGCGTCCATAAACGCAGCAGTCTGCTGGCAAAGTCATGGCGTCTGTTTTTTGGGATACACATGGCGTGATTTTCATTAACTACCTGGAAAAAGGTAAATCGATCAACAGTGATTATTATATTCACTTTTTGGTACGTTTGAAGGAGGAGATCGCAGCAAAACGACCGCACATGAAGAAGAAAAAATCCTTTTTACCAAGACAATGCACCATGCCACAGGTCCATGAAAACAATGGCAAAATTGAACGAATTGGGCTTTAATTTGCTTTCCCACCCCCCGTATTCGCCAGATTCAGCCCCCAGCGACTACTGGCTCTTTGCTGATCTTAAAAAAATGCTCCAGGGAAAAAAATTTGGCTCGAATGAGGAGGTCATTGCCGAAACTGAAGCCTATTTTGAAGCAAAGGATAAATCCTTCTATAAACATGGTATAGAAATGTTGGAAAGGCGTTGGAAAGATTTTATCACTCTAAAAGGAGATTATATTAATGAATGAAATGATTTTTGAAAAAAAATGTTGTTCTTGTTGTTAGTCTCGGGACTTATTGAACGATGTGCTATGTCCGCAAGTTACGCCCGTCGCGCACTTATATTAATTTGGTTAGCGGTAATATCTATTCATTGCGGTGAGTGAGAGGTAAGCTCTTTGCACACATATTTAGTAGTAAGTGTGTGCTCGTGCGAGCAAGGTTACACGCGCGTAACCTGGTTGGCCGCAAGAGGCCGCGACCAGCCAGTCGAGCAGTCTGTGAGTCTTAAGGCTGGCTTACAAGTCTTGCTACGTAAATATAGTGAAGCAAGTGGGAAACATGCTTGTGCAAGGCGTGTTCCGCAATAAATAATTGCTTGTAGATAAAATTAAACTTTATAACCCACGGGGAAGGGCACTAAGCCGTTGAATTATTTTTTTGTAAAAATTTCATTTAATATTTTGGGTTCGATAAATGCTAACGGCGCATTTTGCATTATTTCTCCTTTCATGTTCCCATTTCCCATTACCACCGACTCCGCAGACGTGTCAACCTTTACTTGACTCGCATACTAAGCAGCTGAGCCCGGCTGAGGACATTGCCGACCAAGGGCCTTAGAGTAAGGTCTCACACATTATAGAAAGTAGGATCCGAGGAGAATCCTACATTGAATATGGTTTGGCATTGTACAATAGTGTCACTAAACGGCAGCTAAAATTCATCGGCATTCGAGGCCGCTTCGAGGAAGTTCTCGCTGAAGCAGTACGCACGTGCGTAGAAGAGTCCCGCACGTGCCGACAACACCTAACACCTATAACTCCATTACAACTGGCGCCTAAAACGTGTAGGTAGGATTGGGACAAACGCAAAGCGTGCGCAAAAGGTGCAGCTGAGGTGTATGCACACAAGGGTATACGTTGGTAACTAGGTGCTTGATAAAGTTGTCCCTGGTGTGGCAAAAAGACCTTAACAATTAGGTGTGCAACTAAGTTCCCGCTGTTTGTCAATAGATGGCTCCAGCAGTAAGTGCTCGTCGATTTCGACATCCAAAACGTCACGAAGCAAACTTAGACACATGGTAAGCAAATTGCTTTGACACATTCGTGATTTTGTTTTGGTTTCACATACTTTTGGCTGTGTAACAATGTTTCATTTTGTGCCAGATAATCGTCATTTGCGTGAAGAGTTGCTTTTCTTTTTTCATTAAAAAAAAACGGCGGCTCAAGCACATTGGGAGCTCCAAAACGTTTACGGAGATACTTCTTAAAGTGAAACAACGTAACGTGATTGATTCTGTCGCCTCAAATACGGTCATTTCGATATTGACGACCGTCCTCTTGAAGGAAAGCCAAAAACCTTCAGAGACGCTGAATAAGAGGCATTGCTTGACGCGAGTCCATGCCAAATTAAAAACAAGCTTGCTCTAGTATTAGAAGTTACCCGTCAAGCCATTTCCAAGCGATTGCATGCGTTGAAAATGATTCAAAAGCAGTTAAATTGGATTGAGCGTCGTTTTTTCGCTTGTGAACAACTACTCCAACGACGAAAAAGGAAGGGTTTTCTTTATTGCATCGTGACAGGTACTAAAAAATAGATTTATTACAGCAACCCAAAGAGAAATAAGTCATGAGGACTCTTCGGTCATGCTTCTAATTTTTTCACGCCGTCAGCTTGGTCAAATATTTACGCTACAAAGATTATGCTGTGTATTTGGTGGGACCAAGTCGGTGTTATTTATTATCAGTTGTTGAAACCAAACGCAACCATTTCAAGGTAACGATATCAGATTCAATCGATGCGATTGAACCAAGCACTACGCAAAAAACTCACGTTGCCAAACCCGTTAAAACCTATTCGGAAACGTTCAAATGGGAAGTCTTACCCCACCTGACATATTCTCTAAATATTGCACCGTTCGATTATTACTTGCTTCGTTCGATGGCACATGGTCTGACTGATCAGCAATTCCGCTCATATAAAGATATAAAAAATTGGCTTGATTCGTGGACAACTTCAAAAGACGAACACTTCTACCGTAATGGTATTCGAGCTTTACCAGAAATATAGGAAAAAGTTATAGCTAGCGATGAAAAATATTTCGTATGATTTATATTTAACCATTGTTTTACAATAAAGTTGCATTTTCATTAAGAAAAACTACGAGAACTTAGTTGCACACCCACTAAAAGTAAAGTTAGAAGAGCTGTGAGGCCTAACTTAACTAATAATTAAGTCTTGATTTTGTATTTTATTTATTTAAATGAATAAGTCAGAGAAATTCACCCTTTCCTTCCCATAGCCACGCATGTGCAAGTTGCGATAAAGTGAGTAGTAAGACATGGTGAATCCCTCCTAAGTATTTAAATACTGTATACGTAATTCGTTAAGTTTTTTAGTCATTATAAGCCACGACATGTAGTTATAGTGTTAGGTAGTCAGGCGAGGAGATAAAGGATCACTGAAATAATTTGGAAAAAGAAACTAAATAATTTTTATTTAATTTAACAATTGTGCGATCTTTCCTCTTCTCCCCCGTTCACCGCTAAGCGAGCTATAAAACGCGTGAACACATGCCAGAGACACTTAAGAAACGGCGCCACCGTTTCTCGTCCATTCGATCTAAATCAATAATCAAGCAACAAACTGTATTAACTACAACAGTTCAGCTTAAAAGTTTGTAAGCTAATATAGTAAAACATATTTTTTTAGTAAAATTTGATTTTATTATTCAATATAGTTACCTTCGAGGGCGATACAATCATTATAGCGGTCATATAATTTTCTGATACCATTTTTATAGTACGATTTCTCTTCAGCCTCAAAATAGGCCTCAGTTTCGGCGATTACCTCTTCATTAGTGCTAAATTTTTTCCAGCGAACATTCTTTCGAGGTCTGCATACAGGGAAAAGTTACTGGGAGTAAGATCTGGAGAATACAGTGAATGGGGAAGCAATTCGTAGCCAAATCCATGCAATTTTGCTATCGTTTTCATTAATTTGTGACACGGTTCATTGTCTTGATAAAACAGCACTTTCTTCTTCTTCAATCGGGCCCTTTTTTCGTGATTGCATCCTTTAAACGCCCCAACAATGCTATGTAATGATCGCTGTTGATGGTCTAGCCCTTCTAGAGGTAGTCAATGAATATGATACCAGGCGCATCATAGAATACTAATGCCATAACCCTGCCAGCCAACTTTGCGTCTTTACACACTTTGGATTCGGTTCATCGCGTACAGTCCACTCGGTTGACTGTCGATTGGACTCTGGAGTGTAGCGATGGAGCCGTGTTTCATCCATTGTCATGTATCGTCTGAAACATTCGTCTTTATTATGGTTGTATATCGCTAAACGTTGCTTCGAATCATCGACATCTTTTGTCGTTCCTTTTAATCGATTGTGAGTCCACGCGGCACCCACTTTGCACACAGCTTTTGCATGTCCAAATATTCATGCACGATGTGTCCAACATGTTCCTTTGATATCTTTAGAGTCTCAGCTATCTCGATCAACTTTACTTTACGATCATTCAAATGATTTTGTGAAATTTTTTGATATTTTCGTCGTTAACAGCCTCTTTCAGACGTCCACTGCGTGCATCGTTTTCGACGCTTATTTGGCCTCGTTTAAGTTCAGCAAACCACTTCTCAACAGTTGATTTCCCTAGTGCAGAGTCCGAATAATGTTTATCAAGCCAAGTCTTGGCTTTAACAGTATTTTTTTCCACCAAAAAGTAATGTTTCATCAACACACAATTCTTTTTTAACCATTTTTTTTACAATAGCAAAAGTTGCTTCACTCACAATGTTATATCTCACAAATTAATTGTCCGAAAGTTGTCAAATTTAGACACGTATCGTTTAAAGGTTTATACTAAAAATTATATGGATTTAATTTTAGTAATGCTATGTCAGCCTACGAACTTTTCAGCCGATCTGTTATATTAGGTCATTAAGTATGAAATGTAAAATTACCTAAAGCCTCAAGTTTGATACCAGAAGTCTCCGATATTTCACTTCGATCATCCTTTATTTTTTTTCGAATTGAGAAGATACGCCATCTGGCTTTCCGATGCACTCTTTCCGAGACAAGCTGAAATGTTAACGAAGTGTTTGGCAAGGAAGCAGCTAACGAACGTACAGTACGTCGATGGTTCGAAAAATTCCGATTTAGAGATTTTGATCTTCAAAATGAACCACGCGGGAGGCCTAAGAGCAAGGTGTATGGAAACCAACTGAATGCTGTAGTAGAAGCAAATTCATCTATAACGACGCGTGAACTAGCAGCACGGTTTGAAGTTACTATCCCAACAATATTGTCATCTGAAAGCAATCGGAAAAGTAAAGAAGCTGGATAGGTGGGTTCCGCATGAGTTGAGCGAGCGTCAGCAACAGAACCGCTTTGAGGCTTGCTGTTCTTAGGCATCAAGACTAAAAGGCGATCCATTTTTGCACCAGATAGTCACGTGCGATGAAAAGTGGATACTTTTCGATAATCGCAAGCGTTCTGCACAATAGTTGGACAAAAATGAAGCGCCAAAATACACCCCAAAGCCGAGTGTACACCAAAAATAACTAATGGTGTCTGTTTGGTGGTCTAGCGCGGGTGTTATACACTATAGTTTTATGAGACCTGGGCAATCGATAACGGCGGATCTCTATTGTGAACAGTTAGAAGAAATAATGAGGCAGCTGCAAATTAAGCAGCCGAGATTGGTCAACAGGGACAGACCAATCCTCCTGCAGGACAACGCTCGACCACTCGTTGCAAGATCGACGTTACTTAAACTACAAGAACTGGACCTAGAAACCCTTTATCATCCACCGTACTCGCCAGATCTCGCGCCAACCGATTACCATTTTTTCCGAGCTTTGGACAATTTTTTGCAAGGAAAAATATTTAATTCCCAACATGCGGTGGAAAATGCCTTTCGGGATTTCATCACCAGCTGCTCTCCAGATTTTTTCGCTAGCGGTATTAATAAGCTATCGTTAAAATGGCAACGCTGTATTGATAGTTTAGGTGCATATTTTGATTAATTATATTATTTCTTGCCCGAGATATAATAAACCAAACTTTCGGTCTCAAATTGGACGTTTCATACTTAAGAACTAATATAATAAACTAGATGGCACCAATCGAAGTACCGTCACGGTCAAAGTGACTTTTGCACGTCCTTGTGCGATGATTAAGCTTGGGCAGAATCTGAGAAAAACCAACACAAATCGTTTTAAGCACTATTATTATTCTATGATTATATAAATTTTTATTTTTCTTGATTTTTCAACATACTATAATCCCACTCAAGACTAATACATTTTTCATAACTGAGCTCAAATGCAGTGATACCATTTTTATAGTGCGATATGCCAAGTCCCTCAGAATACTCATTTACGGTATCGATGGCTTCCTTGTCGCTATAAAATTTTTAACCTCTGAGCTATTTTTTCAAGGTTAAGAAACAAATTATAATTGCTAGAGGATACATCTGCTAAATATAATGGTTAAGGTAGCCATTGCATCAACCGACAAATAGGCAGGTGCGTTGTCATGGTAGAAGAAGATTTTTCTTTACCAAGCGAGGTCGTATGTTTTTCATTTCGTCCTTCAAACGCTGCAATAATTCTGCGTAATATTGACCAGTGAAGGTTTTACCCTTTTTAAGGTAATCCAAGTTTTATGAAAAATTATCATACGTACAAGATCTTATAAACTAGCTATATCAAATTTTAAATTAATACTATTCTTAGCTTCTGAGACAATCAAAATTTCAAGATCGAAAAATAGTACTGAAGTTATTTTTATATGAGTCGGTCACTATAGATTTGGCAACGTCAACAAATGAGAAAGAAAAAATGATTTCGTTACATTTTTATTTTTTTAACAGAATCTTTGTTTTTCAAGATGTATTGTTAACCATTATATTTATCAATTAAACTTTTGTGGTTATACAGTCCGCCCTCTAAGTAATTCGCACCTTCCTCAGGCTGAGGTTCTCCTACTGCTCGATTGTGAGTTTCGACGACGCGGGTTCGTTTTAATATTTTATAACAGGAGAAATTTCGCTTCTCTCTCTCTTTCTGTCTCTGTCTCTGTCTCTCTCTGTCTCTGTCTCTGTCTCTGTCTCTGTCTCTCTTTCTGTATCTGTCTCTCTCTCAGTCTCTGTCTCTGTCTCTTTCTCTCTCTCTCTCAAATTGGCAATGGATTACATGTCCACGTATTCAGCATAGGATAAAAATCCCCGCCCTAACTTACTCTCTACGAATTTCTTAATAATCATAATAAATTAGACTGACAAATTACATTCTCTCAGCTTTTTAAAACAAAATGTTAAGTATATCGAGACATGTTTTCAGTAGTACGGAGTTGCCACGTATTCTTGACAATCATCTGTGATTTGAATAAATGGTTAAACATTTTTCAGTTCGTTCTATATTATTTTTTTAAATGTCTTATAATAATATATTGAGAATCATATATTATTATAAAATATATACGCAATATTGAGAATAATAAACTATTTTTGAGTTCATAAACTTCGTAAATTTATTTATTTTATTTTAGTTTCTGTATTTAAGACTGTGATTTTCACTGCTTAACCCATTTCGGCCCAGAATGCCACTCGGGACATATCGCTCTTCGAGGCTCTATAACAAAGACTATTTGCGTTAAAACAAATTCAGAAATACATATTCTTATAGTTTAAGGTCTGCCCTTTTCGATGATGAACTCAAAATTTCTCTAAAATGTTATTAACTATAAGAAAATTCAGTTTTAACAAAAGAAATAATGATTTTTTTACACTTTCTTTTTTTTCAAATTGAATTTTAAAGGTGTTTCCGGTCTGCAATGTACCTGGAACCTTAATAACCCGTGGAATAAATATCTAAGCATTAAAAATACGTGATTTAGATATCGATTTTTTGCCTTAGTGTTTTCAAAATGGCGTCTGGAATGCAAAATTTTTTTTTATACATTCATTAACTTTTTTCTCGAAAAATATGAACTTACAGGAAAAATCACCAGGAATAAGAAGTTCTTAGAATCGCTCAAAGAATGCACTGGAATTTTTTCAAAGAGTTTTGAGCAACTTAGACATTTTGAAACCTGGTGTGCGAATACTACAAACTTATACGATACAATACTATTTTGATATTTCAGAAACAGGTTAATTAAAAAAAAAATGATTGATAATAAACTTAAAAAAAAAATCATAAGACTCTCATACTATAAGGAAACAAACCAAATAGTTTCTTTATTTCTATGTACGATAAGAAAGCGTCCGTTTTTAAAATTTCGTGACCCCTTAAAATTATCTTACTTTTCTCGTTTCATTTTAATTTTTTTTTTGTAAATTCAAAAACTAGCATCATTAAATTTTTTCTTGAAAAATTTTATTTTCTACTTGAGTTTCTTAAATGTAATACAAAGAAAAACTTTTTAAGCTAGAAGGTAGAGATATCTATTACAAAACTTGAAAAATTTTTCGATTCGTACTAAACTTATTTTTTAATTGATAATTAATTCCAATTGAAACATATATGTCAACAAATTTTCATACTAATTTATGTTAAATATTTTTGCACAGATACTTTTTTAACAAATTCAAAGCATTAAAATTAAATTTTCACACAAAATACAAGAAATATCAATAACTATTCGAAATATATTTTTATTAATTAATAAACCTACTTTGTTGACAAGATATTTAGCTGCTTCTTCAATATTTATATTCTCCTTAGCGGATGTTTCGAACCAACCAGCAAAATCTTTTTCTTGACAGTATTCATCCATCTTACTCGTATTGTTTACAAATCCTTCTTTTGATTGATCACATTTGTTTGCCAATAGCACACAAGGAATTGGAGATCCATCTGATAATTGCACTTTAGAATCTAAGTCTTGTTTCCATTTTATTACTGCATCTAATGTTGCACTTCGTGTTACATCAAAAACTATAAAGGCACCAACAGCTTCTTTGTAATAAACTCGCGTCATATTACCAAATCGTTCTTGACCTACAAATCATGGTTTCAAATTACATTTAAATTAAATTAAAATACTCCACAAATTAATGTAAACAATAAAAATTTCAGAAGAAACAAAATGAAAGAAAGAGTTGCAAGATATTTAATTAATTTTTTTATTCTACTCTAGTTTTGACAGTGCCGCGGGAAAGACAGACGAGACTTATACATATTCATTTCAGCCTTGAGATAAAATCTTGTCTGGTTGAATTTTAAATACATGTAAAATAGCAAAATAAAAATAACGTGTTTTAATTTAATAAAAGTAAGAAATAAAATTAAAAAGAATGTAGAATAGTTAATAGTTATGCTATGTGAGTAATAATAGATAATATATGAGATTGTAATATTTGTAATATGCTAAACATATCAAACAAATTAACGAATTAATATGGTATAATAACCCTACTAGAAATAGCCGATTAAAATCCATTGGAATCAGTAGAAATTGAATTGATTTCAACGGAATTTAATTTAACCAGTTGTCATTAGTGAAAAAGTTTATACAGTTTGTAACGATTTGAATTGATTTTAATCAAATCTAATTTTTAATTAAGATGAATTAGCAATTTACCTATTAAATCTTATTGACTATAATAAACTCTTATAACTAAACTTCAAAACTGATTGATTTTAATGAACGTTTTCTTAATATGAATTTATTGAATTTCAAGAAACTTATTCTTTAATTCTTTTTGATGAAAGTTTCCCCAATATAAATTTAATAGATTTTAATAAACGTTTTCTCAATGTGGATTCAAGAGATTTCCATAAACTTAATCTTTAATTAATTTTAATAAACATATTTTTAATATGAATTCAATAGATTTGAATAAATTTAATCTTGAATTAATTTTAATGAGCATTTTTTTAATACAAATTTATCCACTAGAGGATGAATACTTTTATCATCATTCTCGCAATAGGCTGGATTTTTCTTCGATTAGTACATAACATAAGAACACTGAAGTTATCTACGAGGTCTGACTATTAAATAACGAGACTGCGCGCCTAGAGGGCGCCGTAGAGGGGTGGGGAAAAAAACGAGTAGTGCGTTGGGTATCTAGATATCTTGTCTATGCACGTACCAAAACACGTTCTTGTCACTATTATTGTATTTGTGCAGTAGCGGTTTGTAACGAACGTGTTTTTTTCTCGTGCCGAAAACCATGTGTGACGAAAAACAGGAGCAACGTATCAATCTCAAATTTCTCGTTAAATTGAAAAAAACTCCGACTGAGTGCTGTAAATTGTTGCAAGAGGCCTATGATGACAATTCTCTATCTCGTGCGCGTGTTTTTGAGTGGTGTAAGCGCTTCAGTGAGGGCCGAGTGAGCACTGAAGATGACCAACCAAATTCAAGGCAATGTTGATCGTTTTTTTTGACATTAACGGTATCGTGATGACTGAATGGGTTCCAGAGGGTCAGACTGTCAACCAGACTTACTATTTGTCAGTTTTGGCAACACTGCGAGAACGAGTTCGTAAGAAACGGCCCGAGTTGTGGAAGAACAACTCGTGGATTTTGCACCAGGACAACGCACCTGCCCATAACGCGCTATCTGTGAAGCAGTATTTGGCCGGTAAGCGCACTCCAGTGCTCGAACACGCGCCGTACTCGCCAGATTTGGCATCGTGCTACTTTTTTTTGTTTCCGAAGATGAAATCTGCTTTGAAAGGGACCTGATTTGAGTCGATGAAAGCGGTAAAGCAAAAAACGGCAGAGCTCCTAAAGGCCCTTACCAAAGAAGACTTTCAGCACTGCTTCGATCAATGGAAAAAACGTATGGAAAGGTGTGTGGCGAGGAAAGGGGAGTATATTGAAGGGGAGCATTCGAATGTAGAATAATTTTTAAAATAAAACCCTTTTTTGTAACCAGTCTCGTTATCTAATAGCCAGACCTCGTACTATTGTGGCCATCTATTATGAGTGTATCGTGCATGGTGATGGATTAAAATGATGTTACGTCCTAGGGGATAACGCAACGACAGAAAAACTTTTTCAACTAAGTTTTAAATTGAATAATCAAAAAAGTTTTAATTCCCTATTTCGGTCAACCGTAGCTGCCGAGGACGGGAGGCAATAAATATATATATACTAGCGCAGGTAGAAGAAGAGAGACAGAGAACTGGAGTCAGCGTGCGAGAGCGAGAGAGAGAGAGAAAGAGAGAGAGATATGTATGTATATATTCTATACGTATGCCTGATTTGTCTACGTGCACTCTATGAGGACCAGAGAGACGTATCGCATGAGTAATGCAGTTCAGGCGAGAGGAGTTGAGAGATTCAGAGAGAGACAGAGAGATATTCTTACGTTGTTTGAGTGCGCTGGTGTCGCTGGCGGAGGCTGGCTAGCTGGCTAGCTTGGCTGCTGCTTGGCGGGAATGAGGAGGAAATTTAAATGGTTGACTTCCAGAATTTTGTAAAAATGTCTGTTTATTTATTATACTTTGAACTGGCGGGTGGCTTAATCCAGTTACAATTTCTGCATTTGCCAAACACACTCACACACTTCGTACTTTATACTTATTAATTCGCGTTAGTATATAGTAAAACTGGCAGAGTTTCCGGGTACGAGAATAATGTAAGAAAAGACTACTGACTGTGTAGCAACCGGCAGAGCCTTCGCGCACGACAACGTTTTCGGAAAAAGACTGGTCCTCTCGGCGCATCGTCCAAACCCTTTATATAAGCCAAAAACTAGACGTGCACCTTTGTTCCTTATCAAAAAAGGGATGGTCCGAAAGTAGGACACAAGTGTTCTTAGTCATGATTCATATACGCATACTCGGTTACTCTTTCCGCATCAGTGCTTCCGTACCTTGATGTTATCGCTGTTGCGGTAGCGCTTTTCATAGGGAAAAAGGAAGGAAATAAAAAAAAACTAAAAAAGGTAAAATGTAAAATAAGAAAAAAAGAAAAAAGGTAAAAGATGCACAGATGGTACCGTCTGAGCTCGCGGTGTGGCGTCGCAGCGGGTAGTAGAAAAACAAAATAAAAAAGAAAAATACAGCTTCGCGTCATAGCACGACGTGACAATAAAAACGTTTTTAGCAGATTTACTAAGTATAGAAATAGAAATACAATTTATACCAATAGAATACTTCTATTAACTTCAATTGAAATTTCAATTTGAATGTGAAAATTAGTAATTAAATATAATATACTTATTCAAAATTGATTGAAATGCCACTCATATCAATAAAATATGAATCGAATAATTTAATGAAATTTAATTTATTTTAATGGTTTCTCCATTTAAATTTAGTAATTTTAATAGATTTCGAAGGACTTTAATCAATTTCAACTATTTTTACCATGTATTTTGATTGATTTCAATGAATCCTACACTTCCAGGCTAATTAAATTGAATGAATTTTCATAGACATTTTCGTTTCAATTGTTTTAAATGTGACTTTTCTCAATAAAAAAGGACATTTGAAATCAATTGAAATTTTTCAATGAATTCCAATTGAAATTTTCTAGCACGAAAATGACTAAAATTAATGACTATACACAGAGAAACATCCATTGTTAAAATAACTAATATCGGATAACTATTATGAATTGAAATTTTTTTCTAAAATTGTACATAAACCAATATTGAATAGTCTTCATTACTATATCGACATAGTTGAAAATTTTAGTTAAATGAATAACTCTAGTGTTGTAAACTTAATTATCAACTAATTGATATAACTAACAAATAGTTAATTTTACTATTTTTAGTAATCAATGTAATTAAAATAATTTTTACTTATACAAACAAAAATAAGATTTTATTTGACAATTTTTTTTTTTTTTGGATAAAAACTGCAAGTTTTTTCTCTTTTTTAATTAAATCTACTACTTTAGCGTAATAAACTCCATTATAATTTTGTATTTGCAATAACTATTATTAATTCCAAGAACTATTTCCAAATGTTATCTTGACATTACATTTTATTTGCATTAACCAGTAGAAAATTGTAATTGTTATTGAGTGTACAACTTTGCTTCCGCCGTTTTTTTCCGAAATTCGAGGCTTTATTGTAAAAAACTGGTTATACATTTATGATTTAAAGTATTGTCCATCGCTACCCACTACTTGCTCCCATCTTTCGGGCAGTATACGAATCCCGCGTTAAAAAAAACTGGTCATCTTTTGAATCGATCCACGAATCGATCCAATTTTTTACTTCTTCATAAGACCGGAAGTGCTGGTCAGCCAGGCCATGTGCCGCTGATCGAAACCAATGATAGACCGAGGGAGCAACGTCTGGAGAATACGGCGGGTGGGGTAGGACTTCCCATTTCAAAGTTTCCAAGTATGTCTTAACCACTTTCCCAACATGGGGTCGAGCATTGTCATGCTGTAAAATCACTTTATCATGTCTTTCGTTGTATTGCGACCGTTTGTCTTTTGATGCTCGGCTTAAACGCATTAATTGCGTTCGATAACGATCGCTTGTGATTGTTTCAGTCGGTTTTAACAACTCATAATACACTACGCCGAGCTGGTCCAACCAAATACTGAGCATGACCTTGGAACCGTGAATTTTCGGTTTGGCCGTCGACGTGGAAGCATGGCCGGAATATCCCCATGATTTTCTGCGCTTGGAATTATCGTAGTGAACCCATTTTTTGTCCCCAGTCACAATGCGATGCATAAATCCCTTCCGTCTTTGCCTTGCAAGCAGCTGTTCACAAAAACACAAACGCCGTTCAACATCTCTTGGCTTCAACTCGTACGGCACCCAATTTTCTTGTTTCTGAATCATTTTATGACTCTCAGGCGTTTTGAAATGGCTTGTTGCGTCAACTCCTAATGATCCTACCAATTCTTGTTGCGTTTGACACGAGTCTTGATCAAGTAATGCCTCCAATTCTGCATCTTCGAAAACCTTCTTTCTTCCACCGCCATGCTAGTCTTCGACGTTAAAATCACCGTTCTTGAAGCGTGGAAACTACTCTCGGCACGCTCTTTCACTAATAGCGGCCTTAGATATTTGAGAGCATTCGATGAGCCTTAGTCGCAGATTTCTTCATATTAAAGCGAAAAATTAAAACCTCCCGCAAATGACGAGAATTTGGCTCGTAAGCTGACATGTTTAATCGAGAATAACTTTATGATGCAGACACAAATCGACTAATATTTCGATGGCGTTATGTTTACAAATACCTAAGCTTATTGAATGATATCTATGATCTATTTATTTCAACTACCACTTACCGCTACAGCCATCTATTGCAAAACGGCGGAAGCAAGGTTGTACACCCAATATTATATAATAGTTACGTATTTGAGTTAAATTTACTACTTAGCAGTAGTAAACTTCATTGTTATTTTGGATTTCAGACAAGTTATATCTTATATACCGTAAACTGTTTTTAAACGTTGTCTTGACTATATTTTAGTTTTATTAACTAGCGAAAGGTAGTCATTTGTACCACATTATAATGAAATAATAACACATTGTTCAATAACTCCCAAAACTAACAACTAAAACAACATTTTTTTTCAAAAATCATTTTTATTCATCAATATAATCTTCTTTTAGAGTGATACAATATTTCCAACGCCTTTCCAACATTTCTATACCATGTTTATAGAAGGATTTATCCTTTGCTTTAAAATAGGCTTCAGTTTCGGCAATAACCTCCTCATTCAAGCCAAATTTTTTTCCCTGGAGCATTTTTTTGAGATCAGAAAAGAGCCAGTAGTCGCTGGGGGCTAAATCTGGCGAATACGGGGGATGGGAAAGCAAATCGAAGCCCCATTCGTTCAATTTTGCCATTGTTTTCATAGGCTTGTGGCATGGTGCATTGTCTTGGTGAAAAAGGATTTTTTTCTTCTTCATGTGCGGTCGTTTTGCTGCAATCTCCTCCTTCAAACGTACCAACAAGTCAATCTAATAATCACTGTTGATCGATTTACCTTTTTTCAAGTAGTCAATGAAAATCACGCCATGTGTATCCCAAAAAACAGACGCCATGACTTTGCCAGCAGACGGCTGCGTTTTTGGACGCTTTGGGCGGCTTTCGCCAGCCATGCGCCACTCAGATGATTGCCGATTCGACTCCGGAGTGCAATGATGTATCCATGTTTTATCCATGGTCACGTATCGACGCAGAAAATCCTTTTTATTGCGAGTAAATAGCGATAAACAGGTCTCTGAATCGTCGACTTTTTGCTGTTTTTGTTCCACTGAAAGCAATCGCGGCACCCACTTGGAAAAAACCTTTTTCATGCTCAATTTTTCATGAAGGATTGTAAATACGCTTCCAGATGATATCTGTGTCATTTTTGCAATCTCACGGACCTTTACTTTGCGATTTTTCATTACAATTTTTAACATTTCACTCACATTTTCCTGTGTAACGGCTTCCAATGGCCTATCCAAACGTTCCGCATTGTTTGTGTCCGTACGACCACGTTTCAACTCAGCATACCAACGACAAATCGTTGGTTTGGATAGAGAGCAGTCCGAATAATGTTTTTCAAGCCATTGCTGGGCTTCTACGGTGTTTTAACCCATTAAAAAACAATGTTTTATCAACACGCGAAACTCGCTTTTTTCCATTTTTCAAACAAATTACAAAGTGACTTTACTCTAACCTCGATAACTCTGCTGTCTGTGATCTGATCGACGTGAAATTTTTACACGTTTTATGTAAAGGTTTGCACTCTATGGAAACTTGGCCAGTTTGGTACTACTAGCACCATCTCTGGGTTAGTCTCGGGACTTATTGAACGATGTGTTACACAATGAATAACAATAAAAATATTTTTCAATCAATATATTTAACATTTCTATCCATATATTATTAGAGTCTGACTTATATTAACTAACATATTCTTTTTATTATATTCATTTTCTAATAAAAAATTTAGAATGATTTTACTGCTATACTTTGCTTTTTATTATCTATTTTATTGCACGATCGCAAAATTACTGTGCTCAAGTAGTAGTTTTAACCCTTTGCATTTGAGTGGCGCCGATACGGCGCCCGGCTGATTTGAAGTATGGACTCGAGCGACGCTTCTGTGGCGTTACAGTCTTTTGTAACTCGATCTGCTTATTAACGATGTGTGATAAGATATTTCTCCCGGAATTACTTTCGTGGACTAGGCTCAGCTTACATTTTTAGCCAAAAAAGCCTCGAGTGCAAAGAGTTAACTAAATTTGTATATGTGATAGTATTCTAAGAATGAATATTTTATATTACACTAACGATAAAATTTATTTTACCAGGTTGTTCAATAAGTTTTGCGGTTCGATAAGAAAAACACAATTTTATGGTTTGAAATACACTTTATAATTGAGTATAGTCTCCCTAAACATTAATACACTTGTTTCAACGAGATTCTAATTTATGAATTCCATCCCTAAAGTGAGTATCTGGAAGGGCTGCAAAATACGCTTCCACATCTGTTATGACCTCATCATTTGATGAAAAACGATATCCACGCATGAATTTTTTCAGGTCTGGAAACAGATAGAAGTCGCTAGGGGCCAAATCTGGTAAATACGGTGGATGCTCCAACAATTCGAACTTTAGTTCATGGATTTTAGCCATTGCAGAATGTTCTTGTGACACGGTGCATTGTCCTGATGAAAAAGGATTTTTTTCTTCTGCAAACCGGGTCTTTTTTCACGAAATTTTTCCTTCAGCTGGTCTAAAAGGTTACAATATTATTCAAAACTTATTGTTTTATTAGTTTGCAAGTGATCCACAAACAAAACTCCTCTTGCATCCCAAAAAACAGATGCTAACACCTTCTTGGCCGATTGCTGGACACGAACTCGTTTCGGAGTCGAAGAACCAGGTTCATACCACTCTTTAGCCTCATTTTAAATCAGGATCATGGTGATAGACCCAAGTCTCATCCATAGTGATGAATCGACGCACAAAATCCACTTTATCTTTTCGAAAACGCTCTAAATGTTGCTGAGAAAGTTGCATTCGAATGTGTTTTTGTTCCATTGTTAGCGAATGCGGCACCCATTGTGCATACAGCTTTCTAAAACCCAATACTTCAGTCAAAATATTGCTTACACTGCCCAATGAGATACCTAGGGCTTCTACTAAATTTCTTTCAGTCACTCTACGATTTTCGAATTCAATATCGTGTATTTTTTCTACGATTTCTGGTGTTGTTGCTGTTTTTGGACGTCCTTGACGTGGATCGCCTTCAAGGCTTGTACGACCACGTTTAAATTCAGCAACCCATCTTTCTACTGTACTAATTAAAGGCGAAGAGTCCTTATTCACTTTCAACATTTGTTCATAAATTTCCTTTACTTTTAAACCTTCCAAAAATAAAAATTTAATCACTGCACGATACTTGGTTTTTCTATTGTAAAAAAATACTGTGTCACGTCGATACTAAATGGCTTGTCAACAAATGATGAATTGACAGATTGAAATAAAACTTCACATACGTTTGTATTAAGAGTGTACTAACATAACAAAAACAAATTAAGGCTAGTAGCAACACCCTCTCTTATCGAACCGCAAAACTTATTGAACAGCCTGGTATTTACTTTATTTATTGGATCAATATAATTCTTTTTAGCTTTAAAATAATATTCTGTTGAATTCCGATTCATTGTTTTTAATAATACTTGATGTGATGCAAGAGACAATTATAATATTATTTAATTTTCTTTTGAGATACGTGTTAAAATCCTTTGACTATTTTATTATTTGAATATTGAGATAAATAAGCAATTAAATTAATACAAGTGTGTATGGACCGACATAAGAAGGTCGAATCCCACCTCAAGCCAAAACACTTTTCTGCGTTTTTTTTCGAAAGATAAATTTGTAAAGGGTGATTCATTATGAGGTTTGATTTTCAATAGACTTTTTTTTACAGATCACGCGTGACTCCTGCCAAACTGTAATGTGATTCATATTCAGTATTGTTTGAGAAATCATCATGGAAAGACTTACGCCGCAACAACGTATCCAAATTGTTTAGCTGTATTACGAAAATCAGCGTTCTGCGACAAATGTTTTTCGTGCTCTTAGAGCAACTTATGGTGTGCATCGTCAACGTACCGAAACTACTATGTTAAATACCATCTGTGAATTTGAGACCCAGCAAACATTATTGGATGATACTCGACCGATTAGACCCCATCCACCACTTAGTGAAGAGAATATAGCGGCTGTAGCTGAAAGTGTGGCTGAAGACCGTGACAAATCGATTAGGCGTCGTTCTTAACAGCTTGGTTTGTTGTACGCAACAACTTGGCGTATTTTATGTAGAAATCTTGGTTTTAAGGCATACAAACTTCGACTCGTGCAAGAATTGAAGCCGGGCGACTTAGGTTTGCGTCGCGTTTTTGGTGAATGGGCTCTGAATCAGCTCAATAAAGATCTGCTGTTTTATCGCGAAATTTTGTTTAGTGATAAGGCACATTTTTGGCTCAATACATACGTCATAAGCAGAATTGACGTATTTGGGCTGATAAACAACCTGAAGAGCTTCAACAGCTACCACTAAAGCCACAAAAATGCACAGTTTGGTGTGGTTTATGGGCCGGTGGAATCATCAGTCCATATTTCTTTTAAAATGAGTACGGTCAGAACGTAACCGTCAATGGCGACCGCTATCACACCATAACGGATTTTTTGTTACCTGAAATTAAAGCTCGTGGTATTGGTGAACTTTGGTTTCAACGAGAGGGCGCTACTTCGCGTACAGCGAGAGAAACAATGGACTTATTGAGAAATCATTTTGGTGAGAACCTGATTTCACGTTTTGGACCAGTGAATTGGCCGCCTAAATCGTGTGTTATCACACCTTTAGATTATTTGCTTTGGGGTTACACGAAGTCTCTGGTCTTCGGAGATAAGCCAGCTCCAATCGACGCTTTGCAATCCAACATTACTCGTGTCATTCGCAAGATACCGGTCGCTATGCTGAAACGCGTCGTCCAAAATTGGACCCTTAGGATAGACCATTTACGGTGTAGTCGCGATCAAGATTTAAATGAGATAATCTTTAAAAAGTAAATGTCATAGATTGTTCTTACGACTCGCAAAAAAATTTTTACTATAGAACTCAACCTTATGCCGTTTATTTGAGATTAAAAACCAAACCTCATAACGAATCACACTATACAATAAAATTTGCAAAAATTTACTCTGCAAAAATATGAATAATTAAAAATGAATTGGTAAATGAAATATTGTGAGGCGGTAAATGTATTAACAAACATATAAACTATTATTCGCAGTATGTCGGAAAAGTTCCCGAACTTATTTTGTAGCGCTTGTACAAGTGGCGCCACCTCTTGGACGACACCGGTACTATGTTGCTACATCCCTCTGGAGTGTCTGAGAATTTTTTCAACAGTATCCGTACATTAGTTGTCGAGATAGACGTGCTTGAGTCAACGTGTGTTTAGTACCCCGGTGCAAGCTCTACGATAGATGAGAATTTTGAACATCGTGGCGCAATTAAATTCTGCTATAAACTTTAAAAAACTTTCGTGGAAACGAAAAAAATGATTGATTCGGCTTACGGTGAAGGTGTAGTGTCGCGTACAACTGTTTACGCGTGGTTTAGTCGGTTCAAGAAGGGTAGAGAGTCGTTAGAAGATGACGAGAGAAGCGGCTGGCCGTCAACAGCTGTTACCGACGTAAACATGGCTCGCGTGCGCGCGCTACTGCAGCAGGATTGCCACATGTCTCTCAGAATGTTGGCAGACGAATTGAACATGAGCAAGGATAGCGTCGCGTTGATTTCGAAAGAAAAAATGAACCGCAGGAAGGTCTGCTCTCGATTTGTTCCGCACTTTCTCACACCAGAGCAGAAAGAAACTCGCATCCAATGTTGTCAAAATTTCATCAAGACTTGCGACACTACTCCAGGCTTTCTAACCTTAATTGTGACTAGAGACGAGACTTAGTGCTTTCAAAACGATTCTTCCACGAAGCGCCAGTCATGCGCTTGGCTCAGTCCGGGCCGTGCGAGGCCTCAAAAAGTGCGCCAACAAAAATCACGGGAAAAAACGATGCTCGTTGCTTACTTTGACTCCAAAGGCCTGATTTACAAAGAATTTATGCCCCCAAACACCACCGTAAATGCTGCGTATTACGTAGAGGTGTTAAAACGTCTAAAGCACCGGATTAATCGCATCAGGCCCGAGTACAAGGAACCGGGATCGTGGAGTTTACTGGACGACAATGCGCTTGCTCATTCTTCGAATATTGTGAAGCGTTATCTCGCCGAAAATTAGATCCCACGCATTAATAACGCCCCATACTCGCCAGATCTGGCTCTAGCCGACTTTTTCCTACTTCCCAAGCTAAAAATGGCCTTGAAAGGACGATTTTATAAAGATGTACCGAGCATTCAAGCAGCTTGCATCGAGCGTCTCACAGCGATAACTTCAGAGGAGTACCAAAAAGCCTTCGAATCACTCATGGAGCGCTCAAATCAGTGTACGAGGTCTGGCTATTAAATAACGAGACTGCGCGCCTAGAGGGCACCGTAGAGGGGTGAGGAAAAAAACGAGTAGTGCGTTGGGTATCTAGATATCTTGTCTATGCAAGTACCAAAACACGTTCTCGTCACTATTATTGTATTTGTGCAGTAGTAGTTTGAAACGAACGTGTTTTTTTCTTGTGCCAAAAACCATGTGTGACGAAAAACAGGAGCAACGTATCAATCTCAAATTTCTCGTTGAATTAAAAAAAACTCTGACTGAGTGCTGTAAATTTTGCAAGAGGCCTATGGTGACAATTTTTTATCTCGTGCGCGTGTTTTTGAGTGGTGTAAGCGCTTCAGTGAGGGCCGCGTGAGCACTAAAGATGACCAACGCCCAGGTCGTTGAAACCAACGAAGTTGGTTTCAACTTCGAAAACAGTGACCAGAATCAACCAAATTGTGCGTGCAGATCGTCAAATGAGCATCCGGATGATTGCCGAGGTTGTAAACGCCGATAAAGAAACAGTTAAGCAAATTTTACACAAGGAATCACACATGACAAAAATCTGTGCGAAGTTAGTGCCAAAAAACCTGACTCCTGTCCAAAAGCTCTTGCGTCAACAGGTCTGCTCAGATTACTTTGAAAGGTTAAAAAAAGATTCCGGACTGATGAAAAACATTATTACTTGCGACGAAACGTGGATTTTACAATACGATGTTAAAACAAAGTGGCAATCGATGCATTGGAAGACGCCTGAATCGCCCAGAATCAAAAAAGCAAGGATGTCCGAATCAAAATTCAAGGCAATGTTGTTCGTTTTTCCGAAATTAACGGTATTATGATGACTGAAAGGATTCCAGAGGGTCAGACTGTCAACCAGACTAACTATTTGTCAGTTTTGGCAACACTGCGAGAACGAGTTCGTAAGAAACGGCCCGAGTTGTGGAAGAATAACTCGTGGATTTTGCACCAGGACAACGCACCTGCCTATAACGCGCTATCTGTGAAGCAGTATTTGGCCGGTGAGCGCACTCCAGTGCTCGAACACGCGCCGTACTCGCCAGATTTGGCACCGTGCGACTTTTTTTTGTTTCCGAAGATAAAATCTGCTTTGAAAGAGACCCGATTTGAGTCGATGGAAGCGGTAAAGCAAAAAACGGCAGAGCTCCTAAAGGCCCTTACCAAAGAAGACTTCCAGCACTGCTTCGATCAATGGAAAAAACGTATGGAAACATGTGTGGCGAGGAAAGGGGAGTATATTGAAGGGGAGCATTCGAATGTAGAATAATTTTTATAATAAAACCCTTTTTCGTAACCAGTCTCGTTATTTAATAGTCAGACCTTGTATATCTAGGGAAGGGGACTATGTTGAAAGTTAACTGGAATCAATTTCTTTAGATGTAATTTTCGATTTCTTATTTCAAAAGTTCGGGAACTTTTTCGACATACTGTGTATAATAAAGTAAGATAATAAAGAGATTATAAAAAAGGAAAGAAAAATATAGATAAGAATATCAAATTTTTATGCCAGATTTATTATATGTTGCACGAAGAAGAAAACTAGCAGAATATGATGATATCTTTTATATTCCAGGGGAGACTCACTGCAACCCACATTCTTGAGTTTACTATTCCTATAATAACAATGAAATAGCTTTTACCTCCAATTTATATTGCCTACCGCTGGTGCACAAGGCAGAAATAGAAAAGCAGGTGAAAGAGCTGCTTGACAAAGGGATAATAGAATTCTCTACTTCGTCTTACTTAAGTCCATACTTTTTAGTTCCAAAATAAAAAGATTTTTAAGGACGAGAGAGGTATCGAATGATTATAGACTATAGAAAGTTAAATGCAAAAACTCTCGATGAGCAATTTCCGCTACCAAATATACATGAAATTTTAGATCAATTAGGTGGCGCAAAATATTTTTCTGTGTTCGATTTAGCATCGGGTCAGTATCAACTTCAAATTTATGAACGAGATAGACATACGAGGGCGGTTCAATAAGTACCCGTGCTAGAAATTAAGACACCATTTTATCAAAAAACTTTTTTTTATTTTTTAACATAGTCCCCTTTTAGAAAGATACACTTCTCCCAACGTTTCTGCCATTTTCTAACTCCTCCAAAAAATAGGATTTGTCGAGCTCTCCAAAATACGCCTCTGTCTCAGCGATGACTTCCTCGTTTGAGCTAAATTTTTTCCCGCGAGCCATTTCTTCATGTTACAGAACAAGAAAAAGTCGCAGGGAGCCAGATCGGGTGAATACGGGGGGTGCGGCAGCAATTCATAACGCAATTCATGCAGTTTGGCGGCGACAACTCAAAATGAATGTGCTGGTGCGTTATCATGGTGAAACAGCACCTTCTTTTTTGCCAAATGCGGCCGTGTCTCCTTTAATTTTTTGTCAAAGCGGTCCAATTACTCACTGTAGTATTGTCCAGTGATCGTTCTTCCTTTTTGTAAAAAATCCATGAGGATGACACCGTTCGCATCCCAAAAAATCGTCGCCATGACCTTTCAGGCCGATGGAACCGTCTTCGCCTTCTTTGGAGCAGATTCACCGGGAGAAATCCATTGTTTTGATTGTTGCTTAGTTTCTGGTGTGTAACGATAAATCCAGGTTTCATCAACGGTAACAACTCGATGCAAGAACTCCTTTGGATCTAGCTTAAATTGCTCCAAACACTGCTTTGAAGTTAACAGTCGCATCCGCTTGTTGTCCACCGTGAGCAATCGTGGCACCCATCGGGCCGACAATTTTTTCATCACCAACTTATCATGTAAAATATTAATTGCCGTTCCAGTCGACACACCTACGGCCTCTGCTACTTCGCGCACTTTCGTTCGTCGATCAGCGAGAATCATGTCATAGACTTTTTGAATGATTTCCTCGGTAACCACCTCTGCCGGGCGTCCTGGTCGCTCCACATCAAAAACGGATGTTCGCTTACGTTTAAATTCGTTGTACCAATATCTAACTGTGGTTATAAATGGCGGAGTGTTCCCAGAAACAGCATCCAACTTTGATTTTATCTCCTCGCATTCGTTCCCATCCAAAAACAAAAAGCGAATTACCGAACGATACTGCTCTTTTTCCATCTTGGCGAAAATCACGAAACACGTCTTACTCGAATGGCTGCCAAATCCAAACTAGTCTATTAATCAGTCAAATCTGTTTTACCGTCGTTTGATAGATGGCAGCCACGATCATTATACCAACTTCCCTCAGGAACGCCCTCTGTCGTCAAACACGGCTACTTATTGAACCGCCCTTGTAAAACAGCATTTACAACATACGAAGGCTTGTATCATTTTAATCGAGGAAGCTTTGGACTTTGTAAGATGCAGGCAATCTTCTCTAGGGCATTGTCAATCGCGTTGTTGGGCTTAACAAACAAAGAACTTTTCTTTTTCATGGACGATATAATTTCGTATTTAAAAACACTTATCGAGTATAATAAGCACATTTGATAATTCATTAAAAAAAGTACAGCAAGCTGTTTTGAAGGTACAGCCGAAAAAATGCAATCCTTTCAAACGAGAAGTTACTTAATTCGGACATTTAATAAGCGCGGAAGGAGTACTGCTAGATTTGCATAAATTAGAAGCAGTACAAAATTACTAAGTTTCAAAGAACGTGAAAAATTAAAAAAATTTTAAGAACTCGCAGGCCGTTATCGAAGATTTATTGACCAATTTGCAAAAAATTAAAAGTCGCTTACGAGTTTGCTAAAGAAAGACACGAAATTTACATGGTCGGACGAAGCTCAAAATGCATTTAAAACGCCGAGAAATGAACTATGCAAAGAACCGATATTAATTTTTCTCAATTTTAAAAATACCTTTAATCTAACGAGGTTCGCATTGGGATACGTGGTAGAAGGCATTTTGTCACAACGAAAGATCAGCAACAACCAGCCCGTCGCTTACGTGTCTCACGTGCTCATAGATGCGGGAAAACGCTGCGATACGTTTAATAAGGAGGGACTGGCACTCATATACTGCATAAAGTATTTTAGACCTTATTTGTTTGTCGGAAAATTTTTTCTGATAACAAACCACAGACCGCTTGTGTGGCTACAAACACACAAAGACCCCAACTCACGAATAACGTGATAGCGACTTATGCTTGCTAGCCGCCTAGCAAAACATTTACGCAGCCTACTCACTTAATGACTACTCGGGTTCGAGCTGGCTGAAAAACGAACGAGAAATATTCAGAAGCTATACAATGACTAGCCCCGCAGAAATGCGTAACAAACGCAGAAGCACGGAAGATCATAATTTCACCCATTATCAAAAGCACTCAAGCAGAGGAAGTAAAGCAAAGTCCCGATGAGAATATAATGCAAATAAAAGAATCGCAAAACCCTCTAGCAAAAAATTTTTGCGACTCTATGCGCGACGAGCTTTCGTGCATAGAGAGCACACCAAACAAAATTCTAGGGGAAGAGAACAACGACGAAAAGAGAGGGAGAGTTATACAAAAGAGAGGTAAGAAACAAAAGTTTAATTGACAATACAATAAAAGAGAGAGATATAGGAGAGAGTGAAGTAGACACGGAAAACAACAAGAGGAATGATATAATGGCTCTGTCGCAGGTATACGACACGATCGCTTGCAAGGAGCAACTATTCATGCGCAAGAATAACTATTTATATTATATAACAACAAATAGAGAACTATCCAAAGACGGTGCAATGCAATTAAAACTACGCAACAAACTACCAGTTCTTAAAAATTTAAATATAGGCGAACCAGCATTGATGCACGTAAATAATACAATTCATGTTGGCCTTTCAATATAGGAAA
Organism: Chalcis sispes; assembly: GCA_949987625.1. NCBI lineage: Eukaryota > Metazoa > Arthropoda > Insecta > Hymenoptera > Chalcididae > Chalcis > Chalcis sispes. The sequence continues at coordinate 32,860,679 of OX465097.1, forward strand.
AGAAGTAATTAAGCCTATATGAAATTAATCAAAATTTTAAATTTTTATGAAAATCTAAAAAATTAATACCTTAAAAGAACTAGATATTGCATCAATCATTATTCGAAAATCTCAACAAATAGAAGACTTAGATTGAAGAGAAATTTTAAAAAAATTACGAAAAACATTATTTAACAGTAAAATAAAATTAATAATTTGCCTCGGCCTTGTACGCTATCCACCGCTCAAGAAACGCTAGAGAATAATGCAAAAAGCGCACAGCTTTGCATGAGGACATAGAGTAGTGAATAAGACATACAATAGAATTAAGCATAATTAAAACTTGAAAAATTTTAAAGAAGACATACAAAATTTAATATAAAAAGGTTTGGATTGCTAATTAAAAAAATTGGTAAAAGCAAAATTTCGAGCACAGATGATAATAATAACAGATAGCGGAAGCTACGCAATGAATCGTCTCGCGATGGACGTGGTAGGACTATTACCCAAAATGACGACAGGAACCGAATATATTTTAACCTTTCAAGATTCATTAACAAAAGTTACTATAGCCGAGCCTGTAGTAGCTACAACTATAATAGACGTTGCAAATGCATTAAAAAAAAGGGTTATCTGCACATTTAGAACATTACAAGTAACTTTGACAGATCAAGGCATCAATTTTTACAAATAAACTTATGAAAAGGGTAGCAAAAAGATTTTAGATAAAACAGACAAAAACGACGGCTTTTCACCCGCAATTAAACGGATCATTGGAGCGCTCGCACGTAAGTCTCGTGGAATTTCTAAATTATTTGTACCCAATAACAAAGCCGCTTGGGATTATCGTAGTGAATCCATTTTTCGTCCCCAGTCACAATGCGATGCAGAAATCCCTTTCGTCTTTGCCTTGCAAGCAGCTGTTCACAAACACACAAACGCCGTTCAACATCTCTCGGCTTCAACTCGTACGGCACCCAATTTCCTTGTTTCTGAATCATTCCCATGACTCTCAGGCGTTTTTAAATGGCTTGTTGCGTCACTCCCAATGATCCTGCCAATTCTTGTTGCGTTTGACACGAGTCTTGATCAAGTAATGCCTTCAATTCTGCATCTTCGAAAACCTTTCTTCCACCGCTATGCTGGTCTCTGACGTTAAAATCGCCGTTCTTAAAGCGTTGAAACAACTCTCGGCACGTTCTTTTACTAATAGTGGCCTCACCAATGGTATTTGAGAGCATTGGATGAGCCTCAGTCGCAGATTTCTTCATATTAAAGCAGAAAATTGAAACCTCCCGCAAATGACGAGAATTTGGCTTGTAAGCTGACATGTTTAACCCGTTGTGGTCACTCGGGGTCCAGATGACCCCAGACAAAATTTGAGATGAAATATCTTGAATGTATCTGTTAAAAATCAAACTTGTGGCGCTGTATGTTGTTGGTACAACGTCCCTCTATATATACCCATGCGCGGGAACGGCCGACATTCTTCATTCGTTCTGTAGATTTCATTAAAGTAGGTTGTCTTTTTGTGTGGGGTCTCTCAGACCCCATGTGACCAGAGTGATCAAAATTTTTTCAAAATTTTTAAAATAAATTTAATCAAATTTTGTATTAAAGTGATCTTTAAGAACGTAAGTATAAGTGTGCGCGATCATAATTTTTTTCTCGACATTGAAAACGATTTTAACAATGTCCAAAAAACGTTTAAAAAATGTCCAGATGCCGTATAAACTTCGCAATCGACCCGTCATCAGTTCGCTCGTTGAGCAGGATGAAGAAGAGGAAATATTTGATTGTGAAGCCTCTGAAACAGAAGACGTTGTATCAGAGGAGTCTGAGCACTCAGACTATGACGGTAGCAGCGCTGAAGATTACTCTGACGATGAAATGGCAAATGATCTCGAAGAAGCGTCGCTGCAAGAGCGCCTTCTCCAATCTTCAGCACGTGGACGCCCCGTGACCAAACTCAGAGGAAAAAACGGTTACGTTTGGAATTTAACATTTCGAAAGCGGCAGTCAGGTAAAAGTGAACACATACATACACACTCACACACACGAGCGCGCGTGTATAAATTTCACGTGTATACATACACTTTCACTCATCTCATTCATACTACATAGGTACGCTTCTTCCTGTCTGTGTGTAATATAATATACATGTATACATACACTAGGGGAAATTGGTCTGTATATATACATCTATATTATGTTGTACACAGAAGAAAGGAGAAGGAAAGAGAAGGAAGGAGAAGGAAGGAGAAGGAAGGAGAAGGAAGGAGAAGGAAGGAGAAGAAAGGAGCGTGCCTATGTAGAATGAATAAGACGATACAATATAATTTCTCTTATTCTTTTATAATTGAGATTTATTTTATAATTGTTTGTTTTATAATTGTTTATAATTGTTGTATTTTATAATTGTTTGTTTTTATTCTGTTTCAATAGATCGAATGAGCGATGTTGATCGTGTTTATGTGCCAGGACCGGATGGTCCGGCTGCGCAGTTACAAAACATTGAAGAATTTTGGAATGTTTTATTTTCACCAAATATTGTAAAGATTATTGTTGAGCACACCAACAATCAAATAGAAGAGCATTGTGCAAAAATGATTCAGCAAAATAAAGAACTCCAAACTTACCATCACCACACCGATGAAGAAGAAATGAGAGCATTTATAGGCATATTATACTTCAGTGGGGCTTGGAAATCTTCAAACGTGAATACACATGATTTATGGAGTCCGCAAATCGGCATAAGTTTTTATCGGTGTGTAATGCCTCGATCTCGATTTATGCTTTTGTCCGTCTGTTTAAGATTTGACGATAAAAGCAAGAGAGACGAGGACGATAGATTTGGAGCAATTCGTGAAATCTGGGAAATTTTTATTTCCAATTGCACGAATTGTTATCAAGCAAGCCGCGATTGCACCGTAGACGAAATACTTCTTGGCTTTCGTGGACGATGCAAATACAGGATGTACATAAAGTCCAAACCTGATAAATACGGCTTGAAGCTTTTTTCGTTGAATGATTCGTCGACATCATACTTGATTTATGCGATTCCGTACTTAGGAAAAATCCAGATAATTGATCTACTGCAGGGAGAGAAGTTATCTGAATATTACCTTCGAAAAGTGACTGCACCAATTCATGGAACAAAACGCACTGTTACCTGTGACAACTGGTTCACGTCCATTCCTCTCCTGCAGCGTATGAAGAAAGAACCATACGACATGAAAATGACAGGTACCATTCGCAAAAATAAGCAAGAAATTCCTGCAGAGATGAAAGTTGCGTCAAAAAACCCACCAGACTGGAAATTTTGTCATACTGATTCTATGAGCCTAGTATCATATTCACCAAAAAAAAATAAGATCGTGTTAGTTATTTCTACGGATAAATTATCCACTGATGTTCAAAATCAGAAACCAGTGATTGTTCGTCACTACAATTCTACCAAAGGAGGGACTGATTGTTTCGATTGGCTGTGTCATGCGCAGACAGTAAGTAGAAAAACCAATCGTTGGCCAATGCGAGTATTTATGGGGATGCTAGACCAAGCTAGCGTAAATGCTCGCATTCTATTTACATGTCAGAAAATTAATGCAGGTTGTCAGTCTCGCATAACAGCCAAAAAAACCCTCGACAAGCTTTCGCTATATCTTGTCACGCCACACTTACAAAATCGCTACGCTAATACTGCTCTTCAATCACAAATAAGATTAGGTATCGCTTCGATACTCGAAGTTAAAATAGGTGAATCGTCCAACGAAGAAAATTATGAGTTTGCCAAACGAAAAAGATGTATGCTGTGTAAACGCGGTAAGGACAAGAAAACAAAAATGCAATGTCCATCATGTTTGCGGCCTATGTGCGATGAGCATCGCACGCTCATGTGCACTGATTGCGCTGGTGTAGAATAATTTTTTTTTCAATTTCATCTTTTTTATTCGTATAGTAAATAAATGTTCTATAAAAAATGTTTTTCAGTGTTTTATTTTATGATAATGCTTACCCTATTCACATTTCTAAATTACGTCAAAACGGCCCACTTCACTTTTCAAAATAAATATACTTTTTCCGGCCGATCATTATAAGTTATATTTTTCTTAAAAGTATATATTATCAAGAGTACAACCCCTAAACGTGTCCGCTGTATCTCAAAAATTGAATGTTTTATGACCTTTTTAGTAAAAAAACCCAAAATTTCAAAAAAAATTTTCATTTAACAATTTCATTATTAAAAAAATTATAAAGAGGTAAATAAACTATTTTCTCTCAAAGAGGTAGTTATAAACTATGTCCAAACCAATTTTCAAGTCAATCCAATAAATGGGAGGGAAATGGCGGAGGTTTTTCCGCGTGGGGTCACGCTGACCCCATATGACCACTACGCTATTATTCGGAGGTGTGACCACAACGGGTTAATCAAGAATAACTTTATGATGCAGACACAAATCGACTAATATTTCGATGGCGTTATGTTTACAAATACCTAAGCTTATTGTATGACATCTATGATCTATTTATTTCAACTACCACTTACCGCTACAGCCATCTATTGCAAAACGGCGGAAGCAAAGTTGTACACCCAATATATTACAACACACAGATGCATGTATTCTATATTTTCAAATGCATACAAGAAGAATAATTAGAAAAAAAACAAAAATCGACATTTTTCGTGTAAACAGGAGAATTTTATTCATTTGATATCAATTATATTTTAATAAAATATAATACATGAAATAACAGTAAAGTCTCATAGTTATTATAAAAAGCAGGTAAAAGATTGTCTTCATTTAGCTTTTTTAAAAAATAATTTGGAGATTGGTTTTTAAGAATTTAAATTTTCATAAAAATAGTTTTTAAAGCTATTAGGTTAAATCTATTTTATACAAAATGAGCTATTTTAATCGAAGCACCCGAGTTTTTCAATTTCTAAAAGGTAACACAAAAAATAGTTAAGGTAAAAGTTGTACACAATGTGTCGGAAAAGTTCCCGAACTTATTTTGTAGTGCTTGTACGAGTTGCGCTACCTCTTGGACGACACTGGTACTATGTTGCTACATCTCTCTGGAGTGTCTGAGAATTTTTCCACCAGTATCCGTTTATTAGTTGCCGAGATAGACGTGCTTGAGTGAACGTGTGTTTAGTACCCCGGTACAAGCTCTACGATGGATGAGAAATTTGAACATCGTAGCGCAATTAAATTCTGCTATAAATTAAAAAAAAACTTTCGCGGAAACGAAAAAAATGATCGATTCGGCTTACGGTGAAGGTGTAGTGTCGCGTACAACTGTTTACACGTGGTTTAGTCGGTTCAAGAAGGGTAGAGAGTCGTTAGAAGATGACAAGAGAAGCGGCCGGCCGTCAACAGCTGTTACCGTCGAAAACGAGGCTCGCGTGCGCGCGCTACTGAGGCAGGATTGCCACATGTCTCTCAGAATGTTGGCAGACGAACTGAACATGAGCAAGGATAGCGTCGCGTTGATTTCGAAAGAAAAAATGAACCGCAGGAAGGTCTGCTCTCGATTTGTTCCGCACTTTCTCACACCAGAGCAGAAAGAAACTCGCATCCAATGTTGTCAAGATTTTATCGAGACTTGCGACACCACTCCGGGCTTTCTAACCTTAATTGTGACTAGAGACGAGACTTAGTGCTTTCAATACGATCCTTCCACGAAGCGCCAGTCATCTGCTTGGCTCAGTCCGGGCTGTGCGAGGTCTCAAAAAGTGCGATAACAAAAATCACGGGTAAAGACGATGCTCATCGCTTACTTCGACTCCAAAGGCCTGATACACAGAGAATTTGTGCCCCCAAACACCACCGTAAATGCTGCGTATTAGGTAGAGGTGTAAAAACGTCTGAAGCGCTGGAATAATCGCATCAGGCCCGAGTAGAAGGAACCGGGATCGTGGAGTTTGCTGGATGACAATGCGCCTGCTCATTCTTTGAACATTGTGAAGCGTTATCTCGCCGAAAATCAGATCCCTCGCATTAATCACGCCCCATACTCACCAGATCTGGCTCCAGCCGACTTTTTCCTATTTCCCAAGCTTAAAATGGCCTTGAGAGGACGATTTTTTGAAGATGTACCGAGCACTTAAGCGGCTTGCACCGAGCGTTTCACAGCGATAACTTCAGAGGCGTACCAGAGAGCCTTCAAATCACTCATGGAGCGCTTAAATGAGTGTATATCTAGGGAAGGGGACTATGTTAAAAGTTAACTGGAATAAATTTCTTTAGATGTAATTTTCGATTTTTTATTTCAAAATTTCGGGAACTTTTCCGAGATACTGTGTAATTCATTCTCGCTCGGTGATTTCTTCGGCCGCTCCAAGCCCATGAGCCTTAGTGCTCAGGCTTAAAATAGGCCAAAAGCTGCAGATAAATCAAATACTTTCGACATTACAGAAGTACTATGAAATACAACAAAAAATAGAATTAATTCAAACATAAATAACAAGTGCTTCGGGAACTTTTCCGACATACTGTGTATAGGATAAAAAAGAGTCATCTATTTGTGCAACTAGTTTCGACCTTGAACTTCATTTTCAAGATCATTTGAAGGTCAACTTAATTTCTATAAACAGAAACTCTTATTTTTGACTTAAGATTCAAAAAGAGTGAAAAATTTTATTTTTGGAATGATGATTATAAAATTTTGTTCATGACCTTCAGAAGATGATTTCAAAATGAAAAGCTAAAAAGCTAAGTAACGGCTATTTTTTTCAATTTTCTGACGGAATAATCATGGCAAAGGCATCTTTGTGATAAATACCAAATCCAAATCTGAAAAGGTCCTTGAAAAGATTAACCATGAGATAATTTTTCACGGACATTTAACGGTCAAAGAGGGGTTTTTAGCGAAAAATTTCGTTTATGATACCCGATTCAAAAAGATGCAAAACATTTGACGTTAGAGTTGATATTTTAGTTGTTCTTGTTGATTTGACCCTTTCGGATAATACGTTAAGGTCAAATGGTAAAAATTTGCTTACTATCTATTTATTTAAGTTTTTTGATAGAATCTACGTTTCCAAGATATTTATAACAGATAGGTCTAATTAAATACAACATTAACCTTGACCTTGGCGTCGATTTTCTAGACCAACCGATGGTGATAGCTTTGATTTTAAAAAAAGGAACTATTTTTGATGTTGAAATCGAAAAAACTAGATAAGATCTCGTGTCCAAATTGTTATTCGTTTTCTGCTAACCTTACTTTTGACGTCACTCAGAAAAAACGACGTGAACGCAGTAAAGACTGTTTTCTTTGGGATGTTTGATTAAAGTGAGTCTCCTTGCCTGTCACTGCTTGTGGTGCTTAATAAAAGTAAGTCACCTTGCCTCTTACTGTTTAGGGTGCTTAATTTAAGTTGGCCCCCTTGCTCCTTACTATCAGTTTTGACTGATTTTATTAATATCATTTCCAACGTAAAATTTCTCACTTTTATTAAGTCTGGAGTCAAAAATAACTAGCTTTGAAGGACATCTACAAAACTGCGTTTACCATTCTTTACGGATTATAAGAGTTCCAGGTGCTGTTAATAGGCTTGTGCAACGTAACGCAGATATTTTAGCGCTATATTATTGGGAGTACAAATTAATTCGGTCCGTTTTCTTGCGATTAAAACTGCCTTTATTTCAAAATAATAATTAAAAGATAAATCAAAGCATCGTTCATCGCTATTCATAACTTTTTTTCACCTCTAAGGCCATTTTCGAATTCCATCTTGAAAAAAAGGCTCACCTTTTAAGGTAGTCCAAGTTAGGAGCAAATTTTCGATTTCTGCGAAAGAGGTGAACCGATAACCAGCCAGATCGTGCTGCATCTCTCGGGACAACCAATAATCAGAAGAAGCAATGTCTGGAGAATACGGTAAGTGCAGCAAAATATCCCACTTGAGCGTTTCTAAATATTTTTTCACGACCTTTGGTATATGAGACCGAGCGTTGGCATACAGAAAAAGAACTTTGTCATGTCTTTTCTGGTATTCCGGCCGTTTTTCTTGTAATATACGGCTCAAACTAATCAATTGCAGCCTATACCGATCAGCCGTTATGGTATCACCAGGTTGTGGCAGCTCATAGTACAGAACACCCTTTTGGTCTCACCATATACACAACATGATCTTCGAACCATAAATATTCGGCTTTGGGTTCATGTTAACGTCGATGGCAACGATTAACCAGGCATAGCGTAGTATTTTTTCTTCTTAGGATTATCATAGAATATCCATTTTTCATTCCCATTAACAATTCTTTGTGAAAAATTCTTTCTTTGTTGCCTTCGAATCAACTGCTTGCAACAGAAAAATCGCCTGTCAATGTCTCTCGGGTTCAGTTCATAAGGCACCCAATTGCCTTGCTTTCGAATCATTCTTATGGATTTTAATCGTACAGCAACTGCTTATTAAGTCACTTCTAATAATTCTGCAAGCTCCTCTTGCGTTTGACTCAGATTTTCATCGAGTAAGGCCTCCAATTTTGTGTCTTCGAACTTTTTGGCTGTCCAGAGCGAGGCTTGTCTCTAACACTGAAATCTCAATTCTTGAAACGTCAAAACCATTTCTCAGAAGGTTTATCAGTTGAAGCATTGTCGCCATAAACTCCGACACGCATTCGATGCGCTTCAGCTGCACTCCTCTTCCAATTAAAACAGAAAACTAAAACCTCCTGCAAATGTTGCTTGGTTAACACAAAATTGGACATATTGAACACAGTTGAAAACAAGATTTTTTTATGAAACTCAAAGCGATATAAACTTAATATTATTGACAGATGTCTCACTTCTCTGAAATTACCAACTTCAGCTGTTTCTATTAAATATTCATAATAGCCAGAGCCATCTTTTGAAAACGGATCGAACTAATTTTTACTCCCAATATATATATATATATATATATATACACATATAGGTGTTTAAAACCACCCGTCCACCCCTTATAAAACATTAACGTAATTGATAAAAAACTTACATTACTATTATAGGTCAATAGGGTATGCTCTATCGATTGGCGATAAAATCAACTTTCGGTCTGGACCGGAAGATGGTCAAACTGACCAAAAGCTGGTTTTTTTTAAAGGAATATGCATATTTTTATGGTGGATTCGGTTTCTGGGTAGAAAAATAAACAACTTCCATTTCCAAAAATTTTTCAAAAAAATGCATCATAAGTCCGTTAAATAACCTTTGAAATCTCCAATACAAAAATTTTTATTCAGTAATGACTCAATAACCCAAGAGCTAATAATGTCTTTATAAGTAAATAAGGTATGCTCTATCGATTGGCGGCACAATAAATTTCCAGTATGGACCGGAAGTGGGCCAAACTGACCGGAAATCGATTTTTACAAATGGAAAATGCATATTTTCAAGGTCGATTCAGATTCTGCGTTGAGAAATACAAAATTTCTTCACGAATTTAGAAATATTCATTATAAGTAACTTCCGGTTTGACAAATTCAAATGTTAATTAGAGGTCAAAAATTGAAGATTGGCCGTTGGCAATTCATGAGCACGTTTACTTTTTTAAGTCATAGATTCGATTTAGACTTTAAAATTAATTTCAATTCTGATTGTATTGGAAGCTAGTTTTTCTTTAAGAATAATTTAAAACATAATGTCAGATTTGCGTAGTGAAATTTCCTATTCATTTGACGTTATACCTAGGTATAAAGTTTTTCTTAAAGTCGGGAGCTTAATATTTCAAAATAGTACATTAGTAAAGTAGTACCTAGGGCTGAAGGTTGGATATTACCGATCAGGTGTTGTAACCGCACACATTCATTGGGGGTAGGTAAAAATAAAAATCCGTATTTTGTGATGATTAATAATTATAATATGTACTAAAATTATTTCTCAAGTAAGAATTTAACTATTGTGACAAAATTTTGTTGCTGATCAAAATTTAGTAATTTTTCTAGTGTTTATTCTAAATGCCATTAAATCTGTAAGTTTCTTTAGATCTCACTTATCAACATTTCTAGCATATTTATTACTTGATATACCATAAAAGTACATAAGTTTAAAACATTATTGAGATTAATTTTTTATCATCACATTAAAATAAATTTTTACCATGATAAAATTTAAGTTTTTCTCTTTCAGAAATGGTGTATTCTAATGAAGAAGCATGCGATATGATTCAAATTTTATTTGAAGCTGGGTATTTTTCTGCTGCTGTGACTTTATGAAGGGTACGATTTCCTGACTGGTTTCTACACTCTAGACAAGTCTTGTTTCGACTTTCTAATCAAGTTAAAAAAGAATGGGATTGTGCAACCTCATCACAATACAGGACGAAAAATTAAAAGACGTATTAGAGATGTAAGATCGGCAGATATTGTAGCATCATCGATTATCGCTCCACATGATTTTCTGAGAAGAAGGGAAATTGATTCATCATCATTCATTTGAGTTTCATCCCTATAGAATGCAATTACACCAAGATCTCAACAAACATGTCATAGCCAAACGTCTTCAATTTTGTAATTAGTGCCGTGGTCAACCAGCAGATTTTCATCGAAGAATTTTGTGAACAGACGAATGTACGTTTAAGAGTGATGCATCTGTTAATACTTAGAATTGCCGCTACTGGACACTACAAAATCTTGATTGGTTAACGACTATAGATAACCAACATATTTAGAAAGTAAATGTGAGGTGCGGTATTATTGATGACAAAATTATAGGTCCAATTTTTTTTTACAGCAACCTAGACATATATCGCTACGTTCAACTTCTGGAAACAGATTTGCCAAATTTATTAGAAGATATTCCTCTTCATTTGCATTTGAGCATGTGGTTCCAGCAGGATGGATGTCCTGCACATACATCGCTTATATCTCAAGCCACTTTAAATAGATAGATAGGAAAGCACGGAATAGTTAATTGGCGACCTAGATCTCCAGATCTGTCTGTATTAGATTATTGTTTGTGGGGAAAAGTTAAAGACTTAGTATAGCGTGACCGTCCAACAACAAGGGCAAATATGATAGAAAGAATCCGACAATCAATTCAGCCACTTAAGGCATCTGAAATTCAACGAGCAGTAAACAATTTCCAAATAAGAGTTCAAACCTGTTTTTTACAAGGTGGAGCTCATTTTGAGCATTATTAATTAAATTGTAATTTTTGATATTTCTTCTAATATGTTATTTTGTTTAATGTTATAAATATTGTTCAGAAGATGATTATGAAATTTATGCAGTTATTCCTTTCGGCATCCATGTTTCTACATTTGAAAGTTAGTTAAATGAGTTAAAAAGATATTTTAAGGTCAAGTTGATTCCTTTAAACAGTAACCTTTACTTTTGATCCCGAAAACAAATAAACAGAAAATTTTACGTCCTAATATGACCTTGACCATGACCTTGACTGCAACTTTCAAGATCATTTGAAGTGAAGTTGAACATTTTAAATGAAAAACTTGACTTTTGACCCCAGAAAACGAAAAACAGAGAATTTTATCAAGCAGAGATCCAGCCATTTAAGGTAAGATCGGACAAAGACATAGCTAGTTAAAGAAAGACCAAGCAAAGACCCGGCTAGTTAAGGCAAGATCGGGCAGAGACCCGGCCAGTTAAAGCAAGACCAAACAAAGACTCCACCAGTTGAGGCAAGATCACCCATCGATGTAAGCTGTATTTTCGGTTGAGACGAAATGAAAAGAGCTATTTAAGGCAAAAGATGTTTAAAAATGGCTCCATCTTCTCGAATACACAAGTTGACTCATTTTCGGAAATGCGATATCGTTTTTAATAAATTTACGTTTCGCGGTATGGTGTTACATGCACTCTGAATCCTCACCATCATATCTTCTTTTGTCGTGAGTCTGATTCTATAGATCTCATTTTTCAGAAAGCCCCATAAATAAAAGTCAAGCGATGTAAGCTCTGGTGACCTAGGTGACCATTCTACGGGACCTCCTCTAGCTATTCATCGATTGTTGAATTTTTCATTTAGATAATTTCTCACAATAATTGTTCAAAGTGGAAAAGCACCGCCTTGTTTTAGTTTTAATCTATTTCTCGTATTGAGGTCAACTTCTTCAAGCAGAACTGGGAATTCATCCCTTATAAACTGCAAATGAGTTTGTTCGTCAACGTTGTTTTCAAAAAGTAAGAGCCAATCAAATAGAAATTTACGATTCCGCACCATACATTTAAACTCCAGCGATGCTGATGGTCAACCTCTCGCATTCAGTGTGGGTTAACTGGAGACCAAAAGTGATAATTATGGCGATTCCAGACGCCAGTACTTTGAAATGTAGCCTCATCGCTGAACATAACATATTTGAAAAAATTAACATCATTATTGACCTGTTGCGTCACCCATTGACAAAAATAAGTCGTCTTTGATAATCCTTAACCGATAAAGCTTGGTTCAAAGATATGTGATACAGATGGAACTTTACATTTTTTAAATATCTGCTAGCTGTTGACTTTGTTACATCAAGCTCTTATTCAATCTGACGAAAAGTTATCTGAGGATCCAGGAACACCATAGCTAGTACCGCAATCATTTAAAGATTATTAGCATACTTCTGTTAACATGGACCTCCTTTCACGAGCAAACTTACCTTGTCGGCTACGCAACTCAATATTACAAATAAGAGTGTCATTGAGATGATGTCTTTCGAGAAATCTGGCAGCATACAAAACTGAAGCTTGAATTTAGTTTTGTCGACATTCACCTAACACAAGGAGAATATCGACAATTTCATTAGCTGTGTAGTCAGGCATAATGAGAAAATGTCAAAATACATAAAATTCAATTTAAAAAAAATTTAATTAAAAAAATTAACAAAAAAATAAATTATGTCTTCAATTAAATAACAAATTTTTTTAAGAATAATAGAATTCGAAGAAACTCGAAATTTCTCGAAATGATACCTCAATTTCGCATTTAAATAAACTTACAATGAATGACACAGTTGATTTAAATTAGTGAAATCTTCAGAGATCATTATATGGCCACTATTATTCAGAAACCATTATATGGCAACCAAATTCACAATCAAGAAACTAGCCTAAAAAGAATTCATTCACGTTTGCAGAATGATTTTCATAAATTATGTTATTCATTAAATGTGATCGCCGACTATCTGAATGTTAAATCAAAGCAAAAATAATACGAAATTCGAGACTATCAAACTTCTCTTATTATTAGAAAGAATCTTTATTTATTGAGAAAAGTATTATTAGCTGCAAAAATATTAGTTTCTGTATATCTAATTTTGTTAAAGTCAATTAATAATGAAAATTAGTTCAAAAACATTTACTGCTTTTTCATTTCTAATTTTTTTTTATTATGTGTAACTAAAATAAGGGTACTATCATTATTTGTCTACTGTTAAAATAATGCCAACAAAATTATTAAGTATCAAAATTGGGAACGAAAGTTTTTTCAAAAAATTTTACAAAAAAAAAATTTATTTGACCTTAAAATACTCTTCAAGGTGATGGTCAAGATCATAGTCAGTGTCGTGGTAAAAGATATCCAGCATAAGTTTTTTGCCTTTTTTCATTTTCATGACCAATGGCAAAGACTTATCTTTGAAAAAATTAATTTAACCTCATAATGACCATGAAGGTTATGGTCAAGGTCATAACTGTTTGAACGTGAAATTTTCTGCTCTTTCCTTTTTCGGGGTCGAAAGTAAGGCTTCCTATTTAAAATATTAAACTGATCTTCAAATGACCTTGAAGATCATATTTAAGGACATGGTCAAGGATTATTAGGACGTAAAGTTTTCTGTTCTTCTATTTTCCGAGATCAAAAGTATAGGTTTCTATTTATAAAAACCGACTTAGCCTTTAAATGACACTGAAGGCGATACTTAACGGCAAAAAACGGCAAAAAACGGCAAAAAAGAAAGAAAATAGACAAATGAGTCGACGTCTACCAGCTATGGAACGCGTCGACTTACCTGGACTCTCTGGACATCTGAGGTAGATTTTCGCCGCTCCAGGAAAAACACAACAACACTGGCACTCGCGAGCGGATAACCTAAACGCGCGCTGCTGGCAAGCAGTAATGTCAACTGCTGACAGCGCTGAGCGCGCGCAGGGGCTGCGTTGCGTAACGTACTTTGAAGGACGTACTTACGCAGAACAATGATCTAAAACCCGTGCTCGCGAGAGTGCCACGCAAGAGCTTCTCGTTCACTCCGTTCGAGTCCGTTTGAGCCACAAGTCGCGATATTAGCAGTAGCAGTTCGGCTTCGTATCTGTCTTTTTGAGAGAGTAAAAACGAAACAAGCGTGAGAGAGACCGTTATCGTAGTATCCAAAGCGTGAATATAATATCTGGTAAGTGCACCCAGGTGCAGCAGCTGTCACCAGGAGGCATCCCTGCAACAAATCGTCCCCGTATCCTTCCCGGCTGTGTGTGTGCAACCGCGACGCGTGCTGCGCGCCATTTTTGTCCTTTCGCGTCGTGTATGCCCGCGACCACTCTACTCGTAAGCTAGCTGTGCAAACGTAATTGCCGCGCACGAAACCGCGCAACACAAGTTTAGCTGGCGCCTTGGGCTCGCGTAAAAACGCGAATACTGTGTATTTAGTAAATTTTTATTCAAATAAACGTCTCTATTTTGTGTTCATGTGAATCGAAGGTCTTAACTTACTCGCAATAGTAAGAAACCCGCCGTTTCCCCCTTTTCCCCTTTTATTTGTACGCCACCCTGATCCCCAGTGGCGTTACAATATATACGAGGTCTGGCTATTAAATAACGAGACTGCGCGCCTAGAGATCGCCGTAGTGGGGTGGGGAAAAAACGAGTAGTGCGTTGGGTATCTAGATATCTTGTCGATGCACCTACCAAAACACGTTCTCGTCACTATTATTGTATTTGTGCAGTAGCGGTTTGTAACGAACGTGTTTTTTTCTCGGGCCGAAAACCATGTGTGACGAAAAACAGGAGCAACGTATTAATCTCAAATTTCTCGTTAAATTAAAAAAAACTCCGACCGAGTGCTGTAAATTGTTGCAAGAAGCCTATGATGACAATTCTCTATCTCGTGCGCGTGTTTTTGAGTGGTGTAAGCGCTTCAGTGAAGGCCGAGTGAGCACTGAAGATGACCAACGAAATTCAAGGCAATGTTGATCGTTTTTTTCGACATTAACGGTATCGTGATGACTGAATGGGTTCCAGAGGGTCAGACTGTCAACCAGACTTACTATTTGTCAGTTTTGGCAGCACTGCGAGAACGAGTTCGTAAGAAACGGCCCGAGTTGTGGAAGAATAACTCGTGGATTTTGCACCAGGACAACGCACCTGCCTATAACGCGCTATCTGTGAAGCAGTATTTGGCCGGTGAGCGCACTCCAGTGCTCGAACACGCGCCGTACTCGCCAGATTTGGCACCGTGCGACTTTTTTTTGTTTCCGAAGATAAAATCTGCTTTGAAAGAGACCCGATTTGAGTCGATGGAAGCGGTAAAGCAAAAAACGGCAGAGCTCCTAAAGGCCCTTACCAAAGAAGACTTCCAGCACTGCTTCGATCAATGGAAAAAACGTATGGAAACATGTGTGGCGAAGAAAGGGGAGTATATTGAAGGGGAGCATTCGAATGTAGAATAATTTTTATAATAAAACCCTTTTTCGTAACCAGTCTCGTTATTTAATAGCTAGACCTCATATATATATATATATATATATATCTTATAATATAAATATATATATCTTAAAGCCTTAGAAATCTGCTTTGGTCCTGTTCTCAGATAAATTTACGTAGATTTTTTCCTTAGCAATACTGATTTCAAGTTTAGTTTTTTGTATGTGAAACATCTAATGGCACGCCTCCGTGCTTGGGGGTGAGTGCGAAAGAACAGGGTTCGAGCGTGGCCATAGAAAGAAGTGTACGACACTTCCTACTGTATGTGTGTATACGTGTGTTTACTTGTGTTCGTGCGCGCACGCTTGTGTGAATAGGCAGCGCTCCCTTTCTACGGCGCTTTATTATAGGTAGAAAGGATAAAACGTACAGCGCTAGGTTTGTGTGTGTATTTACCGCATGCTTGTATTGCTCTGCACTCTCATTCCACACAATCACATGTACAAAGTATGTACAGAAATATTAGAAAAATATAAAATTGTTGACACAGTGATTGCGAAATGAATTTACATTTTCAAAAACATCAATTATATAATATAATAAATAAGTTATAGTCATATAAGATTATTTTTTTCATATTTTAATTCATAATTTATAAGTAAATATTTTATGAATAAAACATAATTTATGAAGAATAAGACAACAGTTTCGATGTCTTACATTTTCTTTCTATTATACGTAATTCATAATTATAAGAGGGTGAATCAAATATAAACGGTAATTTAGCTACTCTGCTTAGCACGTACCTCCGAACCAGATGATATGGTATGGCAGTTGCTGGTTGGTTTATAAAGAGTAGATGAACTAGCTTAGTAAGCGGTTACACTCGGTTCTGTCCTCAGTACAGCCATGACTGAGCAAGAGGTACATCCGTTCGTCGTGCAACGCGTCATCATAAAGTGTTTAATCAAATGAAGGCGTTAAACCGTCGAAAATTTTTACTCGTTTAATGGCGCAGTTGGGGAACACTGCATTGTCTCAGAATCGAGTGTATACATGGGCCAGGGAATTCAAAGGTAGACGAGAACGTGTTGAAGGGGAGAAGTCTTTGAGGCGCATCGTCTCATGTGATGAGACGTGGGTCCACCATTATACCCCTGAATCGAGAATGGCGAGTAAGGAGTGGCGAAGGACAGATGAAGGCTGCCCAGTGACGGCCAAAACTCGCCTCTCAGCCGGTTAAGTGCTTGCAACGATTTTTTTTTACTCAAAGGGAGTTTTATTCTTCGATTTTCTTCACGATCAACAAACAGTAAATGCGGCCTACTATTGCCAGCTATTACAGTCAGCGACAACCTCCTACCGAAACAAAAGACGAGGTATGCCCATTAGAGAGATTATCCTTCTCCATGACAACGCTAGGCCACACATCGCGGCTTTGCAAGGAATAAATTGAAAGTAATGGACTGGGAAACACTCGAACACCCTCTTTATAGTCCAGATTTGTCATCCTGTGACTACTTCTTGTTCGCGCCCCTGAAAGAATCACTTGAAGGAAAATCATTAAAAAGCAATGAAGAAGTCGAGGAGCACGTGTGCAATTGGCTGACAACTCGTCCAAAAACTTTTTATGAACAAGTAATATTCAAGCTTCCAAAACGCTAGCAAAAGTGTGCAGACAACGCAGGAGACTACATTGAGAAATGTTGATGATATGGTTTGTGTTTAATATTATTCAATAAATGCATCAAAAAAAATTACCGTTTATATTTGATTCACCCTCGTATATTAGGTGCGCTACTAAGTTCCCGCTGTTTGTCAATAGATGGCTCCTGCAGTAAGTGCTTGTCAATTTCGACATCTAGAACGTCATGAAACAAGCTTATACATATGGTAAACAAATCGCCCTGACACATTAGTGATTCTATTTTGGTGTCATATATAATACTTTCGGTTGTGTGAAAGTGTCTCATTTTGTGCCAAACAATCGGTATTTACGGGAAGAGTTGCTTTTCTTCTTTTATTCAAAGAAAACGGCGGCTGAAGCACATCGGGAACTCCAAAACGTTTACAGGATGTTGCTCTAAGTGAAATAATGTGCCGTGATTGGTTCCGTCGCTCTAAAGACGGTGAATTTGATATTGACGACCGTCCGTATGAAGGAAGGCTAAAAACCTTCGGATACGCTGAATTAGAGGAATTGCTTGACGAGGTTCTATGCCAAATAAAAAATAAGCTTGCTACAGTATTAGGTGTTACCCGCCAAACTATTTCCAAACGATCGCATACATTGAGAATGATTCCAAAGCAGGGAACTTGGGTTCCATATGATTTGAAGTCAAGTGACGTTGAGCATCGTCTTCTTAACTGTGAATTACTTAACTTAAAACTTGGAATTGCTCAAATTGGAAGTCTTACCCCACCCATCATAATCTCCAGACTTTGCGCCGTCCGATTATCACTTACTCCTTTCGTGGATAGCTTCAAAAGATGAACACATTTACCGTAACGGTTTTTGAGCTCTACCAGGAAGATAAGAAAAAGTTGTAGCTGGCGATGGGCAATACTTTGAATGATTCGTTTGTAACCATTCTTTTACAATAAACTTGCATTTTCATCAAGAAAAACAGCGAGAACTTAGCTGCGCCCCTAATATAAAATATACATAAGCCATAAATATTTTATCCATTTAATTTTCAAATAAAATAAACAATTAATTGTTTAATAGTTTGAATTTTACAATAATGGTATTGTAAAAATGTCTACATAATCTTATATTTGTCATATTATTATTATATCTTGGTATTTAATCAGTTAAGATAATAATTAATTATAATTCTCAATAAAAGTAGATAATAAAAAATTGATGGAATATGCAATAATATTTTGCAAGTATTTATGGTAAATTGTTAAAAAGTATATGAAGCTAAAACAAAACCACTGATGTGTCAAAGCGATTTATTTACCATATGTCTAAGCTTGTTTCATGACGTTTTGAATGTCGAAATCGACAAGCACTTCCTGCTGAAGCCGTCTATTGACAAACAGTGGGAACTCAGTTGCGCACCTAATATATAATTATAAATTACGTAGATTGAAAAGAAAATGTAAGACATTAAAAATGTTGTCTTGTTTTTCATAAAGCAGAATTTATTTATAATATATTTACTTTTGTAAATTATGAAGAAAATAATTATTATATAACTGTAATATAATTAAATAATGATAATGTTTTTGAAAATGTAAATTCATTTCATTATTACTGTGTTAACAGTGTTATATTGTTGTAATACTTTTGTACTACAAACTACTTTTGTACTGCTTCCCTCTCCACTGCACTTTATTATTGTATATTGCCCACATGTAAAAAATATGTCCAGAAGTATTAAAAAAATATAACACTGTTAACACAGTGATAATAAAGTGAATTTCAGGAACATCAATTATATAATATAATAATTTAATTATATTTGCGTAAAACTTTTTGTTTTAATTGTATAACGTATATTGCTTTTTAGTACATTTATATATTTGTAATGTATACTTATGTACACATTGTTCCACAGAAAATTATATATTGGATTGTTCGATAATTAATGTCGCTTTTTTCTCATAAATGGCGTGAACTGCATATTTCATGTAGTAGCGGTTGCGTGGCGTATAATATTATATACTATTATAAAGGTTAGACTATACACTATCTTCTGTCAAAAACTGAGCGTCATTAGTAAATAACAAGTTGGTTAAAAATTTAGTTGAAAATGTACAATCAAAGTGAGCATTATCGGCATATTTTATTGTTTTACTTCTGAAAAGGCAAAAATGCGGTGCAAGCTCGGAAGAAATTGTGTGAAGTTTATAGCAGGACTGCCTTGCTGAACGCCAGTATCAGCGTTGGTTTGCTCGCTTTCGCTCTGGAAATTTTAATGTGCAAGATGCACCACATACTGGTCGTCCAACCACTACTGATGACGACAAAATAAAGGCGTTAATCGAAACTAACTAGCATATAACAACTCGAGAGATAGCAAAGAAGCTCGGCATATCGAATTCAACCGTTTACTTGCACTTACAACAGCTTGGTTACGTAAACAAACTGAATGTCTGAATTCCTCACGAATTGAAGGAAATCCACCTCACCAAATGCAATAACATATGCGACTCTTTGCTGAATCGTAACGAAAACAATCCATATCTAAAAAGAATCATAACGGGTGATGAAACATGGATTGTGTACGATAATGTAGTCCGAAAATAATCATGGATCAAGCAAGATAAGCCCCCACGATCGACATCCAAAGCCAATATTTACCAAAAGAAGATTATGCTTTCCGTGTGGTGGGATTACAATGGTATAGTCTACTTTGAGCCGCTTCCAAGAAACCAAACTATTGATACAAATGCCTACTGTCGTCAACTATCGAAATTAAACGAAGCAATCAAGAAAAAACGCCCTGAACTGGCCAATCGCTAAGGTGTGATGTTCCATCATGATCACGCCAGACCTCCCACCTTTTTGATAACCCGTCAATAATTAATGAAGCTCAATTGGGAACTGATGCCACATCCACCCTACAGCCCTGACTTAGCACCGTCAGACTATCATTTGTTTTGCTCCCTTAAAAACCATTTAAATGGTAAAACTTTAGATTCCGATCAGGCTGTTAAAAATGAGTTGGACCAGTTCTTCGCTTCTAAAAACCAAAGCTTCTTCAAGCATGAAATTTTTTAACTTACCGCAAGATGGCAAAAGGTCATCCAACAAAACGGTCAATATTTCATTGATTAATGTTTGTTGTTAATATAAATAAATTCACTTTGAAAAACATGAAAAAAAACGACATTAATTATCGAACAACCCAATATTTTCAGAAATTACTAATCTTCGTTTCTATTTCATAATAATCAATAATAGATTATGTTTTACATCTGTCAGCCGTCTCGCGACGGCTTCATTTTTTTTTAATTATCGATCATCAGTGAAGTATTATCCCTCGCGAGATCCTCAGTAATAACTTGTATTTTTACCTCTACGCACTTCTCAAAAATTATCACCCCTTGTTCTTCACTTATTCCGGTTATTATTTTATTTTTTTTTACGTCACGCTTTTCGTCATTACATTTAAGATAGCAAGAATACGAATATGTTTGATTTTACGCATTTTTGGAACTCAGATCTACATAATAAAGAGGAAATGGCGACGAAGAAATTAGAAAAAATCAGGTAATGGAGAATTTTACCGACTTCAATTGACTTTCTAATCAAATATTGGCAGTCCGATCTCCGCATAAGAGTAAAAATAAAAAATAACAACAAAATTAATTCAAGGATTCGAAGAGCACGCTGCTGAAGCTCCTTCGCTGAATATTTCGCTAAAATGCGCGAGCTGTCTGTCGTTGTTTCATACGCATACGGACGCGGTAAGCACCTACGACTTACTGGAACTTAATTAAAAAAACGAACGGATAAACGAAAGCAAAAAATAAGTAAAAACACGAACGTTTAAACTTGACTAGTTAATTAAAAAAAAAAAAAAGCTTAAGTAGAGATAGAGACCACTGACACTGCCTCTCACTCTTTTTCTTTCTTCTCTCAATCAAACTTTTCGCTCTAAATTCTTATTGTAGCTTTTCAAAAAGAAGAGAAATCCCCGTATCAAAACAACAAAATGAACTCTCCTTCTCTAAAATCCGACTGTATCAAAATGAAATAACAAAATCCAAATAGCAAAAATCTTATTAATTTACTCTCTAAAATTTTTCAAAAAATCATCAAAATTGAAATAAAATTTATTAAAAGTCTTATTGGACAGCCCTTTAAACCAATAATTAAAAAAAATTAATTATTGTCCAATAAGTGCTGTTCTTACTTTGTCTAAATTTCTCTCAAATAATTCAATTCAATTTAAATTACAAATATTTTTTTTTATATTGCTATGCGTTGACAAAATAAATCATATAAATTCAAAACCGCTTGAAGGTAAACAATGCGTGACATCGCACGCAAGAGTTTTCCACGCACGGAAGTTTAGTGTGATTTCGCTCGCTATTCGAGCTAGATCTCCACCCTCTGTTCGTGCGACGCAGTTGCAGTTACTTCTGTAACCGCTTCCCCCAGCTCTAATACTCTCTGGAGAGTACGACAGTGCGCGAGCATCCCTCCATCGGCTGCCGTAGCAGCTAGCTGCGAAGCTGGCACAGCGTCGTCAACTAAAATGATTATTTTTTCAATTTCAAATGAAAAGAGAAAACGTTTTAGATCTATTAATAGGACAATGATTACTGCTGGACAAAAATTTATAAATGAAAAAGTTGTAAAAAATAACAAAACAAAACTTTTTTTGCTAGAAACTTCTCTCTGGAAACGTTGCTAAAAATAATCGATTGAAACTAATGAAAATAGATTGAAATGTATTAAAACCAATTAAAATGTATGTGAACCGATTAAATTATAATCGGTTCTAATAATTTTTTATCTGTTTTAATAAATTTTAATTCAATATTTTTAGCAAAGAACAGTATTTAAAACATTACATAACTCAAAACGATTTGAATTTAATATATAACGTCGGTATGCATACCGCCGTTTTTTTTAATCTTTTATTATCCTCTTATTCTCCTTCCTCCTCTTATCTAATATATACTATTAGGTTGAAAACTATGAAACAGGCGTTTTTTGTTTAGTAAAAGACTTTGAATTGTTTAGTAACTCTAAGAATAAAGATTTTTTCCAAAAAGGCATATATGATTTGTCCAATCGTTGGCAAAAAGTCGTAGACGCCAATGGAAATTATTTCAATTAAATATAATAAATAATGTGAAAAATTGCACTTTTCGTTTTTTATTTTCATTCAACGCCCGTTTCATAGTTTCCAGCCTAATAATATTGTATATTTAACTATGTTTAGATTGCTATTATAAAATATTATAACAATATTAGTTATTTAAGTTAGTTATAAATTATTAAGATTTAATTAAATATATTTATATTTTTTGAATTAAGTTACTTAAATTAATTGTAATTTACGAGGGCGGTCCGATAAGTTCTTAGCCTACAAAAGAAAAACGAAAATTTTGGAAAAGTGGCGATTTATTTCTTAACATCGTTTCCTCTTAGCTCGATACACTTGACCCAGCGATGCTCCAACTTCTTTAACCCGTCTGAAAAATACGTATTTTCGAGGTCTGCAAAGTAGGCGTCCGTGGCGGCGATAACCTCGTTCGACTCAAATTTCTGTCCGGCGTGTGACTTTTCCAAGTTTAGAAACAAAAAGAAGTCGTACGGGGCCAAATCTGGCGAATACGGTAGATGGGATAGCAGCTCGTAGCCTGATTCGACCAATTTGGCCGTGGCGACAGCGGAGGTGCGAGCCGGTACGTTGTTATGGTGGAAGGCACTTTTTTCTTTGCCAAATGGGGCCTTTTTTTCTGCAATGCGGCGTCGAATCAGCCCAATAATTCGGCATAGTAGAGCCCTGTGACTGTTTTGCCGTTCTCCAGGTAGTCGATGCAGATCACACCTTGTGAATCCCAGAAAACGGTGGCCATCACCTTTTCGGTCGATAGGACAGTCTTCGCCTTCTTCGGAGCACGTTCGCTGAGTGAAGTTCACTGTTTCAAATGTCCTTGGTCTGCGGTGTGTACCAGTGGACCCATGTTTTGTCGACTGTCACAAATCGACGCAGAAACTCCTTCGGATCGCGCTGAACAGCGTCGAACACGGCTCTGAAGTGGTCTCACGGTTACGCTTGCTGTCCAGAGTGAGCAAACACGTCACCTATCTCGCCAACAGCTTTCTCACGCCAAAAATCGCATGCAGGATATGACCCACGCGGTCTTTTGAGATGCCTACTGTCTCAGCTATCTCGCACACCTTCAATCGGCGGTCTGCCAATACGAATTTTCGGGGCATCTGGGTGTGGCTCATCAAAAACCGACGTGCGACCACGTTGAAACTCGTTAAACCAATTTCTTACGGTCATCATCGCAGGAAAAGAGACACCGTACACAGCATCCAAGCGCTCTTTGATTTCGCTGTGCGATTTCCCTTCCATAAACAAGAATCGAATCACCGACCGATATTGCTCTTTCTCCATTTTTCTAAAATCCGCGGACACATCCGCTTTCACACGCGGTCAAAACAAAACTACGAGTCCAATCCGGTTGAAATTTTGACAGCAGCCCTCTATGAGAATGTGCTACATGTTAGTGGATTTTTCTTGCGATAGTGGCGCCATAGGGCGGTGAGGCTAAGTACTTATCGGACCGCCCTCGTATTTAGATTCAATTAATCCAATATATTTATATGTTTCAAATTTAGTTTAGTTATTTAAGATAATTATAATTTATTTGGGTTCAATTAAACAAATATATTTATATTTAAGTAGTTAGATATTTTATGTTAGTAGTTAGATATTTATTTAATTTTATATTAAGATATTCGTAATAAGGCATAATTCTCTCTCTCTCTCTCTCTCTCTCTCTCAAATTCCAGTCACAAGAAAAAAGTTCAAGAAAATATCATATTACGAGCCACGCGTGGCAAATCGCAAACGCTACACCGGAGATTACTACGATCGAGCAATGCAAAAATTACAAATACCAAAACATTTTTATGTAGAATTGGGAGAAAATTTTTGGCTGGAAACCAAGGAAATGAGCCAGGCGACAGCAAAGAAAAATTCACTTCACTCCACTCCCACCGGCTCCCACGGACTTTCCGACGTTCTCGGATACAGAGTTGGAGTCAAGTCCAAGTGGCTGCGATATATACAGTTCCATACGTCAACCGCCGGATGCCAGATGAAACATTAGAGACAGAGAAGAAGGGAGAGAATGAGAGAGGGTCAGAGAAAGAAAACAATCAACGGCAAGTATTATGCAAATTTATTGCAACGTTTGAGTGATTGAAGTTTTTTATACTCACAAATCGAGCATGAGGGCCAGTCGCTTGAAACGCTGTATCTTCATTAGTTTTGCTCCGATTTACTTGGTTTTTTGACACAATACTCTCGACATGTTGTGCATTCAGAAAAAAAAAAAAAAAAAAAATAAATAAAAAAATGCAAAATAAAAAATTTTAAAACCTTAGCCCCCCCCCCCTAAGACTATCGAACATCGTTGGAAAAAATGTATCAGAATCCAAGAAGACTACGTTAAGCATTTAGAAGTTCTATACCATAAATTTGTAAGTTTGTCTTATTGAGACAGGTACTTCTGAAACCCATTCTTATATTGCACTAAAATGTCTTTACAGACACGTACCGTGAAACGTCCATATACGAAATTTGTCAAATTTATCCACAAACTGATCATTTCCGTAGGTTGCCCGTTATCTATCATCTTTCCGTGAATAATGAAAGATATCCGTAGACTTCAGTGGATTCAGTAGTTTTCCATAGAAATTCAAAACCGTCTGTGAGGTTCCGTATATGTCGGTAGCTTTCCGTGAAGGATGAAGGATGTCCGTAGAATTCCGTAGACGTCCGCAGCTTACAGTAGAAATTAAAAAACGTCCGTGGTGTTTAGTTTTTTTGTAGCTTTCTATGAAAAATGAGAGGTATCCGTAGAATTCATTAGATGCCCGTAACTTTCCATAAAAAGTCAAAAAGGTCCGTGAGGTTACGTGATACTCCGTAGCTTTCCATCAAGAATAGAAGGTGTCCGTAGACTTCCGTAGATGTTCGTAGTTTTCTTTTTGATTTCTACGAAAAACTACGAACACCAACGAAGTTTAAAGCACACCTTTCATTCTTTACAGAAAGCTACGCACAATTACGTAACCCCACGGACGTTTTTAATTTTTTACGGAAAGCCACGGACATCTACAGAGATCTACGTACACCTTTTATTATCCACGGAAAGGTACGGACAATTACGGAAACTCACGGATCTTTTCCAATTTCTGCAGAAAGATACGGTCAACTATGGAATTCTATGGACACCTTGCATTTTTGACAGAAAGCTACAAAGTATCAAGGGACTTAACGGACATATTTTTATTTCTTTAAAATGACAAAAATCTACTAAGGTCTACGGAAACCTTTTATAATCACGTAAAACTGCGGACAATAACGAAATTAGATGGACGTTTTTAAATTTCTCTGGAAAGCTACGAACATCTACGGATGTCTACAGACACATTTTATTAGCCACGCAAAGCTACGGAGTTTCACGAAACCTTACGAACATTTTGAATTTTCTAAGGCAAGCTACGGACAATTATGAAACCTCATGGACGCATTTAAATTTCTATGGAAAGCTACGGGCATCTTCGAAAGTCTACGGGCAGCTTTTATATGTTGTGACGTAGGCATCACGTCGTAGCCGATTTAGCTACGTGCGTTCTTAGTGCCTTGCACAAAAATAATATTATAATAAAACAATGTTTCAATCTCTCTCACTCGCTCTCTCACTCTCTCTGCGGCTCTTTATGACGCGATGATTCAAGCTGGCCGCCCGCGACTGTTTCCCAGCCGACGGAGGCCTATTGCTTCCCCAGGGCAGGAAAGTGGCGATCCCTTGCCACGCTTACCGCAAACCCTCTTACACACACTCTCGCTCTCTCTCTCTCTCGCTCTCTATTTTGCGCAAATAAGTAAGGACACTCACCTTTGCGGCTTGCAAAGCTCGTCCGCTGGCTGTTGAGCTCCCAGCAGCTTCCTTCAGCACCGCTGCACCTGGCTCTTGCGGCTCTCCCTCTGAAAAAGGGCTGCCGGACGTTGCTGTGAGTTCGCCTGTACGCTGACTGCCTCCGTCTCACCCTCGGCTTCAGATGTTGCGGTGGCAACCTCTAGTTGCCTCCCTCTAACACTTAATCTCCTCGTCCCACGGCCTACTTCCTCGCTGCACTTCCTCGTCTTTGCTCTTCTTCTTCGCACTGCTCTCTCAATTTTTTCCTCACTATCTCTCACTCTCTCTCGCTCGCTCTCTTGCACACCATCACCCCTGGCTTCACTCGCGACGCTCACTCTAATCAAAGAAGAACAAAACTATATTCACCGCGGGACTTATCTCTCCGTCCTCGCGGTAACGCGCAGCAAAAACTCACTCGCAGAAGAGCACAGCGTAACTCCTTGCAGGAAAGCACCACGTAACTACCCGATACGCTCGCTCTTCTCTCCCCTTCCCTCGCGGCTCCCAAAATTCCTCACCAATTGTCGCCGCAAGTTCGAAAATCGCGTTATTTTTTAACGTTGCCGGCTTTTAGAAAAATCTGCATTTTTGAGGCTAAACAGGCTTACACAAGCTGGCAACCTGTTGACGGTCACGCAGGAATATAAAAACCTACATTTTTTGTCGACGACCTATGACGGATTCTCCGTCACAATGTATGGAAGCTACGGAATATCACAAAACCCCAAGATCGTTATCGATATCTACGGAAAGCTACGATCATCGCGGAATTACACGAAAACCTTTCATTCTTCAAGGAAAGCTACGTACATATTCGTAATCCCACGGACGTTTTTGAATTTTTACGGAAAGCTATTGGGTGGACAACTTTGCTTCCGCCGTTTTTTTCCGAAATTCGAGGCTTCATTGTATTAAACTGGTTATACATTTATGATTCAAAGTATTGTCCATCGCTAGCCACTACTTTCTCCCATCTTTCGGGCTGCATACGAATTCCGCGTTGAAAGAACTGGTCATCTTTTAAATCGATCCAATTTTTTACTTCTTCATAAGACGGGAAGTGCTGGTCAGCCAGGCCGTGTGCCATTGATCAAAACAAGTGATAGTCCGAGGGAGCAGCGTGTGGAGAATACGGCGGGTGGGGTAAGGCGTCCCATTTAAAAGTTTCCAAGTATGTCTTGACCACTTTCGCATCATGGGGTCGAACATTGTTATGCTGTAAAATCACTCTCACTATCATGTCTCTCGTTGTATTGCGGCCGTTTGTCTTTCAATGCTCGGCTCAAACGCATCAATTGCATTCGATAACGATCACCTGTGATTGTTTCAGTCGGTTTTAACAACTCATAATACACTACGCCGAGCTGGTCCCACAAAATACTAAGCATGACCTTGGAACCGTGAATATTCGGTTTAGCCGTCGATGTGGAAGCATGGCCGAGATATTCCCATGATTTTCTGCGCTTGGGATTATCGTAGTGAACCCATTTTTTGTCCGCAGTCACAATGCGATGCAGAAATCCCTTCCGTCTTTGCCTTGCAAGCAGCTGTTCACAAACACACAAACGCTGTTCAACATCTCTCGGCTTCAACTCGTACGGCACCCAATTTCCTTGTTTCTGAATCATTCCCATGACTCTCAGGCGTTTTGAAATAGCTTGTTGCGTCACTCCCAATGATCCTGCCAATTCTTGTTGCGTTTGACACGAGTCTTGATCAAGTAATGCCTCCAATTCTGCATCTTCGAAAACCTTTCTTCCACCTCCATGCTGGTCTTTGACGTTAAAATCACCGTTCTTAAAGCGTTGAAACCACTCTCGGCACGTTCTTTCACTGATAGCGGCCTCACCATAGGTATTTGAGCGCATTCGATGAGCCTCAGTCGCAGATTTCTTCATATTAAAGCAGAAAATTGAAACCTTCCGCAAATGACGAAAATTCGGCTCGTAAGCTGACATGTTTAATCAAGAATAACTTTATGATGCAAACACAAATCGACTAATATTTCGATGGCGTTATGTTTACAAATACCTAAGCTTATTGTATGACATCTATGATCTATTTATTTTAACTACCACTTACCGCTTCAGCCATCTATTGCAAAACGGCGGAAACAAAGTTGTACACCTAATACGGACATACATCTACGGAAGTCTACGAACATACTTTATAATCTACGAAAAGCAACGGACACCTACGGAACCTCACGGACGTTTTTGACATTCTACGACAAGCTACGGACATGTATAAAAGTCTACGGACACCCTTTATTCTTCACGAAAAGTTACAAAGTATTACGGAACCCTACGGACGTTTTTGAATTTTGTGACATGGGCACCGCGTTGTAGCCGAAATGACTACGTGCGCCCTATAGGCCTCGCACAAAATTTATTAAAAATATTTTATGGTCTCTCACGCCCTCGCTCTCTTTCTTTCATTTCTCTCTCACCCTAATGCAATGCAATGCAGGCCGGCCACCCGCAACTATTTCTCCAGCCGACGGAGGCCTATCGGTTTCCCTAGGACGGGGAAGTGGCAATTCCTGGCCACTCTCACCACGGACCCGCTACTACATACCCTCGCTCTCTCTCTCTTTTTCTCTCTCTTTCACACTTATTACTGTCAAACAAGATAAAGAAACTTACTGATGATGTCTCCGTATCTCGGCCGTTTGTTGCTAAACGCTAGGCTGCTCTCCTCCGCGCCGCTGCCCTTGGCTCCTGCTGCTCTTCCTCCGGAGAAGGGCTGCTGGACCTTGATGGGAGCTTGCCTGCTCGCCGACGGCCTCCTCCTTACCCTCGGCTTTATGTGTCGCAGTGGCAATTTTCAGTCACCTCCCATTGACACTTGATCTCCTCGTCTCTCGTCTCACCTCTACGCTGAGCCGCTTTGCCATTGCTCCTCTTCTCCCTCGCACTGCTCCCTCGACTTCTTCCTCACTCTCTTTCACTCATTTCTGCACACCGTCACCCCTCACCGTTCACTTATTCGCGACGCTCGCTCTCCTCTCTACGACAAATAAAATCTTTTCACTTCCGCGAGAAACGCGGAAAAACTCAACTGTCCTCGCGGGAGTGCACGGCTAGACTAATTATTGCAGTCGCTCCCCACTACCTCTTCACTCGCGGCTTCCAAAATTTCTCGCCGATCATCGCCGCAAGTTCAAAAGTCGTTCGTGATTTTTCGAACGTTGCCAGCTTTTCGAAAAGTCCTGTTAAGCGGGCTTCCTCTAACCGGCAACCCAGCGCAGTCGAGAATGTAAACATTGCATTCTTCGTCGACGACCCATAACGGACTCTCCGTCACAAAGCCCCCCCCCCCGTCGATGATAGCAACCCTCTCTTTCGAACGGCCGCGGGGATCTTCCTACAGTCTAAGTAAAGACTCACCTTACTTCTCCCGGCGACTCTCATGGCGGGCGATGATATTAATCGCCACAGCCTTGGCCACCAATTCCTTGACTTCCAGGGAAACGTCTCTCAAGCTGCCCATTAGCCGGAGCCAGTCCTCCACCGACTCCACGTGCTCCTCGGCTTGAAATAAGGGCGGCGCAACGGCCACCGACCGGCTAACCGATGCCGTCGTAGGATGCCGCAGCCAAGGAGTCGCGGGGCCGGCTCGCGCCGAAGCTTCTGCGCAAGCAGGAATCACCTGTGGCGGGGGAGGCGACACCATTCCCTTGGAGGGAACTCTTCTCTCCCGGTCTTGTCGCATCTCCTTGGCCTCCTGGTTTGCTCGAATGCGAGCCTCCGGATCTGTTTCTATGGCGGCCTTTACTTCCATTTCGGTGGCAGAGGGAGGAACTCCAAGCGCTTTTGCTCACCGATGCTCCTCGGCCACCATCCTGCGGCTGATGTAAGCAGCCAATCTGCCAGATGCTGCGGCCGCAGAGGACGCCGGTGCAGAGGGTGCGATGGGGCTGCGCTTCTTGCGGCGATCTCGATGGCGCTGTGTGGCGGTGCGCCTCGGCGTCTTCTCATTCTGTGCGGCCTTCAGCTCACTTCTCTCTTTTCTCTCTTCCACTACCGGGGCTCACTAGAGCCCCTTCAGGAGCCGTCCTCTGTGACTCGGGTAAGGGTACGGCGACCCTCGAGCTCTGTGTCCTCCTCCAGGCCCGATAGGAATCGCGGTAATGGGGGCAAGACGACGTCGCCTCACTACGATGGCCGCAGTTCTCACAGAACTGGGCCATTCTCGGGCGCGGACACTCCCGTCGTACGTGCCCTTGCTACTAACAATTAAAACAGGCTCGAGAAGGAGGATCTATAGACCAACAGCGAGAAATTTCCTTCATGGATAAGAAAATTCCTCCGTACGGGGTCGCTTTCCCGCCCTTCGCCTCCGAAGCAGGCATAACCCGCAGACCAACAGCTGCCTCACGGTTTTCCTTTTCGGCTCTTACCTTGGAGCTGTCCACCGAAGTGGTTGGCAGGCCCGACTCGTAATCATCGAAGTCGAGGTGCCGGCGAGGATTCGGCCTTTGCCGCCTCCACCGAGACGAAGCGAGGGCACGCTGACTCATCTCGTCTCAAGTCTTCAGCATGTCTCGCTGGCCACCCAGGACTCTTCGATACTTCTGCTGTCGCCAAGCAGGAGTCGTGGCGCTTATCTTTCTCATCCCTTACCCTCTGGCTGTTCATAAGCGCCTCGAACTCCTGCTTCTCCTGGCCACAACCCTCCAGTGGACTCTCCTCTTCTTCCTCCACTACCCACCATGCGACACTCTTGACCGCGACGCTGGAAAGGGCCTTTTTAGCGAGGGGAGGGCTGCGATTCCGGAGGCCGGAGCTGGACGGAGAATCCAGCTACATGGCCTCCGGGATCGGCCGTCCTGCTCTCATTGAGGCCCGCTCTGCCAGCGGGGCAGAAGCCGCGGGCACAACCAGCGATGGTTTACCTGACCTCGTTTGCTAAAGCTAGCGTTCCCGACGTTGTCGCCTCTCCTCCTTCCTCTCGTTACGCCGCCAAGCTTCTATCTCCTCGGCATACTCAGCGAATCCTAACGCCGGGTGGGTCTCCAGCAAAGACTTGAAACAGGATAACACACAAGACAACGAAAAAAATTAGTAAACCGGTACGACGAACCGTTGGACAGCTACAAGTCGCCACCGCCTCCCGCTCCTTCACACCATTCCATACAACCTATATCCCATTTCCTCTGCCCCTTCGAGAAGGGCCCGTAGAAGTACATACTTCTTCAAGTCAGAGATTTGCGCCTTCGAAGATCTACGACCCGAGTCTTCAAGGAGATATACCATCGGAGACAGTACCTCCTTGATCGTAAAGGGTCCGTCGCACTTCGGCGCGAGTTTCGATGAAACTCCCTTCGCCATGCTCGACAGTACCTGCTCTCGTCGCAACACCGTATCCCCAGGACTGAACACTACGAATCGTCGCCCCCGATTATATTGGCGCTTGTTTCGCCTCTTTGACTAATGAATGTGACGCCAGACCAAGTATCTCAGTGCACTAAGACGCTTAAGCCAATCGGCCGAAATACTCTGGTTCAATCTCAACTTCGAGCTACCATTCTCTACCACTCTCCGCAACCACTTGGCTGTTCAAGGGTTTCTTCTATAATTTGAAAATGCGGGAGAAACCTTGAGACTCGGCTGCACCGCTGTGTTCATCGCGTGCCTCACCTCGTGCAGTTGTTCGTCCCATCGCCGATGATCGGCTTCGACAAACGCCGCGATGAGCGTCTTCAACGTTCTGTTCGAACGCTCGACGGGATTTGCTTGCGGATGGTGAGGCTGCGTCGTAACGTGCTTAACTCCGTATTCGCTCAGGACCTCGGTCAAATGTTTATTTACAAACTCCGTCCCGTTATCCGTGAGCAGAAAGTTAGGTGTCTCCCATCGGAAAAGCACGAGCTCTTTAAACGCTCGGGCGACGGCTTTCCCATTAGCCATACGTAAAGGTTTGAGCTGTACCCAGCAAGTAAAGAAATCTTGAAACACCAGGATGTATTTAAACTGGCTTTTACTGCGGGGGAACTCCATTAGGTCTGCCGCTACGACTGCTAACGGCCTTTCTACAATTCTCTTCCCCATTAAGCCTGGAGGGGCCGCCTGAGACGCCTTATAGCGCTGACACAAGTCGCAATGCGAGACAAAGTCTCGAACGTCGTGATATATACCAGGCTAATAGTACTCGCTCGCCACTCTGTCATGGGTCTTCTCGACACCGAAATGACCCGTAGACGGATGGCAATGGGCCTCTTCCAACTCTCTCACTCTATGTTCCGCCGGCACCACCAATCTCAACCCTTCTTCTCCGAGGGTCATCAGATCCAACAAGTCATCGCGCGCGTAGCAGTAAAGCAGGTCGTCCTCTAGTTTCCACTCCGGAAATTTATTCGGATAACGTTGCACATCGTTCGCCCTTTCGATACACCACGGGTCTGAGACCGACTCGAAAGCGGCTATCTCCTCTTCGTTCCCCGGAACTGACCTGGAGAGAGCATCGGGATCATGATGTAGAGCGCCCTTCTTGTGCACTATATCGAAATTCTATTGATGCATCTCCAGGACCCATCGCGCGAGTCTGCCTGTAGGCTCTTACAAGTTTCGCAACCATTTGAGGCCACTGTGATCAGTGATCGCAATAAAATGCGAACCCTCGATGTACGGCCGGAATTTCTTAATAGCCCACAGCAGCGCGAGGCTCTCTTTTCCGTAGTCGTGTAGTTCTTTTCAGCTGGGTTCAACACTCGGCTGACATACACAATCGGGTGCTCGCCTTCGTTGTCCTCTTGCGTAAGCACGGCTCCTATTGCATAAACGCTCGCGTCACTCGGCACCATAAACGGCCGTGAGAAAACGAGACAAACGAGCACCGGTGCCTCTCCCAGAGCTCTTTTCAAAACCTCAAACGCCTCTTGTTGCTCCTCCTCCCATACCCACGGCTGATATTTACGAAGCAACTGAATTAGAGGTATTTTAAGCTCCGACTTGTGTGCAATAAACCTCAAATACCAAATAACCACGCCCAAGAATGAACGTAGCTGTTTGACGTTTTTCGGGGCAGGTAACCCAAGGATGGGGGTGGCTTGATCGGGATCAAGCCGCAAACCTTCTCGATCCGGTCTAAAATCCAAGAATTGCACACTTGAGCAGCAGAACTGGCACTTCTCTTGGTTCACCTAAAGGCCAGCTTTGGCCAGTCTCCGCAAGATTTTCTCAAGCCAAACCAGATGATCCTTGAACGTCACCGTAACCACGATGATGTCCTTGAGCTAAGCGAAGACGTTCGGCTCAAACAGTGGCCCGAAAAGCGTGTCTCATTGCACAGCCGCAGCCTCGTCACCACTCGAGGAACTCAAATTTTTCCTCTTTCCCCAGCGCTTCTTCTTTTTAAAGATTCCCTTGGCGCTCTCTGACTTCTCTGGCTGCCCCAATGGGAACATCTCCTTCCTCTCCGTCTCTTTCGCCACTGCAATCTTGTTGAAGCGCTTCGGAGAACCGGTGAAGGCCGTCCCTTGGAAGACAGATTTGTGTTTTGAAGGTGGATCCGAAAAACGCTCGTTCGTGCGCATATTCTTCTTGCAACGCTTACCGTGTGTTAGGATGTCTTCATAACTACGAATCGGTGCAGCGGGCATGAACAACCGGTACTCGGGTTGCAGTTGTTTGTACGCAATTTCCACCAATTGAGGCATAGGCGGCAAGTTTTTTAAATGAGCTGCAATCGCGCAGAAACGCGATATATATCGTGTGACGCTCTCACCTTTTCCCTGTGTACGCTTTTCTAGCTCTCTGATCACCGCTCTTTCCTCGACCTTAGGGCAGTAGTGATCGCGGAAACGTCAAAGAAATCCCTGCCAGTCGTGAATATCTTCTCTGATTCCCCTGTACCAGAAGCGAGCCGTATCGGCGAGGAGGACTGACAGATCATTTAGCATCGCCTCTTCGCCGTAGGAATGAAAGCGTCGGAAATCTTCCATCAGCGCGACAAATTCGGACGAATCCTCCTTGTTTCTGCCAGCGAACGACACTCCTCACTGCTTCATCGCTTTCAAACATTGCTCACGCTCTGCTGTGACCCTATCTTCCAGTTGTCTGTCCTCTGACTGACTGCGGGAGCGGCCACGCATGTCTCCTCTTCCCTGACGAGCTGCCGCAGCTCCACCACCGCAAGCATATAACGTCACATGTTCTTCGGGGTGCTCGGGTACACCCAGTTCTTGTTGAGTCTCCGGCCGAACACCCATATCATACGTGCTCGACGTACTCGAACGTACGCTTGCAGCCCGCCACGGTCCTTATGCCGTCGGCTGACGGTGCGCTGGACTCGGGGGGGTCTGCTCTGAGCAGTCCCTAACTTTCTAGTCGACTTTGGCATCTAAGTCGTTTTTGAGAATAAAAAACTCAAAAAGAGCAGAAGCTCTTTTAACTACTTGATCTCACTTCTATTTTTAGTCAGCTGACTCATGACGAATCGCCACTGCTCCGCGCTGACGGCTACCGTAGCAGATTTCTGTGGACTCGAAGTCAGCGGTGGCATCGACGCAGGAGCCGCAATGGTCAAAACCAAGGCCGCCGGGTGTGCCAATGACGCCAATCCCGCCGAAAGGCCCGTGAAAGGCGCCGCCGCGCTTGTAGTCGCGAGCGGCAGCACGGTGGATGGCCAATAAGGCCTCTCCGCTCTTTAACTCTCTATCCATCCAGGCTCCAAAACTCCCCGCGCTGTTCCGAACAGGAATGCGGGCCATGTCACTCATCCTCAAAGAGTTCGGTGCCTCCGGCCCCGCCCAATTCCCTGCATCAAACTCCGTTCGTCAGATCCTCCGAGTTACTCTGCGTAGCTCGACTTCCTCTTCGAGACCATTTCCTAGTCTCCCAGAGTCGTTTACACGACGGGATCGGCGCGGGAGGAGCTGCAGGGTCGTCGTCGTAATCATCATACCACGTCACCGACACGCCGGATCATCAACACGTACAATCGCCCTAAGTCGCTTGCGCAACTCCAAACCTTTTCCCCTCGTCCTAAGTGCGCGTTCTACCAGCCATCGGATGACGTCCTCAACCGCAAGAGCGCCGATCTCTCGTCTCGCTTGGCGGGCCGCCCGAGACCTGCTTAGCATGTGAATCATCGATTGTTCGTAATCAGCCATCTCGGTGTCCTGCAGCAAGCGAGAAAAAAAACCAAAAAAAACAAACAAAAAAAAAACGAACCACCAACTCTCCTCAACAACCCTCCTTGACTGGAACTAAGTTCGAATCAGTCGAGAAATTGGCTGAGTTCGAACGTGCAAAATTTCGACAAAGTCCACTCGACCTAGAAATGTCTAAGTCCGAATTAGTCGTAAAATAGACTAAGTCCGAATCAACCGGAAAATCGGCTGAGTCCGAACACGCCAAATTTCGACCACGTCCCCTCGGCAAAAAAAACACAAGTCTGAAGAGCCGAGAAATCGGCTAAGCTCGAACGAGTCGAAAAATCGACTCAGTTCGAACAAGTCCAAAAATCAACTAAGTCCGAACGAGTTTAGATTTTGCGATAAGTGCTGGGTGCACTTAGTGCAAGCGCACTTAACTCTCTCTCTAGGCTGGAAATCGGCCCCTCCTCTTTGTGCGTATCTTCGTCGCGCGAGTGGGCCGACTGTCTCTCTCGCACTTACGCCGCTTAAAAAATTATTTTCTTGAATAATATTTGAGAAATTGTACATCGGCAAGAAACCCAGGCGCAATGTTTACATCGGGCAAGCTCACTGATGTACACTACGAGGACCTGGAAATACCAGGGTCCTGTCACGGTCACCATTTGTGAAGACAGCACCGCGTCGCAACCGAAATGACTACGTGCACCCTGTAGGCCTCGCACAAAGTTCATTAAAAATATTTTATGCTCTCTCACGCCCTCCCTCTCTATTTCTCTTTCTCTCTTACTGTAATGTAACGCAATGCAGGCTGGCCACCCGCGACTATTTCTTCAGCCGACGGAGGCCTATCGCTTACCCCAGGGCGGGGAAGTGGCAATTCCTCGTCACCCTCACCACGGTCCCGCTACAACATACCCTCGCTTTAACAACATCTAATTTAAGAGTACTCTTCTCCGACCAATAATGTCTTTGTCTTTAGCAAATATTGAAAGAAGACAAAATCAATATTGTAATAAATTTGTCAAGATTTTCGTCTGATAATTCGTAATCGTTTTTCTTAGTGGCTTCAATGATATGTGATTTTATGGTTTGTGAAAAGAATAAATGGAAAAGGTCATATGAATTTATGTGTTTGAGTCTCTGGGCAATACTTTCATGCAAAAAATGATCGTCAGACGTTTTAGGGTCATTGTATTCATGTGAACCCTCTTTCCACAAATATTCATGATTGGGTTCTAAAGTTTTTTTGGTATTATTATAACTACTTATAACCTGCTCGAATGATCCATATAGTAAAAATGTACTTGTACATACTTCACCACCATCTGCGTAGTCTGACGCATCAGAATCCGACGAATCACCTGCCTCCGGCACGAAAGCTATGTTCACATGATTCTGATGGTGTACTTCATTCTCCATAAATCCAACATCTTCTAAGTCACTAACTTGCAAACGTCTTCTTCGAGACATGTTCAGTATTTGAAGTAAAATTGTTTAAATCAATAGATATATCAATATTACAGTAGTTTTAGTTAGTTATACAAAATAAAATCGTTTTTGAAAATTCGTGATATAACATTCACTTGGGATATCGGGATAAAACAAACGAATTATCTCAGAGAGCCATCGCGGTAAAACTCATTAAAACAATTTAAAAATGTAGTATGAAATATTTTGCCACAAATCAACGATAATTATATTGATCACAGAGATATGAGAAATAATAATTATGGCATACAACACGTTGGTATGAAAATATGATTCAAAGTATTTTCACCTCGATTATCGAGGAAGGAATGTTATTTTATTTATATAAACAGTTTGGAAAAATTTGGAATTTTATAGCGTGTTAGCATTGGTTAGGAATTTTGTTTAGTTTCGGCACCCATACACATACACATGGTTTACATGACTAATTGTTTACAACGCTATTATTATTTAACAATTATTGATTTAACTATTATTATTATTTAAATTATTATTGTATAACCATAGAACTAACAGTCATCCATTTAGTAATTTTCGACGTAGAATCCATTTCCGCTGTCAGATTTTTGAAAAAGTGAATTTCGCATAATTTGTTTCAACAATAATTGTTAAAGAAAATTGCAAAATTCGGGATTTTGCCATATTTTTGCATAATTAGGGCTAATGTCATATTTTACATTGGTTCCGGGGTGCTCGGGCTTATGGATTGGCCATGGGCATTAATGGGTTAAGGGGTTACCCCCACTTGCGACTTTGAAAAAATCGATTTTTTGTTAATTGCATTTTTTTGAAGTATAAGTATCTGAGAATATGACCTGGAAATTTCAAGCCGATCCGAACAAAATTGACTGAGATATGAGCGTTGAAAGAGAAGAATTAACTAAAAGAATAAACTGAAATTAAAATTTTAAACGCGTTTTTCTCGAAATGGCATTTCTGAAGTCGGTGACTAAAATTACTTAAACACCAATGAACCGATCTTCTTGAAATTTTGCAGGCTTATTAAATACATAAAAATGTAGTCTTTAATCGTTCGATTTTTTGTTTCGAAAAAAATGGTTGTTTTATAGCCAAAAAACGGCCGTTTTTTTTCGTTAAAATCAAACCATTAACTTTGACTGTCCGCCATTTTGTGAAAAATAAATATTTTTTTAAATCCTTTGATTAAAGACTAGTTTATACTTATATTTAACTAAATCTATCCACATTTTTTGTTTCAAATGATCCACTTTGCCGCAATGTTGATCACTGCAAACCGTATAAATAAAAACACTATTTCATTGGCGGCCATTTGCCACTTAACAATGTAATATTTTGCAATAAAAAAATTACTGAAAGTTCTTCCAGATGTATTCTTTAAGATGATATAATAATCGTTTAAAAAAGTTTCGTAGTTTTCTTTAAAAAAATTCATGAAAAAAGGCCTTTTTGTTGAGCTACAAGTGAGGGTAACCCCTTAAACACGGGAAGCTATGGATTATCACGGAACCTCATGGACGTTTTCGAATTTCTATGGAAAACCACGAACATCTACGGGAGTCTATGGATGCATTTTATCAGCCACGGGAAGCAACGGGATATTGCAGAACCACACGGACCTTTTAGAATTCCTACGGAAAGTTACGGACATCTACGAATGTGTACGGATACATCTTATTAACCACGGAAAGCTGTTGACAATTACGAAACCCCCACGGTCGCTTTTGAATTTTTACGGAAAGGTACGGACGTCTACAAAAGTCTACGGACACCTTATATTCTTCAAGGAAAACTACGGACGGTTACGGAATTCCACGGGCGTTTTTGAATTTTCACGGGAACCTACGGACATCTAAGGAAGTCTACGGATACATTTTATCAGCCACGGAAAGCAACTAAGTATTGCGGAACCCCTTGGACGTCTTGGATTTTCTACGAAAAGTTACGAACATCTACGGATGTCTACGGACACTCTTTATTAACCACGGAAAGCTGCGGACAATTATGAAACCCCACGGTAGCTTTTGAATTTCAACAGGTCGCTACGGTCATCTACGGAAGTCTACGGACACCTTTCATTCTTCAAGGAAAGCTACGGTCAATTACGGCATTTCTCGGACGTTTTTGAATTTCTACGGGAAGATACGAACAGCTACGGAATTCTTCGGACACCTCTTATTCTTAAGGGGGGAAATCACAGTAAAATTTTCAATTTTTCGAAAAAAAATATTTTTCGCCTAAAAGGTGCTTTAGGGTCTTTAAAATAATATACCAAATGATGGAACACGGCAAAAGTGTCCGAGTGCCCAAATTTTTCACTCTGCGGTAACGCCACTTAGGTATGGTATCTCAGTACTTAAAACTTTAAACGCGTTTTTCTCAAAACCACTTTTTTTGAGCTCGCCGAAGACATAACTCAAGCAAATCTTTACCGATCGACTTGAAATTTTGACAGTAGCTTTGAAATATCTTTTTTCACGGAGCTACGTAGAATTTTTTATTTTATATGCCTTAGTTTTTTTTATCGAAGATTTGATGGCGTTTTTTTTGTTGAAAATTTGAACACCGCAGCACCGATCGACTTGAAATTTTGACAGTAGCTTTGAAATATCTTTTTTCACGGAGCTACGTAGAATTTTTTATTTTATATGCCTTAGTTTTTTTTATCGAAGATTTGATGGCGTTTTTTTTGTTGAAAATTTAACTTTATTTTCAAACATGCACCATTTTGTGAAAAATCAATACATCAAAAAATCAATCCTACGTAGCTCGCTAGCTGTTGTTATATGAAAACTAAAAAATTTTGGTTTTTTCTTCCAGGTCAAAAATTAAGGAGTCTACGTCTTCGGCCATCGACACGCTTTTAAAAATAGGCGCCTTGGGGCATATGCTGCGCAGCCGCCATTTTTAAATATTCTTTATTGAAAAAATTACATTTTGTACTTTTTTAGTATTGCTATAAAACCTACTTTACAGATTTTCGATTGATACTTTTATTCAGCCAAAATTAATTCCTAAAAATATGCCTATTTTTTTGTGTGCTACTGTAATTTCCCCCCTTAACTGGAAACTGCAGACAATTGCGGAACTCCACGGACCTTCTTGATTTTCTGCGGATAGCTACGTATATTTACGTAGGTCTACGGACACATTTTATTAAACACGGGAAGCTACGGATTATCACGGAACCTTACGGACTTGTTCCAATTTTTACGGAAATTCACGGACATCTACGGAAGTCTACGGACACCTTTTATTCTTCACTAAAAGCTACGGAGTATGAGGAACTATAAGGACATTTTAAAATTTCTTCGGAAAGCTACGGAAAAATGATAGATAATAGACAACTTATGGAAATAGTCATCTTGTGGATAAACTTTACAAATTCCATACACGGACATGTTACGGTACGGGTCCGTATAGACACTTTCATATTAGAATGCACAACTAGTTATTTATTAATTTGGGTGCATGCAAATTATACGTTTAATTTATAAAAATCAATTTTCTTAAATAGCTTGTTCACTAATATTTTAAGGTTGACTTTTATCAATTATATTAAGTATGTTGAATAACCATATGTTTCATATTTTTAGTTACTATCAATTTTACTTTATTAAAATATTAATAGATGGCAACAAATTTAAAACACTATAATAATTACACTAAGATGGAAACTTAAATAAATCCTGAGGTATCAAGTTGAAAATCCGAAGATACTAACAACAAA
Source organism: Chalcis sispes (assembly GCA_949987625.1). Lineage (NCBI taxonomy): Eukaryota > Metazoa > Arthropoda > Insecta > Hymenoptera > Chalcididae > Chalcis > Chalcis sispes. The sequence goes on from OX465097.1 coordinate 32,901,163, forward strand.
CGAATTTCAATTTGAGACAAACTTTTAATAAAAGAGGTTAGTCTAAATCAATAACAGCAACAGTTAAAGTATTAACTATTACTATGTTTTTATTATATCAATAAATAATATATTATTAACTCAATTATTATTAACACATCGTTCAATAAGTCCCGGGCCTAGCCCAGAGATGGTGCTAGTAGTACCAAACTGGCCACGTTTCCATAGAGTGCAAACCTTCACATGAAACGTGTCAAAATTTCACGTCGATCGGATCACAGACAGCAGAGTTATCGAGGTTAGAGTAAAGTCACTTTGTAATTTGTTTGAAAAATGGAAAAAAGCGAGTTTCGCGTGTTGATAAAACATTGTTTTTTAATGGGTAAAAACACCGTAAAGGCCCAGCAATGGCTTGAAAAACATTACCCGGACTCCTCTTGATCCAAACCAACGATTTGTTTTTGGTATGCTGAGTTTAAACGTGGTCGTACGGACACAAACGATGCGGAACGTTCAGGTAGGCCATTGGAAGCCGTTACACAGGAAAATGTTAGTGAAGTGTTAAAAATTGTAATGAAAAATCGCAAAGTGAAGGTCCGTGAGATTGCAGAAATGACACAGATATCATCTGAAAGCGTATTTACAATCCTTCATGAAAAATTGAGCATGAAAAAGGTTTTTTTCAAGTGGGTGCCGCGATTGCTTTCAGTGGAACAAAAACAGTAAAAAGTCGACGATTCAGAGAGCTGTTTATCGCTATTTACTCGCAATAAAATGGATTTTCTGCGTCGATACGTGACCATGGATAAAACATGGATACATCATTTCACTCTGGAGTCGAATCGGCACTCCTCTGAGTGGCGCATGGCTGGCGAAAGCCGCCCAAAGCGTCCAAAAATGCAGCAGTCTGCTGGCAAAGTCATGGCGTCTGTTTTTTGGGATACACATGGCGTGATTTTTATTGACTACGTAGAAAAAGGTAAATCGATCAACAGTGATTATTATATTAACTTGTTGGTACGTTTGAAGGAGGAGATCATAGCAAAACGACCGCACATGAAGGAGAAAAAAATTCTTTTTCACCAAGACAATGCATCATGCCACAAGTCCATGAAAACCATGGCAAAATTGAACGAATTGGGCTTTGATTTGCTTCCCCACCCCCCGTATTCTCTAGATTCAGCCCCTAGTGACTAATGGCTCTTTGCTGATCTCAAAAAAATGCTCCAGGGAAAAAAATTTGGCTCGAATAAGGAGGTCATTGCCAAAACTGAAGCCTATTTTGAAGCAAAGGATAAATCCTTCTATAAACATGGTATAGAAATGTTAGAAAGGCGTTAAAAAGATTGTATCACTCTAAAAAAAGATCATATTGATGAATAAAAATGATTTTTGAAAAAAAATGTTGTTTTCGTTGTTAGTCTCGGGACTTATTAAACGATGTGTTATTAACTACCTCATCAATCGAACGCTCTGTTTATTTTTTATCTAACTTTTTATATTGTTTTTTATTTTAATTTGCAACAATATATTTATAAATGATTATGGTATTTATTAAAAATTTATTATTTTAATTTTAGGTACAAGAAATAGAACAAACTTTTTCTACCACATGTCAAGTTAATTTTAACGATTCACGTTGTCTTTATAAATTTACATTATTAATAGTATCAGATGAAGGTTATTCGTATGGAGGTCGTTTTTATTTTAAAATATGTATACACCAGAAGAATATAACATAATTGTAAGTTCCCTATTTTCACAATTTATCATAATAGCATGAAACTGAATTAAACGATATTTATTTCGCTATCAAAAGTTATATGTTTAACAAAATTATGGTATCTTAATATGAATGAGGAAGGAGATGTATAGTATGTTAGTCGATACTAAAAAAAACAGTATCGATGAAATAGGTTGGGCACCTACACGTAATTAAAAAAATATTGTTTGGGGCTTGAGTTCTTTATGCACAGTAAGTGCTTTTAATATTCATTCATTTATTTACTCCAGAGTTACATAAAACATTTGCAATTCACTACATAGAAATTATTATTTTCATAATAGTACATTATAATGCCGCAAAATCTTGCAGATGAAAGTGATATTCTCTGCTTGCAACAATTAAAAATGCTAGCGACTTTAAAGTAATTACTTTTAGTCATACTAGTTTATTTAATCAAAATAAAACAACATTTATTCATAAGAACGGTATTCATCCATGTCAGAAATTCCGGACAGTGGATAATACCATCCTACAAGCGTTTATATACTACTGTGATCAAAAAGTAAGGTGAAATTGTCATTTAAAACTCCCGGGCATTAGGAAGGCAGGTACATTTTTTTTTCCTAGGTTGGTAGGGTTGTCAATAACATTTGCCAATCGTCTGTTTGTCAAAAGGTTTAATTATCTCCGAGTTACACGTGTTTTTGTAAACAACCAAAAGTGAATTTTTCGATTTTTACAATGGGTGATTTTGTTGAGCAAAGAATTTGCATCAAATTTTGTTTGCGGAACGAATATTCTTGTGCGGACACGTTAAAAATGTTGTGGAAGGCCTTTGGTGATCAAACTATGGCAAGAAAAAACGTTTATAAGTGGTACAACGAGTTCAAAGCGGGCCGAGAACGCGTTGAAGACGAACCGCGTTCTGGACGTCCATCAACGTCTACCGACGAGGGCCATGTCCAAAAAATCAAAGATTTGGTGCTTAAAAATCGTCGATTGACAATTAGAGACCTTGCTGATAGTGTTGAAATATCATTTGGCTCAGCCCAAACCATTTTGAAGAATGTTTTGTGTCTCAAACGCGTCAAGTCTCGATTGGTGCCAAAATCGCTAATTTTTTTGGAAAAAAAGCGTCACGTTGATGTGTGTGAAACTTTGCTGTCTGACTATCAGGACTATTCGAAATGCATCATTACTAGAGACGAGACTTGGATTTACACATACGACCCTGAAATCACCGACCAATCCAGCGATTATCGTGCAAAAGATGAAGCAAGACCGAAAAGACCACGGCAAAGTCGATCGAAAATCAAGGTCATGTTGACAGTTTTCTTTGATTATTGTGGTGTGGTGCACTATGAATTCCTTCCGCCGGGCCAAACTGTCAACAAAAAATATTATTTAAGCGTTATGCGTTGTTTGCGTGAAGCTATTCGTCTGAAACGGCCGGAATTATGGGCGAACAACTCTTGGTTCCTTCATCACGATAATGCACCATGTCATACTGCATTGGTTCTTCACGACTTTTTTGCCAAAAACTCGACTCATGTCGTTCCGCAGCCACCGTATTCGCCTGATTAGGCTCCGTGCAACTTCTAGCTATTCAGCAAACTCAAAAGGCGAGAACGCCATTTTGACACGATTGAGGAGATAAAAACCGAATCGAAAAAGGTCTTGAAAGCTATACCGGAAAAAGACTATTCCGACTGTTTCGAGGACTAGAAAAAGCGTTGGCAAAAGTGCGTTTTATCGGCCGGGGATTACTTTGAAGGGGATGAAATTGATTTGGAAAAATGAATAAAGAATTTATATTTTATAAAAAAATTTATCTTACTTTTTGAGCACAGTAGTATAATAAGGTTGGGTTAAGAAAGTTTCTTGACTCTCTTTGACCCAGCTCCGTTTTACAATAATAAATTTTGAAAACTTTAACAGACTTATAATATTTTTAACATTCTAAAAATAAAAAAGCTATATTATTTAATGATAACATTAGTATCAAAATTTTAAGGTAAATAGGTGATTCTATACTTTTTGATATTAATATTAATGTAATCATATTGCTAAAACTAATTTAAGTTAATTCAAATTACATTGCACTAGTTCTGAGATTCTATGATTTCGATAATGATATCTACATATTAAAAAAATATTTCGTTCTCATAATTATCGATTTTACCAATATCTCACTAGCCAGGTACTAGTCGTCACAAATTTATCTGTTGTCACATTTTCAAGTAGTTAAGAATCTACTTAATAGTTCACTTGAAAGTTTATCTTATTCATTATTTCTTATTCAGTGTAGTAGTTTTTTGATATTTTATTTTTTATGTATATTTAAATTTTTGAACTCATAAAGTAATTTATTCAAAATATTGATTGCTTTAATATAACTGTTTTTTGTATTAACTGTTTTGAAATATTTTGAACGTATTAGCAGTTTGTGTCTTGTTTTACTTGTTGAGTTGATGTGCGATTCTTTAAAGTTATCATATTCATACTGCAGACATTTAGAAGTGAATAATTAATCGATTCAAGTTATGTAAAATAATTTTCTAGAAAGTAGTTTGTTGTTTATGAGAAGTTTATTGTTTCTAAACTTATAGTAATTATACAACTAATTTCAATTTCTCTATCATTTTTCTTGCGGATGTATTTAGTTTGCATGTTTTTTTTTTTTTTTTTAATTTAGACGATTCGTGAATTGTTCCATTGTATCTCCTTGTTCAGGGTAATTGGCTTTAACCATAACTATTGGGATTCGCTCAAGTTTCGTTTTAATATCACTCATTACTCCAGCATACCTTTTTTTGCTAATCTGTAACTCTGTGTTCTTTTGCTTTTACAGTTTAGCTACGTCTTTTTGTAATTGATTCTCATACTGTAATTCTGTTACTAATTGCTTTATTTAGGTATTTTCTGTCATTAAATTTTCTATTTCACTTTCATCTTCTTAAATTATTGTATTTAGTCCTTCAACTGTTTTATTATTCAGTTCCTGCAGAAGTTTTCCTCTCATTTTTCAGTATATTTCATTTTTATATGTGCAATAACTTTTTTTACTGGATCATTTAGCTTATGTCCTTTGATCAACTTTGAGGTAATGACTCTTGATGCTGATCGAGGTAATGACTCTTGATGCTGATCGAGGTAATGACTCTTGATGCTGACTCGCGCATGATCAGGGTAAATTATTAAATGTTCACCAACATACTTGGGATCACTTAATTTATTAATATCACTTTTGTGGTGGGCATTTTAACAGATTATAAAAATTAATATTGAAACTGCTTATTTTGGATGGCACTTGTAAAATTTACGATCGACTTTTTTGGAGGATCTTTTACAATTGCCACCATTTGGCGAGAAGTATCAATTTAAACGTTAAAAATAAGAACATAAAAATAATGTAAAACTTTGAATAATATGTAAATAAAATTAAAGAAAAAAAACTTTTTAAATATATAATTAATAATTGCAAATTATTATGCATTTAATTGATTTTATTATATACTGCATTTAATTAATGTAAAGAAAAATATAATTTTCTTTGATTTAAATATTCCCGCGCATCAAGTGCCATCGTGATCGTGACAGAACGCGACATACACAGAGGGATAGTTATTGTGATAATCTATGGTGAATTATAACCTATAAGTGCTGTGATAAGAAAGCAATTCATCAAAAATTATTTTGTTAGAAAGCTAAGAATAGTAAGCTAACTGTGATTTAGGAATCGACAATGTGATTAATAACATTAGACGTCGTTTCTTTTCTTACAGGTAAAGTTTATTTTTGTTATTGTTAATTCATACTGTTTACTTATGTGAATCTTACATATACAGTCTGTCAAGTAAGAGCGTGGTCGACTTTACTGACAGGTAATCAAAGGTTTTGCTCTAATTTCTTCGCGAGCCGATAGAGAAAAGCTTTGTCCTTGATGCATTATTAACAAAAATTTAGTTGTCGTTGATCTTTTAAAGGAGAATCACGTTAAACGCCATGAGTGCTAAGTACGCGTCGCGCTACGAGGCTGTGTTTCTTTGCATCCACCCAAAGGTCCCAAAATGTTGCAATCAGCGGCTGCTAAATATATGAGAAAGTCGAAGGCATTTGTACAAAAGTGGATACAGCGATATAAAGTGGCTAAAAATGTCGATGATTTACCAGAACGTGGCTCGATAGGAAAAGTGAACAAAAAGATGAAAAAAGAATAGTAAATCTGTTTTCGCGGAATCCTGCTTTAACACTGCGGCAAGGATAAGCAAAATTAATAGCAAAAGGTTTAGATATATCCTACGAAACTATCCGAACCCATCTTCGTACTCATCATCTGAAATGGCGCAACACAATGAAGAAGCCTCTGTTGACTGAAAAACATGTGACAAAGCGACTCGCTTGGGCGCATGAGAATATTGATAGAGATTTTGAAAAGGTCATTTTTACTGATGAATGTTCTATATGGGCACGTTCTGTCCTCACGCAAGCCTGGTCAACTTCCACCAATAGGCTTGTTCAGCGAACCGTAAAACATAGAATAAGGGTGCATCTTTGGGGCTGCTTCTCAAAGCAGGGATTCGGCACTTTGCACCTCTTTACTGACAACCTAAATGCCGAGAAAATGATAAAAATCTACAACAAGGCTTTACTGCCATCTGCCAAACGATGGTTCATCACAAAAAATGAAGATTGGATTCTGCAGGAGGACAACGATCCTAAACACCGCAGCAAGCTCTGTACTCAGTGGAAGACTTAATCTGGCATCGTTACATTGGATTGGCCGTCGCAGTCGCCCGATGCAAACCCTATTGAAAATGTGTAGGCATATATTAAACGGAAGCTTTGTGAAAGACGCACATACACTTTGAAGCAGTTGTCTTACGAAATTCGTCGGATCTGGAGATCCTTGCCACTAGAATACGCCGTCAAATTAGTAGAAAGCATGCCTCGGAGATGCCAGGCAATTATCGACGCCGGTGGTGACTGGACACATTATTGACCGAATTGCATCATTGTTTGTAATGTGTACAATGTATATATAAATATGAAAGTTTCATCAAATGAATTTTTTTATAAATTAACACGACCACGCTCTTACCTGACAGACTGTAAATCAATAGAATAAAACTTTTCTTACAGAGAAACTCAGTTGTGTTTTGATTAACTGTGTCGTCCAAATCACTACGAATAAAAACTTATATCTTATAAAACGACATTTACGAGGGCGGTTTAATAAGTACCCGTGTTTGACGACAGAGGGCGTTCCTGAGGGAAGTTGGTATTATTATCGTGTGCTGCCATCTATCAAACGACGTTAAAACAAATTTCAGACTGAATAATAGGTTAGTTTTGATTTGGCAGCCATTCGAGTAAGACGTGTTTCGTGATTTTCGCTAAGATGGAAAAAGAGCAGTACCGTTCGGTAATTCGCTTTTTGTCTTGGATGGAAAAAAATGCGAGGAGATAAAAGCAAAGTTGGATGCTGTTTATGAGGACACTTCGACATCTATGACCACGGTTAGATATTGGTTCAACGGATTTAAACGTGGGCGAACATCCGTTTTTGATGAGGAGCGACCAGGACGCCTGGCAGACGTGGTTACTGAGGAAATCATTCAAAAGGTCTACGACATGATTCTCGCTAATCGACGAACAAAAGTGCGCGAAGCAGCAGAGGTCATAGGTGTGTCGACCGGAACGGCAATTAATATTTTACATGATAAGTTGACAATGAAAAAATTGTCGGCCCGATGGGTGCCGCGATTGCTGACGGTGGACAACAAGCGGATGCGGCTGTTAACTTCGAAGCAGTGTTTGGAGCAATTTAAGCGAGATCCAAAGGGGTTTTTACGTTGAGTTTTTACCGTTGATGAAACCTGGATTTATCGTTACACACCAGAAACTAAGCAACAATCAAAACAATGGATTTCTCCCGGTGAATCTGCTCCAAAGAAGGCGAAGACGGTTCCATCGGCCTGGAAGGTCATGGCGACGATTTTTTGTGATGCAAACGGCGTCGTCCTCATGGATTTTTTAGAAAAAGGAAGAACGATTACTGGACAATACTACAGTGAGTTATTGGACTGCTTTGACAAAAAATTGAAGGAGACACGGGCGCATTTGGCGAAAAAGAAGGTGCTGTTTCACCATCATAACGCACCAGCATATTCATCTGGAGTTGTCGCCGCCAAACTGCATGAATTGCGTTATGAATTGCTGTCGCACCCCCCGTATTCATCCGATCTGGCTCTGTGCGACTTTTTCTTGTTCTCTAACATGAAGAAATGGCGTGCGGGAAAGAAATTTAGCTCAAACGAGGAAGTTACCGCCGAGACAGAGGCGTATTTTGAAGAGTTGGACAAACCCTATTTTTTGGAGGGGTTAAAAAAATGGCAGGAATGTTGGGAGAAGAGTATCTTTCTAAAAGGGGACTATGTTGAAAAATAAAAGAAAATTTTTTGAAAAAATAATGTCTTCATTTCTAACACGGGTACTTATTGAACCGCCCTCGTATTGTCAAAAAATGGAAAAGTTGAAATTTACGTTTCAAGTAAAATCAACAATAGACGGAAAGTCTAACTGTGTTGCCATAACCTCAATTGCCACACAAGATGACAAAGTTTTCCTGATTCCGGAGGAATATCAAGCAGTATCACAACCATGTCCAAACCTCTAAAGCTTTCGCTACAGTGAAAAATACATTAAAGAAAAGACATTGAAGCAGAAGCGTATAGATAAAAATGACAGATACTCTATAACAAACATACTGTGATGGATAAAAATAACAGATACTCTATTACTAACATACTGTGATGAGAATGAAAACATGATTTTCCAGAACCAATCCCTTGAAGAAATTACCCAAGGCCAGTCAGCTATTTTCAGTAAACATAATTTGGAAGATTCATTAGAGAAAATTTTGGAAAAATTATTTGAAAGTCAAATAATTAAACAAAACAAAGAAAAACTAAGTATGAAGAAGCTAGCCGATAGATTTGTAATTAAAAAATTTGATGGGAATAATATAAATGCATATAACTGGATGGAAACATTTGAAAAAGAGTGTGCGAGGTTTAACATAGTAAAAAGGTGGAAAAAATTAAAATTTTTCGATTATTTCTTGAAAAATCCTGCGCTGATTAGTACTCTTCCGTGAAGATCAAGCATAGTTTACAATATAAGTGGTTCGAGTGGAAATCAAACGTTTTGCAAACCTTTGCTAATAAAGGTTGAACTACAAGCAAGTATGCGTTATTTTTCAAGTATCAATCAGGATCTTTATTAAGATAGGCTATTAAAAAAAGAAAAACTTCTATCAGAAGTCAGAAAAACAATAGATCAAGGGACCCTAATTAATATAATTGCTGCTGGCTTATCAGATTTCATAACGGACAATATCAACGAAAAAGGAATCATACAAATAAAAGACTTATTTAATGAACTTGGCAAGTTAGAACATTTGGTAATAAAAAAAAAATTATAAAAAAGAAAGATGATGCTAAGCGAATGAAAGAAAAGTGTAGTATTTGTGAAAGTTTACAAGAAGGTGTGCGCTATCATCTAGAAGATTCCTGTTGGTACAAAACAAAAATGAATAGTGGAAAGAAAAGAAATAATAAACAAATGAAGCACATTAACAATTCAGAATTGGAATGTAAACTGCAGTGTAGTGACCGAAAAACTAATAGTGCCGCCGTTAATTAGAGTAAAATTAGTATTGAATAAAAATGTTGAAGTATTTGGAATCTATGACTCTGGCTCTAATGTATCGTTAATAAATACAAGGTAATTGGAGATAAACAATAAAGAATCGAGTTACTCTAGCAATACTATTAGGTTGCTGCAGATGAAATTGCGGGTGAAGTAATAAATTTTTAAACAGCTGTAACTTTTTATACCAACAATTTATTTAATCAAAATAGGTACCAATAGATGTAACACACTCTTCCCAACGAGATACAGGTACATTCATTCCAGTTTTGTAGAAGTCCGAGTTTCTGGTTCGAAGAAACTCCTTGAAGGCATTTTTTACAGCAGCTTCATTATTAAATCTTTTTCCTGTCAAAAAGTGATCTAAATGTTCAAAGAAATGGTAATCTGCTAGTCAGGGGTCTGGTGAATATGGAAATTGAGGAAGAGTCTCATAGCACAACTTGTTTAATTTTTGGACCGTTGTTCTCGATACATGAGGTCGTGCGTTATCATAAAGCAGTATCACTCCATCCCTGTTGACAAGTCTAGGAGGCTGGACTATCAATTTCTGATGCATTTCATCCAGTTGAGCACAGTTTTTCTCAGCATTGATGGTTTCGCTAGGTTGCAGGAACGAATAGTGAATAACTCCAGCTACAGACCACCAAACAGTTACCATTATTTTCTTCGGATAAAGGCTTGGTTTCGGCATGTGTCTTGGCGCTTCATCGGCATCTCGCCATTGGGCTGATCAGCGACGATTATCGTATAAAATCCACTTTTCATCGCAGGTCACAATTCGGTGCAAGAACATTTCCTTTTTGTTGCGGGAGAGAAGAGAACTTGAAATCTTCATTCAATACGTCATGTTTTGCTCGGTAAGATCATCGGAACCTATTTGCAAGCTTTTTTACTTTTCCAAGTTGTTGCAAGTGGCGGCAAACTGTCGAATTGTGAACGCCTAATTTCTCGGCAAGATCCCTTATTGTTTGGCAAGGGTCGGACTCCACTAATGCACGCAGCTCGTCGTCATCGATCGATGGTCCTGGGTATCCACGTGGCTCATTTCCAAGGTCCATACCTCTGGATCGAAATTTTTAGAACCACCGCCGATTGCGGCTAACGTATCAGGCCTAAATGCGCTGTTGATATTTCTCGTTGCTTCCGTTGCGTTGTGCTCTAATTTAAATTCGTATAGTAAAAGTAGCCGTTTTTGATTCACTTCTATGTTCGCTTTCTCTTTTTGTTTTTACGATCACTATGAAGTGCAAAACAGAAATGACTCCATAAACCAAGGTAGCAGTATATATACTTCAATATGTCATATCATTTGCGCCGCCTTGTGCCAACATAATACACTAAAATTGCAGCCAACCTTATGTCATTGCTAAATCGGCCATTTCATCTGCAGCAACCTAATAATTTACGAAGGCGGTTCAAATATGATGGAGACAAACGCTGTAGATGGCGTGCATGTATGTTTTAAAGGTCGTAGCTTGAGTATGTGATAGCTGGGTTCCTTACAAGCAGTGTGGCATAGTTTATGTCGGGAGAGCATGTTTTACACGCGTGCTACGACCATGAGTGAACGTCAAGTGCCGACCGCCGCTGCGCAACGTATTGTCATTTGTTTTTTAGTGTGGGAAGGCGTTAAAAACACGGAAATTTTTCTGCGTTTGCAAAATCAGTTCGGTAGTGAGTGCCTGAGTAGGGCTGCTGTGTTTAAATGGGCCAAAGCATTCAAGGATGGTCGCGAAACTGTCGAGAATGAGCTGCATGATCGTCGACCGCGAACCAGCATCACACCAGACAACATTTGCCACGTAGAACAACTCATTTTGGAGGACCGTAGGATGAATGTTCAAGACATTTTGGCTTAACTCGGCATCAGTATTGATAGTCTATCATCTACAAACACCTTCAATATCGCAAAATAACGGCGCGATGGGTTTCTAAACTGTTGAACTTCGAGCAAAAATTCACGTGGTTGGAAGTTTGCGTCTCACGCTCAATACAATATCGAGATTGGGGTGGGAGGTACTGGAAAACCCCCTCTACAGTCCGGATTTATCACCCTGTGACTACCACATGTTTGGACCACTAGAAGAAACCCTCGGAGGACAAAGATTCAACACCGACGAGGAGGTAGAGGAGTTCGTGCGCACATGGCTATCCGAGATGCCCAAGGAATTCTACGATACCGGCATCAAAAAGCTTTCGAAAAGGTGGACAAAATGCGTAACTTGTAAGGGGGAGTACCTAGAGAAACTGTGAATTTTTGTAAATTTTTTCGATGGTAAATAAACGTATCAGAGCATTTGTCTCGATCATATTTGAGCCGCCGTCGTAATAACAATTAATGGCGTTAAAAAGGCAAATAGCATAATGACACTCGATATAACCTTTTTTAATGTTGAGAAAAAAATGAATGTTTTCTAATAGACAACTAAAATTTTAAATACGATTTTTGATCGGATTAGATTGTATTAAAGAGTTTTTGTTAATTTGAAATGAAAACTTAGAAATTACTCAGAAAGTTCCTACACAAAGAAGTAAAGTAGTTTTTAAGGAAACAAATACATTCTGTCAAAGAAGTACTGGGAATTGTCGATTTAAATCTGGTGGGGCAATTTAGGAAGGAAAAATTTTTTTTTCTATGTCGGTACAACTATCCTTAATGACTATGCCAAGTTTGAGCGGAATCTGTCAACGAGTGTGTTTACAGTAGCTGGTTAAGTCAGTCGATGTCAATAGTGCGTTCCGATTTTTTACAATGGGTGATTACGTTAAACAAAGAATTTGTATAAAATTTTGTGTTGTGAATGATATTTCATGTGCCGATGCATTGTAAATGTTGCAAAAGGCTTTTGGTGATAAAGCACTATCAAAAACCTGTGCATGTGAGTCGTACAAAGCCTTCAAGGAGGGTCGTGAAGTCGTCGAAGACTTGCCTCGTTCCGGACGCCCATCGACGGCTTCGACCGCAGATAACGTTGATAAAATTAAGGAAATGGTGCTTGAAAACCGTCATACCAGCTTTAGAAAAATAGCACATAAACTTGAGATATCCCACGAGTCCATACGTACGATTTTAATTGATATTTTGGGCATGAGAAAGGTGGCCGCAGGACTCGTTCCAAAAGAGCTTAATTTTCTTCAAAAACGCTATCGCGAACAGGTCGCTTCGGACATGCTGGATCGCGCCAATTTCGATCCCGCATTCATGGAATGCATCATAACTGGTAAAGGAACGTGGGTGTACAAGAACGATATGCAAACAAGTTAGCAGACATCAAAATGAGTGGGAAAAAACGAACCGAAACCGAAAAAACCACGTCAAAGCCGCTCAAAAGTGAAAGTGATGCTTATTGTTTTCTTCGATATCCGTGGCGTAGTGCACTACGAATTTGTTCCAGAGGTTCAGACGGTTAACAAAAAGTATTACCTAGTCGTTACAAAACGTTTGCGTGAGCGTATTCGTAAGAGGCGGCCAAATTTGTGGGCGAACAACTCGTGGATTTTGCACGACGATAACGCATCGTCTCACCAAACTACGATTGTGACCGACTTTCTCGCTAAAAACTCAACGAACACGCTTGAACAACCACCGTATTTCCTGGATTTGGCTCCCTGTGACTTCTTCCTCTTCCCAAAACTTAAAGTGCCGCTCCGTGGCACCCGTTTTCAGTCGATTGAAGCCATAAAACAAAATTCGGCGCGCGAGCTAAAGGCCATCCCGGAAAGCGCCTATAAAAAATGTTTTGATGATTAGAAGTGCCATTGGCATAGATGTATCGAAGCAAATAAAGCCTATTTTAAAGGCGACCCAATAAATTTTGATTATTAAACGTAAAAATGTTGTTTTAATTTAAAATTCCAGGTACTTCTTTGACAGACAGTTAGTCAGATATTGTCATTTCTAAGGAAATAAAATCTGATAATTTAATTATTTCAACGAGAACTTTATTGAAGAAAACTTCAAAATTTAGATAAATCATCTAGACTATCAACAACAGGCAGTGATTGATGATTTAATATTGAACAATATATCTGTATTTGCAAAGGACAAATATGACATTGAAATGGTAACGGATTATGAAGCACGCATTGATCTGCCAATAGAAAAATATTGCAGTAAAAGGCCATGTCGTTGCACAATTGAAGACAAATAGGAGAATGTAAATCAAATTGGAAAATTATTGGAAAAAGATATAATAATGGAGGAATCATATAGTCTGTTTGCTGCTCCAGTTACATTAGCTTATAAACGAGATGAGAAAAAAAAGTCAAGATTGTGCATAGTTTTACGAGATCTAAATAAAATCGTTGTCCCTCATTCACAGCCATTCCCGCTTATTGAGGACCTTATAGTGAAAACTAGAGATTGCAAGTTTTTCTCGACACTGGACCTGAATTCAGCATTTTGGTCAATACCTCTGCGTGTCACAGACAGACACAAAACTGCATTCGTCACCCAAGACGGCCATTTCCAATGGACTTGCTTACCATTCGGCTTAAAGACCTTACCGGCTATATTTCAGAGAATAATGTGTAATATAATACGGAAACACAAGCTTGGCGATTTCACAGTATGTTATATTGATGACATCTTATTATTCTTCAAATCATTTTCAAATCATGTCAAACATCTAAAACAGCTATTTCAAGCAATTAATAGTGAAGGTTTAAGTCTAAAATTTTCTAAATGTATGTTTGTAGCCAATTCAGTTAAGGACTTGGGGCACATAATACAAAATAACTCAGTTATACCTCTAAAAGACAACTTAATATCGATAAAAAACTTCCCTACTCCAAAAACGAAGAAGAATGTGAGACAATTTTTAGGAAATATAAACTTTTACCATAAGTATGTGCCGAAAATAGTAATAAAATTGGAACCATTACATAACTTGTTAAGAAAAAGACAAACCTTTAACTGGACTAAGGCATGCCAAAAGTCATTTAATGAAATGAAACAAATATCATGTTCGCATCCAATATTAACCATTTTTGATCCGAACCTGCCTATCCACATATACACAGATGCTAGTATTCAAGGACTAGGAGACGTCCTAAAACAGCCACAAAAAAGCAATGAAGTGAAACCAGTGGCATACTTCTCGAAAAAATTGAATAAAGTTTAAAAAAGGAAGAGAGCTGTGTATGTAGAATGCCTAGCAATTAAAGAATGTGTGAAATATTGGCAGCATCTATTGATAGGTAGGAAATTTACTGTCTTTTCAGATCACAAGCCCTTGGAGAATATGAATATAAAGTCAAGAACGGACGAAGAGTTAGGAGATCTAACATACTACCTATTACAATATGATTTCTAGATTAATTATTCTCCAGGAAGATACAACATTGAAGCTGATTACCAAAGCAGGAACCCAGTTCTAGAAGCGAATGAAAACCTGGATGAACAATTAAAAATAGTCAACATAATAACAATAGAAGATATCTTAGAAGACCGAATTGAAAATGAAAAGATACAGGGCAGAAAAGACAAGTTAATAACAAAAAACAACATTTATTACAAGAAAGTAAAAAAAAAGAAATAATAATCCTATCAGAGAAATTCAGTATACAGTTTATCAAAAAAGTACATGCAGACCTGGATCACATAGGAACCAAACAAACGCACAAAATAATCAGCTCATGGTACACAGCAGAAAATATGACAAACATTAAAAGAATCTGTGAAAGTTGTATAGTATGTATAAAGAACAAAGCAAGAGAACAAAACAAAAATGGATTGATGTCCCACTTGGGTCCCACCACAAAACCTTTTGAGATATGTTTCATTGATACGATTGGAGGATTTGGGGGCTCAAGGTCAACAAAGAGATACTTACACCTGCTGTCAGACCATTTTACAAGGTACGCATACATTGTGACGTCAAGTACACAAAATGCAAATGATTTCATGAAACTAGTGAAAAACTGTGCGGAAACTAATGACATTGGCATGATTCTCTCAGACCAATACCCAGGTATCAATTCTAGAGACTTCAAAAGATTTTTGGATAAAAAAAACATTCCAATCATTTTTACTGCTGTGGACTTACCCTTCTCAAATGGCTTAAACGAAAGACGAAATTAAACTTTAGTCAATAAAATCAGATGCAAGATAAACAAAAATGACGCTAAAATGGCATGGACAACTATAGCACAAAATTGTGTAAAAAGCTATAACGAAATGGAGCACACTGTCACTGGATATGCTCCAAAGTATCTTCTAAGCGGGATAGACGTTACAATTATTCCAAATGAGCTGAAACTTAAAAAGACCGAGTATGATCTGATCCAAGACAGGAAAAAAGCGTTGGAAACAATCAAATCACATAATTACAACAAGATGATTTATGATAAAAATCGAAGACATGCAGACTTCAAAGTTGGTGATACCGTTTTTGTGGATAACGGAAATAAACTGAATAGAAAAATCTCGACGAATTCAGAATCGGACCCTATAAAATCATAGAAAAAATATCAAACTCGATTTACAAGATAAACACTAACCATAGAAAATCAAAGTCAAACTTTTTCCAAATCTCGAAACTAACTCCAGCTCCTGCGCTTGAAGAACATGGAGAGGATGTGTGAGTAGTCGTATTGTTATATCTTCTGTGGGAGGGGGAGATGTAAAGAAAAAATAATTTTCTTTGATTTAAATATTTCCGCGCATCAAGTGCCATCGTGAGCGTGACAGAACGCGACATACACAGAGGCATAGTTATTTTGATAATCGATGGTGAATTATAACCTATAAGTACTGTGATAAGGAAGCAATTTATTAAAAATTATTTTGTTAGAAAGCTAAGAATAGCAAGCTAATTGTGATTTAGGAATCGACAATGTGATTAATAACATTAAATGTCGTTTCTTTTCTTACGGGTAAAGTTTATTTTTGTTATTGTTAATTCATACTGTTTATTTATGTGAATCGTACATGTAAATGTACGATTAGAAACAATCGCTACGAATAGAAACTTATATCTTATATTGATTTGAAAATACTTTACAATTGTTTGTAAATGATTAATTTTAAAAATCATACGTTAATGCAATCTGTAATTTGGTTTAGTAACTAATTTCTTTGATGATACATTATTTCTTTAAACATATGGATATTTGATCATAATTATCTATTATTAAAAACATTTTTTACTTCTTAATTCAAGTCAAAACAAACACTAAAACTATTTGCTGAATTTCATTTTTAAAATTTTCCTTTATTACGTAATTTTAGGATAGATTAAAAAAAATTGTTAATCTTAGCATATTTAATAAAGACAAGCATATGGAGTGGATCATAGCAAATCCTTACGAAAAACCGAAGCTGAAGATTTTATAAAAAGAAAAATATCTTTAGGCAGATTCGGTTGCGAAGATAGCTACGAAGCATTTAAAATTTTTTTTTTAAGATATAAGTATTTTCATTAATTTCTTGGATTTGAAAAAAATGTTAACTAAGATATTTTATAATTTATAAAATTTATTTTATATTATTTTTAGAAATTATTTTATGCAAGTATTGTACAAGACAGGTGCAAGATGTAACAGAGTAAAGAAAAAATTATTTTCCACGAAGGAGGTAGCGTGTAAAATTAAATAAATGTCCCAAAATATGATAGAATTCAGTTTTATTCTTTAAGTTCGTGCTAGAATAATAGGGGAGATACCTTTTTTAATACAGCGTGTAGAAGTAGCCATGTGTGTGTGTGTGTCGATAAGCGTTGGTCCTTGGTGGTCGTTGAGCAGGATAAAAGTCGTCGATGGAGAAACCGTCGTTGGATTCTCCGGTGGTGGAAGTAGGTGGCGCGTATCGATCTGCCTAGTACACCTTTTCCGTTGTACTTTCTTACGTGTGAGTCGAATCGGCCAATGCGTACGCGTGTGCTTGTCGGTGAGCGTATCGTCCTGCCTCTTCCGGGAGGCCTTGCCGTTTACGTGCTATGCAGCGTAGCCTTCCTAATTCATCCTTCCTTATTGATGCCAACCGCCGAATAGATAGGGCTTGCTGAAGCAGGTATCGTATGTTATGAGCGTTCTGAATGTAGCTGAATTTAGACAATTGCATACTCGGCTCCCCGGTGTTAGTCTCTTTATTATGAACTGATGACTGCAGGTTCCAATGTGGCTGGCAGCTGTGGAGATTCTTTTTTACTTCCAGGTGACATTTTTTCTTGTTGGTCTGTCCGTGTTGCACAAAGTGCTGAAAATAAAAGTTAAAAGTGTCGTAAGAAAACAGAGATCATGCAATCACGGACAAAGATTCGTTCTTTCTTGGTGATTTTTGCTTTGTTGGACGAGATTACTATGATGATTTCCAGACAGAGACTAGCCCAAGTTTTTTTTCTGCGGTCTTTTACACTTGTGCCTCTTCCATTTTTCATAGCGTTGTCTAAATTTTCTATCCTTTTTTAGTAGCTCGAATTGGCGTCTCTCAATAGCCTGATTCAGCGTCTCTTTTTAGTAGCCTAATCCTTTATTTCTTTTTAGTAGCCTCATTCGGCATCTATTTTTAGTAACCGATTAACCGGCGTAACCTGATTCTTCGTATCTCTCTTACTTCTATTTAAATGCATTTCCAAGGAAGTACGCCGTATCCGCATGTGCGCAAATGTGTAACGGTTCTGTACTGTATCTCCACATTTTATGATTTCTATGTGACAGCTGACCCATCTTAGAGCTTTCTGGGATGCCGCCTCGTGTGCACTTAACCGTGCAATCGGCTCTTATGCCTAGTCTTCATATACCTATTTTCATACAGATGATCAACTGCTCTTCCTTCTACTTCCTTTTGCATGTGTTTTTTCTCGCTCTCGAATTTCGCTGTCTTCTCAATTGCGTATTCTTTTCCTGAGTTTTTTTGCCTTTATCGATTGCTCCTTAAAGATTGCTTTTTCTCTTTTCTTTGCCTATGCGTTTGTTTTCTTGCCTAAGTTGGCAGTCTATGGTTGATTTAGTACGACCTGTATTTATATTTATTTCTTCCGATTCACCTTCTTTGCTTTTCCAAACTTCTGCAACAACATTTTTCTAACAAAGTGGTGCATAATTCTGATTATGCGTGTTTCGATTGTTATGAACGCATACAAACAATTAAACGAAAGGAAATTATTGATGTGATCCATTCAGGTAATGATGCTAACTTGACCCATACCGAAGACCACGATTTTCGTGCAAGTACTTCACAGCGTATTCAGCATCTGAATGAGACCTTAATTTCAAGGTTTTTCAGTAATTTTTTGCCGGTAAAAAGAAAGAAATCTGCTTATGACACTTTTAGAGAAAGAAACGTTATAAGAAAGAAATCAGAATTATTGTAGTTTTTTTGTTCTTACCTGTAACTAATTCAAAATTACCATAAGCATACAATGTTTCAAATGATAGAGTAAATGATGATTTTTCTCAATGCTTCTGTAATAAATAGCTTAATAATTTGGGAGTAGCGGTTAAAAATTGTTGCAATGTTAATGCAAAAATTAGAATTCTATTGGGAGTACAAATTGATTCGGTCCGCTTTTTTGCGGTCGAAAATGTATTTAATTTAAAATAAAAAGAATCAAAAGATTAATTAAAGTATCGTTCATCGCTAGTTACTACTTTTTTCCACCTTTCAGGCAATTTTCAAATTCCATCTCGAAAAAATGTCTCATCTTTTGAGGTAATCCAAGTTAGAAGCCAATTTTCGATTTCTGCAAAGAAAGTGAACAGATGATTTGCCAGATCGTGCTGCATTCCTCAAAACAACCAGTAATCAGAAGAAGCAATGTCCAAAGAATATAGTAGGTGCGGCAAAATATCCCACTTAAGCGTGTGCAAATATTTTTTCACGACTTTTGCGACATGAAGCCGAGCGTTGTCATGTAGAAAACAACTTTGTCATGTCTTTCTTTGTATTCCAGCCGTTTTTCTCGTAATGTACGGCTCAAACGAATCAATTGCAGCCTATATCGATCGGCCGTTATGGCATCGCCAGGTTGTAACAGCTCATAGTACACAACACCCTTTTGGTCCTACCAAATACACAATATGATCTTCGAACCATGAATCTTTGGCTTTGGTGTTGATGTTGAGGTCAATGGCAAAGATTGACTGGGCATAGCGTAGTATTCTTTCTTCTTGGGGTAACCATAAAACATCCATTTTTTATTCCCAGTAACAATTCTATGTAAAAAACCCTTTCTTTGTTGCCTTTGAATCAGCTGCTTGCAACAGACAAATTGCCTGACAATATCTCTCGGTTTTAGTTCATTAGGCACTTCATTGCCTTGCTTTTGAATCATTTCCATGGATTCTTATCGTACAGAAACTGCATGTTAAGTAACTTCCGATGATTCTGCAAGCTCCTTTCGCGTATGACTCGGATCTTCATCAAGTAATGCCTCCAACTTTGTTTTCAAATTATTTTGGCTGTCTAGAGCGAGACTTGTCTTCAACGCTGAAATCCCCGTTCTTGAAACGTCCAAACCATTCCCTACAAGATTTATCAGTTAAAGCATTGTCACCATAATCTTCCACAAGCATTTGATGTGCTTCAGCTGCACTTTTTCTCCAATTAAAACAGAAAACTAAAACCTCCCGTAAATGCTGCCTAGTTAACACAAAATTGGACATTATCAACACAGTTGAAAACAAGATTATTTTATGAAACTCAAAGTGATATACACTGAATATTATTAACAGGTGTCTAACCTCTCTGAAACTACTGACTTCAGTTGTTACTATTACCAGACTGTTCAATAAGTTTTGCGGTTCGATAAGAAAAACACAATTTTATGGTTTGAAATACACTTTATCATTCAGTATGGTCTCCCTGAACATCAATACACTTGTTCCAACGAGATTTCAATTTATGAATTCCATCCCTAAAATGAGAATCTGGAAGGGCTGCCAAATACGCTTCCACATCTGTTATGACCTCATCATTTGATGAAAAACGCTTTCCACGCATGAATTTTTTTAGGTCTGGAAACAGATGGAAGTCGCTAGGGGTCAAATCTAGTGATCACGGTGGATACTCCAACAATTTAAACTTTAATTTATGGATTTTAGCAATTGTCAAAATGCTCTTCTGACACGGTGCATTGTCTTGATAAAAAGCATTTTTTTCTTCCGCAAACCGAGTCTTCTTTCACGAATTTTTTTCTTTAGCTGGTCTAAAAGGTTGCAATAATATTCAGAACTTATTGTTTTACCAGTTTGCAAGTAATCCACAAACAAAATTCCTTTTGCATCCCAAAAAACTGATGCTAACACCTTCTTGGCCGATTTCTGGACACGAACTCGTTTTGGAGCCGAAGAACCAGGTTCACGCCACTCTTTAGCCTCTTGTTTTGATTCAGGATCATGGCTATAGACCCAAATCTCATCCATAGTGATGAATCAACGCAAATAATTCACTTTATATTTTCGAAAACGCTCTAAATGTTGCTGAAAAAGTCGCATTTGAATGTGTTTTTGTTCTATTGTTAGCGAATGCAGTACTAATTGTGCACACAGCTTTCTGAAACTCAATACTTTAGTCAAAATATTGCTTACACTGCCTAATGAGATGCCTAGGGCTTCTACTGAATTTCTTTCAGCTACTCGACGATTTTCCCATACGATATCCTGTATTTTTTCTACGATTTCTGGTGTTGTTGCTGTTTTTAGACGTCCTTGACGTGGATCGTCTTTAAGGCTTGTACGGCCACGTTTAAATTCAGCAACCCATCTTTCAATTGTACTAATTAACGCTGAAGAGTCCTTACATACTTTCAACATTCGTTCATAAATTTCCTTTGCTTTTAAACCTTCCAAAAATGAAAATTCAATTACTGCACGATACTTGATTTTTCATTGCAAAAGAATACTGTGACACGTCGATACTAAAAGGCTTGTAAACAAAGAATGAATTGACAGATTAAAATAAAACTTCACATACTTTTATATGACGAGTGTATTAACATAACAAAAAAAATTTAGGCTAGTAGCAATAGCCTCTCTTATCGAACCGCGAAACTTATTGAACAGCCTGGTAAATATTCATAATAGCCAGAGTCATCTTTGAAAAACGGACCGAACTAATTTGTACTCTCATTAACATCGATTCCTTTGTCAGTATCAAAATCTAAAATTTCATCTAACATATATTTTCCAAAGCGACTGTTTATATGATGGACTTAACACGAATGCTTGTAACTAAGGGAATATATTCTGAACTTGACATTTACATTGGTCATCCTTTGGATGGAAAATCTACTGAAATTACAAATGGAATATTTTCTAAACGGCGATTTCAACTGTTCAAGTAAAAACCCTAATAAATCTGACTTTGTAATTGTTAAGGAAAATGAAGAAAAAGAAATAAAACGTATTCCAGCACGCAGTTTAAAAAAGGCGTTTAAACTGTATTTCAAACAAGAACTGTAAATCAAACAAGAACATCTCGAAATAAAAATTGGCAAAACAATTTTATACTTTAAGGCTAAAGTTTTTTTATATCGAGCCCATTTAAGAAAGTGTGTCTGCATTTACTGTGCAAATTTTGATTTGTATGTGAACAGCATAAACAATTGTATGGGAGGAAAGTGTTCAGATCTTGATAAAATTTGCTCTAAACATTTATCAGCCATTATTTGTTCGAATCAATCAGAGCAGTGTTTTTTCCACGAATGTTCCATGTGACTGGGTTCTCGAGGTATTAATCTGATTTTATTCAGATTAGCAACAATAAATAAACATGGAGAGATTGTTATGTGGGAAATTAAGTAACTGGTCAAAAGAAACATCAACAATGTCCAATTTCAGAAACAATCTTGTTATTTAGACGCTGAAAACAAGTGTCTACATACATATTAAAAGTCGACAAAGCAAAGCCATAAAAGAAGAAAAAGAAATAGCTACATCTAGTTTTAATTACCTAGTACTGCTTGGTGATTCTGCTAAAAATTGGGTGGTGATTCTCAGTAGCCCTGTTCAAGGTAATCACTGGGTCGATCATCAGGTTAATACTTTTACCACTGTTTGTTAACAAGGAAAAGTAACAAAAAGTTTTTCTGTCGTCAGTAATAATACGAAACATGATGCCGCTCATGCCTTGTAAGCAATGGAAAAATCATTGATTTGATGAAAAAAGATTTAACTAATTCAATAGAGCAAATATCAATTATAACAGATGAAGTTGCAAGTCACTTTGAAAATTGATTTCAACTGCATGAAATGAAAAATGCTTCCAACAATAAATAATTGTCTTTAGCTTCAGGTCACGGAAAAGGTGCAGTTAATGGCGTTGGTAGATTAGTGAAACACTATGCAACTAGACATGGCCTTCAGAATTGTTATATTAAATCAATACAAGATGCAAATGCTTTTGTTAAATAAGTTCAATCGTTTACTAACTTTATTAAACTAATTTTTCTACCAAAAGAAAATATTAAAGTTTTTGGACGAAGAGTCGCTTGAAGCTCCTAAATAATAGCATACAGAAAATGCACGTATGGAAAGTAGAAGTAAATACAAAAAAAAATTCTATACAGCTCGAACTGCTACTTATCCTTTCACAAAATTATTAAGTTATTGAAAAAAAAAAAAAAAACAATTACGTCAAAGAAGAATGTTCACAGCAAGATTAAAAGAAATAATAAAAAATCCAAAATTCATAAACAACAGGCAAAAAATAATTTTTTTTAGCAATATTCAGTTACCTAACCCAACATTTACACAATATACAATATGTATTTGAGTGTTATGCGTCGTTTGCGTAAAGTTATTTGCAAAAAGAGGCACAAATTGTGACAAGACAGCTCATGGTTTTTGCATAACGATAATGCACCATCTCATACCGTATAGATTATTCGCGACTTTTTAGCCAAAAATTCAATTCATATAGTTCCACAACCACCGCATTTGCCTGATTTAGCTCTGTGTGGCTTCTCGCTGTTCAATAAACTCAAAAAACCACTCCAAGGACATCGCTTTGACTCGATTGAGGAGATTAAATGTGAATCGCTGCGTCAATTAAAGGCAATTCCGGAAAAGGACTTTTCTGACTGTTTCGAGGATTGGAAAAAACGTTGGCATAAGTGTATTATGTCAGGCGGGGACTACTTTGAAGGTAACGAAATAAATTCAAAACAATAAATAAATAATTGTAACATAGAGCCCGTCATTGATCGTCGACGAAGAATGTAATGTTTACATTCTTGCTCGACTGTTGCCGGGTTGCCGGTTTAGAAAAGCCCGTTTAGAAGGACTTCTTTAAAAGCTGGCAACGTTCGAAAATCACGCGATTTCCGAACTTGCGGCGATGATCGGCGAGGAACTTTCGGAGCCGCAAGGGAAGAGTAGAGGAGAGCGACTGGAACAGTTTAGTTACGCTGTGCTCTCTTGCGAGTGAGTTTCGCTGCGCACTCCCGCGAGGACGGTAGAGATAGATCACGCGGTAGAACTTTTTTGTTCCTTTTTGATTAGAATAAGCGTCGCGAGTGAAGCCAGGGGTGGAGGTGTGCGAGGTAGAGAGAGAGTGAGGAAGAAGTCGAAAGAGCAGTGCGAGAAAGGAAAGCGAAGACGAGGAAGTACCGCGAGGAAGTGAGACTGGTGACGAGAAGATCAAGTGTCAGCGGGGGGCGATTAGAAATTGCCACCGCGACACCTGAAGCCGAGGGTGAGGCGGAGGCTGTCGGCAAGCAGGCAAGCTCCTTCCGAGGTCCAGCAGCCCTTCTCCGGGGGAGAAGCAGCTGGAGTCAAGGACAGCGGCGCATAAGAGAGCAGCTGGGCGTTCAGCGACCAGTGGTCGAGTTTCGTGGACTCCAACGGTAAGTATCCTCATTTGTCTGAGGGAAATATGCGCGTGAGAGAGAGATAGAACAAGGGTGTGTAGTAGCGGGTCCGTGGTGAGGGTGGCGAGGAATCGCCACTTTCCTGCCCTGAGGAAATGATAGGCCTCCGTCGGCTAGAGAAACAGTCGCGGGCGGCCAGCCTGCATTGCGTAGCGTTAGAGTGAGAGAGAGAGAGAAGGCGTGAGAGAGCATAACATATTTTTAATAATTCTTGTGCAAGGCCTACAGGGCGCACGTAGTCATTTCTGCTATGACTCAGTGCCCTCGTCACAGAATTTAAAAAAAAAAAAATTCGTCTTATTTTTTGATCATAGTATTACATGGGACGTTCCAATGAATGCTCAGTACATTTCGGAGTTAAGTTTTATAATTTTTTTTTGAATTTATCAATTTTTAGTTTACATTAAATTAAAATAAGATTTTTAGCCAAATATCAAAATAAAATATTAATTTTTTAAAAAATTATGCGCATTTAAAATAAAAAAGAGTAACATTTTTAAACCGTTGTATCTCTAAAACTAATTATTGGAATCGCATATTTCTTTTTCTAATTACGCTAATAATAATGAATTCCTGAAAAACATAGAGTTTGATAAAAAATTTTTCATAAAAAAAATTACAATAATTTTTTATAAACTGTGACAGGTGGTCCGTCGAGGTTAGGCCACCTGCCATGCGATGCGAGTTGGCATTCACGGCGTGACTTTACACGGCGCTATCGATCAAACAATTGATTGCGCAACACGGGAAAGATCGACAAGCGCGACGCAAGACGAGCAAGAGGGGATCCTTCTTCTCTTCTTGCCCGCCAAGCCGTAATCACGTTCAGCGATGACAAGCAAATTTCCACGCGATTCCAAGAGGTTTCCCGCGGACGAAAACTACGCAGAAAAGAAAAGTAAGTGGCCACTTAGGTATCATTTTATTCACTGCGATTAATATCTCGCACGCAGTTGCGTTTAAGATTTATACCTTTGTTACAAGTTGTGGGTGAGAGGCTAGCTGTCACTTACCCTTATTCCGTAGTAGTGTGTGTGTGTGTGTGTAATTGCGCGCGTGAGACTACACTCATATCTTTCCCGAATACCGCTGCGTCCGCGGGCGCGCCAACCTTTGGGTGGCACGCACTGGACCTAGCTGAGATTGGTGGGGAGTATCATCGGCAACGGGGCCTTGAAGTAAGACCCTCATCACATATAGAAAGTAGGATCCAAGCAGAATCCTAAGTATAGGCTTAGCACTGCATGCGAGTGTCATTGCACGATGGCTGACGTCCGTCAGCACTCAAGGTCACATTGAGCGATAGTGGCGTCCGTAGCAGTGCGCACGCGTGAGGAAGTCCCGCACGTGCGCCAACGAGAAACCCCGTTAAAAAACAAATTAGGTTCTTGAATCGAGGGGCACATATGATTTTCTTTTTTTATGTCAAAATAAAGCTCAATGTATCCTCTTTAATTTCCTAGAAAAAACTCGTCGGGCAGTTTAAATAAAAAAATATCAGAGCAACTTGAAGCTGTGCTTCCCAGTGTACTATGTTATACGTATGCGCTGCAACATTGTTATAAAATTGACTTAAAATGACTCTAATATTTTTTCTTTCAAACTGCCTGACAAGTTTTTTGTACAAAATTAAGGAGGTGTAACGTCAGAATGACGTTTCTCTGCGTTAATTTGAGTAACGCAAACTCATCGTTGCCTTTTTGAGCCTAAGTAGTCAAGCTTACGGGCCGTGGATAGCGGAGAAGATTCAGAGCTTTATCTTTCTTTCTTGAGGGAGAGGTGTGAAAAACGGGATTGAGCCTACGTCTAGGCCGAAACTTAGGCCAGCTGCGCCGCTCGGGATAGGACCTACCCAATGTTATGTAGATAAAAGTAGTTAGCCGAAACTCAGGCTAACTCTACCTTTTTGGAAAATAAAAAGAAAATAAATAGATGAGAAGAAAAGTAGAAAAAAAGAAAAATATAATTCACAATATGAAAATTTGTTTAACTCACTTTATTATTTGCTTTGAACGTGTGGACTTGATCCTTTCTCTCTCATTCCTTCTTGTTCTATTTTGCTGGGTTGACTGCTTCACCGGTGTTGCTACTTGAACACGGAAGGAAAAAAATTCACGATGAGCCTGAGTGTGGCTCCGAGTGGAGTCTGAGTGACTGTCCTCTGTGGGTTAACCGCGCCATTTTATACACTTATGCGGATATGCCTTTGTGCCAATCCGATTGTTCGAAATATAGTGCGGAGCGGACGCTAATTGTTATTGCGAAGACGTGCCTCTTCGGAGGGAGAGCAGCAATCAGAGAGAGAGAGAGAGAGAGAGAGAGAGATGATCCATTTTTGCAGAAATTTTGCATAAGTTTATTATTTATTATTAATAATAATGTATTAATTAAAATTGTACGATCGGGTTCTATAATATTTAAAATTTAACGCATATTATAAAGAAGAACAAAGTTTTTCATCCCATTTTAAGCGATTAATTTACACAATGATTTTTAGATAAAGAATGATTATTTAAATAAAAAGAAGATGGCTATTATATCCTTAAGTTAGCAAAGGCGATTTATACTTACAAAAATGAAATAAATGTAGAATAATAGTTTAAAAAATCATTCTTTAGAAGTTATAATTTTTAATAAATTCTTAAGTTTTTATTATGGACTGTTGGAGAAGTACTTATTTGATTAACTTTATTTTCAAAGAGTTATTAAATAAATATTCATTGAGGTTTTTGCGTGGCCTGTACTACATAATACGCTAATGCAATTGTAAATTTATATCGAAATTAGAGAAGTAATATTGTAATAATTATTACCACTTTTAAGAAATCATTAATAATATGGAAATAATTATTCTTTTGGGAGTTAATCAAAGAATTCATTTTAATTACAGAATTTAAGTATTAATGCAACTATCCTAGTACAATTTTACTAATTAAAATAAAAATAATGCAGTATGTCACAGACGATTATTAAATATATAAGATTTTTACTCTATAAAATATAAGCGCGGTGAATTTTTGGGTGAAATAATAATAATAAGAATAGTTACGTTGCCGCAGAATAGCCTTTACTTATAAGTTAAAACTAGAGGAGTGTTTTTACTTAAATCATATCTTAAATAGGAGCATGTAACAACTAAAAATCTGCTAATTGCAATTAATTTAAATTAATTATTAATTTCATGTAAAAAAAATTTGTTAAGAGTGTATTGTAAGAGGAATTCGCGACATTCCAAGTTATTGCGCGATGTCCCAAATTACGCTATAAATGCTTATTCAAGAAAAAACTACCTTGCAAAAATTTGTGTTGCAAATGTCAATAGAATCCGTATTGACCGACTTAAAAAGAAGAAGATCATTTTCAGCTGTAGTATGCATGATTTTATGATTACTTGTGTGCGATTACGCGATGGACAATATAATTCGATGATTTGATATATAACATAGTTTTTTCTTTTTATTTGAGAAAAGAATAGAAAAATACATACAGTCTTCTTATTTTAATATTTTAATAGCATTTAAGGTGAAACATTAGTGCACTTGTTCCTGCAATGTTTGTAACAAGAAGACAATTGCATTATTTAAAATAAGACCATAATCAAATTGATTTTAACAAGAACGGCTATTTTTATAAGTCATTCATGTATTTTGAGAACTTTTAACTCTCGGCTAAAGTTTAGGTTAAGTTACACAATAGTCTATGTCAGTGGAGAGTGCGTCTAGTAAGTGCGAGAGTGGTAGGAAAGGCAGGGAAGAAACTTATCAGCTGAAACGAAAAAAGAAAACGAAGGTCGTGTACCGATGTTACAGAGAAAACATTAAACTCAATTTGGACATAAAAAAATCTATCAAAACAAGTGCTTCAAAATAAAAATGAAGCTAGAAGAAAAAAGACAAAGCAATCCCTAAATAGCTGACGTATTATGCAGCGCATACTCACCCAAGGCTAAGAATGACGCATCGCTGCAAAAAGCACGAAGTGTCATCTTCAAATTGCCCTAATATTTTTTTTTTTTTTACTGCCTGACAAGTATTTTAAGAAATAAAACAAGATACATTGAGCTTTATTTTGACATTAAAAAATCAAGAATCGTATGTGCCCCTCGATTAAAAAATTTGTATTGTTTATAGAAAATTGTCGTAATTTTTCTTTATAAAAAAATATTTTTTCGAATTATATATTTCTCAGAAGTCAATTATTAGTGTAATTAGGAAAAAATTGTATAATTCCAATAATTAGTATTAGAGATATAACGGTTTAAGAATTTTATTCCTTTCTTTTTTTTAATGCGCATAACTTTTTAAAAAATTAATATTTTGAGTTTATACTTGGCAGAAAATCTTATTTTAATATAAACTAAAAATTAATAAATTTTCAAACAAAAGAAAAGTTGACTCCAAAACATACTAAGGAAATATATATACAGGGTGTCCTATTTTAATCGCCCAACGCGAATAACTGAAAGTATGTCCTTTGGAGACAAAATATTTGGAATAAAAGTTGTAGGGTTTCAAGGGGGACATGCAATGATGACCTTAACTGTGACCTTGACAATCACCTTGAAAGTCATTTGAAGGTCAAGTTATTTTTTTCAGAAGGAAACCCCTACTTTTGACCCCAAAAATAAAAAGAGCGGAAAATTTGACGTCCGAATACGACTATGACCTTGACCATGACCTTCAAGTTCATTAAAAAACCAACAAGTTAGTTTTTAAAATGAGGAAACCCTACCTCTAAACGTGGAGATATAAAGAGTGGAATATTTTACGACGGCTTATGATCTTGAGCTTGACCTTGAGGTCAAAGACATATTAAGGTCGTAATAATTATTTACCAACATCTCTGTTTTTATGCCGAGATTAATGAGCGCGAAAAAAGTGACGTTGAAATATGACCTTGGCCAGTTAAGTTGAGGAAACGACTCCTGCTCAGTTAAAGAAATGCCATTTTCTTCCAGCTGCTGAGTTCTCTTTTCTTTTAACCCCCGTTTCGCACCTTTAACTCTCTCCTACATAAAAACAAACTATGGCATCATGATCAGTGGTAAGAAAAAATTGGAATTTTTTTTCATTATAAAGTCCATACGAAAATAGTTTTAATTCCAATAATTTTGATCTTTGTAATCGAGAGTGTTTGAATAATTTTATCTGTGGATTTGAATTTTTTTCCGTCATGGCTGATTATACGCCACAGGAAATAGCTAATATGATTAAGAATCTTGGCGAGTGTCAATACAATTACAGAGCTGCAGAAAGGCGTTATGCAGAAAAATATCTATACTCTCGACATCCAGATACAATGGCTACTAAGCGATTAGTGAGTAGAGCTGAACAAGGTAATCAGACACGAAAAAGGAGCAAAACTGGCTCTAGAGAGCACATTGTACTAGGTGCGTTGGCTTTGGTTGCTAATGATCCCTATATTTCTACTCGGAAAATCAATCGAACGCATAGAGTTACAAAAACAACTCCTAACCGCATTTTGAAAAGTTTGAAATTCCATCTATACCATGTCCGCCTCACTCATGGTCTTGAGATTAAAGATGTCCAGCGGCGTTTAAATTTTTGTAGATGGGCATCTAATAGAATGCGCTAAGATACTTTCTATTTCGACAAATTCTTATTTACAGACGAGGCGAAATTTGACAATATGGAAGGTATCAATCTCCATAATTCCCATTACTATTCCCAAGTAAATCCTTATTGGCAAAGGGATCATCGAGTCCAGAGGCGGTGGTCATTGAATGTATGGAGAGGTATAATAGGAAATAATGTAATAGGTCAATTGTTTTATAAATAATAATAATTTGAATTGTTCTTTCTATTTAACTATTCTCCAGAATTAAGTACCACAATTGTTAGAGGACGTCCCATTAGCCTTAAGACAAATCACGTGGTTTCAACAAGATGGGGCACCAGTACACTGCACACTGTACCAAGGCATTCTTGGATACATGTCCTAATCGTTGGATTGGCATTGGCAGCCAAGTACATGAAAGGCCAGCCAGATCACCAGATCCCACACCGATGGATTTTTTCCTATGGGGTGTTGTAAAAGAGCAAGTATTTGTGCAAGCTCCAACAACCACAGAGGATATGAAAGAAAGAATGAAGAGAGTTTTTGAATCTCTCACGGTTGAAACATTAGAGAGGGTCCGTCTGAGTTTCCTTCAAAGAATAAATATGTGCATTCAAAAAAATGGACGACCAATTAAACGTCTGTTTAAGAGACTTCTTAACTGACTGTATTCCAAGAGTCTTCTCTTGACTAAGCGGACTTGTTGCCTTGCCTAAAATGGCTGGGTTCTGAGAGTCTTTCCTTGACTAGGTAGTCTTGTTGCTTTGCCTTGACTTGCTGAGTGCTATGACTCTTCCTTTGACTGGGCGGACTCCTTGCCTTGCCTTGACTGGCTGGATGCTATGAGTCTTCCCTTGACTGGGCGGATTCGTTGCCTTACATTAACTGGCTGGGTTCAAAGAGTCTTCCCTTGACTAGGCGGATTCGTTGCCTTACCTTAACTGGCTGGGTTCAAAAAGTCTTCCCTTGACTGGGTGGCCTTGTTGCCTTACCTTGACTGGGTGGCCTTGTTGCCTTACCTTGACTGGCTGAGGGCTATGAGTCTTTCCTTGACTGGGCGGATTCGTTACCTTGACCTTGACTGGCTGCGTATTAACAGTCTTTCCTTAACTGGGTGGACTTCATGCCTTGCCTTGACCAGCTAGGTATTGAAATACTTCCCTTAAATGGACGGACCCCATGTCTTGCCTCGTTCCAATTTTGGTGTTTAAATAACGGGTTTCCCTTTGCAAAAACACACTTAACATTAAAATGACCTTGAAGGTCATGGTACATGTCGTATTCGGACGTAAAATTTTCCGCTCTTTTCATTTTTGAGATCAAAAATAGTGATTCTCATTTGAAAAACTAACTTGACCTACAAATGACCTTAAAGGTCATTGACAATGTCACAGTAAAGGTCACTATTGGATGTCCCTCTTGAAACCCTACAACTTATATTTCAAATATTTTTTTCCGAAGGATATATTTTTAAAGTTATTGACGTGGGGCGATTAAAATGGGACACACTGTTACATATATATATCTTCATGTACAGGGTTACCCAATTTAAAAGAAGCACCCAAATAACTCGCCAGGGAGTGCTTTATTCAAAAAAGTATTAGGTATAAAAGTTGCAGAAATGCAAGAGAAAAAGCGAATAGTGGCCTCGGATTTGACCATGACTATTACCTTCAAAATCATTTCAAGGTTAACTTAAGATTTTTAAATGAGAATTTATCTTTTTTGTCTTACAGAATAATGTATTTTGATGAGATTTGCAACTTTTTTTTAAGTATTTTCAATATTCTATGTAGTTCTCAAGATAAACTAAAAACTATGATTTTTATTAGTTTTGCATTGCTTTTCTTATAAAAATAGAATTAACAAAATAATTTAATAATGAATAACTTTACACTTAGGATAGAAAAAAAAAAACTATGAACAAAAAATTTAAGTGGAAAAAAATTCTAAACGAATAAAATTGAATTGTTCAGTTATTTACTTTATAAAAAATCTAATGTAATTTGATTCAAATTATGATATTGTAATTTGGTTGTTGTTAATCGGGTGTGTCTTTTAAATTTTGTCACCCTGTATATATTGGGTGTACAACTTTGCTTCCGCCGTTTTTTTCCGAAATTCGAGGCTTTATTGTTAAAAACTGGTTATACATTTATGATTCAAAGTATTGTCCATCGCTGGCCACTACTTTCTCCCATCTTTCGGGCAGCATACGAATTCCGCGTTGAAAAAACTGGTCATCTTTTGAATTGATCCACGAATCGATCCAATTTTTTACTTCTTGATAAGACCGGAAATGCTGGTCAGCCAGGCCGTGTGCCATTGATCAAAACAAGTGATAGTCCGAGGGAGCAGCGTGTGGAGAATACGGCGGGTGGGGTAAGGCGTCCCATTTAAAAGTTTCCAAGTATGTCTTGACCACTTTCGCATCATGGGGTCGAACATTGTTATGCTGTAAAATCACTCTCACTATCATGTCTCTCGTTGTATTGCGGCCGTTTGTCTTTCAATGCTCGGCTCAAACGCATCAATTGCATTCGATAACGATCACCTGTGATTGTTTCAGTCGGTTTTAACAACTTATAATACACTACGCCGAGCTGGTCCCACAAAATACTAAGCATGACCTTGAAACCGTGAATATTTGGTTTAGCCGTCGACGTGGAAGCATGGCCGGGATATACCTATGATTTTCCGCGCTTGGGATTATCGTAGTAAACCCATTTTTCGTCCACAGTCACAATACGATGCAGAAATCCCTTCCGCCTTTGCCTTGCAAGCAGCTGTTCACAAACACGCAAACACCGTTCAAGATCTCTCGGCTTCAACTCGTACGGCACCCACTTTCCTTGTTTCTGAATCATTCCCATGACTCTCAGGCGTTTTGAAATGGCTTGTTGCGTCACTCCCAATGATCCTGCCAATTCTTGTTGCGTTTGACACGAGTCTTTATCAAGTAATGCCTTAAATCCCGCATCTTCGAAAACCTTCTTTCTTCCACCGCCATGCTGGTCTTCGACGTTAAAATCGCCATTCTTGAAGCGTCGAAACCACTCTCGGCACGTTCTTTCACTAATAGCGGCCTCACCATAGGTATTTGAGAGCATTCGATGAGCCTCAGTCGCAGATTTCTTTATATTAAAGCAGAAAATTAAAACCTCCCGCAAATGACGAGAATTTGGCTCGTAAGCTGACATGTTTAATCGAGAATAACTTTATGATGCAGACACAAATCGACTAATATTTCGATGGCGTTATGTTTACAAATACCTAAGCTTATTGTATGACATCTGTGATCTATTTATTTCAACTACCACTTACCGCTACAGCCATCTATTGCAAAACGGCGGAAGCAAAGTTGTATACCCAATAATATTTTTTGTGAACAGTTAGGCCTGTCAAAAGGAATTCTAAATGTACAGCACCACGATAATCGAAGACAACTGTCATCATGACCTTCATTTTTGAACGATTTTGACTTGATCTTTTTGGTCTTGCTTCACCTTTGGCACGATATTCGCTCGATTAATCGGTTGTTTCTGAATCACAGGCATAGATCCATGTCTTATCTCCCGTAATAATGCGTTCCATGACGTTCTGATAGTCAGAAGGCATCTCTTCGCCCACATTAACACGACGCTCTTTTTCAAAAAAATTAAGTGTTTTTGTATCCAATCGAGATTTTACGCGTTTGAGACCCAAATGATCTTTCAAAATTGCTTGAATCGATTTAAATAAAATGCTAACAATATCAACAAGGTCTCTAATTTTCAACCGACGATCTTTGAGCCTAAGGTTTTTAATTTCTTTAATGTGCTTCTCATTAGTTGATGTCGATGGTCGTCCTGGACGCTCTTTGTCTTTGACGCTGTCTTTGCCTTCTTTGAACTGTTTGCACCACTTGTAAACATTTTTTTCCGATAAAGGTTGCTCACCGAAGGCCTTCTGCGACATTCTGAACGAAAAATTTGGTTTCGAAGAAAAAATTTAATACAACTTCTTGGCTCACTAAAATCTGACATTATAAAAATCGCCGAAATCACTTTTTAATATTTATAAATACGAGTGTCACTTGCAAACTAATGAATATATTGAGATAAAATTTGACACAGATGTCTGTCACAGTGCTGTCAACTTAAAAAAAAAGTTTTGTTCAATTGATGAACCTGCGAAATTTAAATTGAAAATTGGTCTTACTTTTTGATCATAGCAGTATTAGTTATTGATGTACCTTAAGCGAGCCTCGCGTCATTACAGCTTAAGGTGAAATATTTTGTCGATGGATAGTAGGGCTGCGGTTGCGAGCGCATCGAGCGACTAACGCGCCTCTATCCATTCACAAAATATGAGCCGAAAGCTTTAGTGTCGAGAGGTTCGTTTATGGTGCTTAAATTTATCGGCCTTGTAACCCGTACGAAGATTTTTACTCATTAAACAAAATAATAAGTTTTATTTTGTTATATATTCATAAAATGCAATTTTGAACCTATATTGACAGTTCGTAAAATGTAGAAATCGTCTGATAGAGCATGCGCATTTTGTACACGTATGCGAATTTACATGTGCATGTATGTGTAGTGTCAGAAAGTGACAGACAACAGAATGTAAATATAAATATGAATTATAAAATAAAAAAAAAAAAAGTAAATAGTTTTATGTTCTCTTATCACACATTAAGAACGAACATTACCGGCACAACGATACACTACACTGAAAGAAAATAGAAGAAAAGCATAGCCCCCATGGTCGCTTAAATGTACTCGTATATCGAGCAAAGGGGTGAGTGACACAGAGATAGAGTGGTCACGTGGGAGCAAGGGTGTGCGCACCCATATCGCTAATTCGTTCTATCTCTTTCGCTTAACATACATAAGTTGTACTATCCATCCAAAAAATATAAGTCTATAAGTAAAATATATGCAGCAAATATATAGCAGTGGCGCTGTGTTATTTTTTTTCGTACATGATTGTATACGTTCTAGTAGGACATATAGAATGTCTATACAGCGTAGGAGAACGTATGGAAAAATGTTAATACGATCGAGGAGGCGCTTGCGCGTATGGAAACCATTTATGTGCTGAGGATGCTCCGTAGGTAGAAGTCACCATACGGGTTAGTAGGCTGAAAATAAATATAGCGCACACTTGTCTATTAAGTAAAGAAAAGCTATGTAGTACACATGTGCATGCTTAAAATGCGCATACTCCTGCAATATTTATTGTATCTGTCACATACACGAGCATACATTTGTTATGAGGATAAAAAATAATTCTTATTTCTTTTATACCACTTTAACTAAAATGTTCTAAATGCCACATATACAAAAATATAGGTATTGAGGTTATTTACCCAGAAAAAAAATTGAGACAAAAAAATGGCCTTTTTGAGAAGATTGCTATTTTATTTTTTATAAAAATTACAATATCATCTTTGTTTTTTATAAAACAAAAAAATAAACGGTGAAATCGAAAGAACACCTATACCATCAAACAAACACAGATTGATTTTTAAAGGTCAGTAGGAAGACAAAGTAGAACACTTAAAGAAAAAAGTTTTCAATTTTTGAGAATCGAGAATTAATGAGTCGCTTTTTGAAGTACATAAAACATGCTATTTTGATGATATTAGAAAACAAGAAAATTCATAGGCGCTTATTTTCTGAGTAGAATAATATAATAAATTTGCAAGTTCTGACGAGCATCTCGTCACACGTACACATACGCGTAAGCGCACTGATTTACATAACGAAAGCGCCAAGAGCCCGATAGCGCTGAGTGTAAGCCCCCTTCAGGTGCGCAATCACAAACACACACTACTGAGCAACGGCGGCTGGAAAGAGAGCCCCCAGAACGCACGCGCGGCAAACAAAAGTATCTTACACGATTCCTCAGTTCGCTTGGTAGCAGTCGAGCAAGAAGGAGCTTCTTCGCGTTCGGTGTTGTCACAGCAAATTCTGGCTCGTTCCGAAACGCTTGCGGAATGAGACGTTTGTACGCTACGCTTGGCAGGCACTGTTGCCAAGCGAATAGAGATTGTCTCCATACGACTTGAGACAATTTCTAGGCGCTCTTGGAAATTGTCAAGAATATTTAGAAGCATATGCTGCCGAACTACAAGTTTGCGGAAATCTCTCTAGTTTAAAAATCAGCGTACACGCAGGTATGCTTGTATGTATACTAGATAATCGATTTCGGCGCTGCAAGGGGCTCCTTGTACACCGCAATAGACACTTTTATCATACCTACACATTATGCGCCCAGGTCAGCGCATAACGATCAAACCGCATAATTCCAACTCGATTTAAATCTTTTCGTTTAACGTTATAAAGTAGATGTGATAATTTACATTTTTGTTTCGGTTTTTTTTTTTTTTTTTTTTTTTTGTTTTAGATTCAACACATCGTTCAATAAGTCCCAAAACTTACAACGAAAACAACATTTTTCTCAAAAATCATTTTTATTTATCAATATAATCTCCTTTTAGAGTGATACAATCTTTCCAATGCCTTTCCAACATTTCGATACCATGTTTATAGAAGGATTTATCCTTTGCTTTAAAATAGGCTTCAGTTTCGGTAATGACCTCCTCATTCGAGTCAAATTTTTTTCCCTGGAGCATTTTCTTAAGATCAGCAAAGAGCCAGTAGTCACTGGGGGCTAAATCTGGCGAATGCGGGAGGTGGGGAAGCAAATCGAAGCCCAATTCGTTCAATTTTGCCATTGTTTTCATGGACTTGTGGCATGGTGCATTGGTGCAATCGCGGCACCCACTTGGAAAAAACCTTTTTCATGCTCAATTTTTCATGAAGGATTGTAAATACGCTTCCAGATGATATCGGTGTCATTTCTGCAATCTCACGGACCTTTACTTTGCGATTTTTTATTACAATTTTTAACACTTCACTCACATTTTCCTGTGTAACGGCTTCCAATGGCCTACCTGAACGTTCCGCATCGTTTGTGTCCGTACGACCACGTTTAAACTCAGCATACCAACGACAAATCGTTGGTTTGGATGGAGAGGAGTCCGGGTAAGGTTTTTTAAGCCATTGCTGGGCTTCTACGGTGTTTTTACCCATTAAAAAACAATGTTTTATCAACACGCGAAATTCGCTTTTTTCCATTTTTCAAACAAATTACAAAGTGACTTTTCTCTAACCTCGATAACTCTGCTGTCTGTGATCCGATCGACGTGAAATTTTTACACGTTTCATGTAAAGGTTCGCACTCTATGGAAACGTAGCCAGTTTGGTACTACTAGCACCATCTCTGGGTTAGTCTCGGGACTTATTGAACGATGTGTTAGAAAACACCAAAGCAGCCGAAGTTCTGCAATAAAAATTTTTGTACTAGTTTTTTTTTTAATTGTAAATTACGTTAAAAAATTGATTAGATTTTTAATTATAAATTTTCTTGCTATTGTTAAGTTTTTTTTATGTTTATTATTAAAAATAGATATAGATAAAAATTAAATCTTTATCATTGTCCAACCTTAAAATGCACATATCCTCAAACTAAGCGATCGAAGATTTCTAGACGCCCTTAGAAATTGCAAATTGGATAACATATGTGAAAATTTATTCAACAACGAGGCGCTCCTTGTTACAAAGTGATTCTGAGAGGTAGTTCAGCCAGTCTGCATAATTTAAGATAGAATCGGTTAATAACAGTTATTTTTTTTTTGTAAAAACGTCCGTGTAAGAAGCTTACCATAAAAAATAAACAGATATTTGTTTATAAAAAAATTCGAATTATTTCTCGAGACATTAAAATTGTTTTACTGCTGCAATCATCCCTTGTAACGATTTTTTCTAAAAACACTGGAATACATGAACTCAATTTTTCTATTTTCTTAACTTTCTTTAAATTTGTAATGCTATTGCGCTCAATTTATAATTTGGCACTACAAAACTTAAGATAAAAATCACTTTTACCATTATAAAAAAAGGGTTGATACCCTTTTGCATAAAAGTATTGCTGAAAGAAGTGGCTTGTTATAACAAATAAAATAATGTTTGTTTCTCAACAAAAATTTCGTTTCTTTCTAAAGATATTTAAAAAACTGTTTAAGGGGGTACACTTTAAAAGTAGTTTTTTACTAGATTTGTTTCTCCGCCGATAAAAGTAGATATGTGTTACTAGTTTTTAGTATATTACAATGTATTACAGTTTTATCATAGCCGGCTCCGGGCACCTCAAGTGCTTTCCTTGTAAGTTGTAGATTTTTACTTTTGACCTGTTTTTTAGTTATATACTCGTTAGTGTCGTGCGTTCCTATGCTATAAGTAAGGGGGGAGGGAGCAAGAGAGAGAGAGAGAGAATAGAGAAAACGCACGCTCTTCGGACTCGTGATTATTCAAGTGACAGAGAAAGCGCCCTCTCACTTGTGCGACGTAACTCGTGTCAACGCGCGCAAATAACAAAAAGCAATTACAATTAAATAATAGAAAAAGTTAAATGTAAGGTACGCTGTAGGAATAAAAAAATTCGCTTAATAATGGTGTCTTGCTAGCCTCGCTCGCTGTTTTGTATCAGGGTCCGCGTTACCAATGTTTAGCGCCTACAACAAGATAGATTTCAGTCTGTAAAGTATCGATATAATGTACGCGAAAATAAGTACGAAAAATTTAAAGTGACAAACAGCGTGCTTTTCACATTTTAAGGCCTAAGCATTAACTGAATTTCTCAATTCACGAATACCTCACGTTTTACTGGTAGTACTAGCTGTACGATGCGTGAGAAATACAAATAAATGAGAATCACGAAGTGCCATCCGCAAAATTTTCTTTTGTTCATAACAATTATTTGTTATTTGTTCGTAACAATACCTTTAGAGGATACGGTCAAGAGTAAACAGTGAAAGTGCGTAATAACTTACAAAAATAATACTGAAGGGAACAAAGCAAACTAACCGATTTCTAAAATGGTTTGAAGCACATTAGGTGGTGACCTTCGATTTGACTTTGGTCATTTGAGGTAAACTCGATGGTTTTGAGCAAAACCCCAACTTTTGACAATGAGACGCAAAATTTATCCTGATTTGAACGACATTGAACTTTCAACTACTATATTAGATCAGCCATCTTGAATTTTAAATCTTAGAATACAGAATCCATGCCTTCGAAAATTTCTGTACGCATATATTTGAATGGCAATATCAAATTTATATTGTGAATTTAAGCAAAACAAAGTTTAAAAAGAAAGTTCAAAGTCAAATTGAAAGTTACTTATGCGTAACTGTTAATAAGTGACTTATTGTTAATTGATAATCAACGTTCAAGAAAAAAATGAATTTTTACTTGTAAGCTTGCTTAAATCGATTTTCGGCCATTTGACCTCGATGACCCTTTTCAAAGAAAATAATTAAAATATATATCTGGAAGCTAATTTTCTGTTCTATTAAACAGCGGTGTAAAAATAGTAGTAATTATTTAAAAAAGCAGAGTTGACCTTTAGAGAAAGCTTCAAGTTGAAGTTAAAACACTATAACAAGGTCATCATTAGGAGTTCTGCTTTAAACAGAATAACTTTTTTCTAAAGCATATTTTTTGGAAAAGTTATATTTAGTTTATTTAGACTGTTTGTTACAGTTTATTTATAAGTTGTCTACATGGATTAATTCAAATTAGATGTCTTGAAATATAAATATACAGGGTGGATCAATTTAAACAATAAGCGCAATTTGCTCTTTAAAAAAAGGAGGTTCAGAAAAAAACTTGAAACAAAAGTTGTAAAGTTAAAAGGGGGTCAAATAAGGGTGATTTTGAACGTAACTTTGAACGTGTCTTATAAAGTTAATTGAAGTTCAACTTAAAAAATTCAAATGGAAATACTAACTTTTGAACCTTGGAAGCAAAAGAGCGAGAGATTTTACGTCCAAGTATGACCTTTTGTGACTTATCGTTTTAACTTTCAGGTTCACCTTAATTGGTACAGAACCACTGATGATCAGCTTCTGTAGAGTATTAACGTCTGGCGTAAAATTTTAAGTGATTACCTGATAGGCTCATATTTTTTTAAAAGAAACGTTTCTCATCGAACTTGTCTATAGTTACTCTGTGATTATAGAGACTTAAAAAAAAAGTGGTCTGCTCTTTTG
The DNA here is from genome assembly GCA_949987625.1 of Chalcis sispes. Classification (NCBI taxonomy): domain Eukaryota; kingdom Metazoa; phylum Arthropoda; class Insecta; order Hymenoptera; family Chalcididae; genus Chalcis; species Chalcis sispes. The sequence goes on from OX465097.1 coordinate 32,941,073, forward strand.
ACCAAATTTACATATCTTTATGTATATTGACATTGAATCCGAATCTAAGGTCACAATATGGAATTCAGGGACTTTTTGGAGAGATAAACGCAAAAAACCACGATTTTTGGGGTTTTTTAATTGTTTTTCAAGATCAAATCAGAACTGTATGGCAAATTTGATTCCATATTTGGATTCTAGGAATCAAAACACATCGGAAGTTATATTAATATTTTTTTTGAAAAATTTTAACCCCTGGTACAGCTTTGAAAAGTCCATTACTCATTCAAAAGCTGTAATTCGGCGCAAACGTAGTAAAACGAGATCGTAACTTTGTTTATAAAACGTCTAAACAAATCACATACTACAATTACTACTCCAGAGGTTTTCGAGGTCTTTGAAGATAAATTTAAGGTCAAATTTACAATTTGGTCTCCCTAAGGGCTCTAGATAGCACAAAATAGGTTAAATTTATCAGTTTTTTTTTTTTTTAAATTGTTCAGAAATAGCCACTTCTGAGACTAAATAAAATAAAATATGATTTACTTAACTTCAGCTTTAAATTATATCTCAAGTCTTTAACCTTCAAGCCCACAATCCCAAGCTAAAAACTCTAAACCCACAACCTCCAAGCCCATAACCCCAAATTTAAAATACCCAAGCCTACAACTCCCAAATCCACAACTTCCAAACCTGCGACCTTAGACGTTTGAAATTGGTAAGTTTTAAACGATGTTGAAATGTGGCTTTGAGTTTCATGGATTTTGTATTTTCAAGTAGATTTCGAGTTTGTAGAGTTACAGTCTGTCTGATTAAGAGGATTTTGAAGAAATTTTTCTTTAAATCTTAGATATCAGGTACAACTACGTAACCGATAATATGTGAGCATCAACTTGATCCTTGCTTAAATAAATATGAAAAATTTACAAAATATTTACAAAAATTTACAAATTTCCTTCGATAAAAAAAAGTCTATGAAGGATCCTCTAATAGGAAAAAGATTGCATTATTTAAAAAATGAAGACTCATCAATCTCCCAAAAGTCGACAAGGAGATATTACTTCGGCTGATGTAGACGCATGAAATGATTAGCAGAACGCGGAACTGCAGCGCAAATGTTCTATCAGGCAGTAACTTGTGAAATTTATTTAGTTTGTTTAAAATTGAAGAAATCAAAGATAAAGTTATTTGTCTCACAAACAAGCAATTAGAGATAATGCGATAAAAATATATGAGTGTTAATTAACTTGATCTCGAGGATCTCTGCCAGATTAAATTAGATACTTTCTTAAGTTTCTTAGTTCATAGTGCTGTTTTGAAATCCAATGATAAGAATATAGATTTTTAAAAATGTCAAGAAAAATTTTAAATGTCAATAAAAAAAAAGTTAATAGTTGGATTAAAACCTTGGCCGCCTGTCTCTGTATCAACAGGTCTAAGACACATTGTACTTGGAAAAATAAAAACTGATTTATGCTTATAATTTTCCGGTATGTGACTCAAATTGGATAATGATTTTAAAAAATTTATAAAGTTGATTTTTTAATAATTTCTTAAAGAAAAAAGAATATATAAATAAATTATTAATTATAAAATTTAAGTTTAAAAAAATGTTTTTCAAAATACTCAAGGATACCACTAATGTTACTTTTCGCAAACGATTTTATTTGAAAACTTCATGTGAATAAAATATTTTTTAAAATATTCAATCTTTAATAGATCTTTCAGGGTTAAATTCTTTTATAAATTCATTAATAGTTTAAAAAGATAAATTGTTATCTTTAACCGTATGAGCAATATCGAAATTTACGATGTAAAACTAAAAACGTTTATTTGTATCTCTACTTTTCCTTTACCAAATTTGAAAATTGTTTTTTTTTTACCTCACGAGATGACATTTGAATTAAATTAGTATGTGTACATTAATATCATTATTTACCATTACGTATAAAATTTTTTGATAGATTTAGTCAAAATTTATCGTTTCAATAAATTCGTAGATTTACAAATGAAAGGAAGTAAAGAGAGCGCTATTAAAATTTGGATTAAATTTCTCTGCAGGATGCTCCAAATTCTGTGGAAGGGTGGGGAGATAAAATTGTGGCTGCAAAATACAAGCGTAGTAGCCTAACAGTGCGACGCACGCATCACCCGTATCGATGTCTAGATGAAAATCGAGAGCTCTGTTCATTTTGGTTTTTCTTATTTTCAAGGCTCTACTTACTTGATTGCAAGGAAACCAAATAGGTTGTTAATGTATTATTAATTGAATAATAACTTATTTACTGAATTTAATATAACAGGCTCTTTTGTATCTAAAATTTAATCCGGTACCCGACATTATATATATTTTGAGCCTTATAAAAAACATTATATATTAGGTGTAGTAAAAAGAAATCCATTATTTTTGCATTAAATTAAAGGTTTTATTTAGCATAGATAGAATGATACGATTTAGGTCAAATATGCACCGTTTTGTTCGATAACTTGTTGCCATTTTGGAGGTAATTTCATATTGCCTCTCTCGTAGAAACCCTTGTCCCTATTGTCAAAAAACTGGAACAGTCAATTTTCACAATCTTCTTTTGAGGCGAATTTTGCACCTGCAAAATCATTCGCCATTGACAGGAACAGGTGGTAATCACTTCGTGCCAGGTCCGGACTATAAGGTGGATGCATAAAAACTTCCCAACCAAGCTCCCGGAGCTTCTGACGAGTCACTATCGATGTATGCGGCCTGACGTTGTCATGATGGAACACAATTCCTCTCCTATTGGCCAAAGCTGGCCGTTTCTGGGCGATTGCTTTTTTCAGACGGTCCAATTGTTGACAGTACAGGTCCGAATTAAGAGTTTGGCCGTAGGGGAGCAGCTCATAGTAGATGATTTCCTGCCAGTCCCACCAAACACACAGCAAAACCTTCCTGACTGTCAGTCCTGGCTTGGCCACCGTTTGCGCCGGCTCACCGCGATTTGACCACGACCGTTGTCGCTTGACGTTGTCGTAAGTGACCCACTTTCCATCACCAGTAACCATCCGCTTCAGAAATGGATCGATATTGTTCCGATTCAGCAGCGATTCGCAGATTGAAATTCGGTCTATGAGGTTTCTTTGCAATAACTCGTGTGGCACCCATACATCAAACTTCTTTTTGTATCCAGCCTTATTTAAGTGGTTCTAAACGATTTTTTGTGCAATGTTTAGCTCCTGAGCAATCGAAACAGTGCTTGCGTGACGGTCGGACTCGATGATTTCCATTATTTTATCGACATTTTCGACAATTGGCCTTCCAGAGCGTGGTGCATCTTTGACGTCAAAATTATTGGAACGGAATCGACGAAACCAAAATTGCGCGTGATTGGCTATTACAGTATCGGGATCATAAACACTATTCACATTTTCAGCTGCTTGGCTTGCGTTTCCGCCTTTATCAAAGAAAAACTGTTAAATATGGCGTATTTTCTCTTTGTAGGTGTCCATCTTTGACGCGTGCTAAAAAAATACTGTGTAAAGCAATCACAAAACCGTATAGAAAGCTTTTTTACTACGAAATCTTATCTTTCTAACGCCATCTCGTGTAACCCGATCGCACTTTTACAACGGGAGATACAGACTATTAAAGCCATCTATTGGCAAAATAATGGATTACTTTTTACTACACCTAATATTATTAAAAACAATACTTTAATTTTTTCACAAAAAAATTAAAATTTTCAATAAATTGCAATAATTAATTCGTGAGCACTTATTTTTTATGATTATGCTAACGATTGATCGGCAATTTTTGAGAAAAAGTGGGTGAAAGACAAATCTGCGAGCAGCCTTTATTAGAAGTGGCCACTTGCATTGCAATTCTCTTCGCCTTTTATTTTCACATTACACGCATGCGGTGTGAGTAAGCCGACATAACTTATCCACACCGTTATCATTAGGGTAATGTGTATTCATTTCCGCAGTTGTGAGAGGGCACGGCTGAGCAGCAGTGACACGCGCGAGTGCCGCCTTTGCGATCGCGCGATTCTTTAAGTCAAAAACTCTGTTTATTTAAAGAGTCAAGTGAATATAGCTGCAACGTAGCTAGCATGCTGGGTGAGAGGCATGCCTTTTTAATTTCTCGTGATTGCGCAGTTAATTAGTTTTTAATGAGATGGCTTTGTGATCCTGCGCAAAGGCTTCTAAAACCTTTGTTCTCGTATGTTAGAATTGTTTTAGAAAAAAGGACATTTTATGCATAACGGGAGCGCGTTTTCATTGATTTTTCTTTTCCTGTTCTTAGCTTAAATACCACCGCCTCTGCCGCCGCGTCGACCTCCCATCGACGTGCGTATCAACAAGCTAAATCAGGCAGAAGAGAGGTTCGGCCCTTAGCCTTCGAAAAAGGCCATACACCTGAATAAAAGCAGACTTCTAGGTAAATTCTGCCGTGTGTAGATCGGCATTGCACACGATTGCCATCGCACGATAGCTAATGCTAATCGGTGATCATAGCCCCACCGCAGGAAACAGCGGCCCTAGAAGGTGTCATAGGGTGACTAGTGCAGTGTGCATGCGTGGGGTAGAGCACTCGTGCATGACTATCTTTCCAACGATTCAACCCGTTACAGTAAACATAAAAAATAAAATTACAGATCTCTATAATAGGCTACACTACAATGAATATAGGCTACACAGACAGTTGTAAAGAATACTTTAACAAATTTTTTTAAAAAGGTTTCTGCAGGACATAGCTTTATAGCTAAAGTAAGTAAATATACGAGGTGTATTCAATAAATTAAGCCGATTTTAAATATATTTGAAATATTTATTTATTCATCAGTATTTATATATTGTCCTCTTCGAAGTAATAGCCACTATTAATTATATTATATTGGAAGTATGACTAAGTTCTCGCAGTTTCACCGTCAGTTGGCAGTACAAAAATTTTGTGTGTATAATTCAAGATAATGATGCATCTAACATATATTGAAGTTCTATAAGATATGTTTAAAATCAGTGCGTGTCTTTCCATTAACCTACAAAGAAAATTTTTTTTTTTTGTAGCGTTAAACGTGTCAAATTTCGTGCCAAATAAACCGTTTTTGCGGGGAATTTTACTGCACTATTTTATTCAGAAGAAATCTGGCTAAGCAGCACTACACTTCGTACGAAGAAACGAAAAAATAAATCGATTCGCGGATAGCCGCAAAAGAAGTGTCGTTTTTTTAACGTGGAATTCAAATGCTGCCAGAAAGATGGGAAAAAGTAATCTCCAGCGATAGACCATACTTTAATTGACTTGTTTTATTATTTTTTTAAATAAAGAATTTATTTTCACAAAAAACGACGAGAACTTATTCACACTCCCAATAATATTATAATATAGTAATAGCCATTATATTATTATATAATATGCAATTAAGCTAGCGCTTTTTCCAATCTTTAAAGCACTTTTCATAAGCGTTTTTTGGTATATTCTTCAATTTTTTCAGCGATTCGGTTTTTATCTTCTCAATCGTGGAAAACGTTTGCCCTTTAAATGTGCTTCTTAGTATTGGAAATAAGAAGTCCTACAGGGCTAGATCTCGTGAATATGGAGGCTGGGATATGATTGAGGTGTTATTATTAGCCGATAAATTACGAACCAGCAACAATGTGGGAGCTTTACTCTATTCATATAAAAGACGAAATATCGCCACGTACGTGTAACGATAGTTACTCTTTGTATTTACTGTAAACAACACGGTGATGTGATATGACTGATATTGTCAATATATGTTAGGGACATGTGTACCAACATATTAAAAAAAAAAAAAAGTTGAAACTCAAACTTATGTAGCCTACGTAATTCAAAAATTTGCTTTACTTACTGATCACACCTCGTATGTCAATAGCTAAGGGTTAAATAAATGTTTTGTTTTCTTCGTATTTTATATTAAAATTTGGGTATGTAAGTACTTACAGAAAAAATTATATTAACTAATAATTTAATTAAATTTAACTGAGTTGCAGGAACTTTCTTCAAAATCATCTTTTCCCGAACATCATTTTCTTTTTAACTTTTTTTGTTCCAAACAATTAATTCAATCACTATTAACATACGAGGTCTGGCTATTAAATTACGAGACTACCCGCCTAGAAGGCGCCGTAGAGGGGTGGGGAAAAAAACGAGTAGTGCGTTGAGTATCTAGATATCTTGTCTATGCACGTACCAAAACACGTTCTCGTTACTATTATTGTATTTGTGCAGTAGCGGTTTGAAACGAACGTGTTTTTTTCTTGTGCCGAAAACCATGTATGACGAAAAACAGAAACAACGTATCAATCTCAAATTTCTCGTTAAATTGAAAAAAAAACTCCGACTGAGTGCTGTAAATTGTTGCAAGAGGCCTATGGGGACATTCTCTATCTCATGCGCGTGTTTTTGAGTAGTGTGAGCGCTTTAGTGAGGGCCGAGTGAGCACTGAAGATGACCAATGCCCAGGTCGCCCTGTCACTGTTTCAACTCCGAAACAGTGACCAAAATCAACCAAATTGTGCGTGCAGATCGTCGAATGAGCGACCGGATGATTGCAGAGGCTGTAAACGCCGATAAAGAAACAGTTAGACAAATTTTACACGAGGAATTACACATGACAAAAGTCTGTGCGAAGTTGGTGCCAAAAAATCTGACTTCTGACCAAAAGCTCTTGCGTCAAGAGGTCTGCTCAGATTTCCTGAAAGGTTGAAAAAAGATTCCGGACTGATGAAAAACATTATTACTTGCGACGAAACGTGGATTTTTCAATACGATGTTGAAACAAAGCGGCAATCGATGCATTGGAAGACGCCTGAATCGCCTAGAATCAAAAAAGCAAGGATGTCCAAATCAAAATTCAAGGCAATGTTGATCGTTTTTTTCGACATTAACGGTATCGTGATGACTGAATGGGTTCCAGAGGATCAGATTGTAAACCAGACTTACTATTTGTCAGTTGTGGAAGAACAACTCGTTGATTTTGCACCAGGACAACGCACCTGCCCATAACGCGCTATCTGTGAAGCAGTATTTGGCCGGTAAGCGCACTCCAGTGCTCGAACACGCGCCGTACTCGCCAGATTTGGCACCGTGCGACTTTTTTTTGTTTCCAAAGATAAAATCTGCTTTGAAAAGGACCCGTCTTGAGTCGATGGAAAGCAAAAAACGGCAGAGCTCCTACAGGCCCTCACCAAAGAAGACTTTCAGCACTGCTTCGATCAATGGAAAAAACGTATGGAAAGGTGTGCGGCGAGAAAAGGGGAGTATATTGAAGGGGAGCATTCGAATGTAGAATAATTTTTATAATAAAACCCCTTTTCGTAACTAGTCTCGTTATTTAATAGCCAGACCTCGTATAACTGATTCACAAATGAAAATAATACTAAATTTTACTATAAAATATACCAATATTCCTGATGAGATTCGTTAATTTATCATTAAATTTAAAAATTTGAATTCATGAAAATTTACTAACCTGCAATATCCCATAATTGTAATCGAATAATTGTTTGTGGATCCCAGTTTAAAACTTTAAGAGCAAAATCAACGCCAATAGTTGCACGATAATGTTGTGAAAAAAACTGATGAACGTAGCGTTTAATAATGGATGTTTTGCCAGTCCCAAGCTCACCAATAACCAGAATTTTATAAAGATGTTCTCTTTTTTCATTTGTAGTATGATGAGATGCATTGTTCGGAAAGATCTGAAATTATTGATCGATGATTAATTATAATCAAAATTTAAGCTTGCCTAAACAATAATCTTATTAAAATAAATATTATAATATAAAAATCTTAAATCAATTTATATCTTTACAAAACACCTATGTAATTATTCACTTTTTTCTTCTTTTATTTTTTAATGTAATTATCTATTCTATTTTTCTTTCCTTCTTTCCAAGAATTTTTCATTCTATTTCTATATTGATTTTTTCTGAATTTGCAGCTATTAGTGTAATTTTTTGGCTCAAGTTGTTTTTAACAAAATGGATTCAAAAAACAAATACTAAAAATTTCAATTTTTCATTTGATAACATTTTTTTTTATTCTTTTTAATTAAATTATATAAATATTTAGTTATTTTAGTTGAAATGGATTATAAAAGTTAATTTTAAATTAAAGGAGTAATTAGTGTGATTTGTATAATAGAGATTGTGAGATAATGAAAACAATTTTTTTTTGGTGAGCTTATACGATTTTATGCCAACAGTTATTAAGACCTTCAATGAGTTCTCGCTGCTTCTTTAACAAAATAAAAGCTTTATTTAAAATATAAGGCACAAAAACATTTCTTTTCATTTTGTATAAATCATCGTCAAGCAATGTCTCCAATTCAGCGTCACTGAAGGTTATTGGCCTTCTTTTACGCGGACAGTGGTCAATATCGAAATCACCATCTTTGAAGTGCCAGAACCAATCACGGCACGTTGTTTTACTTCGAGCAGCATCTCCGTAAACGTTTCGGAGCTCTCGATGTGCTTCAGCCACCGTTTTCTTCAAATAAAAGAAAAATAGCAACACTTTCCGCAAATGACGATTATTTGGTACAAAATGAGATATTTGCACACAACTATTGGGAGTGGGAATAAGTTCTCGCAATTTCACCGTCAGATGGCGGTACAAAAATTCTGTGTGTAATTCAAGATAATGATGCATCTAACATATATTGAAGTTCTATAAGATATGTTTAAAATCAGTGCGTGTCCTTCCATTAACCTACAAAGAAAATTTTTTTTTTTGTAGCGTTAAACGTGTCAAATTTCGTGCCAAATAAACCGTTTTTACGGGAAATTGTACTGCACTATTTTATTCAGGAGAAATCTGCAGCTAAAGCACACAAAATTCTTGAAGAAACCTATGGTTATCATGCTCTGTCAAAAAGAACATGCTAAGATTGGTTTAACTAATTTAAAAATGGTAATTTTGATGTTCAAGATAGAGAACGCAGTGGTGCACCAAAAAAGTTCAAGACGAAGAATTGGAAACATTACTTGCTGAAGATCCATGCCAGACGCAATTCGTGGCTGCAAAATCATTAGGAGTTGATCCAACAATAGTTTCAAAACGTCTAACAGCATTAGGAATGATACAAAAGGAAGGATCATGGGTGCCGTACGAACTGAAGCCGAGAGACGCCAAACGGCGTCTTGTCACGTGTGAACAGCTGCTTCAACGACGAAAAAGAAAAGGTTTCTTACATCGTATTGTGACTGGTGATGGAAAGTGGATACACTATAGTAATCCCAAGCGTGAAAATCATGGGTTAAGCTCGGCGAAGCAGTAGCATCAACGCCAAAGCGGAATATCCACGGTTCCAAGCTCATACTGTGCATTTGGTGGGATCAGCTGGGATAGTGTATTACGAGCTGCTCCAACCCAACCAAACCACCATAGGAGATCTCTATCGACGACAATTGATGCGTTTGAGCCAAGCATTGAAAGAAAAACGGCCGCTATATGAGCAAACACACGATAAGGTGATTTTGCTGCATGATAACGCTCGGCCACATGTTGCGTCACCGGTCAAAACATAGCTGGAAACGCTAAAATAGGAAGTCCTACCCCACCCGCCGTTCTCTTTAGATATTGCGCCTTCTGATTACTATCAATTTTGATCGATGACTAACGGCCTGGCTGAGCAGCACTACACTTCGTACGAAGAAACGAAAAAATGGATTGATTCGTGGATAGCCGCAAAAGAAGTGTCGTTTTTTCGACGTGGAATTCAAATGCTGCCAGAAAGATGGGAAAAAGTAATCTCCAGCGATGGGCAATACTTTAATTGACTTGTTTCATTATTTTTTTGAATAAAGGATTTATTTTCACAAAAAACGACGAGAACTTATTCACACTCTCAATAACTAAACAATTTTTTTGAAAAATGTATATAATAGTAATAAAATTTGTTTCAACTTTGTACCATTACTTTAATTTTATTATCATTGTTGTTATATAAATATTCGTATGGAAATTTGTATTGTGTGTTTTATATGAAAAAGTTAGTATTAAGAAAAACTGTAGGTATATGTTTTGTATGAAAAATGTTTTACGTATAAATGTGAGAGTTAAACAATCCATATGTATAAAAATGTGAATGTGTGTAAAATAATAAAATATGTATGACAGAGTGGTAAAAGCCCTATCTTTTACTTTAACATACGGAAAGCAACCATATTTTATGTTGCCTTCACCAAGAATTGTTTCTTACATATCTTTTTTATGTATTTTATTTTTATTAAACTAAGAATACATTGATAATGCGTCGTTACGAACTTTACGTTTTGCATTTGGCAAGTGTGGTTTCCATGCTATACGAACAACATGATTGGCATCATTGGCAACGTTGTTTCTCCCTCCTGAAATATTTAACTTAGTCCGTTTATAAATTGATAATCGTTTATAAGTTTTTTTAATAAGTAGCTTGTGTTTTATGGCTTTTGTTTTTGCGCTTATGGCACTCCATCATAAAGGCTGATAAGTACATTGTGTTCTCTTTTCTTCTTTTTCGATAGGTTTGCATCCTTAATCATGCAAGCTAATAATAAATCTGTAAGAACAAAATTTTAGTAAAATATTTAATAAATTTCCTAGAATTGAAATAATAAAAAATAAAATATTTAATAGCTTACTTCTTGGGCACGATTTCTTCCATCTTTTTTTGCGATTCTTTAACGTAAATTCTGCTAAAATTGGATACCACTTGCCTTACTGTTCAATTTACATCGCGATATGCAATATTTTCCAAATTCTACGGTGTACCTTGAAAAGGACCCCGCATTTTTTATTGCTTTTGGCTAATTTTCTTGAAATTTTACAGGTTGATAGTTCTCAACATGTAGATCAAAAATCTCGATGGGCACAAAACCCTATAATCTCTTCTTTTCTCCCCAAAGCCACTACTAAAGAGCTAGCGGAGACATAACTGATTTTTGAACATAAAACAATTTATAATTGTAGTCCAACCAACAGCAACCACCAACAACCTTCCCTGTAACCTATCAATCACCGACCATGTAAACTCTTCCCTCTTATGTCTTTCTACCCCTACCACGACCCATCCTAGGTAGAGTGGACAGCTCAATACTTGATACACAAGCTAGGTTTTAGTAGGGCGAAGTTGGTCACCTAATATGATCAGCTCCATCTTTGCAGGGTTCAGCTTAATTATGTTATTCTGAGTCCCTTCAAAGACCTGAGATGCATCATTAGTACGAATATAAATTCAGTATGGGTATGATATGGTATGAATATACTCATCTAGTTAAGAGAGACGACTATGAATATACAGAGTGTCCAATTTTAAACAAACCACCCAAAAATCTCGAAAACTGCGCGTTCTAAAAAAAATTTTTTAGACAGAAGTTGTAGGTAATAGCAGGGGTAAAACAACAGGAACCTTGAATTTGACCTTCAGATTTATTTTAAAGGTCAAATCGAAGTACGCTTTCGCTTTTTTAAATAAATACCCATATTTTTTATTAAGGATTTGTAAAAAATACGTAAGTTTTGTTTAAATCAATTTTTTTTTTATTTGCCTTTCTCCCTTGTTAATAGACGTAATACCACATTTAGGCAGCTGAATGAATAAACACTCAATGTAACGACGCAAGTTGGACTAGATAACCTGATAACAACCAAATTTGACGCCAAGGCCTAATAGCCGACGTGTTGTTAACGCGATTGGTGATCACATTTTTGTTGGGAAAAAGTTACCAGGCCGACGATGCGACCACGTGTCTTGTCTTTGCAGCGTCAAGCCGCTGAGATTAGCAAGCTTAAGTAGCTGGCTGGTGCAGCCAACTACTCACTCGCTTCCCCATTTTATGCCCACGTCCTGCGGAGCCCACGAAGCCGCCCAGCCACCACTAACCACGATTCTACAAACTTGCCTCCTCATGCTCGCACACTCATGCGCACTCGCACACACGTCTACTCGCTCTCGTCCACGTCTACTCTGCTTGACTCATGCGTCTGCGTCCGTCCACTCGCTCACGATAGCTTCGTTCTCTTCCGTCCGCGTACGTCCCGTCCTAGTACGTAGATGCTCTTTGTAGGCTTGTCCAGAATCATGTCAGAAAACTAAAATAAAAATTTATATCAGCCAAATTTAATATTTGATATTGATTTACCACAACATTGGCCGTGATTTGACTTTTCTTATTGAGGGAAGGTTTACCTTTTTATTGACCAAAACAACAGTTTTTTTTTAAATTTCTTTTTTCACAGAAGGAAATAATTAAATAACTCAAATTGTTTGCTACTTGTTTAATACAATAAGAAGTACAAAAAAAAAATTTTTTTTATGACAAAATATCGTGACGGTAATTAATGGCACGCCCCGTAAAGTGACCATCTCCAAAAAAGGTGGCCCGCTGTTGGCCACTCTAGCACCTGCAAAAATGAACGAAAATTAAAAATCGAAAAAGTTTTATAAAATATATGAGTGTAACCGGCATCTGAACTATAATCATCGCTAAAAATCAAAAATTAACAAAATGGCGGGCATTTGAATTTTTTTTATTATTGAGTTTTTTTTCACTTTTTAAATTACTCTAAAAATAAAAATAATGCATATATCATCTTGATTGTAGTCCACTTTCCAATGAATACTTTAACAATTAAAAAAAAAAAAAAAAGCGATCCATCGAGTGGTTTTTTAGTAATCGTGGCCAACAGTTCGAAAAACCTGGTTTCGAGAAAAACGCGTTTAAAGATTTAATTAACGATTAATCTGTGTTAACGTCAAAACAACATACCTTACGGTTAATCAGCAATTCATGGACCATAAATTAGTCCTTCCTCATGCTCATACTGCTCCTGTAGGCTTGTTTTGTCTGATTTTTTTGAAAGTGCAGCTGCTTTGGCGGTTTTGAACACCGAGCTCTCAGCTGCAGTAACGCGTTTTGCGTCAGCTTCGCGAGCAAATTTATTGGCTTCAAGTCCAACGGAGATCCTCAAAACGTCCATAATTTTTAATAATGCTATGTAGCCTTCATTGAATAAAGCAATAGCCGTGTACGTAGCAATTTCAACAGTCTTGGCACCGCAGTGGAGATGTTTCGGAGCAAGCTTCCAGACGCAAGCGTTGACAGACTCGTTGGAATTTTTAGTGTTTCGTCCAGTACAGCGTTCCATTAAATCGTCTGTCGACAGAGCCTCGAATACTGGCTTAATCGCTGCTTACACGTTATCTACAAGAGGCGGCTTATACTTAAACGTCTTCAATGTACCGTTCGCTTCAGCAACACGCCACTTGCACCAACTGTCCTTTCCAGCCGGACAATGTTCGTGCTGTGGTTTTTTACAGAACAAAAGAACATTTCTTTTATCGCGTCCACTTCCATTTTCCCGGAACTACCATGGTGGTTCGCGGAACATATCTCGGCGTGGCTCTCTTTCCATAGATTATATTCAAACGTGCCAATTTTACTTTTCTAATTGGAACATGCTTGGCAGAAAGATGATTTTACGCTGACGTCGAGAACTTTGCTCGTGTTTTTTCCAATAAGAGTAGCAATACCAAACAAAGACGAGAAACCTCGTTTCTTCCATGACCCGTCACCTGACACGGTCACGAGACTAGGATCTTTACCGGCGGCGACATTTCCCTCTATTTCTTCTTTCACTGCTTTACTTTGAAAGTGTTGGAAAACGGCATACGACGCAGTGTGCAAATTATCTAAAAATGCGTAATACATTGTAGTACTAAAAGATGATGTTATATCCAATAATGCACAAAATAGTCGGAGGTTTTGTAATCCACCACCCAGTATTCGTATAGCTAACATTAGTCTGCGATTACCTTCGTAACACTTATCATTTTTTGGACTGAAATCACAGTAACGCGTTGAGCACGAGCACGAAGCCACAATTTCGAAGGCAACACCAGCACCATTTGTCTTCGTGAACTTTATTTCACCATTGCACGATTGACACTTTACGAAGGTACTGATCATTGCAAAAATGTGTAAAAAGTGCAGGAGCACGTAATTTGCCGAAACATCTACGGGCACACTATCATAGTCAGTGCTCTTCAGTTTTTTTGCTGAAGTGCTCACTTGCTCAGTATCACACTCATTAGTAAATCGATTTCGACTAAACTGTCTCTTTTTTTCTCGATTAGGATGCCCCGCGGCATAATTACTCCTTTTCTTCCTTAGAGTAGGCATTTTTTAAAAAAACAAACGCAAAAAAAAACTCAAACGCTTAAATATCCACTTAATTATACTCGCAGCACGTTGTAAACTAACTGCCGACGCTATAACCGTTGGCATAAATGATACTCTATATAGAGACGCATTTTCTAATTTTTCAGAGTCATGGTCCATGTGTCGACACCTGGTGGCCCATATGGTACCTCTACTTACCATGGTATATGGGCGGCCAATTCAAAAATATTTATGGAAAATACGCTTCGCTTGAATTATCGCTCGATTTAAATTTTCAAGAAAAAAGATCGGTCTCGTTTTTGTTCCATAGCTTTAAAAAATATATATATACAACCAAACGGTTTTGGGAATATATTCTACACGTAATTAACTACAAAAAAATGTAAAAAAAAAAAAATCGATTTTTTGGTTCAGAAAAAGGTAAACCTCCCCTTAAGGCTTGGAAAACATAAACACTCTGCCTGATTGAAAAAACTTTCCGAAATTCCAAGAGTTTTTATTAAAAAAATTAAGAAAGTCGTGCATTTCAACGATTTCTTAGAATTTTTATACAATGATAAAAGACAAAGTTTTGACTTATTTTATAAAAAAAAAATTTTTTTTGGAAAGAACAAACCGGAGAGAAGGAGAAATTTTCTTTTCAGTACTTTGTTCAACCAGACAAAGTATTGAAAATAAGTCAGAAATTTATTCATTCCAAACTTTCATAAGAAAAATCAAATTACAGCATATATTGTGGAAAATTAATATTAAATATTTATTTGAACCAATGTAAATTTTTATTTCTGTTTTTAGCGTGATTCAGGACAAGCTACAAAGTCTTAGCCAAATTGGCAAATAATACTTCTCTAGTGTTACTTGTGAGAGAGATGACTCGTGAGCAGTTATTCTTAGGATAGTTCGCGTGAAACTATTTTAGTGACTAGCGACTCAAAGGAAGCAAATATGCCAGATTATTCGAGAAACAAAATTGTTTATAGTCTCTTGGGGTGTGTAAAAGGCTGATATTGTGCTCTGGCAAGGTATTATCACTATAATTATCCAGAAAAGCTTCACTTCCCGAACCACGTGAGAGTCCAAATCATTGAGCAAAGAGAGAGACATCGACCAACAATACGTAGAAATCGTCGTCGTAAACTTACCACAAATTCTCGTTGATTAATTTGCATCAACATATCTTTTTGCGCGACATTCAGAGATGCACTGGGATCCTGAGATCAACATCCAGCAGAACTTTGAGTTTTCATAGACTCTACACGTATAACACATTTATCAAGCTGTTTTGAAGCTATAAAAATTTATGTAAAAAAAAAATCACTTACATTCATAGTTAAATGTCTCAGAATTTGTGCATTGTAAAAAAAACTTTCAAGAAAAAAAATGTTCGTTTTAACACATATTATAGAATAAGTATCTATAGAGAAAAAAGGACTTTCTAGTAAAAATCATTTTTATTTTTTATCCATTGACTTTTTTATTTTGAATGGAATTGATTTTATATTTTTACAAAATGAAAAAAATATTTAAAACTTAAATATATTTAAAATTATTTGTTTCTAGCAAGAGTATGTTTTTTGTACAATATAAAAACTAAAAAATATAAAAAATGTAAAAAAGTAACTAAAAAAAAAAAATAATTTCTTATCAACTGAAAACAAAACTAAATTTAAATTAAAAAAGAAAAAAATGAATTTAGAAGATTATGCATTACACTTTAAAATAATATTTGATTCATTTAATTATGTTTATTTTTTCTAAGATATAAAACTTTTTAACTTAACCAATTATTGTTTAAGGCAACTCTCACTGGGCAGCACTGTAAATGCGAGCAACATCCACATTTATACTATGCTTGGTATATTTGTGGATATGTAAGAGATTTTGATAAAGATTGCAAAAAGAAAAGGTCCGAGTACGCTGCCCTGTGGAACGTCAGTAAATATATGAACAGGGTCGGGAGAGAATCTGTCTAAATTTTGCTCATTAATTAACTTCCAAATCACTTAATAACTCTAATGGAGCAGTGCCATGCACAAAGTTTATCTATGAATAATTTATAAGAAACAATGTTAAACCCCTCTGAAAAGATAGACAAAATTAATATCAATAGCCAGTCTTACTACCACCATGAATTGTAAGAGAGCAGTCAATGTTAAGTGACGTGATCTAAAACGTGTTTTACGAGCATCAAATAGTCATTAAATAATAAGATAACGTAGTAACCACTTATGTATCACGCGCATAAAAAGCTTGGAGAGTTCAGGAAAAAAAGACATAAGGCATACATTAAATACGGAAGCGACTTAGAGAGAAGCAGGATTAGGGAAAGTTTCCAACAGTGCAGGAAAATACCCTGTTCTATGGATCTATCAGAAATTTAAATCAGATAAGGTCGGATGACAAGGTGAACCACTCTAAGTATGTTTATTAATATTCAAACAGGTTCAATATAGTAAAACTAAAAAAAAGTTTTCTAAAGGGCTACTCGTTTTAGAAATATTTATTTAAAAATCTATAATTTAAGTATACATTTTAATATAAAATTTCTTATTTTTTTAATCACTGATATAAAAAAAGAGCGTCCCATTTAAAAAAAAGGTTAGTCTTAAAATAACCTTGAAAGTCAAAACCAAGATTAAAATAAAGGTTCTCATTGAATTCCTTAATGAAAATTACTTGACTCTATTTAAAAAAAATACACTACTTTAGAAAATGATGACTATTTTCGTTTCTATTGTTTTAAAGTTACTTTTAACTTAAATAATCATAATATTAATTGAAAAAATTCAAGAGTGCACAATGCTTATAGAGTATATCTTGCTGAA
This sequence comes from Chalcis sispes, assembly GCA_949987625.1. Classification (NCBI taxonomy): domain Eukaryota; kingdom Metazoa; phylum Arthropoda; class Insecta; order Hymenoptera; family Chalcididae; genus Chalcis; species Chalcis sispes. The sequence continues at coordinate 32,958,040 of OX465097.1, forward strand.
CTGACTCTTATATGTCATCCTATATTATTGAATAAAATTACATGTAATGCTATCCAATATATGTCGATAAAAATTAGTGCGACAAACTTGTTGTAATGGAGTATTTTTGCCAAATTAAACAAAATAATTAAATTGACTCCATGAAATTAAATTGAACACTTTTTAAAATACAAAAACGTTTTAAGAGTAGTAATGAAAATCAAAAATCGGCCATAATTATGACAAAACGTAATAATTTTTCACTAAATTTCGTCGACACGGTAGCAGCAAATATGAGCTCTGCATACTCTCATAGGCTGCGAACTCATGAAGTTTCGTTGTAAAGTAAATCGAAAGAATTGAAAAAATCACGATAGTGGAAACCGCAAGCACATCACATGACTGAGACATTTAAATTTTAAATATCATAAAGATATGAGAAAGCTAACCACAAAATAGGTGCTGCCTTTGCTTTTAACTAATTACAAAAGAATGCTTTGACATCTACAAAGAAGTATTCAGCATTGTTCAATCGCAAATATATTTTAACTCCTTCAATACAAATTTTAAGTCTTTCTCACTGAAGTGATTTTTATATTTATTATTTTGAAATACGGTAGGAAGGCTTAAATAATAAACTATAGTTGAAGTTCAAAGAGTTAAAATATACAAGAAAAAGCTCTGATCCTAATTTCTCAGCCATCTATACGAATACAAAACTTGAACTTTGCTCGTTATGACATCTTCATGTTATTATAGCCGTAAATAGGTTAAATTACAGCCATGTCGGTTAAACCGGTTAGTTTATTTAAACCGGTTAATTAAATTATCAGCTAGAATTAATTAAATTTTCTCATTTTAGAAGACCTGCTACTTGATAATAAAAAGAAGAAATTTTAAGTTTTTATATACAACAGAATTCAATTTTTTAGAATCAAATGAATTTTTGGGAACCTAGAGTCTTCTATCCAAATCGAATGCTCAAAATTTATTATTTACTTTTTTAGAACTTTTTAATAAATTAATTAATCATGAGGATGCAAACAAATGTAATTATAAGTTAATCATTGCTTAACTCGATTGATTTATTTGTTTTATGCGTAGAAGAAAAATATTATTGTATCTTAATTATACTTAAAGTAAATCACCGATACATGTAGCAACTATAATAATTTTGTAAAGTCATTAGTTACACCATTTATTTTACTTAAAACTATATTTCCGTGGTAACTTTATTTATCGAGTCTCTTATTTCAATTAAATTTATTTGATGGTAATTTATTCTTATATGTGACAAAAATATTTTAGTATTTAAAATTCATTTTTGATATATGTAGTATAACGTGTCAATATGAATTATTAAATTCAAAATAATTAAACATATAAAATTCTTCAATTTGAATTTTATTTTACGATATTTATATTATAGTAATATTAATGCAAGCAATATATTTAAGAATAAATTTATTTAATTTTATTATAATTTTGCAAATATTTAAATTCCACGCGAGAATATTAATTTTCAATGTAAGCAAGATTTTTATGCGCTGCTTCTAAAAATTAAATAATAATAAATAAAAAATTACTGTTCTTAGAATAATTAAATAATAATATTACGAAATATGAAAATAAAATTACTTTTAAAGAGAAAAAGCTTTCAAAGAGAAAAATATTTGGTAATATTAAGTAGCTAATGATTTATATACAAGTAACGAGAATAATGATAGTCTTTACATTGGTTTTTATTGTATTATTATAAATTTGACATTACATTTAAAAATAGTAATGTAAATAAATCGTATTATTAAGAAAAAAATTTGTTTGTTATATTACAATTTTTTAAATAAATGTATTTAAATTGCTGTTTATCGCTATATTTTAATTTAGACCAGTAAATAAAACTATGTATTATGAGTTTAATTACTTAAATTATCTAAATTATATCAATAATCACCGTATTTTCCTGAATAACGTCAGTGGCCGGCATATTGAAAATTTTATAATGTTCAATGCGGTCTTCTTCAACTCCAATAAGATAACCAAAACCTGTATTTTCGTCAAAAGTACCTTTAAAAGTAGAAAAAGTATCAAATTTACGAACACTAATATGCCTTGCAAGACGCTTTACTTTCCTATTAAAATTTTTATCATTAATATCGACAGAAATTACTGTATTTTCTGTATTTTTAAAACTTGAATTAGAACCTGAATTTAAATGTTCTAAACTAGCAGTAACTACTGTATTATCTAAATTATCGAGGCTTGATTCAGATTTTGAGTTATCTCTTAATGTAGAATTAGCTATTTTGCATTGAAAAATTAACCGCTTTTCTTTGAGTAATAACGATTTTCGTTGTAATTCTTTTTTTCGATTTAGGTTTGACTGTGGTGAATTCAAAGCAGAGCAATGGTAATGACACTGTTGAGGCGTAAAGCTGATCGTGAGCGACGGTGACTTACGCTGAACTACAGTGATTGTACTTATTGTTGGTTGCTGGAATTCAGCCCCCTTCTTCGCTTGCACTGTCAATTTGCCCTTCTCTTGTCGACTTGGAATCTCTGACAATGAGGATTGGCTACACGAATGACTAATATTACCACCCTCACGACCGTGATGTTCAGCCTTCGCTGTTGATCCACAAAATTTATTTAAATTAAGCTTATGCATTAATACTTTTTCCTTATTTGTTTAGCAATTTATTAATTTGTTTTTAGGAATAATAACGATATTAATGTAGAAAATATATAAATAATAAAAGTCATTTACAGAAAAAATTCTAATATTGAGGCATGTTCTGTCAGTTTCCTGAGATACAAAGATCTTCAAAGTTCAAACATATTTCTTTGTATTAAATACAGTATTGGTTTTATAAGTTTTTAAAATATAAAAATTAATTCGTTTTAAGTTCATTTGTGATTTAATTTTTTCTAAGAACTTGCACTTTGTATACTTAAACTCTGAATCGTGGAAAATGTCGTCGTCTTCTAAAAGAATGAAATCTAACAAGTGCAGTAAATTAGGATTAGGCGGTCGGTGACTTTTTGGATCTAAATTTTTTCTTTGTAGTGAAAAATAACCTTTATCTAAATTAACCTTTGTTCAAAAATTAAAGAAAATATTTAAACATTAATTAAAATGTTTTCTATTTAGAATATTTATAATATATTAGGATATAGAATGTTAAAATTATGTAGATAAATATTTTAAGCTTTTAATTAAACTATTTTTTATTATCGTGACAAACTTATATTGTATTATTGCAAACTTTAAATCAATAAGTATGCAATCTTCTCTGCTATTTACTTACTTTTCTTACTGTACTTGGCGTATTAAATGTTACCTCGATTATATAAACAGTCTATGCAAGATTTGAGTTTCATAAGAACTTTGAAATCAATCTTTTATATAAGGCAGTTATTATACATTTAATTTCAAAATGATAACTTTCATACATTCAATACTTAAGAGAATAGTTAACAGAAAATAACGAAAGTAATCTGAAAATTTATTTAATGTTTATAATCCAATTTACATTACACAATTATTTTTAATTTCATATCTAAGTATTAATATAAAATTAATTATATTTTTATTACACATGCAAATGCCTTTACATTTACATTGTTATTAAAAGTTATTGTATACAATAACTTTACAAGTTCAACCAAAATAAAAAAAAATATTTTTGAATAAAATATTAAATTATTTAGATTTGTGTAAAAATTTTACATTCTGATAATAAAAATAACATTAAATTTATTGAATATAGTAAATATAGTATTTATATATATGTGTATATACACACACATATATGTGTATATGCATAATTAGGCAGAGAATATATTAAAATTTTTTTTGCAAATGCAAAATATCGTATATACTGTGTATACTTCAATAAGAAACAAACATAATTTTAATTAATGAATTATTCTACGAACTATGTCAATAAAATTAAAAACTATAAATTTTTAAAATTACGTTTACATTAAAATTATGCATATGCCTCCTTGCTGAAAATAATAAATAGTATAGATTGATCTTTAGTATAGGTAGCATTTTCAAAATAGAAGTAGACTGACAATTGTGAATTTAATAAACCTAGATATCTGAATAAGTATTTCGCTTATAACTTATATTAGTAGGATTATATAGATTTATGTAGAACTATACAGGGTGTCCTATTTTAATCGTCCCACGCGAATAACTTTGAAATTATGTTCTTTGGAAAAAAATATTTTAAATAAAAGTTGTAGGGTTTAAAGGGGGACATCCAATGGTGACCTTTACGGTAACCTCGACAATGACTTTCAAGGTCATTTGAAGGTCAAGTTAGTTTTTTCAAATGGAAACTCGTAATTTAAACTCCGGAATGGGAACAAGCCAAGACATGGGGTCCGCTCATTTAAGGGAAGTATCTCAATACCTAGTCGGTCAAGGCAAGGCATGGAGTCCCCTCAGTTAAGGGAAGACTGTTAATACGCAACCAGTCACGGTCTAGGCAACGAGTCCGCCCAGTCAAGGAAAGACTCATAGCATCCAGCCAGTCAAGGCACGGCAACAAGTCTGCCCAGTCAAGGGAATACTCTTAGAACTCAGCTAGTTAAGACGTCTCTTAAAACAGATGTTCCATTAGTCGTCCATTTTCTTGAATGCACATATTTATTCTTTGATGGAAACTCAGACGGACCCTCTCTAACGTTTCAACCGTGATAGATTCGAAAACTCTCTTCATTCTTTCTTTCATGTCCTCTGTGGTTGTTGGAGCTTGCGCAAATATTTGCTCTTTTATAACACCCCATAGAAAAAAATCCATCAGTGTGAGATCTGGTGATCTGGCTGGCCATTCATGTACTTGGCTGCCAATGCCAATCTAACGATTATGATATATGGTATCCAAGAATGCCTTAACTGATAGTATACGGTGTGCTGGTGTCCCATCTTGTTGAAACAACGTGATTTGTCTCAAGGCTAATGGGGGGGTTCTCTAACAATTGTGGTACTTCATTCTGAAGAATATTTAAATAGAAAGAACCATTCATATTATTATTATAAAAAAGTGGACCTATCACATTATTTCCTATTATACCTGTCCATACATTCAATGATCACCGTCTCTGGACACGATGATCCCTTTGCCAATGAGGATTCACTTGGGAATAGTAATGGGAATTATGGAGATTGACACCTCCCATATTGTCAAATTTCGCCTCGCCTGTAAATAAGAATCTGTTGAAATAGAAAGGATCTTGAAGCATTCTATTAGATGCCCATCAACAAAAATTTAAACGCCGCTGGTCATCTCCGATGTTAAGACCATAAGTGAAGCGGACATGGTATGGATAGAATTTCAAACTTTTCAAAATGCGGTTAGTAGTTGTTTTTGGAACTCCATGCGTTCGACTGATTTGCTGAGTAGACATATAGGGATCATCAGCTACCAAAGCCAACACAACTACAACATGCTCTCTAGAGCCAGTTTTGCGCCTTTTTCGTTTCAGATTACTTTGTTCAGCTCTACTAACTAATCGCTTAATAGCCTTTCTAGCTGGATGCCGAGAGTCTGGAGATTTTTCTGCATAACGCCTTTCTGCAGCTCTTTAATTGTCTTGATACTCGCCAAGAACCTTAATCAGATCAACTATTTCCTGTGGCGTATAATCAGTCATGACGAGAAAATAATGTAAGTCCACAGATAAAAGAATTCAAACACTCTTGATTACAAAGATCAAAATTATTGAAATTGGAACTATTTTCGTATGGACCTTATAAGGAAAAAAAATTCCAATTTTTTCTTATCACTGGTACAATGTCGAAATTGGGGTGGAAGGTACTGGAACACCCCCCCCCCCCTACAGTCCGGATTTATCACCCTGCGACTACCACATGTTTGGACCACTGAAAGAAGCCCTCGGAGGTCAAAGATTCAACACCGACGACGAGGTAGAGGAGTTCGTGCGCACATGGCTGTCCGAGTTGCTCAAGGAATTCTTCGATAACGGCATCAAAAAGCTTCCAGAAAGGTGGACAAAATGCATAACTCGTAAGGGGGAGTACCTAGAAAAACTGTAAACTTTTGTAAATTTTTTTGATAGTAAATAAACGTGTCAGAGTATTCGTCTCGATCATATTTGAACCGCCCTCGTATAAATAAAAGGGGTAAAGGTCTGGCTACGATTTTTGTTGTAGATATACGTTAACAAAAAAGTATTGTTTATAAACGTGTAGAACATGATTTCAATGTATTTTTTTTTTTTTTTTTTTGTAGAATACACATGTGCATTTTGTTTTATCTTAAAACCTTATAGTTACGTGCAATAAGTTAAAGACGGACTTTTCTAAAGTTTTTTTTTTTATTTAACCACTTTTAAAAATTGAAAAAATGTCACAGGTACTAGTTTACAGACATAATTTTAAACTAAAATTATGTAATACGTATTTTTTCGGCGTTGAATTCGTCTTTATTTTAGAAATAACGAATTTGGAAATTATGAAACTGCGACTAAAATTTGAGTTTCACGCAAAATTCATTTCCAATGATTTCCTGTTATCGAACTTCTTAAGCTTAATTTGAAAAAAAATTGTTGCAGCCCCAAAACTTATTGAATTAACGTTCCAAAAGAAATCGAAACTTCACTTTTTAAAGTAACTATTAAGTTTCATGGACTAATAATTTATGGCAAGATTTTGTTTTTCGTGCATTACGAGGTCTGGCTATTAAATAACGAGACTGGTTACGAAAAAGGGTTTTATTATAAAAATTATTCTACATTCGAATGCTCCCCTTCAATATATCCCCTTCCCTCGCCACACACCTTTCCATACGTTTTTTCCATTGATCGAAGCAGTGCTGAAAGTCTTCTTTGGTAAGGGCCTTTAGGAGCTCTGCCGTTTTTTGCTTTACCGCTTTCATCGACTCAAATCAGGTCCCTTTCAAAGCAGATTTCATCTTCGGAAACAAAAAAAAGTCGCACGATGCCAAATCTGGCGAGTACGGCGCGTGTTCGAGCACTGGAGTGCGCTTACCGGCCAAATACTGCTTCACAGATAGCGCGTTATGAGCAGGTGCGTTGTCCTGGTGCAAAATCCACGAGTTGTTCTTCCACAACTCGGGCCGTTTTTTACGAACTCATTCTCGCAGTGTTGCCAAAACTGACAAATAGTAAGTCTGGTTGACAGTCTGACCCTCTGGAACCCATTCAGTCATCACGATACCGTTAATGTCAAAAAAAACGATCAACATTGCCTTAAATTTCGATTTGGACACTTGCTTTTTTGATTCTGGGCGATTCAGGCGTCTTCCAATGCATCGATTGCCGCTTTGTTTCAACATCGAATTAAGAAATCGACGTTTCGTCGCAAATAATAATGTTCTTCATCAGTCCGGAATCTTGTTTTAACCTTTCAAGGAAATCTAAGCAGACCAATTGACGCAAGAGCTTCTGGTCAGGAGTCAGGTTTTTTGGCACCAACTTCGCACAGACTTCTGTCATGTGTAATTCCTCGTGTAAAATTTGTTTAACTGTTTCTTTATCGGCGTTTACAGCCTCGGCAATCATCCGGATGCTCATTCGACGATCTGCACGCATAATTTGGTTGATTTTGGTCACTGTTTCCGGAGTTGAAACAGTGACAGGGCGACCTGGGCGTTGGTCATCTTCAGTGCTCACTCGGCCCCTTACTGAAGCGCTTACACTACTCAAAAACACGCACACGAGATAGAGAATTGTCCCCATAGGCCTCTTGCAACAATTTACAGCACTTAGTCGGAGTTTTTTTCAATTTAACGAGAAATTTGAGATTGATACGTTGCTCCTGTTTTTCGTCACACATGGTTTTCGGCACGAGAAAAAAACACGTTCGTTTTAAACCGCTACTGCACAAATACAATAATAGTGACGAGAACGTGTTTTAGTACGTGCATAGACAAGATATCTAGATACCCAACGCACTACTCGTTTTTTTCCGACCCCTCTACGGCGCCCTCTAGGCGCGCAGTCTCCTTATTTAATGGCCAGACCTTGTACATGAGGGTATAATTACTATTGCAAACATCTTTGGGAGCCATTTTGACCATCTTATTTCGCTGAATCTTTTAAAAAGATTACAAAAAATATTATCAAAATGTAATACGAAATATGCCAAAAGAAGTTTTCTAAACATTTAATTCTTAACATTTATTTCAAATATTCATAATACTTTTATATTGCCTTTACGTAATATGCAAAAATATTTAAGCAATATTTGATGAATTGTGACTTTAAAGCATCGTGGTAATTTTTCAGAAAATTTGCAAGGAAAGTTTGAAAAAAATTTTAGAAATAGTCTATGGGTTATTTTATTATACTTTTTGAACTTCTATGTAATATTGTTGAAATATTTGGAAAATGTTTCATTAATCAACAAATGAAATAAATAATTTATACAATAAACAAAATATTTTTTTATCATGCTTTATGATTTTATATGCTTAAAAAAATTTTAAATTTTGAAACTAAATTTATTTATTACATTATTTTTATAATGAAAATAATCATTCCATTTAAATTTATTAAACAATTACTTTTTTCTATATTTTCATTACAGCTATTTTTTTATATATTTAAACATTTTAATAATATTTTTACATTGTATCTATTTTATTTTTGCATTAAATTTATTTTTTAATCTCAAATTGTAGTTAATATATTGTATATATTATCTCATTGAAAAAAGGCAAAAAAATTTTTTGACCTACGATGGGATCAAATTTGGGTCCTTCGCATTATGAAGCAGATGCCCTAACCACTACGTTATACGCAAGGCTTGTGCAAATAAGATTTTAATTTTATTTATTCGTTGGCGGATGTTGCATCATTCCCATAATCCTTTGTATTTTCAAGTTTAATTTGAACTCATATTTATAATTTACGTAAGCCTGTATTTATATTATATCAAGAGTGATATTATTTATTCAAAGAAATTTACTATTCTCTAAAGTAGCATTATACTCTTAGACAATTGAAATATAATTTTATCGGTTGCATTTGGAGTTTTTGTTAGAACTCATAATAATGTTGACAAATAAAGCTGCAAAAGAGCAATTAAAAAATTTATCAGTCAATATTGTATATTGTATTTGAACATTTATTATGAATGGTTTTATTTCTTTTATTAAATAAAAGAGTTTTTTATAAGAAAAATTGAACATAATACAAATCAGGCTAATGTTAATCCTTTCGCTTCGAGCGCCGCTTATAAGCAGCGCGCACAATATGACCTGTGAGTACGAGCACCGCTTATAAGCGGCGTGCACAATATGACTTGTCGGTACGAGCGCCGCTTATAAGCGGCATGCACAGCAGATCGATTGACAACTCCATGAGGTTAACAGAGCGGCATTTTCCATCTTTTTATAAACCAAAAAATAAAAATTTAAAACGCAGATGCGCCTTCTGCAGTAAAAATGATAAAAGATCCGACTCACGATACGAGTATAAAGAGTGTGACGTTGGCTTATGTATAGATTCGTGCTTCCAAATTTATCATACGTACTTATATTACTAATCACTTAACATTTATATATTAACTTGTTTGCGGATTATAATTAATTTATAATTAAAATACGAGGTCTGGCTATTAAATAACAAGACTGCGCGCCTAGAGGGCGCCGTAGACCGGTGTGGAAAAAAACGAGTAGTGCGTTGGGTATCTAGATATCTTGTCTATGCACGTACCAAAATATGTTCTCGTCACTATTATTGTATTTGTACAGTAGCGGTTTGAAACGAACGTGTTTTTTTCTCGTGCCAAAAACCATGTGTGACGAAAAACAGGAGCAACGTATCAATCTCAAATTTCTCGTTAAATTGAGAAAAACTCCGACTAAGTGCTGTAAATTGTTGCAAGAGGCCTATGGGGACAATTCTTTATGTCGTGCGCGTGTTAGGTGGTGTAAGCGCTTCAGTGAGAGCCGAGTGAGCACTGAAGATGACCAACGCCCAGGTCGCCCTGTCACTGTTTCAACTCCGAAAACAGTGACCAAAATCAACCAAATTGTGCGTGCAGATCGTCGAATGAGCATCCGGATGATTGCCGAGGCTGTAAACGCCGATAAAGAAACGGTTAGACAAATTTTACACGAGGAATTACACATGACAAAAGTCTGTGCGAAGTTGGTGCCAAAAAACCTGACTCCTGACCAAAAGCTCTTGCGTCAACAGGTCTGCTCAGATTTCCTTGAAAGGTTAAAAAAAGATTCCGGACTGATAAAAAACATTATTACTTGCGACAAAACGTAGATTTTTCAATACGATGTTAAAACAAAGCGGCAATCGATGCATTGGAAGACGCCTGAATCGCCCAGAATCAAAAAAGCAAGGATGTTCAAATCAAAATTCAAGGCAATGTTGATCGTTTTTTTCGACATTAACGGTATCGTGATGACTAAAAGGGTTCCAGAGGGTCAGACTGTCAACCAGACTTACTATTTGTCAGTTTTGGCAACACTGCGAGAACAAGTTGGTAAGAAACGGCCCGAGTTGTGGAAGAACAACTCGTGGATTTTGCACCAGGACAACGCACCTGCCCATAACGCGCTATCTGTGAAGCAGTATTTGGCCGGTAGGCGCACTCCAGTGCTCGAACACGCGCCGTACTCGCCAGATTTGGCACTGTGCGACTTTTTTTTGTTTCCGAAAATAAAATCTGCTTTGAAAAGGACCCGATTTCAGTCGATGGAAGCGGTAAAGCAAAAAACGGCAGAGCTCCTAAAGGCCGTCACCAAAGAAGACTTCCAGCACTGCTTCGATCAATGGAAAAAACGTATGAAAAGGTGTGTGGCGAGGGAAGGGGAGTATATTGAAGGGGAGCATTTGAATGTAGAATAATTTTTATAATAAAACCCTTTTTTGTTACCAGTCTCGTTATTTAATAGCCAGACCTTGTATACAGCAACAACGCATACTGCATGTATTTACGGCGCGCGCTTCCGTTCAGTGACAGTACTTGGGCGGACTGGACAGCTGAAGCGAAAGGGTTGAGCGTCTGTTACGCCCGAAAACGCCACCGATGACACACATACTAGGTTGTTCAAAAAGTTTTTAAAGCGACATCTATAGAGCAGTAGAAGAACCAAAATTTTTACGCCATTTTAATATTTTATCTTTTATATAAACATACCCAAAGTTTTATTCCACTCTGTCAATTTATTGTTCGTTAACAAGCCATTTGAAGTTGACGTGTCAGTGTATTTTTTTTACAATGGAAAAAACCGAATATCGTGCAGTGATAAAATTCTTTGTTTTGGAAGGTTTATCAGCAACGGAAATTCATACAAAAATGGTGGAAGTGTTAAAGGAATCTGCTCCTTCATTTCCAACTGTGTATCGATGGGTTTGAGAGTTTAGACGTGGTCGAAAAAGCGTTGAAGACGATCCACGCTTAGGACGTCCAAAAAGTGCATCAACACCAGCATTCATAGCAAAAGTGCAGGATATGGTTTTGGAAAATCGTCGATTGGCCGAGAGAGATTTAGCAGAGGCCCCAGACATCTCATTAGGCAGTGTGAGTCATATTTTAAATGAAGTTTTGGGTTTCAGAAAGCTCTGTGCACAATGGATGCCGCATTCGCTCACAATGGAACAAAAACACGTTCGAATGCGACTTTCTGAGCAACATTTGGAGCGTTTTCGAAAGGATAAAAAGGATTTTTTGCGTCGATTCATCACTATGGATGAGACTTGGGTCTACTATCATGACCCTGAATCAAAACAAGAGGCTAAAGAGTGGTGTCAACCAGGCACTTCGGCACCGAAGCGAGTTCGTGTCCAGAAATCGGCGAAGAAGGTGTTAGCGTCAGTTTTTTGGGATGCAAAAGGGATTTTGTTGGTGGATTATCTCCAAACTGGCAAAACAATAAATTCTGAATATTATTGTAACCTTTTGGACCAATTGGATGAAAAAATTTGTGAAAAAAACCCGGTTTGCACAAGAAATAAATCATTTTTAATCAAGACAATGCACCTGCTCACACAGCTCAAAAAACCATCACTAAAATAACCGAATTAAAGTACGAATTGTTGCAGCATCCACCTTATTCGCCTGATGTAGCTCCCTCTGACTTCTGGCTGTTTCCACACCTCAAGAAATTCCTTCGTGGGAAGCATTTTTTATCAAACGAAGAGGTTATAGCCGTCGTAGAGGAGTATTTTGCAGGCCTTGCAGAAAGTCACTTCCATGATGGGATAAACAAGTTGGAAGACCGTTGGACCAAGTGTATTAAACTTATGGGAGATTATACTGAGCAATAAAAGTGATTTCACCAACAAAAAGAAGTATCTTCATTTCCACTTTCAAAACTTTTTGAACAACCTAGTACAGTCCAACAATAAGCAGATTGAACACGCAATGTTTTGAAGTACTTGATTCCCTTAGTTTTTGGTCGACGCGTGTGGCCTAATGCCTCTGGGATGCGGAAGTCTTAGAGAAAAAGGAGATATATGTGTGTGTTTTGAAAAAGCTCGGTCAAATACAGATTCAAATACATATTTATTTAACATGCTTTTACGTATACAGATATATAAAAATAAGGGTGATGGTACCTTTTTAGTATGCGTGTGCATGTATGTGTTAGTGTGACTCATCGTCGGCTATCGACAGCAGCTGTTGGCTAGAATGGCAGCTTAGGGGACGGCGCCCTTCTCGGTCTTGGCTTTCTTTGACTGTTCGGCGCGTGTCGAAACTCAGCAGGTAGCAATTCTTTGAATCGTTGTATCGCTCTTTCTCTATCTCTCTAACTTGCGAGGGATCTCTCAGTGAGCTTACAGTAAGCCCACTTTTCTTTCACTCTCTCTTTTTATCTATTTGTCTCTTGTTTCCCCGGTCTTCGTCGGATGTCGGGCTTGCAAAATTTACTTGAGTCTCTTCTCTCTCTCTCTCTCTCTCTCTCTCTCTCTCTTCTTCTTCTTCTTCTTCTTTGTTTCTATGTTCGCCCTTATTTCGAATTTTCCGTGGATTTTCTTTCTAGCGTATTTGCTTCTCCTAGAGCAGTATTTCATTTTCTTTATATTTTTCTTCTAGAATATAATTTTTATTAAGTTTCTTAACGAGTCTTTAACTATAGCTGTAAGACTTTTCTGAACTTATATACAGGCTATACTGCCCTAAATTGAACTTTAAACTGAACTGACACCCCGAGTTTTCTGAACCCCGGCTAAAATACTCCTGAAATGTATATAAAAAATGAATGAGTTCTCCCTTATTTGTGGTATTTTTATCTAGGTCAAGTGCATATGTTATTTAAAATTTCTTCAAGTTGCGATCCGCTTTTCTTCTAGCCGCGGTTCGCTCATTTTTTTCTAGTTACTCGACGGCGGGGCCTAGCTGCACTTTACTGCGGAAATGCTTTCTATTGACCGATATAACCGCTCTTCTAAGTGTTTATATCTTATATCTTTTATATTATATCTATGCTGGCCGTAAACCAGGAACATTCTTTTAACATCAACGGCCATATGCTTCGGACCTCGTGCTCCAAGCATCTATCATATACATTCTTGCACACGCGTACGCACACACACACCACTTGATCTATATACACGAGTATGTGTGTGAGTGAGAACTAACCTCTCACTCACCGCCCGCTCGAGTATTATAATCAATATCGCGACCACGTGCGTATAATATATCGCGAGAGTATCTAGCAGAAAGTGGCCACTTAATACTTTGACGTAGAGGCTCGCCCTCTCGAATCTTGCTTGGCGTGGTAGAAATCTTGACAAAAATCGCAGGTTTCTCTCGACACACGTGGCTGCAGTTTGGCGGGCAAAAAGAGAAGAAGGATCCCCTCTGGCTCGTCTCGCGTCGCGCCTATCGCTTTTTCCCGCGCTGCGCCATCGATTGCTTAATCGATGGCGCTGCGTGTAGTCGCGCCGCGAACTTTCGTGCCTTTTCCCGCGTCGCGACATCTATTGCCTGATCGATGGCGCCGCGTGTAGTCGCGAATAAAATTGATATAAATATTATTAAATTTGATATAAATATTAAATTGATCTAATAAATTTTTATATTAACTTGTTTGCTTTAGTCGTGCGTGGGAATTTTCGCACATTTCGGCCTGTTTATTTTTTATTTATGATTTTTCACTGCTGACGACCTACTATATAAGGTGCTGTGTCATATTTCCAAGATTAAAGGAAAATCAAACATTTTTGACCAAAGAAAATTATAGAATACCGTTCGTATTAGAAAACTGCTATTATTTACACAGCTACTTTTTAGATTTTTGGGATATTTTCTTATTCATTAATATTTTTTTTCTCTTCTTCTACTGGATGTTAGCGCTGGCTAGTAAGGTAGCAGAATGTTGAAACTTTGACTACGGAGACCACTTAAATTCAGTTAATTTATCATATTTGTTTTATTTATGTTTTTTATATATGTATAACAAATATTAATGAAATGAAGAAAATAAATGTATAAAAATAAATTATTAAATACAATATTAATTGATAAATTTCACTGGTAATATATACCTATTTAATAATGAAAAGGTCCTTAAAAATAACTCTTGATTGCCTTATGTGTCGTAGACTTATATAATACTAAATATTGTTTTTAAAATACACTGCACAGCCTAGAGCGCGTGACAAAATTCGTGGTAGCAATTTGAGTCATTTATAATAAACGTATATTCTACTAAATATGTTAATTAGAATAAATAATTAATAGAAAAATTTTAATTGATTTTAAATCTACTTTTTAAGAAGAGTAAATATTAACATTGAAAATTGAAATGAATACATGTTTATTAACCTTTAAAGGGTAGAAATTTTGGATTCTTGGTCTTGTTCAGAAAATGCATAAAAAAGGTACCTAATATGTTAAAACTATCATAGGTGAAGTGTCGACCATTCGTCGTACCGGTATACGGGTGTTTCCGTCTTCTAAAAATCAAAATCGATGTAATACAATATCAGTGTGGAAGTGCAGGATCAATTGAATCAATTTTATATTAATTCTTTAAGTGAAAATAACGAACATCGATTTCTTTTTCATACAAATAATGAGTTTTAAAAATTTCTGAAATTCCGAACCTCTAAGGGTTAAATTTATGCCTATGGCTGCACTTTCTTTCATCTGGCCTTAGGTAATCAAGTTCTTTGTGCTGACCATATTGTACACGCTTGGTTAGGTATTTTTATAGTATATTCCGCTATCGATGTATTGCACTACTCTAAAACTTCCCTTTAACCACCCTCTAAACTTCCCTTTCATTGCAGCTCACGAAATAATCTTCATTAAAATGAATATTATGGTAACACACAAAGCAGGCAAAATTATCTTCATGCAATTTAAGTTATTTAACTTCGAGCAGTATTATCAGTGCTTTAGATTCTGCTCTTCTAAAGTTATAGTCCTGCCCTGAGCCTTTTGAATATAATATCGACCCTCCTGAAAATCTGCTTCGCGCTCCTAATCACGTTTTTAATAAGCTTGTTCCGACTCATAGCGTTGTTCTCCTCTTTTCGGCAGGTTAAATGGTGATTACGAGCGTGGTCTGAAAAGTTTCCGACCTCAACGTGAAGATAGCAGCACTTGTCAATAAAATCTAGCAAATTTCGTTGTTCATCTGTTGACAGTTGCTCACCAAAGTTTAAGCTATTTTGGATGCGCAATTGTTAGTTGACAGTCGTTTAAGTGACTCGATGTGAGTGTTGTTGTGAAAATGGACAAAATTGAGGATCGAGCTGTCATTAAATTTTTGTTTTTAAAAGGCAATACACCTACGCAAATCAAAAATGAGTTAAACCCTGTATATGGAGACTCTGTACCATCATTTACCTTAGTGAAATTTTGGGCAGCTGAATTCAAACGTGGCCGTAAGAGCTTGGGAAACGATGAACGTTTAGGACGTCCAAAAACTGCAACCACTGACGATAACATCGCCAAAGTTCACCAAATGGTGCTAGACGACCGCCGAATTAAAGTGAGAGAGATAGCAGAGGTTATGAACATGTCCAAAGAACGTGTTTGCTACATATTAAATTAAGATTTAGGCATGAGAAAGCTGTCCGCACGTTGGGTGCCGCGTTTGCTCAAGTTAGACCAAAAACGTGTTCTAATGAACATTTCCAACGCTCTATTGGCGCAGTTTAGGCGCAATAAATCCGAGTTTTGGCGCCGATTAATAACTGTAGATGAAACTTGGATACACCATTATACGCCCGAAATAAAAATACAGTCAAAACAGTGGACTGCAAAGGGGGAACCGGCTCCAAAAAAAGCAAAAACTGTTTTTTCGGCTGGGAAAGTGATGGCGACTGTTTTTTGCGATAGTCATGGAGTTATTTTAATCGATTATCTTTAAAAAGGAAAAACCATTACAGGAGCATACTACGCATCATTACTTGACAAGCTGAAGGCGAAACTTGCGAAAAAACGTCCACATTTGCAGAAAAAGAAAATCCTGTTTCACCAAGACAACGCGCCGTCTCACACCTCAGCGGTTGCCATGGCGAAAATCCACGAATTACGGTTTCAGCTGCTTGACCATCCGCCTTACTCACCAGACCTAGCCCCGAGCGACTTCTTTTTGTTCTCTTATATGAGAATTGAACTCGGAAGACAGAGATTTTCGTCAAATGAGGAGGTAATCACCTTCGTGAACAGTCATTTTGCAGAGAAAAACGCCGAGTACTATTTGGATGGGTCAAAGAGATGGGAGCATTGCTGGGAGAAGTGTGTAGGATTGCAAGAAGACTATGTTGAGAAACAAAAAAAAAAAATTGAAAAAAAATGTCTTGTATCTGTGTTAGGTCGGAAACTTTTCAGACCACTCTCGTATATATTCAAACAATCAGCCAAGCACCTCCATCGGTTACTTTACTGCCCGGCTGCCCGTAAAGCTCTAATAGACTCGTTAGCTTACAAAGCTTCTGCAGTTATTAATGTCCTTACCTCCTTATCCTTCTCACCGGATGGTCTTATTGTTTTCAAGCGAACTCTTAGAGCTACGCTCAAAAGCAACTAATAAGTGTGCCTCAAATTTTCTTAGGAACTTCTTTGACTTATCCTTCCTGTATTTCTCTTCTGCAGTTTTATCTTTATTCTTACATTAAATTTTTTAATTATCTCCATTTTATGATCATATTCTTTTTTGTTTTTTTTATTGGACCGTTATTCTGCTTTTATTATTTGCGATATTTCTATAAACTCATCTTTGATATTTGCGTTAAATGTTTCAGCTCTTTTATTGAATAGAATTTTTTATTTTTACTTATTTGCTTTTTTCGTATACTACCGGTCTAATTGATTCAAATGACTTGAAACAATCCTACGCTGTATTAAAGTAGAAGCCAATACCTTTCAAATCTATTCTAGTTTTTTTTTTAAAGCTGAAAATTGAATTTTGTACGCTAGATGAAAATAAGTGTTTTTTCCAGTTTTTTGACTACACGGAAAGGTAAGCAAGTTTTGAAGCAATTGATAGATTTTAAAAATCGACAAGAATTAGATGCATCTTTGCGCCTTCTTTGATATGCGGGTATTTGCGCAGGATATTTTTCTATTAGCCGTACGGTCTAAGGGCCGTATTAAAAATATGGGTATCTTTTATGGAAAAAGTCACCATTTTTAACATTAAATATCCAAAATATATGCATTACAGAAAACAATTTCAGAGAGAAAAATTTGCGATTTTACACTCAAATAAGTATCCGTAGAGAAAAAATCATTATGGAAAAAACAATTTTTTTACATTTTGTAACGTCGATACACGACCTCCGTTTTTTTTCTCGTGTCAGCCGATAAGTTTCTTCTCTGTCTTTTCTAATACAATAATCTCATCTACAACCTACTCGACGCACTCCACACTGACGTAAACCATTGGTAAACTCAACCAAAGCTGAGCCGAGAGTTGAATAACCGCTCTCGTTAAACTCAGTTTCACTACGATGCAATTTTTACAAACAATCGCACACATTTCATCATAAAATAAAATTTTTCCTTCTAAGTGAGCAAATAACTAGATTGCAAAGTCAGTCAACACAAATTTCATTGACATTCGACATACAAATTCCTGCAAAATAGTCTTTCTTATAGCGTAATTTGGAACATCGCGCAATAATCTGGAATGTCCTGAATTCTTGTAATATACTCCAAATAAATTCAATACAAATTTCATTGACATTCGACACACAAATTCTTGCAAAATAGTCTTTCTTATAGCGTAATTTGGAACATCGCGCAATAATCTGGAATGTCCTGAATTCTTGTAATATACTCCAAATAAATTCAATACAAATTTCATTGACATTCGACACACAAATTCTTGCAAGGTAGTCTTTCTTATAGCGTAATTTGGAATATCGCACAATAATCTGGAATGTCCTAAATTCTTGTAATACACTCCAAATAAATTTTGTTTTAAATAAATAAAAAATTAATTAAATAAAATTTTTAAATAAGTAATTAAACAATCAAGCGGATTAAAATAAATAATTAATTCAAATTAACTGCAATAAGCCAACGTTTAACTGTTGTTAATTCCTCTAGTTTAATTTTTAATTTCAGCGACAATTCAACGATCCTAATTATTACTATTGCACTATTTGATAGAATAAAATAATAATCCGCGACCAGCTACATTATTTTATTTTTATAAGCAAAACTGTACAAAAAAAAATTGCATTAATAATTACATTTTGTATTAAAAATGATTATTAATAGTAGAAACTTCAATATAAATTTATAATCATACTAGCAAATATTGATTTAATAACTTTTTGAAAATAAAGATAATCGAACAGGTGCTCCTCCAACAGTCCTTAACGAAAAATTAGAAATTAATTAAAAATGATTATTTTAGCTATTAATTTACTTTTATTTCCTTCTCACTAATCTAAGGATATCATTCGTATCCATAGTAGCAATCTTTTTTTTTATTATTTAAATAAACATTTTTTATTTAAAAATCACTATATAAATTAATTACTTGAAATGCGACAAATAACTTCATTCTTTTTATAAAATGCGTTAAATTTTAAATAGAACACGATTGTACAATTTAAATTAACATAATTTTATTGTAAATAGTAAATCAATAAACCTATGTAAAAATTCCGCAAAAATAGATCATCTCTCTCTTATTCTCACTCTCCCTCTCTCGAACCAAGAAGCCCGCCAGGAAGAGGGGGCCCGAAAAATTTGGCCTCTCCCCGAATTTCCCGGCCAAAGAAGGAATTTGCTGAGTAGCTTCTCCAACGCATTTAAATACGGCACAAAATGATCACCGAAGAGCAGACCTCAGGCAGCACTTGAGGTAAACATTACTACGCATCATTTATACGAGCAGATCTCAGGCACCACTCGAGGGAACAAGTTACATTACTAAGGAACAAGTTACACTACTACGCAAAAATACTACTAAGGAAATACTGAAGGAAGCAAGGAAAAGAGAGACAAAGAGAGAGAAAGAAGATTTTCTTTTCTTCCACCTACTTTACACTCAATAAAAAGTAAGTTTTTCTAAGATTTTGTATTTTTTTTTTCAACTTCCAAAGAGATAGTATTAGTCAGAATCGGCTTAATATCTCTATCCTCGAAACACTTATTAGGTCCTTTTCCAGGGCAGCATATAGGCCAACGTCGGCCTATACTGTTGTTCATACCCGATATTTACGACTTTTTCCTAAAAATCTCGCAAATTTAATTCCTCCGCCGTCCCGAGCCCATAAGTTTCAGTACTTAGGCTCATAAAGGCGAAAAGCAGTCCACGTTATTTTTCACACAATTGAAACGTCACCACCGACGTTACAAAAATTTTTGGAGGCCCCGGGGGATTTTAAGCTTAAAAAGAAAATTAAATTTTCTTTACTTGAGAGAAGACTGCAAATTGCGAGATTGTTTCTATTTTTCAAACTCTTTCTATCTCAACGCTAAATAATAAATCAATGCATACATAGTATATACATACAAAGTAAAATGGGAAGTTTTGAAAATAATGAATAAAATATACGAAGTCAATCTAAAGAAGAATAATAAATAAATAAATGAAAAACGAAAATTGATTGAATTAGAAAAAAGGCAATTCGTAAAAATAAATAGGAAAATTAAATAATAAATAAATAATATAATTTACAAATGAATAAAGAAAAATAAAAAAAAAACAAGTGAAATAGTAAAGTGAAATAATAAACAATAAATAAATTGTTAAAGTGAAACAATTTGTTGTTGTTAAAGTAAAATGATAAATAAAGTGTTAAAAGAATAAAAAATGATAGATTAAAGATAAATAAGCAAAAGGCAAATAAATAATAAAAAAAAAGTGACAAATAAGTAAATAAGATAATAAATAAGAAGAGAATAAATAATAAATAAACTAATAACCCGATTAATAAACGATAAAAAAAAAATAACAAAGTGAACAAAAAGTGTTAACCGTGCAATATTGATAAAAATAAGAGAGTTTGTACAGGAAAGTGTTGAGACAAGTGAAAAAGTAAGCCGCGAAAAATAAAAAATAAATTTTTTTTTAAATGACACAAATTGAAAAACACAAATGAATAAATAATTTAATAAATGAGTAATTAATTAAGTAAACAAAGAAAAAACCCAATTGAACATGTATGCATTACATTATAATATCAAAACTTGTATTAATTAAATATTTTCTATACAAATCTTAATACAAGCTGTGACAGGTGGCTCATCGAGATTGAGCCACCTGCAAGTGCAGCAAGACAGAGTTCGCGGCATAACTAACCGCGGCGCTATCGATTAAGAAATCGATAGCGCTACGCGGAAAAAAGCGCGAGAGTCCATGGCATGTCAAAACGTGGCACCATCGATCAAGCAATCGATGGCGCTACGCAAAAAGAAGGATAGGCGAGAGGGTCCTTCCGCTCGCTCAAGCCGTTTACCGCGCCGCACGCGTTTTCCGTATTAGATAATTTTTCCGCGATACAACCCGAGTTTTCCGCCGTTTTCAGCAGTAGACTGAGGAAAAAAGAGTAGTCGTAGCTCAGCGTAAAAGTAAGTGGCCACTTAATAGATAATTAGACCGCGAAGTAATATATTTCATATTCCCTGACACGTGTGTAATCGCGTCAAGGCATATCGCTATAGATATACATACGCGTGAGACCGCGTAAAGTCTATTCCGTATAGGCCGTGCAAGTGCGAGTGCGAGAGAACCGAGCTCTTTTGCACGACCATAGAGTAGTTGTACGAGTGAGAGAAAGCTACTCTCACCCGTAGAAGCGTTAAGCACGTAGTTGAGCGAGAGGACCGAGCTCTCTCGCTCAACCATAGACTGTGTACGAGGTCTGGCTATTAAATAACGAGACTGGTTACGAAAAAGGGTTTTATTATAAAAATTATTCTACATTCAAATGCTCCCCTTCAATATACTCCCCTTCCCTCGCCACACACCTTTCCATACGTTTTTTCCATTGATCGAAGCAGTGCTGGAAGTCTTCTTTGGTAAGGGCCTTTAGGAGCTTTGCCGTTTTTTGCTTTACCGCTTCCATCGACTCAAATCGGGTCCCTTTCAAAACAGATTTTATCTTCGGATACAAAAAATAGTCGCACGGTGCCAAATCTGGCGAGTACGGCGCGTGTTCGACTACCGGAGTGCGCTTACCGGCCAAATACTGCTTCACAGATAGCGCGTTATGGGCAGGCGGTTGTCCTGGTGCACAATCTTCGAGTTGTTCTTCCACAACTCGGGCCGTTTCTTACGAACTTGTTCTCGCAGTGTTGCCAAAACTGACAAATAGTGAGTCTGGTTGACTGTCTGACCCTCTGGAACCCATTCTGTCATCACAATACCGTTAATGTCGAAAAAAACGATCAACATTGCCTTGAATTTTGATTTGGACATCCTTGATTTTTTGATTCTGGGCGACTCAGGCGTCTTCCAATGCATCGATTGCCGCTTTGTTTCAACATCGTATTGAAAAATCCACGTTTCGTCGCAAGTAATAATGTTTTTCATCAGTCCAGAATCTTTTTTTAACATTTCAAGGAAATCTGAGCAGACCTGTTGACGCAAGAGCTTTTGGTCAGGAGTCAGGTTTTTTGGCACCAACTTCGCACAGACTTTTGTCATGTGTAATTCCTCGTGTAAAATTTGTCTAACCGTTTCTTTATCGGCGTTTACAGCCTCGGCAATCATCCGGATGCTCATTAGACGATCTGCACGCACAATTTGGTTGATTCTGGTCACTGTTTTCGGAGTTAAAACAGTGACAGGGCGACCTGGGCGTTGGTCATCTTCAGTGCTCACTCGGCCCTCACTGAAGCGCTTACACAACTCAAAAACACGCGCACGAGATGAAGAATTGTCCCCATAGGCCTCTTGCAACAATTTACAGCACTCAGTCAGAGTTTTTTTTAATTTAACGATAAATTTGAGATTGATACGTTGCTCCTGTTTTTTGTCACACATGGTTTTCGGCACGAGAAAAAACACGTTCGTTTCAAACCGCTACTGCACAAATACAATAATAGTGACGAGAACATATTTTGGTACGTAACATAACGCCATCAAAATATTAGTCGATTTGTGTCTGCATCATAAAGTTATTCTCGATTAAACATGTCAGCTTGCGAACCAAATTCTCGTCATTTGCGGGAGGTTTTAATTTTCTGCTTTAATATGAAGAAATCTGCGACTGAGGCTCATCGAATGCTCTCAAATACCTATGGTGAGGCCGCTATTAGTGAAAGAACGTGCCAAGAGTGGTTCAACGCTTCAAGAACGGCGATTTTAACGTCGAAGACCAGCATGGCGGTGGAAGAGAAAAGGTTTTCGAAGATGCAGAGTTGGAGGCATTACTTGATCAAGACTCGTATCAAACGCAACAAGAATTGGCAGAATCATTAGGAGTGACGCAACAAGCCATTTCAAAACGCCTGAGAGTCATGGGAATGATTCAGAAATAAGGAAATCGGGTGCCGTACGAGTTGAAGCCGAGAGATGTTGAACAGCGTTTGTGTGTTTGTGAACAGCTGCTTGCAAGGCAAAGACGGAAGGGATTTCTGCATCGCATTGTGACTGGGGACGAAAAATGGGTTTACTACGATAATCCCAAGCGCAGAAAATCATGGGGATATCCCGGCCATGCTTCCACGTCGACGGCCGAACCGAATATTCACGGTTCCAAGGTCATGCTCAGTATTTGGTGGGACCAGCTCGGCGTAGTGTATTATGAGTTGTTAAAACCGACTGAAATAATCACAGGCGATCGTTATCGAACGCAATTAATGCGTTTGAGCCGAGCATTGAAAGACAAACGGCCGCAATACAACGTGAGACATGATAAAGTGATTCTGCAGCATGACAATGCTCGACCCCACGTTGCGAAAGTGGTCAAGACATACTTGGAAACTTTGAAATGGGAAGTCCTACCCCACTTGCCATATTCTCGAGACGTTGCTCCCTCGGACTATCACTTGTTTCGATCAATGGCACACGGTCTGGCTGACCAGCACTTCCGGTCTTATGAAAAAGTAAAAAATTGGATCGATTCGTGGATCAATTTAAAAGATGACCAGTTTTATAAACGCGGGATTCGTATGCTGCCCGAAAGATGGGAGAAAGTAGTGGCCAGCGATGGACAATACTTTGAATCATAAATGTATAACCAGTTTTTTACAATAAAGCCTCGAATTTCGGAAAAAAACGGCGAAAGCAAAGTTGTACACCCAATACTAAAATTAAGAAATAATAATAATAATAAAAAAAAAAAAAAAAAAAAAAAAAAATTCTTTTTTTTAAATAATATATTTAACGGGCATTTTTTTTCTCATCTAATAATTTTTTTCTTGAAGTTTATTACTTACGGGTTCATCAAAATATATTAAAATTTATATTATAAAAATTTAAATACGGATATATTAAATTTACCCAAATAAAATTTTTTTTTTTGAACTAAAAAAAAATTAAAATTAGTAACCTTTTTGACGGCGTATCCTAACAAATAATTATAAACAAACTAATAATTTATACAAATGATACTGCTCCTTCAAGAAAGGCTCATCGATACACATTTGTATACGCTGATCCGGGAAATCAGTAATCGCGTTCAGGAACTCCAGTTCGCGGATCAACAAAAAGAATAACTGATTAAACGATTGACAAACGAGAATTCAAGACTACGCACGCATTTGACCAATCTCTCGAGAGAGGTTAAAACCCTGAATCTAAACTAAGTGCAAATATTCCAGAAACAATGAAGAATTCGCTGATTTCTAGGCTCGCACGTAGGATTCTATATCCGAGACCGGAAAAACGTCCATGCAAAAATTAACATTGGAAAGCAAAGTCGATTAATTTGCGAGCTAAAAATAAGTAAACAAAAATAAATTAAGTAAACTAACAAAAAAGTTTAAGTAATTAAGACGATAGGAACATAATATATTAGGTGTAGTAAAAAGTAAACCATTATTTTTGCATTAAATTAAAGGTTTTATTTAGCATAGATAGAATGATACGATTCAGGTCAAATATGCACCGTCTTGTTCGATAACTTGTTGTCATTTCAAAGGTAATTTCATAATGCCTCTCTCGTAGAAACCCTTGTCCGTATTGTCAAGAAACTGGGACAGTCGATTTTTACAATCTTCTCTTGAGGCGAATTTTTCACCTGCAAAATCATTCGTCATAGACAGGAACAGGTGGTAATCACTTGGTGCCAGGTCCGGACTATAAGGTGGATGCATAAGA
Organism: Chalcis sispes; assembly: GCA_949987625.1. Taxonomy (NCBI): domain Eukaryota; kingdom Metazoa; phylum Arthropoda; class Insecta; order Hymenoptera; family Chalcididae; genus Chalcis; species Chalcis sispes. The sequence continues at coordinate 32,982,726 of OX465097.1, forward strand.
ACTTTTCAACCAAGCTCCGGGAGCTTCTGGCGAGTCACTATCGATGAATGCGGCCTGGCGTTGTCCTGATGGAATACAATTCCTCTTCTATTGGCCAAAGCTGGCCGCTTCTGGGCGATTGCTTCTTTCAGACGGTCCAATTGTTGACAGTACAGGTCCGAATTGAGAGTTCGGCCATAGGGAAGCAGCTCATAGTAGATGATTCCCTGCCAGTCCCACCAAACACACAGCAAAACCTTCCTGACTGTCAATCCTGGCTTGGCCACCGTTTGCGCCGACTCACCGCGATTTGACCACGACCGTTGTCGCTTGACGTTGTTGTAAGTGACCCACTTTTCATCACCAGTAACCATCTGCTTCAGAAATGGATCGATATTGTTGCGATTTAGCAGCGATTCGCAGATGGAAATTCGGTCCATGAGGTTTCTTTGCGATAACTCGTGTGGCACCCATACCTTGAACTTCTTTTTGTATCCAGCCTTATTTAAGTGGTTTTTAACGGTTTTTTGTACAATGTTTAGCTTCTGGGCAATCGAAACAGTGCTTACGTGACGGTCGGACTCGACGATTTCCATTATTTTATCGACATTTTCGACAATTGGCCTTCCAGATCTTGGTGCATCTTTGACGTCAAAATTACCGGAACGGAATCGACGAAACCAAAATTGCGCGTGATTGGCTGTTACAGTATCAGGACCATAAACACTATTCACATTTTCAGCTTCCTGGCTTGCGTTTTCGCCTTTATCGAAGAAAAACTGTAAAATATGGCGTATTTTCTCTTTGTTGGTGTCCATATTTGACGCGTGCTAAAAAAATACTGAATCAAGCAATTACAAAACTGTATCAGAAGCTTTTTTAGTACGAAATCTTATCTTTCTAACGCTATCTAGTGTAACCCGATCGCACTTTTACAACGGGAGATACAGACTACTAAAGCCATCTATTGGCAAAATAATGGATTACTTTTTACTACACCTAATAATGAGCAAACCGGGTAAAATAAGCAGCAATAGAAATAATTGGATAAAATAACCAAATAAATAAATGAAACTAAAACAATGTAACCTCAGTATCTGGTTATAAGGAAAAATTAAAATAAACAATTTTATATATGTTAACAAATATAGAAAAATTTATATAAATAAAATCTACAATATTATAAGCAAAGTTAGAAATAAGAAACAATTATAAAATAGAGCGATAGGATTAAGAAATTGAAATGTAACATAAATTACGAATAAATTCAATACGGCGAAACAACAAGGGCATTGAATTTCAAGGTCGCTACAATCGGCGTATATTCTATATTATACTAGTTAGACTAATGAGAAATCAAAGTAAAGTTTAAACATAAAAAAGTAACAGAAAAAAGGTGAACACCGAAATAATCTCATATAGAATAACAAATAACACATTGGACAAACAAATAGAAAAAAGAAAAAATGTAAAATTTGAATTAGGAAAAAAGTTATTACAAATAGAAGCTCATAGAACATCTGTATCTTGAGAGAGTCAAAATTCTATAATGTTCCATGAGGGTTACTGGATGAATAAAAAACAGAATAACAATAGATTTTATAAAATACATAGATAAAAAGAGTGCACATATCGTGACTGAAAAAACAATCAATGAAATAAATTATTTGTACATAAAAAGTGAAAAAGAGAATTTAAAAAACTTGTGAACAATAAAAAAGCTCGAAATTTGCGAAAATCACGATATCGTTATACATGTAACGACGCAACTACATCTCAGCTGAAAAATAAGAAAAAAACATTCTCGAAAATATTGTAAACTATTAAATAATTGTCCATAGAAGCCTATAGAACTTTACCTCAATCAAGGAGCGGCGAGAGTATATAAAGCCGAGTTCGACAAGGCAGAAGACACTTGATTTCAGACTATCAAAGAAGACAGTCATAGATTAAGCTTAGCCAATGTAAGAATCAATCGTAATAAAGTTTAAATTTAACATTTAAACTGATTTTAATTTCTTATAAATGTATAAAATCAAGGCAAAGTAACAAGAAATTTACGAAACTTCTAATCGATGGCATTTTGCAAGTGCTGCAGATGCCTAAGTATTGGTAACATTGTAAATTTTATACTCAAGGGTTTTATCCTTTTTTAAAAGAGATAAGATCTTTGAGTAAACCGAAGACTTTTGGGTACATCGACACTGTGTTCAAGTGCACCGGGGTCGGGTGTTAAAATATTAAAAAATAAAAAATTGAAAAGAATAAACCGCACACGATTTCCACTATCGAATGAGTGTGGCTGGTTTAAACACCTATGTATTAATCTGCTGGGATAATGCATTCTCTAGCAAGTACATAGGTATAGTCTTCCTGAACGTTAAACTCTTTAAAGGCTAAACGTAAACATTGGCCGGTCAACGACCCTCGCGGCGTCTCTCTCTTAGATGTCACGCAGTGTCGTATGATTTAAAATTTTTGTATTTAACTGAAATAAAACTGAAACGCCGGAACGACACTTGTCTCGGAATTTAATTGATAAAATACACAATTGTTACACAGAACACAAATAAGATCTTGGTTGATCATGGATAAAATTTAAATTGTTAACTTCTTTAAATTCGATTGAGATAAAAACACACACACACACACGGGAAATGTCAACGAAATCGGGGTTCAGCACTCGAACGTGCACACATAAAATAAATAAAATTATAATACAAATGAATTAACATACGCTTTTGTTAATTTTGTTTTAACGTGAGAATTCGACACGTTACAACAAGTAAATTATAAATAAATAAATAAGTTAGATAATATAATTGAAACAATAAATAACGAGAGTAAAGTAAGATAAAAGTAACAATAAAACTAAAAACGAAATCGTCTACTTAGAAAAAAGTATCTCCACATGTTGTCGCATAACTTATGACTTCAACATATTAGCCTCAAGCAACAGGGAACAAGCCCTGTATATTAATTATTGCATTTTTTTTCCCTCTCTCTTTTTTCCCTTCTATATTCGAGCAACAAATGACCGATAAGAGACAAACCAGGCAACAAGTCGCTAAGGCATTAACAGCAGTAAAAGATAAAGACGTAATTGCCCTTTACCCGTAGACCGCGTGTATCTCGCTCTTCCCAGAATAGAGATCTTGACTCTCTCGTCAACTCTCCTCCGAAAGTAACTGGAGACATTACTCCCCCTCCACCTATATACCAACCTGTGATCGATCTAAACATCTTACATAGATCCAGACTTCTCGATAATGACTCAACCTAATAGGGACGTTTACGGTAGAGATGCCGGAAATAAAGGCAAAGAAAAACCGATTTTTTCCGATAGCTGTTTTAGTTGTAGAAAAGTAAATAATGGGTAGTCGCCACCTAGCGGCAATTATCAGCATCAAACTTCAAACTTTTAGACTAGGGTATATAGCAATCAAATCAAAAATAAAAATCGTAACTCAGGTCTACAAAAAGAAAGTTGTCTCTATTTTCTGAAGATTTTTAGCGATTTTTAGCGATTTTCTGAAGACTAAAGGATGGTGGATCAAAACTGACCAAGCATTCGTATTCAGGAGGCAAAAATGCTCCGGAAACCATACTCGTATGTAACATTTAAAGTACAGACAACTTTTTTTTTGTAGACAGTAATTTATGACTTTGATTTGAAGGTTAGAAAAAGAGGGTCAGGTGATACCTCAATTGAAACCGTAAATTTGGATTCTCTGCGATTTTTTACACATAAAAGTATACTTACAATTAACTTTTTTAAAATACGCCATATGGCGTCATTCCGGCCCTGTAACTGTTAACATGTTCAAATACTCATGGTGGAAGAGTGGCTACATATCAGATAAACCAAAGAAATGTCTAACACCTGTTCCATACTGTTTTCAGAATTCTGAATCTGAATGTACATCCTTTAGTCGAGTCATAGTAATCAAATGCGCATGGTGCAGCAAGAATCTTTGCATACAGCATTTCTTCGCAATAACTGAGGATAATCCGCCGCATTACTGTGAAAATTACATTGAATAAATAATACTAAAGAAATATTAAAAATGTGAGAGGCAAGGGGACTCACTATAATCCAGCAGCCCGAGCAGTGAGAGGCAATGGACTCACTATAATTCAACACCCCACAGGGGACATAATCCTATTACGTCTACGCCGTTGTCCCTGGATAAAGTTAGAGATAGGATAGTTACCTAATATTTTTTTGTTGTGCATTTTTCTCATTCATTTCAAAGCATATTTATTAAGTAGAATCAGTTTTTAGGGGTTAAGTAGTTTAGAGGGTAGGTGGATTAGTCAGCTTGCGGTGTGAAATAAAATTATTTCACAAAAAATAAGCGACTAATCTCGCTGTTCCTAGGGTCAAGTGGGTTAGCCTGCTTGTAGTTTGGTAGGGTCGATCTGTAGAGGTTAGGTTGGGTTAGGGGGTAAGTGGTTGTGTAGGTTAGTCCACTTGTGTTGTGCAATTCAGTTATTGTAAAAATAAGCTATTAAACTCGTTTTTTCTAGGGTTAGGTGGGTTAGCCTGCTTGTGGTTAAGTAGGGGTGGTTTAAAAGGGTTAGGTGGGTTAGGGGGTGGGTGTTTTAATGGGTTACGATAGTTAGGGAGTCGGTGATTAGATGGGCTGGCTTAGAGCGTAAAATTCAATTATCTTAATAGAAATGAGCGTTTAAACTTGCTGTCCTCAGGGTTAAGTGGTTTAAGCTGCTTGTGGTTTGTCAGGGGTGGTTTCCACCCCTAGGAAGTAGATTCTGCCAAAATAAAACACAGGTTCAATATTTTTTAGTGTTTTATCGATGTGCAAAGTTTGGTTTCAGTCAGTGAGTGACACTTGGGTAGTGTTACATGTCAGCCGGAAACTATTGCCAGTTGTTACAGTTAGCAAAAACCTCCTACTGAAACCAAAGACCGAGGTATGCTCTTTAGAGGGGTCATCCTTTTTTATGATAACGCTAGGTCGCACACCGCGGCTTTTACAAAGGATAAACTCGAAGAAGTGGACAGGAAAACACTCGAATACCCTTCTTATAGTCCAGACTTGTCCCCCTGTGACTACATTGTGTTCGCGCTCCTAAAAGAATCACTTGGGGGAAAGCGATTCAAATGCAATGAAGAAGTCGAGGAGCACGTGTGCAATTGGCCAAAAACTCGTCCTAAGACTTTTTATGAATAAGGAATATTCAAACTTTCAAAACGTATAAAAAAAAATTACCGTTTATATTTGATTCACCATCGTATATCAATTTTTTCCAAGTAATGCCCAATGTGAGCCCCACGGACAATTATAATTTGCGCATTCATCGTAAATCCTCTAAAATTCTTGAAATTTTTCATACGAAGGGAACGTCAATATTTTTATCAACGAGGCACACATAACGCACTGGAAGAATACTATAGCAGCCATTTAGATAAAGTGACAAAGTAAGGGATTATATGTATTTAAATTCCAACAAGTAGTCAGCCTTTATTAATAAAAAATTTTGATTTTAAATGAATTTATAAATATGTAAATTGATTGTATTAAAATATTTTATTATAAGAATATAAAATTTTTTTTGTGAATTGAATTCTTAATAAAAATTTTGAATTTAAAATTTAAAAAATTTTCTGAATTAAAATTTTAAATTAAAGCATATTGAAAATTTCAAGTTTTATTGTGAGTTATATTTAACAAAATCATTTTTTTTTAATTTAAATAATATAGAAAAAAAAAGTAAGAACATGATATGACAACTTAATTTTTTTCTTCAAAAATTGAAGTAAAAAATTTTATAAAGCCAATTATGAAATTTTATGCAGCTTCTTACACTACACCAATCTGAGCTTGTTAACAAGATAAAATTTTAAATATTTGATATTATTATTCACAACAATTTAGTATTTATTTGATTACTGTTCTTATATATTGTTTAAATTGCATTAAAGCTACTTTACTTCTTGAGTTACCCGTATGCTTCTTCATCTTAATTATACAGGGAATCTCATTTTAAACAAACTACCCAAAAATATTGAAGCCAACGCGTTATTAGAAAAAAAATTCAAGAAATTGTAGGTAATAGCAGGGGTCAAATAACAGTGACCTTAAATAAGACCTTTAGGTTCATTTTTAAGGTCAAATCGAAATACGCTTCAGTTTTTAATATGAAACCATATTTCTTATTGCGGGCTCGTATTCCTTGTAAAAAAATACGTAAGTTTTGTGCAGAACATTTTTTTTTTATAGTGCCTCTCTTTTTCGATGATATGACACCACAGTTAGGCAGTCAAATAAATAACCAATCAATTTTACGACGTAGTTAGACAAAACAACCTGAAACAACCAAATTTGACACCACAGATAGGTTTCTGACCAATGATCACGTAGCCTAACACCACAGTTAGGTACTTTACCAAATAACCATATTAATATGATTACGGTTGCGACACAAAGACCTGATAGCTGACCAATGATCACGTAGCCTAATACCACCGTTGGGTGCTTTACCAAATAACTATATTCAATAACATTACGGTTGCGGCACGAAGACTTGATAGCCCGCGTACTGCCTGCGCGATTGCTGCTCACTTTTTTGTAGGGGGGAAAAAATCACCGGGCCGACGATGCGACCACGTGTCTCATCTCCGGGGCGACCTCTAGACGCTGAGACGAGCAAACTCAAGTAGCTGGCTGGAGTAGCCCTTTTGTCTCCCTGATCTATGCCTGCAACCCGTAGCACTCATAAAGGCACTTGGTCATCACTGCCCACGATTCCGCCAACTTGCTTTCACGTACTCGCACACTCGCGCGCACTCAGACGCACGTCCACTCACTCGCTCACGACCACGTTTACTCTGTTTGACTCCCGCATCAACGTTCGTCCACTCGCTCACGATCGCTTTACTTTCTTCTGTCCACGCACGTTTGTCTGCGCTTGTTCAAATCCTCGTATCCCACTTACTTCCGACTACGCCAGCACTCGCTGACAACCGCAGTCACACACCACGTCCATATCCATGCTCCACGGACCTCGCAGCGTCCTCAAAGACACCCGAACACTCGCGACGCCAGAAACCATCTACCGCGACTTAGCTGACACTTCTAGATACTGTTTGTAAGTTTGTCCAGAATAATTTTAGAAAACCGAAATGAAAATATATATCAGTTAAATATGATATTCGATATTAATTTTGTACAACATAGGCTGAAAAAATGTTACAAACAAAAGTTGTAGGTAATAGCAGGAGTCAAATTAAGGTTATTTTAAATTTAATCGTTAAGTTAATTTTCAAGATTCAGTCGAAGTACACTTTAATTTTTTAAATAAGAATCCATTTTTTTTATTACGAATTCATAAAAAGTACGTAAGTTTTGTTTAAAATACTTTTATTTAAGTGCCTCTCTCGCTTGCTGATAGGCGTGACTCCACATTCAGGCAGCCGATTAAATAACTAATAAATTTAACGACGCAGTTAGACCAGACAACCAAATTTGATACTACAGATAGGTTGCCTGATCAATGATCACATAGCCTAACACTACAGTTAGGTGCTTTATCTAATAACCATATCAAATAACATTACGACAAATTCAGCTACTCAATAACTTATAACACAATCTTAAGGTTAGTTTGTCTGACTATTCAGTCACCACATAACTTCGTTCCCACAATTAGGTAACAGCTGAACCAATTAAACCTATGAAGGCAGGAAGTAAATGTCCATTCAATTAAGATAAAACATTGACTACCTACTTTATACAATAAAAGCAAGGTTATAATTTTCCAGCCAATGAAGGCAAGGTTGGAGTGTCCAGTCCGTCCTGGCAAGACATTGACTACCTAGAGAGTTATGGTCAAGGTCGTAACACAAACATTTATCTCATCAGATGTTTGAAAATACCCCCGTTTAAGTTTATACAATTTTGAATTCTATGTTTCAAGTTTTAAACTATAAACAACAGAACGTGACACGTATGTTAATAGCTCTACAAATTTGTGTGATGCATTGCACCACATGTTGCCCTGTCATAGGTTGTTGTGCACAAACTATGTTTGTTACTTTAGTAATGTTTCAAAAAGGCCCATAAAAAGAAATCTAGAACTGTCAGATTTAGTGACCTTGGACACACCTCAGTAATGTTTCTACTAATACCTATCTATTGTTCTCGGTATCGTTAGTTCAGGAGTTGGCAAACTATCAGTGAGCGATGACATGGTGCACCATCTTATTGTAGCCATAATCGTCGTCTTGTTTCCAAGTCAACATTTGCCGATAATTCTAGTAACTCATTTTGCAGAAAATCAAAATATGCTGTACCGTAAACATTTCTTAAAAAAAAAATAAGGGCTTGGAAGATAACCAATTACTATACCACACCAAGCTACAAGCGTTGATCTATACTGATTGTCAAAATGACCTACTTAATTAGGGTTCTGGACAGACAAATAATAGCTATAATGCCAAATAAATTGCCCGTTATCATGGAATGTAGCCTCATCTGAATACATTACGCATCTAAAGAATTCAAGATGTTCACGGATTCTCGCTTGTGCTCGATTGCAGAACTTTAGTCTGCGGCGAAAATCATCGGACATTAAAGCTTGAGTCAACATGATTTGATACGAATGAAATCTGTAAAGACGCAAAATTCTGCCGATCGCGGGCTACCTGTGCGTCTCTAAATATCGCGCAAGGAGATATGATAATACAAATCAGCCTTTGCCAGAACGACGAGAATTTGGGAATAATCATTGTTCTGTATCATAATATGACGACGATTTCTACGTATTGGTGGTCGATGTCTCTCTTTCTCTCTCTCTCTCTTTTCTTAATGATTCGGATTCTCACGTAGTTCATATAGTAAATTCTCTCTGGATTTGGCGATAGTACTTTACCGCAGCTCGATATCAGCCTCAACATACACCAACAGACAACAGAATATCAACAATTTTGTTTCTCGAATAATCTCTACGTTAATAGTTCCACGTAAACTATCCTGACAAGAACTGCTCACAAGTCGCCTCACTCACAAATAACACTAGGGAAGTCTTATTCGTCAATTTGGCTCCAACTTTATAAGCTTATCCATAATCACGCCAGAAACAGAAATATAAATTTATATCGTTTTAAATGGATATTTAATACTAATTATCCACAACATATGTGATTTGATTTTTCTCATTAAGGTTTGGAATACATAAATTTATCACTTATTTTCAACAAAGTTTCTCCGGTTTGTTCTTTCTGAACATAATTCTTTTTTTGTATAAAATAAATCATAACTTTTTTTGTTGTTATCTTGCTAAAATTCTGTGAAAGGCGTTAAAAAGTGAGCCCTTCTTTATTTTCAAAACAAGATCTCTTGGAATTTTGAAAATTTTTTTCAATTAAAGTGAGAAATTTGTGTACATATTTCAAGCCTTAATAAAATCAAATAATAGCCTATATTCTGGAAAATTAATATCAAATATCATATTTAGCTCATATAAATTTTTATTTCAGTTTTCTGGCGTGATTCTGGACAAACTCACAATAAGTATCTAGGAGTATGAGCTAAATGTCAGAAAATAGTGTTTGGCGTCGCAGATAGTCGAGCGTCCTTGAGGACTTGCAAGGTGCGTGGATTTTGACATGGGGCGCGGGTATAAACGAGCGCCAACGATCGTACGCGGATGCGGAAATCAAGCGGAATAAACGTGATCGTGAGCGAGTATGTGTATGCATGATTCAAAAGCAGGGAACTTGTGGTTCTTAAGATTTGCAATCAGGGACGTTTAGCGTCGTTTTTTTGCTGGTGAACAACTGCTCCAGCGGCAAAAAAGTAAGAGTTTTCTTCATCGCACCGTGACAGGTGATAAAAAATGAATTTATTACAGGAACTTAAAGAGAAGAAAATCATTAGGACTGCCCGCTTATGCTTCTACGTCATCGGCTTGACCCAATATTCACTCTGCGAAGGTTACGCTGTGTATTTAGTTAGACCAGGACGGTGTTACTTATTATGAGCTATTGAAACCAAACGAAACTATCACTAGGCAACGGTATCGAATCCAATTGATGCGATTGAGCTAAGCACTACGCGAAAAACGGCCTCACGTTGCCGGACCCGTTAAAACCTAACACATCGTTCAATAAGTCCCGAGACTAACAGCGAAAACAACATTTTTTTTCAAAAATCATTTTTATTCATCAATATAATCTCCTTTTAGAGTGATACGGTCTTTCCAACGCCTTTTCAACATTTCTATACCATGTTTATAGAAGGATTTATCCTTTGCTTCTAAATAAGCTTCAGTTTCGGCAATGACCTCCTCATACGAGCCAAATTTTTTTCCCGGGAGCATTTTTTTGAGATCAGCAAAGAGCCAGTAGTCGCTGGGGGTTAAATCTGGCGAATACAAGGGGTGGGGAGGCAAATCAAAGCCCAATTCGTTCAATTTTGCCATTGTTTTCATGGACTTGTGGCATGGTGCATTGGTGCAATCGCGGCACCCACTTGGAAAAAACCTTTTTCATACTCAATTTTTCATGAAGGATTGTAAATACGCTTCCAGATGATATCTGTGTCATTTCTGCCATCTCACGGACCTTCACTTTGCGATTTTTCATTACAATTTTCAACACTTTACTAACATTTTCCTGTGTAACGGCTTCCAATGGCCTACCCGAACGTTCCGCATCGTTTGTGTCCGTATGACCATGTTTAAACTCAGCATACCAACGACAAATCGTTAGTTTGGATGGAGAGGAGTCCGGGTAATGTTTTTCAAGCCATTGCTGGGCTTCTACGGTGTTTTTACCCATTAAAAAACAATGTTTTATCAACACGCGAAACTCGCTTTTTTCCATTTTTCAAACAAATTACAAAGTGACTTTACTCTAACCTCGATAACTCTGCTGTCTGTGATCCGATCGACGTGAAATTTTTACACGTTTTATGTAAAGGTTTGCACTCTATGGAAACGTGGCCAGTTTAGTACTACTAGCACCATCTCTGGGTTAGTCTCGGGACTTATTGAACGATGTGTTACTTGGAAACGCTCAGAAGGAAGCCTTACCCCACCTTCTATATTCCCCAGATGTTGAGCCGTTCGATTATTACTTGTTTCGTTCGATGATACATGGTCTGGCTGATCAGCAATTCCGCTCATATAAAAATATCAAAAATTGGCTTGATTCGTGAACAGCTTCAAAAGATAAACACTTTTACCGTAATGGTATTTAAGCTCTGCCAGAAAGTTAGTAAAAAAAAGTAGCAAGCGATGGCCAATACTTCAAATGATTCATTTGTAACCATTTTTTTACAATAAAGTTGCATTTTCATCAAGAAAAACATCGAGAACTTAGTTACGCATCTAATACCTTCGAAAATTTTAAAATTAATTTAGACATTTAAATTTTTATTTAAAAAGGACATATCAGGTTGTTTATTACCAAACTACGAATTTGCTTGGTTCGTTATAAGCTTAAAATAATTAGAAATTTAGATTCTGTTATAAAATAATTATGTTCGATAACTTTGCCTATTTTTACCTTGAAAATAACCAAGCAATAGTAAAATATGATAAATTTCCGAAATTGTATTTAATAATGTTAATTAGTTCTATTTTTGAGATTATTTAGTTTTCAGATATATTTTTATTATATGCAACGATTTAATTGTCAATCGTTAATAACGCTCTTAAGGGGGAAGATACACTTGGAGCGTCAAAAAGAAGCGTTTTTTCGGGAATATTATTTGACAAAGGTTTCAAATAAATTAAAACAAATCTTTTTCCATACAAAAGATATATATTTCAACTATATCTCATAATTTTATGACAAAATATTAAAAAACGTGCAGATATAGTATATCTGCAGAGGGTCCACAAAAGAAAACCGTTTCGCGGCGATCATTGCTGCTTATGACTGGATCATCTGAAAACGGAAAAGAGGGGATCATTAGATAATTATACAATAATCTGGTGGAACGAAGGGTTTTGAAAAATTTTTATTTTTCACAAAATGGCGGATGTTGAAAGTCAAAATTTTGTTTTTGACTAAAATTTTGCACACATTTTTGGCTAAAAAAGAAATATTCATCGCACAAAAAAAACCATCGTTTAAACAGGGAATTGCTATATATAGGAAAATTGTACAAAATTTCAAGCCGATAAGTAAAGCCGTTTTCGAGCTATAGTGATCACCGATTTCGAAAATATGGTTTCGAGAAAAACGCGTTTTGAGAATGATATACATGCAGATAATTTACTTTTAACTTACAGCCAATTCTCTATTTCAGCACCATAAAATGTTCTTTTCTCTTCTTTATTAGCGACTTCAGTAGTAATTTTACGACGTTGGCGAGCCATTCTTGCTTCCAGAGTGCTGTCGAATGAACGACGGTTAGCTGAGCCAATTCGATTGCAACTTTCTGCTTCACATATTCGTGTGCGAGCGGTCCTTATTTAATCCCTATTAGATGGAAAATAGATAATAGCCCTCGTGTACTCTCACTGAATGTGCAGGCAGCGACATAGGCTATGGTAGTAAGGCTCGCGGCCATCCTGATGGTAGTAAGGCTCGCAGATAAAGATGTCGACATGATATTCCAAACCATTTGATATAAGCTTTCACTGCTATTCTGCGTAAATTCTTCAATACATCTTAGCAATAATTCGTCTCTTGTAACTTTCGTAAATCGGTTTTATGGCATTTAAAACTTCTTCTGACAACGCAGCGTAATCGTGTTTGAAAAACAAGTAGTTATTCTCTACCTTCGCCTTCTGATACTTGCACCATGATTCAGCACCTGATGGACAGTTGTCATGCTGCGGCTTCTCATCAGTTAAATTTCCGTGTTAAAACGTAGCCCAAATAGCATTTCCTATTTTTTCAACTAAATCATAGTTATCACGAATAGCCTTGCCAAAATACTCAGGAAATTGATCATTGACCTTTATTGTGACTTACTAGGTTGTTCAAAAAGTTTTGAAAGCGGAAATGAAGATACTTCTTTTTGTTGGTGAAATCACTTTTATTGCTTAGTATAATCTCCCATAAGTTCAATACACTTGGTCCAACGGTCTTCCAACTTGTTTATCCCATCATGGAAGTGACTTTCTGCAAGGCCTGCAAAATACTCCTCTACGACGGCAATAACCTCTTCGTTTGATGAAAAATGCTTCCCACGAAGGAATTTCTTGAGGTGTGGAAACAGCCAGAAGTCAGAGAAAGCTAAATCAGGCAAATAAGGTGGATGCTGCAACAATTCGTACTTTAATTCGGCTATTTTAGTAATGGTTTTTTAAGCTGTGTGAGCGGGTGCATTGTCTTGATGAAAAATGATTTTTTTCTTGTGCAAACCGGGTCTTTTTTCACAAATTTTTTTATCCGATTGTTCCCAAAGGTTACAATAATATTTAGAATTTATTGTTTTGCCAGTTTAAAGATAATCCACCAACGAAATCCCTTTTGCATCCCAAAAAACTGACGCTAACACCTTCTTCGCCGATTTCTGGACACGAACTCGCTTCGGTGCCGAAGTGCCTGGTTGACACCACTCTTTAGCCTCTTGTTTTGATTCAAGGTCATGATGGTGGACCCAAGTCTCATCCATAGTGATGAATCGAAGCAAAAAATCCTTTTTATCCTTTCGAAAACGCTCCAAATGTTGCTCAGAAAGTCGCATTCGAACGTGTTTTTGTTCCATTGTGAGCGAATGCGGCACCCATTGTGCACAGAGTTTTCTGAAACCTAAAACTTCATTTAAAATATGACTCACACTGCCTAATAAGATGTCTAGGGCCTCTGCTAAATCTCTCTTGGTCAATCGACGATCTTGAAAAACTATATCCTGTACTTTTGCTACGAATGCTGGTGTTGATGCACTTTTTGGACGTCCTGAGCGTGGATCGTCTTCAACGCTTTCTCGACCACGTCTAAACTCTAAAACCCATCGATGCACAGTTGGAAATGAAGGAGCAGATTCCTTTAACACTTTCACCATTTTTGTATGAATTTCCGTTGCTGATAAACCTTCCAAAACAAAGAATTTTATCACTACACGATATTCGGTTTTCTTCATTGTAAAAAAAATACACCGACACGTCAACTTCAAATGGCTTGTAAACAAACAATGAATTGACAGAGTGAAATGAAACTTTGGGTATGTTTATATGAAAGATAAAATATTAAAATGGCGTAAAAATTTTGGTTCTTCTACTGCTCTATAGATGTCGCTTTCAAAACTTTTTGAACAACCTAGTATATACACAGTATGTCGGAAAAGTTTCCGAACTTATTTTGTAGCGCTTATACGAGTGGCGCCACCTCTTGGACGACACCAGCACTATGTTGCTACATCCCTCTGGAGTGCCTAAAAATTTTTTCACCCGTATCCGTTCATTAGTTGCCGAGATAGACGTGCTCAAGTGAACGTGTGTTTAGTACCCCGGTGCAAGCTCTACGATGGATAAAAAATTCGAACATCGTGGCGCAATTAAATTCTGCTATAAATTTAAAAAAACTCGCGGAAACGAAAAAAATGATCGATTCGGCTTACGGTGAAGGTGTAGTGTCGCGTACAACTGTTTACACGTGGTTTAGTCGGTTCAAGAAGGGTAGAGAGTCGTTAGAAGAAGACGAGAGTAGCGGCTGGTCGTCAACAGCTGTTACCGACGAAAACAAGAAGGATTGCCACATGTCTCTTAGAATTTTGGCAGACAAACTGAACACGAGCAAGGATAGCGTCGCGGTGATTTTGAAAGAAAAAATGAGCCGCAGGAAGGTCTGCTTTCGATTTGTTCCGCACTTTCTCACACCAGAGAAGAAAGAAACTCGCATCCAATGTTGTCAAGATTTTATCGAGACTTGCGACACCACTCTGGGCTTTCTAACCTCAATTGTGACTGAAGACGAGACTTGGTGCTTCCAATACGATCCTTCCACGAAGCGCCAGTCATCCGCTTGGCTCAGTCCAGGCCGTGCGAGGCCTCAAAAAGTGCGCCAACAAAAATCACGGGTAAAGACGATGCTCATCGCTTACTTCGACTCTAAAGGCCCGATACACAAAGAATTTGTGCCCCCAAACACCACTGTGAATGCTGCGTATTACGTAGAGGTGTTAAAACGTCTGAAGCGCTGGATTGATTGCATCAGGCCCGAGTACAAGGAACCGGGATCGTGGAGTTTGCTGGATGACAATGCGCCTGCTCATTCTTTAAACATTGTCAAGCGTTGTCTCGCCAAAAATCAGATCCCACGCATTAATCACGCCCCATACTTGCCAGATCTGGCTCCAGCCGACTTTTTTCTATTTCCCAAGCTAAAAATGGCCTTGAAAGGACGATTTTTTGAAATTGTACCGAGCATTTAAGCGGCTTGCACCGAGCGTCTCACAGCGATAACTTCAGAGAAGTACCAGAGAGCCTTTGAATCACTCACGGAGCGCTCAAATGAGTGTATATCTAGGGAAGGGGACTATGTTGGAAGTTAACTAGAATAAATTTTTGTAGATGTTATTTTCAACTTTTTATTTCAAAAGTTCGGGAACTTTTCCGACATACTGTGTAGATATTTAAAGTACATTATAAGTTCATGTAATCCCTTAGGTAGTCTAACGCACAGCTGCCGCTGCCTGCCTACTATCATGCGCTGGAGACGGCTTCATTCAAATTTCTATATCTCCGTAAATAAAAGTCGCTTTTTTTTTAAGTTTTTACAGAATGTTTTTGAAATGCGCTTCTTTCAGAAAATGCAAAAAGAAAATCGATTTTTTAAAATCGTAAGTGTATCTTCCCCCTTAATAATCAATAATTATTCTATTTCGCTAGATTTCGATTCTTACTAATTTACTGTTATGTATTGAAAAATCACTATCAAGGGACGCGATAGAGTCTCCACTGGCGAATAGAAGTACAATACATGGCACTAGCATAAGCACCTTATGAACAGCGTATTTTTATAACATGTTTCTTTTTTTAATAGTAAAGTTGCAATATTATACTATCCATATTTAAATCTTCATATATATATATACATACATATATATATACTACATAGGCTGAGAAGTCCCAGGATTTTTCAATAGGTTATGCCAATAGAAAATGAACATAATTCACTTCGATAGGTTCATCTGTCACTAGTTTATGTGTGAAGTTTCATGACATTGTGTTCATTTGTTTAAAAGCTGTAGTCTTTTAAGTTTCGCTACCTTCGCTTTCGTAAAGAAAATGGAAAAAGAGGAATATCGCATCTTTACCAAACATTGTTTTTGATGGGAAAAACTCCTAAACCATCCATCCATCCATCCATCCATCCATCTATCCATCCATCCATCCATCCATCTATCCATCCATCCATCCATCCATCCATCCATCCATCCATCCATCCATCCATCCATCGATCCATCCATCGATCCATCCATCCATCCATCCATCCATCCATCCATCCATCCATCCATCCATCCATCCATCCATCCATCCATCCATCCATCCATCCATCCATCCATCCATCCATCCATCCATCCATCCATCCATCCATCCATCCATCCATCCATCCATCCATCCATCCATCCATCCATCCATCCATCCATCCATCCATCCATCAATCCATCCATCTATCCATCCATCCATCCATCCATCCATCCATCCATCCATCCATCCATCCATCCATCCATCCATCCATCCATCCATCCATCCATCCATCTATCCATCCATCCATCCATCCATCCATCCATCCATCCATCCATCTATCCATCTATACATCTATCCATCTATCCATCCATCCATCCATCCATCCATCCATCCATATATCCATCCATCGATCTATTTTTATATCCATATATCCATCCATCGATCTATTTGAATATCCATATATCCATAATCTTTCTCTCTCTCTCGTTCTCTCTCTCTCTTTCCTTTATCTGGTATCGGGCAGTTGACATAAGAATTGTATATGCTGCAGCGACTTGGACTCGATCCCGACTTCGAGTGTAAGAACAGTCGAGAGTCTGAGGGAGTCCGAGAGAGTAGAGTGGAGTCATCTTATTCTTCGCTGTCGCCAGGCTTATTAATATCTGTTTCCACCCAAAAGTTTTCTCCTACTTTCGAATAAAGATGTTGTGCAGGTGCAGCGTTTTCAATTTGCCATGCGCGGTTCGTAATGCGATATTTTCTGCAACTTTTTTCTTGTTGTGATTGGAATTTGAGAGAGAGAGAGAAAGAGTGAGAAAAAAGAATGCCTTATTACGAATATAAATATAAATATATTTGTCTAATTACACCTAAATAGATTATAATGAACTTAAATAACTAAACTAGATTCAAGAAATATAAATATCGGCAGTGTGAATAGGTTCTCGCCGTCTTTTTTTAAAATAAATCCTTTATTTAAAAAAAAAAAATAAAAAAAACAAGTCAATTAGAGTATTGTTAATTGCTGGAAATTACTTTTTCTCATCTTTCTGGCAGCATTTGAATTTCACGTCAAAAAAACGATACTTCTTTGCGGCTATCCACTAATCGATCCATTTTTTCGTTACTTCATATGAAGTGAAGTGCTGCTCGGCCAGGCCGCTTGTCATCGATTGAAATCAATAGTAATCAGAAAGCGCAATGTCTGAAAAGTACGGCGGGTGGAGTAGGACTTTTTATTTCAGCGTTTCCGGGTATGTTTTGACCGGTGACGTGACATGCGGCCGAGCGTTAGGATGCAGCAAAATCACCTTATCTTGTCTTTGCTCATGTAGTGGCCGTTTTTCTTCCAATGCCCAGCTCAAACGCATCAATTGTCGTCGATAGAGATCTCCTGTGATGGTTTGGTTAGGTTGCAGCAGCTCGTAATACACTACCCCCAGCTGATCCCACCAAATGTACAGCATGAGCTTGGAACCGTGGATATTCCGCTTTGGCGTTGATGCTACTGCTTCGCCGGGCTTAACTCACGATTTTTTACGCTAAGGATTACTGTAGTATATCTACTTTCTATCACTAGCCACAATACAATGTAAGAAACCTTTTCTTTTTCGTTGAAGCAGCTGTTCACACGTGACAAGGCGCCATTTAACGTCTCTCGGCTTCACTTCGTACGGCACCCAAAACTCGTCCTTTTGTATCATTCCTAATGCTGTCAGACATTTCAAAACTGTTGTTCGATCAACTTCTAATGATTTTGCAACATCGGATTGCGTCTGACATGGATCTTCAGCAAGTAATGTTTCCAATTCTTTGTCTTGAAACTTTTTTGGTTCACCAATGCGTTCTTTATCTTGAACAATAAATTTACAATTTTTAAATCGGTTAAACCAATCTCTGCATATTTTTCCCGACAGAGCATGATCACCATAGGTTTCTACAAGAAATCTGTGTGCTTCAGTTGCAGATTTCTTTTGAATAAAATAGTTCAGTGGAATTCCCTGCAAAAACGGTTTATTTGGCACAAAATTTTACATGTTTTACGCTACATTGGAATGTTAAATAAATACAAATTGAAAAAAATATATAAATATATTCTAAATAATTTATAATTAACTTAATTAACTAATATTAAAATATTAAATTTGAATAAATACTTAACTTTAAGATAAATTTTAACTAAAATATATTATTTATAGCAGATAAGAGGGGAAAGGAGAACAGGAGGATCAAAAATATAAAAAACAAACAGCGGTGTGCATATCGACGTTACACCCTCTGCTTAAACGGTTGCTAGGTGATCATGGTATAAACTGGCAAGCGCATCCCTGTACGAGGAAAAGTGGTGGTGCATGCTCATACACACCCACGCGGGGATCTTTTAGCGTGTATAGGAAAAAGATACTGTAGACCGTGGTACTGAGTCGATTGTGTGATGATCGGCTCTTGGCTTTCGTGCGTTAGTGCTGAATTTGGTGATCGCATCTCTAAATCTATAGCTGTTTCCTTATTGTCTGAATGATTGAATTTGATTGATGGTGTAATCACAAAAAATAGTTTGGCTATAGGATTCCAAAAAGCTGCTAGCAAGTGCACCGAACAACCGTACATCCTAAGGAGTAGGAACCAGTTTGCGACGATCCCTACTATCAACTTCACAGCTTGTATTATCGTCAGGATCGCAATGATTGCGGCGGTAACTGTACCAAGGGTCAAAAACTTTTTCCATGCCGTTGTCCATGTTGAATCTAAAATTTTATATATGGTGTCTTCATTTAGGAGTTTAGCGATAGTGCCTCCATCGCCGACGGCATTCTGGCCATGGATTTCCCTGGCCGCTTTATTTAGTAGAGAAGGTTCCTTAATTGGGAAAAGGATCCTTTCTTGCAATTGTTTAAAGTCGTGTTAAGTGTAAATTCCACTTATTGTGAGGGAAGAAGAGTTCACATAATTCCAAGTCATCTTTGTTAATGGTTTTAGGACTAGAGATGGCTTGCCGTCTACTGGTTGTGGCATAATTTTTATCCATTTTTCGTTGACTTTGAAAAAGTCTGATGGTATGGCGTTACACGATATCCGAGTATCATGCAACTTCAAGATGTGAGTCTTCGAGATTCAAAATTGTGACCGGTTGTTCCAAGAAACTACTAGTTCTACATAACAGCGCTCGTTATGATAAGGCTTAACTTCTACAAACACGCATTTGACAATGTTTACGACTTCCCTGGCGGTAGTGGCTATATCTCCTGGTTCTTTCATAAGATTGTAGGCAAATTCGTCTGGTGAATAGCAAGCTATCGCTAAAGCATTTAACAATATCTGCCGTTTTACTCTGTATTGTTGTTGTATCAAGCTGTAGTTCAATGACTGTACCTGTGCTCCAATATATATTTTTTCACATATACAAACTTAGAGTTTACATGCGCGAATATATCTAGGTTATGAAGCAGTACCCCTTATCCCAGCGTAGCCAAAAAGATGCCCTTTCCAGTTTCTAAAATAAGTAGTTTATGGTGTTCTGTTCTTACTTTAGTATATCCGCATAAATTCTCGCTTCCACTACTTACCAGCGCAAAAGTTACATCGTCGGTGGTTAGTAAATATAAAGTTTTGTCGTTATCAGTGATGATTTTTGTAATTTTATTGGCTAGCCCTTCGTAAAGGACTTCGTATCGATCGAATTTATACTGGTCTGTCGGGAGACTATCCTAATAGGTATATCCGTTTTCGATGTCGACGCAGGAAGTGTCAAAGAGGGTGCACGATGTTCCAGAGTTTAAATGGATTTTGTTGTAATTAAATATTTAATTTATAAAATTGATTTGTGCAAAGCGTTCTTTCAATGTGATTTTCAGTAATCCTTGTACAACTACATCTTCCCAAGCACCATCGAGGTCTTGGTAAACGCTTCCGGAGCATCGCCCATCGTTACTGGGTGTTCATGCGTAAGTAATAGTGTGCATTCCAAAAAAATTAATTTTCACCTCGTTTACCACTGTGTCGTCTCCGTAATTAAATATTCCTGTTTCATGCATTTGTTTGCACGCACCTCTACTAATCTCATGTATGGATTCGGCCTGACCATGATTTACTATTGAATTGTGAGAGGACATTCCACAATAGTATACGGTCTGCTGTATCTCTACTTTACACTGTGTGACACGAGTAATGGTATGTAACGACGGGTTACATTTACAGGGATTTCAAGGACTTTGCATTCGCCTACTTCTAGCAAAGATACAGTGGTTATGTTCAGGTGTTGTGATTCATAGTCGTCAACAATAATACTTTAAAGAGGAGCAAAAGAACATAAGAAAATAATTGTTTTCATCAAGTCTATCTGGAAAATAAAGAAAATGTTAATTCTGCTTTCTTTTATTTATAATCGTTTGGTTTGTGATTATTGCCTAATTTTTAATTCTTATTTGTTGTGAGTATTAACGCGTTTTTCTTAATAATTCTGTTTTATATTTTTTTTGCATTTAACATTTTATATTATTTTATTATTATTATTTTTAATTTTCTTTATTTATTTTATAATTATGTATATTTTTTCTGCCGTTTCCTATTTACTGATTTTTACGTGGCTTTACGCCGTTTATTACTTGCTTTTGCTTTTTATATATTGTTTCTCGCTTGTGTTTGAATTCTCGGTTTATATGAGATTAACGGAACTTATTCGCATGCACGATCTTGTCGCCCTTTTTTTATTCTCAAATTATAGAATTTAAGAACCTCTAGTATTTTGTGTGGACCGGAGTAGTGGTCACCAAACTTGCCTGATTTAAGACCAATAAATAAGAACACAAAATCTCATACCTTAAAATTCTATGGATTTATCTTTCTATCGTATAGCTTCTTATTTCGTAGTTTTAATCCAATTAGGTTTTCATAAGCAAGGTTTTGAATGCTATGAAGCCGGGTTACTAAATCTGTGATATAATCCCTATATGTGGGAGAGATGTCCCTCACTTTTAAGGGATCATTTGATGGTAACCGTGTTAATTTACCAAATACCACCCCGTAGGGCTTGTGTTTCGTGCTTTCTTATACGCTGATACTACTCGTATAATTTTGCATGGCTGTCTCAATCCATTCGTCCCATTTATTGTCTCTATCGGTGTAGAAAAATATAATAGGAAGTGGGTACGAGTCACCTAAATTTTTTTTCATTTAAGGCCCGAAAATCTATTGAGAGTACAAATTAGTTCGGTCCGTTTTTTTGCAGTCGAAAATGCATTTATTTCAAAATAAGAATTAATAAACTAATCAAAGTATCAGCCATCGCTAGTTACTACTTTTTCCCACCTCTCAGGCAATTTTCAAATTTCATCTAGAAAAATGTCTCGTCTTTTAAGGTGATCCAAGATAAGAGCCAATTTTAGATTTCTGCAAAAGAAGTAAACCGATGACCTGCTAGATCATGCTGCACTCCTTGGAACAACCAGTAATTAGGAAGAGCAATTTTCGGAGAATACCACGGGTGCGGCAAAATATCCCACTTTTGCGTTTCTAAATATTTTTTCACGACTTTTGCGACATGAGGCCGAGCGTTGTCATGTAGAAAAATAACTTTGTCATTTTTTTTCTTGTATACTGGCCGTTTTTCTCTTAATGCACGGCTCAAACGAATAAATGGTAGCCTCGATCGGTCGTTATGGTATCGCGAGGTTGTGGCAGCTCATAGTCCACAACACCCTTCTGGTCTCACCAGATGCACAACATGATCTTCGAACCATGAATATTCGGCTTTAGTGTTGATGTTAAGGTCGATGGCAACGATTGACCGAGCATAGCGTAGTATTTTTTCTTCCCGGGTTTATCATAGAATATCCATTTTCCATCCCCAGTAACAATTCTATGTAAAAAACCCTTTCTTTGTTGCCTTTGAATCAGCTGCTCGCAACAGGAAAATCACGTGTCAATGTCTCTCAGTTTTAGCTCATAAGGCACCCAATTGCCTTGCTTTTAAATCATTTCCATGAATTTTAATAGTACAGAAACTGCTTGTTTAGTCACTCCCAATGATTCTGCAAACTCCTCTTACGTTTGACTCGGATCTTTATCGAGTAATGCCTTCAATTCTTTGTTTTCGAATTTTTTTAGCTGTCCAGAGCAAGGCTTGTTTTCAACGCTGTAATCGCCATTCTTGAAACGTCGAAACCATTCCCTACAAGATTTATCAGTTGGAGTATTGTCACCATAAACTTTCACAAGCATTCGATGCGCTTTAGCTGCACTTTTCTTCCAATTAAAACAGAAAACTGAAACCTCCCGCAAATACTGCTTAGTTAACACAAACTTGGACATATTTAACACAGTTTAAAACAAGATTTTTTTATGAAACTCGAAGCAATATAAACTGAATATTATTGACAAACGTCTAACCTCTCTGAAACTATCGACTTTAGCTGTTACTATTAAATATTCATAATAACCAGAGCCATCTTTTGAAAACGGTCCGAACTAATTTGTACTCCTAATAATACCATGCATCATTCAGGGCAGCCTTGGGCGTCTGGTTTCTTTGGCACGGCCCAAAAAAGGACGTTGTAAGGTGAATTCGAGTTCTTTATGACACCTGCATTTAACAAGTTGTTCACCTGTTGATTTATTTCGTCTCTTAACGAATGTGAGAACAAATATTGTTTGGTGTAGACTGGAGTGTCGTTAGTCTTGGGGATTTCGTGTGTGACGAGGTCTGTTCCTGGAAGTTTATCTCCGGGTAGGTAGAAAATATCTCTGTTATTTTTTACGAATCGACTACGTATGACTTTTCATAGTCGCCTAGGTAGTCGGTACGCATAAAGTCTTTGATGTCTATCTTAAGTTCTAGTTCTTCGAGAGACCCAGGGTCTCCAAAGTCGACGATTAACTCTAACTGCTAATCCAGGTTGGTCGCTATCTCATTTTCTGAGGTCAGGTAACTGCTTTTCGTCGCTACATTACTATCATGATCTTCTTTTTTTACGATTTCTAATATATTTGCTTCACAATCATACGTATCGCTGAGCGCTGTTCTAATCTTAAATGGTCGTGCGACGCCGTTACATACCACCAGGTGGCTAGAGTAGTCGAGGTACACTTGGGAGTCACGCAGATAATCGCAACCTAATACACTTTTCCCTGGAAACTATACGTCGTCTTTTATCACAGAGAATTTAATCTTACCCCCCAACAATAAAATCTCTACTGTTTCCCAGGTAGGTATGATCCTTTTCTCAATGCTTCCCAGATTGTATTTTTCTGTTGTGTCAATTTTCTCTTTAGGCGGTATCAGACTTGATTTTATTCAATTTATTTCTGACTCTTAATCGACTTATAATCTCCCCTTCGTTAGAGTAAAAGGATTAAGGATTTTCATGAACGGTAAAACAGTAATAACGTCGCTTGTGATATTATGTAGATTCTTGATTAGGTGAAGGCGATCTTCATCGTTCTAGATTACTTTGACGTGTTTATTATTTATCGTCATTATTTTCAAAGTCTATTTCTGCTTTCGTGGTTTGGAATAAGTTCGCTTCGAACACTCCGTCGCAAGAGATAGAGAAATCATTGTGTACTACTATGAATTTGATTATAGTTTTCCCGAATTCAATCTTTGCTTACCCCAAACCTTTCTGTATTTCACCTCTTAGGCCTTGCAGGGTGATCCGTTTTTATTTTTAAGGTATCTGTGATCTGGCAAGATATGTGCTTTTAGCATACTAACCTCTGACCCTATGTCGATTATGAAAGTGTTGGGGAACTTGTTTTGTAGGAGGTTGAGGCTTACGAACGGTATAGTTCTGCTGGTTCCTATGGCACTTATTCCCCTTAAAAGTTGTCCAGTTACATTGGTAGCGATGAGCGCACTCGAGGTCGTGGTGTCCCTTCAGTAGCGCTCTGTTGGGGGAGACTCCTCTCGTTTTTTGGCTGATTATATTTTCTCTGTCTATATTCTGTAACCATGCGTCCCTTTATCTAGCAGTAACTGCAAATTGGCCAGGCATATCGCATTTGGAATACAGTATCTCTGCTCTAGGCGCATTGTTTATAAAATCAAAGATTTGGTGCTTGAAAATCGTCGATTGACAATTAGAGACCTCGCTGATAGTGTTGGAATATCATTTGGCTCAGCCCAAACCATTTTGAAGGATGTTTTGTGTCTTAAACGCGTCAAGTCTCGATTAGTGCCAAAATCGCTCAATTTTTTGGGAAAAAAGCGTCGCGTTGATGTGTGTGAAAGTTTGCTGTCTGACTTTTAGGACTACTTAAAATGCATCATTACTGAAGACGAGACTTGGATTTACGCATACGACCCTGAAACCAAAAAGTGAAGCAAGACTAAAAAGACCACGGCAAAGTCGATCAAAAATCAAGGTCATGTTGACAGTTTTCTTCGATCATCGTGGTGTGGTGCACTATGAATTCCTAATTGGCCAAAGTGTCAACATTAAATATTATTTGAGCGTTATGCGTCGTTTGCGTAAAGCTATTCGTCTAAGACGGCCAAAATTATGGGCGAACAACTCTTGGTTCCTTCATTACGATAATGTACCATGTCATACTGCATTGGTTCTTCGCGACTTCTTTGCCAAAAACATGACTCATATCGTTCCGCAACCACCGTATTCGCCTGATTTGGCTCCGTGCAACTTCTGGCTATTCAGCAAACTCAAAAGGCCAATGCGGGGACGCCGTTTTGACACGACTGAGGAGATAAAAACCGAATCGAAGAAAGTCTTGAAGGCTATACCGGAAGAAGACTATTCCGACTGTTTCGAGGACTGGAAAGAGCGTTGGCAAAAGTGCGTTTTATTGGACGGGGATTACTTTGAAGGAGATGAAATTGATTTGGAAGAATAAATAAGGAATTCACATTTTATAAACCAATTCACCTCACTTCTTGATCACAGTAGTATATACGAGGGCGGTTCTATAAGCACCCGTGTTAGAAATAAAGCCACCATTGTTTCAAAAATTTTTTTTTCAATTATCAACATAGTCCCTATTTAGAAAAATACGCTTCTTTTAACGTTCCTGCCATTTTAACCCCTCCAAAAAAATAGGATTTGTCGAATTCTCCGAAATACGCCTCTGTCTCGGCGATGATTTCCTCGTTCAAGCTAATTTTTTTGTCTGCGAGCCATTTCTTCATGTTAAGGAACAAGAAAAAGTTGCAGGGAGCAAGATCGGGTAAATGCGGGGGGGTTCGGCAGCAATTCAGAACGCAATTCATGCAGTTTGGTGGCGACAACTCCGGATAAATATGCAGGTGCGTTATCATGGTGAAACAGCACCTTCTTTTTTGCTAAATGCGGCCGTGCCTCCTTCAATTTTTCGTCGAAGCGGTCCAATAACTCACTGTAGTATTCTCCAGTGATCATTCTTCCTTTTTTAAAATAATCCATGAGAATGACGTCGTTCGCATCCCAAAAATCGTCGCCATGACCTTTTTGGCCGATGGGGCCGTTTTCGCCTTCTTCGGAGCAGATTTGCCGGGAGAAATCCATTGTTTCGATTGTTGCTTACTTTCTGGTGTGTAATGATAAATCCAGGTTTCATCAACGGTGACAACTCGACGCAAAAACTGCTTCGGATCTCGCTTAAATTGCTCCAAACACTGCTTCAAAGTTAACAGCCGCATCCACTTGTTGTCCACCGTGAGCAATCACGGCACCCATCGGGCCGACAACTTTTTCATCGCCAACTCATCATGTGAAATATTATTTGCTGTACCGGTCGACACACCTACGGCCTCTACTACTTTCGTTCGTCCATCAGCGAGAATCATGTCGTAGACTTTTTGAATGATTTCCTCGGTAACCATGTCTGCCAGGCGTCCTGGTCGCTCCTCATCAAAAACGGATTTTCACCCACGTTCAAATTCGTTGAACCAATATCTAACTGTGGTCATAGATAGCGAAATGTCCCCATAAACAGCATCCAACTTTGCTTCTATCTCCTCGCATTTTTTTCCATCCAAAAACAAAAAGCGAATTACCGAACGATCCTGCTCTTTTTCCATCTTCGCAAAAATCACGAAACACGTCTTACTCGAATGGCTGCTAAATCTAAATTAACCGATCAATCAGTCTAAAATTTTTTTTACTGCCGTTTGATAGATAACAGCACACGATAATAATACCAACTTCTCTTAGTAACGCCCTCTGTCGTCAAACAAGGGTACTTATTGAACCGCTCTCGTATACGAGGGTGGTCTGAAAAGTTTCTGACTTAAACGTGAAGATAGCAGCACTTGTCAATAAAAGCTAGCAAATTTCGTTATTTATCTGTTGACAGTTGCTCACCAAAGTTTCAGCCATTTTGGATGCGCAGTTGTTAGTTGACAGTCGTTTGAGTAAGTCGATGTGAGGGTTGTTGTGAAAATGGACAAAATTGAGTATCAAGCTGTCAATAAATTTTTGTTTTTGAAAGGCAATACGCCTACGCAAATCAAAAATGAGTTGAACTCTGTGTATGGGGATTCTGCACCATCATTTACTACAGTGAAATTTTGGGCAGCTGAATTCAAACGTGGCCGTGAGGGCTTGGAAGACGATGAACGTTCGGGACGTCCAAAAACTGCAACCACTGACGATAACATGGCCAAAGTTCACCAAATGGTGCTTGACGATTGCCGAATTAAAGTGAGAGAGATAGCAGAGGTTATGAACATGTCCAAAGAACGTGTTTGCTACATATTAAATGAAGATTTAGGTATGAGAAAGCTGTCCACACGTTGGATGCCGCGTTTGCTCACGTTAGACCAAAAACCTGTTCGAATGAACATTTCCAACGCTCTATTGGCGCAGTTAAGGTGCAATAAATCCGACTTTTGGCACCGATTAATTACTGTAGATGAAACTTGGATACACCATTATACGCCCGAAACAAAAATACAGTCAAAACAGTAGACTGCCACGGGGGAACCGGCTACGAAAAAAGCAAAAAATGTTTTTTTGGCTGGGAAAGTGATGGCGACTATTTTTTGGGATTGTCATGGAGTAATTTCAATCGATTATCTTCAAAATGGAAAAACTATTACAGGAGCATACTACGCATCATTACTTAACAAGCTAAAGGCAGAACTTGCGGAAAAACGTCCACATTTGCAGAAAAAGAAAATCCTGTTTTACTAAGACAACGCGCCGTCTCACACCTCAGCGGTTGCCATGGCAAGAATCCACGAATTACGATTTAAGCTGCTTGACCATCCGCCTTACTCACCAGACCTAGCCCCAAGTGACTTCTTTTTGTTCTCTCATCTGAAAATTGCACTCAAAGGACAGAGATTTTCGTCAAATGAGGAGGTAATCATCTTCGTGAACAGTCATTTTGCAGAGAAAAACGCCAAATACTATTTGGATTGGTTAAAGAGATGGGAGGATCGCTGGGAGAAGTGTGTAGAATTGCAAGGAGACTATGTTAAGATATAAAAAAATTAAGAAAAAATGTCTTGTACCTGTGTTAGGTCGGAAACTTTTCAGGCCATCCTCGTATATCCTCAAAGCAAAAGGAACGAAAATCAAGTGCAATGCTTTATTGCAATCGTATTACTACATAAGTAGCATGCAGTATATGACCCTTTCCAGACCAACAGAAACGATACCACTAACAGTAATAAACCCATTTACACAACCTACTTGGAAGTACACCAATCTTTCTGATTTAGAGACCAACAACATTTACTCAGATCAATATATCAACGATCTCAGGAAAGAGATAATGTTTACTGTCGAAAGATCAGCTCTGTTGAATAAAACTACATATGATCGAAACTTATGACATTTGGTTGCGCAAGTGCGGGTCTCAACTAGATTTTCGTTATCATATAGATGGTTAAGGCGTTAGGCGATATATTTATAATAGGATATATTTTTCATACGGTTTTTGGATAGTCGGCTCGCCTCCTAGAAGCCCTTGTTAAACGAATAAATAAATAAGAAATGATTAAATAAATAAAGTAAAACAAGAAAATAAAATTTTCTTTCTAAATGACAACTAACCTAAGTGAATAAATAAATTAATAAACTAACACGAATAAAATAAATAAGAAAATCTAATAAAATAACCTAAATAGATAGATAAATTAAAGTAAGGAATAAATAAACAATAAAGAACAAGAATAATTTAAAATAAGCTAAAAACAAAACAAAAATAACTATAAATAATAAAAACTTGGATTTGCACGTGCTGCCGTATCTAAATGATACCAATGATTTATGAAGACTTTAGGCCGCTAGCCTCAAGCAACAGAGAACAAGCCCTGGAAAATCGCTTAAAAGCCTTGGCAGAAGCCATAAAGCTACAGGAAAACGTAACTATCTTTTTCTTTAGAGAGTTAAAATTTTTCAAAGAAATAATCAGCAGAAACGAGAGGAAGTTACGCATCCTGTGTAAGTACGCTTGCGATTGCTCGCTTCAACCTGATCGAGTAAACCACTTGAATCGGAGAGTAAATAAACTAGCAGATATACAGAGTGGTACGACGGAAGCGCTGTTAGAGGGGTTCACGCGACTCAGAAATAACGAAGACATCAACGATAAAATCATCAATAATCTAACTAGGGCCTTGATGAACCTGAAAATAAACTAACGAAGTACAAACGGATAAATAACAATCAATAATATGTGTCACTACAGATGATTCCACTAAACTACGGAGAATTAAGCCAAGACAACGTTTACCAACTGCTTTCCGAGTTAACCAGCCGCGTGATCTCCTTAGAAAGGACAGTAGGATACACCCGAGCCACACTGCAAACAACTACCTTGGCAATCGACAGATTGGTCATTGAACAATGCTCGCAAGCCGGGCAAATCAGGATTAATATCGGGAGAATATACAACAACTAGTGCAAAGCGGTTAGGTTGCTCGAAAAGCAGCGAAAGGTTAGAAAGTTCCTAGGGCGGCTCAACGCAGGCCACCTCAGGGATAGAATAACCACCAGAGAAAAATTCGCTAAAGTTAGGCGAGAACTAACAAATCTCCGCGAAAACCTAGTTGTCGTAGGTGACTGGGTTTGTAGAGCTTAAGACGATACAGCAGAGCTCACCTCGCAATTAGCCTCAATGAAGCTATTTGATGACTGAAGTCTTTAACCTCGTAACGAAATTTTTTTTCTTCCTCTTTCTTTTCTTCCTTCCTTCTCTTAATTAAATATTAACTTTTTGTTTTTTTTTTCTCCTCTTTTCCCCAGTGAACACCAACCCCAGCCAGGAGTCCACCGAAAACCAAGGACACTTTACCTCCGAGTACGTGGAGACTGCACAGAAGAAACTCCCTGCCCTAAAAAGGAAGACCAACTCGCGGCAGCGGAAGCGCTATTTCCGAGTACTCAAGAAAGCCCGCCAACAGCCTTGGGTTTCAGAGAAAACTTACGAAAAGTAACGCGCGGAACTTATCCAAAAGTTGAAGGCGTTCGCCGCTAAGCAGATAGAACTAAGAATAGAAATAACAAAAAAAATACACGCAAAATTGAATAAAACCGACGATTTGTAATTAGAAGGTTTTTAACCAAATAAAAAAAAACACACTTTCGCTTGAACAAGGCTAATTATTTACGGTCCCCCTCCTATCCAAATTCCTAAATTTTCTATTTATTCTTTCCTTTTTCTTTTTGTGTTTTTTTGTTAACTGCTCTTTAGATTAGTTTTTTTCGTGTTTAACTTTTTAACAAATTTTTCTCTTATTGATAAAAGTGAGTCACTTGTATCGTGTATTTAATTTTTTTCTTTTTCGCTTCTCTTTTTTTTTTTTTTCTTTTCTTTTCACTTCTCTGAGTTGGATCAGCGTCAAAACTACCCGCAAAGAAGACACCGTTTCAAAAGAAAAACCCCAACATATAAACTAACGGAATACATATAAAAAATGGATAATAATAAATGAATAAATATTAAAAAGAAACATACAAGAATAAAAAAATTAATAAAAAATAACAAATATAAAAATAAAAGGAAAAAGACAAAAAAAAACAAGAACACAAAAATCAAAATAGATATAGGAAAGGAAACGAATAGGAAAAAATACTTAGAAAAATATATAAATATAAAATAATGATAAAAATCCAGGCTAGAACCATACTTTAAAGAAAGAGGTCTTGGAGGTTATTCGAAAAAGTCGAATTATTGCCTTATGACCTAAATTTTTTTTTGGAAAAGCTATACAAATCAACCTAGGAATTGCATAGTCTACGGGTCACCAAACAACAAATGACCGAAAAGAGGCAAACCAGGCAACAAGTCGCCAAGGCATTAAAATCAGAACAAGGTAAGGACAAAATTGCCGATCCTTTCTCCCGTAGACCACGTGTATCTCGCTCTCCTCCGAACAGAAGTTTTGATTCGCCCGTCGACTCCCCTCTGAAAATAACTGAAGACATTACTCCCCCTCCACCCATCCACCAACCTCAGATCGATCTAAACATTTTAGATCAAGACTGCCCGACAATGTCTCAACGTAATAGGGCTGGTTACAGTAGAGACGCGGGGAATGAGCTAAAGCCCATTTTCCAAGCTTCGCTGAAAGATGCCCTTAGCGTGGTGCCTGAGTTCAACAGAAAAATATTCCATTGAGCGAATTCTTGGAAGGTTGTAATGAAGCCAAAGAGATACTAGGACCTTATGATGAAGTGAACCTAGTAAGGTTGATCCGGAGTAGGGTAAAAGGAGAAGCACGTGCTGCCATCCTCGGATACACTTTCCTAACTATCGGGTCCTTTAAAGACTTCCTAAAGGACATTAATGCGTCAAATAAAACAAAACGACAACTATTAGGGGAACTTGGCAACGAATATCAACGTGACAACGAGAGTGTCCTTGCATTCGCCAACCACGTGAACGATTTACAAACACAAATTAATGAAGCTCACTGAATAGCTACCAGCTGCCTCGATCCTGAATTCAGAATGCAAACAGAAACCCACATAATAGAATATTTTAAAAATGGTTTTAAGCCAGAAATAGAAAACAGAATGAGGCTCACCAAGAACATATCGGATATCGTAAAGAATACGATACTCTCTGAAAGGCAAATCGCCGCTTGAAATGCCCTTCGCGATAGACAAAGGCCCAATAGAAAAGGTTCCTTTCATACAAGAGGACAACCCGCGAACCTGGAGCCAAAAAGGGTGGAGTAAACCAGATACGAGGCCCAATTAAACAGACCAACAACATGCCGGTTCTGTAACAAACCAGGCGATTCAGAAAAAACATGTTTCCTCAAGGTAAAAGCATGCTAAATATGTGGAAAAATAGGGAACCACGCAAACTTCTGCAATTACAATGTCGAATGCTAAGTGTGTGGACAGAAAGGGCATACCGCAATAAAATGTAATAAAAACAGACGCGAAGTCGATATATGCTAGCTGTGCAACAAGCCGGGACACTGAGCACCTATCTGCTTTACACGACCAAGCGATGCGCCTTGAGCCGAGATACGCTGTTATAAATGCGACAAACACGGCCACACGGCAGCGGTCTGCCACCAGCAAAAATTCTCCAATGCAAACACTGTACCCACATGTAGTTACTGCCAAATATAGGGGCACACTATCACCGAATGCCGGAAAAGGAAATACAATCAGGCAAAAAACGAGAGGAGTCTACCGCAACAGAGCGCCACCAGAAAGGCCCCACAACCTCAAGTGCGCATAGTCCTCCCGATAGAACTGGAAGATTTCAGTAGAGAATTAATGCCATAGGAATCTGCAGAACTATCCCGTTCGTAAGCTTTAACCTCCTACAAAATTAATTTCCCAACGCCCTCATAATCGACACAAGATCAGAGGTTAGTGTACTAAAGGCCCATGTTTTGCCAGATTATAAATACCTCAAAAGTCAGGATGGATATACCCTTCGAGGCCTAGAAGGCTAGACGCAAGACAGTCTAGAAAAGGCAAAGATCAAATTTGGGAAAACTGTAATCAAATTTTTAGTAGTAGGGCATATTTTTCCTATCCCTAAAAGACGGGATTGCCATTTTTGAAAATTCTTAATCCCCCTACTCTCACTGAAAGAAGATTATTAGTTGATTCAGGGTCGGAAATAAACTTAATAAAATTAAGCTTGATACCGCCCGAAGAGGTAGTCGACACGTCAGAAAAACATACCCTTAGAGGGATTGGAAAGAGGATCGTACCTACTTAGGGAACTGTAGAAATCTCGCTGTTGGGAAATAAGACAAAATTTTTAGTTATAAAAAACGACGTTTACATCCCAGAAGAAGGTGTACTAGGTTGTGAATTTTTGCGTGATTTTTAGTGCATCTTGATTATCTTAACCACCTGATAGTATGCAACGGCCTCGCACGCCCATTCGAAATCGGAACAAGGCTCAGCAATGCGTGCGACGAGGCAAATATTTTGAAGATAATAAAAGATGAAGACCATGATAGTAACGTGGCCACGAATAACAATTACCTGACCTCAGAAAACGACGTAGCGACCGACCTGGACTACCAGCTCAAGTCAATCGCCGATTTCGGAGACCCCGGGTCTCTCAAAGAACCAGAGGTTTAGGAAACCATTGAGGATTATCTACGTACCGACCACTTGGACGACAACGAAAAGTCATACGTAGTCGATCTAGTAAAAAACAACAGAGATGTATTTGACCTACCCAACGAAGAACAGGAACTGACCTTATTACGCATGAAATCGCCACGACTGACGATAATCCGGTCCATACAAAACAATATCGCTTCTCACCTGCATTAAAAGACGAAATAAATCGGCAGGTGACCGAATTTCTAAAAGCAGGAGTCATAAAGAACTCCAATTCACCCCACAACGACCCGGTTTAGGCCGTACCAAAGAAGCCCGACGCCCAAGGCCGCCCCAGATAGCGCATGGTATCAGACTTCCGGGCCTTAAACGAAAAAACGATAGGCGACTCGTATCTACTTCCTAATATCATATCACTTTCTAATAAGAGATATTTGATCAAGTAGGATCGGCCAAATATTACACGGTGCTCGACCTGGCATCAGGATTCCATCAGATAAAGATGCATCCGAAAGACGCGCATAAGACGATTATTCGGCCATTATGAATTTGTTAGGATGCCTTTTGGGTTGAAAAACGCGCCCGCTACCTTCAAAAGACTAATGGATAAATTGTTAAAAGAGATGCAAGAAACAATATTGTTTGTCTACCTAGACGACATTGTTATTTATTCCGACAATAAAGACGAAAACCACAAAAAAATAACGGAACTAATGGACAGGCTAAGGAAAGCAAAATTAAAATTATAGACCGACAAATGCGAATTCCTGAAATGCGAAGTGATATACCTAGGCCACCTGCTTAGCGAAAAAGGACTGAGACCTGATCCTAAGAAATTAGAAGCCGTAAGATGCTTTTCGCGACCCAAAAACGTAAAGAATCTTCGCCAATTCTTAGGCCTAGCAGGTTATTATCGGCGATTTATGAAGGGATTCGCGTATACACAGTATGTCGAAAAAGTTCCCGAACTTATTTTGTAGCGCTTGTACGAGTGGCGCCACCTCTTGGACGACACCAGTACTATGTTGCCACATCCCTCTGGAGTGTCTGAGTATTTTTTCACCAGTATCCGTTCATTAGTTGCCGAGATAGACGTGCTTAAGTGAACGTGTGTTTAGTACCTAGGTGCAAGCTCTACGATGGATGAGAAATTTGAACATCGTGGCGCAATTAAATTCTGCTATAAACTTTAAAAAACTGTCGTGGAAACAAGAAAAATGATCGATTCGGCTTACGGTGAAGGTGTAGTGTCGCGTACAACTGTTTACACGAGGTTTAGTCGGTTGAAGAAGGGTAAAGAGTCATTAGGAGATGACGAGAGAAGCGGCCGGCCGTCAACAGCTGTTACCGACGGAAACGAGGATTGCGTGCGCGCGCTACTGAAGCAGGATTGCCACATGTCTCTCAGAATGTTGGCAGACGAACTGAACATGAGCAAAGATAGCTTCGCGTTGATTTTGAAAGAAAAAATGAACCGCAGCAAGGTTTGCTCTCGATTTGTTTCGCACTTTCTCACACCAGAGCAGAAAAAAACTCGCGTACAATATTGTCAAGATTTTATCGAGACTTGCGACACCACTCCGGGCTTTCTAACCTCAATTGTGACTAGAGACGAGACTTGGTGCTTTCAATACAATTCTTTTACGAAGCGCCAGTCATCTGCTTGGCTCAGTCCGGGCCATGCGAGGCCTCAAAAAGTGCGCCAACAAAAATCACGGGTAAAGATGATGCTCATCGCTTACTTCGACTCCAAAGGCCTAATACACAAAAAATTTGTGCCCTCAAACACCACCGTGAATGCTGCGTGTTACGTAGAGGTGTTAAAACATCTGAAGCGCCGGATTAATCGCATCAGGCCCGAGTACAAGGAACCGGGATCGTTGAGTTTACTGGATGACAATGCGCCTGCTCATTCTTCGAACATTGTGAAGCGTTATCTCGCTGGAAATCAGATCCCACGCATCAATCACGCCCCATACTTGCCAGATCTGGCTCCAGTCGACTTTTTTCTGTTTCCGAAGCTAAAAATGGCCTTGAAAGGACGATTTTTTGAAGATGTACCGAGCATTCAAGCGGCTAGCACCGAGCGTCTCACAGCGATAACTTTAGAGGAGTACCAGAGAGCCTTTGAATCACTCATGGAGCGCTCAAATGAGTGTATATCTAGGGAAGGGGACTATGTTGAAAGTTAACTGGAATAAATTACTTTAGATGTAATTTTCGGCTTTTTATTTCAAAAGTTCGGGAACTTTTCCGACATACTGTGTATTTCAAAGCCTTTAATTAAACTACTGAAAAAGAAAACAACTTTTGAATGGAATGAGAAAACGGTAGAAGCAATTAATTTATTGAAAGAAATGCTGTGCAACGTACCCGTATTACGATTTTCTGATTTATATCAACCCTTCATAATCACAACGGATGCTTCAGGCTACCCAGTGAGAAGAGTCCTGTCTCAAGGAAAAATCGGGAAGGATCAGCCGATAGCCTATACTTCGCGCGTGTTACGCGGTGCCGAAAGCAATTACGAAGTATACAAGAAAGAAGCGTTAGCCATAGTGCATAGCGTAACAGTATTTCGATCTTATGTGTATGGATGAGAATTTACCATCATAACGGATTACCAGTTTCTGGTATGGTTCAAGACAGCTGACTTGAACACGAGAGTGCAAAAATAGAGATTTAAATTATCTAAATACGATTATCAAATAATCTACAAACCGGGAAAATTAAATGCTAATGCCGACGCTTTATCGCAACCGAGTTAAAGAATGCGCCATTGACACGCGCACAACAAAAGAAGACTACCTAGGTTAGCGACGGAGATGTAAAAAAACAATTGTCAGCCAACTCGACAACACAAACACCAAAGAAACCTAGGGGACGACCTAGAAAGGTCCAAGAGATCACCTCAATAAAGGAGAAAACCGCACCGCGACCCAAGAAAAAGTTCGACTACAGAGGAAGCGAGGATTACGACTCCGAAGAACCCGCAAAACCTAAACCTTTCGCTACGCCCGCAAGGCCCGCATTAAAATCAGACGAAGAGTCCGAATCCTCAGACGAACTCGAGGACAATGAAGTAACACGCCGCAGCCTAATAGTAGAACTAAAAGAACCGCTGTACACAAGAAACGACAGCATAGTCTACTTCGTAACCTCAGACGGACATTTTTGCGATAAAGGCGGTAAAATGCTGCACAAATACGGCAAAATTAACGTTTTAAAAAACTTGACCATCGGAGAAGTTCATCGCAAAAAGCAAAAAAGGAAAAAATCTTTTTACACCGTATGTACGAGGGCCATTCGAATATGATCGAAACAAATGCTCTAATACGTTTATTTACTATAGAAAAACTTGACAAAAAATTTACAGTTTCTCTAGGTACTCCCCCTTACAAGTTACGCATTTTGTTCACCTTTCTGGAAGCTTTTTGATGCCGGTATCAAAGAATTCCTTGGGCAACTCGGACAGCCATGTGCGCACGAACTCCTCTACTTCGTCGTCGGTGTTAAATCTTTGACCTCCGAGGGCTTCTTTCAGTGGTCCAAACATGTGGTAATCGCAGGCTGATTAATCCGGACTGTAGGGCGGGTGTTATCCTGGAGAAGAATCGCACTTCGTGCTGGAATGCTTCTCCGTTTCGAGCGATAAGCGGGTTTCACGTGTGTTTTCAGAAGGTTAGAGTAGTATGCAGCATTAATAAAACGTTAAGTGCGCAGAAAATTGACGTACAGTACGCTTTGCCGGTCCCAGATTACAGTACACGTGACCTTACCCGCGGACCTGGTTGTCTTCGCTTTGACTGGCGCCCCTTTCTCCTTCTTTCTCCACTCTTCAGACGACACCTTGCTTTCGGGAGTGTAATAGTGTACCCATGTCTCGTCTGTAGTGAAGATTCGCGTTAAAAACCGTCTCCCTCTACCTCGTATTGCGTCAGCAAGCGGCGACAAACTTCCAACCGCGTGAATTTTTACTCGAAGTTCAACAGTTTAGAAACTCATCGCGTCATTATTTTGCGATATTGAAGGTGTTCGTGGATGATAGACTCTACACTACCAATACTGATGCCGAGTTCAGCCGAAATGTCTCGAACATTTATCCTACGGTCCTCCAAAATGAGTTTTTCTACGCGGCAAATGTTGCCTGGTGTGATGCTGGTTCGCGGTCGACGATCATGTGGCTCATTCTCGACGGTGTCGCGACCATCCTTGAATTCTTTGGCCTATTTAAACACAGCAGCCCTACTCGGGCACTCACTACCGAACTGATTGGGCAAACGCAGAAAAATTTCCGTGTTTTTAACGCCTTCCCACACTAAAAAACAAATGACAATACGTTGCGCAACGGCGGTCGGCCCTTGACGTTCACTCATGGTCGTAGCACGCGCGTGAAACATGCACTCTCGACGAAAACTATGACACACTGTTCGTAAGGGACCCAGCTATCACATACTCAAGCCACAACCTTCGAAACATACATGCGCGCCATCTACAGCGTTTGTCTTCATCATATTTGAACTGCCCTCGTAAAAAAGGAGAACAACCACTTTCCCTCACTCAAATTAAAGGAAACCTATTAAACGGCTTCAAGAACTTGAATTCAGCAAAAATACTACTGGGAAAACCTAAAAGACGACGTACAGCGACGCATTCAACAATGCCTCAACTGTCAACTAAAAAAATTAGTACGCCTTATGACGAAACAGCCCATGGCAATCACAGTTACACCAGGGGCTGTTTTCGACAAAATCGCGATAGATATACGAGGTCTGGCTATAAAATAACGAAACTGCGTGCCTAGAGGGCGCCGTAGAGGGGTGGGGAAAACAACGAGTAGTGCGTTGGGTATCTAGAAATCTTGTCTATGCACGTACCAAAA
Organism: Chalcis sispes; assembly: GCA_949987625.1. Classification (NCBI taxonomy): domain Eukaryota; kingdom Metazoa; phylum Arthropoda; class Insecta; order Hymenoptera; family Chalcididae; genus Chalcis; species Chalcis sispes. Next base: position 33,020,469 of record OX465097.1, read on the forward strand.
CACGTTCTCGTCACTATTATTGTATTTGTGCAGTAGCGGTTTAAAACGAACCTGTTTTTTTCTCGTGCCGAAAACCATGCGTGACGAAAAACAGGAGCAACGTATCAATCTCAAATTTCTCGTTAAATTAAAAAAAACTCTGACTGAGTGCTGTAAATTGTTGCAAAAGTCCTATGGGGACGATTCTCTATCTCGTGCGCGTTTTTGAATGGTTTAAGCGCTTCAGTGAGGGCTGAGTGAGCACTGAAGATGACCAACGCCCAGGTCACCCTGTCACTGTTTCAACTCCGGAAACAGTGACCAAAATCAACCAAATTGTGCGTGCAGATCGTCAAACGAGCATCCGGATGATTGCCGAGGCTGTAAACGCCGATAAAGAAACGGTTAGACAAATTTTACACGAGGAATTACACATGACAAAAGTCTGTGCGAAGTTGGTGCCAAAAAACCTGACTCCTGACCAAAAGCTCTTGCGTCAACAGGTCTGCTCAGATTTCCTTGAAAGGTTTAAAAAAGATTTAGGACTGATAAAAAACATTATTACTTGCGACGAAACGTGGATTTTTCAATACGATGTTAAAACAAAGCGGCAATCGATGCATTGGAAGACGCCTGAATCGCCTAGAATCAAAAAAAGCCAGGATGTCCAAATCAAAATTGAAGGCAATGTTGATCGTTTTTTTCGACATTAACGGTATCGTGATGACTGAATGGGTTTCAAAGGGTATGACTGTCAACCAGACTTACTATTTGTCAGTTTTGGCAACACTGCGAGAACAAATTCATAAGAAACGGCTCGAGTTGTGGAAGAACAACTCGTGGATTTCGCATTAGGACAACGCACCTGCCCGTAACGTGCTATCGGTGAAGCAGTATTTGGCCGGTAAGCGCACTCCAGTGCTCGAACACGCGCCGTACTCGCCAGATTTGGCACCGTGCGACTTTTTTTTGTTTCCGAAGATAAAATCTGCTTTGAAAGGGACCCGATTTGAGTCGATAGAAGCGGTAAAGCAAAAAACGGCAGAGCTCCTAAAGGCCCTCACCAAAGAAGACTTCCAGCACTGCTTTGATCAATGGAAAAAACGTATGAAAAGGTGTGTGGCGAGGGAAGGGGTGTATATCGAAAGGGAGCATTCGAATGTAGAATAATTTTTATAATAAAACCCTTTTTCGTAACCAGTCTCGTTATTTAATAGCCAGACCTCGTAGTAGGACCCCTTAAGGCCACCTAGAAAGGGAATAAATATGTGTTGACAATACAAGATTAACTGTCGAAGTATTGTGTAGCCGTACCCCTACAAAACATTCTGGCTACTATCGCCGACGCACTAATCAAGAAATTTATCTGCCTATTTTGAGCACCCTAAGCAATACTAACAGATTAAGGGAAGAACTTTCTTAGTCACCTAATTAAAAGAATCGCCAAAAGATTCAGAATCACAGAACTCAAAACGACCGCTTTCCATCCACAGTCGAATGGATCACTCGAAAGATCCCATCATGTACTTGGTGAGTTCCTAAAACAATACACGGACAAGGACAATGAGTGGGATGAATGGAATGAAAAAGCTGTGCTAAATTATAACACCTGCGTGCAAGAGAGCACGAAATACATGCCTTACGAGGTAGTGTTTGGCAAACTAGCACGGTTACCATCGAGTGACCCCTAAAAAGCAAGCGACCTGTCGCCAACATATAAAGACTATATCACTGCATTAGTGACACGGCTTAACGGTATCCAGAACCTAGCTTACGATCACCTAGTCGGGTCAAAACTGGGAAACAAGAGACTGTACGACAGAAAGATAAACCCTCAAAATTTTAAAGTAAGAGATTTTGTTTTTTTATTGCTTGGTCCTAAACCCGGCAAGTTTGGTGACCACTATTCCGGCCCACATAAAGTGCTAGAGGTGCTTAAATGTTGTAACGTAAGAATATAGTACAAAAAGAGAAACAAGATTGTCCACGCAAACAGGCTCCGCAAATCGCATATAAATTGGGAATTTAAACACAAGCGAAAAAAAGAACACCATTAGTTAGAGCCAGCAATAAAAAAGATAAAGACACGTAAAATAATCAAAAAATGACACTAATAAGAAAGCACTTATAAGAATATATACACGTATAAATACATATAAAAAAAAATCGCAAATAATCATATTGTAATATATAATATAATAATAAAGTAAAAAAAAGAAACGTAAAATGTAACCTAAAAATTTAAAAAACAAAAACAAAAAAGAGGGGAAAAGGTATATATATTAAACTTCAAAACGTAGGTCCTAACAGGTTTAAATAAAAAGGTTTTATAATGTACGATTATAAAACAAAATAAAGGATAAAAGAATTAAATTATCTTTGTTTTTCAGATGGACCTGGCAGAATTAATTATTTTCTTATGTCTTTTTGTTCCAATTTACAGTCTAATTGGCCACGACTGCGGATCAAGGCACCTTTACATAACCACTGTATCTCTACTAGTAGTAGGCGATTGCAAACTCTCTAACAACCCAGTAAATGTAACCCGTCGTTACATACATTCAGTCAAAAAGTACCGGGAATTGTCGATTTAAATCTGGCGGGGCAATTGAGGCAGGTAAAATTTTTTTTTCTAGATTGGTACAACTGTCCTTAATGACTATGCTAAGTTTAAGCGGAATCTGTCAACGAGTCTGTTTACAGTAGCTGGTTAAGTCAGTCGATATCGATAGTGCGTGCCGATTTTTTACAATGGGTGATTACGTTGAACAAAGAATTTGTCTAAAATTTTGTGTTGCTAATGAAATTTCGTATGCCGATGCATTGAAAATGTTGCAAAAGGCTTTTGGTGATAAAGCACTATCGAAAACCCGTGCGCATGAGTGGTACAAAGCCTTCAAGGAGGGTCGTGAAGTCGTCGAAGACTTGCCTTATTCGGGACGCCCATCGACGGCTTCGACCGCAGTTAACGTCGATAAAATTAAGGAAATGGTGCTTGAAAACCGTCATACCAGCTTGAGAGAGATAGCACATGAACTTGAGATATCCCACGAGTCCACACGTACAATTTTAATTGATATTTTGGGCATGAGAAAGGTGGCCGCAAGACACGATAACGCGCCGTCTCACCAAGCTACGATTGTGACCGACTTTCTCGCCAAAAACTCAACGAACACGCTAGAACAACCACTGTATTCGCCGGATTTGGCTCCCTGTGACTTCTTTCTCTTCCCAAAACTTAAATTTCCGCTTCGTGGCACTCATTTTCATTTAATTAAAGCCATAAAACAAAATTTGGCGCGCGAGCTAAAGGCCACTGACAACCAGCTACTGTTAACACACTCGTTGACAGATTCCGCTTGAACTTGGCATAGTCATTAAGGACAGTTGTACCAATCAAGAAAAAAAATTTGTATATATGGATACGTCAATACGGTTGCTAGTTGATACAACGATCACCTAGCAACCGTTTTAGCATGGGGGTGTAACGTCGGTAAACGACCTCCGTTTTTTTTGTGTTTCAGCCGATAAGTTGCTCCCTGACTTTCCGCCCCCCGGTCACCATTCAAAAAAAAAATATATCAACCGACCGCCTTAATCCACACCCAAGCGCTCCACCACGATAAAGCCTCTCCCCACAATCTACGTGACGCTCTCTCCTCCGACCCGAACTGTTGTAAAACCTAGCCTAAGCTTGGGCCAAGAGCTTGCGATTTTCTTGTAAAATACATACATTATTTACATAGGAAAAAATAGCTACAATCGTTAAACTTAATTTAAAATTAAGCTTTATAACGCATTGTTTTATTTTCAATTTTTATATTGTATTTTTAAAATATATATACACATATATGGATCATGTTATTAAAAAAATATACTAGGTTGTTCAAAAAGTTTTGAAAGCGGAAATGAAGATACTTATTTTTGTTGGTGAAATCACTTTTATTGCTCAGTATAATCTCCCATAAGTTCAATACACTTGGTCCAACGGTCTTTCAACTTGTTTATACCATCATGGAAGTGACTTTCTGCAAGGCCTGCAAAATACTCCTCTACGACGGCTATAACCTCTTCGTTTGATGAAAAATGCTTCCCACGAAGGAATTTCTTGAGGTGTGGAAACAGCCAGAAGTCAGAGGGAGCTAAATCAGGCGAATAAGGTGGATGCTGCAACAATTCGTACTTTAATTCGGTTATTTTAGTGATGGTTTTTTGAGCTGTGTGAGCGGGTGCATTGTCTTGATGAAAAATGATTTTTTTCTTGTGCAAACCAGGTCTTTTTTCACTAATTTTTTTATCCAATTTGTCCAAAAGGTAATAATATTTAGAATTTATTGTTTTGCCAGTTTGGAGATAATCCACCAACAAAATCCCTTTTGCATCCCAAAAAACTGACGCTTACACCTTCTTCGCCGATTTCTGGACACGAACTCGCTTCGGTGCCGAAGTGCCAGGTTGACACCACTCTTTAGCCTCTTGTTTTGATTCAAGGTCATGATGGTAGACCCAAGTCTCATCCATAGTGATAAATCGACGCGAAAAATTCTTTTTATCCTTTCGAAAACGCTCCAAATGTTGCTCAGAAAGTCGCATTCGAACGTGTTTTTGTTCCATTGTGAGCGAATGCGGCACCCATTGAGCACAGAGCTTTCTGGAACCCAAAACTTCATTTAAAATATGACTCACACTGCCTAATGAGATGTCTAGGGCCTTTGATAAATCTCTCTCGGTCAATCGACGATTTTCCAAAACCATATCCTGTACTTTTGCTATGAATGCTGGTGTTGATGCACTTTTTGGACGTCCTGAGCGTGGATCGTCTTCAACGCTTTTTCGACCACGCCTAAACTCTCAAACCCATCGATGCACAGTTGGAAATGAAGGAGCAGATTCCTTTAACACTTTCACCATTTTTGTATGAATTTCCGTTGCTGATAAACCTTCCAAAACAAAGAATTTTATCACTGCACGATATTCGGTTTTCTCCATTGTAAAAAAAATACACTGACACGTCAACTTTAAATGGCTTGCAAACAAACAATGAATTGACAGAGTGGAATGAAACTTTGGGTATGTTTATATGAAAGATAAAATATTAAAAAGGGGTAAAAATTTTGGTTCTTCTACTGCTCTATAGATGTCGCTTTCAAAACTTTTTGAACAACCTAGTATATATATACTACAAAACGGCCTGAACCTATCTTTTTTTTTTTTTTAAATTTATTAATAAAAATAGTCATATATTTTTTGCAAGCATAAATATTTTAATTATTATATTGTTTTTTTTCAACTTCAATAAATCATCGAATTGTACTTTTTTGTTAAGCAATAGAAAAATGAGCGTCTCTGTCGCAATTAGAGACGTTGCGGAATCATATTATTCCCGTTCTCACGCAAAACGCCGAATAAAATTTTTACAGGTACTCTTCCCGAAAATTTTTTGTTGCGCAAATTAATTAATTTAAATAATACCAACAAGCTTAGAATTACACTTAACACATCGTTCAATAAGTCCCGAGACTAACAACGAAAACAACATTTTTTTTTTAAAATCATTTTTATTTATCATTATAATCTTCTTTAGGAGTGATACAATTTTGCCAACGCCTTTCCAACATTCTTCACCATGTTTATAGAAGGATTTATCTTTTGCTTCAAAATAGGCTTTAGTTTCGGCAATGACCTCCTCATTCAAGCCAAATTCTTTTCCCTGGAGCATTTTTTTGAGATCAGCAAAGAGCCAGTAGTCGCTGGGGCTAAATCTAACAAATACAAGGGGTGAGGAAGCAAATCAAAGCCCAATTCGTTCAATTTTGCCATTATTTTCATGCACTTGTGGCATAGTGCATTATCTTGGTGGAAAAGGATTTTTTTCTTCTTCATGTGCGGTCGTTTTGCTGCGATATCCTCCTTCAAACGTACCAACAAGTTTATTTAATAATCACTGTTGATCGATTTACCTTTTTCCAGGTAGCCAATGAAAATCACGCCATGTGTATCCCAAAAAACAGACGCCATGACTTTGCCAGCAGACTGCTGCGTTTTTGGACGCTTTGGGCGGCTTTTGCCAGCCATGCGCCACTTAGATGATTGCCGATTCGACTCCGGAGTGAAATGATGTATCCATGTTTCATCCATGGTCACGTATCGACGCAGGAAATCCTTTTTATTGCGAGTGAATAGCGATAAACAGCTCTCTGAATCGTCGACTCGTTGCTGTTTTTGTTCCACTGAAAGCAATCGCGGCACCCACTTGGAAAAAACCTTTTTTATGCTCAATTTTTCATAAAGGATTGTAAATACGCTTCCAGATGATATCTGTGTCATTTCTGCAATCTCACGGACCTTCACTTTGCGATTTTTCATTACGATTTTCAACACTTCACTCACATTTTCCTGTGTAACGGCTTCCAATGGCCTACCCAAACGTTCTGCAATGTTTGTGTCCGTACGACCACGTTTAAACTCAGCATACCAACGACAAATCGTTGGTTAGGATGGAGAGCAGTCCAGGTAATGTTTTTCAAGCCATTACTAGGCTTCTACGGTATTTTTACGCATTAAAAAACAATGTTTTATTAACACGCGAAACTCGCTTTTTTCCATTTCTCAAACAAATTACAAAGTGACTTTACTATAACCTCGATAACTCTGCTGTCTGTGATCTGATTGACGTGAAATTTTTACACGTTTTATGTAAAGGTTCGCACTTTATGGAAACGTGGCCAGTTTGGTACTACTAGCACCATCTCTGGGTTAGTCTCGGGACTTATTGAACGATGTGTTAGATTATTAATAATAATGCTGTACGTATATTTCTCATTAATTTCTCTATATTAACTTGACCTTATAATTTTTGTCTCAACGATAATTATAATTCTTATTTTTATTTCCTTAATGCTATATTAATGATTAAAGCTAATATATTTTCACCTATATATATTTTATGCAAGTAACTTTTTATATCATTAAATATTTCGACTTATCATAACTATTTTTCTATTAATTTTTCCATTCCATTCATTTTTTATTATTTTTATAAACAAAACTATATAAGAAACATTGCATTAATCATTAATATACTATTAATTATGTTTTGCGATATTTTAATTTCCACTTATAAAAATAATTTTTAATACGCAATAATTATTTGTTCAAAGCTCCTAACGGAATAATTTTATCAAAAAAAAAAGATAACATCGAACGATCAATTACTTATCCGACACACTAAAACAATTACCTACAGATTAAACAAAAATTGTAATTTATAAAGAATAATTATTTAAATTACTATTTTTGCAATTATTTTTTTATTCTACCATTCTATTATCATAAATTATATTTTATTTATCATTTTACTAACTCACAGATACCATCCGTGTTCTGGGTAACAATCATTTTTCGTTTATTTAAATAATTATTTTTTACTTAGCTATCCATATAGATTTAATGCGTAAAAATGCGATAAAAACTTCGTTTTTTTTTTTGCAATACGCATCGAATTTTAAATAAAAAACGATCATGTAATTTAATTTAATGTATTTCTGCTATAAACAATAGAAAATAAAAATGTATAAAAATTATGCAAAAAGGAATCATCTCTTTCCCTAATTCTCACTCTCCCACTCAAACGGAACGCCTTCAAGAGCATTGGCGTCCAATCCGCGCTAATTTCGAGTAATCGGATTGGCACAACGTAATCGTTATACGAATGCATAAAACGAGGAGATCCACCTGCAGGGAGCGTACTTCTGGACTCCATGACTACCGGTTTACTGTACTACTGAATTTGCTGCACTTGCTGGACTTGCCGGAACTTCCGCTCTTTTTCATTCATTGAAGGAGTCAACACGCATCAGCCATCAACCAGACCAAGAGAGTAAGAGAGAGAGAAAGAGAAAGATTAGATCCCACCACCATAAATCGATTATCAAATAAAAGTGAGTTTAATCCAATTGAGATATCGCGAGTCATATTATATTTTTTTTATTTAATTTTCTACCAGCTTATTTTTCTGTCTTTTGTATATATATAGTCTTTTTCTTTCTTTTATTATTAATATTTTCCGAAAAGGTAGAGTTAGCCTGAGTTTCGGCTAACTACCTTTATCCCATAAATAAACTGTTAGGTCCTACTCCAGAGCGGCGTAGCTGGCCTGAGTTTCGGCCAAGACACACGCTTAGTCCTGCAATTCACCACCTTTCCCTCAGAACAGCCAAGAAAAGCGAAGCTAAAACTCCTCCGCCGTCCCGAACCCGTGAGCTTCACTGCTTAGGCTCTAAAAGGCAGCGACCACTTGCGTTACGTCAAATAACGCACTGTAGCGTCATCACCGACGTTACATGAACGATCGCCGAATCACAATCAGAGAATTCGCTGATGATGTTGGCATATTGATGGGCTCATGCCATGGAATTTTTTTGAATGTTTTAGGTATGAAACGCGTGGCAGCAAAATTTGTTCCAAAATTGTTGAATTTTGAACAAAAACAGCGGCGAACGGAAGTCGCTCAGGAGTCACTAAATGAAGTCAACAACGAAGCAGAACTGCTAAAACGTGTTATAACAGGTAATGAAACATGGGTTTACGGATATGACGTCGAAACTAAGGCTTAATCGTCCCAGTGGAAGCATTCTGGATCGCCAAGACCGAAAAAAACTTGACAAGTGCGGTCGAACGTAAAGGTTATGCTCACTGTGTTCTTCGATTTCAATGGCATAGTGCATCATGAATTTTTGCCACGAGGTTAAACGGCCAATGAGAAGTACTACCTACAAGTTCAACTGCCGTTTGTGTGAGGCGATTCAAAAAAAACGGCCGCATTAGTGGCAAAACAATTCATGGCTTCTGCACCACGATAATGCACCTGCTTACACTCCATTGCTTGTTTGTAAATGTTTGGCCAAAAACAATACTGTAACGATGCCATAGCCTCCATATTCGCCAGATATGGCTCCGTGTGACTTTTTTCTATTTCCAGAAATAAAGAGAACATTAAGGGGCTGTCATTTTACAAGCATAGATGACATTAAAAGCACATCGCTGATGAGCTAAAGACTATCCCAAAGATCGAGTTTCAGAAGTGTTTCGTGGATTGGAAGGAGCGCTGGCACAAGTTCATAATATCTAATAGGGACTTATTTGAAGACGACAATATTAATGTAGACGAATAAATAAATATTTTTTTCAAAAAACAAAAATTCGCTTTATTTTCTTAACACACCTCGTACACTTGTAAAATTGTTTAATTTCATTTATTACCTCAAAAGACTTTTACGTTCTTTAGAATCATTACTTTAATGATCAAGGCTATTCCATTAAACTGAAAAATTGAAATGGTATTAATTTATAGAAAATTTTCAAGAAATATTGATAATGCTGTTGCATTGTATGCTTAACTTTTTCCCGATATACCACGGCCACGAAGATCTTTTTATTGAGTGATCAAACAATTTGCCACTCAAGAAACTTTACAAAATAAAAAAAGAAATCGCACACTTATCTTCATTGGTGAAAATAAGAAAATTAACGTTTTAACTCAAGTAGCTATTTGTCCGCATGTTAGTACTCGACACATAATTCAAGATTCTCAAACATCAAAAATGAATGTATATAGAATACTGAAACGAAAAAAAATTCATTTTTTTCGTATTAGTTTTGGAGCATTAATAACCCTCATCGGATACGCCAAATTGAACGTCAACGGCCATGATCTGCCAACGTTTGGTGCAGAATTATTGGGGATAAACTTTTTGGTCCCGTATTCATTAATGAAAGATTGAATCGAGAAAAATATCGAGACTTGTTGAGTCAACTATTGCTTGAAGATTTAAATTTGGAAGTACGGCAAAATATGTGGTTTTATAACGATAGATATTTATCCTACACTCTGACAAAAAAGTATCCGGAAATTTGAAATAAAACGCAAAAATATTAAACTTCTTCAATATTTATTGAATCTTCTTCAAAATATGCTCCATTTAAAGCGATACACAAGTGCCAACGTTTTTTCCAATCATGGAAACATTTTTTATAGGTGCTTTCAGGGATGGCCTTCAGCTCCTTCTGCAAATTTTCTTTTATGGCGTCTATGGAGTCAAATCTTGTTCCCCGGAGCGGTAATTTCAGTCTGGAGAAAAGGAAAAAGTCACACGGAGCTAGATCAGGCGAATAAGGTGGCTGGTCGATGGTATTTATCGAGTGTTTGGTCTTAAAATCGTGAATAATCGTGGCTCGATAAGATGGTGCGTTATCGTCATGCAAAATCCACGAATTGTTTTGCCACAAATCCGGCCGTTTACGCAAACGTCTTAAAACAGTTAAATAGAAGTCCTTATTGACCGTTTGACCTTGCGGAACGAATTTATGACGAACCACACCACGAATATCGAAGAAAACCATAAGCATCGTCTTGATTTTCGAACGACTTTTGCGAGGTTTTTTCGGTTTCGGCTCATTTTTTCCCACCCATTCCGTTGATTGTTGGCTTGTTTGTGTGTCGTATTCATAGACCCATGTCTTGTCACCAGTTATGATCCGTCCCATGAACGTGGGATCAGAATTCGCACGATCCAGCATTTCTGCAGCTACCTGCATCAGGTACTGTTTTTGAAGAAAATTCAGCTCTAACGGAACGAGCCGAGCGGCGACGCGCTGCATGCCCAATTGGTTTACCAAAATCAAACAAGCGGTTTCACGAGAGATGTTGAGATCACGAGCTATCTCTCTAACACTGGCATGACGATTTTCGAGCACAATTTCCTTGATTTTTTCGACGTTATCGTTGGTTGAAGAGGTCGACGGTCGTTCTGAACGAGGCAAATCTTCGACAATCTCCCGACCGTTTTCGAAGGCTTTGTACCATTCGTACACTTGGGTTTTCGATAAAACAGAGTCTCGATAAGCCTTTTACAGCATTCGCAACGAGTCAGCACACGAAATTTCGTTCAAAACACAAAATTTGAGACAAACTCTTTGTTCAATATTTTTTTCCATTGTAACATTCGCAGACTACCACTGAGGTCGACTGGTTTTAACAGCTGTCGTAAACAAACTAGTTAACAGGCCGCACTTATGTTTTGCATAGTAATTACGGACAGTCCTCCCAACATACAGAAACTTCAAATACTTAAAAATACTCAACGTGGGCAATTTAAATAAGAATTTCCGGATACTTTTTTGTCAGTGTGTATTATTCAACAATTGCTCGAAACGAAGTGAATATACAATTCAATGGTTACTGGATCAATAAAGGAGGCACAAAGAACTGGCCAGCCAAGTCCTCAGATCTTACGTTTCCCGATTTCTACAAGTGAGGCTTTTTATGATCTTAAGTTTACAATGAAGTCCCAATCATCCCTGAAAATATGAGACATGGTATCAGAAATGCTTGTGACCAAATAATATGCAAGTTTTTCTTAGCTGTATAGATTCTTTTGAAAAACGTATCAACAAATGAATCGAAGAAGAAGGTCATCATTCTGAACATTTGTTATAAAATTTTTCCGAAATACCACAGAGGCAAGGGGACTCATTGCTAACTAACACCCCAGAAATGAGAGGCAAGGGGACTCACTGAAAACAAACTACTACGTCTACGTCGTTGCTCCTGGGTAGCGCTAAGAGTAGTAATTTATAATATAATAATAAAACAACATAAATTTAAGATTTTAGAAGTTTTCAGCATAAGAAATTGATTTTCGCCAAATTTAGTACAATTTATGAAGTACCCTAATCACAAAATCGACACCAGATTCAGAATTCAAAACGGCGAGTCCAAGTTGCTAGGCCAAGTAAATTTGGCATTTTGAATTTGGTAAATTTAAGTGCCTATTCATGATCAACAACCCAGAAAACTTTTGTAAATCACGTCTGGGTTCAATTTGTTGATTATCCAAAATCTCCTGCAATCTTTGATCTGCCATTTTGAAAATTTAAAAATAGTCGAGGTCATATCTGGATGTAAAAAATTCCGCACTTTTCATTTCGGGGGTAAAAAATAGGGGTTCTTTTTTGAAAAAATCAACTTGACCTCCAAATAACCTTCAAGATGAAAGTCAAATTAAATGTTACCATCAGTTGACCTTTTTGAAACCCTAAGAGTTTTATTTTAAACTTTTTTTGAAATGACGCCGTTAATCAAAGTTATAACATTGTGCCAAGATCAATGACTCACCCGGTATATATTTATATCCATTATATCTAATTTTGTTTTCTTAAACTTATAATTAATAATTTCGCTTACTACGTTAACCCCTTGAACGTAACATGTGGGAGGCCTTTCTTAAAAAGGATAGAGCAATAAATAAATATCTACATGCGCCGATTAGAAAAATGAATAAAAACAAGGGACATACTAGGATCCTTCTTAAACATATATTATGTATTGATCCGAATTATAGTACAATTACCGCAGAAACTACCTTACGAGAAGTCTTACAATATTTTTAAAAAAGGCATGACAATGCGATTAATACAGGATAGAGCATCATAAACATGCAGAGAAATATTAAAGACCGTCATAAGTTCATGTAACGTTGAAGAATTTTGCGCAGTAAATACATAGCCAATACCCTTGGCGACCTTCTAGAACAAAAAAAGATCCTTTTTGTATTATTTACTTCGTTATTGATAAACGCAAAATAATACCTAAGGACTGAATAAACACGTTATAATTATAAGCAGATATTACGGAATGTAGAGCCTTTCTCTTTTCTTCAAAGGAATTAACAAAAGGAACAAAACCCTAAGCTTAACTTTTTTAAATATACCGCAAACGCCGCAAACATCAGATTTTAATTTACAAAGCACACCGGCTTTTCAATTTCTACCTTAATAAAATTCTAATGATCAAAATTCTCAACACATGAGAGCACTCATTTATACAATGAACTCCACATTAAGTCAAGTAAGATCAATTTTAATAAAGGTCGCACTTAAACTTGTACCTAAATATAATTGTTCTAACATGCCAGTTAACATTTTTCTTGACGGATGTCATGCAACTTAAGGGGGGAACCTGGTTTAGAGGGTCAAAAAAATCGATTTTTTGAAACTTATCTCATTCGATTAGAAATATATTCAGAAATATTTCCACAAAATTTCAGAGTCAAATTCCTAATCGTTCCGCAGAAATGGCCTCTGAGAGACAATGCGCTCAGGAGACTGATAAGCGACTGATAAAACTTTGAACGCGATTTTCTCAAAACAGTGTTTTTCTGTTTTGTGCACACGATTAAAAAAGTTGTAATTGTCGCATTTTCATAAGTGATACCTTTTTTTACAGCTAATAGTGTAGGTTTCTATGTGAACCTAAAAAATCACAATAAAAAAAATTTTTTATTAACTTTTTTCAATAAATTATCTTAAAATTTCTTCAGAAAAACGCAAAATTTTTTATAAACAGTCATAAAATAAATAATTTTATATATTTCTTCGAATATCTTAGGTTCACATAGAAGAACAACTCCTAAGCTACAAAAAAAGTATTCGTTTTTATGTTTCAGATGAAAACTACGATCGCTATCGTGTTCACAAAATAGACTCTTCGAGCGAGAAGTGCCACAAACAAATACGAATTGTTATTGCTTAACAGTATCAAATAAAGTGAAAATGAATTTTTTTTGCAAGATTTGTGTATCTATGACCTATTTCAAAAGTACTTGAAACATTTCATACGTTAGGCAACCTAAAACACTGTGCCGAATATCATGCAATTTTCAGCGTTCTAAACCAGGTTCCCCCCTTAAGACATATTATTTGGTATATGAAATAAGGTCATTGAATTTTAAAAAGTGCGTTTATTAGTAGTAGCTCAAAAATGTTAGAAAGAATTTTACATCAATAGACAAAGAGTAGATTTTTCTTATAAAAGATTCCGTTCAAATAAATTATACCATGTGTTTCTCAGCAATTTCTCAAATTTTAAACAAAAAATAGGAGAGAGTATAATAACACACGCAAATACAGCGTAGTCACTAAAAAAAGAAATTTCTTGAAGCAGCAAAATGAGTAGGAAGAAACACTCTAGGTTTCGAAAATCACTTGGAAAAGGATTAGTAAACAATTTTTCCAAATCCAATTTCACGCACGGCAATTAAGGCACCGGCTGCAATAACAACGAACGAACAAATGTTGCTTATAATTTCGTTGTATGCACAATTAGGCATATTTGCTCCAATTGTATTATAATAAATAACTAATACAGGATAGAAAAAAAAAACTATTAACAAAAATTTTAAAAATTGAAAACGAATAAACTTGAATTGTTCAGTTATTAACTTTATTAAGAATTTAATGAAATTTCATTGAAATGACGATATTGTAAAGTAATTGTGGAACCCTTAAGAGCTTTCTAGTCTTAAATTAGTACTTCTAACAAAATAATTTATAACAATGACCAAACGCAGGAAATGGTACTCGTGGAGATAGATATTGATCTCTTAAGTTTTTTCTTTTGGTGCATCTTTGAACTATCTTATTCTGTTCTAAACTCTAACTTTTATACCAGTCTTTAGAAGCCGTAGTCAAAAATATAGTGAAAACCATGAGAAACTCATAAAAATAGTATTTTTTCGCATTTATCTCGGAAAACATTAATAATTTTAAAAAAGCTTAACTTAGAAGTTGTAGATCGCGTCAAAATCCATCTTCTTTTGCGTGTATTTTTCTCTAAAGGTCATTTTTTCCGAGTTAAATGCGTTCGAACGCATATCAGTTAAATACGTAAGTGTATCAGCATTTATTAAACACTCTTAAATGCTTCTATTTCACTTTTTGAAAAAAAGGCTTATTTATGTATTTTGATATGCTGATTATGAATATCATATGCAAAATTGTCAGAAATTTGATATTTATCGGAAGTAAATGGAAAAAAATGAAAAACTAATAAGAATCATAGTTTTTTGCGCTTATCTTAAGAAGTATGAGAAATCTTAAAAAATGTTTAGAACAAAAGTTGTAAATCGCATTAAAATACAGACAATTCTATAAGAAATTTAAATTCTTTTTTCATTTAATTTCAATAAGACAAAAAGTAGGAATATTTATTTAAAAATCTGAAGTTAAGCTTGAAACAACCTTGAAGGTCATAGTTCTGATTAAATTCAAAGCCACCATTTGTTTTCCCCATTGCACTTCTACAACTTCTATCTGAAACTTTTTTTTGATTGGAGCACTCCCTGGCGAATTATTTGGGTGTGTCTTATAAATTAGGTCACCCTGTATATATACATTAAGATTGAAACTGTGTCTATAAGAAAAAATGTACATGTGCAAATAAAATCTTTTTCCTACAAGTATCACGCAAAATGAGAGAATTTATTCGCAATTACCAATGTATGCATGCACTATTAATTAAAAAAATGCTTTTCCTGCAAGAGTTGCTACTGTCACGTCGTGCTATGACGCCACGCTGTATTTTTCTTTTTATTCTGTTTTTCTATCACCCGCTGCGACGCCACAGTGCGAGCTCGAACGGTACCATCTGTGCATCTTTTACCTTCTTTTTCTTCCTTCTTGTTTTACATTTTACCTTTATTTCCTTCTTTTTTCCCTATGAGAAGCGCTACCGCTGCAGCGATAACATCAAGGTACGGAAGCACTGATGCGGAAAGAGTATCAGAGTATGCGTGCATGAATCATGACTAAGAATACTTATGTACTACTTTCGGACCATCCCTTTTTGATAAGGAACAAAGGTGCACGTCTAGTTTTTGGCCCTTATAAAGGGGTTGAATGATGCACCGAGAGGACCAGTCTTTCCCGAAAACGTTGTCATGCGCGGAGGCTCTGCCAGTTTGCTACACAGTCAGTAGTCTTTTCCTAAATTATTTTCGTACGCGGAAACTCTGCCAGTTCTATTACATACCAACGCGAATTAATAAGTATAAAGTACGAAGTGTGAGAGTGAGTCTGACAAACGCAGAAGTTGTAACTGGATGAAGCCACCCGCCAGTTCAAAGTATAATAAATAAAACAGACATTTTTACGAAATTCTTGGAGTCAACCATTTAAATTTCCTCCTCGCTCCCGCCAAGCAGTAGCCGAGCCAGCCAACTAGCCAGCCTCCAGTCAGCGACACCAGCGCACTCAAAGCAATGTAAGAACAGTTCTCTCTTTCCATCTCTCTTCCTCTCGCCTGAACTGCATTACTCATGCGATACGTCTCTCTGGTCCTCATAGAGTGCACGTGAGCAAATTAGGCATACATATATATATATATCGCTCTCGCTCGCTGACTCCAGTTCTCTGTCTCTCTCTTTCTACCTGCGCTAGTATATATATTTATTGCCTCCCGTCCTCGGCAGCCACGGTTGACCGAAATAGGGAATTAAAATTTTTTTTTTATTATAAATTTAAAACTTAGTAAAATAATTATTTTTTTGTCGTTGCGTCATCCCCTAGGATGTAACACGTGGGGGCCCCTCCTTTAAAAAAGGACAGTGCAATGAATAACTAGCTTAAGCAGACTAGAAGGATGAACAGAAACAAGGATGCGACTGCGATACTACTCAAGCATGTATTATGTGTGGACCCAAATTATTTATCATTAATCGCACAGCCTAATTTGCACGAAGTTTTAATCTTCTTTAAAAAAAGGCACAAAAAAGCGATAAATACCGGTGACGAAGCATCTCAGGATATCATAAAATCTTGCAGGGAAATATTAAAAAATTTTGTCGATCCGCATGACGTAGAAGAATTTTACGCAGATACAGTCTGTCAAGTAAGAGCGTGGTCGTGTTAATTTATAAAAAAATTTATTTGATGAAACTTTGATATTTATATATACATTGTACACATTACAAACAATGATGCAATTCGTTCAATAATGTGTCCAGTCACCACTGGCGTCGATAATTGCCTGGCATCTCCGAGGCATGCTTTCTACTAATTTGACGGCGTATTCTAGTGGCAAGGATCTCCAGATCCGACGAATTCGTAAGACAACTGCTTCAAAGCATATGTGCGTCTTCCACGAAGCTTCTGTTTGATATATGCCCACACATTTTCAATAGGGTTTGCATCGGGTGACTGCGACGGCCAATCCAATGTAACGATGCCAGATTGAGTCTTCCACTGAGTACAGAGCTTGCTGCGGTGTTTAGGATCGTTGTCCTCCTGCAGAATCCAATCTTCATTTTTTGTGATGAACCATTGTTTGGCAGATGGCAGTAAAGCCTCTTTGTAGATTTTTATTATTTTCTCGGCATTTAGGTTGTCAGTAAAAAGGTGCAAAGTGCCGAATCCCTGCTTTGAGAAGCAGCCCCAAAGATGCACCTTTATTCCATGTTTTACGGTCCGCTGAACAAGCCTAATAGTGGAAGTTGACCAGGCTCGCGTGAGGACAGAACGTGCCCATATAGAACATTCATCAGTAAATATGACATTTTCAAAATCTCTATCAATATTCTCATGCGCCCAAGCGAGTCGCTTTGTCACATGTTTTTCAGTCAACAGAGGCTTCTTCATTGTGTTGCGCCATTTCAGATGATGAGTACGAAGATGGGTTCGGATAGTTTCGTAGGATATATCTATACCTTTTGCCATTAATTTTGCATGTCCTAGCCACAGTGTTAAAGCAGGATTCCGCGAAAACAGATTCACTATTCTTTTTTCATCTTTTTTGTTCACTTTTCCTATCGAGCCACGTTCTGGTAAATCATCGACATTTTTAGCCACTTTATATCGCTGTATCTACTTCTGTACAATTGTCTTCGACTTACTTATATATTTAGCAGCCGCTGATTGCGACATTTTGGGACCTTTCGGGTGGATGCAAAGGAACACAGCCTCGTAGCGCGACGCGTACTTAGCACTCATGGCGTTTAACGTGATCCTCTTTTGAAAAATCAATGACAACTGAATCTTTGTTGACAATGCATCAAGGGCAAAGCTTTCTTCTATCGGCTTGCAAAAGAATTAGTGCAAAATCTTTTATGACTTGTCGGTGAAGTCGACCACGCTCTTACTTGACAGACTGTAAACACGCGGCCAATGCGCTTGGCGATTTATTAGAACAAAGAATAGACCCGTCATATATTATTAGCTTCGTATTCGGTAAACACGAAACATTACCGAATAATAAAATACATAATTTGGAGTTGAACGAAGACGTCACGGAAGATAAAACGATCTTCTTTTCTTTCAAGCAACCGCCGGAAGAAATAAAACAAAGCGAGACCGCGTATACGAAATTTTCTAACATACCGCAGACACCTCAAAATTCAAATTTTAATTCACATAGTACACCGGCTTTTCAATTCCCACCTAGACAAAACAATAATAATAACGAAAATACACAACGCGCACGAACACAGAATTATACAATGAATTCTTCACTAAATCAGGTAAGACCGCTATCAATTAAGGACGCGCTTGAACTCATACTGAGATACGATGGTTCTAATATACCTGTAAATGTATTTCTCGATGGGTGCCGAGAAGCATGCAATTTATTACTTTTAGCTTACGAAGCAGATGTCGCTAAGCTTTTAAAAATGCGTCTTTGAGGAGAAGCCTTAAAAATTTATAAAAGTGAAAAGTTCATGACAATCGATGCGGTTATAAAGTTTTTTCATAAAAGGTTCGGCTCAAATAAATCTTATCACGCGTTACTTGTCGAATTAGCAAATTTTAAACAAAAAATAGAAGAAAAAATAATTTCATACGCAAATAGAACGCAATCCTTACAAGAAGAAATCCTCGATGCAGTAAGACGTGAAGAAAGAAACACGTTAGGTTTTGAAGAACAACTAGAACGAATTATTGTGAAATATTTTTCCAAAGGATTATGCGTGGAAATTAGAATGCACATGACCATGGCTCGCAACCTAGAAGTAGCGACCAAAAAGGCGATCGAAATAGAAAAAGAATATGACTGCAGAGGGACTAACGAAATTTCCGAAATAAAAAAAATGTTGGAAAAATTAACTACTAAAGAAACAACACAAATTAAATATATATCCAGTAATGAAAAATGCCAGTTTGTGATAATTTCAATCACACAACTCAAGACTGTTGGAAATAGCATTAGCATAGGACAATAGTCCCGACGAGAAGGCCCCAGCCACACAAGCAGAGCCTGAGTGGGGCCACAAAACTCGCATCGAGCGCAAAGATGGCCTCGTGACTCACACACGGAAAATAGAGAACAAAGAGAGTATCAATATTCAAGAAGGCAAAATGCAACTTTTTCGGGAAAATATAACAAGAGATACGAGCCCGTAGTATGCAGATATTGCAAAAAAGACGGGCATATTCTAGAACATTGCAGGACGCGCAAATTTAATAATAAAAAACAGGGAAACTGGAAAAACTCCTCTCACCAGGGTGCAGAGAAGGAAGCCGAGTATGCACCGCGTTCATCGACAAGTACGCAGGAGCCTCAATCATCCAAAAATATGTACGATTAAACAAAGACGCTGTTTCTCCGACCATCGCGCTCTTTGACACGACGCGCGAAAGAGCAATAACATTAATTTTAGACTCAGGAGTAGGACCAAATTTATTAAAAATTAAAAATATCAGTAAATATAACGAAATCAACACTGAAGAAATTTTGGCATTAAAAGGTATGACAAGCGAAAGCATTTTTACGCTCAGAAAAATTAACATTTGTCTTTCCAAGTTCAATAATGAATTTCACTTAGTTTCAAATGAGTTTCCAATTCAAGAAGGATTATTGGGAAACGAATTTTTTTCAAAATTAAGTATAAAAATCGACTATAAAAATAATAGCCTAATAGTCGGTCAAAATAAAATTCTATTCATAAAAAAATTCAACGTGACCAACACGCTGCAGGTGCAGGGAAGGAAGAAAAATGAAGCAGCCGAGAGTAATAAAGACAGAGAACAAAAAAGACTTCTTACCGTACAACGAGATAAAAAGGCAACGACCGCTCGACGGCCAGGAGCATGTGCAAAACCCTAGGCCAAGCCGCGCGGTATCTATGAATGAACGTAAGGAGACAACAAAGAGCCGGGAGTTTCTAGAAAAAAGAGCAACGCAACTCATACGAAGCAACAGACGAATGCAAGGGAGATTGTAATACGTAATGAGAAGCATGCTGTAAGTCAAAATATATCGAATGCTAGTTTAATCCAAGGCGTATGTCAAGAATTAAAAGTAGATGTTCTACAAATCCAGGGGCGCGAGTAAAGCCCTAATCCAAGTTGTGAATCGGAATCAAAGGAAGATCCGATTCTCTCTGAATTAAAGAAAACTAACAGTAAACAGGTTTTCGAGGCAACTACGCAGAAATATGAGTTGTCGGAAACAAATCTAAAGAAGATAAACGTAAGAACAGATACGCTTAACGATCAAAAAATTACAAGTCAAATATCTCCCGATGTTCCACGAAAAAATAAAATAAAAAAACAAGTGTTTGGAAACAAAGAACCAAATACACTCTCTGAAAATACTATTGCGTTGTCAAATAAAATTTCCAGCCCAAACAAAAATTTTGAGAAGAAAGAAAAGGAAAAAACGTCAAGTAAGATATTACCGCGAGAGGCATCGCGAGACCAAGAAAAAGAAATTAACACATTATCTGGCTCTATGAATAAGAATAAGAAAGGAAAAGAAGTTTCTTTTAACCAAATAAGACTTAATGATACAGCTCAAGGCTGTACAAGTAAAATTATGCAAGAAGCTGACGACGAAAACGAACTCTTGGAAAATCTAATCACGATACACAATATTTTAAATAAAAGCCTACACGAGAAACATGTGTTACGAGAAAACTCGGAACAGCTAAAAGCTTCATTTGGAATTCCTTTCAAATATTTTAAAACAAATTTAAAATTGAAGAAAATTGAAGAAAGGATGGAAAATTATTGACCTGAATTAAAAAATAGGAGTGAAAACACTCCAGGAGAAATTATAAAGAAAATTCTCAAGAATGTAGTAGATACAAAAAAATTTCTTAAAGGAAAGGGTTGCAAGAAAAATGGCTCTGCAATACTTTCAATCAAAGCATTCACACGCGATAAACACATTGAGACAATAAAAAAACTATTAGGGCTCGAGCACCTAGCTCCAGAAGAACGCAGAGAAATAGATAAATTAATCGCCAAATACAATGATATCTTTTGTATTCCGGGAGAGAGACTCACTGCAACACACATACTTAAGTTAACCATTCCTACAATAGACAAAGTACCTGTTACCTCCAAACAATACTGCCTACCGCCTGTGCACAAGGCAGAAATAGAAAGGCAGGTATCGGAGTTACTTGACAAAGGAATAATAGAACCCTCGACTTCATCTTACTTCAGTCCATGCATTTTAGTCCCCAAAAAGAAGGATTTGCAAGGACAAAAGAGGTATCTAATGGTTATAGACTATAGGAAGTTAAGTGCAAAAACTCTTAAAGACCAATTCTG
This sequence comes from Chalcis sispes, assembly GCA_949987625.1. Classification (NCBI taxonomy): domain Eukaryota; kingdom Metazoa; phylum Arthropoda; class Insecta; order Hymenoptera; family Chalcididae; genus Chalcis; species Chalcis sispes. The sequence goes on from OX465097.1 coordinate 33,041,835, forward strand.
AAAATATTTTTCTGTGTTCGTTTTAGCATCAGGTTATTATAAATTTGAAATCGACGAGCGAGATCGACATACAACAGCATTTACAACATACGAAAGCTTGTATCATTTTAATCTAAGGAGCTTCGGACTTCGTACGATGCCGGCAACCTTTTCTCGGGCATTGTCGATTGCGTTATCGGGTTCAACAAACAAAGAACTCTTCTTTTTCATCGACGATATAATTTCTTATTTAAAAACACTCCCCGAGCATATAAGCAGATTAGAAGGATTATTTAAAAGGCTACGACAGCTGTTTTAAAACTACAGCTAAGAAAATGCGAATTTTTTAAACGAGAAGTTACGTATCTCGGGCATTTAATAAGCGCTGAAGGAGTACGGCCAGATCCACATAAATTAGAAGCAGTGCAAAATCACCCAGTTTCAAAGAACGTGAACAATATTGAACAATTTTTAGGACTCGTGGGTTATTATCAAAGATTTATTTACCAATTTGCAAAAATTGCGAAGCCGCTTACGAGTTTGTTAACGAAAGACACGGAATTTACGTGGTCGGATGAAGCTCGAAATGCGTTCGAAACGCTAAGAAATAAATTATGCAAGGAACCGATATTAATCTTTCCCAATTTTGAAAACACTTTTAATCTAACAACAGACGCGTCGGGATACGCGGTAGGTGGCATTTTGTTACTAGGAAAGATCGGTAGCGATCAGCCCGTCGCTTACGTGTCTAGCGTGCTTATAGATGTGGTAAAACGATGGGATACGTTTAATAAGAAGGGACTGGCACTCATATACTGCATAAAGCACTTATTTGTTTGACTGAAAATTTTTTCTCATAACGGACCACAGACTGCTTGTATGGCTACAAACGTACAAAGATCCCAACTCACGAATAACGCAGTGGCGTCTTATGCTGGCTTAATACGATTTCGAGGTGATTTATAGAGCAGGATGACTTAACATACCCGATGCGCTTTCAAGGAATCCGGTAAAAAGCGTCCGCATAATTTTGCAAACAAAACCGAATGCGCCAGAGATCAAGCAACCGCCGAATGCACTTGAGACGCCGAGCGAAACGCTTACGCAGCCCACCCACTCAATAACTACTCGGGTTTGAGCTGGTCAAAAGGCAAGAAGAAATATTTAGAGACAATAAAAAAGCTAGCTCCGCGAAAACGCGTAACAAACGCAGCAACACAGGAGATTGTACCTATGGTAATTATTGAAAACACTTAAGTGGAGATCATAGAGCGAAGCCCTGATATTTTTCTTCTTTATATTTTGTTTTTCTACCACCCGCTGCGACGCCACAACGCGAGCTCGGACGGTACCATCTGTGCATCTTTTACCTTTTTTTTCTTCCTTCTTGTTTTACATTTTACCTTTTTTATTTCCTTCCTCTTTCCCTATAAAAAGCGCTACCGCTGCAGCGATAACACCAAGGTACGAAAGCACTGATGCGGAAAGAGTATCAGAGTATGCGTGCATAAATCATGACTAAGAATACTTATGTACTCTTAGGTTGCTGCAGATGAAATGGCCGATTTAGCAATGACATAAAGTTGGCTGCAATTTTAGTGTATTATGTTGGCACAAGGCGGCGCAAATGATATGACATATTCAAGTATAAATACTGCTACCTTGGTTTATGGAGTCATTTCTGTTTTGCACTTCATAGTGATCATAAAAACAAAAAGAGAAAGTGAACATGGAAGTGAATCAAAAACGGCTACTTTTACTATACGAATTTAAATTAGAGCACAACGCAACGGAAGCAACGAGGAATATCAACAGCGCATTTGGGCCTGATACAGTTAGCGAACGAACCACTCGGCGGTGGCTCGAAAAATTTCAATCCGGAGATATGGACTTCGGAAATGAGCCACGATAACAACGAGCTGCGTGCATAAGTGGAGTCTGAGCTTCGCCAAATCATAAGGGATCTTGCCGACAAATTAGGCGTTTACCATTCGACAGTTTGCCGCCACTTGCAACAACTTGGAAAAGTGAAAAAGCTTGACAAATGGGTTCCTCATGATCTTACTAAGCAAAACATGACGTGTCGAATGGAGATTTCAAGTTCTCTTCTCTCCCGCAACAAAAGGGAACCGTTCTTGCACCGAATTGTGACCTGAAATGGAAAGAGAATTCTATACGATAATCGTCGCCGATCGGCCCAATGGCTAGATGCCGATGAAGCGCCAAGACACATGCCGAAACCAATCCTTCATCCAAAGAAAATAATGGTAACTGTTTAGTGGTCTGTAGCTGGAGTTATCCACTATTCGTTCCTGCAACCTGGCGAAACCATCAATGCTGAGGAATACTTTGCTCAACTGGATAAAATGCATCAGAAATTGATAGTCCAACGACCTAGGCTTGTCAACAGGGATGGAGTGATACTGCTTCATGATAACACACGACCTCATGTATCGAGAACAACGGTCCAAAAATTAAACGAGTTGTGCTATAAGACTCTTCCTCACCCTCCATATTCACCAGACCTCTCACCAACAAGTTACCATTTCTTTAAACATTTAGATCACTTTTTGACAGAAAAAAGATTTAATAATGAAGCTGCTGTCAAAAATACCTTCAAGGAGTTTCTTCAAACCAGAAACTCGGACTTCTACAAAACTAGAATAAATGTACTTGTATCTCGTTGGAAAAAATGTGTTGCATCTATTGGTACCTATTTTCATTAAATAAATTGTCTTTATAAAAAGTTACAGCTGTTTAAAAATTTATTACTAAATCGCTTATTTCATCTGTAGCAACCTAATACTTTCGGACCATCCCTTTTTGATAAGGAGAGAAGGTGCTCGTCTAGTTTTTGGCTTATATAAAGGGGTTGGAAGATGCACCGAGAGGACCAGTCTTTTCCCGGAAACGTTGACGTGCGCGAAGGCTTTGCCGGTTTGTTACACAGTCAGTAGTCTTTTCCTAAATTATTCTCGTACGCGGAAACTCTGCCATTTTTATTATATACCAACGCGAATTAATAAGTACAAAGAACGAAGTATGAGAGTAAGTCTGACAAACGCAAAAGTCTTTAATAGATGAAACCACCTGCCAGTTCAAAGTATAATAAATAAAACAGACATTTTTACGAAATTCTTGGAGTCAACCATTTAAATTTCCTCCCTGTTCCTGCCAAGCTGTAGCCGAGTCAGCCAACTAGCCAGCCTCTAGCCAGCAACACCAGTGCACTCAAAGCAACATCAGAACAGTTCTCTATCTCCATCTCTCTTCCTCTCACCTAAACTGCATTCCTCATGCGATACGTCTCTCTGGTCCTCATAGAGTGCACGTGAGCAAATCAGGCATACATATATATATATACACTCTGACAAAGAAGTATCCGGAAATTCTCATTTAAATTGCCCGCGTTGGGTATTTTTAAGTATTTAAAGTTTATGTATGTTGGTAGGACTGTCCGTAATTACTATGCCAAACGTGAGTGCGGTCTATCAACTAGTTTGTTTACGACAGCTGTTGAAACCAGTCGACCTCAGTGGTAGTCTGCGAATGTTACAATGGAAAAATGATAACGCACTATCTTATCGAGCCACGATTATTAACGATTTTAAGACCAAACACTCGATAAATACCATCGACCAGCCACCTTATTCGCCAGATCTAGCTTCGTGTGACTTTTTTCTTTTCCCCAGACTGAAATTACCGCTCCGGGGAACCAGATTTGACTCCATAGACGCCATAAAAGAAAATTTGTAGAAGGAGCTGAAAGCCATCCCTGAAAGCGCCTATAAAAAATGTTTTCATGATTGGAAAAAACGTTGGCACATGTGTATCGCTTCGAATGGAGCATATTTTGAAGGAGATTCAATAAATATTGAAGAAGTTTAATATTTTTGCGTTTTATTTCAAATTTCCGGATACTTTTTTGTCAGAGTGTATATATATATATATATATATATATATATATCGCTCTCGCTCGCTGACTCCAGTTCTCTGTCTCTCTCTTTCTACCTGCGCTAATATATATATTTATTGCCTCCCGTCCTCGGCAGCTACGGTTGACTGAAATAGGGAATTTAAACTTTTTGTTTTATTTTAGTTTTAAAACTTAGTAAAATAAGTTTTTTTGTCGTTGCGTCATCCCCTAGGATGTAACACTACACATTTAATGCGACTAACAACAAAATTTTATTTACGGTAATAGTATACGCACTCCACAGTAGTGCAAAGAAAAAATCATCTTACGCAACTTCGATGCAACTTTTGCAAAAAGATCATAATTTATAAATGTTGTGTATTACAAGTCACCTTCCGAGAAGAGTAAGATCTAGTGACATTAGAAACCCCACCACTTTGGCAAGGTAGCATAACAGCATCTCGGTCGATTGTACGTTTAAAATTTTATAATGTTATATTGTAAAAGATAATTAAAAAATAATAAACAAGTTAAGAAGTAGTAAACAAGGACACAAAATACATACTAAAATACGATTTTTTAATTATTTAATTTATATATTGATTAAATAATTTATTAAAATTTAAAATAAAATAACTCAAGACTAAATTTTATCAAATATTTACTATTTTATATATTTTGAAACTCTATTATTTTATATTTTAAAAATTGCAGCATTTTATTCAATTAAAGCAACTTGTTTTTATATAATTTAACACAACTAATAAAATTTTTATCATTCAAAACGTTTTAAAATCGTTTTACAAAATATTCTTATAAATATAAGCTTCGTATAAATGCAATAAAAGAAAATCGATTTTTTGAAAAATGAAAGCCTAATTATCACCTAACATGAATTAAAGTTCACATTCATTGTGTACCAAAAAATAAAGCATTCATAGCAATTACATTTTATCATTATATTATTTATAATTACAAAATCGATTAAAGTTAATAAATTTAGAATTCCGAATTTACGTGCAGTTGTTTGGACTTATTTATTATAGATCAATAATAATTTATTAAATTTTAATCTGCTTTAATCGATTCTAATCCATTATTTTTAGCAAAGTTAGGCTATTGGGATTTGAGATGTCAAAACTCGTTAGCAAGTACATAAATTTGTATCTTGCATCATGTAGCAATTATAAACAAAGATCATATAATGGCTTGAGTCGATATCGGCTTTCTGACTGGCTAACATTAACCCATTAAAGGCCAAGAAGACTACAAGGACTTGTTCGAAAATTTCTTTATTAAATGAATATTAGTCTAACGAGGAAAAAAGTAAAGAAAAAAAACATTATTTGAATCCTTGTGTTGTGTATTTAATCACTGCACATTTAACTACTCAAGAATGATATTACATTTCAACTAGTGTCAATATTTTTTTTTTAAACTTTAATAAATATGTAGATGTTTCCAAATTGGTACGGCGGGTAAGAATGAGTTGAGAAAAAATTTTGGAACATCAAATTTTAAAATAAGAATTATAGAGGTTTCTAGATGTGCTAAATAGAGTGGCAGTAATAAATTTCAAAAATTAATACTTGTATCATCTTTTTTTAACAAAAAATGATATTGTGATTTTTTAACTGCTTTATATCCGTTCCTTACCGTGCTAAAAGTATTCGATTAAAAGTTATTAAAATCAATTAAAATGTACACAGTATGTCGGAAAAGTTCCCGAACTTTTGCAATAAAAAAACAAAAATTACATCTAAAGAAATTTATTCTAGTTTTCTTTCAACATAGTCCCCTTCCCTAGATATACACTCATTTGAGCGCTCCATGAGTGATTCGAAGGCTCTCTGGTACTCCTCTGAAGTTATCGCTGTGAGACGCTCGGTGCAAGCTGCTTGAATGCTCGGTACATCTTCAAAAAATCGTCCTTTCAAGGCCATTTTTAGCTTGGGAAATAGGAAAAAGTCGGCTGGAGCCAGATCTAGCAAGTATGGGGTGTGATTGATGCGTGGGATCTCATTTTTGGCAAGATAACGCTTCACAATGTTCGAAGAATAAGCAGGCGCATCGTCATCCAGCAAACTCCACGATCTCGGTTCCTTGTACTCGGGCTTGATGCGATTAATCCGGCGCTTCAGACGCTATCGTTGCTCATATTCAGTTCGTCTGCCAACATTCTAAGAGACATGTGGCAATCCTGCTTCAGTAGCGCGCGCACGCGAGCCTCGTTTTGGTCGGTAACAGCTGTTGACGGCCGGCCGTTTCTCTCGTCATCTTCTAACGACTCTCTACCCTTCTTGAACCGACTGAACCACGTGTAAACAGTTGTACGCGATACTACACCTTCACCGTAAGCCGAATCGATCATTTTTTTCGTTTCCGCGAAAGTTTTTTTAAGTTTATAGCAGAATTTACTTGCGCCACGATGTTCAAATTTCTCATCCATCGTAGAACTTGCACCGGGGTACTAAACACACGTTCACTCAAGCACGTCTATCTCGGCAACTAATGAACGGATACTGGTGAAAAAATTCTCAGACACTCCAGAGATATGTAGCAACATAGTACCGGTGTCGTCCAAGAGGTGGCGCCACTCGTACAAGCGCTACAAAATAAGTTCGGGAACTTTTCCGACATACTGTGTAATAAGGGGACATTCGCCTTTAAAATTTTTAAAAAATCGATTTTGAGATTCTTACATATTTCGATTCTATATACGTTCAAAAATGCCTCCTAAAATTTTATCGAGAAATTCCTAATAGAAAAAAAGTTACAGTTATATTTGTAACAGCGTATGCCCATGAGTAATTATGGTAAAAAAACTTTAAACGCATTTTTCTCGAAACTACCTTTTTCAAACTGGTAGGACATTTTTCTCCGAATTTACTCGACCGATTTTAAAAAACCAAAAAGCATGTAAATACTTATTGAAAATAGTAAACAATAAGCCTCTTAAACTTTAAGAAAACACCCCTTCTTGTTTTTTACGGGGGTGACACCCCCAAAAAATGCCGTTTTTTCGCATTTTTCAGAAATATACATACAAAAACTTTAAAATATGAAAAAGTATGAGTTTCAGAGGCTAATTGTATAGTTTTGAGTCTTAAAAATAGAATCCATTTTGAATTTTTCAAAAATCTGTTACAGGAGGTCCACAATATGTCCTACCGTTTGAAAAGTAACTTTTGGATGACGCCCTCTACAGCAGCCAAGGAAAACTAAAAATAAATATTTTTATATTCTTTAGAGACTGTTTAACAATGTCCAAAAGAAATTTTGTCAATAAATATAATAGTTTTTTCAACATAAAATTTTTAAAACGTGTTTTTTTTTTCAATTTCAAAGGCGAATGTCCCCTTAAAATCGATTAAATTCAAATCGGTTTCCCTAAATTTTAATCGGTTTTAATAACTTTTAGTCAAATATTTTTAGCCGGGTACTCACTAATTGTACGTTTCTATCAACTTACTAACTCACTATTTGTACATTTTCGTATGGAGTTCCATGAATATATAAATATAAATTTCAGTATGTTTGGGCATGTATACATATAATTCTTTTGGTAAAAATTAATTATCTTCCCAGCCGATATAGGGTGACGACCCTAGTCCCCGAACATACTCCTGTGAATGAACAAACTCGCATTAAGTAAAAGATTAAAATTTGTGTACTTTCTAAACACAAAATATTAACTTCTTCAAAATCGTTATCATTTTTTCTTTATTTTTTATATAACATATTAAATAATTGTATAAAAGAGTTTATCAAAAAAAAATAGAGAAATAAGTGCACATGCATTCCCAGTTGCAAAAATCCACGTGAAAATCCGTATGGAAATCCACGTGGATTCTTTCATGGGATTCTACACTGAAATTAGTCCAATAACACACTGTATGTGGATTTACACGTAGATTTCCGCGTAGATTACCACGTGGGTTTCAACGTGAAATCAGTGTAGAAATCTACGTGGCAATCAGTATCGATATCTATGTGGAAATCAGTGTAGAAATGTACGTAGAAATAAGTGTAGATATAGTAGACTACATATGTAGTAAAATCTCAAGAGCAAAATTATGTATTTAAATACATTGAATTTTTAATAATTTCTTAATTTAAAAAAATACTTTACACTATAGAAGAAATTTTAAATGTAAAATTAATACAAGTGTAGTATATGGATTGTCATGCAACTTATGATTCAAATTTAAATATTAGTTCTACAAGCGTTGCATAGCGTAATGGTTAGGGCGTCTCCTTTATAATGCGAAGAACCCGGGTTCGATCCCACCGTAGGTCAAACATTTTTCTGCGTTTTTTTCCGTAAAATAATGTGTAAAATAACATGTGCAACATTGCGAATAAATGATTAAATATAATGCGTATATTAAAAATATGTATAATCATAATAAAAAATAAAATTCTAAAATATATAACATACTTAATTAAAGTTTTTATAAAGGTTTTAAAAAAGTATTAGGTGGCTGCATACGAAATGGCCGATTTAGTAATAAATTTTTAAACAGCTGTAATTTTTTATAAAGACAATTTATAAAATACATTTATTTAATCAAAATAGGTACCAATAAATGCAACACACTTTTCCTAACGAGATACAAGTACATTTATTCCAGTTTTGTAGAAGTCCGAGTTTCTGGTTAGAAAAAACTCCTCAAAGGCATTTTTGACAGCATCTTCATTAGTAAATCTTTTTCCTGTCAAAAAGTAATCTAAATGTTTAAAGAAATGGTAACCTGTTGGTGAGAGGTCTGGTGAATATGGAGGGTGAGAAAGAGTCTCATAGCACAACTCGTTTAATTTTTGGACCGTTGTTCTCAATACATAAGGTCGTGCGTTATCATGAAGCAGTATTACTTCATCCCTGTTGACAAGCCTAGGTCGTTGGACTATCAATTTCTGATGCATTTCATCCAGTTGAGCACAGTATTTCTCAGCATTGATGGTGTTGCCAGGTTGTAGGAACGAATAGTGGATAACTCTAGCTACAGACCACCAAACAGTTACCATTATTTTCTTTGGATGAAGGCTTGGTTTCGGCATGTGTCTTGGCGCTTCATCGGTATCTAGCCATTGGACTGATCGGCGACGATTATCGTATAAAATCCTCTTTCCATCGCAGGTCATGATTCGGTGCAAGAACAGTTCCTTTTTGTTGCGGGAGAGAAGAGAACTTGAAATCTCCATTCGACACGTCATGTTTTGCTCGGTAAGATTATGCGGAACCCATTCGTCAAGCTTTTACACTTTTCCAAGTTGTTGCAAGTGGCGGCAAACTGTCGAATTGTAAACGCCTAATTTCTCGGCAAGGTCCCTTATGATTTGGCGGGGCTCAGACTCCACTAATGCACGCAGCTCGTCGTTATCGTGGCTCATTTCCAAAGTCCATATCTCCGGATCGAAATTTTTCGAGCTACCGCTGAGTGGTTCGTTCGCTAACTATATCAGGCCCAAATGCGCTGTTGATATTCCTCGTTGCTTTCGTTGCGTTGTGCTCTAATTTAAATTCGTATAGTAAAAGTAGCCGTTTTTAATTCACTTCCATGTTCACTTTCTCTTTTTGTTTTTATGATCACTATGAAGTGCAAAACTAAAATGACTCCATAAACCAAGGTAACAGTATTTATACTTCAATATGTTATATCATTTGCGCCGCCTCGTGCCAACATAATACACTAAAATTGCAGCCATCTTTATGTCATTGCTAAATCGGCCATTTCATCTGCAGCAACCTAATATTTTAAAAGTTTTCATCAACTACTTTCAAAAATGTTTTTTTTAATATTTCTATAACTTTGATAGAAATGTTTTTAAAACTTTTATCGAAAGGTTTATAAAAGGAGCTAGAAAACGTTGCTTAAGGGTTTGAAAACGGGCATTAACTCATTTTAAAAAAAGTTTTTGAAAGCTTTTAAAAAGGTTTTTATCCTTTCATGAAACGTTTTAAAAACATTTTAAAAACCTTTCGATCTATGTGGGTTTCTACACTTATTTCTACGTACATTTCTATACTGATTTCCACATAGATATCGACACTGATTTCCACGTAGATTTCTACACTGATTTCACGTTGAAACCCACGTGGTAATCTACGCGGAATTCCACGTAAAAATCTACGCGGAAATCTACGTGGAAATCCACATACAGTGTGTTATTGGACTGATTTCAGTGTAGATTTCCATGTAAAAATCTACGTGGATTTCCATGTGGATTTTCACGTGGATTCTTGCAACTGGGTTTACAATGAAAAACGTCTATTTACTTACAGTCTATCAAGTAAGAGCGTAGTCGACTTCACCGACAGGTAATGAGAGATTTTGCTTTAATTCTTTCGCGAACCGATAGAAAAAAGCTTTGTCCTTGATGGATTGTCAACAAAAATTCAGTTGTTGTTGATCTTTTGAAAAGAATCACGTTAAACGCCATGAGTGCTAAGTACGCGTCGCGCTACGAGGCTGTGTTCCTTTGCATCCACCCGAAAGGTCCCAAAATGTCGCAATCAGCGGCTGCTAAATATATGAGAAAGTCAAAGGCATTTGTACAGAAGTGGATACAGCGATATAAAGTGGCTAAAAATGTCGATGATTTACCAGAACGTGGCTCCATAGGAAAAGTGAACAAAAAAGATGAAAAAAGAATAGTGAATCTGTTTTCGCGGAATCCTGCTTTAACACTGCGGCAAGGACAAGCAAAATTAATGGCCAAAGGTTTAGATATATCCTACGAAACTATCCAAATCCATCTTCGTACTCATCATCTGAAATGGCGCAACACAATGATGAAGCCTCTGTTGACTGAAAAACATGTGACAAAGCGACTCGCTTGGGCGCATGAGAATATTGATAGAGATTTTGAAAATGTCATTTTTACTGATGAATGTTCTATATAGGCACGTTCTGTCCTCACGCGAGCCTGGTCAACTTCCACTAATAGGCTTGTTCAGCGGACCGTAAAACATGGAATAAAGGTGCATCTTTGGGGCTGCTTCTCAAAGCAGGGATTCGGCACTTTGCACCTCTTTACTGACAACCTAAATGCCGAGAAAATGATAAAAATCTACAAAAAGGCTTTACTGTCATCTGCCAAACGATGGTTCATCACAAAAAATGAAGATTGGATTCTGCAGGAGGACAACGATCCTAAACACCGCAGCAAGCTCTGTACTCAGTGGAAGACTCAATCTGGCATCGTTACATTGGATTGGCCGTCGCAGTCGCCCGATGCCAACCCTATTGAAAATGTGTGGGCATATATTAAACGGAAGCTTCGTGAAAGACGCACATACACTTTGAAGCGGTTGTTTTACGAAATTCGTCGGATCTGGAGATCCTTGCCACTAGAATACGCCGTCAAATTAGTAGAAAGCATGCCTCGGAGATGCCAGGCAATTATCGACGCCGGTGTTGACTGGACACATTATTGACCAAATTGCATCATTGTTTGTAATGTGTGCAATGTATATATAAATAGGAAAGTTTCATCAAATAAATTTTTTTATAAATTAACACGACCACGCTCTTACTTGACAGACTGTATGAGCTAACATAGTAGAGTCACTAACTTTGAAGGTATATTTATGCAATAAATTTTATCTCAAACGGTAGTAAACTTTTTGCAGTATTAAATTTTGATACGAAATTTAATTTACCAATCAGTATCTTTACATAAATAAAGTCTTTCTATTTTAAATATTGATTAAAATATGAACACTATTACGCAGACCATGGAGTTAGTAAATGAACACCGTTACATTTACGAGTGCTGTGTATAATTTTTTGTAGTTAGTAAATGAACGTGCAATCAGTGCTGCTGTGATGTTCGGCTATGTGATATAAATTGTGAGGTTAGTTTTATTGTTTATTTTTTATAATAATACAAAATTTTATAATAAGTGCTTTATTTTATTATAAATAATTGAGTTAGATAATAAATTAAAGATAAATTAATAATAATTATATTTGTTAGAGAAAAAAAATTATTTTATTGAAATATTCTGTATAACTTTCAGTTTTTATTTAATGAACGTTTGTTAGAAATACATGTATCTTTCATTGATAAGTTATTTATTTTTAAAACTCAAAAACTTGTAACTTATTAAGGTTAGGATGTGCTTCATGTAAGTATGTTCATTCACTAACTCCACTCATATGTGCAGTGTTCATTCATTAGAGATTCGATAAAAAAATTTTATTTTCTCCTTTTTATAATTAATTTTTATACTTTATGTAAAAATGACCATTTTTTATTTAATTTTAAAAAGCCTTATTATCGTATAGAGCGAGTCTTTTTATTTTAAGTAATTTTTCTATTATTTAAATCAACGAATAAAGTATAAAATTTCCTTATCTGTTCATTCACTGGTGTCGTCACCCTATCAGCTTTCCAACAGTCTAAAGGTTAATAGTAGTTGAACCTACTATATATTAAATATGTTTACGACGAAATTACGAACGCAAGATAACTTAAAATAAATAAAATAAATGTAACATACCAGAAAAGAAATAAGATTGTTGAAATATTTTACAATGAATTAAATTATAATTGAGATCATAAGGTAAAACATACCGTTTGCATGATGCAAATTGCATCAAATTATCAGTTTATTTTAAAAATTGTCTCAGTAAAATTTATTTTTAAATTTCAGAAGTAAAATTAAAAATTTCTCAATTTCAAGAAATAAAACAGTAATTATTTAATAATTTGTATAAAATTAAAAAATAATGTCTTAATTTTTAAAGTCATATGTTTATGAAAAGCGTATGATTTTTTCTGCTACTCTTTCTTCTACGTACAGAAATATACTAAAGTGTATGGTAATATACTAATACGCATAGTGAATTCAAGCAGATAATTAAATTTTATATGCAGCTTTAATTGTATAATATTACGTTGTACACAATTTTGGTAGTATGATTCAAGTACTCGTAAATATGAAAAACTTGAATATAATAATAATTATTTATGTATCTATATTCACACTTATGTACATTTTATTTTTATCAAAAAATAGCTTAAAATATATTATATAAACAGCTGAAAGATAGGTGTATTTCATCTATATTTGTATAAATTTTTGATTAGAAATATATGTTAATTTTCACCTCTATAGAACTGTTTTTTTTATAAAATTTATTGGTATAATATGCAACGTATTTGCAAATGAACTTTTATCTGTAGCTACAAATATTTATATGTATAATGTATATTCATGAATATTTTTTATGTAAATAACCATACAGTGAAATTTTAGATTGCTTATTATATATAAGTAGTTATGGTAGTCTTTAAGTATACATAATTATTATGAACTTAATTTAAAAGAGTGTAAGAATTGTTCTCTTTGCATTTTCAAAGATTTCTTATTATCAAGTATTCTTATTTAACGTCTATTATTATCTTTTGAAAAAAAATATTTGCTTTGATAAGTACTTTTTTATAATAATCAAATTAAATAAAAAGAAAATGATTTTAAAAAATACAACATCACCAAGTTCCCAAGTACTTAATTCCAAAACTATTATGAAAGTTTTCAATTTAAAAAATATATAGTGAGACGCATTGAATACAGAAAATAAATTTTTCAAAATGCTAATCATTGTAAAAATATTTACTGCTTTTTCCTGTTTTTTTTTTTAAATTATTTTTTAATATTAACTGTTGCTTATTGTTTTTTTTTGCGTGAAAGTCTGATTCTCTAACTGAATTTTGAAAATTGCAACAATAATAAGCAGTATCGAACGGAAAAGTACTAAAAAATTGAATTAAGCAAATTCAAACAAAATTAAAAAAAATAAATTTGGATCGCAAGGATCAAGCGCTAATACAAATAATTACATATTTATTAAAAAAAATAATTATAATACACTATACATATATGCATTTTAATTCAAAGAACAGATAGTTTGAGTATGGAATTACGAGAAAAATTTTAGAAATATATCAGTAAATCCCACTTATAGTAAATCTACCTTTTAGGTAGAATAAAAACAAAATTATTAAAAAACACGACAGTAAAATTCTACCCGGAGAAATACAACAAAGCAAACTAATAATGTGTTAAAGTAATGACGCATACTTCAAAATGATGTAATTCTAATATCACTTACGAAATAAATTTATTAAAACTAACTTTTTTTAAATTAAATATTTTCAAAAATTTGTGTTCATCAATATTTTACTAAGAAATTATGATGTTATGATTTCTAGAAATAAAATGCTGAATTTAAATTTAACACAAGTTTATTCATTAAATTAGATTGAATTAAATATAGAATTAAATATTATAAATGATTGGATTAAAATAATATTTTGTGAATGCAAAATATACACTAATTACATACGAATATAAATGTGCATAAATATAATTATTACGAGGGCAGTCCCAAAAGTACCCGACCCGACAAAGAAGACAGTAAAAAAATTGCGAAAATGTTTTTTATTTTTTAACATATTCTCCTTTCAGTTCGATACACTTTTCCCAATGATGTTCAATAGCTTCGATACCCACTTTATAGCAGGAACCGTCAAGCTTCTCAAAATACCTATTAACCGTAGACTCTACCTCTTCATTGTTGGCAAATCTTCTGCCACCGAGCCATTTTTTCAAATTCGGAAAGAGAAAATAATCCGAGGGAGCCAGATCTGGCGAATAGGGTGCGTGAGGAAGCAATTCGAACTTCAACTCATTGATTTTAGCTATCGCAATGACGCACGTGTGGACTGCTGCGTTGTCGTGATGAAACAACACTTTTTTTTTCGTCAGATGGGGCCGTTTTTTCTTGATTCCATCACTCAAACGCTGCAATAAGGCTGCATAATATGCGCCGTTGATTGTTTTTCCTTTTTTGAGATAATCAATAAATATTATTCCACGCGCATCCCAGAAAACGGATGCCATGACCTTGCCAGCTAACTAAACTGTCTTTGCTTTCTTTGAAGCCGGTTCTCCCTTTTTAGTCCAGTGCTTTGACTGCTCCTTGGTCTCAGGTGTAAGATGATGGACCCATGTTTCGTCCATGGTTATGAATCGACGCAAAAACTCGGCTTCATTGCTGCGAAACATTGTCGAACACTCGATGGAAACATCCTCACGTTGCTGTTTGTGCTCCATTGTGAGCAAACACGGCACCCATCTTGCGCACAGCTTTCTCATGTCCAAATTTTCGGTCAAAATGCGATGCACAGCACTTTTAGAAATGCCTGCCATGTCTGCTATCTCGCACACTTTTAGTCGACGGTCATCCAATACCATTTTGTGGATTTTCTTCACATTTTCTGACGTAGTGACCTCACTTGGTCGACCTCTGCGGTGTTCATCTTGGCAGCTCGTACGACCTTGCTTAAACTCAGCTACCCAATATTTGACCGTTGTAAACGAAGGAACAGACTTCCCCAGAGTAGAATCCAACTCGGCTTTGATATCGGTTGGACTGAGACCTTTCAAATGAAAGTATTGTATCACATAACGATGCCCGATTTTTTCCATATTTACAAATTCACTGTAAGCGTTCACTTTGAATGTCTGTAAAAAAAATAATAATATACGTACCGTTATGAAATTTTCACATTAAGTTGTTGAAAGGTGGTATTGTCAATCGCGGTAATTGTTTTTTTAAAATTACCTGTATTCATAAGTCAGGTCGGGTACTTTTGGGACTACCCTCGTATGATTTATTGCACAAAGTACAATGGAAATAAAGTAGCAGTATAATGTTGTAAAATGAAGTTTATTATTTTTGAGCAAAAATTAAATATAATAATAAAAATGTTGTTTTTAAAAACATACATTTTAAATAGTGAAAAGAAATAAAATAAAAGTTGCTAATCAAGTAAAAATAAAAATATATTCTTATTAGGACTAAAAACAAAAAACTTTATATTTAATTATAGATTACTAAGAACTACGAGTGTGCTCTAATAAAATGTCTAATTTACAAAGTAGTCGCATATACGAGGGCGGTTCAATAAGTACCCGTGTTTGACGGCAGAGGACGTTCCTGAGGGAAGTTGGTATTATCATCCTGTGTTGCTATCTATCAAACGACGGTGAAACAAATTTCAGACGGATTGATAGGTTAGTTTGGATTTGGCAGCCATTAGAGTAAGACGTGTTTCGTGATTTTTGCTAAGATAGAAAAAGAGCAGCACCATTCGGTAATTTGCTTTTTGTTCTTATATGGAAAAAAAATTTGAGGAGATAAAAGCAAAGTTGGATGCTGTTTATGGGGACATTTTGCCATCTATGACCACAGTTAGATATTGGTTCAACGAATTTAAATGTGGGCGAACATCCGTCTTTGATGAGGAGTGACCAGGATACCTGGCAGACGTGGTCACCGAGGAAATCATTCAAAAAGTCTACGACATGATTCTCGCTGACCGACGTACGAAAGTGCGCGAAGTAGCAGAGGCCGTAGGTGTGTCGACTGGAACAGCAATTAGTATTTTACATGATAAGTTGGCGATAAAAAAATTGTCGGCCCGATGGGTGCCGCGATTGCTAACGGTGGACAACAAACGGATGCGGCTGTTAACTTTAAAGCAGTGTTTGGAGCAATTTAAGCGAGATCCAAAGGAGTTTTTGCGTCGAGCTGTCACCGTTGATGAAACCTGGATTCATCATTACACACCAGAAAGTAATCAACAATCAAAACAATGGATTTCTCCTGGTGAATCTGCTCCAAAGAAGGCAAAGACGGTCCCATCAGCCAGAAAGGTCGTGTCTCCATTTCTAACACTGGTACTTATTGAACCGCCCTCGTACATACTTACTTCGCGAACACTGCATTTACGTCCCACCCCACCTACGAACCCAGCAGGCATTAACCTAAATCGTTTGGAGTCAAAGGGCCCCATTGTCAATAAATTAATAGGAGGAACTTTGATGCATACTAATAGGGCGATGTCTGACATGGTGCGGTAGATATAGGCTACTTTGAGCGCGCAGTAGCTTATGCAGCCTGGTATGGCATCTGCCCATATTGTCACTCGGTAAAGTATTAAGGAGCTAACTACCGAAGACAAAAGATCTTCTTGGTTGTTTCGGTCAACCCATATTGGGTATGATACGCACTAATATTCGGACCATTTTTGTCGCCTTCAAGTCTGAACATATTGGGGCTTTGTTTCCCCTGGATTTTATGCTTTGCATAACCGTTTTATATGGTTTGCCTCAGGAATTACGGTCGACTTCCTCACAAAGCATTTGCCAACAACTGCTCTTGATTACTTTATAGACAGTCCTGAGCGCTTCCCTCTTCTTTTTATAGGCCGCCCTCAGTTATTCAAATAACAAATTATGTGCTCGCTTTTTTCGGGCTTTTCAATATACCTGTCTGGTCCGGGAGTGTTCTCGGCGTATAGCTGTAATATCCTCGTACAGCCAATGGACTGGTGTTTGTCTGCGGAGATTTTATCTCTTACATATAAAGGCATAGCAGGCTGCTATTATTTCCTACAATAGACTGACTTATTTTCTCAACCACTACCTCTATCTTAATATCTTCTAATAATTTAAAGAATAATTCATGGTTGAAAAATCCTGATATCTATCTCTTCATGCTACTGCTCTTGGTATCTACGAATTTTCTGCGGGTAACTTGTAGTTTGTACATTAAAACGTAATGATCGCTACCTGTGTAACGATCACTCACTCTCCAGTTAAGTGTTTTTCGTATTAGCCTAGCGTCTATGAAGGTTAAGTCGACTATGGACAATTTGCCGCCCATTTCCGTGTTACCTATCTCCAATTCCAGTGTCATGAAGGCATAAGGTAGTTCTCGAGGATTCATCTTCGATTCTGTTTCACTCCGTTGTTAGTGCATTAAAATTTCCACCTATCACTACTGACAATTGTCACGTCATAGCACTAGCATTCAGATAACTCAGGAACTCATTGACACCATCATTGGGTGAAAGATAGCAGCTATACATTCTTATACTAGCCACTTCTACCCTGGTACAGCAAAGTTGTGAGTCAAGCATCTTGCTGAATGTTTGGATATTTCCAAATACCCAGGTGGACTTTTTGCCTAAGGTTTCTTCTACCCAGCTTGGTTTTTTAAGTTTCCTGAATTTATCACTGTTTATGGCTATATCGACCTTTTTTCCCAATCTAGCAGGTAAAGCAGGTCCTTGGCCACTTTACAGTGAAAATGATTTATTTGAAGCACTTTAGCTATAAGGTTTTAATGCTTCAGCCTCCTATAATGTTCCTTTACTAGTGACTACGTAGTCCACTGCCTGGTGCCCTTCCCTGATATAGCGAAAACACTGTTTGAAGTGGTCGATCGTATTGTTACAATCCTTGGAGATATATTCTATTTGGTAATAATATGTAGTTTCCATACCCAGACGCACTCGGCAGCTTATTCATCCAATTCTAATTCTATATTTTTGAAGCAGCTCCTCCCCGATTGCAGCTGGGAGCAGCTTCCTGGTCGTCTAGATACCGCTAAATGATATTGTCTCTGTGATCTTATCTATCGTTGTGGCCTCGTCTATGTCCAGTATTGTCAGAACTTCTTTATGCGTTAAAGACCGAACTGTTGCTACCTTCTTGAACGTAATTGTGATTCAACAGTTCATTTTAATACATTTATTACAAAATTTATTTAAAAATACTATAAATATGATCTTCATTAAATTCATTATCATCTATCATGTAGCACATCGTTCAATAAGTCCCGAGGCTAACAACAAAAACAACATTTTTTTTCAAAAATCATTTTTTTCTTCTTCATGTGTGGTCGTTTTGCTGCGATCTCCTCCTTCAAACGTACCAACAAGTCAATATAATAATCACTGTTGATCAATTTACCTTTTTCTAGGTAGTCAATGAAAATCACGCCATGTATATCCCAAAAAACAGACGCCATGACTTTGCCAGCAGACTGCTGCGTTTTTGGACGCTTTGGGCGGCTTTCGCCAGCCATGCGCCACTCAGATGATTGCCGATTCGACTCCGGAGTGAAATGATGTATCCATGTCTCATCCATGGTCACGTATCGACGCAGGAAATCCTTTTTATTGCGGGTAAATAGCGATAAACAGCTCTCTCAATCGTCGACTCACTGCTGTTTTTGTTCCACTGAAAGCAATCGCGGCACCCACTTGAAAAAAACCTTTTTCATGCTCAGTTTTTCATGAAGGATTGTGAATACGCTTTTAGATGATATCTGTGTCATTTCTGCAATCTCACGGACCTTCACTTTGCAATTTTTCATTACAATTTTTAACACTTCACTCACCGTTTCCTGTGTAACGGCTTCCAATGGCCTAGCCGAACGTTCCGCATCGTTTGTGTCCGTACGACCACGTTTAAACTCAGCATACCAACGACGAATTGTTGGTTTAGATAGAGAGGAGTCTGGGTAATGTTTTTCAAGCTATTGCTGGGCTTCTACGATGTTTATACCCATTAAAGAACAATGTTTTATCAACACGCGAAACTCGCTTTTTTCCATTTTTCAAACAAATTACAAAGTGACTTTACTCTAACCTCGATAACTCTGCTGTTTGTGATCCGATTGACGTAAAATTTTTACACATTTCATGTAAAGGTTCACACTCTATGGAAACGTGGCCAGTTTGGTACTACTAGCACCATCTCTGGGTTAGTCTCGGGACTTATTGAACGATGTGTTATAGCTATCACTTTTTACAATTCTTAGTGAAGGATTATTATTATTTGTATCAACTGCACCATATTCGCTTGTAATAAGCATATTTGTTTGAAAACTGATTAATCTTACATTTTCTATTTCAAAATCTCAAATTGCTCAAACCAAAATCTTGCGTTACTTAAAGCTGTTTCGATTTCCTTATCAGTAGTTGAAAAATTATTTATTTTTCTCAGATGGTTAATAGTAACTTAAAAATATTTAGTTATTAATAAAAAGAAATATATATATACAGTTTGTCAAGTAAGAGCGTGGTCGACTTCACCGACAGGTAATGAAAGATTTCGCTCTAATTTCTTCGCAAACCGATAGAAGAAAGCTTTGTCCTTAATGCATTGTCAACAAAGATTCAGTTGTCGTTGATCTTTTAAAAGAGAATCACTTCAAACGCCATGAGTGCTAAGTACGCGTCGCGCTATGAGGCTGTGTTCCTTTGCATCCACCCGAAAGGTCCCAAAATGTCGCAATCAGCGGCTGCTAAATATATGAGAAAGTCGAAGGCATTAGTACAGAAGTGGATACAGCGATATAAAGTGGCTAAAAATGTCGATGATTTACCAGAACGTGGCTCCATAGGAAAAGTGAACAAAAAAGATGAAAAAAGAATAGTGAATCTGTTTTTGCGGAATCCTGCTTTAACGCTGCGGCAAGGACAAGCAAAATTAATGGCAAAAGGTTTAGATATATCCTACGAAACTATCCGAACCCATCTTCGTACTCATTATCTGAAATGGCGCAACACAATGAAGAAGCCTCTGTTGACTGAAAAACATGTGACGAAGCGACTCGCTTGGGCGCATGAGAATATTGATAAACATTTTGAAAATGTCATTTTTACTGATGAATGTTCTATGTAGGCACGTTCTGTCCTCACGCGAGCCTGGTCAACTTCCACCAATAGGCTTGTTTAGCGGACCGTAAAACATGGAATAAAGGTGCATCTTTGGGGCTGCTTCTCAAAGCAGGGATTCGGCACTTTGCACCTCTTTACTGACAACCTAAATGCCGAGAAAATGATAAAAATCTACAAAAAGGCCTTACTGCCATCTGCCAAACGATGGTTCATCACAAAAAATGAAGATTGGATTCTGCAGGAGGACAACGATCCTAAACACCGCAGCAAGCTCTGTACTCAGTGGAAGACTCAATCTGGCATCGTTACATTGGATTGGCCGTCGCAGTCGCCCGATGCAAACCCTATTGAAAATGTGTGGGCATATATTAAACAGAAGCTTTGTGGAAGACGCACATACACTTTGAAGCAGTTGTCTTACGAAATTCGTCGGATCTTGGGATCCTTGCCACAAGAATACGCCGTCAAATTAGTTGAAAGCATGCCTCGGAGATGGCAGGCAATTATTGACGCCGGTGGTGACTGGACACATTATTGACCAAATTGCATCATTGTTTGTAATGTGTACAATGTATATATGAATATGAAAGTTTCATTAAATAAATTTTTTTATAAATTAACACGACCACGCTCTTACTTGACAGACTGTATATATATATATATATATATATATATATATATATATATATAGATATTTTGAAATTTTAAAGTATTGAAAATAATATTACTTGTGTTCAATAAATTTAAAAAAATCAGTTGATTTCATGATTTTTTGATGACACTAGTCTACAAATTTTGACTTGAAAAAAGTGTTCTTTAGCCAAAGTAACTTTTTTAATTTATTTTCATATGATGAACAAAAATAACGATTATATTTGAAAATTACTTTTTATTTCTTAGAAAAAAAAAATTCGAGATTTTTTTAAAAATAACAAGAATCATGCTGTTCTTCTATTCGTGGCCAGAATTGCAGCGTGCTATTTTTATATTCTATTATATTTCAATTATAGAAGTATAATATTCTATTACATTTTAATTAAATCAGCTTTAAAGTTAATCTATTATAAAGCTACGCGAATATAGACTATACATAACACCACACGCTGGGTTTTCACGTGAGGAACGTTTAGAATAATTTTGATTACTGGCTGAGCGCAATTTTCTCCGCCCTCCGCATCACGAATATCCAACCTGGAGACCGATTTTTTACGTAAAAAAGTTTTAGGAAATTGTCTGTTGTAGTAACGACCGTGGTGCAGACCGTCTCTAATTAGACTTCAATTGATACAGATGTAGAAGTTGTACCGGAGAGTCTGTCATAGGTCGTCGACGAAGAATGTAAGTTTTTACATTCATTCGCGACCGTCGTGAGGTCACCGGCTTGTATAAGCCTGTTTAGCCGCGACAATGCGGACTCTTCGGAAAAACCGGCAACGTTCGAATATCACGCGATTTTCGAACTTGCGGCGACGATCGGCGAGGAATTTGGGAGCCACGAGGGAAGGGGAGAAAAGAGCGAGCGCAACGGGAGTGAGTTACGCGGTGCTCTCCTGCGAGTGAGTTACGCGGTTCTCTCCCGCGGAGTAAGTTGTCTTTCCGCGCTTCACGCGAAAGTAAGGAGTTATCTTTTGTGACAGGGAAGAGAGAGAGCGTCGGAGTGAGTGAAGCCAGGGAAGAGGTGTGTGTGAGAGAGAGCCGCAGGAGCAATGTGCAGTGGTGCCAAAGGAAGCTACTGGGAGCTCAACGGCCAGCGGACAAGCTTTGTCAACCGCAAGGGTAAGTGCACTAATTTATTCGTGCGAAATAGCGTGAGCAAGAGAGCGAGAGAGCGAGTGTGTAAGGTGGCGGGTTTTCGGTGAAGGAGGCGAGGGATTGCCACTTCCCGGCCCTGGGGAAGCAAAAGGCCTCCGTCGGCTGGGAGACAGTCGCGGGCGGCCGGCCTGCATCATCGCGACATAAATAGCGGCAGAGAGAGTGAGAGAGAGAGAGAGAGAGTGAAAGAGACTGAAACATTAGTTCAATTAAATATTATTGTGCAAGGCACTCAAGGCACACGTAGCTAAATCGGCTACGACGTGGTGCCTACGTCACAAAGTTGATTCAGACACAGTTTTAGGCACCATAGAAATAGATAGACAAAGAATATATCTTTTTACGTATAGCAGTCCATAACAAAAATTTAAAAATACAAAAAGGTTTCCTTAAGGGGGGGGTATGGTTTTGAGGGTTCAAAAAAAGTGATTTTTTTTTATTGCATATTATGAAAGTATAGTAACTCAAGAATGTTGTCTGTTAATATGAAGTCAATCGGAGCAAAACTCACAAAGATATAGCTTTGGAAGTAGGCGTGTCTCGAACGACTACCTGAGCTGTAACCGCTCAGCGGAAAGGCAGCTGTTTCTCAATCTCTTTTGTTATTGTCCCTAAGCAGTTTACAGAAAGGTCTTAGACAAGGTCGTTGTAACGGTACCTGGTGTTGGTTCATTTTCGAAGCAGACGCGGAGTGTAACAGTCGTGTTGTATTTTCTTACTCTATTTCGTTGTGATATTTTTGTTGTTCGCAAAATGCCGAGAAAAGTTTCAAGAGAGTGTAGAAAGGAGTCTGCAAAAAAGTTGTATCAAGCTAAAAAAATAGTTCCTCCGCATAAACGAAGAAACGATGACGATATTGAGGCAAGGAGTACGTCAACGAAAAAAATCAGACTAAGCTTTAGCCAAAAAGTTGCTGAAGATACAAATAAACATTTCAGAATCATTGATTTTCTGTTAGTTTTTTCAACAATTTCTACGTTAGTAAAGTGTGCAGTTTGTGATAGTACAGTATCATTTCAGTGTTGTGGCAAAATAGGTCTTGGTTTCAAGATAAAAATAAAATGTGAAAAATGCAAAGAACCTCGTTACGTTCCGTCTAGTGAACGAGTAGATAATCATATGTATGAAGTGAACTACCGATTTGCTTTCGTGATGCGAGTTTTAGGCTTGGGATTAGCTGGTTGTGACAAATTCTGCGGACTGATGGATTTATCCAGTAATTTCGTATCAAAATCGGTATACAACAATTACTTGAAGAAAATGTCCTCCAGTGTGACGAATGCCGCAAAAAGATTTTTTGTTTCTGCGATTAAGGAAGAAAAAGCAGCTATGTGTAGAGAAAAAAATATTGAATCTTCATCAGAATTAACTGTATCAGGCGATGGAACTTGGAAAAAGCGTGGATTTTCTTCTTTGTATGGCGTGGCTTCCTTGATTGGATATTACACCGGAAAAGTCGTCGATGTTCTCGTAAAAAGTTCATACTGTCACATGTGCGTTACTTGGAAGAATAAGCTTGATTCTGCAGAGTTCGAACAATGGCAAGAGAACCATATAAATGAAGATCAATGTTCTGTAAATCACAAAGGAGCATCCGGTAACATGGAAGTCGACGCAATTGTCACAATGTTCAAAAGATCGCAAGAGAATAACGTGAAGATTCGCAACTATATTGGAGATGGTGACTCGAAAACATATAGTGGTGTTATCAATGCTGAACCTTATGGTGAAAATTTTCTGATCAATAAAAAAGAATGTGTTGGACACGTCCAAAAAAGGATGGGAACTCGTTTGCGTGGTTTAGTCAAAAAAACTGTGACTGATAGTGAAACTAAAACTGGAAAAAATATCCAAAAAAAAACTCTCTCAGGTAAAGGGAAACTGACTGCAAAAATGATTGATAAGCTCACCCAGTACTATGGTCGTGCAATTCGTTTTAATTCTAATTCTGTAGAAGAAATGAAAAAAGCCATTTGGGCAACTTACTATCATTATGCCTCAACCGATGCAAAACCACAACACGAAAACTGCCCTAGCGGAGAAGACTCATGGTGTGAATGGCAGAAAGCCGCAGCTTCAAACAAGCTGAATAATTTCAAACACTCATATTCTGCTCTACCAACTGATGTTTTACAAGGAATCAAGCCAATTTATGAAGATTTAAGCAAAGATGCTCTCCTAGAGCGATGTATTGGCGGATTCACACAAAATAATAATGAGAGTTTGAACCAGCTTATTTGGAAGATTGCGCCGAAAGTTGAGAGTGGTTCAGCAACTGTCGTCGAATTTGCATCTTCAGTGGCTGCTTGTGTTTTCAATGAAGGCTGTAACGCTTATTTAACCTACCTAGAAGATATGCGAATCAGTACTGGTCCAAGTTGTCATGGATGGGCGCTTCTAACCGACGATATTCGAATGAACAGAGCAGATGAGCGAGCAGCTGAAACCGCTAAAAATGATAGAATTCGCCGCAGACTTGATCAAAAAGATGCTTTGGACATTCTTGACGAAAGTTCTATACTCTATGGTCCCGGCATTGATGATTCTATGTGAGTAAAATAAAAAATAAATAGCTTACTAAGTTTTATCAGGGTCTTTTCGCTACGAAAAACTTTAAACGCGTTTTTCTCAAATCGATGTTTTTTGAGTCGTTGCACTCTGTAACTCAAAATCTATTCAACCGATCGTTCTCAAATTTTTTACAGTATTTCCTTACATAATTCATGAGGTAACCCTGTTGAGATTTTTTCGTTTTTGATTTTATTTTTTTTATTATTAACAACAATAGTCATGAATTCAGGCCAAAAATCGGTATTTTCACTTTCAAGTCTTGTAAAAAGTTCAAAAATTTAAAAAAAATGGAAAAACTCGACAGGGATACCTAGAAGGACATAAAAATTAAAAGAAAAACTTTGGTTATTTCATTTCAGATGATCCAGTGCTGAGGTATGACGTGCACCACAAAATGTATTTTTTCTGAGGCGCCTGCGAAGAATTGCTGCCATTCGGTCAATTTTCAATATTTTTCAACCAATATTTCACAGAATATAGTTCAATAACTACTCTTTAATGTATAATAATTAGAAATAAATTTACTTTTACCGTACGCCCAAAAAAAAATCTGTAAAAACCTGTTTTTTTCTGCCTTCAAAACCCTACCCCCCCCCCCTTAAGGAGAGCAAATACACTGAGATATACAGTCGCATCGTGATCACGAGTCAAATCGATTGCTTTGAGGCTAACAATGCACCTCGAAATTACATTCTGGCTGCTCTCCGCATGACGGTGCCCTTTGTTATTTGAGAAAATATTTTATTTACCAAATTTATGACGTATGAAAAAATTAGAGATGGTTAGGGGGGTATCTCTTTGCTTGTTTTGCTATCAAGTAGTAACCTTATGTCGCAAATAATGGCAGTAAAACATAGATTCACTGCTCTAAATACAGAAGACCTCGATTCTTCTCTTATCGGTAAAGGATATACTTTGGCGAACACCAAAATTTTTATCAATGAATATTTAAATAAACAAAAATTTGTTGAATTTAGACAAACTGAGGAACTTATAAAAAAACTGTTTGCAAAAGTTTTTATTATAAATATATTTGTCTTTGTTGGAGTAGGTTTCCTGTAAGAAGAAGAAATAGTGATAGTGTTCATGCAGCCGTCTATCTCCGAACTTCATCTTCTGCCTTATCAAATCTAAGTAAATAAGATTGCGACAAAATTGAAAACACTGACATCAAATTTAATATAGTCAAAATACTAATATTTTAATAAACAAAGATTCTGTCAATAAATATAAAGACAATAAGGCTAAATCTAGAAATAAAAATAAAAAATCTCAGAAAATAAGTATTATAAAAAAACCTTAAATAAAGATAAAGATAAAGTTAAAGAGACAGATTGATTATATGTAATTAAGCACTAAAATAAAATAAGCAGATATAGCAAGAAATAAAAACATTAATAGGAGATGGTCACACTGTTATTTAATTAATTTTCTATTGTTTCGTTATTACTTTATTTTATCACTATTGTCGCTCTTCTGAACCAGTATTTTATTTCAATATCTTTATCATTTTGTTAAAACAAGCTTTGGCTAAAAGTAACACTCTATCGATACTTAAATTCTCAGTGGTGATAATTGCCATAAGCTCGCCTGGTTGGGAAGGGTTATTGAGGAAGATATCACCTGTTAGCGTGTACGCTATCGAGACATCGTATGCGGCTGTGTCGGGATAAAGATATGCGTTAGAAATCTCTGTTTCATTGATAAACACTATAACACAATTCGATCTTCCTTAGTCGACATAGTCTCCCTAATTAATTATTTTGTGGAATTTTTCTATAGAAGTAAGGGTTTATTACTCGCCGCTCATCATTAAATTGTAAGGGCCTATGCACTCGACAAATTTAGATATAAGCAAAGTGCGAAGGTTCCCGACGGCATCTCGTAAATAAAGTTAGGGCAATATTAATTTTCAAAATATGAAATTCAATTCAGGTTTTCTTTTAAAGTATCGTCATCTGCCTTAGCCCATTCGGTTGCAACGTAACTTCTGTCCCAATCGAGAAATACTCTTATCCGCGAAATCAATCATAGCTTGACTGACAGCAGTAAAGCAATGCATATCTACGAGGGCGGTTCAATAAGTA
Organism: Chalcis sispes; assembly: GCA_949987625.1. NCBI lineage: Eukaryota > Metazoa > Arthropoda > Insecta > Hymenoptera > Chalcididae > Chalcis > Chalcis sispes. Next base: position 33,068,751 of record OX465097.1, read on the forward strand.
CCTGTGTTAAAAATGAAGATACCACTTTCTCAAAAACTTTTTTTTTATTTTTCAACATAGTCCCCTTTTAGACAGATACATTTCTGCCAACGTTCCTGCCATTTTTATAACCCCCCAAAAAAATAGGATTTGTCGAACTTTCCAAAATACGCCTCTGTCTCGGCGATGACTTCCTTGTTTGAGCTAAATTTTTTTCCCGCGAGCCATTTCTTTATGTTAGGGAACAAGAAAAAGTCGCAGGGAGCCAGATCGGGTGAATACGGGAAGTGCGGCAGCAATTCATAACGCAATTCATGCAGTTTGGTGGCGACAATTCCAGATGAATGTGCTGGTGCGTTATCATGTTGAAACAGCACCTTCTTTTTCGCCAAATGCGGCCGTGTCTCCTTCAATTTTTTGTCGAAGCGGTCCAATAACTCACTGTAGTATTGTCCAGTGATCGTTCTTCCTTTTTTTAAAAAATCCATGAGAATGACGCCGTTCGTATCCCAAAAAATTGTCGCCATGACTTTTCCGGCCGATGGGACCGTCTTCGCCTTCTTTGAAGCAGATTCACCGGGAGGAATCCATTGTTTTGATTGTTGCTTACTTTCTGGTGTGTAATAATGAATCCAGGTTTCATCAATAGTGACAACTCGATGCAAGAACTCCTTCGGATCTCGCTTAAATTGCTCGGAACACTGCTTCGAAGTTAACAGCCGCATCCGCTTGTTGTCCACCGTGAGCAATCGCGGCAGCCATCGGGCCGACAATTTTTTCATTGCCAACTTATCATGTAAAATATTAATTGCCGTTCTGGTCGATACACCTACGGCCTCTGCTACTTCGCCCACGTTCGCTCGTCGATCAGCGAGAACCATGTCGTAGACTTTTTGAATGATTTCCTCGGTAACCACGTCTGCCGGGCGTCCTGGTCGCTCCTCATCAAAAACGGATATTCGCCCACGTTTAAATTCGTTGAACCAATATCTAACTGTAGTCATAGATGGCGAAGTGTCCCCATAAACAGCATCCAACTTTGCTTTTATCTCCTCGCATTTTTTTCAATCCAAAAACAAAAAGCGACTTACCGAACGATACTGCCCTTTTTCCATCTTAGCGAAAATCACGAAACACGTCTTACTCGAATGGCTGCAAAATCCAAACTAACCTATCAATCAGTCTGAAATTTGTTTCACCGTCGTTTAATAGATGGCAGCACACGATGATAATACCAACTTCCCTCAGGAAAGCCCTCTGTCGTCAAACACAAGTACTTATCAAACCGCCCTCGTATATCGAAAAAAAAGGTAAAGGTCTTGAAATTTTCCCAGTCAACGCAACCGCTCCCTGAGTCAAAATATCATTATGCCAACACATTACAGGATGGTTAATAGTAATTGAAATAATTAAAATAAATAATAAATAATAATTAAAATAGTTATAAGTCAGTATTGATAATTAATGAGATGCAGACTTAGCGTGAAGCTATCCCGATTATATTTGGACGCGTCAACATGCTCGCGTCCGTTGAAATATTTAATTTGCGCGTTGCTATGCTAATTCTATTGTAGTCATTCTCATTTTATTATTTAGAATATTTATTGCATTTTTCTCTTTTATTTATTGACTTTAATAATTTATGTAGTCAAATTCGCGATTTTTATTATTTAATAAAAAGAATTCATCAGTTCTTTACTAACTTTAAATAATTAAGTTTTAATTTTTATAAGTATAATTTTTAATAATTATAGTTTATTTTGAGAAATGATGATAAATTTAGTTTATACAGTTTGTCAAGTAAGAGCGTGGTCGTGTTAATTTATAAAAAAATTTATTTGATGAAACTTTCATATTTATATATACATTGTACACATTACAAACAATGATGCAATTTGGTCAATAATGTGTCCAGTCATCACCGGCGTCGATAATTGCCTAGGATCTCCGAGGCATGCTTTCTACTAATTTGACGGCGTATTCTAGTGGCAAGGATCTCCAGATCCGACGAATTTCGTAAGACAACTGCTTCAAAGTGTATGTGCGTCTTTCACGAAGCTTCCGTTTAATATATGCCTACACATTTTCAATAGGGTTTGCATCGGGCGACTGCGACGGCCAATCCAATGTAACGATGCCAGATTAAGTCTTCCACTGAGTACAGAGCTTGCTGCGGTGTTTAGGATCGTTGTCCTCCTGCAGAATCCAATCTTTATTTTTTGTGATGAACCATCGTTTGGCAGATGGCAGTAAAGCCTTTTTGTAGATTTTTATCATTTTCTCGGCATTTAGGTTGTCAGTAAAGAGGTGCAAAGTGCCGAATCCCTGCTTTGAGAAGCAGCCCCAAAGATGCACTCTTATTCCATGTTTCACGGTTCGCTGAACAAGCCTATTGGTGGAAGTTGACCAGGCTTGCGTAAGGATAGAACGTGCCCATATAGAACATTCATCAGTAAAAATGACATTTTCAAAATCTCTATCAATATTCTCATGCGCCCAAGCGAGTCGCTTTGTCACATGTTTTTCAGTCAACAGAGGCTTCTTCATTGTGTTGCGCCATTTCAGATGACGAGTACGAAGATGGGTTCGGATAGTTTCGTAGGATATATCTAAACCTTTTGCCATTAATTTTGCTTGTCCTTGCCGCAGTGTTAAAGCAGGATTCCGCGAAAACAGATTCACTATTCTTTTTTCATCTTTTTTGTTCACTTTTCCTATAGAGCCACGTTCTGGTAAATCATCAACATTTTTAGCCACTTTATATCGCTGTATCCACTTCTGTACAAATGCCTTCGACTTTCTCATATATTTAGCAGCCGCTGATTGCGACATTTTGGGACCTTTCGGGTGGATGCAAAGGAACACAGCCTCGTAGCGCGACGCGTACTTAGCACTCATGGCGTTTAACGTGATTCTCTTTTTAAAGATCAACGACAACTGAATCTTTGTTAATAATGCATCAAGGACAAAGCTTTCATCTATCGGCTTGCGAAGGAATTAGAGCAAAATCTTTTATTACCTGTCGGTGAAGTCGACCACGCTCTTACTTGACAAACTGTGATAGCATAATATAATGTTATTTATATTAAGAGGTGATATAAATTAAAGGTAGTAATTATAATTTTGCAAACAGTAGTTATTATAAAGCAATTAACATGCATAATATAATATTTTCAATGAATTTTAGTAGTTAATAAATTATAACCATAGACTTATATACTAGACTGCGCGCGCTGTGAGAGGTTTTGAAGACAACATTAAAGTGAGAAAACAATAGCAGGTGGCGTTGTGTTTCTCACTAACGTGGATGTTGGTGGGGGAAGCAACTGACTACGTGAAAAGGACATCATAATATAAATAACCATAAAAAATAGACAATGGGAAGATACACTTACCCCTTAACAGCCTCCCCACTATTCCTGCCAAGTGAGAGAGACAAAACGCCTCTCTAGCTATCTCCGTACTAAATGTTGTCTTCAAAACCTCTCACAGCGCGCGCAGTCTAGTATATAAGTCTATGATTATAACATATCAATTAAAACATATTTTTTTTAAACCCACCGTGACGCAATTTGTTAATGAAACCAGCGAATTATAAATAAAATAATTATTAAATCACCTTTTCGGCCGATAGGACAGTCTTTGTCTCCTTTGGAGCACGTTCGCCGAGTGAAGTCCACTGTTTCGACTGTTCCTTGGTCTCTGGTGTGTACAAGTGGACTCATGTTTTATCGACGGTCACGAAACGATGCAGAAACTTCTTCGGATTGCGCTTAAACAGCGTCAAACACTGCTTTAAAGTGATCTCACGGTTACGCTTGTTGTCCGGAGTGAGCAAACGCGGCACCCATCGCGCTGACAGCTTTCCCATGCCCAAAATTGTATGCAGGATATGACCCACGCGGTCTTTTGAGATGCCTATTATCTCAGCTAGCTCGCACACCTTCAATGGGCAGTCTGCCAATACGAGATCGTGGATTTTTGTCACGTTATCCTCCGTGGTAGCCGTTTTCGGGGCACCTGGGCGTGGTTCATCAAAAACCGACGTACAACCACATTGAAACTCGTTAAACCAATTTTTTACGGTCGCCATCGCATGAGCAGAGTCACCGTATACAGCATCTAAGCGCTCTTTAATTTCACTGCGCGATTTCCCTTTCAAAAACAAGAATCGAATCACCAACCGATATTGCTCTTTCTCCATTTTTCTAAAATCCGCGGACACGCCAGCTTCCACACGCAGTCAAAACAAAACTACGAGTTCGATTCGGCTGAAATTTTGACAGTAGCTGTCTACGAGAATGTACTACAGGATAGTGAATTTCTCTTGCGATGGTGGCGCCATCGAGCGGTGAGGCTAAGTACTGATTGGACCCCCCTCGTATACCATGCTTTGAGTTACGTAATAGCTGAAAGAGATCATTAATGAAAATTGTGAACAGTGAGGGTCTCAGGCTACTTCCCTGAGGTGCACTCGAGTAAGTTTGAATAGGTTCCGACAATTCTCCATTCACGTCACGTACGGCCTGTGGACGACTAGACAGGTAACTCGCAAACGATTTAACTGCGCCATTTAAACCATTTAAAGCCCGGAGCTTCTTAAGTAATAGCTTATGAGAGAGCGTGTCGAAAGCCTTTGAGAAATCTAAGAGACGCAATGAAGTAACTAGATAGCGATCAATATCAAGTCTTACTTCCTCTGTGAAATAAATCAACGCACTTTGTGTAAAATGATAAAACCTTATTAAAACAAGCCCAATAGGCTATTTTCATTTATAAAGCTTGACAGTTATTCATGTACTATATTGCACGTTCAAATAATTTCGAAAACTCAGAGAATAAAACTGTGGGACGTGTATTAGACGGCGACTTAGGCGAGTGAGTTTTAGAAAGAGGTAAAATAGCAGCAAGTTTCCAGCACTCAGGAAACATACCTTACTGAATCGAGCTGTTGAAGATAGTAAGAAGATATGGACGATGCTAGTTATGCTAGTTTTAACATTCTTGTAGATATAAGGTCGCTGCCAGTGCAGTTCTTCACTGCCTTCCTTAATGCACGGTCAAGGTCCCGCTCAGATATAAAACAAAAATCAAATCTGCTTAATTGATCATAAGAGGGCAAATGATTAAAGATATCATCAATGCCTGTTCGTTACAGGAGTTGAGATGAGCGTGAAACATTTGAAAAATGCACGTTTAAGGGGAGGTTCTCATCTAGCGACCCAAAAATTACGTGATTGTCGTGATTTTTTTTCTCATGGAAGAAAATAAATAAAGTAGTCAAGTTTTTTAGTACTTATTAGGTATGCTATTAACTACTTTTACAAATTTTTTTGCACAAAAATACTGAATAGTTTATTAGTTATATGCATTGAAAAATAGTCATCGAAAAAAAAGACACCTCCACGGGCGGCAAGGTAACTCATCCAATTTTTGTCTGAAATCAAAAAATCAAAGTTTGTTATAAACTAAAAGACATTTGCTGGATCTTGAACTAAAATCACGAAGAAAAGTTGAAAATTAACAAAATGGCGGTCTTGCAAAAAAAAATTTTTTTGCACTTTTTTTTGCTCTAAAAAGTGCAATAACAATAAAAATAATCATTGTAAAATTATGATTTTAGGTCAAGATCCAGCAAATTTAATTACCTTTAAAATAAAAAATTCATCTCGATATCTATAATAGTTTTTGAGATATCTTGCCACCCGTCTCAAAAAACATGGTTTCGAGAAAAACGCGTTTAAAGTTTTAGTACGCGATTTAGTACGTGAAAAGACGACTTCGGTTTTTTGACTATAACTTTAAAAATAAATTAAATTCGGCAAAACGGGGTTTACGAACGTATTCTACGAGACATTTGCCAACTTTTTAAGCAAAAAAAAAAAAAAATCGATTTTTTGGTCGTGCTTGATGAGAACCTCCCCTTAATGTGTTAGGCGTAAAATAAGTAAGTGGTGATGGAGTGTTAGGACCTATCGCACCCATTTTTATCAGACGAGTCAAGGACTTAAGCTCAGTGGATGACTCAGAGTAGAAAAGAAAAATATTTATTCTTTGCAGAATCAATATTGTTGCTGACTAGCGAACGCTGGTTGACAAACACTAATCTATAAGCAGGTCTACTAATCGTTCTGGCTTTGCGTGAGTGATTGAGTCAAGGATGATACGCCACCTCTATCATGGGAAACAAAACGATTGGTAGCAGCCGATAAATAGTTTTGAGGTGCAACATAAGCGAGGGCTTAGCATGGAGGGCAAGTCAAAAGCATGAGTGCAAATCTTCAGTAAAAGATTCAATGTTTATATTGCTTAGACTACATATTGCTTTAGTTTTCAGAGCAACAAGAAGTGACGGTAGACAGTATTCTAATGAAATAAGGTCATGACCTTATATCATGACATGCAGCAAAATGTGTGTCAGTTTTGAAAAATTTGCGAACTAATTTTAATGAAGGCACTAAAAACCAGTCGAGCCATGTATCAGATCGAGTACTGTTGTCTCTAATTACATGATGAGTGAGATCAGATGGTACTAACTCAAGACTATGCTCTTGCAATATATTTAAAAAATATGTAGAGTCTGGATGTTCCTTATGCAACGAAAATTTAAAATCACCCGTCATAATAAAGTCAGTGTATTTTGATAGGATGTCACCTAATTTCTCAAATAATTTTGTAGGATAAACACCGTGTGGACGACAATACACGACAGCAATAAGCACTTTTGAAGAGTCAGTTCGTACCTCAACCATCATGTATTCCGGCATGTTATGAAACCGAGGATCTGAACAAGTGATTACGCTAGCTTCATAACAGTCATGAACGTAAAGTGTAACACCTCCATTCTGCTTACCAATTGGATCATGTCTAAAAAAATTATAATCTTTGATTACATAAGGAGAATGAGGTACATCAGATTCAAGGCACGTCTCGGTAAAAGCAATAACATCATATTTACCTACACTGCTTGCAAGAAAAAATTCCAAATCATTGAAGTGGGCAGGTAAATAATTAATGTTACCATGGCAAATACTAAAATAACCAGACAAATTTAAAAGATCCGACTGAGCAGCTGCCACTCATGGGGGCTGAGTACGCGGTGCAAGTTAATTAAGATCATCCAAAGATCTAATCGGGATTAACGGTGATTGATTGTCAATATGCATACACACAGTGAAGTTACGCACGGTCGGTGGTAAGTATTCCAGATCTTTGTATTTTCGATTTGCGACACGCAATAATTCATAAACTTGACGAGCCCAAAGAGGTGTCATAATAATCTTGCTATCACCGCCAACTCCAAAAACTAACAAACATGATTTATCACATAAAAACCGTGATTGAGATATAATTTTATTCCGAATATTCGGCGAAGACATGCTAGTGACTAGAGTGAAACAATCACGCTTTTCCGCAGTGCCAGAATCATTAAAGGACAAGGAAAGAGACCATTTACGAATCGATGTAATAAAATTTATATAATTGATACCATTTGTAACCTTAAAAACTCGCTCAATTGTCTGTGAAAACTTGTCTATAAATTGAACCGGAGTGCCTAATACGCGAATTTCACAAGGATCCGAAAGTAAATTATCACGCTTATGACTCTCAATGACAGAACGAGTAGCATTTATTTTCTGACGAACTATACTGTTTACATGCTCAACTTCGGTTTCTAACAAATTTACTTGTTTTATAAGTGCATTCAAACTGTCCTGTACAGATGCTTTAAAAGCTTTAAATTGTGTGTTTTTCCACGCCGCGAACCACGCCGGCATCTCATTCGATGACATGCTCGAAGATGCGTGTGAATCAAGTAACGAGCAGAATACTTTCGATGGCTGTTGTTGCGATGGAGAGGGTAGTGAGCACGGGCTGAGCAGACGCTTACGGCTGCGATGCCTATCTAAAGTCAATGTGGTTGGGGTAGCAGACAGCTGATCGCACTTAAATGCAGGCATTGCAACAGAAATTGCACTCGCTGAACAGACAGCACAATGCGCAACGATATAATACAAAATTCCAAGTTCATGCGCCGTTTAAGCAAGCAGTGTAAAATATGCATTCACAGCCTTTGCATTTACGTATAGATTTTGAACCACGCTGTACAGTTGGCTTACACACTAAGCACACAAGCTCACTCATGCTGCACGCATATGATTACAGAGTAACATAAATATAAACAACACACTCACTAACATAACTATAGTAGAGAGTTCGAGCATCTGCGTATAAGTTTGGCCAATTCTTCGTAATAACCAAGAGCTATAGAGTACACATGTACTTGAATAACGCCGAAATAATTTTAAAAAAATTTACAAAACTGGCAAAGATTAGCTGCTACCAACTTTAAAAAATGAGCCTCTAAGCTCCGGAAAAATCGTGCTGCTCTAACCTTAAAATTGCTAGGGGCAGGTTTTTCCAGACTACCCTGACTCAAAAAGATCGAGCCGAACTGAAATGCTCGAATATGCAAGAGCCAGACAGTGTCCAAAGGAAGTAGAAAAAACCTGGAGGGCGGTCAGTCGCTGACTTTCGGGGATGAGACGGCCCGAGCAGCGGCAAGCTCCATTTTTATGACGAATATATCATTCATTTTATATTCATTTTCTGGAACGTATTTCATTAACTATTTTTTTTACGTAAAGTTTATTAGATTTTCGTACAGGCTGACAAATAGGAAGTTACCTAAAGTATACAGTATGTCGGAAAAGTTCCCGAACTTTTGAAATAAAAAATCAAAAATAACATCTAAAGAAATTTATTCCAGTTAACCTTCCCTAAATATACACTCATTTGAGCGCTTCATGAGTAATTTGAAGGCTCTCTGGTACTCCTCTGTAGTTATCGCTGTGAGACGCTCGGTGCAAGCTGCTTGAATGCTCGGTACATCTTAAAAAAATCGTCCTTTCAAGGCCATTTCTAGCTTGGGAAATAGGAAAAAGTCGGCTGGAGCCAGATTTCGCGAGTATGGGGCGTGATTGATGCATGGGATCTGATTTTCGGCGAGATAACGCTTCACAATGTTCGAAGAATGAGCAGGTGCATTGTCATCCAGCAAACTCCACGATCCCGGTTCCTTGTACTCAGGCCTGATGCGATTAATCCGGCACTTCAGACGTTTTAACACCTTTACGTAATACGCAGCATTGACGGTAGTGTTTGGGGGCACAAATTCTTTGTGTATCAGGCCTTTGGAGTCGAAGTAAGCGATGATCATCGTCTTTACCTGTGATTTTTGTTGGCGCACTTTTCGAGGCCTCGCACCGCCCGGACTGAGCCAAGCGAATGACTGGCGCTTCGTCGAAGGATCGTATTAAAAGCACCAAGTCTCGTCTCCAGTCACAATTGAGGTTAGAAAGCCCGGAGTGGTGTCGCAAGTCTCGATAAAATCTTAACAACATTGTATGCGAGTTTCTTTCTGCTCTGGTGTGAGAAAGTGCGAAACAAATCGAGAGCAGACCTTCCTGCGGTTCATTTTTTTTTTAAATCAACGCGACGCTATCCTTGCTCATGTTCAGTTCGTCTGCCAAAATTCTAAGAGACATGTGGCAATCTTGCTTCAGTAGCGCGCGCGCACTCGAGCCTCGTTTTCGTCGGTAACAGCTGTTGACGGCCAGCCGCTTCTCTCGTCATCTTTTAACGACTCTCTACCCTTCTTGAACCGACGGAACGACGTGTAAACAGTTGTACGCGACACTACATATTCACCGTAAGCCGAATCGATCATTTTTTTCGTTACCGTGAAAGTTTTTTTAAGTTTATAGCAGAATTTAATTGCGCCACGATGTTCAAATTTCTCATCCATCGTAGAGCTTGCACCAGGGTACTAAATACACGTTCACTCAAGCATGTCTATCTCGGCAACTAATGAACGGATACTGATCAAAAAATTCTCAGATACTGCAGAGGGATGTAGAAACAAAGTACTGGTGTCGTCCAAGAGGTGGCGCCACTTGTTCAAGCGCTACAAAATAAGTTCGGGAACTTTTCCGACATACTGTGTATATTCATCTCTTTCTTCCTCTACTGTATCGTATAAGGCTGGGTCCGCATAGGTACATTCTAGAATGTTGTCAGTTTCTATTGAGACGCCATAAAGAGCAAAACGTGTACTTTAAAATAAGTGACCTTACGAACGAAGAAAATGTGTATCTCATCGAGTGCTTTTATTCTAGAAGTAAAAACTATACTGAAGCGTGTAGAGGCTTTCGTACTAAGTTTAGAAGTAAAAGAGTAGCCAGTCAAAATACTCCTAGCAGGTAAGAATAAAAAAAATCCTATTTGACTTTATCGTATAACCGCATTTTTTAATAAAGTTTTCAAATTTGTTTTTACTTCTTTCTCAGAGTAATTGATAACTTCATCAATTATTATACTCTTGACGATCGTCGTCATAATTTTCCTGGTCCTTCATATACAGTTATAACAGAAGATAAAGTTGCCGTGGTCGAAGAACATTTTAAGAATAATCCAACGGATTCAATAAGAAAAGCTGCAGCAGCGTTAAAACTGAATCAAGAGACACTAAGATTAATAATAAAAGATTTCATTAAGTTACGTCCTTCCAAATTTTTTTTCTTTCACTAAAAAACGTGGATTAGTCAGGAACTATTATTTCATGCAAGATGGGGCTACGCCGCAAAGAATTCAAGAGGTATTTAAAGCTATACGAGGTCTGGCTATTAAATAACAAAACTGGTTACGAAAAAGGGTTTTATTATAAAAATTATTTGACATTCGAATGTTCCCCTTCAATATACTCCCCTTTCCTTGCCACACACCTTTCCATACGTTTTTTCCATTGATCGAAGCAGTGCTGCAAGTCTTCTTTGGAGAGGGCCTTCAGGAGCTCTGCCGTTTTTTGCTTTACAGCTTCCATCGACTCAAATCGGGTCCCTTTCGAAGCAGATTTTATCTTCGGAAACAAAAAAAAGTCGCACGGTGCCAAATCTGGCGAGTACGGCGCGTGTTCGAGCACTGGAGTGCGCTTACCGGCCAAATACTGCTTTACAGATAGCGTAGGTGCGTTGTCCTGGTGCAAAATCCACGAGTTGTTCTTCCACAACTCGGGCCATTTCTTACTATCTCGTTCTCGCACTGTGGCCAAAACTGACAAATAGTAAGTCTGGTTGACAGTCTGACCCTCTGGAACCCATTCAGTCATCACGATACCGTTAATGTCGGAAAAAACGATCAACATTGCTTTGAATTTTGATTTTGAAATCCTTGCTTTTTTGATTCTGGGCGATTCAGGCGTCTTCCAATGCATCGATTGCCGCTTTGTTTCAACATCGTATTGAAAAATCCACGTTTCGTCGCAAGTAATAATGTTTTTCATCAGTCCGGAATTTTTTCTTAACCTTTCAAAGAAATCTGAGCAGACCTGTTGGCGCAAGAGCTTTTGGACAGGAGTCAGGTTTTTCGGCACCAACTTCGCACATACTTTTGTCATGTGTAATTCCTCGTGTAAAATTTGTCTAACCGTTTCTTTATCAGCGTTTACAGCCTTAACAATCATCCGGATGCTTATTCGACGATCTGCACGCACAATTTGGTTGATTTTGGTCACTGTTCTTGGAGTTGAAACAGTGACAGGGCGACCTGGGCGTTGGTCATCTTCAGTGCTCACTTGGCCCTCACTGAAGCGCTTACACCACTCAAAAACACGCGCACGAGATGGAGAATTGTCCCCATAGGTCTTTTGCAACAATTAACAGCACTCAGTCAGAGTTTTTTTCAATTTTACGAGAAATTTGAGATTAATACGTTGCTCCTGTTCTTCATCACACATGGTTTTCGGCACGAGAAAAAAACACGTTCGTTTCAAACCGCTACTGCACAAATACAATAATAGTGACGAGAACGTGTTTTGGTACGTGCATAGACAAGATATCTAGATACCCAACGTACTACTCGTTTTTTTCCCCACCCCTCTATGGCGCCCTCTAGGCGCGCAGTCTCGTTATTTAATGGCCAGACCTCGTATACGAAGTTTATGGTGAACGCGTCATCGGTTTAGGATCCCAAGTTTGCACAAGCAGGTATACAATGGTCCCCTTATTCACCGGACTTAAACTTGTGTGATTTGTTCTTATGGGGCAACCTAAAAGATTACTGTTATGTGAAAAAATCCAACACCAAAGATGATTTAAGAGAAGCTTTTACAAAAGGAATTTTTGGTGTTTCTTTATCTAAAACTGAACAAGTTTTTCATAGTTTTCAAATACGGCTTGATTATTGTGCAAGTTCAGATAGGGAACACTTCGAAAATATTTACCATAATAGTTATTCCCTAGCCAGGTTTTGTCATTTTTCTAAAAACATAATATGTGTCTGTTGAAAATGTTCGATTAAACTGAAACCTATTTCAAATAAAAATGACCACTTCACTGATTTAATATGTATTCTTATTATTTGTTTCCCTGCACTCATCTCAAAATTATAAGTGATTACTTCAGGCAACTTCCCATTTGTCACCCTGTATATATTTTCAAGCATAAAAAATAGTTCTCATATTTGTTCGTAGTTTCCAAAATTATTCTATTAAATTATTTCTTTTCTTCTGTAAGTTACTTTTTACAAGGTTGCGACGTTGTGCTATCCTCGCAACCGGCTACTACAGCAGTCGACGGAGAGATCAAGCTTGGTCAGCGAACAAAATTGAATCGAGGCTCTGCGTGTGGAAAACTCTTGCGTTTGACGTCTCGAATTGTTTACCGTTGTGCGGCCTTGAATTTATACAAATTATTTTGCCGATTTATAGAAATATAAAGCAAAATATTCATCAACTAGGTAACTAATTTTTTTTAATTATTGGTTCAAGTGCTGTTCAATAACAGTTAATAAATTTTATTCAATTTTAACATTTTGTTGGAAAATTTTGAAGAGGAGTTAGTTAGATTTTGGCCGACAAGGTAAGTTGATCTATTCTACTAAAAAAAAAAGGAAGTGAACCAGTGAAACTTAACGAAATATTGTTTTGCACGGAAATAAAATTCTCTAGCCTGGACTACGAAGGGGGAGTCTAAGGGAGGCTCCAGCCACGCGAACCAACCTTCTTGGGCGCTAGAAGTCCAAGCTCTTGAAGACGATGTATCCGGGAGTTGATGCATCAAAAATCCAAGAAGTTATCCCCCAAGCGCCCCAATCCCTGATAGCCCTGGACGCAGAGTTCTGGGCCCTCTATACGGTCAAGAAAAGTATCGTAAAATTTTGATTTAAATTGAAATCAAACAAACAAGTATATTTTTATTGAAATTTTTAATTTCTTTTTCTTTTCAAATGAAAGCGAAAATTCCAAGCACAGTAAATTCATTGTTGCTTGTCGTTAGAGTTTTCACTTGTATTGATTCTAGACTTGATTAAATTAATTGATAAGAATAAGGAATCACTTAACGATTATTTTTAATTTAGACAAGAATTTACTTTTTGTTTTTTCAAAGAGAAAGCTTGATAATGGTAAAAAAATAAATATTTTGAATTCTACGAGGTGTTACACAAAGTAATGAGAATAAAATTTCAACTCCTTCCGTTATCTACGTGATTTTTGTGACTGCTATTAGTAAAGTTGTGTTTCGGTTTGCGTCACGCAAAATAAAACAGCGGAATTTAGAGCGACGTTGTGCCATTAAACTTTGGGTTAAGCTTGGAGAATCGGCAAGCGTGACATTTAAAAAGTTAAAACAGGCCTATGAGAAACATTCTTTATCCCAAACTCAAGTTTTTCGCCGGTACAAATCATTTATAAAAGGCAGAGAACACTTTGAAGATGAACACCGTTCAAGGAGGCCTTTAACTTTTAAAACCGATGAAAACATCGAACGTGTGAACACTCTTGTGAGATCAGACCGACGTTTAACATTAAGAATATTAAGTGAACAATTAAATTTGAACAGATTCACCGTTCATTAAATTTTGACTAAACGTTTGCACATTCGAAAAGTCTGTTCCAAAATGGTATCGAAAAATCTTACAATTGAGCAGAAGGATTATCGAAAAAATAAGTGTCTTTATCTTCTTGACAGAATTGCCAATGACCAAGATTTCTTCAGTTGTGTGATCACAGGTGAAGAATCATGGATTTTTAAATACGATCCTGAGACCAAGAGGCAAAGTGAGGAGTGGCACACTATGAACTCTCATTGATCAAAGAAAGCTCGAATAAGCAAATCGAAGATCAAATCAATGCTGATCTGTTTTCTTGACAGAAGGGGAATCGTCCACGAATAATTTGTTCCTCCAGGATAAACTCTCAACCAAATTTCGGAAAAGACATCCTTCAAAGGCTCAGAAAAAGGGTCATACGCGTGAGACCAGACATTGCAGACAAATGGATGCTCCACCATCACAACGCCTCTTGTCACACTGCCCTCTCCGTCATAGAACTTTTGACCTCAAAAGGTATTACTGTGGTTTCTTAGCCCCCCTATTCATCTAATTTTAATCTCTGTGACTTTTTCCTTTTTCCTAAACTGAAAAATGTTCTCAAAAGACGTCATTTCGGGTCTTTACGAGGGCAGTCCCAAAAGTACCCGACCCGACAAAGAAAACAGTAAAAAAATTGCCAAAATGTTTTTAATTTTTCAACATATTCTCCTTTCAGTTCGATACACTTTTCCCAACGATGTTCAATAGCTTCGATACCCGCTTTATAGTAGGAACCGTCAAGCTCCTCAAAATACCTATTAATCGCAGACTCTACCTCTTCATTGTTGGCAAATCTTTTGCCGCCGAGCCATTTTCTCCAATTCGGAAAAAGAAAATAATCCGAGGGAGCCAGATCTGGCGAATAGGGTGCGTGAGGAAGCAATTCAGACTTTAACTCATTGATTTTAGCCATCGCAATGACGCACGTGTGGACTGGTGCGTTGTCGTGATGAAACAACGCTTTTTTTTTCGTCAGATGGGGCCGTTTTTTCTTGATTTCATCACTCCAACGCTGCAATAAGGCTGCATAATATGCGCTGCTGATTGTTTTTCCTTTTTCATGATAATCAATAAATATTATTCCACGCGCATCCCTGAAAACGGATGCCATGACCTTGCCAGCTGACTGAACTGTCTTTGCTTTCTTTGGAGCCGGTTCTTCCTTTTTAGTCCACTGCTTTGACTGCTCCTTGGTCTTAGGTGTATAATGATGGACCCATGTTTCGTCCATGGTTATAAATCGACGCAAAAACTCGGCTTTATTGCTGCAAAACATTGTCAAACACGCAATGGAAACATCCTCACGTTGCTGTTTGTGCTTCATTGTGAGCAAACGCGGCACCCATCTTGCGCACAGCTTTCTTATGTCCAAATTTTCGGTCAAAATGCGATGCACAGCACTTTTTTAAATGCCTGCTATGTCTGCTATCTCGCGCACTTTTAGTCGACGGTCATCCAATACCATTTTGTGGATTTACTTCACATTTTCTGACGTAGTGACCTCACTTGGTCGACCTCTGCGGTGTTCATCTTGGCAGCTCGTACGACCTCGCTTAAACTTAGCTACCCAATATTTGACCGTTGTAAACGAAGAAGCAGACTTTCCCAGAGTAGAATCCAACTCGGCTTTGATATCGGTTGGACTAAGACCTTTAAAATGAAAGTATTGTATCACATAACGATGCCCGACTTTTTCCATATTTACAAATTCACTGAGAGCGTTCACTTCGGATGTCTGTAAAAAAAATAATAATAAACGCACCGTTATGAATTTTTCACAATTAGTTGTTGAAAGGTGGTATTGTCAATCGCAGTAATTGTTTTTTTAAAACTATCTGTATTCATAAGTCAGGTCGGGTACTTTTGGGACTACCCTCGTAGAATACATCTAAAAGAGTGTAACGGACATGCTGAAGACCATACCGGTTGAAGACTTCCAGCGCAGCTACCAAAAGTGGATAAAACGTTTTCATCCGTGTGCAGCTGCCTAAAGGAACTACTTTGTAGGGGATAATATTGATGTTTGAAAAAAATTAAAACTTCGGTAAATATTGCGGGTACAAATTCATTCGGTTAGTTCTTTTGCGTTAAAAAATGCATTTGTTTTAAAATAAAAAGAATTAAGATTAATCAAAGTATCGTCCATCGCTAGTTACTACTTTTTCCCACCTCTCAGACAATTATCGAATTCCATCTCAAAAAAATGTCTCGTCTTTTAAGGTGATCTAAGTTAGGAGAAAATTTCCGATTTCTGCGAAAGAAGTAAACCGATGACTTGCCAGATTGTGCTGCATCCCTCGGAACAACCAATAATCAGAAGGAGCAATATCCGGAGAATACGGCGGGTGCGGCAAAATATTCCACTTGAGCGTTACCAAATATTTTTACACGGCTTTTGCGATATGAGGACAAGCGTTGTCATGCAGAAAAATAACTTTGTTATGTCTTTCCTCGTGTTCTGGCCGTTTTTCTCGTAGGGCACAGCTCAAACAAATCAATTGCAGCCTATACCGATCAGCCGTTATGGTATCGCCAGGTTGTAGCAGCTTATGGTACACAACACCCTTTTGGTCCCACCAGATACACAATATGATCTTCGAACCATGAATATTTGGCTTTGGTATTAATGTTTAGGTCGATGGCGATGAGTGACCAGGCATAGAGTACTATTTTTTCTTCTTGGGGTTAGAGAATATCCACTTATCATCCTAAGTAAAAGTTCTATGTAAATAAACCCTTTCCTTGTTGCCTTTGAATCAGCTGCTCGTAACAGAAAAATCGCCTGTCAATGTCTCTCGGTTTCAATTAATAAGGCACCCAATTGCCTTGCTTTTGAATCATTCCCATGGATTTTAATCGCACAGAAACTGGTTGTTGAGTCACTTCCAATGATTCTGCAAGCTCCTCTTACGTTTCTCTCGGATCTTCACCGAGTAATGCCTCCAACTTTTTGTCTTCGAACTTTTTGGGCTGACCCAAACCATTCCCTACAAGATTTACTATCAGTTAGAGCATTGTCACCATAAACTTCCACAAACATTCGATGCGCTTCAGCTGCACTTTTCTTCCAATTAAAATAGAAAACTTAAACCTGTCGCAAATGCTGCTTGGTTAACATAAAATTTAACATACTTAATACAGTTAAAAACAAGATTTTTTTATGAAACTTGAAGCGATATAAGCTGAATATTATTGATAGATGTCTAAACTTTCTAAAACTACCGACTCTAGCTGTTATTATTAAATATTCATAATAGCCAGAGTCATCTTTTAAAAACAGACCAAACTAATTTGTACTCCCAATAAGAAATCAGTCTCATTACTTTTCTGTCACACCTCGTATTTTTTTATACTAATTTTATATTTTCTCTTTATAAAATGTCCCTTTTGAAAAATGTACAATATCTTCATATGTATGTAAATGTATGTATGTAAATATATGTATCATTCAGGTCACAATAGCATAACTTAAACGTTAAAACTAGAATTCCATATTTCCTTTACAAATTACAATTTATAAAGTATTTGGATACGCTAAATCGATAATTTCAAGTATTTCGTATATATTATTGATTCTTAATGGTGCAAGCAAGGAATGTTGAATTGGTTTTTGTTTTTATTTTTTATGAATATTTACAAATATTTGTACTTAAAAAACAATACACGATTCGAAAAAATTTATTATAAACCATATTATTTGTTTTGTAAGTAATTAACTTTTTATTTACTTCTCATTATATTCCATAAATATTCAATAAATAATCAATCTGTAATTTTTATTACAAACGAAAACTTATAAACTGAAATGTCTGTATCGTTCCAAAAGAAGCGCCGATATAATGTGCGAACCATTTGTAATGATAGTATATCGACACTTAAAATTGAAAAACAAACTTCGAGAAAAAATAAATGAAGTTTATATGTGCGTGGCAAAGCATATTATCAACACCATGCAAACGCAAGCGGCGGCAACGATAACAGTAGGGGTTGAGTCGCAGGTTTACGTTAGTCGATCGTTTCATAACAAACGAAAAACAAACAACCCAAGTTATATTTCTCGAATTTTTTAAATCTAATTTTATTCTACGGACTGATCTAAATATGATCGGAAGAAAATATCTACTAGGTTGTTCAAAAAGTTTAGAAAGCGAAAATGAAGATACTTTTTTTTGTTGGTGAAATCACTTTTATTGCTCAGTATAATCTCCCATAAGTTCAATACACTTGGTCCAACGGTCTTCCAACTTGTTTATCCCATCATGGAAGTGACTTACTGCAAGGCCTGCAAAATACTCCTCTACGACGGCTATAACCTCTTCGTTTAATGAAAAATGCTTCCCACGAAGGAATTTCTTGAGGTGTGGAAATAGCCAGAAGTCAGAGGGAGCTAGATCAGGCGAATAAGGTGGATACTGCAACAATTCGTACTTTAATTCGGTTATCTTAGTGATGGTTTTTTGAGCTGTGTGAGCGGGTGCATTGTCTTAATGAAAAATGATTTTTTTCTTGTGCAAACCGGGACTTTTTTCACTAATTTTTTCATCTAATTGGTCCAAAAGGTTACAATAATATTCAGAATTTATTGTTTTGCCAGTTTGGAGATAATCCACCAACAAAATCCCTTTTGCATCCCAAAAAACTGACCCTAACACCTTCTTCGCCGATTTCTGGACACGAACTCGCTTCGGTACCGAAAACGCTCCAAATGTTGCTCAGAAAGTCGCATTGGAACGTGTTTTTGTTCCATTGTAAGCGAATGCGGCACCCATTGTGAACAGAGCTTTCTAAAACCCAAAACTTCATTTAAAATATGACTCACACTGCCTAATGAGATGTCTAGTGCCTCTGCAAAATCTCTCTCGGTCAATCGACGATTTTCCAAAACCATATCCTGTACTTTTGCTACTAATGCTGGTGTTGATGCACTTTTTGGACGTCCTGAGCGTGGATCGTCTTCAACGCTTTATCGACCACGTCTAAACTCTAAGACCCATTGATGCACAGTTGGAAATGAAGGAGCAGATTCCTTTAACACTTTTACCATTTTTGTATGAATTTCCGTTGCTGATAAACCTTCCAAAACAAAGAATTTTATCACTGCACGATATTCGGTTTTTTCCATTGTAAAAAAAATACACTGACACGTCACCTTCAAATGGCTTGTAAACAAACAATGAATTGACAGAGTGGAATGAAACTTTGGGTACGTTTATATGAAAGATAAAATATTAAAATGGCGTAAAAATTTTGGTTCTTCTACTGCTCTATAGATGTCGCTTTCAAAACTTCTTGAACAACCTAGTAAATGGACCGGATCTCACCCTTCAGGAAAATTAAATAATTGAAAATTTCTTTTTTGTATCCTAATGCTGCCTTGGCATATTATTATTTATAAAATTTTGTTTTCGTTAGAACGTATTAACTAACTATTTTGAATAACTTTTTTAATTAAATATTGTTATTAACCATCCTTATTTGAATCTTCTTTAAAATCCGAATAGTAAAACAAAGTTCATGTTTTTAATATTGCAACTTGAAGTTAATATCATTTGCTAATATGTAAAGTAAAATTTAAGTTTTTGAAAAGAAACTGTTGTTAAAATATAAATTTTTTAAAAATGTTTAGCTTGTCTTAAAACTCGTTATAATTTCACTAGATATAGAATACTTTTTAATTGAAGATAAGACTTATCTTTTTTTATTGATTTACTTATTATAATACTCTTTTAGATTAAGGGTTTCTATTAAATAATATTTTATTTATAATACATGAATATGATGTTATTGCGCAAAAATAATAATTAATCAGCGTTCGTATTTTATTGGCACTTTTTCTAGAAATATTTTTATTACATTTAAAATGAATAATTGAAGAATTTAAAATTTATAAAGCACGCACCAAACTTGTATTTGAAACTTCAATCAAATAATAGGACTATTATTATTTGTTAATTGCAAAAGTTTTTTACAAATTAAAATTATATTTAAAACTTCAATTGGATAAGAGAAATAATTTTTTATAGCATTTGATGTTATATCTAAATTTCTAAAATATTTAAATATTATTGAATTTTTTTATTAGTTCAATAATTATTACATTTAAAAAAATTTAAATTAATGTCATAATAACTCTTTTAACAGTGTGATATTATACTTTTCTACGTGTTGTTTACATACGTGGTTAAGTATTTTGAAATGGAGTGCAAAGCAACACACCCAGCCATACGGCCAATACACACACAAACATAGCGTTGTGCGCGTTACCATCTCTACTGACAGTGAAGCGTAGTGGAGAAAAAATCGCGGCCTGCAGGCCAGGTTACTCACACAAGAGCGCGCACGAACATACAGGCACGCGTATACGTACATTCTATAGGAAGCGTCGCGAATTTTTTTCGAGTATCGCCACATTCGAGCTTCTATCTTTGAATCTCACTTCCAGGCACCTACGATACCCCAGCCTGCAAATTGTGCATTTTGCAATAAAAAACAATGCTTAATTACGTCTTTTAAATTGCATATTTCCATTATGCCAATTATTCAATTCGCACACTTATCATATTTTTCTTTTTACAAAAAGCACAAATGGAACACATGCATACATGCAAATGATCATATATCTCAAAAAATATGACTTCTTTTAATTTGCACACCATGGTAAATCATTAATTATTGATCACTTTAATTAACACACTCATAAGATCTCGTAAATTATTAATTATTATAGAGAAAAGAACGTAAAAAGAATTTTTACAAAAATTTTGAATTGTGCGCATGCGCACAGACGTATATCTACCAGCAAGCTTGCGTTAAAACACGCGAGAAATATAACATTCAAATTTTTCAATAACAAAACACATTAAATAAACGAAAATAATTGTTAAATCAATTTGCACACCTTCTAAAAACGTTCATTATCAATTATTACAATAAGCACATAGCGCAATTCTTATTAAATATTCTTTAATATTATTTAAGAATCAAATGATTGTTAACAGCTGATCGCACGCAGATTATGTCTCGTTTACAACGTGCGAATCATTCCTACAATACAAGTAATAGTGCAACACGCTAAATAAACGAAAATAATTGTTAAATTAATTTGCACACCTTCTAAAAACTTTCATAAATAATTATAACAATAAACACATAGCACAATTTTTATTAAATATATATTATTAATGATGAAGAATCAAATGATTGTTAACAGCTGATCGCACGAAAATTGTGTCCCGTTTACATAGTGCGAATCATCCCTATAAAACAGGTAATAGTGCAACATGCTAAATAATTAAAAATAATTGTTAAATCAATTTGCACATCTTCTAAAAACGTTTATAAACAATTAATACAATAAGCACATAGCTCAATTGTTATCAATTATTCATTATTAATGTTTAAGAATCAAATTTTTCTTAACAGCTGATCGCACGGAGACTATGTCCCTTTAACAACGAATCGACGCAAAAAATCCTTTTTATCCTTTCGAAAACGCTCCAAATGTTGCTCAGAAAGTCACATTCGAACGTGTTTTTGTTCCATTGTGAGCGAATGCGGCACCCATTGTGCACAGAGCTTTCTGAAACCCAAAACTTCAGTTAAAATATGACTCACACTGCCTAATGAGATGTGTAGGGCCCTGCTAAATCTCTCTCGGTCAATCGACGATTTTCCAAGACCATATCCTGTACTTTTGCTATGAATGCTGGTGTTGATGCACTTTTTGGACGTCCTGAGCGTGAATCGTCTTCAACGCTTTTTCGACCACGTCTAAACTCTAAAATCCATCGATGCACAGTTGGAAATGAAGGAGCAGATTCCTTAAACACTTTCACCATTTTTGTATGAATTTCCGTTGCTGATAAACCTTCCAAAACAAAGAGTTTCATCACTGCACGATATTCGGTTTTTTCCATTGTAAAAAGAATACACTGACACATCAACTTCAAATGGCTTGTAAACAAACAATGAATTGACAGAGTGGAATGAAACTTTGGGTATGTTTATATGAAAGATAAAATATTAAAATGGCGTAAAAATTTTGGTTCTTCTACTGCTCTATAGATGTCGCTTTCAAAACTTTTTGAACAACCTAGTAAGTAGAGCTGCGAAAAGAAAAATAAAAGACAACAACATTAGGTTTGAGGCAAAGCTATTGAAGTTAATGATTCTGTTTTCAACGTTTCAAGTGTCATTAGACGATCAATTACAGTTAGAATAATCTAAAATTAATCAAACTGAAGCTAATAAAGAAATTGCTTCTATCACGAAAGAGTTTGAGAGTTCTGAGAATATCAATGACAATGCAGGGAAATTTTCCACCTCTAATAATTCAGACAGTACAGAAGTTGCTGCAAATAATATAGATATTGCCTTTTCCTCCCAGAATAAAGTTTATAATTACCGAAAAATAATTATCCTTTTTTCATAGTTATAAGAATAGTTTTCTTCTATATTGATTTAATAATTTTCAAATTTTTTTTTTTTATTTTTTCTTGGGAAGTTAAACGACTCAATAAAGGATCTATCGCCGCTGTAACTTACCGTGCGTTGTGGTGTAGCATATATAAATAGCTTGTCACATTCTCAGTCTATTTTTCTATGTTGTTTTATATCTTAAGAAAAAAATTAATTGGAATTTCAAGGATCATTATATCGACATTTAAAAAACTGCTTGTTCGATCTAGGTGTTTGAAAAAAAATATGATTAATGCGGTCTTTAAAATACAACACTAACAAGGAAACTATTCTAGATGTACCTTACCAATTTCTTTCATTTTGTAATATGTTGTAGTAATCAAAAAACATGAAACACGTGTTTTTTGTGAAGTGCTAATTCGTCGATTTGAGGAATGAAAATCACCCTCAAAGTTCACCCCAAAAACAGTTTTTTTTAATATCTCAAAAAGCTTTAGAAGTTTTCAAATAAAACTAATGGCAAATGGATTTTTATCAAAAGGCGCTTCTATAGGAATAACTTTTATGCCAAAGGGTTGCAACCCCTATTTTTTTTAGAGGTAAATGTGTAACTTTTGTGCTTCTCTTGCGTGTAAAATTTATTAAATCAGCTAGATTAGGTTATACTAAATTAAAGGTAAATTGCACTGTCATGTAGAAAATAAAATTAAGTTGACGTGTTTCAGGGTTTTTGGAAAAAAAATTTTTCTGGAGGTGTTTTACCTTTAAAGTGCTTTTATTATTATACTGTGATTTAGATGATTATTCACTAATTAACTTTTGAATTTAACTTGAATTCTCTTATTAAAAAAAAATCTCATGTGAAAAATAAATGAAAAACGAAAATATAGTACCCTTGTGTAACAGAATTTACTACCCCCTAGCCATTGATTATTACAAGATTGGAAGTAAATTTTTTTTTCTTTTTATTTACATGCAAACTGTTTTTTTTACTATTATGTTATTATAAACTTTTCAAATCTAAATCCACAAATCTGAAATCTATTAATCTTAAAATCATAAGTCACCCTTGTAGTTTTCCCCCAAAAATTATTCTTTTTTTAATATCTCAAGAGCAAATTGGAATTTCTTATTAAAACTAACGTTATTTAATTTTTTGAAAAAAGACGCTCCAATAAGCATTGCTTTTGTGCTCAGGAGTAGCATATCCTATTTTTTATTCGGGTGAAACTGGTTTTTTCTTCATTTTTTCGGGCTCAAAACATTTGTAAATTATTCTATACACTTATGACGATAATGTTAAATTAAAATTAAATGCTAAAACTTTTTCATAAGCTCAATGAAATTAAAAATTGTTCTACAGCAACGAAAGTGATTAACGAAGTTTACATGTCTTATGAGCTAGTACTCGAACTTTTCTTTTATATGTAAATATTATTGTATGCAAATTTTAATCAAGACAAGTTCGATATTGATTTTTTCACGTGTTTGTGTTAAATAAATGTTATTCATGAATTTTATTTATTTCAAAGAAACAACAGATAAGATTTCGTCTTTATCTTACCGGGCTTGTGTAACATTTATGTTTACTTATGGATAAGCCGTTTAACAGAAACAATAACAGTTTGAGATTATATTTCGTAAATTATACCTAACGTGACTTTAAGTTCAGAAGTGTACGGAAATTTATAATTTTTTTATAGTTTTACACTTTGATATACAGGGTAGTCCGTTTTAATATATCGATCGAAATAACTTCAAAGGTAGATAATTATATCAAAAAATGTTCAGACAAAAGTTGTAGGAGTTAAAAGGGGTCGTTCAGCGCTGACCTTGGCGTTAACCTGGAGGTCAAATTTGAAGGTTATTTAAGGGTCAAATCGCGAATTTTGAATGGAAATTTCAATTTTTTATTACAGATTCTAATTTTGCGTCAAAAAATATCAAAGTTCTATCTATAACATTTTTTTCGATACGTGACAGATGGCGCTGTAATCGGCAGTTTTAATCTATCGATGCGAATATCTCAACAACTACGCATATGAAAAGGTAGAAAATGAAAATTTGTTAATTTGGATAAGGGACATGCAATGACACCACAATCGACCCGTCCCTCCCTCTCTTACCCCCCGTATGAAGCGGTTTCAACTTAAAAATCTGAAATAGGTACCCCAATTTCATATTGCAGCTTCTGATTCTGCATCGAAAAATATGGAAATTTTGTTCGGAACATTTTTTAGATTCGTGACAGATGTCGCTGTAATCGACAAAATTAAAAATGCGTACAAAAATCGTTACCGAATTAGAATTTCTCGAGGAATACACATCGTGTTCTGCAAATTAGAATTGTGTGAATAAATACGTTTAAAAAAAATCTGTTTTGATAAAAATGTTTATTCTACTTTTAGCGTTACCCGAGGACAACAGATATTTTTTAAATATATTTATCCACAGAATTCTAATTTGCAGAACACGATGTGTATTCCTCGAGGAATTCTAATTCTGTAACGATTTTTGTACGCATTTTTAATTTCGTCGATTACAGCGACATCTGTCACGAATCTAAAAAATGTTCTGAACAAAATATCCATATTTTTCGATGCAGAATCAGAAGCTGCAATATGAAATTGGGGTACCCATTTCAGATTTTTAAGTTGAAACCGCTCTATCAGGGGGTTAGAGGGGGAGGGGCGGGTCGATTGCGGTGTCATTGCATGTCCCCTATCCAGATAAACAAATTTTTATTTTCTACGTTTTCATATGCCTAGTTAAGATATTCGCATCGATAGATTAAAACTGCCGATTACAGCGCCATCTGTCACGTATCGAAAAAAATGTTATAAACAGAACTTTGATATTTTTTGACGCAAAATTAGAATCTGTAATTAAATATTGAAATTTTCATTTGAAATTTGCGATTTGACCCTCAAATAACTTTTAAATTTGACCTCCAGGTTAACGCCAAGGTCAGCGCTGAACGACCCCCTGCAACTTCTACAACTTTTGTCTGAACATTTTTTTATATAACCGTCC
This sequence comes from Chalcis sispes, assembly GCA_949987625.1. Classification (NCBI taxonomy): domain Eukaryota; kingdom Metazoa; phylum Arthropoda; class Insecta; order Hymenoptera; family Chalcididae; genus Chalcis; species Chalcis sispes. The sequence continues at coordinate 33,094,110 of OX465097.1, forward strand.
CCTTGAAGTTATTTCGACCGTTAGATCAAAACGGACCACCCTGTATACATAACAATCCTTTTAATCTCTTGGTAAGTACAATCCTGTTTAATATATTTACTTTCCCACCGAATAGGTTGTTTCTGAAATATTTTTTAGGTATTTAAGCTAATTGCAAAACTTGTTAAAAATTTTCTAAAAAAAAGCAAAACTTTCTAAAAATGTGTGTCTAATATTTTGAGTACTACAACATATTACAAAATGAAAGAAATCGGTGAGGTACAACTGAAGTAGTTTCCTTGTAAGTCAAAAATCTTAAAAAATATATTTTTGTATAACCAATTTATTCAAATTTGTACGTTATATTTTGACTACAAATCCAGATAAAATAAAAATAGAAGCTGAACATCTAGTCAAAGCTTACCACAAAGATTTACAAGCGGTTTTAATTTACCAACTGGAACAGTGTGTTACAATCATGAAATCACAACCACAAGATTTTTTAACTAAAGTTTAAGATGAAAAAAGTAATCTCATTTCTTCTTTCAAAGTATTAATCTGGCTGGTTGAAAAGCAAATGATTGACGTTTTCCCTAATATTTATATCACACTTAGAATTTATATAACTATACCGATCACAAACTGTGAAGCAGAAAGGTTTTTTTCTATTCTTAAACGAATGAAAAATATGTACAGGGAGGTAACATTGGATGAACGATTAATATCTTAACTCGTCTAGCAATCAAATCCGAATTATACAGGTCGTTTGAGTTTGATGATTTAATACATGATTTTGTAACTTAAGAACTAAGAGAAATTCTAATTTAGAATAATGTAAAAAATATGTTTATTTATTTATCCCAAATCCTAGTCTTTACACGATTTATTTTTAATGTTTTATTAATAAATGACTTACTCATATTACTAAACCTTTACATAAACACGATCTGAATATACTGGCTGTCCTATTTTAAAAAACGGATACACATATCTCTAGAACTAAAGGTTTAAAAAAAAAAGTTTTTCGTTAGAAGTTGTTAGATTTTGAAGAGAACGTTGTAACTTTGACCTTGACCATGACCTTAAATATGGCCTTTAAGGTCATTTGAAGGTCAAGTTGGTTTTATTAAATGGAAACCCTTACTTTAGACTCCGGGAAACGAAAGAGCTTTTCGTTCGAAAAAAGTTTTTCGTTAGAAGTTGTTAGATTTTAAAGAGAACGTTGTAACTTTGACCTTAACCATAACCTTGAATATGACCTTCAAGGTCATTTGAAGGTCAATTCAATATTTTAAATGGAAAGCCTTACTTTTGGCCCCGGAAAATGAAAGAGCAGAAAATTTCACGTCCAAATAGTCATGACCTTGATCATAACCAGCATAGTCATTTTGAAGTCAAATTAATTTTTTTAAGAAAAGTTTTTGCTTTTGGTCATGGAAATGAAAAAAGGCGAAAAACTTATGAGGAATATCTTTTACTATGACATTGACTATGACCTTGACCATCACCTCGAAGGCTATTTGAAAGTCAAGTTATATTTTTTTAAAAGGAAACTTAAACTTTTAATCCCAATTTTGATACTTAATAATTCCGTTGGCATTTTACTAACAGTAGACAAATAATGATAGTCCCTTTAGTTTAATTACGCATAATAAAAATTAAAAATGAAAAAGCAGTAAATGTTTTAATTAATTTTCATGAGAAAATAAACTAAACCTTTCGTGTACTACGTGGGGTGTGACACACCCCAGTCCTCGAAAATTTAAAATTATTTGAAAACTATAAAAGCGCGAGAGAACATGTTCTGAGTAGCTGGAGATACGACGTCGACGCTTCGATTGGCACCATTACGTTAGTCCGATGACTGCCGCCAAGCTAGTTACGCGCGTTTCAAGTGCTCGCGGGCATCATACACCCCACCTCGTTCAGCGCGTCGTTATAAAGGTATGTTGCATAATTGAAGATTTTTTGTCTTTTATTATTTGTTTAAGTGTCCTATATTATAATTAATTGTTACAGATATCAATTTATAGAGGAATATGTCTAAATTGACAGACTCAGATATATTAAGAACACTTTTAGATGAAACAAATGAGTTTGAGTCACAAAATGAGAATTTTGAGGAAGAATCTGAAAATGACTTCGATCATTTGAGCATCCAAAGTGATATAAATAGCGAATTTGAAGCTGAGTTGCCTTGTTCTGAGTCGGACAGTGATGACGATATACCGCTTTCGGAACTACGCCAAAATAGAGCTTTATATTATACAGGTAAAGATGGAGTTACAAAATGGCGAGAAGATCCATACAGAAGCAACATTCGGAGCAGAGCTAAAAATATTATTACTCATTTACCCGGTATGAAAACGGTTGCTAAAGACAAGATGTCACCTCTTCAGTGTTTTAAGTTGTTCATTACTGATCAAATGATTGACGAGATTGTGAATTGTACGAATGAAAAAATACGCATGCAAACCATTAGTGACCATCAGAAAATTGAAACCACAAAGGAGGAGATGAAAGCACTTTTTGAGTTACTCTTTATATAAGGTTTAGCACGTTCTGGTCGTCAAAGTACAATAGATTTATGGTCCGCTATAGCACTGGGATGGACATTTTTTGAGACAGAATGAGTCGAAATAGATTTGTGTTTTTATTGAACAACCTAAGATTTGATAATGCAGCCACAAGAAGCGAGAGAATTCAGACTGATCGATTAGTTCCAATAAGAAATATTTTCATACTTTTTATAAAAAGATGTCAAGATGCTTATATTCCGCATGAAAATCTCACAATAGATGAAGAACTGGTTGCTTTTAGGGGAAGATGTTCTTTCCGTTAGTATATACCTTCAAAACCAGCTAAATATGGTATGAAAATTTATTCTTTGGTGGACAGTAAGACATTTTATACTTTAAACATGGAAATATATTGCAGAAAACAGCTTGAAAATAGTCCTTTTGCTGTAAGTAACAAGCCTTATGATCTGGTGAATCGATTGGTACAATGCGTATCACAATCATCTCAGAATGTTTCCATGAATAACTTTTTTACCAGCTATGAAACTACAGAAAATTCACTGAAAAATCATAAGCTTACGGTAGTCGGAACTTTACGCGCTAATAAGACTTGTATTCCGCCAGTTTTCAAGAATAGTCGTGAAGCAAATTCATTAATGTTCGGATTTCAAAAAGATATTACTATAGTATCTTACGTTCCAAAGCCACGTAAAATGATATATCTGATGTCTTCATTACATCATGACAAAGAAATTGATCCTGTAACTGGAAATAAACAGAAACCTACTGTGATAACATTTTATAATCACACCAAAAGCGGTGTTGATGTCGTTGACAAGTTAAGCAGAACTTATGATGCATCACGGAATTCTAAACGTTGGCCACTGACGATATTTTTTGCTTTACTCAATCATGCCGGAATAAATGGTATAATTTTTCATATGCTCAACAACGGAATAGAGAAAAAATAAAACAAATTTGAGAGGAAAGTTCATTCGTGAATCAGGCATTTCTTTAGTAAAAGAGCACTTGAATACAAGAAGACAAAATCAAAAACTTCCAAAAGACCTGCGCACCAGAATATCTAGATATCTTGGGAATCTATCTGAAAATTTATCAGAGCCTCCTGCAAAAAGGCCTAATACGATGCAGAAGTATTCAAAATGTCCTAGAAAAAAGGACAAAAAAACCAAATACTCGTGTAAAAAATGTTACACGCCAATATGTATGGAGCATGCTGATTCTTTTTGTTAAGACTGCAGTAATTTTGATACCAATAATCTCAATTAAAATTAATGTTTACTACGTTTATTTCTAGTTTAGTTCTTAGTATATTCATAAAAAAAAAAATTGTATTCTTAAAATTAAAAAAAGTTGTTTTTGTTCTTTTATTAATAAAACTCATAAAAATAATAAGTTACTTGGTTTTTTTATTTAAACCTATTAAATACAATGTACAAATATTATTCCATAAACAAAACACTCGAATAATTAAAATATACGAGTTTTATGACATATTACATTTTTGGGTATGTCACATCCCACCTAGTATAGATATATCAGGCTTTTTAGTCACCTGGTACACGAAAGGTTAAACAAAATTAAACATACAGAAAATAATATTTTTGCAGCAAATAATACTTTTCTCAATAAACAAAGATTCTTTCCTAATAATAAGAAAAGTTCCATAGTCTCAAATTTTGTATTACTTTTTCCCTTGATTCAACATTCTGATAGTCAGCGATCACCTTCAATGAATAACATAGTTTGTTACAAGCATTCTGGAAACGTGAATGAATTCTTTTTTGGTTAGTTTATTAATTGTGAATTTAGTTGCTATATAGTGATTTCTCAATAATAGTGGCCATATAGTGGTTTCTGAAGTTATTACTAATTTAAATCAACTGTATCATTCATTGTACGTTGAGAATTGAGGCATCATTTTGAGAAATTTTGAGTTTCTTCAAATTCTCTCATTCTTAAAAAAATTCGTTATTTAATTAAAGAAATAAGTTATTTGTTTTTTCATTTTTAAAATTGAATTTGTTTTTTGTAATTTAAGTTTTATTTTTTATTTTGACATTTTCTTATTATGCCTGACTACACATCTAATGAAATTGTCGATATTCTCCTTGTTTTAGGAGAATGTCGACAAAACTACGTTCAAGCTTCAATTTTTTATGCTGCTAGATTTCTCAGAAGACGTCATCCCAATGACACTGTTATTCATAATATTGAGTTGCGTGGCCGACAAGGTAAGTTTGCTCGTAAAAGGATTATGCTAATAATCCTCAAATGATTACGGTGATAGCTATGGTGCTGCTTGATCCTCAAATAAATTCATGTCAAATGGAACGAGAGCTTGGTGTAACAAAATGAACAGCCATCAGATATCTTAAAAATGTAATGTATCATTCGTATCACATACCTTTGAACCAAGCTTTATTGGTTGAGGATTATCAAAGAAGACTTATTTTTTGTCAATGGGTGACGCAGCAGGTCAATAATAATGATAATTTTTTTAAATATATTATGTTCAGCGATGAGGCTTCATTTCAAAATACTGACGTCTTGAATCATCATAATTGTCAATTTGGGTCTCCAGTTAATCCACACTGGATGCAAGAGGTTCACCATCAACATCGCTGGAGTTTAAATGTATGGTGCGGAATCGTTAATAGCTATTTAATTAGCCCCTACTTTTTTTAAGGCAACGTTGACGGACAAACGTATTTGCAGTTTATAAGGAATGAACACCCAGTTTTGCTTGAAGAAGTTGACCACAATACGAGAAATAGATTATGGTTATAACTGTCCGGTTCCTTACTTGGTCTTGCCTTAACTGGTCGGATCTCTGCTTGGTAAAATTTTCTGTTTTCTCGTTTTCTGGGGGTCAAAAGTAACAGTTTGCATCTTAAAAAACCAACTTAACCATCAAATGACCTTAATGGCCATATTTAAGGTCATGATCAAGGTCACAGTTAGACACGTTCCCTTCAAAATCTAACAACTTTTTTCTTGAAACCTTCAGTTTTAGAAATACACGCATCCATTTTTTAAAATAAGACATCCAGTATAAGATGTACTTTGAGATAGCTGCTAGGATTTTTAAAGTGTGAACTTCTTGATTCATCGTCTCCGAAAGCTCAGACTCCTGGCGTCAAGTGTTATGGGGGGTTGACTCGCTTATGGTTAAGGAAGCTCTGATTATGAGAAATTGACTTGCTCGGATTTTATAATATTTTTTTTAGAGAGTCCTGAATTTGAAATAGTCCTGGGCTCCACTTTCTTTTATCCAAGCATGATAATTTTAATAGTCAGATCTTTAATAAACGGAAGCGTGAAAGAGAATTTTGGTCAAAAGATTCATTCTTATCCTGTGAGGTAGTTTCTTCGGCTTTGACACGAGTTACTTTTGAAAATGTAAAATCGAGATATATATTTTCAAATTCTGATCTTAATATTTCTAATAATAAATTATATTACAACGATGCAGGTATAACATCAATGCTAAATTCAAGAAAGTATGGTTAAAAAGCAAAATGCAAAATTGATGCCTGACATTCCCGTAAGCAATTCATCTTGATAATTGATATACGAGGTGTGATAAAAAAATTAGGTGACTTTTCATTTTTTATAAAAAATATTCATTTATTCATCTAAAATTATGTTATCCCCTTCAAAATAATCCCCCTCTGATACAATGCACTTGTGCCAGCGCTTTTTCCAGTCGTCAAAGAACTTCTTAAATGCACTTTTGAATATTCTCTTGAGCTCCTTCAGCGATGCAGCCTTAATCTCCTCAATCGTCGCAAATCTTCGTCTTTTTATGGGAATTTTCAATTTCGGGAAGAGGAAAAAGTCGCAGGGGGCCAAGTCTGGTAAATACGGTGGCTAAGGCATGATGATAGAATTGTTTTTGGCAAAAAAACTACTCACTAGTAACGACGTTTCAGAACGAATTTCGCTGACACACGTGCCATATCCAAAACATCCATTAAAATCGATTGACATAAGCCAAACGATATGTTAAGATCATGAGCTACTTCTTTAATCGTAATTCAACGATTTTTCAACACAATTCCTTTCACTTTTTAAACATTTTCGTCGGTTTTTGACGTGCTGGGGCGTCCGGAGCGAGGTTCATCGTTAACATTTTCTCGGCCCTCTTGGAATAACTTATACCACTTATAAACATTTTTTCGTCACTGTCAACATTTCAAGAGTTTTTAAGCACTTAACACATCGTTCAATAAGTCCCGAGACTAACAACGAAAACAACATTTTTTTTCAAAAATCATTTTTATACATCAATATAATCTCCTTTTAGAGAAATACAATCTTTCCAACGCCTTTCCAACATTTCTATACCATGTTCATAGAAGGATTTATCCTTTGCTTCAAAATAGGCTTCAGTTTCGGCAATGACCTCCTCATTCGAGCCAAATTTTTTCTCTGGAGCATTTTTTTGAGATCAGCAAAGAGCCAGTAGTCGCTATGGGGTTAAATCTGGCAAAAACGGGAGGTGGGGAAGCAAATCAAAGCCAAATTCGTTATATTTTGCCATTGTTTTCATGGACTTGTGGCATGGTGCATTGTCTTGGTGAAAAAGGATTTTTTTCTTCTTCATGTGCGGTCGTTTTGCTGCGATCTCCTCCTTCAAACGTACCAACAAGTCAATATGATAATCACTGTTGATCGATTTACCTTTTTCCAGGTAGTCAATAAAAATCACGCCATGTGTATCCCAAAAAACAGACGCCATGACTTTGCCAGCAGACTGCTGCGTTTTTGGACGCTTTCGGCGGCTTTTGCCAGCCATGCGCCACTCAGATGATGGCCGATTCGACTCCGGAGTGAAATGATGTATCCATGTTTCATCCATGGTCACGTATCGACGCAGGAAATCCTTTTTATTGCGAGAAAATAGCGATAAACAGCTCTTTGAATCGTCGACTCGTTGCTGTTTTCGTTTCACTGAAAGCAATCGCAGCACCCACTTGAAAAAAACCTTTTTTATGCTCAATTTTTCATGAAGGATTGTAAATACGCTTCCAGATGATATCTGTGTCATTTCTGCAATCTCACGGACCTTTACTTTGCGATTTTTCATTACAATTTTGAACACTTCACTCACATTTTCCTGTGTAACGGCTTCCAATGGCCTACCCGAACGTTCCGCATCGTTTGTGTTCGTACGACCACGTTTAATCTTAGCATACCAACGAAAAATCGTTGGTTTGGATGGAGAGGAGTCCGGGTAATGTTTTTCAAGCCATTGCTAGGCTTCCACGGTGTTTTTACCCATTAAAAAACAATGTTTTTATCAACACGCGAAACTCGCTTTTTTCCATTTTTCAAACAAATTACAAAGTGACTTTACTCTAACCTCGATAACTCTGCTGTCTGTAATCCGATCGACGTGAAATTTTTACACGTTTTATGTAAAGGTTCGCTCTCTATGGAAACGTGGCCAATTTGGTACTACTAGCACCATCTCTGGGTTAGTCTCGGGACTTATTGAACGATGTGTTAATACAATTTTTTACACCAAAATTAGTACAAACTCTTTGCTCCATTATTTTTAACAGCAAAAAATCGCCGAGCACGCAAACACGAGTCTAACCTTTATGCTTCTCACATAAAAACAAGACATGTTATATAATCGAAACTGTAAACATATGATCGTGACGAGTATACCAACATAACAAAAAAAAATTATAAAATTAGAGTGTACAGAGCGCGCGAAATTCAAAAAGTCACCTTACTTTTTGATCACATCTCGTATATTCTGCTGTTTTAAAATAAATTCTTTCACAGTGAATGTGTGTGTATTATTAATTTCGCGTTCCCGCTCATTCGGTTGTTTTATTTTATTGAGATTTCAGAGTCGTTGGTGCTTGCCGCGTTCAAAGGTGCGCGAACAGTTGCAATTTTAAAACAGTTGAAATTCAAAAAGTCACCTTACTTTTCGATCACACCTCGTATGAGCGGAGTTGAGTTACAAGTTGGACATTGTAAAAATGTGATAACAAGTATTTGTAAAAAAAAGTGGACATGTGAAATATTTATGAGACTCATTTATGCAGCAATAAGCAATTCGGTTGTGATTTTAAATGCATGTGGGAATGGTAAAAGTAAGATAGATGCCAAAGTATTCGTCTCTACAAAATAAACCAAAATGCTACTTTAATACTCAGTGAGTAAATAACTTCTATGTGAAAGATGTGATTTATATCATTGTGGACAGTATATAAAAAAAAAAATGTTGATAAATTGAGTAACTGATACATAAATTAAGTGAAAGATAAGGGCACTCATTATATGTAATATACTAGGTCTGGCTATTGAATAACGAGACTGCGCGCCTAGAGGACGTTGTAGAGGGGTGGGGAAAAAAACGAGTAGTGCGTTGGATATCTAGATATCTTGTCTATGCACGTACCAAAACACGTTCTTGTCACTATTATTGTATTTGTGCAGTAGCGGTTTTAAACGAACGTGTTTTTTTCTCGTGCCAAAAACCATGTGTGACGAAAAACAGGAGCAACGTATTAATCTCAAATTTCTCGTTAAATTGAAAAAAGCTCCGACTGAGTGCTGTAAATTGTTGCAAGAGGCCTATGGGGACAATTCTCTATCTCGTGCGCGTGTTTCTGAGTGGTGTAAGCGCTTCAGTGAGGGCCGAGTGAGCACTGAAGATGACAAACGCCCAGGTCGCCCTGTCACTGTTTTAACTCCAGAAACAGTGACAAAAATCAACCAAATTGTGCGTGTAGATCGTCGAATGAGCATCCGGATGATTGCCGAGGCTGTAAACGCCGATAAAGAAACGGTTGGACAAATTTCACACGAAGAATTACACATGACAAAAGTCTGTGCGAAATTGGTGCCAAAAAACCTGACTCCTTACCAATAGCTTTTGCGTCAACAGGTCTGCTCAGATTTCCTTGAAAGGTTAAGAAAAAATTCCGGACTGATAAAAAACATTATTGCTTGCGACGAAACGTGGATTTTTAATACGATGTTGAAACAAAGCGGCAATCGATGCATTGGAAGACGCCTGAATCGTCCAGAATCAAAAAACCAAGGATGTCCAAATCAAAATTCAAGGCAATGTTGATCGTTTTTTTCGACATTAACGATATCGTGATGACTGAATGGGTTGCAGAGGGTCAGACTGTCAACCACACTTACTATTTGTCAGTTTTGGCAACACTGCGAGAACGAGTTCGTAAGAAACGGCCCGAGTTGTGGAAGAACAACTCGTGGATTTTGGACCAGGACAACGCACCTGCCCATAACACGCTATCTGTGAAGCAGTATTTGGCCGGTAAGCGCACTCCAGTGCTCGAACACGCGCCGTACTCGCTAGATTTGGCACCGTGCGACTTTTTTTTGTTTCCGAAGATAAAATCTGCTTTGAAAGGGACCCGATTTAAGTCGATGGAAGCGGTTAAGCAAAAAACGGCAGACCTTCTAAAGGCCCTTACCAAAGAAGACTTCCAGCACTGCTTTGATCAATGGAAAAAACGTATGGAAAGGTGTGTGGCTAGGGAAGGGGAGTATATTGAAGGGGAGCATTCGAATGTAGAATAATTTTTATAATAAAACCCTCTTTCGTAACCAGTCTCGTTATTTTATAGCCAGACCTCGTAAGAACCCCGGAAGAGAAAGAAATCTACCAAATCCACGTGATTATCCCCGAGTTACGCTAGGAATAGGATTATATTGAAAAAAAAAATGTTAAGATTGGATTCATATATTTGAATTTTGAAAATCTTATAATGGATTTATAATCAGTGGTCTCAAAAACCCCAGTATACCGATTTTTGTCCAATTCCGAGGCTTTTTTTGGATTGTTGTCCACAGTATTGGATCTGTTAATTTACCTTTTGAATATTTGACGATAAATTCGTAATTAGCAACCTCAAGTACGTGTTGTTTAAAGATTATTGGACAGCCAAAATTGTATGTTCTATCAATTTTCTCTAAATTTTCATCATCACAGGTTATTTTGGTGAAGATATAATAAATTTAGAGAGGTTTGGTCTTTTACAGGTCAGAAAAAAATATTAGTTTTTTAATATTTTTTAAAAATTTTGTTGTATTGTTTCATGAATTGTTTCGAAAATAATTTTTTTTTATTTTAAAATTCTTTATGAATTGATTCAATGGATAATTTTACAAATTATTCTAAAAAATTAATTCATGTATTAATTAAACAAAATATTAACTTAAAACAAAAAATTCGGTAACGAATTTCGAATCTTAATTATTATTTATTATAAACTAAGTTTTATTATATTATTTTTACTTTTGTGAATGCATAAATCTTACATACAAAAATGATTGTCTAATTATACAGTGCAATGTATCATTTGTTTAATTATATAAAGGTGAGATGTTCTTATGACAGCAGCAATTGCGTATCATATCATTTAGTATGAATGCCTGTTACGTTGACGGGTAATTTGGAAATAAAAATATTTTTTAGAATTCAACAAAACTGAAAAGTAAAAAGTTTCTGCATAAAGATAACAAGAAACATATGTATTACATTTTACTCTTTTGCACACAAATCTTGTTAGTTAAATAAGTAATTAAATAAAAGATAAAACAAATTTTATTGATAACTCGTGTTTATACAAATTTTTATCCATTAATCTTTTTAAATAAAACTAGAAGTACGTAAGTAATTGTAAATAAGTATACGTTTTTTTTAAAAATTATCTTATTTACCTTTAACTAATTATTTGGTTGAAGATTTGGATATTTTAAATTTAATAATTATAAGATTATACGTAAATTATATATAAATGAAGATTCTAAGACCCGAATCATACTCGTAATATCAATCAATTTATTATATTATTTATTACAATTTTTATAGAAAGTTTCCAAATAAAATTTTTGTTTTGTTGTTTAGTAAAAATTTTCTCAGTATTTTGTATTATTATATCATCACAATAACGAAACTTTTAAAAAAATTACATATTTATTGATTTTTTGAGAATTTTTCCTACAAGATAAGTTTTAATATACAAGTATAAACAGAATACATCTAATTTAATAATAATAGTTTTATCATAATAGACTTAATCATAATTGATTCTTTTTAAATAAATTTGCTTGAAATGATTTTACTTATTTTGATTATTTTTAAAAGAATGTATAAACTTCTTTATTGTTTTGAAAATTAGATACGCAGAATAATATAACTTTATACGAACATTATTGTATGTTTTGGCATTTATTAAAATTACAAGAACTTTGTGTAATATTGCGATCTGAATTATTTTATTTACTTGTTGACAAATTTCTTTTCTTATTTATTTATTATTTTTTTAATTCATTATTTTCTCGGAAATCTTGGCATAAGTATTAACGACTTAAATGTATACAATTATAATTACAATCTATTTATACGTAAAAATAACATATATTTTTTACAAAAGTTTGATATTTTTTTCTTCTGTCAGTTACAATTTATGATGTTGAAGTTTGCAACGTTGGACTGCAACGAAAAATCAAAATGTTTCATATCCATTTTTTCTTAATAAAATAGTAAAGAAATGAGCAAATATGTATAAAAATTGATAGATAACATTAGTTTTAGAAAATTTAACCCCTAAAATACCCCTAGAAAGGGATACAAAAAAAAAAATCAAGTATTACAACAGTTTTTTTTAAATTTTAATAATAATATAAGTATAATAAAAGATTTACAAGGCTCCACTAACCGTATACAACGAAAAAAATTTGTCAACCCTTTCCGGAAGTAATTTTAGAGGGAGATGAAAAGTCAAAACTCTTGAAAAAAAAATTTGACAGCTTTAATAATACCGTTGGCAAAAAAATAAACAATGTATATGATTTCCTGGTCTATAGAAAGTCTACGAAAAAATTGACGCCGACAAAAGCGGACCGAAACTCACCCTTCAGGGAGATGACAGGTTAAACATATCAAAAATTCCGAGTTGGTGTGTAGTCGTGAAAGTGAGCGGTCGTGCTTTTGCCTAGTGCTTGCTTACCATCGTGAAAAATACTAAGATCTAAATAAATAGACATTTAAATATACAACAAAGATTAAAGTTTAAAAATAAAGAAATGAGTGAACAAGCAGCCAATAACGAATTGAAAGAATTAATAATAAATCTAACAAAACAAGTGTCTGAAATTGCAATAGATAACAAGAAGACTATACAAGTGGTTATTCGGCATACTAAAGATATAAGAGAAATAAAGACAGAAAATGCAAATTTAAAAAAAGTCAATGTTGAACTAAAGAAAGATATCGTACAATTATAGAAAGAGGTGAAAACATTAAAAGAAAACTGGAACAAAAAGTGTGTTGTTTTGCACGGTTTTTTAGATAACGCTGATTTCAACAATAACTTATATTCTAATGTCATGGAAAGAATGAATGAGATAGGCATAAATACTAATCAGATAGATTATATCAGACAACTGGGCTATACTGCTGGGAATAGGCCAGTGGTAGTCAACTTAGTCGCGGCCTTTTCGAGGCAGCTGTTTGTTGACAAGCGCGCCGAGTTGAAGGATAAACATGGAATTGTAGTTGCCAGCTATACTACGAAAGAGGAAAGAGAGAAGTATGGAAAACTTAGAGCAATCAAAGAAGATTTAATAAAATTAGGAAAGGATGCTTATCTATCAAAAGGTGAAATTCACTTCGAGTGCAAACAATAAAATCTCACACAAGCTAGCAAATTGGTGAAAAAAATTAAACAAAAACACGATAAGGAGGAAGATGGCTTATCCGACTGTAACGAAAGATCAATTGATTCTACAATAACGACATTATCTAAGAAAAGGGAGAGATATACCAGCTCATCCTACTTATCACTGGATACGACCGTTAAACAAAAACAAAAAAAAAAAAAAGAGAAGAAGCAAAAAAATATTGAGAAAAGCAATAAAATGGAAACTAATGCACTTGATGAAAAAATATAGCTACCAAAGTCTCTACCTGTCCCCCAAATAATATTTTGGAATGTCTCAGGCATCTCAAATATGCAAAATATATCAAGCCTAGTCAACAATACTGATATTATTTGTTTGTGAGAAACGTGGCACATAAGTGAAATCGGCTCTAAGCTTTCTATTGATCACAGTACCGTGGATAGCAAGGCAGTCAAATTAGCAAGTAGGGGGAGAGCAAGTGGGGGTTTGCTCATAACATATGATGCAAAAGAGTATCCAAATGTTGAAACTCTCATCGAGCACAACAATTATATTTTCATCAAAACGACCAGATGCAGTGAAACATTTATAATCGGAATTGTCGATATCAACCAGTCAACTGATACGCAAACTATTTTTAATGAGATAGATGAACTGCTGTTAATATTTAGTGAACGATACAACGAAGCCGGCATAATAATCAGTGGCGACTACAATGCGAAAATAGCAGATAAAGGAGACTGTAATGAAAACCAGCTACCGGCAGCAGGAATATTTGCAAACAAAAGAGGAAGCCTAGATACTGTAATTAACAGCAGAGGACGCGACCTGATTAATTTCTGCGAGAGAAACGAATTATTCATTGTAAATGGTAAATTTACAGGAGATTGGCCGGCACAGTTCACATACGTCGGAGTTGAAGGCTCATCAGTCATCGATATAACGGCCTGTAATATTAAGGCTCTAAATATGATAAAAGATTTTAATGTAATTCAATATTTAACCAAATCTGATCATCTGCCAGTGTCGATACATTTAGATTTAAATGAAAATCTAGGAACGGACAATAAAGAGAGATTGAAATGGAAAGTTAATAAATGCTATAATTATGTAAATAGAATGCGATACTTAAACAATGTAGCCGAGATTCATTTAGACCTAAATGAAATGGCACTAAATGTAACTAATTCAATATAATTTGTAGCAAAAGAAATAAATATGTACATAAAAGAGGGCAGTAAAAAAAGAAAAAAATCTCAAGGTTGGTATGATAATACATGCAGAGAGTATAGAGAGTACCTAGATAATGAATTTAAAAAGGTAAAAGAATTAAAATTCCCAAAGGAACTAATCTTAAATCTGAACAAAATTAGAAATAAATATTATTAAATTGAATTAGAAATAAATATTATAGATTGGTAACGTTTTTTCCAGAATATTTATAAACCTAAACCTATTACGAAAGAACTAATATTACAAGTAAAGATAACCGATCCAATACTGGACGGAGAAATAAGTTTGGATGGAATAAATATAGCTCTTAAAAAATGTAAATGTGGAAAAGCTCTTGGAATAGACGAAATTACAAACGAATTTTTGATAAATTTACCTAATAACTGGGTCCTTCATATACTAGTGATGTTCAATAAAATAATAAATGAAAAAAAAGTACCTGATTCCTGGGGTGATATCATTACTAAAATGTTGTATGAAAAAGGTGATAAGCTAGACCCAGAGAATTATAGACCAATATCACTAGTTAATTCAATAGTAAAATTGTTTACAATAATATTATCTAACAGAATAACTAAATGGGCAAAAAGAAATGGCATACTTCCCGAATGGCAAGCTGGTTTCAGGGCTCAAAGAAGTGCTATTGACCACATTTTTGTATTAAACATTATTGTGCAAGTACATCTTAGAAAAAAAAGCGGTAAACTATATGGCCTATTTGTAGACCTAAAACGAGCTTTTGACTCCGTGTCACATGACCTTCTTTGGAAAAAGTTAAGCAAAATGGGAATGAGCTCTAAAATAATCAGAATTATATCGAGTCTACACAAAAGGGACAATATGGCCGTGAGAAAGCCTGAAGGAATGTCAGAAAACTGTAAAATAAATCAAAGGGTTTTACAAGGCGAAACCCTGAGCCCGATCCTATTTGCTTTGTTTATTGCTAATATAGAAAAGTTTCTAATTATAAAAGGAGTCAGGAGGGTACCCTTGAACCATCTGGTAGAGGCGATAGTGTTGGCTTTTGCGGATGATATGGTGTTCCTCGCTGACTCCTATATTCATTTGAAAAACATGGTCAAATACCTACAAGAATATTTTACTTTAAATGAACTAAAATTAAATGTACAAAAAACAAATATAATACTTTTTTAAAAGGGAGGTTATGGACACAAATCCAAATTACCACCAGTACTTCATAAAGAAAGAGAGATAAAATTTGTTAAGTCATATATATATATATATATATATATCTTGAAGTCCCATTCACTCAGTCTAGTACGTATGAAATGGCATCCAAATACTTTGTAGCCAAAGATAAGAATGCGGTTCAGCCTACGATGAATATAATAAACAAAATGCAAATAGCTGACAGTAAAGTTATTAATAATCTCTTTAATGCATTAGTGGTTTCTATTGCTCTATATGCAGCGCCTATCCGGAGTGCTAGGCACCTCAATAATTTAGACATAATACACAATAATTCATATAAAAGATTACTTTGTATGCCATTAAATACGCCTGAGTATGCAACCAGAGTCAAAATAAGCGTCGAGAGAATAGAAGTAATCATTTTTAAACATTTGCTAAACTATGTACAAAAAATACTTAAAATGGACAAAAATAGATACCCAAAAATATGCTTCAATCGCATATAAGTTCTTCGCGATGATACGAATGAAAAATATCATTGGGCAAGTTAGATTAAAAATAGCTTTTTTGATACTACAGTCTGTCAAGTAAGAGCGTGGTCGACTTCACCGACAGTTAATGAAAGATTTTGCTCTAATTTCTTCGCAAGCCAATAGAAAGAAGCTTTGTCCTTGATGCATTGTTAACAAAGATTCAGTTGTCGTTGATCTTTTAAAAGAGAATTACGTTAAACGCCATGAGTGCTAAGTACGCGTCGCGCTACGAGGCTTTGTTCCTTTGCATCCACCCGAAAGGTCCCAAAATGTCGCAATCAGCGGCTGCTAAATATATGAGAAAGTCGAAGGCATTTGTACAGAAGTGGATACAGCGATATAAAGTGGCTAAAAATGTCGATGATTTACCAGAACGTGGCTCGATAGGAAAAGTGAACAAAAACGATGAAAAAAGAATAGTGAATCTGTTTTTGCGGAATCCTGCTTTAACGCTGCGGCAAGGACAAGCAAAATTAATGGCAAAAGGTTTAGATATATCCTACGAAACTATCCGAACCCATCTTCGTACTCATCATCTGAAATGGCGCAACACAATGAAGAAGCCTCTGTTGACTGAAAAACATGTGACAAAGCGACTCGCTTGGGCGCATGAGAATATTGATAGAGATTTTGAAAATGTCATTTTTACTGATGAATGTTCTATATGGGCACGTTCTGTCCTCACGCGAGCCTGGTCAACTTCCACCAATAGGCTTGTTCAGCGGACCGTAAAACATGGAATAAAGGTGCATCTTTGGGGCTGCTTCTCAAAGCAGGGATTCGGCACTTTGCACCTCTTTACTGACAACCTAAATGCCGAGAAAATGATAAAAATCTACAAGAAGGCTTTACTGCCATCTGCCAAACGATGGTTTATCACAAAAAATGAAGATTGGATTCTGCAGGAGGACAACGATTCTAAACACCGCAGCAAGCTCTGTACTCAGTGGAAGACTCAATCTGGCATCGTTACATTGGATTGGCCGTCGCAGTCGCCCAATCCAAACCCTATTGAAAATGTGTGGGCATATATTAAACGGAAGCTCCGTGGAAGACGCACATACACTTTGAAGCAGTTGTCTTACGAAATTCGTCGGATCTGGAGATCTTTGCCACTAGAATACGCCGTCAAATTAGTAGAAAGCATGCCTCAGAGATGCCAGGCAATTATCGACGCTGGTGGTGACTGGACACATTATTGACTGAATTGCATCATTGTTTGTAATGTGTACAATGTATATATAAATATGAAAGTTTTATCAAATAAATTTTTTTATAAATTAACACGACCACGCTCTTACTTGACAGACTGTATAGGAGAAGCAGAATTGTGGAAAAATATTACAATAGAAACATTGACACGAGAAAAGAACAACATCATAAAGGAATTCAGAGAAGTTTCACGCAGTCGAAATGTAGATTCCTACATGACATCTACCTCGCTATCTATTCTCCCGCCGCTCATGGAGAATTAAAGTAAAGTACAGTTCATGGACCTAAAAGTCCCTCAACAACAAAAAAAAAAAATAACTCAAATAAGAATGCATAACCAATATTGTCCGAGATTAATTGTGAAAAATAAAAAGCGTGTATTAAATTTTCAAAGCTATTGTGAATATTGTAATGATGAAAACAATCTATTTCATTCACTAATTTACTGTAAATATTTTGAAAAAGAGAGAGCTAAATGTATAGGGGAAATTGCATCAAGTGAAATTCAAATATTTTGAGGCTATCTGAATAACTTATATGAATCAAAAATAAGAAAAATAATTTGTTTTATTTGTATATTTCCAAACAGAAATTAAAGGAAAAAAAAAAAAAAAACAAAGGAAGTATGAACAATAAGGAAAGATAATCTTTGAATAAAATAGACATGTATGTTAATTATGTATAATTAGATATGAGCGCACAACTCTTCATGTATTATTTTTGTATAAAATTGAACATGAATAAATTACTACTACTACATATAAAAAATTCCAACATCTTTCCTAATAACGTTAACAAAAAAAAAAGTATATGATTTCTTGGAACATAAGAAATCTACCGAAAAATTAGCATCGACCAAAGCAATCTGAACCTTACCCTTCAGAGGGATAAAAAGTTAAAATTTTCGAAAAATAGATTTGACAGTTTTCCTAATGTTGTTGGCGAAAAAATAAAAAGTACATATGATTCCTTAGGACATAAGAAAACTATAAAAAAATTGACGATAAAAAAAAAACTCCGGAACTTACCTTCCAGGGGGGTGGAAAGTCAAATTTCTCAAAAAATAATCTGACAACTTTTTTAATACCGTTGGCAAAAAAATTAAAAGTAAATATGATTCCTTGGGACATAAGAAAACTATAAAAACATTGACGTAAAAAAAGCGCTCTGGGACTTACCTTCCAGGGGGGTGGAAGGTCAAATTTCTCGAAAAAAAATCTGACAACTTTTCTAATACCGTTGGCAAAAAAATAAAAAGTAAATATGATTCCTTCGGACATAAGAATACTATAAGTAAATTGGCGATAAGGAAAGCGGTCCGGAACTTACCCTCCAGGGGATTTATATGTCATAAATAAAAAAAAAAAATCTGACATCTTTTCTAATACCGTTGGCAAAAAAATTATAAGTGCATACGATTTCTTGGGATATTATAAGCCTACAAGAAAATTGGCGTCAACTACTAGGTTGTTCAAAAATTTTTGAAAGCAGAAATAAAGATACTTTTTTTTGTTGGTGACATCACTTTTATTGCTCAGTATAATCTCCCATAAGTTCAATACACTTGGTCCAACGGTCTTCCAACTTGTTTATCCCATCATGGAAGTGACTTTCTGCAAGGCCTGCAAAATACTCCTCTACGACGGCTATAATCTCTTCGTTTGATGAAAAATGCTTCCCACGAAGGAATTTCTTGAGGTGTGGAAACAGCCAGAAGTCAGAGGGAGCTAGATCAGGCAAATAAGGTGGATGCTGCAACAATTCGTACTTTAATTCAGTTATCTTAGTGATGGTTTTTTGAGCTGTGTGAGCGGGTGCATTGTCTTGATGAAAAATGATTTTTTTCTTGTGCAAACCGGGTCTTTTTTCACTAATTTTTTCATCCAATTGGTCCAAAAGGTTACAATAATATTCAGAATTTATTGTTTTGCCAGTTTGGAGATAATCCACCAACAAAATCCCTTTTGCATCCCAAAAAACTGACGCTAACACCTTCTTCGCCGATTTCTGGACACGAACTCGCTTCGGTGCCGAAGTGCCTGGTTGACACCACTCTTTAGCCTCTTGTTTTGATTTAGGGTCATGATGGTAGACCCAAGTTTAATCCATAGTGATGAATCGACGCAAAAAATTCTTTTTATCCTTTCGAAAACGCTCCAAATGTTGCTCAGAAAGTCGCATTGGAACGTGTTTTTGTTCCATTGTAAGCGAATGCGGCACCCATTGTGCACAGAGCTTTCTGAAACCCAAAAGTTCATTTAAAATATGACTCACACTGCCTAATGAGATGTCTAGTGCCGCTGCTAAATCTTTCTCGGTCAATCGACGATCTTGAAAAACTATATCCTGTACTTTTGCTACGAATGCTGGTGTTGATGCACTTTTTGGACGTCCTGAGCGTGGATCGTCTTCAACGCTTTTTCGACCACGTCTAAACTCTAAGACCCATCGATGCACAGTCGGAAATGAAGGAGCAGATTCCTTTAACACTTTCACCATTTTTGTATGAATTTCCGTTGCTGATGAACCTTCCAAAACAAAGAATTTTATCACTGCACGATATTCGGTTTTTTCCATTGTAAAAAAAATACACGACACGTCAACTTCAAATGGCTTGTAAACAAACAATAAATTGACAGAGTGGAATGAAACTTTAGGTACGTTTATATGAAAGATAAAATATTAAGATGGCGTAAAAATTATGGTTCTTCTACTGCTCTATAGATGTCGCTTTCAAAACCTCTTGAACAACCTAGTAAATGGACCGGATCTCACCCTTCAGGAAAATTAAATAATTAAAAATTTCTTTTTCGTATCCTAATGCTGCCTTGGCATATTATTATTTATAAAATTTTTTTTCGTTAGAACGTATTAACTAACTATTTTGAATAACTTTTTTAATTAAATATTGTTATTAACCATCCTTATTTGAATCTTCTTTAAAATCCGAATAGTAAAACAAAGTTCATGTTTTTAATATTGCAACTTGTACTTAATATCATTTGCTAATATGTAAAGTAAAATTTAAGTTTTTGAAAAGAAACTGTTGTTAAAATAAAAATTTTTTAAAAATGTTTAGCTTGTCTTGAAACTCGTTATAATTTCACTAGATATAGAATACTTTTTAATTGAAGATAAGACTTATCTTTTTTTATTGATTTACTTATTATATTACTCTTTTAGATTAAGGGTTTTTATTAAATAATATTTTATTTATAATACATGAATATGATGTTATTGCGCAAAAATAATAATTAATCAACGTTCGTATTTCATTGGCACTTTTTCTAGAAATATTTTTATTACATTGAAAATAAATAATTGAAGAATTTGAAATTTATAAAGCACGC
Source organism: Chalcis sispes (assembly GCA_949987625.1). Lineage (NCBI taxonomy): Eukaryota > Metazoa > Arthropoda > Insecta > Hymenoptera > Chalcididae > Chalcis > Chalcis sispes. The sequence goes on from OX465097.1 coordinate 33,114,795, forward strand.
ACTAAACTTGTATTTGAAACTTCAATCAAATAATAGGACTATTATTATTTGTTAATAGCAAAAGTTTTTTACAAATTAAAATTATATTTGAAACTTCAATTGGATAAGAGAAATAATTTTTTATAGCATTTGATGTTATTTCTAAATTTCTAAAATATTTAAATATTATTGAATTTTTTTATTAGTTCAATAATTATTACATTTAAAAAAATTTAAATTAATTGCATAATAACTCTTTTAACAGTGTGATATTATACTTTTCTACGTGTTGTTTACATACGTGGTTAAGTATTTTGAAATGGAGTGCAAAGCAATACACCCAGCCATACGGCCAATACACACACAAACATAGCGTTGTGCGCGTTACGATCTCTACTGACAGCGAAGCGTAGTGGAGAAAAAATCGCGGCCTGCAGGCCAGGTTACTCACACAAGAGCGCGCACGAACATACAGGCACGCGTATACGTACATTCTATAGGAAGCGTCGCGAATTTTTTTCGAGTGTCGCCACATTCGAGCTTCTATCTTTGAATCTCACTTCCAGGCACCTACGATACCCCAGCCTGCAAATTGTGCATTTTGCAATAAAAAACAATGCTTAATTACGTCTTTTAAATTGCATATTTCCATTATGCCAATTATTCAATTCGCACACTTATCATATTTTTCTTTTTACAAAAAGCACAAATGGAACACATGCATACATGCAAATGATCATATATCTCAAAAAATATGACTTCTTTTAATTTGCACACCATGGTAAATCATTAATTATTGATCACTTCAATTAACACACTCATAAGATCTCATAAATTATTAATTATTATAGAGAAAAAAACGTAAAAAGGATTTTTACAAAAATTTTGAACTGTGCGCATGCGCACAGACGTATGTCTACCAGCAAGCTTGCGTTAAAACACGCGAGAAATATAAAATTCAAATTTTTCAATAACAAAACACATTAAATAAACGAAAATATATGTTAAATCAATTTGCACACCTTCTAAAAACGTTCATTATCAATTATTACAATGAGCACATAGCGCAATTCTTATTAAATATTCATTAATATTATTTAGGAATCAAATGATTGTTAACAGCTGATCGCACGCAGATTATGTTTCGTTTACAACGTGCGAATTATTCCTACAAAACAAGTAATAGTGCAGCACGCTAAATAAACGAAAATAATTGTTAAATCAATTTGCACACCTAAAAACTTTCATAAATAATTATTACAATAAACACATATGTAGCACAATTTTTATTAAATATTTAGTATTAATGTTGAAGAATCAAATGATTGTTAACAGCTGATCGCACGAAAATTGTGTCCCGTTTACATAGTGCGAATTATCCCTATAAAACAGGTAATAGTGCAACATGCTAAATAAATAAAAATAATTGTTAAATCAATTTGCACATCTTCTAAAAACGTTTATAAACAATTAATACAATAAGCACATAGCCCAATTGTTATCAATTATTCATTATTGATGTTTAAGAATCAAATTTTTCTTAACAGCTGATCGCACGGAGACTATGTCCCTTTAACAACGTGCAAAAATATCTCTGTAGAATAAGTCAATAAAGCAACATGCCAAACAAACGAAAATAATTTTTAATTTAATTTGCACATGTTGCCAAATAATTAAAAACAATTATTTTTATTGGCACATAGCTGGAATAACAGTAAATATTCATATTTGTTATTAAAAACTCAAATAAGTCGAGAGTTTATTTACAGCTAGTCGTATAAATATTAAGCTCTGTTTACAATACGAGAGAATAATAATGGAATCAAAAACATTATTTGAGCAGCTCAGCTAAAAACAGCGAGTGAGCAATATTTAATTATTAATAATTTATTGTAAAAGAAATCATTAATATGGTTTAGGCAAGGTGCGCAACACAAGGTGGAGTGGAACACAAGGTAGATCAAGCAATTGCAGAACACATCTGCCATCATATCTTCGCACAGACTAGAGCGATTTTAAAGCGCAAGTTGAGTTTTAAACGATCGAAACATCTAATTAACTATTTTAATAAATTAATATTACAAAATTTATTAACTATGTTATGAATTAAAATTACATTCTTAGAAGTTCTATTCGGTACGCGATTTATACTGCAACCGATGGGCGAGTATTCGAAAACGCAATACGATGCGAAATAAACATCGATTGCGATACCTACGTCGTGCGACAGTGGTTGGAGAGGTACGAGCTCCATCGCCTGCTAGGAGCTGATGCCACTCCGTGGAACCTCGCGCAGGATAAGCGCGCGACTCACAGCCGTCTTCCGCCGCTCGACGTGGATCAATTATACCGCAGTTCAAGTCCGAACTTCGATTCCCCTGCCCGTCCGCAAGCGCCTAACGTTTTGGTTTTCTTGCAGCTGGCCACGCGCATGAGATAGCACCTCGTCGAAGACGGCACGGCTGCCGCAGGGCGAGCCTGATACCCGCGCACCGCAAGTGCGTATCGTCGATACCGAGCCGGAGAGAGCTCGTGCGACGGAGACCCCTTTGCCGCCCCACGCGCGTCCACTTGGTTACACCAGACGGTTGGCCGGCTCGACAGAGACTCGCCGACACCCGCGGTAGGCCCTACAGCTGCCCTCGAAGAATTCGACCCGTTCTAGACATATGTGGTTGAGAGCTAGAGGCCGCGGACGACCGACGGACCGCGGCAACGTATCCGGAGCCAGCCGTGGACGCTCTGCTAGGACAGCGAAGGTCCAAAGTACAGCACATCGAAGCAGCGCACGCAACCGTCCCGTTCGGCGATTTAGCTGCGCAGCCGTTGCCACCCGCTTCTCAGCGCGTTACCGTGAATTGAGGAGCGTCCCTGGACGAAGAGGCTTACGCACCGCACCCACAATCACCAGAGGTCTGACGGCCGAATTGATTGGCACCGCCGCCGCCTCAGCTCCCCGCAGAGTTCAACCAGCAGCAGCCGCACAGAGTGGAGAGGTACTACGCACCTCTAAGACCTCCGCTTGAAGCTTCAGCGCCTCGGCACGCACAAGGTAGCGGAACGCAGCTTATTCTTGATAACTCCGCGTTTCTGTGCGAGAAGAAAACGTGCGATATACTAGAGGAGTGGCGCATTTCCTTCAAGGGGAGGCAAAGGCAAGACCCCGAGGGATTCCTGACCCACCTGAATCAGTGTCGGGAGACTCACGGCTTGACTCTCGACGATATTATTAAAGCTTTGCCGCCGGGCCTCGATGAAGAGGCCTGGTATCGGTTTCGCCGCGAACATAATCGCTGGCAGACATACGCTGATTTCGTCGACGCGTTTCGGTTGCAGTATTGCGCCGACAATTTGCAAGACTGCTTGCGCCAGGAGATTGGCAGGTGGACACAAGGCTCGCAGGAGGATATATCTACGTTCCTGCTCAAATTCTGCAACCTGCTCGATCAAGGGCGACCGCCGATGTCGCTGTCTGAGCAATTAGATAGCACGTGCCGCAACCTCCATCCAGCATATAGGCAAGCTATTTCGCGCGACCACGTTCGTGATTTTGTAGAGCTGCAGCGTCTGAGAAAGAAGTTCGAAACGAAGAAGTTGCAGGACAAGGTTGTTGTTTTCCCAAGGACGCATACATGCCGCTGCACTTGGTACGTTCGGCTAAAGCTGCTCCCGTCGTAACGGCTTGCCTGATAGATATCGACGACACGAATTGTAGCACGGACTTCGTCGCTGCCGCGGGCGCTTCGGAGGATCACCTCCCGCATAAGCAGTCGCAATTTAAGCCTCCGGCTCCGTCGCAAGCTTGAACTCCGCCTAAAAAGCCGCGTCCACTAGCAATTATGCACACAGCAGCCTCCGGGGCATCGGCAGGGACCCAGACCGAAATACCGCCACTTCTCCAATCCGCTGACGTGCCCCCGCAGCGGCAGCGTAATTCTAATTATTACGTGTACAGCAGCACCGTGCCGCCACTCGCAGTAGTATAGTCCGCCAATAACCAGCATGATAACTCGCTGCAAGCTCGTAAGCAGCGAGAGCCTTGCCGTTGCTGTGACCAGCTAGGGCATTGGGCTGCCGAATGCCCAAAAGCCCCGAGATGTTACGGATGCGGGCAGCCAAATGTATTACGCAAAGACTGCAATCGATGCAGAAAGTCTTCACGGGTGGGGAACCCACCGCAGGGGACTCGTTAGGAGCTCGCAGGTCCTCGCATAGCCGAAAGGCAGCTCCACGCCGCGGGCAGCATCATCCTGACCCACCGCGCCCGCCACCACTGCGCGACGTAGCTGAGATTTCCGCCGCAACGGAATCTCCCGCGTCAGCCCTATTGGATCGGCCACCGTCGCTGATCCAAGGTAAACCGCACCTCCACGAGGTAAGGCTATTTTTTTAATATTGAGCTTAATGTTTTGAAGCTCAGAGGCTTACAGGACGAAGGCGCCGTCCATTAGTTCCTGAGAAAAGGTTTAAGTAGGTTGTTGAAAGACAAACTCAACCCTGCAGTTAGTTTAATTAACGTGGCAGATGGAGGAGCAGTGGCAATCCAAAGAGTGCTGGATGTGACTGTCTCCATCGATGAGGAAAGACGCACGATCCCTTTCTTCGTGGCAGATGGGTTGCGATACGATTGCACTTTAGGCATCGACTTCAAGAGGCTGTTAAAATTGAAGATCGATTATCTTCTTTTAAAATTGAGCTCAGCGATTTGAAGCTCCGAGGCTTACTGGACGATGGCGCCGTCCATTCGTTTCTGAAAAAGGGTTTGAGCAAGCTGTTGAAATACAAGCTCAACCCTGCGGCTAGTATAATTAACGTGGCTAGGTTAGTTTTTTTCGCGTAGTATTACGTTAGTTGAAAGCACCCAAGTAGGTTACAATAGTTTTAGGTTAAGTAGTTCTAGTTTCATATTTTGTTTCAGTATTATAGCCTAGCTGTAAGCTTAATAAATAAGTCTAGTTTGTAAGTAATAAAATTTAGTTAAAATTAGTTTAGTATGTAAGCTAGTGTGTAAGTTAGATTATGCGAGCTAGCCTCAATTTCAAAGAAAGTTTTTTTTGGTTTTATCCAGCCCCCCGCACCGCCCGCGTGCCCTTCAAGAAATGTTTTTTTTGTTGTTCGATGCTATGTCTCCGCCGCTTATTTAGTTCGTTTTTTTTTTGGAATATTAAAGTTTATATTCTGAAGATTAGTGTTGCTTATTTACCGCCACCGGCTTATCCCGCTCATCCCGCCAGTATGCTGCACGTTTTTTTTTGGTTTTCCTGCTCTCTCTGTGTTCTTTGTTTATGTTTTTTTTCTAATTTGCCCCCACCCCCTTTTTCATATTTGGTTTTGGTTTTTCCGCGAAGCATTCCAATCCAGCAGAGCATTGCCTTTTCTTTTACATTTTTTTTTATTTTAAATTTCTTGAATTTTGCTACCATTTTTTGTTGTTGCTATTATTATTACCCGCGTTGGCACGAATCGCTCGTGCCACCAACGAGCCACAGCTGCATGCTGCACTCGCATCCTGCTACGAATCACTCTCCAACGAGGCCACGAGTAAATTCAGCATGATTACTATCACCGTTCACTGGCAGTGGGCCACCAAGGTAACCAATTTGTTTTTTTCATTTATCAAACAGCAATGTGGCTGTCGAATAATACCGCTACGGCACTAGGTAAGCACGGTATGATTAAAATTATTGGCTATTTTATTTACATGTACTTTCTTTATTTAAATTATGCGTGTATTAATATAAAGTATTTTATTTCTTTGGTACAAGTGGTATTAGATGTTGGAGCGGGTTACAAGCGACCGCGTCGTTAGAACCAGTTGCGTACGATAATAGTTTTTTTAAATTTTATTTGTGTTTTTTGTATTTCTGCCCAAGGATTAAGCCAGTCGCGTCAATAACCAACAAGCTAGTATTGTTCGCTTAGACTTGAGTTCGTCTAGCGATCCCGCGTGCACTCGTACACTGCGTACACTTTAGCTAGAACACCGACACAGATCAGCCACGCTGCAGAAGACGATGTCCGAGCAACGGCGTTCTGCCGCACACCTACACCGTTACAGGGGAGACCGCTCATCTTAGGCTAAGTGAAAGCGCTAGGCAAATGCAATCAAGTTTGATCCCATAAAGATCAAACAGTGAATATAAAGTCGTTTCACTTTCTTCATATTCACAGTTTGGTGGGGGGGGGGGGGGGGGGAGTTGTGACGTGGTGTTTTGCACCAGTCACATAAGGAAGCTCAAACACAGCCTGTGCGCCTCCTCGTAGCCCACAATACCCATTACAATCTTGGCAGTCCGCAGGACTGCTACGCTTAGCCCTAACTAACAGCCACGCAGGACTGTGCATACTATACTTTCCTTAGGTACATGGGCTTAGAGCTCAAGTAAGGCTCCAGCAAGGAGCCAGTCTCAGGAGCCCATGGCTAGGCGATGGCAGTGCTCGCACACACTGCAGCAGGGATTCCTTACCAAGCTCCTTCCTGTTCTTGTCGTGGTTCACGTACTTGCAACCTCCCAGACAGTAGTTAAAAGGAGAAAGAAGCAATAGTAGCAGCTGCACTTTGAAAGGGAAGTACAAGCTGTCACACAATATCCTAGGAAATTGGAAAAGGAGGTTAGGAGGCAAGCAAAGACAATGATAATGACGTACTTGAAATTGTCTAGGAGCGTTGCCTCGCTGCCGCTGCTAGCAGGCCATCACTGTCCCCGACACCGCTGCTTCGCTTTCTCCGCCGCTCATCGTTCGACTCGCCTGCTGTTGATCCGCCGCACTGCTGCACATGGAAAGGAGAGAGAAGAGACAAATTAGTCGACGCCTACTAGCCATGGAACGCGTCGGCTTACCTGAACTCCCTGGACATCGGAAGTCGATTCTTGCCGATCCAAAGAAAATATAACAACACTGGCACTCGCGAGCGGATAACCTAAACGCGCGCTGCTGGCGCGCGGTAATGTCAACTGCCGACAGCGCTAAGCGCACGTGGCGGATGCGTCGCGTAACGTATTTCACACGTACATTGCGCCGGTGCAGAACGATTATCCAAAATCAGCGCTTGCGAAAGTGACACGCAGGAGCTTCTCGTTCACTCCGATCAGGTCCGTTTTAGCGAGAAGTAACGATATTAGCAGGCAGTCGGCACTCCGTCCGGTGACATAGTCGTGATCGTTCACTTTCGCAGTTCGACTCCGCATTCCCGTTTAATAAAATAAAGACGAAAGTGTACGAGCAGGCGGATCGTTCTTTTGTAGTCGAGAGTGTTGTAGTATATCTGGTAAGTGCCGAGGTACAGTGGCTATTACAAGGAGGCATCTCTTTAACGAATCGTCCTCGTTTCCTGTCTAGCTGTGTGTGTGCGACCGTGACGCATGTTACGCGCCATTTTGGGAAAGTTTAGCTGTTGTATGCCCGCGACCGCTTTTACCGTAAGCTAGCTAGCGGACGTAAACTGCGCTACACGATTGTAGCTGGCGCCCTGAGCTCGCGTAAAAACGCGATTATTGTTGTATTTAGTAAATATTAAAATCAAATACACGTGTTCGTTTTGTTAATTTTCAAGTTTATGATTTTTAACTTACTATTTGCTAGTAAGCAACCCGCTCGCTTCCTTCTTACCTTTGTACGCCACCTTGATCCCCAGCGGCGTTACAAATTGTAACTAGCGCCAAAGAAAAAAAAAAAAAAACAATTTGTAACACCGCTGGGGATCAAAGTGGCGTACAAATGTAAGAAGGAAGCGGGCGGGTTGCTTACTAGCAAATAGTAAGTTAAAAATCATGAACTTAAAAATTAACAAAACGAACACGTTTATTTGATTTTAATATTTACTAAATACAACAATGATCGCGTTTTTACGCGAGCCCAGAATGCCAGCTATACTCGTGTAGCGCGGTTTACGTCCGCTGGCTAGCTTACGGATTAAGCGGTCGTAGGCATACAGCAGCTTAACTTTCCCAAAATGGCGCGTAACATGCGTCACGGTCGCACACACACAGCTGAACAGGAAACGGGGACGATTCGTTGAAGTGATGCCTCCTTGTAACAGCCTTTGCACCTCTGCACTTACCAGATATACTACAACACTCTTGACTACAAAAGAACGATCCGCCTGCTCGCACACGCTCGTCTTTATTTTATCAAACGCGAATGCCGAGTCGAACTGCAAAAGTGAACAATCGCGACTATGGCACCGGACATAGTGCCGACTGCTTGCTAATATCGTGACTTCTCACTAAAACGGACCCGATCGGAGTGAACGAGAAGCTCCTGCGTGTCACTTTCGCGAGCGCTGATTTTAGATAATCGTTCTGCACCGGCGCAACGTACGTATAAAATACGTTACGCGACGCATCCGCCACGCGCGCTCAGCGCTGTCGGCAGTTGACATTACTGCACGCCAGCAGCGCGCGTTTAGGTTATCCACTCGCGAGTGCCAGTGTTGTTTCAACACATCGTTCAATAAGTCCCGAGACTAACAACGAAAACAACATTTTTTTTCAAAAATCATTTTTATTCATTAATATAATCTCCTTTTAGAGTGATACAATTTTTTCAACGTCTTTCCAACATGTCTATACCATGTTTATAGAAGGATTTATTCTTTGCTTCAAAATAGGCTTCAGTTTCGGCAATGACCTCCTCATTCGAGCCAAATTTTTTAACCTGGAGCATTTTTTTTTGATCAGCACAAAGCCAGTAGTCACTGGGGGCTAAATCTGGCGAATACGGGGGGTGGTGAAGCAAATCAAAGCCCAATTCGTTCAATTTTGCCATTGTTTTCATAGACTTGTGGCATAATGCATTGTCTTGGTGAAAAAGGATTTTTTTCTTCTTCATGTGCGGTCGTTTTGCTGCGATCTCCTCCTTTAAACGTACCAACAAGTCAATATAATAATCACTTTGAATCGATCAACCTTTTTCCAGGTAGTCAATGAAAATCACGCCATGTGTATCCCAAAAAACAGATGCCATGACTTTGCCAGCAGACTGCTGCGTTTTTGGACGCTTTGGGCAGCTTTCGCCAGCGATGCGCCACTCAGATGATTGCCGATTCGGTGTATTCATGTTTCATCCAAAGTCACGTATCGACGCAGGAAATCCTTTTTATTGCGAGAAAATAGCGATAAACATCTTTTTGAATCGTCGACTCGTTGCTGTTTTTGTTCCACTAAAAGCAATCGCGGCACCCACTTGGAAAAAACCTTTTTCATGCTCAATTTTTTATGAAAGATTACAAATACGCTTCCAGATGATATCTGTCTCATTTCTGCAATCTCACGGACCTCCACTCTGCGATTTTTTATTACAATTTTTAACACTTCACTCACATTTTCCTGTGTAACGGCTTCCAATGGCCAACCCGAACGTTCCGCATCGTTTGTGTCTGTACGACCACGTTTAAACTTAGCATACCAACGACAAATCGTTGGTTTGGATAGACAGGAGTCCGGGTAATATTTTTTAAGTCATTGCTGGGCTTCTACGGTGTTTTTACCCATTAAAAAACAATGTTTTATCAACACGCGAAACTCGCTTTTTTCCATTTTTAAAACAAATTACAAAGTGACTTTACTCTAACCTCGATAACTCTGCTGTCTGTGATCCGATCGACGTGAAATTTCTACACGTTTCATGTGAAGGTTCGCACTCTATGGAAAGGTGGCCAGTTTGGTACTACTAGCACCATTTCTGGGTTAGTCTTGGGACTTATTGAACGATGTGTTATTTTCTCTGGATCGGCGAAAATCGACCTCTGATGTCTTGGGAGTTCAGGTAAGTCGACGCGTTCGATGGCTAGTAGGCGTCGACTAATTTGTCTCTTCCCTCTCCTTTCCATGTGCAGCAGTGCGGCGGATCAACAGCAGGCGAATCGAACGATGAGCGGCGGAGAAAGCGAAGCAGCGGTGTCGGGGACAGTGATGGCCTGCTAGCAGCGGCAGCGAGGCAACGCTCCTAGACAATTTTATGTACGTCATTACTTGCACGTAGATGCGGTGCTTAATGCTTGCTTGCCTCCTAACCTCCTCTTCCAATTTTTTAGGATATTGTGTGGCAGCTTGTACTTCCCTTCCAAGGTGCAGCTGCTACTATTGCTTCCTTCTACGTTTAACTACTGTCTGGGAGGTTGCAGGTACGAGAACCACGTCAAGGACAGGAAGGAGCTTGGAAAGGAATCCCTGCTGCAGTATGTGCGAGCACTGCCATCGCCTAGCCATGGGCTTCTGAGACTGGCTCCTCGCTGGAGCCTTACTTGAGCTCCAAGCCTATGTACCTGAGCAAGGTATAGTATGCACAGCCCTGCGTGGCTGTTAGTTAGGGCTAAGCGTGGCAGTCCTGCGAGACTGCCAAGATTGTAATGGGTATTGTGGGCTACGAGGAGGCGTACAGGCTGTGTTTTAGCCTCCTCATGTGACTGGTGCAAAACACCACGTCACAATATGTATATATAGATATATATATATATATATATATATATATATATATATATATATATATATATATATATATATATATATATATATATATACATATATATATATATAAGATATGAGTTTTTACTCGTAGTGATTTAGACGACACAGTTAATCAAAACACAACTGAGTTTCTCTGTAAGAAAAGAAACGACATTTAATGTTATTAATTACATTGACGATTCCTAAATCACAATTAGCTTGCTATTTTCAGCTTTCTAACAAAATAATTTTTAATAAATTGTTTTCTTATCATAGCACTTATAGGTTATAAGTCACCATAGATAATCGAAATGACTATCTCTCTGTGTATGTCGCGTTCTATCACGATCACGATGGCACTTGATGCGCGGGAATATTTAAATTAAGAAAAATTATATTTTTATTTACATTTCCCTCTCCCATAGAAGATATAACAATACGACTACTCACACATCTTTTTCATGGTCTTTAAGCGCAGGGGCTGGAGTAAGTTTTGAGATGTGGAATCAGTTTAAATCTGATTTTCTATGGTTAGTGTTTATCTTGGAAATTGAGTTTGATATATTTTCTATGATTTTATAGGTTCCGATTCTCAATTCGTCGAGCTTTTTCCTATTTAGTTCATTTCCATTATCCACAAAAACTGTATTACCAACTTTGAAGTCTGCATGTTTTCGATTTTTATCATAAATTATCTTGTTGTAATTATGTGATTTTCTAGTATTTTTAACGGTTTTCCCTGTCTTGGATTAAATCATACTCGGTCTTTTTAAGTTTCAGCTCTTTTGGCAAAATTGTAACGTCTGTGCCGTTTAGAAGATACTTTGGAACATATCCAGTGACAGTGTTCTCTGTTTTGTTATAGCTTTTTACACAATTCGGTGCTATAGTTGTCCATGCCATTTTAGCGTCATTTTCGTTTATCTTGCATCTGATTTTATTAAATCAAGTTTGATTTAGTCTTTCGTTTAAGCCGTTTAAAAAGGGTAAGTCCACAGCAGTAAAAATGATTGGAATGTTTTTTTCATCCAAAAATCTTTTGAAGTCTCTAAAATTGATACCTGGGTATTGGTCTGAGAGAATCATGCCAATTTCGTTAGCTTTCACACAGTTTTTTACTAGTTTCATGAAATCATTTGCATTTTGTGTACTTAGCGTCAAAATTTATGCGTACCTTGTGAAATGGTCTGACAGCAGGTGTAAGTATCTCTTTGTTGACCTTGAACCCCCAAATCCTCCAATCGCATCAATAAAACATATCTCAAAAGGTATTGTAGCGGGATCCAAGTGGGACATCAATCCATATTTTTTTTGTCCTCTTGCTTTGTTCTTTATACATATTAGGTGTAGTAAAAAGTAATCCATTATTTTGCTAATAGATGGCTTTAGTAGTCTGTATCTCCCGTTGTAAAAGTGCGATCGGGTTACTCTAGATGGCGTTAAAAAGATAAGATTTCGTACTAAAAAAGCTTCTGGTACAGTTTTGTGATTGTCTGACACAGTATTCTTTTATCACGCGTCAAAGATGGACACCAACAAAGAGAAAATACGCCATATTTTTCAGTTTTTCTTTGATAAAGGCGAAAATGCAAGCCAGGCAGCTGAAAATGTAAATAGTGTTAATGGTCCTGATACTGTAACAGCCAATCACGCGCAATTTTGGTTTAGTCGATTCCGTTTAGGTAATTTTGACGTCAAAGATGCACCACTCTCTGGAAGGCCAATTGTCGAGAATGTCGATAAAATAATGGAAATCGTCGAGTATGACCGTCACGTAAGCACTGTTTCGATTGCCCAGGAGCTAAACATTGCACGAAAAACCGTTTAGAACCACTCAAATAAGGCTGGATACAAAAAGAAGTTCGATGTATGGGTGCTACACGAGTTATCGCAAAGAAACCTCATGGACCGAATTTCCATCTGCGAATCGCTGCTGAATCGCAACAATATCGATCCATTTCTGAAGCGGATGGTTACTGGTGATAAAAAGTGGGTTACTTACGGCAACGTCAAGCGACAACGGTCGTGGTCAAATCGCGGTGAGCCGGCGAAAACGGTGGCCAAGCCAGGATTGACAATCAGGATGGTTTTGCTGTGTGTTTGGTGGGACTTGCAGGAAATCATCTACTATGAGCTGCTCCTCTACGGCCGAACTCTTAATTCGGACCTGTACTGTCAACAATTGGACCGTCTGAAAGAAGCAATCGCCCAGAAGCGGCCAGCTTTGGCCAATAGGAGAGGAATTGTGTTCCATTAGGACAACGCCAGGCCGCATACATCGATAGTGACTCGCCAGAAGCTCCGGGAGCTTGGTTAGCAAGTTCTTATGCATTAACCTTATAGTGCGGACTTGGTACCAAGTGATTTCCACCTGTTCCTGTCTATGACGAATGATTTTGCAGGTGAAAAATTCGCCTCAAGAGAAGATTGTGAAAATCGACTGTCCCAGTTTTTTGACAATAGGGACAAGGGTTTCTACGAGAGAGGCATTATGAAATTACTTCCAAAATGGCAACAAGTTATCGAACAAAACGGTGCATATTTGACCTAAATCGTATCATTCTATCTATGCTTAATAAAACCTTCAATTTAATGCAAAAATAATGGATTTCTTTTTACTACACCTAATACTATACAATTTTCATAGATTTTTTGAATGTTTTTTGTCATGTTTTCTGCTGTGTAACATAAGCTGATCATTCATTGCATTTGTTTAATTCCTATGTGACTTAGGTCTGCATGTACGTTTTTGATGAACTGTATACTGAATTTCTCTGATAGGATTATTTTTCCTTTTTTTTAACTTCATGTAATAAATGTTGTATTTTGTTATTAACTTGTCTCTTATGCATAGTATCTTTTCATTTTTAACTTGGTCTCTTAAGATATCTTCTAGTGTTATTATGTTGACTATTTTTAATTGTTCATCTAGGTTTTTATTTGCTTCTAGGACTGGGTTTCTGCTTTGGCAATCAGCTTTAATGTTGTATCTTCCTGGAGAATATTTAATTTGGAAATCATATTGTGATAAGTAGTATGTTAGATCTCCTAACTCTTCGTCCGTTCTTGACTTTATATTCATATTCTTTAAGGGATTGTAATCTCAAAAGACAGTAAATTTTCTACCTATCAATAGATGCTACCAATACTTCACACATTCTTTAATTGCTAGGCATTCTAGATGTACAGCTTTCTTCCTTGTTTGAACTTCATTCAATTTTTTCGAGAAGTATGCTACTGGTTTCTCTTCATTGTTTTCTTGTGTCTGTTTTAGGACTGCTCCTATTCTTAGAATACTGGCATCTGTGTATATGTGGATAGGCAGGTTAGGATCAAAAATGGTCAATATTGGATGAGAACATAATATTTGTTTTATTTCATCAAATGACTCTTAGCATGCCTTAGTCCAGTTAAAGGTTTGTCCTTTTCTTAAAAGGTTATGTAATGGTTCTAATTTTATTGCTATTCTCGGCACATACTTATGATAAAAGTTTATTTTCCCTAAAAATTGTCTCACATTCTTCCTGGTTTTTGGAGTAGGGAAGTTTTTTATGGATATTATGTTGTCTTTCAGAGGTTTAACTGAGTTGTTTTTTATTATGTGCCCCAAGTACTTAACTGAGTCGGCTGCAAACATACATTTAGAAAATTTTAGTCTTAAACCTTTACTTTTAATTGCTTAAAATAGCTGTTCCAGATGTTTGACATGATCTGAAAATGATTTTAAAAATAATAAGATGTCATCAATGTAACATACTGTGGAATCTCCAAGCTTGTGTTTCCGTATTATATTACACATTATTCTCTGAAATATAGCCGGTGAGGTCTTTAAGCCGAATGGTAAGCAAGTCTATTGGAAATGGCCGTCTTGGGTGACGAATGCAGTTTTGTGTCTGTCTGTGACACGCAGAGGTATTGACTAAAATGCTGAATACAGGTTTAGTGTCGAGAGAAACTTGCAATCTCTAGTTTTCAGTATTAGGTCCTCAATAAGTGGGAATGGCTATGATTTAGCGACAACGATTTTATTGAGGTCTCAAAAATCTATGCACAATCTCGACTTTTTATTTTCATCCCTTTTACAAGCTTATGTAACTGGAGCTGCAAACGCACTATATGATTCTTCTATTATTTTTCTTCCAATAATTTTCCAATTTGATTTTCAATCTCCTTTTTGTCTTCAATTGTGCAACGATATAGCCTTTTACTGCAATATTTTTCTATTGACAGATCAATGTGTGCTTCATAATCCGTTACTATTCCAATGTCATATTTGTCCTTTGCAAATACAGATTTATTGTTCAATATTAAATCATTAATATTTGCCTGTTGTTAATAGTCTAGATAATTTATCCAAATTTTGAAGTTTTCTTCAATGAAGTTCTCGTTGAAGTTAATTAGATTATCAAATTTTATTTCCTCAAAATGTCAATATCTGACTTATTTGTTTCCTTAGACAGATAAGGTCTAAGAAACCTTCACTACTACCTAAACTACTTCACTTCTTTGTGTAGGAACTTTCTGAGTGATTTCTAAGTTTCCATTTTAAATTAAGAAAAACTCTTTGATACAATCTAATCCGATTAAAAAATCGTAATCAGAATTTTGGTTGTCTATTACAAAAACATTCAATTTTTTTTTCACATTAAAAATGGTTATATCGAGTATTACTATGCCATTTGCCTTTTTAACGCCATTATTTGTTTCTAAATTGGTATTGCTAGAGTAACTCGATTTTTTATTGTTTATCTTCAATAACCTTGAATTTATCAATGATACATTAGAGCCAGAGTCATAGATTCCAAATACTTCAACATTTTTATTCAATACTAATTTTACTTTAATTAACGGCGGCACTATTAGTTTTTTTGGTCTTTACACTGCAGTTTACATTCCAATTCTGAATTGTTAATGTGCTTTATTTGTCTATTATTTCTTTCTTTTCCACGATTCATTTTCGTTTTGAACCAACAGGAATCTTCTGGATGATAGCGCACACCTTTTTGTAAACTTCCACAAATACTACACTTCTCTTTCATTTGCTTAGTATCATCTTTCTTTTTTATAATTTCTTTCTTTCCTACCAAATGTTGAAACTTGCCAAGTTCATTAAATAAGTCTTCTGTTTGTACAATTTCCTTTTTGTTGATTCTGTCCGTTCTTGAATCCGGTAAGCCGGCAGCAATTATATCAATAAGGGTCCCTTGATCTATTGTTTTTCTAATTTCTAATAGAAGTTTTTCTTTTTTAATAGCGTATTCTAATAAAGATCCTGATTGATACTTGAAAAACAATGCATACTTGCTTGTACTCCAACCTTTATTAGCATAGGTTTGCAAAAAGTTTGATTTCCACTCGGACCACTCGGATTGTAAACTATGCTTGATCATCATGGAAGAGTACTTATCAGAGCAGGATTTTTCAAGAAATAATCTGAAAATTTCAATTTTTTCCATCTTTTTTACTATGTTAAACCTCGCACACTTTTTTTCACATGTTTCCATCCAGTTATATGCATTTATATTTTTCCCATCAAATTTTTCAATCACAAATCTATTGGCTAGCTTCTTCATACTTTGTTTTTCTTTGTTTTATTGACTTTTAAATAATTTTCTCAAAATTTTTACTTATGGATCTTCCAAATTATGTTTACTGACAATAGCTGACTGGCCTTGGGTAATTTCTTCAAGGAATTAATTCTAGAAAATTATGTTTTCATTCTCATCACAGTATGTTTGTAATAGAGCATCTGTCATTTTTATTCTTACGCTTCTGCTTTGATGTCTTCTCTTTAATGTATTTTTCACTGTAGCGAAAGCTTTAGAGGTTTTAACATGGTTGTTATACTGTAATACTGCTTGATATTCCTCTGGAATCAGGAAAACGTTGTCATCTTGTGTGGCAATTGAGGTTATGGCAATATAGTTAGACTTTCCATCTATTGTTGATTTTACTTGAAACGTAAATTTCAACTTTTCCATTTTCTGACAATAAATGTCGTTTTATAAGATATGAGTTTCTATTCGTAGTGAGTTGGCTGACACAGTTAATCAAAACACAACTGAGTTTCTCTGTAAGAAAAGAAACGACATTTAATGTTATTAATCACATTGACGATTCCTAAATCACAATTAGCTTGCTATTCTTAGCTTTTTAACAAAATAATTTTTAATAAATTGTTTTCTTATCATAGCACTTATAGGTTATAATTCACCATAGATTATCAAAATGACTATCCCTCTGTGTATGTCACGTTCTGTCACGATCACGATGGCACTTGATGCGCGGGAATATTTAAATCAAAGAAAATTATATTTTTCTTAACATATATATATATATACACGCATGGACGAAGAATACGTATTTCGGCATGCGTTCTTAGGTACTTTCGATGTCACGTGATACGCAGAAGAAAACATAGCATGCACGATGTATTGAAACAAGCGAAGCTGTCTGCTGCGCACGCGTATGGTTAATAGCGCGCCACGACGCTTGGAAGTGAAATTCAAAGATAGAAGCTCGAATGTGGAGATACTCGAAAAAAATTCGCGACGCTTTCTATAGAATGTACGTATACGCGTGCCTGTATATTCGTGCGCGCGTTTGTGTGAGTAACTTGGGCTGCAGGCCGCGATTCCCTCTTCACAACGCTTCGTTGTCAGTAGAGATGGTAACACGCACAACGCTATGATTGTGTGTGCATTGGCCGTATGGCTGGGTGTATGGCTCTGCACTTCATTTCAATATACTTAACCGCGTATGTAAACAGCATGTAGAAAAGTATAAAATCACACTGTTGAAAGAATAATTATGAAATTAATTTAACGATTTCAACTTCTGATTGTTATAGAATTAATAACAAAAGTCAATAAAATTTAAATATTTTAGAAATTAATATAACTTCAAATGCTATAAAAAATTCTTTCTCTTATCTAATCAAAGTTTTAAATAAAATTTTGATACGTAAAAAACTTTTTAAATTAGCAAATAATAATAGTCCTATTATTTATTTAAAGTTTCAAATACAAGTTTTGTGCGTGCTTCTTGATTTTGAAATTCTTTAATCATTTATTTTAAATGAAATAAAAATATTTTCAGAAAAAGTGCCAGTAAAATACAAAAGTTAATTAATTATTATTTCTGCGCAGTCACATCAGATTCATGTATTATAAATAAAATATTATTTAATAGAAACGCTTAATCTAAAAGAGTATTATAATAAGTAAAACAATAAAAAAAGAATCAGTCTTATTAAAAAAGTATTATATATCAAGTGAAATTATAAGGAGTTTTAATACAAGCTAAACATTTTTCAAAAATTTATTTTATAACAACAGTTTCTTTTCAAATCTTGAATTTTACTTTACATATTGACAAATACCAGGTGTACAAGTATGAAATTCGGATTTTAGACAACAGATGGTGTACCGATGCAGTTTAAGCTGTTATGATTTGACACTGCGCCATATTGTTGTGTCATCGTGTTGTATTGTTGTGTTTAATGTGTCAAAAGTGTGTACATCGTGTTGTATTGTTGTGTTTAATATGTCAAAAGTGTGTATATCGTGTTGTATTGTTGTGTTTAATACACACAAAATTTATACAGATCGAAAAGCATTCACGGACAGCATTAATTTTTTGTTTTCATTTGAAGAAAACTGCTGCTGAATCCTTTCGGTTACTACGAGAAGCTTATGGTGAACATGCTCCATCGCAAGATACGTGTGAACGATGGTTTGAGCGTTGCAAAAAAGGTGACTTTGACGTTGCAGACAAGGAACATGGAAAACCGCCAAAAAAATTCAAAGATATGGGTTTCCAAGCATTGTTAAACGAAGATGATTCGCAAACACAAAAACAACTCGCACAGCAATTAGGAGTTTCCCAACAAGCTGTTTCCAATCGCCTGCGAGCGATGGGAAAAATTCAGAAGAGTGGTAGATGAGTACTACATGAGTTGAATGACAGGCAACTGGAAAATCGCAAAACCACATGTGAAATTTTGCTCGCTTGGTACAAAAAGAAGTCGTTTTTGCATCGAACAGTAACAGGGGATGAAAAGTGGATTTATTTTAAAAATCACCAACGCAAGAAATCATGGGTAGACCCAGGAGCACCATTCACATCGACCGCAAGACGAAATCGTTTTGGCAGAAAGACGATGCTCTGTATTTGGTGGGACCAGAGACGCGTGGTCTATTATGAGCTATTGAAACCTGGGAAAACGGTTAATACTACGCGTTACCAACAACAATTAGCCGATTTAAACTGTTTGCTGCTTGAAAAAAGGCCAGAATACCAAAAGAGGCAACACAAAGTAGTTTTTCTCCATGACAATGCTTCATCACATACGGCAAAACCGGTTCGCGACACATTGGAAGCACTCAACTGGGAAGTTCTGCCTCATGCGGCTTACTCACCAGATTAAGCTCCTTCTGATCACCACTTGTTTGTATCGATGGGTCACGAACTTACTGAGCAACGCTTTGATTCCTATCAAGATGTCAAAAAATGGTTCGATGAATGGTTCGCGGCAAAAGGGGAAGATTTCTACTGGCGTGGTGTTTGAAAATTATCCAAAAGATGGGAAAAATGTATAAAAACGGACGGAGCATACTTTGAATAAAGCACTTTTTATTATTCAACCAAATTTAACGTGTTATTTTTTCTTTTAAAATCCGCATTTCATACTTGTGCACCTGATAATATTAAGTACTACAAATTGCAATATTAAATGCTTGATAATTCTTTAACTATTCGGATTTTAAAGCAGATTTGAATAAGGATGGTTAACAACATTTAATAAAAAAAGTTATTTAAAAAGTTAGTAAATACGTTCTAACAAAAAAGAATTTTATAAAAAATAATATGCCTAGGCAGCATTAGAATACGAAAAAGAAATTTTTAATTATTTATTTCTCCTTAACAGTTAGATCCGGACCGCTTTGGTTGGGGCCAATTTTCTTTAGGGCTTATTGTATAGCAATAAATAGTATGCATCTTTAAATTTTATGCCAACAGTATTAGGAAAGTTATCAGATTTTTTTTTCGTAAATTTTGACATTTTACCCCCCTTGAAGGTAAGTTCCGGACTGCTTTTTTTATCGCCAATTCTTTCATAGATTTCTCATGTCCCAAGAAATCATGTACACTTTTTACTTTTTGGCCAATGGTATTAAGAAAGATGTCTGGTTTTCTTTTCAAAAATATTGACTTTTCATCCCCCTGGAGGGTAAGTTCTGGAGCGCTTTTTTGAACGCCAATTTTAAATAGATTTATTATGTCCCAAAAAATCGTATACACAATTTTTTTGCCAACGGTATTAGGAAAGTTGTCAAATTTTTTTTTCGAGAATTTTGACATTTCGTCCCCCTGGAGGGTAAGTTCCGAACTGCTTTTTTTATCGCTAATTTCTTTTATAGATTTTTCATGTTTTCAGAAATCATATACACATTTCATTTTATTGCCAACGGTATTCGGAAAGATGTCAGACTTTTTTTCGTGAATTTTGACATTTCATCCTCCTGGAAGGTAAGTTCTGGACTGCTTTTTTAATCGCTAATTATTTTTGTAGATTTTTTATGCTTTGAGAAATTATATACACATTTTATTTTATTGCCAACGGTATTCAAAAAGATGTCAGATTTTTCTGTGAATTTTGACTTTTTACCCCCTGGAGGGTAAGTTTCGGAGCGCTTTTTTTAACACCAATTTTTTTATAGATTTCTTATGTCCCAGAAAATCGTATATACTTTAAATTTTGCCAACGGTATCAGGAAAGATGTCTGATTTTTTTTTCAAGAACTTTGACTTTTCATTTCCCTGGAGGGTAAGTTCCGGAGCGCTTTTTCTAACGCTAATATTTTTATTGATTTCTTATTTTAAAAAAATTTGTATGCATTTTTTATTTTTCTGCCAGCGGTATTAGAAAAGCTGTCAGATTTTTTTTTTCGAGAATTTTGACTATTCATCTCTCTTTAAAATTACTTCCGGAAAGGGTTGACAAATCTTTTCGTTGTATACGGTTACTGGGGCTTTGTGCATCTTTTATTATACTGACATTATTTTTAAAATTATAAAAACCGGTTGTAATACTAGCTTTTTTTTATCCCTTTGTAGTAGGTATTTTAGGGGGTGAATTTGCTAAAATTAATGTTTATTATCAATTTTAATACATATTTGTTTATTTCATATCCATTTTATTGAGAAAAAACAGTTATGAAAAATTTTGATTTTTCGTTTGAGTCCAACTTTGCAAGCTTTAAGGGGGGAACCTGGTTTAGAACGCTGAAAATTGCATGATATTCGGCACAGTGTTTTAGGTTGCCTAACGTATGAAATGTTTCAAGTACTTTTGAAATAGGTCATAGATACACAAATCTTGCAAAAAAAATTCATTTTCACTTTATTTGATACTGTTAAGCAATAACAATTCGTATTTGTTTGTGGCACTTCTCGCTCGAAGAGTCTATTTTGTGAACACGATAGCGATCGTAGTTTTCATCTGAAACATAAAAACGAATACTTTTTTTGTAGCTTAGGAGTTGTTCTTCTATGTGAACCTAAGATATTCGAAGAAATATATAAAATTATTTATTTTATGACTGTTTATAAAAAATTTTGCGTTTTTCTGAAGAAATTTTAAGATAATTTATTGAAAAAAGTTAATAAAAAATTTTTTTTATTGTGATTTTTTAGGTTCACATAGAAACCTACACTATTAGCTGTAAAAAAAGGTATCACTTATGAAAATGCGACAATTACAACTTTTTTAATCGTGTGCACAAAACAGAAAAACACTGTTTTGAGAAAATCGCGTTCAAAGTTTTATCAGTCGCTTATCAGTCTCCTGAGCGCATTGTCTCTCAGAGGCCATTTCTGCGGAACGATTAGGAATTTGACTCTGAAATTTTGTGGAAATATTTCTGAATATATTTCTAATCGAATGAGATAAGTTTCAAAAAATCGATTTTTTTGACCCTCTAAACCAGGTTCCCCCCTTAACATCCTAACAATTTCCGTTAAATGGTCATATTAAGTGTTCTAAAGATGCCAATTATTTTTGTGTTTTTCTTGATACTTTAGGAAGTTCCCTAGATAATGTTTAATCATTATGTCTTTTGGTTTAGTTATTTAACTGTTTATTTTTATTTCGTTTAATTGTAATCTCGGTCTTGTTTCCATGAGGGTATTTGATTTATAGATCAAGCTCATGCACCCATCTTGGACAAAAATAGGTTAGACACTGCACTTTTTTAGACAAGTCTGAAATTTTTGAATATGGAATATCTGCTATTGATGTTGGTTGCGTAGGAGATTTTATGACATTAGTTGTATAACTTACTATTTGTACAACTTTAATGTTTTCTATAGCATACTAAGAAAGCAATTTAACAAAATCTTTTTAATTTTTTTCGTTTTTAAAAAATTCTTTATACTTTTTTGGAAGTCGAGAAGAAGCTCTTAAGGGGGGGGGGGGGGGTAAGGTTTTAAAATTTTTCACGTTGCATTTTTTTTTTTTTTTTCTGAATGCACAACATGTCGAGAGTATTTTGTCAAAATTCCAAGTAAATCGGAGCAAAACTAATCAAGATACAGCGTTTAAAGCGACCGGCCGTCATGCTCGATTTGTACAACTGCCTGGCAACTGCGCGACGCGTCTACCTGGAACTGCTTCAAGTCCCTTTGTAATCCCCTTACCTTTATACTTTCTACTTTTATAAGTCTTTGTATGTAAACTAACTTTGTATAGTTTGCATATTTCCGGTGTATTGTATATATAATAAATCAGTTTACAGGCATACTTTCTGCCGAGCGGTTGTGTAAAAAGACGCTAAAATTTTATCGTAGTTTTCCGTTGATTTTTGTTTGTATTCGTTCGTTAGTAGTGTATTTTCGCTCGATTTATGTTGTGTCGTGATAAATTTACTTATTTATTTGCAAAATGCCAAAAAAAGTGACAAGACAAGATCGGCAGAAAAGTGGTGATATTTTGGGCCGACCGAAAAAAAACTTTCCCAAAAACACAGCAATGATGATGTGGTAGCGTCCAGCGCATCGCATGAAAGAATAAAACTGAGTACTCTTGAAAGTGTAGAGCAAGATTTAAAGAAACATTACAGAATTATAGACTTCCTTTTAGTATTTTCAACTCTCGCTACATTAGTGAAGTGCGTTGATTGTGATGGGAAAATGTCTTTTCGCACCTGCAAAACGGAAGGTTTAGCCTTCAAAATCAAAATTTTATATGAAAAATGTAAAGAGCCTCGGTATGTTTCGTCTAGTGAAAGAGTGAAAGAAGGGGCAAGGCAATCGTATTATGAAGTGAATCATCGTTTTGCTTTCGTCATGCGTGTGTTAGGCCTAGGCTTAGCTGGATGTGATGAATTCTGCGGTTTGATGGATTTAGCGGAGTCTTTCTTATCAAAACCAAGCTATAACACGCATGTACAGAAGATACATACGGCTGTAAAAGAAGCAAGAGAAAACATGCAAAGCGAATAACGTACAAAATACTAACAAATTAACAGTATCAGGCAACGGAGCGTAGAAGAAACGTGGATTCACTTCTCTATTCGGTGTCGCTTCTTTGATAGGTTACTATACGGGAAAGGTTTTTGATGTGTTTGTCAAGAGTTCTTACTGCCACCAATGTAACACTTGGGAAAATAAGCTAGATACCGCCGAATTCGAAGAATGGAACACAGAACACGTCATCAGCGGGAACTGTAAAGCGAATCATGTTGGTCCATCAGGCAACATAGAAGTAGACGCCATCATACAGATGTTCAAACGTTCTTTAGAATATTTTGGAGTGATATTTAAAAATTATATAGGAGATGGCGACTCGAAAACCTACAGTGGTCTGGTAAATGCAAAACCGTATAGTGAAGATTTTACAATAAATAAGATAGAGTGCATAGGACATGTGCAGAAAAGAATGGGTACTCGTTTACGTGAACTAGTGAAAACAACTGTGGTCGATAGTGAAACTACAATCGTTGTCGAAATTGCAGCAAATGTAGCAGCATGCACTTTCAATGAAGGATCTTTTGCATTGCTATCCTTTTTGAAGGCAATAGGCATCTCTATAGGCCCAAGTGCTCACCAATGGGCGCGTGCATCTGATGAACTGCGAATAACCAGAGCGAACGAACAAGCTGCACGTACAAGTAAAGAGGGTAGAATCCAACGTTGACAAGAGCAAAAAAATGCATTGGACATCCTGAATGATAGTGTTTTACTGTACGGAGCTAGAATTGATGATTATGTGTAAGTATTAAAAATTGTACCCTTTTATTGATGCTTTATTTTTGATGTTCGAGTATAAGAAACTTTAAATTGATTTTCCCGAAAACGTCATTTTTAAAGTTCGTGAACATTAAAACTCAAAATCTACTTGACCAATTCTTTTCAAATTTTAAAAACTATTTGTACACATACATCAACAGGTAATCAGAGAGAGTTTTTTTGTTTTACTATTTTCTTTCATTTTATAATAACAAATTCACCAAAATTGTTTTAGCAAAAATTGCGTTTTTCACTTTTAAATGCTGCCAAAAATAAAAAAATCGAAAAAAAAGAAAAAACTCTCTCTGACTACCTAGGGAAACTTATCACCTTTTGAACGCATTTCGATCTTTTGTTTCAGATGATCCGGTAACGAGTTATAAAGTTCACCGCATAACAACTTTTTGTCGAAGCGTCTCCGGAGATTCGCTGTCACGGAATTATTTATTAATGTTTTTAATTGAAATTTTTTCGAAAAATACTTTAGATGTTATACTATAACGTATATATGGAATAAATAAACCAACATTATTCATATCTCCAGAAAAAAATTATGAAAATATGCCTTTTTTCGCCCTTAGAGCCTTACCCCCCCCCCCCCTTAAGTTGTGTCGCTTCCCAGTTCCTCATTGTCTCTTACAAATTTTTTTGAACAATTGGTATAATATAAATCCAAAATGAAATCTATTCTATTAGTCATATAATTCTTAAATTTACTTAAGATGCGAAAATGAAATCCATTTTTGCAAAACTCAAGAGAAGTGTTTAATGTACGTAAAAGTAGTTAATAAATATAACCGGCGTTGAAAATGCGAATTTACAATAAATCCTCTGTAAAAAAGTTTTAGATCTATTTCTAATAGCTTCATTTTATTTATTTTGTTTAAAGTCGTTGCTTGAGAAAAAGCAAAAGTTTTAATGTTTACTTTTTTAAGAGGAGAAAAAAAATTTTTAGAAGACTGTTCTAGTAATCGTTCTCATATAAACCCTTGATATAGATAATTTCTATTTTCTTCTGCAGATTTTAAAGCTGAAACATCTTCTGTATTTACTAAAACACCAGAATCTATTGCAATTAAGTTTCCTGAAATTTCTTCATATGGATTTCCAAAATGAACGAACTTTCTTCAAAACGATGCATACAAGGTAGCTCATACGTCGATTGCAATTCTTTAACAACCCTTTGAAACTTAGCTAAAATGATTCTCTAGAATTTCCTGAGCAATTTAAAAAAAAATTCATAGGTTGACGGACAAAATACCGAGAAAAAGCTTTTCCAAGTTTCATGTTTTACATGTGTTCTTATGGGAGTCTGTTATTTTTCGTTTATAACTCTCTGTAAATATCTTACACACTAAAATAAATAAACGTTCTGGAAAGAAAAAATCATCAGTTTTTAGATAGCGCATTAAAGATATATGGTTGACGAGCGTTCTAAAAAAATATTGAACATAAACAAAATTCAAGGAGTTTCTAAATAGGTCACCGGAAGATAAAAATTTTAAAAAATTGCGCCAGATTCTAAAATGTGTATTTGTAACACTTGTTTATAATCGTAAGAATACTTATAATAATTTAAAAAAAAAAAACATTTTAATGATAATTATATATTGTAAAATAATTAGATATAGTGAAATGTATAAAAAAATACATGAAATTAATCAATGTGCATTTATTATACTTATTTTTATAATTGAAAAAAAATACTTCTAACAAGTAAAAAAATAAATTTTAATGATAATTATATCTAAATACAACCTTTTTAATAAAAAGAAAATTATAGTAAGTATTGGTTATCGTTTAAACATATTTTTCTGTGCTCTCTTCATGTATTATCAATTTATCGAATATTAGTCTGGCACCTGTGAGTAACTTATCAAGAAGAATATTTAAAATCAGCATTTTTGACTCTCGAAAGTTGTGAAATCAAATAATATTGCTAAGTATTTTCTTTTTTATCAACACATTTTTTTTAACGATAGCTGATCATCAATGTTGTTATATACTATACTAATGAATATCTACATGTAAATACAACAATCTTTTAAATACAAAAAAATTAACGTTTTCGTTGTTATTAAAAAATATGAAAAAATATAATTAATAATTAATTTTCATAAACATACTTTCAAATTTTCTTTAATTTTAAAATATTTTAGACTAAAGAAAGCAATAAAATATAATAATATCGCGAAATATCATCTTTCTTTTTATTAATGTATTTTTTGACCGCTACCTGGTCATCATTTACTTATCGGATTAATAAAAAGTCATTACACAAATTTCTACGCACAAAAGTTGTGAAATCTATTAAATGTTGTTAAGTATTGCAATATTTGTGTCGAACACTTTTATTTTATAATTTCAGTTAATACTAAAAAATATTATTTTATATTTTTTACAATTTACTTTTGAAATGTTACTTTGAATTGAAATATCAAAGTATACAAAATATCAATAATGTGAAATAATTCTTTTTACTCTTACATTTATTTAGTTTTTATTTTAATTCAATTCAATAATTTACATATAATTTCATAGTGTTTTCGTACGATAGTAGGAAGTTGCTTCGAATGAAACCACTGAAATCAAATAATTCTTTTAACTATATTTTTTTATATCTTTTATGTTATATTCTTTTACAACTTATATATTTCATAAAAAGTTACTTGTGACATGTAATTAAAACCACACTTGCCGGACACTTGTAGAGTGTAATGGTGGAGAATATAAATAATAAAATATATAGAATATAGAAAATAAATGAACATTTGATTTAATAATTATATTTTTCTATTTTTATTTAAATTATTAAGTGCTGTATTTTTCAAATGAAAAATTATCAAATGTTAAAAAATTGTTATTGACAAACTTCAATAATTTTTTATTACATATTTATATATATTTAAAATCATACAAATATACACGATATGAAATCATGTTAATTTTTTATTTTTTCTTTAATATTTATTAAGGAAAAAATTAGCATATGCTATGTCATTATTGTATATTGTAAATGTACTTGTATACATAGAAAGTATAGCTGAAAGTTTGGAATCTTATTATTCGTAATTCGTACCCATTCATGTTTCAGTTATAACATAAAAAAACTATTTTAGTATCAAAAAATATATTTTGATTATATAAATTACCACGAGCATTACCATCTACTTGTTTAATTTTAAACGTAGATAAACTATTACAGTATCTAAAAATATATGTTGATCACACAAATTACTGCAAGCATCACCATATACTCTACAAGTGTCCGGCAAGTGTGGTTTTAATTACATGTCACAAGTAACTTTTTATGAAATATATAAGATGTAAAAGAATATAGCATAAAAGATATAGAAAAATATAGTTAAGCGGGGAAATCACAGTAGCACACAAAAAAATAGGCATATTTTCGGGAATTAATTTTGGCTGAATAAAAGTATCAATCGAAAATCTGTAAGGTAGGTTTAATAGCAATACTAGAAAAGTACAAATGTAATTTTTTCAATAAAAAATATTTAAAAATGGCGGCTGCGCAGCATATGCCCTAAGGCGCCTATTTTTGAAAGCGTGTCGATGGCCGAAGTCGTAGACTCCTTAATTTTTGACCTGGAAGAAAAAACCAAAATTTTTTAGTTTTCATACAACAACAGCTAGCGAGCTACGTAGGATTTTTTGATGTATTGATTTTTCACAAAATGGTGCATGTTTGAAAATAAAGTTAAATTTTTAACAAAAAAAAACGCCATCAAATCTTCGATAAAAAAAACTAAGCCATATGAAATAAAAAATCCTACGTAGCTTCGTGGAGAAAGATATTTCAAAGCTACTGTCAGAATTTCAAGTTAATCAGTAAAGATTTGCTTGAGTTATGTCTTCGGCGAGCTCAAAAAAAGTGGTTTCGAGAAAAACGCGTTTAAAGTTTTAAGTACTGAGATACCATACCTGAGTGGCGTTACCGCAGAATGAAAAATTCGGGCACTTGGACACTTTTGCCGTGTTCCATCATTTGGTATATTATTTTTAAGACCCTAAAGCACCTTTTAGGCGAAAAAAATTTTTTTCGATAAATTGAAAATTTTACTGTGATTTCCCCCCTTAAATGAAGCTATTTGTGTATATTTATATTAAATTTTTTTATCAACAACACAAATATAAATTAAATCTTTCAATTAACAACACAAATATAAATTCAATTTTATCAATATTTTTATTATAAATTAATATAATGTTATTTTGTACCACGACTAACACATTTTACAATACGCACTTTTTACCACGAGATCAAGTACTTTTCTACTGTAGTAGCCTATGACTGATGTAACTCCAAACAACGACGAATATCCTCGTTTCCTCCAGGATCCATCTCCGGAAACTGTTAATTTAGAAGTTGCATCTTCTGCTGCATTAGGTGTATTTTCAATTTCTTCTCGTACGGCTTTTTTAAATATTACATCTGCACATGTTTTCACAGATTCATAAATACTTTTTAAAATTATTGAATATGTATTCTCGGTAAGAAACCTTGGCATGTCCATAAGTCCGCAAAATGTTTGTGCTCCAGCCAATCCTATGCCAAGAACTCTCATAGGGAATATAAATCGACGATTTATTTCATGCGAATGTACCACAAAAGGAGAAGATGGTATCAAATTATCTGCACATGAGTCACATTTCACAACGACTTTGAAGCCTAGTCCTCTTGCATTTGCAGCTTCAAATTTAATATTTCCATTACACGTTTTGCACTTCACTAAACTTGAAATTGCAACAAACACAACACAAAAGTTTAAAATGCGATATTCAATATTCGGGCTTTAATTCACAGTCATATTAATATTATCTTTTAGTTTCTTCGCAGACGTGCTGAAAGTTTCAGTTTCCGATTCGGCCAGGTTTGGGTTAAAAATATCCTTCCTTTTTTTTAGTCGAGATTTCCGTAAATTTTCACTGCTTCTTGTTTATCGCGAACCTTTTTTTCGATCCATTTTTAAATGTAAAATAAATAAAAACTGCAAATCATGTCATCGAACAATCGACTGAAACCGTCGAGAGGGTCGAGCGTGTCAGGTGTCAGACTAGCCGGTTGTTTACACAACGGATTCTTCTCTTTTTGAGCTCATATCTCAGTCAATTTTGTTCGGATCGACTTGAAATTTCCAGGTCATATTCTCAGATACTTATACTTCAAAAAAATGCAATCAACAAAAAATCGATTTTTTCAAAGTCGCAAGTGGGGGTAACCCCTTAAATCTTAAATACAAAACAATCATGTAATTTAAGTTAATGTATTTCGGTTATAAATAATAGAAAATAATCCATAAAAAATTATGCAAAAAGGGATCGTCTCTCTCTCTCTAATTCTCACTCTCCCACTCAAACGAAACGCCTTCAAGATAAAGCATTAGCGTCCACCCCGCGCTAATTTCGAGCAATCGGATTGGCACAGCGTTATCGCTGTACGAGTGCATAAAAAGGAGAGATCCACCTGCGGAGAGCAGACTTGACTACTCCAGGACCACCGGACTTCCGTACTGCTGCACTCGCTGGATTTCTGCAGAAGCTTTCGTCTTGATTGCATTCATTCTTTTTTTGTGCTTGTTCTTTTTCCTGCCAAACGTCAGCGCGTCTTAGTCTTTGGCCAGACACACTCAGAGATAGAGACAGAGACAGAGAGAGAGAGAGAGATCAGGTCCAATAACCAAGCATTTTTCAACTAATAAAAGTGAGTCAAAACTAAAATAATTTATCTTTTTTTTTTGCTTTCTACCACTGTCTACTCTATCTTACATCCTCCTAGAGGTAGCATTTAGCCTGAGTTTCGGCTAACTGTCTCTTGCCTCTTGGCACTTGTTAGGACCTTTCTAGAGCGGTGTACCAGGCTTGAGTTTCGGCCTAGACGCACGTTCAATCCTGTATTACACCACCCTTCCAAAAAAAGGTAACAGAAAAAGTAAAGCTAAACCTCCTCCGCCATCCCGAGCCCTTAAGCTTCACTGCTTAGGCTCTAAAAGGCAGCGATCTCTTGCGTTATGTCTAATAACGCATTGTAGCGTAACTACCGACGTTGCACTTAGGGGGGGGGGGGGGAGGGCAAGGTTTTAAGGGCGAAAAAAAGGATATTTTCATAATTTTTTTCTGGAGATATGAATAATGTTGAAACTCGTTACCGGATCATCTGAAACAAAAAAATCGAAATGCGTTCAAAAAGTGATAAGTTTTCCTAGGTAGTCAGAGAGAATTTTTTTTTTGATTTTTTTATTTTTGGCAGCATTTGAAAGTAAAAAACGCGATTTTTGCTGAAAAAATTTGGGTGAATTTGTTATTATAAAATGGAAGAAAATGGTAAAACAAAAAAAACTCTCTCTGATTACCTGTTGATTTATGTGTAGAAATAGTTTTCAAAATTTGAAAAGAATCAGTCAAGTAGATTTTGAGTTATAATGTTCACGAACTTCAAAAATGACGTTTTCGGGAAAATCAATTTAAAGTTTCTTATACTCACAAATCAGCATGAGGGCTGGTCGCTTGAAACGCTGTATCTTCATTAGTTTTGCTCCGATTTACTTGGAATTTTAACATAATACTCTCGACATGTTGTGCATTCAGAAAAAAAAAAAATGCAAAATAAAAAATTTTAAAACCTTACCCCCACCCCCCCTAATCTGCTGACCCTTGATGTGAACTTTGATTGTAGGTATAAGTTTGGGCCCTTTTAAACGATATTTTGGCAGACTAAAGGTTAAAGAGTAACTTATGTGTGTCGCAAGAAACATTTCAGCATTATGTACACCATTAAAAATATTTAAAATTTCCTACAGACAATTTTCTCAAAAGAATATTGCGACACTGTGATAGATTATCAGACGGCTGTTATGGCATTTGACGGAAAGGGGCTTATGCATTTGCGTACTTTCCAGAGAGTATTCAGACGTGGGGAAACGGTTGCGAGTGAAATTGCACACGGCGCGGAGAGAGGGAGAGAATCGCCCTCGGACGAAGAATAAAAGAATAGTGAGCTTACGTTAGCATAGTCTTGAATTTATACGAATTTTACAATCAAGTAGTTGAAATATAAAATAATGCCCCTGGCGAAAATAATCAACTGATTAATCAAGTGATTAAACAAGTGATTAATCAAATAATCAATCTTTCGATAAGTAAAATAATTAATTACATGACAATTTGGCGTGATTTATCACTTAATAAATTATTCCATAAATCACTTGACCAAAGTTTAAAAAAATGTATTACATGTTTAAAAAAATGTGTCAATGAAATAAATCTAAAATTAAAAATAAATAATAAACTTTGTAACGCCACTGGGGATCAGGGTAGCGTACAAATGAAAGGGGAAGGGTGTGAAACGGCGGGTTTCTTACTATTACGAGTAAGTTAAAACATCCGATTAAACTAAGCACAAAACGAACACATTTATTTAAACTAAAATTACTAAATACAAAAATTAACGTGTTTACGTGAGCCCAGGGCGCCAGCTACACTCGTGTAGCGCGGTTTCGTGCGCGGCAAATACGTTGCGCGGTTAGCTCACGATTAGAGCAGTCGCGGGCATACGAGACGCGAAAAGACAAAAATGGCGTGTAGCACGCGTCGCGGTCGCACACACACAGCCGGGAAGGATACGGGGACGATTTGTTGCAGGGATGCCTCCTGGTAATAGCCACTGCACCTGTTTGCACTTACCAGATATTCTATTCACGTCTCGAATACTACGATAACAGTTTTCCTGCTTTAGCACACTCGTTTCGTTTTTACTGTAAAAGACGGATACGGAGTCAAACTGCTACTTCTAAATGCTCGCGACTATCGCACCGGACGGAATGTCGACTGCACGCTAATATCGCGACTTGTTGCTTAAACGGACCCGAACGGAGTGAACGAGAAGCTCCGGCGTGACACTTTCACGAGCGCGGCTTTTAGATCATCTTTCGGCGCCGGCGCAACGTACTTGTAAAGTACGTTACGCGACGCAGCCGCCGCGCGCGCTCAGCGCTGTCAGCAGTTGACATTACTGCTCGCCAGCAGCGCGCGTTTAGGTTATCCGCTCGCGAGTGCCAGTGTTGTTGTGTTTTCCTTGGAGCGGCGAGAATCTACCTCCGATGTCCAGAGAGTCCAGGTAAGTCGACGCGTTCCATAGCTGGTAGGCGTCGACTAATTTGTTTCTTCTATTTCTTTTTCAGGTGCGGCAGTACGGCGGATCAACGGCTGCGGATCGGACGATGAGCGGTTGAGAAAGCGAAGCAGCGGTGTTGGTGACAGTGATAGCCTGCTAACAGCAGCAGCGAGGCCACGCTATAAGACACTTCCAGGTGCGTAATTACTTGCACTTAAATGCTGTGCTTATGTGTTTTTGCTTGCCTTCTAACCTCCTCTTCCACTTTCCTATGATGTTGTGTGGTAGCTTGTACTTCTCTTCCAAGGTGCGGCTGCTACTATTATTTTCTTCCTTGTTTAATTACTGTCTGGGAGGTTGCAGGTACGGGAACCACTACAGGGACAGGAAGGAGCTTGGAGAGGAACCCTGCTGCAGTGTGTGCGAGCACTGCCATCGCATATTCATGGGCTCCTGAGACTGGCTCCTCGCTGGAGCCTTTACTTGAGCTCGAAGCCCATGTACCTGGTAAAGGTAAAGTATGTACAGCCCTGCGTGGCTGTTAGTTAGGGTTAATCGTGGCAGTCCTGCGAGACTGCCAAGATTGTAAAAGGGGGTATTTCAGCTACGAGGAGGCGCACAAGCTATGCTTTGGCCTCCTCATGTGACTGGTGCAAAAACACCACGTCACAACTTAAATGTAATTAAATATTACTTTAAGTAGGATATATGATTCTTTCACCCATCTAAATATGAACGCAGCCGATTCTGCTTAACATTAACGATCAACCGAGACGCTGACTTAATAAAGCGGTGAATGTATAAAAGCCTTTATTATTTGTGCATTTTATTAACTCAAATTATTTTAAAAAAGATATATTTTCTTTATCCACTATTTACCATTATCTTTCTGAATAAAAAAACTTTCTTCCTTACCACTTCTGTACTCACATGTTTTAGTATTTAACATTTTTTTTTCTCATTAAGTTTTATTTCATCTATTTTTCTATACAAAAATTATTCCTAAAACATTTTCAAAGCTATTTATTTTCTTTATATAATGCATAATATTATCTTTAAAAAAAATTGTCTTGATAAGTACTTTTTCATTGTAAAATATAAATTTTTTCGCTAAAATGATGAAAACTGTTTAAGTTCTTTACTATTATTTTTATTATTCTTGGCAAGTTTATAATAGTAGTAAAGTCGCTAAGAATACATATCATTAAATAAAAATTAAAAAGAAAAAAAAAATCAATAAATTTTAAAAACATAAACATCTATAAGTACAAAAGTACTAAATTACAAAAGTACTAATTAACAAAGTTTTTTTTATTATAAAAAATAATTTTAAGCATTGATTAAAAGAAATACACCTTTTTTAAAATGCATCAAGTTGATAAAATGTATAGTTAATAATGGCTTTCATACATTCACTACTTTGATGGTCGATTCGGTCGATCGTTAAAGTTAAGCAGAATTCAGCCGCATTCGCATTCGTACTTGGGTGGGTGATCACATAATATATTCCACCTTAATTAATATATAATTATAGTTAAATTTATTTTCTAATTGTCATTTAAGATTTATTTCATTAACTCATTACAGTCCATGGCTACAGCTGTAAAGATAGGGCTAAAATAACGATTAAATATTTGCCATGGACAAAAATTAAGTTACACGTGTTTTTTCTTCTAATTTCTTTATTGCTACAATAATTAACAAATTGTTTAAACAAATTACTGCAGAAGTTAATTTTTGCAAAATCTCATAGCGGCAATTGATTCTACGGAAAAAAATACGTAGAATCATACGAGTACATAGTAAATTATGAAAATGTTAATTGTTTATTAGTAACACTTAAATAATCAAATGATTTTGATAGTTTCCTGACTTTTCTCATGTTATCATTATAAATTATAGTATGTAATTATCAACAAAGAAAGTAACCATAATAAAAAAAGCTTATTGAAAGTAATCAAAGTTACCTTTATAAGGTTAAAAAAAGTATTTAACATTATGAAATAGTATAGATTATAAAAATCTTACTTGTTAAAAATGAATTATTCTTGATCATTTCAAATACTGTAATTATTTTTTGTAGCTATTGAATAAAGAAAATTTTTGAGATTACTCTTGTATATTAAAATGTTTTGCAGATTTTTTTACGTGTATTTCGCAAAATATAAGTTTTATACACGAAAAAGTTTTTTCCATGGATATTTTACGAGGGCGGTTCAAATATGATGGAGACAAACGCTGTAGATAGCGCGCATGTATGTTTTGAAGGTCGTGGCTTGAGTAAGTGATAGCTGGGTTCCTTACGAACAGTGTGGCATAGTTTTCGTCGGGAGTGCATGTTTCACGCGCGTGCTACGACCATGAGTGAACGTCAAGTGCCGACCGCCGTTGCGCAACGTATTGTCATTCGTTTTTTAGTGTGGGAAGGCGTTAAAAATACGGAAATTTTCCTGCGTTTGCGAAATCAGTTCGGTAGTGAGTGCCTGAGTAGGGCTGCTGTGTTTAGATGGGCCAAAGCATTTAAGGATGGTCGCGAAACCGTCGAGAATGAGCCGCATGATCGTGGATCACGAACCAGCATCACACCAGACAACATTTGCCGCGTAGAACAACTCATTTTGGAGGACCGAAGGATAAATGTTCGAGACATTTCGGCTGAACTCGGCATCAGTATTGATAGTGTAGAGTCTATCATCCACGAACACCTTCAATATCGCGAAATGACGGCGCGATGGGTTCCTAAACTGTTGAACTTTGAGCAAAAATTCACGTGGTTGGAAGTTTGCGTCTCACGCTCGATACAATATCGAAATTGGGGTGGGAGGTACTGAAACACCCCCCCCCCCCCCCTTACAGTCCGGATTTATTACCCTGCGACTACCACATGTTTGGACCACTGAAAGAAGCCCTCGGAGGTCAAAGATTCGACACCGACGACGAGGTAGAGGAGTTCGTGCGCACAGGGCTGTCCGAGTTGCCCAAGGAATTCTTCGATACCGGCATCAAAAAGCTTCTGGAAAGGTGGACAAAATGCGTAACTTGTAAGGGGGAGTACCTAGAAGAACTGTAAATTTTTGTAAATTTTTTCAAAAGTAAATAAACTTGTCAGAGCATTTCTCTCGATCATATTTGAACTGCCCTCGTATATAAATTTTAAATACTCTTGAAATTGGAGTAATTTCAAATTGTCATTGAAAAATACAATTTCTCTAATTTTTTTCTTTTTTTTTTTTTGAATTTGTATAAAATACTTAGAAGCAATTCTATTTAAAATAACCTAAAAAACTATTATATTTAAAATTTGCCCATATCGTGCTAAATAGTGTCAAATTTTATTTTCTTGATCCATAACTTATTATTCCTTACTGAATATTGTTTAATGATTAGACGTAAATCAAAACGTTTCAATCGTATTAAAGATTTAGTTAACATTATAAATGAAAATGATATTGATGAACATCAGCAATATATTGATGTTGCTTTTATTCCAAATAATGATGACGATTTTTCAGATTTTGAACCCGAAGAAGCGGTTACTGAGCAAACCTTTTTACTATACTGTTTTTATGAACAAATAAAATTTAGCTATAACAATATTTAAAAATTATTAGAACCAAAGCATATGTGCAATTGGAAAAAAGGTGTATTTGAAGATTTTGAATTGATACAAAATAGAATGAATGACCGCGATAATAACATCAAAAATAATGATATTAATCTCGATAAATCTACAATTGAATTAATAAAAAAACTTAATGCTCGTGAATTATTTCCGAGTGCGTTTTTTAAACGAAATTAAAGAGTAGACATTATCCAATAATTTAACGTAAAAAAATTAAAAATCAAATATGCACTTCGTTTAAAAAATTTAAATTTAAAACTTAATGTTGCGGCGCATACGTAAAGCTGAGTGCGATCGCGGAGCGTCAACTTTAAATGGCTTTAATAATTCTTTTTTTAAATTCTTTGATGAGTATTTTTTACGAGATTGAAGACCAGACATTGAGCTTTAATTTAACATAAAAATATCTATCAAAACAAGTGCTTTGAAATAAAAATGAATATAGAAGAAGTGAGACAAAAAACTCCCCAAGCAGCCGGCATATCATGGAGCGCATACTCTCGTAAAACTAAGTGTGGCACGTCGCGGCGGAAAACGCGGAGCGTCAACTTTAAATTGCTTTAATATTTTTTTATTTAAACTGCCCGACGAGTAGTCTTTATAAAGTTAAAAAAAAGATATTCAGCTTTATTTTGACATTAAAAAATCGAAAATCGTATGTGCCCCTTGATTAAAAAACCTAATTCGTTTTTAAAAAATTGTTGTAATTTTTTTTTATCAAAAACATTTGCTTTGAATTGTATTTTTTTTAAAAGTTCAATATTATAGCTGTAATTGAAAAAAAAATTCTGCAATTCCAATGATTAGTATTCGAGATGTAACGGCTTAAAAATTTTACCCTTTTTTTAAGCGCGCATAACTCTTACATTATTTAAAAAATTACTTGATTCCAATAATTAGTATTTGAGACGTAACTGTTTAAAAATTTTACTCCTTTTTTTTTTCAAATTCGCATGATTTAAGAAAAAAATTAATATTTTGAGCTAATACTTGGCAAGAAATCTTATTTTAATATAAACTAAAAATTGACAAATTTTCAAAAGAAAAATAAAACCCGATTCCAAAATGTACTAAGGATTCATTGGAACGTCCCGTATCAGTGAGTAGCTTAATATTTATATATACAGGGTCTTCAAAAGTCCCGGACAGCTTGAATAACTTAAAACGTAGGCGTTACTCAAAAAAAATGATTAAAACAAAAGCTGTCGGAAATTTCCCTGGCTATCCAACTGTGACCTCGGCCGCGATCTTGATCTTGAACTCCAAGGCCATTTTAAGGTCAAGTCTATTTTTTCTACATGGGAACCCCCAATTTTGACATCGGAAATAAAAAAGGCGGACAATTTTACGTCCAGATACGATCTTTACCATTGAAAAAATTTGACCTCGGATGATCAAGTCAAGGTCAAGCAGTGACCGGCTGGACATCTTGAAAAGTTGGCGTCGCTCCAAAAAAAATGTCTTAGCAAAACGTTGTACGAAATTGCCCTGGCCGTACGAAATGTCCTATGGTAATATCTTGATCTTTAAGGTCATATAAAGGAATAATTTTTTTAAAGCATTCGATAAAATGAGGCTTGCATTTATACCAGCTAATTAAGGTAAGGTAGCGTAAAGAAACTAAGATTAGCGTTTATCTCAGTCAACTAAGGCAAGGTTGTATAATGCCTAGCCAGTAAAACCAAAGCTAGAGTCTACCCCAGCCAGTTAAGGCAAGGTGGGATGATGCCCAGCCAGTAAAGACAAAGCTAGAGTCGATCCCGACCAGTAAAGGCAAGGTGGTATGATGCCCAGGCAGTGAAAACACGGCAAGGAACTACACCAACCAGTTAAGACAAGGTGGTGTGGTGCCCAGCCAGTAAATGTAAGGCAGAGTGAAGATCATCAGGTGAAGGCAACGTTGAATCATTTTAGTCAAATATCAATCAATTTCTTTTAATTTAGCAAATGCTCAAAATTTCCACCCTCAACTGCATAGCAATGTGCCATGCGGTAGTAAAATGCTGTTACAGCTTGACGAATTATGCCTCCATCAATGGTTATCATTTCATCCCTTATTTTCTGCTAAAGTTCATTGAGGTTCGCTAGTTTCGTTTGATATATTTTATCTTTAAGGTAACCCCACAAAAAATAATCAAGCGGACTGAGGTCAGGAGATTTGGATGGCCATTCTATTGCATCTCTTCTGTCTATCCACCTTCCTGAAAACAGTCCATATAAATAAGCACGTACACCTCGCTCATAATGAGGTGGTGCACCGTCTTGCTGAAACAACGTTTGATCAAAATCATTGCCCACAATTGCGTGAATCGCTAGGATGATTTCATTGCGGAGCATGTCTTCATACTTAATCGCAGTAAGACTCCCTTCAATAAAGAAGGGCCTAACAATACTGTTGTTTATAACGCCAGCCCAGATATTCACTTTTTGTGGGTATTAAGTACTGCGAGTATCCGACATCCATCTTGGGCTCATATCACTCCAGTACCTAAAGTTACGTCTATTGACATTGCCATTAAGCTCAAAGGTAGCTTCGTCTGAAAATACAATTCTATTCAAAAAATATTCATTAGCAGTTATTCAGGTCATCATCAAGTCACAAAAGTTTACGCATCTAACTGGATCATGTTCAAGCAATTCATGTACAAGTTTTCGCTTGTATGGATGTAACTTCAACTTTCTTGTCAAAATATTATGCTTTGATCCGACACTAATTTCATGTTGCTGATGCAATTTCGTAACTGTACTGTGGCAATCTTCATTAATTGAAAGAGCAACATCTAGCTGTTTTTCTTCAGTAGTTGCTGTAACTAGGCGACCCGATCTAGCAAGATGTTTTATATCCCCACTAAACTTAAAACGCGTAATTGTTTTTAGTACTGTCGATTTGGATATCGGTTATATTTCTACCCTAAAACTATCGCTGAATAAGATCGGTACATCTTCATTAGATATCGTCCTGTCACCGTATCCTTTCATCATAAGAATAATTATTCGCTCTCATTCAGTGAGAGGAGCCATATTACATTCAGATAAAAGAATAATCTAATAGAAAAATTTAAATTTAAGATTACAATATAAAAAGCGATAAGATCGTTAGATCTAAAAATTACGGAAGGAAGTATGAATATAGAAAACGGCTAAATCATCAAAGAAAATGACATGCAGTTCTTGAAAGTAATAAAAAAGAAATCAAAAGTAAGGAGCGAACTTAATAATAAATATTAAAATTGATAGAGTATAAACATTTAGTATGAATAAACTAAAGCAATTAAGAGATATTTTAAATTGTATTCTTTCGCTCACAGAGTTATTACTTATCGTTGATTAAGACTCTAAAGTCAGATTTTAAGAATTTAAAAATCCAAGACGGCGAATCCAACACGGCGGACGAAAAATTTTGAATTTGCTTAAAAGTGTACTTAAAACTTTCCTTGTGGGTTTTCGGGGTCGCTGATTACTAATATGAGGTCAGATTTTAATAACTTAAAATTTCAAGATGGCGGATACTACATGGCGAATGGAAGGGATGAAGATCAGGGTCAAGTTCATGACTGAGATTGCCGTCGGTAAGCCGGGAAAATTTCCTATAACTTATGTCTCAACAATTTTTTTGAGCGACGCCTACTTATCAAGATATCCAGCCGGTCACTACTTGACTTTGACTTGACCTTCCGAGGTCAAATTTTTCAAATTGAAAAGATTGTATCTGGATGTAAAATTGTCTAGACTTTTATTTCTGGTGTCGAAATTGGAGGTTGCCATATAAAAAAATGGACTTGACCTTGAAATGACCTTGAAGGTTAAAATCAAGGTCACAGCCGAGGTCGCGGTTGGATATCCAGGAAAACTTCCCACAATTTTTGTCTTAATTATTCTTTTGAGCAACGCCTACGTTTTAAGTTATTCAACCGGTCCGGGACTTCTTGAAGATCCTGTATAGTATTTACGTGCGCCGATAGACATCTCAGTAACGTTTTAATTTTTTTTTTCATATGCCCCTATTTTTGCTGTTTTACGCTAACGTTATTTTATCCTATTACTTTGCCAGAAGTTATAATTATTTTATCTTGTTTCATTTTCCCCTCAAAATTATATTAAGTTAATAATAAATAATATTAAAGTGTATAATTTTGAAAAAAAGGAAATCGTAGTTTAAATTGTTCCAATTTAATCTTCAAGTTTAATGAAAATTCATCTTAAACATCTAGAAAAATAGAAAATATGAATTAAGTAACAATATAATTAGTAAAATTATTATTTTTCATCGAATATTTTATTATCGTAACTAATATTAATATTAATTAATTATTCTTATCAACAATAATAGTAATAGGTACTTCAACGAAGTACTCATATCAATAAGTACTCATATATACGGAGCCGGAATAATTCTATATTACATAAAAATAAATAATTTAATATTGAGTATTAATTAATTACTAACCCTTAGCGCTCCGTTGGCTCTGCCACGGAGCCGTCCGTCATTTGGTATAAAAACGTGCGGAGCGCTAAGGGTTAAAATAGAAAAGATTTAACGTATTTGAGTTTCCTTCATATGGTGTCGACGTTATTCTGTATTGCATAACATATAATAGCGAATCATTTTAATATTAGATAATAATTAACTAAAATTACTAATAATAATTGTAAACATTACAGTAATAAAAATCAATATGTATGAGTTCCACTATCCGGATTCAACTTTATCCTTTATTCCATAAGTTATTGTAATACGTAAATTTTTTATTAATTAACTAATCAACTAAAATTATTAAATTAATAATAAATTTGTTACAATTATAAGAATTAATTTATTTTAATCCATTATCAGGGCTTGATAAACAGTATTAGATAAAATTAATAAATTAAATATATTGTAATGATATATTCCGCTCTAGTGAAACTATAACCGTTAAGTCGCCGAAACTATAAGGTTTTACCTTGGCTTAGAAAGAGAAAATAATCAAGAATATGAATTTATAAATCTATTGAGATTTTATTTCCAAATAAAACTACGCGTATAAAATTTGGACATAACAATATGATAAGAATATTGCACTCATCTTTATTTAGAATACCCGTTATATAATTTCTCAAAATATTTCAATTTTTCTCGTTTTCATAAAAAACAATATTTTAGTTTATATTAATATTTTTAATAAATATTTTTGTTTTAAAAATTTTAAAGAAAATCATTTCATTGAAGATTCAAGATTTATATCCATTTTTTTAAATATTCTTATATGATGTTATATAAATTCCATTTGGATTATCATGTTTAAGAAATGAAAAAGCTCCGTGAATTTTTCCAAATTTTTTTATCCGTTTACAATAAATAACTAACACAGAACCTCAGCGATCAGAATGTGACCATGTCAGCAAAAAACGCCGTGTCACGAAGGATTAACTGTAAACACACTACCCAGTTGCAAGAATCCACGTGAAAATCCACATCGAAATCCACGTGAATTTTTACATGGAAATTTACACTGAAATCAGTCCAATAACACACTGTATGTGGATTTCCACGTAGATTTCCGCGTAGATTTTTACGTGGAATTCCGCGTAGATTACCACGTGGGTTTCAACGTGAAATCAGTGTAGAAATCTACGTGGAAATCAGTGTCGATATCTATGTGAAAATCAGCGTAGAAATGTACGTAGAAATAAGTGTAGAAACCCACACAGATCGAAAGGTTTTTAAAATGTTTTTAAAACGTTTCATGAAAGGATAAAAACCTTTTTAAAAGCTTTCAAAAAAAGTTTTTAAAATGAGTTTATGTCCGTTTTTAAACCTTCCAGCAACGTTTTCTAGCTCCTTTTATAAACCTTTCGACACAAGTTTTAAAAACATTTCTATAAAAGTTGTAGAAATATTGAAAAAAATATTTATGAAAGTAGTTAATGAAACCTTTTAATATGATTTTTTAAAACCTTTATATAAGGTTTAATTAAGTATTTTATATATTTTAGAATTTTATTTTTTATTATGATTAACATATTTTTAACATACGCGTTATATTTAATCGTTTATTCACATTGTCGCACATGTTATTTTACACATTATTTTACGGAAGAAAATGCAGGAAAATGTTTGCCCTACGGTGGGATCGAACCCGGGTCCTTCGCGTTATAAAGCAGACGCCCTAACCATTACGCTATGCAACACTTGTAGAACTAAGATTTAAATTTGAATCAGAAGTTGCATGGCAATCCACATACACTTGTATTCATTTTACATGTAAAAATTCTTCTATAGTGTAAAGTATTTTTTTAAATTAAGAAATAATTGAAAATTCAATGATTAAATATATTAGAATTTAAAAAAATACTTTACACTATAGAAGAATTTTTACATGTAAAATGAATACAAGTGTATGTGGATTGCCATGCAACTTCTGATTCAAATTTAAATCTTAGTTCTACAAGTGTTGCATAGCGTAATGGTTAGGGCGTCTGCTTTATAATGCGAAGGACCCGGGTTCGATCCCACCGTAGGCAAACATTTTCCTGCATTTTCTTCCGTAAAATAATGTGTAAAATAACATGTGCGACAATGTGAATAAACGATTAAATATAACGCGTATGTTAAAAATATGTTAATCATAATAAAAAATAAAATTCTAAAATATATAAAATACTTAATTAAACCTTATATAAAGGTTTTAAAAAATCATATTAAAAGGTTTCATTAACTACTTTCATAAATATTTTTTTTAATATTTCTACAACTTTTATAGAAATGTTTTTAAAACTTGTGTCGAAAGGTTTATAAAAGGAGCTAGAAAACGTTGCTAAAGGGCTTGAAAACGGACACAAACTCATTTTAAAAACATTTTTTAAAAGCTTTTAAAAAGGTTTTTATTCTTTCATGAAACGTCTTAAAAACATTTTGAAAACCTTTTGATTTGTGTAGGTTTCTACACTTATTTCTACATACATTTCTACGCTGATTTCCACATAGATATCGACACTGATTTCCACGTAGATTTCTACACTGATTTCACGTTGAAACCCACGTGGTAATCTACGCGGAAATCCACGTAAAAATCTACACGGAAATCCACGTAAAAATCTACGCGGAAATCTACGCGGAAATCTACGTGGAAATCCACATACAGTGTGTTATTGGACTAATTTCAGTGTACATTTCCATGTAAAAATCCACGTGGATATTTATGTGGATGTTCACGTGGATTCTTGCAACTGGGTAGTAAATACGTTTACTTATAATGTGTGGTGTTTGTAGAATTTTATATTTCATGTTTAACAATTAATAGTATTTCAATAATTTTTTACAATTTTTAAGCTGCTAATATAAATCTATCTATCTTCCATTCAATCTTTAACTTTTAAAAAACGGGGAATTTTCGGAGAGTTTGATCGACCTACCAGGCTGTTCAATAAGTTTTGCGGTTCGATAAGAGAGGGTGTTGCTACTAGCCTGAATTTTTTTTATGTTGGTACACTCTTTATATGAACGTATGTAAAGTTTCATTTTAAGCTGTCAATTCATTCTTTGTTTACAAGCCGTTTGGTATCGACGTGTCACAGTATTTTTTTACAATGGAAAAAATCAAGTATCGTACAGTGATTGAATTTTTATTTTTGAAAGGTTTAAAAGCAAAGGAAATTTATGAACAAATGTTGAAAGTGTATAAGGACTCTTCGCCTTTAATTAGTACAGTAGAAAGATGGGTTGCTGAATTTAAACGGAGGACGTCCAATTTTTAAGGACGTCCAAAAACAGCAACAACACCAGAAATCGTAGAAAAAATACAGGATATCGTATTAGAAATCATCTCATTGGGCAGTGTAAGCAATATTTTGACTGAAGTATTGAGTTTTAGGAAGCTGCGTGCACAATGGGTGCCGCATTCGCTAACGATGGAACAAAAACACATTTAAATGCGACTTTCTCAGCAACATTTAGAGCGTTTTCGAAAGGATAAAGTGGATTTTGTGCGGCGATTCATCACTATGGATGAGACTTGGGTCTATCACTATGATCCTGAATCAAAACAAGAGGCTAAAGAGTGGTGTGAACCTGGTTCTTTGGCTTCGAAACGAGTTCGTGTCCAGAAATCGGCCAAGAAGATGTTAGCATCAGTTTTTTGGGATGCGAAAGGAATTTTGTTTGTGGATTACTTGCAAACTGGTGAAACAATAAATTCTGAATATTATTGTGACCTTTTAGACCAGCTGAAGGAAAAAATTTGTGAAAAAAGACCCGGTTTGCAGAAGAAAAAAATGCCTTTTCATCAGGACAATGCACCGTGTCACAAGAACATTTTAACAATGGCTAAAATCTATGAATTAAAGTTCTGATTGTTAGAGCATCCACCGTATCCACCAGATTTGGCCCCTAGCGACTTCCATCTGTTTTCAGACCTAAATAAATTCATGCGTGGAAAGCGTTTTTCATCAAATGATTAGGTCATAACAAATGTGGAAGCGTATTTTGCAGCGCTTCCAGATTTTCACTTCAAGGATGGAATTCATAAATTAGAATCTCGTTGGAACAAGTGTATTGATGTTCAGGGAGACCATACTGAATAATAAGGTGTATTTCAAACCATAAACTTGTGTTTTTTATATCTAACCGCAAAACTTATTGAGCAGCCTAGTATTTTCAAACATGTAATTTATAAATAAGTTTAATATATAATTTAATACATAATTTAGTCCCTAACCAAAGTGCTGTTCCGTCTGCAAGAGAAAGTTC
Source organism: Chalcis sispes (assembly GCA_949987625.1). NCBI lineage: Eukaryota > Metazoa > Arthropoda > Insecta > Hymenoptera > Chalcididae > Chalcis > Chalcis sispes. Next base: position 33,158,993 of record OX465097.1, read on the forward strand.
AAGGTATATTTAATTTTCCCTAAAAACATGCAAAATGTTGTTTCTCTAGCTGGTTCCTTTTGGGACCATTCCTATCCTCTTAAGGTTTAATTTTATTTCAATAATAAATTTACAAGGACTAAATTACTTTGATATCTTACGTTACACTTTATACATTAATACTTGGCTGTCAATTATATAGACATCAAGCCTGTTAACATTGTATATATGTATATTAGGGTGAGACTGTTGAATTGGAAATCAATGATAGTATTGTTAGTAGTACTGTACAATTTTATTCTGTTCTTTTATAACTAATTTTTAACCCAAGATAGGTCGCTAATATGTCCAAAAGACCTTAAAATTCAAAATTTACGCACTCTTTATGACTTACGTATGCATCAACGCTTTGCATCAAGTTACGCTTCAGACACGTTCTAACGTGTTTATTGCATGTTAGTTAAGTGTTTGATTGTGTGTAGCGTAAACGTTTTTACGATTTGTTTCTGTAAATGGTCATTTTAATATGCGACCGATCCCGAATTAATATTATCAAACTTATAAATATTTGTGTAAATTATACACTAATGATAAACAATTATAATTTTTATAAAGTAAATTCAATTTTGTTAATTTATTAAATGTCTCTACCTTTAAATAATAAACGTAACGTTTCTATTCATAAATTTCACTTATTTCACTTTTAATATTATTTATGTTCATAGTAAAGTTGGAATTTTAACTACTAATTTATGATATATTGTCGACATTAGAAAGAGATTTAACTAAACGCGTTTTAATTTTATATTTATTGAACATAAGTTATTCTTAATATTTAAAGTTACTATCAGATAAAATTACTTTCTTCATGCTAACAGTTCAACTGAGAAGTTCGTAGGCTAACAAATTAGGTTGGAAACTATGAACGGGCGTTTTTTGTTTAATCTGTGTTCAGCTGCACGCCCGTTTCATAGTTTCCAGCCTAATAGTTAAACCCATTTTTTTGGTGAAATTCGATTTTATTATTCAATATAGTTACCTTCGAGGGCGATACAACGATTATAGCGGTCATATAATTTTTCGATACCTTTTTCATAGTACGATTTCTCTTTAGCCTCAAAATAGGCCTCAGTTTCGGCGATTACCTCTTCAACAGTGCTGAATTTTTGTCAGGCGAGCATTCTTTTGAGGTCTGCAAACAGGAAAAAGTTACTGGGGGCAAGATCTGGAAAATACGGTGGATGGGAAAGCAATTCGTAGTCTAATCCATGCAATTTTGCCATCGTTTTCATTGATTTGTAACTCGGTGCATTGTCTTGATTGAACAGCACTTCTTTCTTCCTTAAATTGGACCGTTTTTTCGTGATTTCATTCATCAAACGCTCCAACAATGCTATGTAATAATCGCTGTTGATGGTCTGACCCTTTTCGAGGTAATCGATAAATATTATACTATACGCATCCCAGAATACTGATGCCATAACCTTGCCAGCCGACTGTTGCGCCTTTCCACTCTTTAGATTCAGTTCATCCCGTGCAGTCCACTCGGCTTACTGTCGATTGGACACTGGAGTGTATTGATGGAGCTATGTTTTATTCATTGTCATACATCGCCTTACAAATTCGTCTTTATTACAGTTGGATATCGTTAAACATTGCTCCGAATCATCAACACGTTGTTCCTTTTGATCGATTGTGAGCTCGCGTGGCACCCACTTTGCACACAGCTTTTGCATGTCCAAATATTCATGCATGATATGTCCAACACGTTCCTTTGATATTTTTAGAGTTTTAGCTATCTCGATCAACTTCACTTTACGATCATTCAAAATTATTTTGTGAACTTTTTTGATATTTTCGTCGGTAACAGCCTCTATCGGACGTCCATCCACTGCGTGCATCGTCTTCGACGCTCATTTCGCTTCGTTTAAATTTAGCAAACCACTTCTCAACGGTTGATTTCCCTGGTGAAGAGTCCGAATAATGTTTATCAAGCCAAGCCTTGGCTTCAACAGTATTTTTTTTACCAAAAAGCAATGCTTTATCAACACACGAAATTCTTTTTTATCCATTTTTTTCACAATAACAAACGTTGCTTCACTCACAATGCTATATCTTACGAACCAATTGTCCGAAAGCTGTCAAATTTATACACGTATCGTTCGAAAGTTGATACTAACTAAAAATCATATGAATCTAATTCTAATAACGCCATCTATGTTTCAGCCTACGAACTTCTCAGCCAATCTGTTAATATAAATCCATGATGATTTGGTAGAATAGATAACAAATTTTAATAGAATTCACTTAGTTCAATTTAATTGTTTTTAATGATTTTTAACTAGTGCTTTTTGGAAACAATGATTATCATTTCATTTGATAGGAATTAAAAACTTAAATTGGGCGTCTATTAAGTTAGCTTGTTTTATTTTCTTTTTTTGGCGTGTTTTTATTTGTTTTGTTTATATTAAATTTTACCATTTTTTATAAAACCAAAGTTAATATTCAAATCTTATTTACAAGCTTAGTTTTTTTTTTAAAATGTTCCTAATACAAATTTTATTATTGAATCTATATTTCAGGAATCGTTTCTACATTCATAAAATTAGTATTTATGAAAACAACAAACTTGAATAAATGTTATGTTTATAATAATAAGTAGTAAAAATGTATATATGAATTTTATAATTATCCATTAATTTTTTTCTATTTTTTTTTAAGAAAAATAAAAAAGTAGCATTTTACTCAAATATGTATAATTTATTACATAAACATTTAATTTTAAGAAAAATTTTACCTGATAAAAGAATGAATTGCATATATATATATATATTATTTTAGAAAAATAATAGTTTTAAAATGCGTTGATTAGATAAAGAATTTTTCTAACATTAATTATGTATAAAATGTGAAGCAATGAAATAATAAAATAAATAAAATTTTCTATTAAAGCTGATCTAACTATTAAAAATAAAAGTATATTTCTATATACAAATAGATTTGTTCATATACATTAAATGTAAAGTTTTGTGTAAGAAGTAGAAGCAAAGACAATTACCGTCAGTATAACGAGCAGTGACCACAGGCGACATCGAGTGACAATCTTCCACATGTAATATAGTATTTGTCGAGTTGTCGACATGAGTGGATCATGATTCACAAAGAAACAAAAAAGAATACAGAGTTTTAATAGTGAAATACGTTCAATTCTTTTAGAGTAATATAGATGAAATTTACATTGATGTATGAATAAAAAATATGAAATTTTAATTGTGATAATAAAAGTCCATATTGATATTACTCTCTTATTGAAGAATCAATATTAGTTTGTAATAATTGCATGTGCGTTAATAGCGCGGGAAAATATTTAAATTCAAAGAACGGGCTATTTGTGCAGAGTCATTGAATTAAAAGTGAAATTTTATAGGTAAGTATTTATCACAATTATACAAATAATATTATGAATTTATGATTTCTCTGAATAATACTAAAAATTTTATGGTTTTATTATAACAATATGTAAGTTTGAATGCCACGCATTTTGCTTCTCTATTTTCTGTGTGAGTCTTATATATTTATATATCAGTGGAAGTAAGTTTTGTTGCGTATCAATTTACCTTGAGGATTTGTAATATAACAGGAAAGTGAAAGAGAGAAGAATAGAGAGACAGAGAATAAGAAATCGAGGAAGGGAGAGAGTGAAGATGAGAAAAAGAGAAAGAATGATCAAAGTGATGAAAAGACATAGAGAAAAAGAGTGAGAAAGAAGCAGCAAGAGATAGAGAGAGAGAGAGAGAAAGTAGTAGGAAAAAGAAAAAGAGATTCAAATAGATATTGAAATAAAGAAAAAAGAAGGAAGAAAAAAAGAGAGAGTGATTGACATAAAGAATTAGGGAAAAAGAGAGGAATAGAGATAGTGAGACTAAGAATTAGAAAAAAAGAGAGGAAGAGAATGAGAGAGAAAAAGAGAGAGAGAATTAGACAAATAAGAAAGAGTAAGTAAGACAGAGAATTCGAGAAAAAGAGAGAAAAAGAGAGAGTGAGGTGGAAAATTAGAGAAAGAGAGAGAGCGAGAGAGAGAGAATGAGAGAGAGAGAGAGAAAGAGAGAGAAACAGGAAAAGAGAGATAGCTTTATAGAAAGATAGACTAAGAGAGCTAGATAAAATAGAAGAGAGATTAAAGTAGGTTATAACGTTTGCGGCTTACGTATTCGATTGTCTAATCTATAAAGAGCAGTCTACTCAGGAATTTTAATTCTAACCTAAAAACACTTCAAAAATAATCAGAAAATTTAAACAAAAAGAAAAACAAATTTTATTCAGTTGATTTTGTGTATTAACTATTCAAGAAATTATAAATATATAATCAATGTAAGAAATGTTAGGTTATAAAATCTGAAGTGACTTTATTAACATAATTCTATAACCACGCAGATATAATATTATTTCTTTTATTATATGTCTTAATTACAAAGTATTAGATATATCTATGAATTTTTTTAAATTTTATATTCTTTTATCCTTTCCTTTATTTTCCATTCATGCATATATGTGATTAAATGTGTACATGGGTAATTTAATATGAACATGTAAAAATCACAAAAATTAACTCCGTTATATTTTTCAGCAAATACTTGATAATATATATGTTATTGTAATAATTGTGTTTGTAAATAAATTAATTATAAAAAATTTTAAAAACGCATAAATATCGATAGAGATTATAAAAGTTTTATTGTATAAAGCATTTAAGATTTATAAATAAGTGATTTTAATTCTAAAATTTATCGGCATATAGATAAATAATAAAGTAGTAAAAATTTGTATACAGATGAACGAAATAGATCAAGAATGGTTTTTTAACCTTAAATATTTGTGCAAATAAATATATATATATATATATATATATATATATATATATATCTATTCATGTAACTATACAAAGTCGTATAAATCGAACATTAACTTAAAATAAAATCAAATTATTTTTGGAAACGCTAACTAACTTGATTAAAATATTCTGCGTTCTTTGCTCGTTTGGAAAGAATAATTGAAATAATGTTGCGTAATATAATTCTCGTACAATAACAAAAAGACTCTAGGACATTCTTCTTTTTTTAAATTCGCTACACTTTAAAAACTGTAAATTATTTTAAAATCTTACATGAATTTCTTATTTATGTTATGGGCAGTTTTACTAGGCATTTTTATTATTTGTCGATTAAAAGTGCACTTTTTTCAAAACTTTTAATTAAAAATTGGAAATAAAATTTTTGAAATATTCAAATTATTGTATCGTATAGAGCACACTTGAAAATAGTATGAATAGGTTTAATAATTTTACTAAATTATATTAATAAATTTTTTATAATACTTTCCGAAATTTTTATTAAAATTTTTCTGCTCAAAGCTACAAAAATAGTGTCCTGGGCTTCAGCGGGTTAATAAGTTTATTAAGATGAACCACAGATAAAGATTACAAAAATGCTGTATAGTGCAGTTAAGATCTCAAATATCTAAGGCTGTAAATAAACAAATTGGAAAAATAGCTTTCCGTGATCTTAAAAACTTCTCTTAAAATTATTTTCTACGTTATCTCAAGTGAAATGGAATGAACTTATCCCATGTTATTGAATAGTTTGATTTTGTCATCCTAAGAAAGATGATAAAATCAATCTTTTTAATAATTCGCTAATTCAAGCTCTTGATATATTTACACCTGTAAAAGGAATAGTTTTAAAGAAAAACCGATTTTGAGTTGACTCTCATGGCAAAAAGCTAATGAAAATCAGGCACATAGCTCGTAGAATATGGAAGCATAGGAAAATGAACTATACCTTTGATAACTTTGATAAACTAAAAAAAAAAGTTAAAAAATTATTCAGAATTTTAAAAATCTCTTATTACTCTATAGTCTTTTCCAAAACCAGACAAAATAACAATATTTGATCTCTTTTCAAAAATATAGGTACCATCAGAAATAAAAACAAGAAGGACCCATTACAAATTGATCCATACGTGCTTAACCAATACTTCACGGAAGTTGGTGACGATGCAGTAAAAACTCTTGTTTAACCAATGGTATACCTACTAATGTGTCCATGAATATGATACAAACTATTACGTAAATAAAAACAGTTATTTACAGTCTCCTTTAAAAGTCATACTTGTCCAAAAATGCCAAAACAATCTTTCATTTGTCCGATTCCTAAAACGAGAAATTCCACAACTTGCTCTGAATACAGACACAAAAGCTGACTATGTTCAATGCAAAAATCATGGAGAAAATCGCTTCAAATCACATAACACAGTTTTTTGAAGCTGCAATCAGAATTATGTTCTATTTATAAAAAAAGTGAGTATAGAGCCTATAGCCTAGATAACCATCAAAAAATTGAGATTTTTTTTTTTCATAAGCAGAAAAGCACAGAAAAAGTGTTTTCGAAGCAGACTTAGAGCTCTTCCATTGGTGTATAAATAAGTTGAACTTTTAAATAGTTTTTTTGGGAGAGCAATAATCTAATATGGCAGCTTCAAAATGGAATCATTATCATAGAGAAGTCGTTAAATAAAGATAATATTAAAAACCTTTGAATTATACATTTTTGTACTCATTCAATTTTTATAAAAACTTATACTCGAGGGTTTTCAGATCTCTAATTACAAATTCACCATTATATTTTTAAAATTAAAATTGGCAGATAAAAGTGCGAGAAGACCTTTTGATTTACGTAAAAATAAGTAAACAAATGTTTTTCGATTCGCTGATCTTACAGTGACAAATTATTTTTATAAAACATATTAATCCTTGACTTGCGATCATCAAAAAATAACCTACTCTTAGCTTGTATAGGTTGTCAATTTTAAGAGTCTTATTTTATTTTATTTTTTTTTTCTCTTTTTTATTTTTTTTTATTTTTGAAAATTAAAAATTCGCTTATTATCTTTTTCTGTAAATTTTTCTTAATTCAATAATATGTTGTTCGATACAAGTCTTACAAAAAACAGTTTTACAAGGTTTGCAATACTTACAAGGAAACTACCCCAGGTGTACCTCACCGATTTCTTTCATTTTATAATATGTTGTAATACTTAACAAAATATTAGACACGTATTTTTTTTAAGTGCTAATTTGTAGATTTAAGGGGTGAAAATAACCTTTGAAGTTGAACCCCCAAAAACAGTTCCCAATTGTGAAAATCCACGTAAAAATCCACACGGATTTTTACGTGGGAATCTATACTGAAATCAGTCCAATAACACATTGTATGTGGATTTCCACGTAGATTTCCCCGTAGATTTCTACGTGGATTCCCGCGTAGATTACCGCATGGATTTCCACGTGAAATCAGTGTAGAAATCTACGTGGAAATTTTTCAACAAGTATACGCAATGAAACATATTAAGGATAATCATGAAATACATATTGTATATGGAAACTAATTTTATTAACATATTATTATTATTGTTGTTACATAATTTACGAAATAAATTGAATGAACTTATTATTATTATATTATTATTACATAATTAAATGAACACATTATTATTATTATTATTATTATGATCCCTGCGCGACACCCGCAGTGATCGGCCTACTTAACTGTCCTTTCGTGGTCTCGTACGTAATTCCTCGGTCTTTCAAGAAATCTCGCGCCACCCGTAACAGATAGAGGGGTAACCTAAAAGCCCGTAGAGCCTCCAGGATATCCCCCTACCCGGCGGAATTAAAGGCATTTCTTACTTTTAAGGTCGCGAGCAGTACTAGTGGTCTCGTGCCGTAGCAGACCCGCCTTGTCCGTACGAAAGTTTCGGTCACTTCCCTCATCGCGCCGATTGTCGAATAGCCTTTCCGAAAGCCATGTTAATTCTCGGACAGCCCTTCAGCGGCTGTTATCGCGCTCGTTATTCTTGGTTTCAACAACGGCTCGTACAGTTATCCCGCTGTGTCAAAAAGACTCAGGAGCCTATAGGACGACGGTGTCTCGAGTTCCCCTTTACCTTTATACAAGAGGACCAATCGAGCAGTCTTCCATCGCGTTGCAAATCTCCCGGTCCGTAGGCTTGCATTGTACATGTCCAAGAGTAATCTTGGACGTACAATGAAGATCTGCCAAAGGATCTCCCCCGGGATACTGTCAGGTCCAGGCGCTTTTCCAGACTTTAGCGAGGACGTACAGTCTGTCAAGTAAGAGCGTGGTCGTGTTAATTTATAAAAAAATTTATTTGATGAAACTTTCATATTTATATATACATTGCACACATTACAAACAATGATGCAATTTGGTCAATAATGTGTCCAGTCACCACCGGCGTCGATAATTGCCTGGCATCTCCGAGGCATGCTTTCTACTAATTTGACGGCGTATTCTAGTGGCAAGGATCTCCAGATCCGACGAATTTTGTAAGACAACTGCTTCAAAGTGTATGTGCGTCTTTCACGAAGCTTCCGTTTAATATATGCCCACACATTTTCAATAGGGTTTGCATCGGGCGACTGCGACGGCCAATCCAATGTAACGATGCCAGATTGAGTCTTCCACTAAGTACAGAGCTTGCTGCGGTGTTTAGGATCGTTGTCCTCCTGCAGAATCCAATCTTCATCTTTTGTGATAAACCATCGTTTGGCAGATGGCAGTAAAGCCTTTTTGTAGATTTTTATCATTTTCTCGGCATTTAGGTTGTCAGTAAAGAGGTGCAAAGTGCCGAATCCCTGCTTTGAGAAGCAGCCCCAAAGATGCACCTTTATTCCATGTTTTACGGTCCGCTGAACAAGCCTATTGGTGGAAGTTGACCAAGCTTGCGTGAGGACAGAACGTGCCCATATAGAACATTCATTAGTAAAAATGACATTTTCAAAATCTCTATCAATATTCTCATGCTCCCAAGCGAGTCGCTTTGTCACATGTTTTTCAGTCAACAGAGGCTTCTTCATTGTGTTGCGCCATTTCAGATGATGAGTACGAAGATGGGTTCGGATAGTTTCGTAGGATATATCTTAACCTTTGGCCATTAATTTTGCTTGACCTTGCCGCAGTGTTAAAGCAGGATTCCGCGAAAACAGATTCACTATTCTTTTTTCATCTTATTTGTTCACTTTTCCTATCGAGCCACGTTCTGGTAAATCATCGACATTTTTAGTCACTTTATATCGCTGTATTCACTTCTGTACAAATGCCTTCGACTTTTTCATATATTTAGCAGCCGCTGATTGCGACATTTTGGGACCTTTCGGGTTGATGCAAAGGAACACAGCCTCGTAGCGCGACGCGTACTCAGCACTCATGGCGTTTAACGTGATTCTCTTTTAAAAGATCAACGACAACTGAATCTTTGTTAACAATGCATCAAGGACAAAGCTTTCCTCTATCGGCTTGCAAAGGAATTAGAGCGAAATCTTTTATTATTTGTCAGTGAAGTCGACCACGCTCTTACATGACAGACTGTAGCTTGGAGAAGCTCCTGCTTGCTGAATTCCGGGACAACTAGGTTGCGATAGTCCGAGGGCTCCTCCGTCACCAGATGGGTCGGGAAGAGACCGCCAACTATCGCATCCATGGTGGTTTTGTCTTAGCGTTCGGGTGGACTGAAACTACCTAGTTTCTGTGTTACGATTTTGTAACCCAATCCCCAGGGGTCCCTGTCCACCTTCTCGCATAGTCTCCGCCAACACCGTTTTTTACTGTCATTTATAGCGTACGTTAGTCGCTTCCGTGCCGTCTTATACGCAACCGATAATTCGTCGACGTTAGGGTTTTTCCTTTTACGCGCGCGATGTAATCTTCTACGGCACGCGATACTGTCCCTCCGGATGAGACTAATTTCGTCGGACCACCAGTACATAGCTTTTCTGTCCAGAACGTTTCGTTTCGAAAAAATTAGAGCGAAATCTTTTATAACCTGTCAGTGAAGTCGACCACGCTCTTACTTGACAAACTGTACCAATGCAGTTTAAGCTGTTATGATTTAACACTTTGCCATTTTGTTGTATCATCAAAAAGTTCAGACGCCCATTAGTTATATACTGAAAAAGTATGTGCATTGTGTTGTATTGTTGTATTTAATGTGTCGAAATTTATACCGAACAAAGAGCATTCGCGGACCGCATTAATTTTTTGTTTTCATTTGAAGAAAATTGCTGCTGAATCCTTTTGGTTACTACGAGAAGCTTATGGTGAACATGCTTCATCGTAAGATACGTGTGAACGATGGTTTCAGCGTTGGAAAAAGGTGACTTCGACGTTGCAGACAAGAGCATGGAAAGCCGCCAAAAATATTTAAAGATATATGTAGGTTTGCAAGCATTGTTGGACGAAAATGATTCGCAAACACAAAAATAACTTACACAGCAATTAGGAGTTTCCCAAAAAGCAGTTTCCAATCGCCTGCGAGCAATGGGGAAAACTCAGAAGAGCAATAGATGGGTACTACATAAGTTAAATGACAGGCAACTGGAAAATCGCAAAACCACATGTGAAATTTTGTTCGCTCGGTACAAAAGAAAGTCGTTTTTGCATCGAACAGTAACAGGGGATGAAAAGTGGATTTATTTTGAAAATCTCAAACACAAGAAACCATGGGCAAACCCAGGAGCATCATCCATATCGACCACAAGACGAAATCGTTTTGGCAGAAAGACGATGCTCTGTGTTTGGTGGGACCAGAGAGGCGTGGTGTATTGAGCTATTGAAACCTGGGAAAACGGTTAACACTACACGTTTCCAACAACAATTAACCGATTTAAACCGTTTGCTGCTTAAAAAAAGGCTAGAATACCAAAAGAGGCAACACACAGTAATTTTTCTCCATGACAATGCTCCATCACATACGGCAAAACCGGTTCGCGACACATTGAAAGCACTCAACTGGGAAGTTCTGCCTCATGCGGCTTACTCACCAGATTTGGCTCCTTCTGATTACTACTTGCTTGCATTGATGGGTCACGCACTTATTGAGCAGCGCTTTGATTCCTATCAAGATGTCAAAAAATGGCTCGATGAATGGTTTGCGGCAAAAGGGAAAGATTCCTACTGGCGTGGTGTTCACAAATTGCCCGAAAGATGGGAAAAATGTATAAAAAGCGATGGAGCATTCTTAGAAGAAAGCACTTCTTATTATTCTACTTAATTTAACGTGTTCTTTTTTTTTTTTAAATCCGCATTTCATATTAGTACACCTAGTAGAAGGAAGTAAATTATTTTTATTATTTCTTAGTGTTTATAGATAATTAACTTAAATTTTTTAATAAAATTCAAATTTTATTTTTTAGGTACTTAAAACAATAAAAAAACAGATTAATTGATAGTTATGTTCGATTGATTGATATTGATAGTCCACTTGCTCTGCTAAAAATATTAAATTGAAACTTATTAAAACGGATTTAGAAGATAATCGGTTTATCGATCGGAAATAATCAAATTAAAACCAATATAATTGATTTAAACTTATTCAAATCGATTATACAATTTTATCGGTTTTAATCGGATTTCATCAGTTGTATTTTTAAATAAAATAATATTTCTTCTGCAGAAAACAACTAATTAAATCCGATAAAAACTGACAAAATTTCATAATTGATCTAAATAACTTTCAATCGATTATATTGGTTTTAATTTGATAGTTTCCTAATAAAAAAGCAGACTCAAACTGTTAAATCGATTTTAATAAGTTTAAATCGAATATTTTTAGCAGGATGTATTTTGAATTAATAAACTATGCAGAAGCATTGCTATTACTTACGTTGTTATGAGCATTTCTTACGTATTAATTTATAACATTGAAACTATCTAACTATCTATATTACATGTGATAATATTTACATAAAAATTAAGAATTTTAAATGTTTACTATCAATATTTAACTATGTTGCAACGAAACTCATTACGTTAAATTCTTTTATATCATCGTTTTCTTTTATAAGTTTATAAATGATGTAATAATAATAATAATAATAATAATAATAATAATTCACGCTCTCCCGCCTTATAGCGAACACGTATGGACCGAGACTGGGGAAGAGACGGCTGCTTGTGGCCACCACTCACTCGATCCTATTATACGGGGCGGAAGTCTGGGCCTATGCGCTTGAGGTAAAGAAATACCGCAAGCGACTGACAAACGTACAGAAACAAGGGGCTCTACGTATCGCGTGCGCCTACAGAATGGTCTCAGTGGAGGCCGTCCTGGTGGTAGCGGGTGTAATACCCATTGACCTGCTCGCTAGGGAACGGAAACGGACATACGAACGAAGTGCTCACGTAGGGAGGACAAACGCGGCAGTTGAGGAACGGGACAGGACAATGCGCGAATGAGACCCTTGATAAGCTGCCTGTATTGTGGACCGGACGAGGGTTTGGGGGGGTTAATAAACTCTAATAAACTAATAATAAACTCCGCTATACCGGTCCCAAGCTCGGGACCTCTCTTTTAATAGGAAAAGGAGGAGGAGGCGAAAGCTGGCTGCGGGTGGAGGGAAACCCTGCCCACAGCAAATGTCGTCCTTCTAGGCCCAAGGCCTGCTTCCACAGCAACGGTCTCGTTGCGTCGATGCTCTTGCAGCAGCGCGAAAACGAAAACGGCTGATAGAAGGCTCCGACTTATGGATAATGCATGGGATAGTGGTACCTTGCTAACATGCCCAACCACCACCTCACTTACACATCTACGAGTGCTCAAGGCTGCACGACCGGGACCCGGTGGAACGTGGATCGGGGCGCCTTATAAATCAGGCACATACTGTGTGGTAATGGGGGGTCCTATAAACGGATATCCTCCGGCGGGTCATGGACTACTGGGGTAAGGCCTGATGCAGACAGTGTGCACTATGCAGTGCTTACCGGGTGGTGATCCAAAAGGCGTTTAAAAGGGAATTATCTCGAGGCTGCGTGCCTTTTTACTCTGGAGGATACAGCTGTAAAACCAATAAGGCACTGCTGGGCCGCCAAAAGTTGGGGGGGGGGGGTCGAACCCAGCCTAGCCAGCATGGGAGGCTGCCCCACACATTGGTAGAGCGTTATGCTAAATCTCGTCCTCCGTAGTAGTGCCGATTGGCGTTCGGATGGGACCCTGCTGCGGAGGGCGGGGGGGAGGGCCTTTCGAGGCCACCGGATTGTAGAAGGGCTCAGTTCTCGGGGGATTTCAGGACGGTTCGCTGTATTGACCATTCGCTGAGCCTCCTGACCACTACATTATGCACACTTATTACACTTTAAACACACAAAACGAAAATGGACGATACAAACAAAAATAATGCAGGCTCGACAGTGCCGCCTGCGACGACCACGAACTCAATGAGTCCAGGGTGCAGCCCAGCACCCCCACCGCAGCAGTAGGTACGAGGGTAGTCCCAAAAGTACTCGATCTGACTTATGAATACAGGTAGTTTTAAAAAAACAATTACTGCGATTGACAATACCACCTTTTAACAACTTAATGTGAAAAATTCATAACAGTACGTTTATTATTATTTTTTTTACAGACATCCAAAGTGAACGCTCTTAGTGAATTTGTAAATATGGAAAAAATCGGGCATCGTTATGTGATACAATACTTTCATTTAAAAGGTCTAAGTCTAACCGATATCGAAGCCAAGTTGGATTCTACTCTGGGGAAGTCTGCTCCTTCGTTTACAATGGTCAAATATTGAGTAGCTGAGTTTAAGCGAGGTCGAACAAGCTGCCAAGCTGAACACCGCAGTGGTCGACCAAGTGAGGTCACTACGTCAGAAAATGTGAAGAAAATCTACAAAATAGTATTGGATGACCGTCGACTAAAAGTGCGCGAGATAGCAGACATGGCAGGCATTTCAAAAAGTGCTGTGCATCGCATTTTGACCGAAAATTTGGACATGAGAAAGCTGTGCGCAAGATGGGTGCCGCGTTTGCTCACAATGGAGCACAAACAGTAACGTGAGGATGTTTCCATCGAGTGTTTGACAATGTTTCGCAGCAATAAAGCCGAGTTTTTGCGTCGATTCATAACCATGGACGAAACATGGGTCCATCATTTTACACCTGAGACCATGGAGAAGTCAAAGCAGTGGACTAAAAAGGGAGAACCGGCTCCAAAGAAAGCAAAGACAGTTCAGTCAGCTGGCAAGGTCATGGCATCCGTTTTCTGGAATGCGCGTGGAATAATTTTTATTGATTATCTCGAAAAAGGAAAAACAATCAACGGCGCATATTATGCAGCCTTATTGCAGCGTTTGAGTGATGAAATCAAGAAAAAACGGCCCCATCTGACGAAAAAAAAGTGTTGTTCTATTACGACAACGTACCAGTCCACACGTGCGTCATTGCGATGGCTAAAATCAATGAGTTGAAGTTCAAATTGCTTCCTCACGCACCCTATTCACCAGATCTGGCTCCCTGGGACTATTTTCTTTTTTCGAATTTGAAAAAATGGCTCGGCGGCAAAAGATTTGCTAACAATGGAGAGGTAGAGTCTGCGGTTAGTAGGTATTTTAAGGAGCTTAACGGTTCCTACTATAAAGCGGGTATCAAAGCTATTGAACATCGTTGGGAAAAGTGTATCGAACTGAATGGATAATATGTTGGAAAATAAAAAACATTTTCGCAATTTTTTTATCGTTTTCTTTGTCAGGTCGGGTACTTTTGGGACTGCCCTCGTAACCTGGCTGTTGCGGAGGTTAAAGTGACAGGACAAACAAAGACTCACGAAACGTCCCCTTAGCTGGCTCTCCGAGCTCAGCTGGTACGAATAGAAACTGCCCTCCAAGCCATGGGGGCGCAGACCAAAAAACAACGAAACGTCGGGGAACCAACCACCTCTCCTCGGGCACCGCGGCGAAAGGCGACCCGATTGTGACTGCCACGAAACGAAAACGAGAGGCAACAGGACTCAGCCCTGAACAGTCAGCTGCTTACCAGAAGGTGGCAGACGACGGGGGCTTGAAGAACGTTGTCTTCAAAAAGACAGTAGCGGAGACAAAGAAGGTGTCAAGACGCGCGGAACCGGCTCCAGTAAAGAAACACGCGAAAAAAACCGCAACAAACAAGGACAGAAAAGACGGGGCACGCACCAGCGCGATGCTTATGAAGCCGAGCAACGGGGTGACGTACGCGGACGCACTTAGACGTTTGAAGGCGGGGGTCGACCCTGAATCTGCTGGGGTGCAGATTCAGAATTATCAAAAGACAAAAGACGGTGGACTTCTCCTCAGACTTAGGAGCAGTGCGACCAAAAGACGGGACTTCCAGGAGAAGCTCAAGCTGACCTTGGGAGGGGACGATACTGTTAAGAACCTAACTCGAGCCGCCCGGCTGGGGATACTTGACATAGACAGCGTGACGGACGTTACCGACATAACGGACACTCTGCGACGCGAGACAAGCGACGGAAAGGATCCAAGGGTGCACATCTTCGGTCCCAACAAGCAAGACATTTGCTTGGCCGTTGTCGAGATGGAGGAGGGCGCGGCCCAAACTCTCCTCCGCAACGGACGAATAAAAATCGGATGGACCAACTGCTGCGTCAGACGTAGGCTGACGGTGCCTAGGTGCTATCAGTGCCTAGGGTACGGACACACTCGTAAGGAGTGCAAAGGGCCCGATAGGTCGCGATGCTGCTGGACTTGTGGGCAACAAGACTACGACAGTAAAACGTGCAAGACCAAGAACAGAAAGTGCTTCCTATGCTCTGCCACGGGGTACAAAGTAGTCGCGCATAGGCCCGGTTCCGGGGCGTGTGGGGTTTTCATGGCCGCGCTTAAAAATCTCAAAAAGAAGTCCACAGCATGACGGGGGTACTGCAGGGAAACCTACATCGGTGCCAAGCAGCCCAGCTGCTATTATCGCAGATCGCGACGGAACGAGACGCAGACGTACTGATACTGAGCGAACAGTACCGAGACCTACGCACTACCGACAAGTGGTTTTCAAATGCCTCAGGCACTTCGGCTATCTGGGTAAGGGGCATGATGGGCCGACGGGTACAAGCTTCCTCGTATGTAGAGGACTTCGTCTGGCTTAGGGTCGGCACTACCACTTACGTTAGTGTCTACCTGTCCCCAAACGTCGCGGCGAGGGTCTTTGAGGAAAAGATTGGTACACTGGAGAACGCCCTAAGAGACTCCCGGGTGATCTAATCGTTGCAGACGACCTTTACTCCAGGGCGATCGAGTGGGGCATGCCGGCAACGGACAAACGGGGTAGGCTGCTGCTGGAGATGGCCGCGAGGCTTGAACTGGTAGTGGCCAACACCGAACGTACGCCGACGTACCTTAGACCAGGGTTTGGGTACTCGATACCTGACGTAACGATGACGTCGGACAGTATCTCTTCGCGGATAAGTTGGTGACGGGTGATTAATGGCTTTACGGCCAGCGATCACCAGTACATCGTCTTTGATGTGTTGAGCAGTACCTCGACGCAACGAAACGTACATAGGGGGGGTCTGCAACCAAAAAGGTTCAACCTCGCGAAACAGAACCATGACCGTTTTAGGGAGGCACTGTTGGAAGCAGTAGCGCCCTCTGGGGCCATTCCAGAAGACCTTAAGGAAGGCACGATTACGTGGACTGACTACATAGTAGAAAAAACTATGACACTAATAACGAGACTGTGCGAGGCTTCTATGCCTCGCGAACGAAACGTTCTGGACAGAAAAGCTATGTACTGGTGGTCCGACGAAATTAGTCTCATCCGGAGGGACAGTATCGCGTGCCGTAGAAGATTACATCGCGCGCGTAAAAGGGGAAACCCTAACGTCGACGAATTATCGGTTGCGTATAAGACGGCACGGAAGCGACTGACGTACGCTATAAATGACAGTAAAAAACGGTGTTGGCGGAGACTATGCGAGAAGGTGGACAGGGACCCCTGGGGATTGGGTTACAAAATCGTAACACAGAAACTAGGTAGTTTCAGTCCACCCGAACGCTAAGACAAAACCACCATGGATGCGATAGTTGGCGGTCTCTTCCCGACCCATCTGGTGACGGAGGAGCCCTCGGACTATCGCAACCTAGTTGTCCCGGAATTCAGCAAGCAGGAGCTTCTGCAAGCTACAGTCTGTCATGTAAGAGCGTGGTCGACTTCACTGACAAATAATAAAAGATTTCGCTCTAATTCCTTTGCAAGCCGATAGAGGAAAGCTTTGTCCTTGATGCATTGTTAACAAAGATTCAGTTGTCGTTGATCTTTTAAAAGAGAATCACGTTAAACGCCATGAGTGCTGAGTACGCGTCGCGCTACGAGGCTGTGTTCCTTTGCATCAACCCGAAAGGTCCCAAAATGTCGCAATCAGCGGCTGCTAAATATATGAGAAAGTCGAAGGCATTTGTACAGAAGTGGATACAGCGATATAAAGTGGCTAAAAATGTCGATGATTTACCAGAACGTGGCTCGATAGGAAAAGTGAACAAAAAAGATGAAAAAAGAATAGTAAATCTGTTTTCGCGGAATCCTGCTTTAACACTGCGGCAAGGACAAGCAAAATTAATGGCCAAAGGTTAAGATATATCCTACGAAACTATCCGAATCCATCTTCGTACTCATCATCTGAAATGGCGCAACACAATGAAGAAGCCTCTGTTGACTGAAAAACATGTGACAAAGCGACTCGCTTGGGAGCATGAGAATATTAATAGAGATTTTGAAAATGTCATTTTTACTAATGAATGTTCTATATGGGCACGTTCTGTCCTCACGCGAGCCTGGTCAACTTCCACCAATAGGCTTGTTCAGCGGACCGTAAAACATAGAATAAAGGTGCATCTTTGGGGCTGCTTCTCAAAGCAGGGATTCGGCACTTTGCACCTCTTTACTGACAACCTAAATGCCGAGAAAATGATAAAAATCTATAAAAAGGCTTTACTGCCATCTGCCAAACGATGGTTTATCACAAAAGATGAAGATTGGATTCTGCAGGAGGACAACGATCCTAAACACCGCAGCAAGCTCTGTACTCAGTGGAAGACTCAATCTGGCATCGTTACATTGGATTGGCCGTCGCAGTCGCCCGATGCAAACCCTATTGAAAATGTGTGGGCATATACTAAACGGAAGCTTCGTGAAAGACGCACATACACTTTGAAGCAGTTGTCTTACGAAATTCGTCGGATCTGGAGATCCTTGCCACTAGAATACGCCGTCAAATTAGTAGAAAGCATGCCTCGGAGATGCCAGGCAATTATCGACGCCGGTGGTGACTGGACACATTATTGACCGAATTGCATCATTGTTTGTAATATGTACAATGTATATATAAATATAAAAGTTTCATCAAATAAATTTTTTTTATAAATTAACACGACCACGCTCTTACTTGACAGACTGTACACCATCTGTTGTGTAAATTCCGCATTTTATACTTGTACACCTGGTACATCGTTAACTCTTTTTTCAGAAGTTACTGTTTGAGAAATTTTTTCAGAAGTTTTTGTTCTTTTTATTTAATACGATATTTATTCGCATGTTTATCGTCTTGTATGATTTATTGCTGCATTCAAATCATTGTTAATTATCAATTGTCGGTTATAATTAAGTAACCAGTACCGGAAGGTATCTAAAACAAAATTAAATTTAATTAAAATGTAATTCAAATACATAATTACGCATAAATATTGATAATTAAAATATTAATCTTACCTTTAATGACTTCCAATTTTTCCGGAGTTGAAACTTTTCAGGGTGACGATCTGTTATCAAGTTTTTTATTGATATCCCTTGGAAGTAGACATCTGTTGCTTAACTTGTTAACACCCTATAAAGCTTTCGCCAAATTTTTGACGAATGTCGATGAATTTATTGATTTTGATTCTATTATCTTCGATTTACTTGCGGAAATTGAAATTTTTTTTCCTAGATGTATCATTTCTACAGGCTGAAAAAGAGTAAAAACGTATTAAAAAAAATGTCGAAGATATTTTGAATTGAATATTAAATAAAAATTGCATCGGTAACAACAAATTAAATTACTAACTATATTATTATCATGATCGATCCACTTTTGTAAATTATTTTATTCTTTTGAATTTGCAATATTATCGATATTATTTTTAATTTTATCATTTAAATTAATTTTTTGTATTTTTTTTGAAGGTGAATTATCGTTCAATATCTCTGTATCCAAATTTTTGATATACAACGAAGGAAAGTCCGTTGCTGCTAAATCTTTTTGCAAACCTTCTGCAATGCCTTCGGGTGCTGCTTTCGAGATTAAAAATGATTTATAAAAAAATTTGATTTAAAATATAGATGTACATATTATAATACATTAAGTATATTTAAATACATTAAAAGTTCAACAAAAAAAATGAATTAAAAAATGTTTATATCATAAGGTGCGCCAGCGCCTCGTTGCCAAGTAGCAGTATATATTAGGTGTAGTAAAAAGTAATCCACTATTTTGCCAATAGATGGCTTTAGTAGTCTGTATCTCTCGTTGTAAAAGTGCGATCGGGTTACACTAGATGGCGTTAGAAAGATAAGATTTCGTACTAAAAAAGCTTCTGATACAGTTTTGTGATTGCTCAACTCAGTATTTTTTTAGCACGCGTCAAAGATGGACACCAACAAAGAGAAAATACGCCATATTTTACAGTTTTTCTTCGATAAAGGCGAAAACGCAAGCCAGGCAGCTGAAAATGTAAATAGTGTTAATGTTCCTGATACTGTAACAGCCAATCACGCGCAATTTTGGTTTCGTCGATTCCGTTCCGGTAATTTTGACGTCAAAGATGCACCACGCTCTGGAAGGCCAATTGTCGAAAATGTCAATAAAATAATGGAAATTGTCGAGTCCGACCGTCACGTTAGCACTGTTTCGATTGCCCAGGAGCTAAACATTGCACGAAAAACCGTTTAGAACCACTCAAATAAGGCTGGATACAAAAAGAAGTTCGATGTATGGGTGCTACACGAGTTATCGCAAAGAAACCTCATGGACCGAATTTCCATCTGCGAATCGCTGCTGAATCGCAACAATATCGATCTATTTCTGAAGCGGATGGTTACTGGTGATGAAAAGTGGGTCACTTACGACGTCAAGCGACAACGGTCGTGGTCAAATCGCGGTGAGCCGGCGCAAACGGTGGCCAAGCCAGGATTGACAGTCAGGAAGGTTTTGCTGTGTGTTTGGTAGGACTGGCAGGGAATCATCTACTATGAGCTGCTCTACGGCCAAACTTTTGAATCGGACCTGTACTGTCAACAATTGGACCGTCTGAAAGAAGCAATCGCCCAGAAGCGGCCAGCTTTGGCCAATAGGAGAGGAATTGTGTTCCATCAGGACAACGCCAGGCCGCATACATCGATAGTGACTCGCCAGAAGCTCCGGGAGCTTGGTTAGGAAGTTCTTATGCATTCACCTTATAGTCCGGACTCGGTACCAAGTGATTACCACCAGTTCCTGTCTATGACGAATGATTTTGCAGGTGAAAAATTCGCCTCAAGAGAAGATTGTGAAAATCAACTGTCCCAGTTTTTTGACAATAGGGACAAGGGTTTCTACGAAAGAGGCATTATGAAATTACCTCCAAAATGGCAACAAGTTATCGAACAAAACGGTGCATATTTGACCTAAATCGTATCATTCTATCTATGCTAAATAAAACCTTCAATTTAATGCAAAAATAATGGATTTCTCTTTACTACACCTAATATATATATACATGCACAGGCACGGGCGCAAGCGCCGTATATGCAGCTCACTTATCTTTTTATAACCACGCCTTTTTTTTTGTAATATTGAAGCTAGAATATCTTAATACCATGTATGTCACAATCTTTATATATCTATATATTTAATGACTACAAAAAGTTCCATGAAAAATGAGTCTTTTATGATAAATAAGGACTTTCTTTAATACTATGTATATCTATATACATGATTTTCTCTTTTTTTTATTATTATTTTATGATTTTCAACTTCCTGTTTGTTCTCTTTGACTTCACATCCTATATATATATATTATACGCACGTCAAGGCAAGCACGCCTGCGCCTAACGCCTTGTATACTGCTATAGCATCAAGTATAGCATACTTAGTATAGCATACTGCTAGTTTACTTTTTCATAACCTCGTCGTTTGTTGTTTTCAATAAAAATTTATTGAATATATATAGATTTGAAAGGGTATAATGTTAAATATTTTGATTTATATATAAAATTGATTAATTTTATAATAAAGAAGACATTAGTTTAGTAGTTGTTAGTAAAAACAATTATTGGCTGGAATAAGATACCGAAGACAAATGTGTAATACAGAAACTAAAAGGAATTTTGTTGTTGTTACCAATTAAACTTTTTTAAGAAGTGTTAAGCAAAGTTTAATAAGAGAAAGTGAAGTTATTAACGATAAATGCTGAATGATGAATTAATATAAAATGTATGAATATATAATTTGTATGATATATTTGAGTATGTTTAGTAATATGAATGCAGGCTGCTGTATTAATAAAAAATAGATGCAAGTTAAAAAAACGTTTGAGGATTGCACCAAAAACGGTTATAGGATATCAAGTTCATAGATACTGTGGTAAAGGTATAAAGTATGACGATAGTCAATGATCTAAGGTGACAATAAGTGTAAACAATTGTTGCAATGAAGGCATTGCAGAAGGTTTGCAAAAAGATTTAACGCAGCAACGGACTTTCCTTCGTTTTAAGCAGCAACGGACTTTCCTACGTTGTATATCGAAAATTTAGATACAGAGATATTGAACGATAATTCACCTCCAAAATAAATACAAAAAATTAATTTAAATGATGAAATTGAAAATAATATCGATAATATTGCAAATTCAAAAAAATTAAATAATTTACAAAAGTAGATCAATCATGATAATAATATAGTAAGTAATTTAATTTGTTGTTACTGATGCAATTTTTATTCAATATTTAATTAAAAATATCTTCGACATTTTTTTTAATACGTTTTTACTTTTTTGCAGTCTGTAGAAATGATACATCAAGGAAAAAAAATTTCCATTTCTGCAAGTAAATCAAAGATAATAGAAACAAAATCAATAAATTTATCGAAATTCGTCAAAAATTTGGCGATAGCTTTATGGGGTGTTCACAAGTTAACAACTAAACTGTTCAAAAAAGTGTCAAGTAAAGTTTAATAAGAAGTAGTAAAGTTATTAACAATAAATGCTGAATGATGGTTCAATATAAAGTGTACGAATATGTCATTTGTACGATATATTTGAGTATGTTTTGTAAGATGAGTGCAGGTTGCTGTATTAATGATTTTTGATTTTACGTTTTTTTCTGTTTCTTTACAGTTAATAATAAAATACGGCAATCTGTCCCATTTATTGTTATTTGCATGCTGCATTACCAATTAGATGGACTATACATATATTCTCATAAAATTTATGTAATTCAGTTTCCTATATTTAAAAAAACTGCGAATAAAATTTATCAATAATTGAAAATGCATTTCTATTTTATTTTATTTACACAATGCAATGTTTCAATTATTATACAAGATATTTTTGGCATTAAGTTTTCTGGGATGTTTTCTTCTATTCCATAATTTGATAAAATTTTAAAATGGATATCATAAATGTTTTCGCTTTCAGCTTATTTAACATTTTTTTTGTTATCTAATAAATTTTGTGAATTACCATAACAATATAAGTAAGTTATTTAAGTCGTATTATTTTCTTTCAACCATTAGTCATAATTTGAGATAAATTTTTCTAAGGATTTATCTTTTATAAACTTCTGTGATACATACTTTAAAACTTATATTATCATATTGTATTTATTATCAATTTATATTATCAAAACTTATATTATAATATAAAACTTATATTATATATTATTACGTTTTGCAGGCTCTTCGAAAGTAATGAAATATCTTTAGAAAAAAACCTTTTACAAAAGGTAGAATGTTGGCAAGTAGAAGTTGTTTTGTATCTTATTTTAAAAACATTATTTTTCAATTTTTCAAACATACAATTTATAAATAAAAATTTTTATAACTTTAATATGACTATATTTTTAAAATTGCTTTTCATTTTTTACATATTTGTAGTATTTCATCTTTGATTAATTAATTGAATATTTACAAACTTAATGTGAGTCTTGAGCGAGCTCTCGTCAAAGTAAGACCTATTTACTAAGAAGAGCACCGTTATACATAAATTAGGCATAATGTAAATATAAGTATTATTGAACTGTATGGAAGCAATATTTTGCGAGTGAATAGATGTTTTTCTTGAATTGAGATATAGAGAATCTGTATCTCAATTTATAAATTTTTCAAGTCGCGAAAGTGAGTGGACGTGTTTTTACCTTGTGCCGGTTCGCTTTCGGGAAATAATCAAAAAGAAAAAAGAGAAAGAATATATAAAACGTAAATTTATTGGAAGACAAAAGCAAAATCAAAATTAAAATGAATGATCAAACGACTAATGACGAACTAAATAAATTAATTATTGATTTATCAAAACAAATGAGTGAGTTTGCTCTATCTAATACTAAGGTCGTGCAGGTGGTAAATCGTTATACTAAAGACATAAGAGGAATAAAGACAGAAAACGCAAAGTTATAAGAAACCAATGTCGAACTAAGAAAGAAGATAGAGCAACTAAAGGAAGAAGAAAAACTTTAGAAGAAAATTTAAATAAAAAAAGTGTTGTTTAACACGGCAAATACGATAATACTGAATTCAATAAAAATCTGTTCTCTAATATCTCGGAAAAAGTGAGAGAAATAGGTGTAAGTGAAAATCAGATAGACGATATCAAAAGAATTGGATTAAAGGTTGGAAGCAGGCCAGTGATCATCAACCTAATAGCGGCATCTTCGAGACAGCTGTTTTTTGATAATCGTGCGACGTTGAAAGATAAATATGGAATAATAGTTACTAGCTATACTTCAAAAAAAGAGAGAGAAAAATATAGCAAGCTCAAAGCACTTCTAGCAGAAATATCGAGCACGGGGAACGAGGCTTCTACTTCAAAAGGTGAAATTTTATACAATGGCAAAAAAATATAATATCCTGCAAGCTATTGGATTGGTTAAGAAACTAAAACTAACGAACGGAGAGTATCTAGGCGACGAATCTGATACTAGTCTGGAAACTATGGATTCTACATTAACAACTTCTTCAAAAAAAAGAGAGAGAAACTCAAGCTCATCCCCAACAGATCCCTCAACAAAACAAAACCAAGAACGTTCAAAAAATAAAAGCTATAAGAAAAAAAGTAGCGAGGCAGGTATGAATAATATTAAATTGGACGAAGAGGAATAGCAAATAAAACTCCCCCTTGCCCCCCGAATAATATATTGGAATGTCTCAGACATCTCAAATATGCACAATATTTTAAGCTCAATTAATAGTGACGATATTGTTTGTATGTGTGAGACTTGGCATACAAGTGAAATACTATCTAAGTTTTCTTCAAATCACTGCACCATCAATATCAAGGCGGTCAAGTCTGTAAGTAAGGGTAGAGCAAGTGGGGGATTGCTCATAACATATTACGTGAAAAAATATCCAAACGTCGAGTCTATAGCTGAACACAATAATTATATTTTTATCAAAATAAGTACATGTGACCAAATATTCATAATCGGGAATGTTTACATCAACCAGTCAACAGATATTCAAGAAATCTTTAATGAGTTAGATAAATTGCTCCAAAAATACAGCGAATAATATAAAGAAGCCAGTATTATAAATGGTGGCGATTATGATGCGAGAATAGCCGATAAAGGTGTGTGCGACGAAGATCAGTTATCGGTAAGAAGACTTTTTGCAAACAAGAGAGAAAGTTTAGATAAAGTATTTAACAGCAGAAGCCACGACTTGATTGACTTCTGTGAGAGAAACGAACTATCCATAATAAATGGCAGATTTTCCAGTGATTGGCCATCTCAGGTTACCTATGTTGGGGTTCAAGGTTCATCGGTCATCGATATAGCAGTTTGTAATATTAAAGCTTTGTATATGATTAAAGACTTCAATATAATTCAATATTTAACTAAATCCGACCATTTACCGATCTCGATATTTTTAGACTTAAATGAAAAACCAAATTTTGACAAAAAAGAAAGATTAAAATGAAAAGAAAATAACTGTAACGATTTTATAAATAAAATGCAATACTCGAGCAATGTAGCGAATATTAATTTGGAATTAAATGATATGGCATTAAATGTAACAAACTCGTTAAAATTGGTTCCAATAGTAGTGAATATGTGCATAAAAGAGTGCAGCAATAAAATTTAAAAAAAATCTCAAGCGTGGTATGATAATTCGTGCAAAGAATATAGAGAATTGCTAGATAATAAATTTAAAGAAGTAAAAAAATTGAAATTTCCAAAGGAGCTAGTCGCGAATTTGCACTTAATTAGAAATAATTATTATAAATTTATAAATGATAAAGAAGTAAACTTCTTAAACAATAAGGTTACTCATTTGTGTGATAGTAGAGAATAATTAATATTCTGGAAAATTGTAAATTCTTTTAGGTCGGTAAGAAAAGCTGACACAAACTGTATTGATTTACCTACTTGGTCTCAATTCTTTCGAAATGTTTATAGCCCTAAGCTTAGCAGGAGAGAACTTGTTTTACAAACAAATACAACCGACCCAGCTTTGGACGGGGAAATAACATTAGATGAATTAAATCTAGCTTTGAAAAAGTGCAAATCTGGAAAAAACCGTGGGCTTGATGAAATCTCGAATCAATTCTTTAAAAATTTACATAATAATTGGATGCTATATATATTACTGTTGTTAAATAGAATTTTAAAAGAAGATTATGTACCCTAATCCTGGGGTAAAATTATAACTAAAATGTTGTACAAAAAGGGAGATATGCTAAATCCAGAAAATTATAGACCAATTTCATTGGTCAATACGATAGTTAAATTATTTACAATAATTTTATTTAATGGAATAGCAATATGGGCTGAAGGCAATGGTAAACTTCCAGAGTGGCAAGCTGGTTTCAGGTCTAAACGAAGTACAACTGATCATGTCTTTGTTTTGAACTGCATTTTGCAGATGCAGCTTAGGAAAAAAAGTGGGAAACTTTACGGTTCATTCGTGGACCTGAAGCGAGCTTTTGACTCAGTATCACATGATCTTCTTTATGAAAAATTTAGCTAATTAGAAATGAGTAGTAAGATAACTGATATAATTGCAAGTTTGTACCAAAATGCTAATATGGCCGTAAAAAAATCCGAAGGATCATCAGATAATTGTAAAATAAACCAACGTGTTTGGCAAGGAGAAACATTAAGCTTCATGTTATTTGCTTTATTCATTGCCGACATTGTACAATTTCTTATTAGCAAAGGAACCAGGGGGTATCCCTGAATCATTTAGTAGAAGCAATATTATTGGCATTTGCTGATGATATAATGTTTCTCTCTGATTCTTATATACAATTAAAAAATATAGTTAAATATTCACAGGAATACTTTACCTTAAATGAATTAGAGTTAAACATACAGAAAACAAATATAGTGCTTTTTGAAAAAGGAGGTCATGGCCATAAATCAAAATTACCACCGATAGTGTATAAAGGAAAAGAAATTAAGTTTGTTAAGTCGTATGTGTACTAACGAGTCCCGTTGATTCAATCTGGTACGTATGAAATGGCATCTAAACACTTCATATCAAAAGGCAAAAACGCGATTCAACCTACGGTAAACATAATAAATAAAATGCAAATTACCGACAATAATGTTATTAATAAGCTTTTTAGAGCATTAGTGATTTCGACCGTTCTATATGCAGCACCTGTCTGGAGTGCAAGACACATGAACAATTTAAACGCAGTACGAATAGTTACTATAAAAAATTACTTTGTATGCCTTGAAATACGCCAGGATACTCAATTAGAGTCGAAATAGGCGTCGGAGGATAGAAGTAATTATTTTTAAAAATATGCTAAATTACGTGCAGAAAATACTTAAAATGGAAGATAATCGATATCCAAAAATATGTTTTAATCGTATACGATCTTTAGCTCAGTACGATAGTTCCATTGGGCAAATCAGATAAAAACTAATTTTTTCGAAATTCTTGGAAAAAAGGATTTTTGGGAAAATATTACATTTGAAACATTAAAGCTAGAAAAGGACAACCTCGTAGAGGCCTTTTAGATAGCATTTATATAAATAGGACGTAGATTCGTGTAAAATATCTACCTCGTTAACTATTATCCCGGCGCTTATTTAAGATGGATGTAAAATAAATTATCAAGACTTAAAGGTGCCCTTACAGTTAATAAAAATAATAGCACAAGTAAGAATGCATAATCAATACTCCCCGAGAATAATTATAAAGAATAAAAAGCACATAACGAATTTTCAAAGTTACTGTGAATATTGTAACGATCAAAATAGTCTAATTTACTCACTAATTTATTGTAAATATTTTGAAAAAAAGAGAAACAACTACTTAAACGAAATTGCAAAAAGTAAAGGTCAGTAAATTGAAGTTTCTTGGAACTACACAGTGTGTCCCATGGAAAACGGAACTTTTTCAAAATAAAGACAAAAACTTAATATTCCGGCAAATCTCATTTATTTTATTCAAAATAGTCTCCTTTTGCATCAATACAACGTTTTGCACGATCAATTAACATATCGAATGAGTTTTTGAGATCATTTTTATCCATCGACTTTAGTATGACGGTCGTCGCTCTTTGAATGGCCTCTACGTCGGCATAACGTTTTCCTTTCATAGGCAAGTGCAATTCGGAGAACAAGTGGAAGTCGCACGGAGCCAAATCCGGCGAGTACGGTAAATGGTTGATGGTTAAAATGGAATTTTTGATCAAAAAATCCGTGATCAAGTTCGATCGATGAGACGAGGCATTATCATGCAACAAACGCCAGCTTCCTTTTTCACGGTATTGTGGCCGCACACGACGAATACGGCTGAGCAAACGCTTTATAACACCAAGATAAAACAAAGCAGTAATCGTTTGACCAGGTGGAACGAATTCACGATGAATAATACCCTCCGAATCGTAGAAACAAATCAACATTGTCTTTACTTTTGACTTTTCAAGACGACTTTTTTTCGGATTGGGCTCGGTTGGGTGCTTCCATTCAGCACTTTGACGCTTGGTTTTGGGATCATATTGAAAACACCATGTCTCGTCACCAGTCACAATTAAATATTTTAAGTTTGGGTCCTTTTTTTGACTCTTTAATCAAATCCTTACAATGTTGAATTCGGAGCAATTTTTCGTAGTCGATCAATTTGTCTGGAACAAAGCGTGCACACACCTTCCGTAGATTCAAACGATCGGTCAAAATGAGATGAATTGAATTTTTGGACATATTTAATTACATTTCCATGTTTTGCAATGAAGATTTTGGCTCATTTTTTATAAATTCACGCACTTTTTCAATGTTACTTCGAGTAACCACGGTATGTGAAGGACCTGGATGTTCGTCGTCCTGAATGTCTTCACGACCTTCCTGGAACCGCTTATACCACTCATACACTCTAGTATGGGATAGACAATTATCGCCATAAACTTGTTTCAGCAAATTATGCGTCTCAGTAAAGGATTTACCGAGTTTAAAACAGAACTTAATATTTGCTCTTTGTTCGAAGTTCATTTTTTGACCGATGCCACAAACACACTGTCACTTTGAGCGGGATATTTTGGTTTCTATGGAACCAAATGTCATACAATTTTGACAGGATGTCAGTTAAAAATGGACCTTTCCATTTCTAACATCCACCAATAGGTGGCGCCAATATAAATCGATGTTTTGAAAAAATTGTGGCTGCTTAGCGAATTTATTCTTAGTGCTTTATGTATAATTTTATAATTTCACCTACAGAAAGTTGTGAAATCAAAAAAATTGTGAAGTATTTGTTTTCTTTTTTTAACATCTTTCACATTGTACTGTGTATTACGCAAATTTATTTATATAGTCCGACTTCCGAATTTGAATTATAATTAATTAAATTATCTATTTACTATTTATTTGTAATAATTTTTAATGTAAGTGAAGTAAAGTAATGAAATTTTACCATTATCAAAATTCAAATTTCAGCTAAAGAAGGTTGTGAAATCTGTAAAAAATTTGTCAAGTACTTCGATTTGCTTTTTCTTTAGATCGAAAAATTAATGTATGTAATAAATTTACTATAGATAAGCTATTTCATTTACTAAAAACATATTTAGACAAAAAGTCTATGCAACTTATCAATAATTATATCGATAACTAATAAATAATTAATAGATGTATATAGATATTGAGTTTGCATTAAAAAAAATTCAATAAAGAGTTTACATACATTACTATTTAAATGCATACTTGGCGGACCCGTCGTTCGGTAGTCCAAGGTGAAAGCTATCAACGCACATTTTGCCTCTCATACAATAATCGTAATGAAACAACTTGGTGATTTTACTTAATAATTCACAAACAAAAACATCATAAAAATTTTCGTTTCTAATATTATAAATAATATTTAAATAAAATCATTAAAAATAATTTATTCTAAAAATGAGTAAACCATTTTACCATTCTCATATGAAAATATTAAAAAAAAATTTTTTTCACTGTATTAAAGAGTTTTGACAGCGACATATTCCAATTTTTTAATTTTATTTAGTATTTTATAAAACTCGGAAACAAAATTAATTTAACTGACAAAAATTTTTATTTAAAGTTTTATTTGAAATACCGAAGTTGTATTATTTAAATACAATTTAAAAAAAAAAAATAATTATAAATTATATACCGATGCGTATAAATTATTTAAAACGATTGTAGTCCAAGACTTACCATATTTTTATATTTATTATTATGCGTTTTAATAATGAAACTGTGATTAAATTCTAATACCAATGCAATTGCATATTTATTTACAAACATTGATTGCAGAAGATATTTATGCACTGATGTACTATTTAACGACGGGTCCACCCAGTATGCATTTAAATAGTAATGTACCCAAGCGGAAATAATCACGTGTATATAAATGTTATTAACAAAAAGTAATTCTTCATAATGATTATTAGCTTTTATTAGGTAATATTAAAATCTTATAATGTGTAAATTTTGGACTCTAATAATAGTCAATAATGTATATTAATGTTTCGAAATTTTTATCGTCATTTTATAAATTTAATAAATGTTTATAAGATTTTATTAGATTTTTATAGGTTTTTATTTTTAGGAAATGTCCTTACAAACTAAGATGTAATAAAAGCTAGAATATAGTTATTAGCTTTTAGAACGGTTGCAATATTTCTTTTTCGTGTAAAAACCAAAAAGCTAATCATTGTAATGATTGTAAGTAGATGATGAAACCTTTAAAAATACTTTTTTAAGACCTTTATAAAAACTTTAGTTAAGTATTTTATATATTTTAGAATTTTATTTTTTATTATGATTATTCATATTTTTAACATACACATTACATTTAATCGTTTATTCGCATTGTCCCACATGTTATTTTGACATTATTTTACGGAAAAAAACGCAGAAAAATGTTTGACCTACGGTGAGATCGAACCCGGGTCCTTCGCATTATAAAGCAGACGCCTTAACCATTACGCTATGCAACGCTTGTAGAACTAAGATTTAAACTTAAATCATAGTTGCATGGCAATCCATATACACTTGTATTAATTTTTACATTTAAAATTTCTTCTATAGTGTTAAGTACTTTTTTAAATTAACAAATAATTAAAAATTTTATATATTTTAATACAAAATTTCGCTTATGTAGTAAATATATGTAGTAAAATTTTTCACATATGTAGTAAAATCTCAAGAGCGAAATTTTGTATTTAAATATATTGAATTTTTAATTATTTCTTAATTTAAAAAAATACTTTACACGATAGAAGAAATCTTCAATGTAAAATAAATACAAGTGTATATGGATTGCCATGCATCTTATGATTCAAATTTACATCTTAGTTCTGCAAGCGTTGCATAGCGTAATGGTTAGGGCGTCTGCTTAATAATGCGAGGACCCAGGTTTGATCCCATCGTAGGTCAAACATTTTTCTGCGTTTTTTTCCGTAAAATAATGTGTAAAATAACATGTGCGACAATGCGAATAAACAATTAAATATAATGTGTACGTTAAAAATATGTATAATCATCATAAAAATTAAATTCTAAAATATATAAAATACTTAACTACAGTTTTTATAAAAGTTTTAAAAAAATATTTTAAAAGGTTTCATCAACTACTTACAGCCATTATAATGATTAGCTTATTGGTTTTTACACTAAAAAGAAATATTGTAACTGTTCTAAAAGCTAATAACTATATTTATATTCAAGCTTTTATTGCATCTTTGTTTGTAAGGACATTTTCTAAGAATAAAAACCTATAAAAATCTAATAAAATCTTATGAACATTTAAATTTATAAAATGACGATAAAAATTTCGAAACATTAATATACATTATTGACTATTATTAGAGTCCAAAATCTACACATAAGATTTTAATATTACCTAATAAAAGCTAATAATCATTATTAAGAATTACTTTTTGTTAATAACATTTATATACACGTGATTATTTCCGCTTGGGTACATTATTATTTAAATGCATACTTGGCGGACCCGTCGTTAGGTAGTACATCGGTGAATAAATATCTTCTGCAATCAATGTTTGTAAATAAATATGCAATTGCATTGGTATTAGAATTTAATCACAGTTTCATTATTAAAACGCATGATGATAAATATAAAAATATGGTAAGTCTTTGACTACAATTGTTTTAAATAATTTATACGCATTGGTATATAATTTATAATTATTTTTTTTTATAAAATTGTATTTAAATAATATAACTTTGGTATTTCAAATAAAACTTTAAATAAAAATTTTTGTCAGTTAAATTAATTTTGTTTCTGAGTTTTATAAAATACTGAAAAAAAATATTAAAATTGGAATATGTCGCTGTCAAAACTTTTTAATACAGTGACAAAAAATTTTTTTTTAATGTTTTCATATGAGAATGGTAAAATGGTTTACTCATTTTTAGAATGAATTATCTTTAATGATTTTATTTAAATATTATTTATAATATTAGAAACGAAAATTTTTATGATGTTTTTGTTTGTGAATTATTAAGTAAAATCACTTAGTTGTTTTATTACGTTTATGGTATGAGAGGCAAAATGTGCGTTAAAAGCTTTCACCTTGGACTACCGAACGACGGGTCCGCCAAGTATGCATTTAAATAGTAATGTATGTAAACTCTTTATTGAATTTTTTTTAATGCAAACTCAACATCTATATATATCTATTAATT
Source organism: Chalcis sispes (assembly GCA_949987625.1). NCBI lineage: Eukaryota > Metazoa > Arthropoda > Insecta > Hymenoptera > Chalcididae > Chalcis > Chalcis sispes. The sequence goes on from OX465097.1 coordinate 33,191,218, forward strand.
ATTTATTAGTTATCGATATAATTATTGATAAGTTGCATAGACTTTTTGTCTAAATATGTTTTTAGTAAATGAAATAGCTTATCTATAGTAAATTTATTACATACATCAATTTTTTGATCGAAAGAAAAAGCAAATCGAAATACTTGACAAATTTTTTACAGATTTCACAACCTTCTTTAGCTGAAATTTGAATTTTGATAATAGTAAAATTTCATTACTTTGCTTCACTTACATTAGAAATTATTGCAAATAAATAGTAAATAGATAATTTAATTAATTATAATTAAAATTCGGAGGCCGGATCAGATAAATAAAGTTACGTAATACACAGTACAATGTGGAAAATGTTAAAAAAAGAAAACAAATACTTGACAATTTTTTTGATTTCACAACTTTCTTTAGGTGAAATTATAAAATTATACATAAAGCTCTAAGAAGAAATTCGCTAAGCAGCCATAATTTCATCATCAATTAAGGAAAAATGTAAAATATAATTTTTTATAAATCCAAGTGATCTGTGAAAGTATATTTGTCAAATGAACAACTGTATTATTTAAACATTTTTTATGAAATCAATCTTTTACAAAAAATGTCACGACATTAAGTTTGTAAATGTTCAATTAATTAATCAAAGATTAAATAGTACCAATATATAAAAAATAAAAAGCAATTTTAAAAATATGGTTATATTAAAATTATAAAAATTTTTTATCTATAAATTGTATGTTTGAAAAATTAAAAAATGTTTTTGAAATGTGATACAAAACAACTTCTCCTTGGTAATATTCTATCTTTTGTGAAAGGTTTTTTTTAAGAGACATAATACTTACAAAACAATTGCTTTCTTGGTGGTCCACATCCTTCAAATTTGTTTGTGATTAAAAGATAATTATATTTTTGTTCTATAATTGCCAATCTTTTTTTTCTTTATTTTAAAAATTAATTTTCTTTTTTATCAATTCAATCTGTTCACTTTTTTTCGTTGGCTGATATGTTTTAGTATTCGTTGCCTCATATGTCATCTGTTTTTGAAATCGATTGCTTTTTTCACCATAATTTAAAGCATTCCCTGCTAATATTGGGTGTACAACTTTGCTTCCGCCGTTTTGCAATAGATGGCTGTAGCGGTAAGTGGTAGTTGAAATAAATAGATCATAGATGTTATACAATAAGCTTAGGTATTTGTAAACATAACGCCATCGAAATATTAGTCGATTTGTGTCTGCATCATAAAGTTATTCTTGATTAAACATGTCAGCTTACGAGCCAAATTCTTGTCATTTGCGGGAGGTTTTAATTTTCTGCTTTAATATGAAGAAATCTGCGCTTAGGCTCATCGAATGCTCTCAAATACCTATGGTGAGGCCGCTATCAGTCAAAGAACGTGCCGAGAGTGGTTTCAACGCTTCAAGAACGGCGATTTTAACGTCGAAGACCAGCATGGCGGTGAAAGAAAGGTTTACGAAGATGCAGAATTAGAGGAATTACTTCATCAAGACTCGTGTCAAACACAATAAGAATTGGTAGGATCATTGGGAGTGGCGCAGCAAGCCATTTCAAAACGCCTGAGAGTCATGGGAATGATTCAGAAACAAGGAAATTGGGTGCCGTACGAGTTGAAGCCGAGAGATGTTGAACGGCGTTTGTGTGTTTGTGAACAGCTGCTTGCAAGGCAAAGACGGAAGGGATTTTTGCATCGCATTGTGACTGGGGACGAAAAATGGGTTCACTACGATAATCCCAAGCGCAGAAAATCATGGGGATATCCCGGCCATGCTTCCACGTCGACGGCCAAACCGAATATTCGCGGTTCCAAGGTCATGCTTAGTATTTGGTGGGACCAGCTCGGCGTAGTGTATTATGAGTTGTTAAAACCGACTGAAACAATCATAGGCGATCGTTATCGAACGCAAATAATGCGTTTAAGCCGAGCATTGAAAGACAAACGGCTGCAATACAACGAGAGACATGATAAAGTGATTTTACAGCATGACAATGCTCGACCCCATGTTGCGAAAGTGGTCAAGACATACTTGGAAACTTTGAAATGGGAAGTCCTACCCAACCCGCCGTATTCTCCTGACGTTGCTCCCTCGGACTATTACTTGTTTCGATCAATGACACACCGCCTGGCTGACCAGCACTTCCGGTCTTATGAAGAAGTAAAAAATTGGATCGATTCGTGGATCGATTCAAAAGATGACCAGTTTTTTCAACGCGGGATTCGTATGCTGCCCGAAAGATGAGAGAAAGTAGTGGCCAGCGATGGACAATACTTTGAATCATAAATGTATAACCAGTTTTTTACAATAAAGCCTCGAATTTCGGAAAAAAACGGCGGAAGCAAATTTGTACACCTAATATAATTTTATAATTTAAAACAAATATTGACGATAAGTAAAATATAGAAGTTTGTAAAATAGTAAAGGATAGAATATGCCCTGCGCAATTTAACATGTAAACAATGGCTAAATAGTTCAACGCGCACGAACCATCTAGTTTACAATTTAAGGTGAGAAGTCCTCGCTTGGCCTATATAAGGCGAAGTCGAAGCTAGAGCAGGCACTCAGTCCTTCGCCGAGATCTCTTAAGGAGCACGCCAGGGTGAGTGCGAAGGGGAATAGCTCTTTGTTTAATCTTTTTACGGGTTGATCGAAGTTCGTTTTTCGCAATCTACTTTAGTGTGCAAATCGTGCAAACTCTTTTTTCAATCTTTTTACGAGTTGATTGGAGTTGCATCCTGCTAGCTATATCTTGGGTTTCGAATCGTGCGCAAGCATTTTAAGGGACATCTCTTTTTATCAATCCCACGCTGGGTTGATTGGAGAGGTCTTTTACAAACTATTGTTTGGAAACTCCTTTTTTTTCAATCCCAAGTTGGGTTAATTGGAGCTGTTTCCTGCCAAGGATTTTTGAGAACTCCTCTTTTCTTTTCAATCCCATGTTGGGTTGATTAGTGGTTTCCTACAGGCTATTTCAGGGGCGTGAGGCGCGTGCTAGTATTTTATCTCCAATACAGGGGAAGCTCTTCTTTTATAGTCAGAAAGAATTAGATCGCCATACTTATATGAATATTCGGCGCATCTAATGTATAAATTCTTCGAATATAACATAGCGAATCATTGAGTAATTTTGTATCCAATTAATTTACGCCTACGAAAAGTATTATGAATATGTACATATCTTTAAGTAGTTTATATTAAAGATTCTTTTTTCTGAATATCAGTTTTACTTATTTATTTCTCCTCTCCACGTCCAATTGTGTCAACAGAAAGAACAAAAACAACGTCCCTGACAGAAGTGACGTTACACTATCTATATTTGCTATTTTGTCACCCATAACCTAAAAAAAATATTTTACATACACACACACATATATATATATATAGTAAATTATATACCTCTTACAAAATATACAATACGTATATTTTCCTTGAATTCCATTTCTTTCTTTTTCATTTTAATATTGCAGTTCGATTCATGACCATTATCAGCTTCATTATTAACCTCATACTTACCGCTATGAACTTCATCAAAAGAACTATTTAAAAATTGCTGTAAGCTGCAATCGCTTAAATTAAATTTAGTAAATTTAAATCTCCTTGATCCCTCTAATTTTTCATTTATTTCCTGGAAAGCTGTAATGTTCAATATTATTAAAAATAAAAAAAAATACATTATTTCATGAATTGTAAAATATATTATTTACTATTTTTTTTAAATTTAAACAAAAATTTCTACTAGTACTTACTTCCCGTATAAAAAATTTCCATAGGTTTATAATTACTTTTTCTATAAACCCTGCCTGCGTATATTGTTTTTTGAATAAAATCGTTCTTATTTTCCGGATTTTCATTTTTCAATTCTTTTATATTATCAATTTCAATTATGCTGCATTTGTTTTCTTTTAGGAATCATACAATAGCATGTGTTATACTATTATTTGCCGATGCCGTGATGTTTACTTTTTATTTATTTTTTTATTTTACCTCAACAAAAATAAATTGTAATCTGTAATAAATAATTTTAGATATTTATACAGAAACTCATTGCTGAATTTAAATAAGATTTTGATAATAAAAAATAAATTACAATAATTAAAAACTCGATACTGTGACAGGTGGCTTATAGAGGTTAGGCCATCTGCCATATGCGATAGGACAGAGTTCGCGGCGTAACTAACTGCGGCGCTATTGATCAAGGAATCTATAGCGCTACGCGGGAAAACCGATAGGCGAGGGGGAAAGGAGGAGCCCTCCCCTCAATCCTTCTTCTCGTCCCGCCGGTTCAACGTGCCGCACGCGCTTTGAGTTATTTCACAAAGTTTTTATTACCGAAGGCGATTTATTTTTTGGAGGACTCTTTTGTCGCGAGCCCGCAGCCAGATATCGAGAGGACGATCTTTGCTAGTAAAAAGTAAGTGGCTACTAGGTAGTTTAAAAATAGTTCGCGAGAAGTTATATTTAGTTTCCCGTCGCGTGTGCGATCGCGTCAGGCATATATAGATATAGAAGAGCGTACGCGCGAGACCGCGTAACTATAATTCGGATAGGCCGTGCGAGTGCGAGTGAGAGGATCGATCTCTCTCGCACAATCATAGAATAAGGCATACGAGTGAGAGAAAGCCACTCTCACCCGTACAATCATTAAGCACGCAGTTGAGCGAGAGGAACGAGCTCTCTCGCTTGACCATAGACTGCATAGTCGAGTGAGAGAACCGCTCTCACTCGAGCAGTCATAGACTACGTCGGTATAGAGGGAGAACTGCTCTCTCTATATCAGATGACCATAGACTACACGTGTGTGTGTAGCCGCGCGCAGTGAAAAGGGAGCGCACGCGCAGTGCGCACCCCGTGAATTAGTATTGCGCGTGAGGCAATATTAATTGCTCTTCACTTGCAAGGGATCTCTCCGCATAAATTATTACATTTTGTATTATTTTGTCGATTTTATATTAAAAATAAGCTTTTAACAAACAGCAGGTGCGTGTTCCTTATTTTCAATTCCCTTTTGCGTCCCTATCCTGAATACTGCCGCCTCCGCGGGTGTGCCAATCGAGAATTGGCATACAAACTGAGCAGCCAAGCCCAGTGGGGAGCAACACCGGTAGCGGGGCCTTAGGCAAGGCCCCTCACACACGATAGATAAAGCAGGACCAGAAGAAGGTCCTGCGTTGCTAACGGGCCGTAACCAAATTACACCCGTTACAACACAAAGTTATTTACCGATATAAATTTGTTATCGCCTAAACTGCAGTTAGAATAAAACAGTTTAATTACAACTTTAATAAAAAGTGAAGCTATATTCATAACAAATACTAAATTTAACCGTTCTAGTGCGGCAAAGCATCGCGCTTCGGTTGCTCTATGCCGAAAATGCGTCGAAGCGCGATCGCGCTTCTCTTGTTTAGCTAGGAATGCGGAGACGCGCGACCACGCTGCTGTTCGTTTGTATAATATTTGAATTATTTGAAAACAGTTGTATTTATATCCATTGCAGTTTTTTATTAATTTCATTTAATTGTGGTTTTTAATAATATAAGAATAAAAATATTCATTCAATAATATAAAAAATAAAAAATATTTTTGTTAGTAAGTAGTAGTACTTTTTTATAACAATTAGAGTAAATTACAACCATTTTTATTATTTTCCAAAAAAAATAACTACGCGTTTCATTTCGCAATTGTAGCATATACATAAGTAAATTCTTCCGCACTTAAACGGTTAATACCAACAACTTTTCTTTCTTTAATATGAAACTTGTTGCTTACCCATACGCCACGAAATATTTCGGATGTTTTCAGTGAAAGATTTCATGCAAGGTTTCAGTGAAAACTTGTAGAAAGGATATTTTAAAACCTTACAGAAACATTTCAAAGGAACATAACATTGGAACATCGTTTTAAGATAATAAAAACATTACATTGAAATCTTACGAAGAAATCTTGCATCAACCTTGCTGGAGCAGTTTAAAAGACATTTCAAGAAAGATTCCTGTGAGGTTTTTTGAGACATCTAGTTAAAACATTTTAAAAATATCGTTGCAAGATTTCGTATAAATGTTTCAACCAAACCTTGAAGCAAACTTGCTGGAACATATCACAAAACATTTCAAGAAAGATTCGTGTAAAGTTTTTTGAAATATCTAGTTGAAACATTTTAAAAAGGTTGCTGCAAGCTCTTGTATAAATGTTTCAATGAAACCTTGAAGCAAACTTGCTAGAACATTTTACAAAACATTTCAAGAAAGATTCCTGTGAGGTTTTTCGAAAAGTCTAGTTGAAAAATTTTAAAAAGGTCGCTACTAGATTTCGTATAAATGTTCTAACAAAACCTTGAAGCAAACTTGCTACAATATTTCACAAAACATTTTACGTTAGAATAGAGCGAGGTTTTTAAAAAGATTTTGTTATAATATTTTAGCGAGATTGCTGCAAGTTTTCGTAGATATGTCCAATAAATAAAATATTTTTTGTATCGAGACCTTCCGACAACTTTGCAAAAATGCTTCCAAAATATGTTTTTAAAAACCTTGCTGCAATTTATCCCGTAGAAATATTCAAATTTTTCTGCAATGTTGCTGAAATATTTCATCAAATCAATGCAGTATTTATTTATTTATTTCATAATTTTCTTTGTATAATATATAGTTAAATATGATTTTTATCAAAAAAAAAAAAAAAGAAAAAAAAAAAAAAAAAAAAAATTAAAATAATTGTGGTAAATAATTAGAAAAAAAAAACATTTTTCTTGTAATAGGAATGGAACTCTGAGCCCTTGGCTCGCGGATCCAAGCATTATCCAACTGAGCTTACACGTGAATTTGTCAACCATAAGCAATAATTATATATAAATAGTAACTTTAGTTTAAGTTAATAATTTACATAAATTATAATTATGATAAAAAAATTCGTGATACATCTTATTTTTTATTATTTTGTTCTATAAGAAAAGTTAAGCTACAATAAAGAAATATTTAACAAATTAAAGATTTCAACGGAAGCTTGCAGTAAAATTTCACAAAACATTTCACGAAAGATTCCTGTAAGGTTTTTTGAAATATGTAGCTGAAACATTTAAGAAAAGTTGCTGCACGATTTTGTGTCAATGTTTCAATGAAACCTTAAAGCAAGCTTGCTGGAAAATTTCATGAAACATTTCGAGATAGATCCCTGTGAGGTTTCTTGAAACATATAGTTCAAACATTTTAGAGAAGTGGCTGCAAGATTACGTGTAAATATTTTAACGAAAACTTGAAGCAAACTTGCTGGAACATTTTACAAAACATTTTAAGAAAGATTGCCGTGAGATTTTTTGAAACATGTTGCTGAAACATTTTAGAAAAGTTGCTACAAGATTTTGTTTAAATGTTTCAACAAAACCTTGAAGCAAGCTTGCTAGAAAATTTCATGAAACATTTCGAGCTAGATCCCTGTGAGGTTTCTTGAAACATATAGTTCAAACATTTTAGAGAAGTTGCTGCAAGATTTTGTTTCAATGTTTCAACGAAAGCTTGGAGCAAGCTTGCTGGAACATTTCATACAACATTTCGAGAAAGATTCATGTAAGGTTTCTTGAAACATATAGTTGAAACCTTTTTAAAAAATCGCTGCAAGATTTCGTGTAAATGTTTCAACGAGAACTTGAAGCAAACTTGCTGGAACATTTTACTAAATATTTTTCGTAAGAATACAGGGAAGTTTCTTGAAATATTTTTTTGTAATATTTTAGCCAGGTCAGTGCGAAATTTCTTAGAAATCTTTAATTAATAATATTTAGTTGAGAATATTTGTTTTTTTTAAACCTTCTGTAACCTTCAATAAACAAAAACTGGAACCTTTCATAAAAGTATTTCGTAATTTTACTGTAAGCTATCGATTAACTTTCGCGTTAATATCGCATGTAAACTTCAGCCAAATCTTAAAAAAAAGATTCCTGTAAGCTTTCACAAAAGTTTATCGGAAAGATTTTAAGAAAATTTCATGTAAGCATGTTGTAGCTTCCAGAAAAAGAACATTGAATATTAATCGTAATCTTGAATATTAATCGTAACTTTGCATAAAGCTTTTTGTGAGCTTTCTAGAATGATTTTTTTAAGCTTCCTAAAAGATTGAATTATCTTCCAGGGAGCTTTTACAGAATATTGATGTAATATCGAAATATATGACTTAAGAAACTGTGAATTATCTCCCATGAAAGATTCTAGTGACCTTTTATACAATCTTTCTAAAAGATCATTTGTCACCTTAATTCACTTTTATTAAGTATTTTATATATTTTAGAATTTTATTATTTATTAAAATAATACATATTTTTAATATCCGCATTACATTAAATCGTTTATTTGCATTATCGCACATGCTATTGTACATATTATTTTATGGAAAAAAACGCAGAAAAATATTTAACCTACGGTAAGATCGAACCCGGGTCCGTCGCATTATAAAGCAGACGCCCTAACCATTACGCTATGCAACGCTTGTAAAACTGAGATTTAAATTTGAATCATAAGTTGCATGGCAAACCATATACACTTGTATTAATTTTACATGTAAAATTTCTTCTATAGGGTAAATTATTTTTTTAAATTTAGAAATCATCAAAAATTTAATATATTTAAATACATAATTTCGCTCTTGAGATTTTACTGCATATACAAGTATAATAAATTTTAATTGTCGATGTATTTTTATTCAAAATAATAAATAAATTTTCAAGATAACGAATAGCTCTGCTGCAAGATTACAATTAATATTCAATGAACTTTTTATGGAAGCTTACAACATGCTTATGTAACGTCGGTAGCGCTACTTTTTGACTGATTTTAGTCAATACTGCAATTTTTGCCATTTTTGAGCCTAAGCAGTGAAGCTTATGGGCTCGGGTTGGCAGAGGATAATCGTGAGAGTTCTTAACAAAGGAGAGGTGTGTAGTGCGGGATTGAGCAGTTGCAAGAGCCTCTCTTCCTAAATCGGAAGCAGGCTCGAGCCCTACTCTGGATGAGGTCCTACCAAAGTGACTTAGGTTCAGAATAATCGGCCGCTTTTCGGCCAAAAACTCTGTTGGAGGATTGAGATAGATGTAGAGAAAAGAATATGTAAAGCAATTTTAAAATTAAAACTCACTCTCTTTATTGAAGGTATTAGGCAGTGGTGTCCAGTCCACTCTTTCTTTCTTTCTCTCTCTCTCTTGCTGTGGTTGACTTCTCGTCGTCTTCTTCTTCTTATTTATAAAATTGAATAGTCTGTTTGGCGTAGCTGGTTCGTAGTGGCTTTCTAGTAATTTCCTTGTAGTTGCTTAAGATCTGCTCGTAGTGATAATACCTTGCTTGCTTGTAGTAGTGTAACTTGTTCCTTAGTAATGTTCCTCGTAGTAATATTTCCGTAGTAATGTTTTCGTAGTAATATTTCCGTAATAATGTTTTGCGTAGTACGTGGGTCCGTAGTGATGCTTCCCCCGTAGTATTTTGCGTAGTACGTGGGTCCTCGAGTGCTGCCTGAGGTCTGCTGCTTGGTGATCATTTGGTGCCGTATTTAACTGCGTTGGAGAAGCTACTCAGCAAATTCCTTCTTTGACCGGGAAATTCGGGGAGAGGCCGAGTTTTTCAGGCCCCCCTCTTCCAGGCGGCTTCTCGGTTAGAGAGAGAGAGTTAGAGAGAGAGATTAACCATTTTAAAGAGTTTTTACATATACAATAAAATTATGTTAATGTAAATTGTATTTAAGGTTTAACGCGTATTAAAACAGAACGAAGTTTTTCGTCGTATTTTACATAATAAGGTAAAGAATGAGTATTTAAATAATAGAGAATAGATTGCTATGAGTGTTTTATTCTTACAAAGGAGAAGATAATGATATTTTTGAATAGTCATTCTTTAAAAGTTATAATTTTTAATTAATGGACTGTTGTGGAGGAGTACTTGTTTTAAAAAATTATTAAATAAATGATTGTAAATTTATATTGAAATTTCTATTATTAATAATAATTTTGATTACAAAATGTAATTATTAATACAATTTCTTTTTGTACAATTTGGTTTATAAAATAAAATTGCTGGTCGCGGACTATCATTCTATTCTAGTGAAATAGTAATAATTAGGATCGTTGAATGGTTAATCTAAATTAATTATTTCTTTTAATTGATTTAATTAATTACTTATTTTTATTTAATTGATTATAAAAAAAAAATTATTTCGAGTGTATTACAAGCATTCATGACATTCCAGATGATTGCGCGATGTTCTAAATTACGCTATAAGAAAGACTACCTTACATGAATTTGTGTGTCGAAGGTCAATGAAATTTGTATTGACTGACTTAGCGATTTAGTTATTTCCTCACTTAGAAGGAAGAATTTTATTTTATTATGACATGTGTGCAATTTTCTGTAAAAATTGCATCGTAGTAAAACTGAGTTTAACGAGAACGACTATTCAACTCTCAGTTTAAGCTTAGGTTGAGTTTCCCAATGGTCTACGTCAGTGGAGAGTGCGTCGAGTAGGTTGTGGAGGGGATTATTGTGTTAGTAGAGAACTTTTCGGCTAACAAAACAAAAAAAAAATGGAGGTCATGCACCGACGTTACACTTACATAAAATTTTCTTAAAATCTTTCCGATAAACTTATGTGAAAGCTTACAGAAATCTTTTCTTAAAAATTTAGCTGAAGTTCACAAGCGATATTAACGCGAAAGTTTATTCATAGCTTACAGTAAAATTCCAAAATACTTTCAAGAAAGCTTCCAGTTTTTGTTTCTTGAAGATTACTGAGGGTTTCGAAAAAAGAAATATTTTTAATTAAATATTATTAATTAAATATTTCTAAGAAATTTTGCAGTATCCTGGCTAAAATATTACAAGAAACTATTTTAAGACACTTCCCTGTATTCTTGCGTAAAATATTTTATAAAATCTTCCAGCCAGTTTGCTTCAAGTTCTTATAGAAACATTTACCACAAATTTTGCAGCTACCTTACTAAAATAATACGATTAAATATTTTAACGAATTTCCCTGTATTCTTTCATAAAATGTTTCATGAAATGTTCCAGCAAGTTTGCTCCAAGATTTCGTTGAAATATTGACACAAAATCTTGTAGCAACTTTTCTAAAATGTTTAAGCTATATGTTTCAAAAAACCTCACAGAAATCTTTCGTGAAATGTTTTATGAAATTTTACTGCAAGGTTTCGTTGAAATCTTTAATTTGTTAAATATTTCTTTATCGTAGCTTAATGTTAAATATGTACATATCACATTGTGCAATAGCGTGAAAACTATAGCACGCGCGCTTCGACACCTAATCGGAGTACGCGACTCACGGACGCACATATGTGTGTGCTCCCCACTTCCATACGCATCGTACGACTCGGTGCGCCAGCGGCAGCGGCCGCCTCACGCTCTCGCTCTACCGCCGGACTCCGAATGGAAAGCTCTGCGCCGCGAGCATGAGAAAGCCTCATATTTTAATAAACCTCATCATTAATTAACTTCTTTGTCTATTATTTAATCACCCCACCACATCACGTTTATTTAATATGGTAGCAGACCGTGGTTACGGCTGGCGTTGATTAAATTTAAAATTTAACCTCCTTTCTATACGCGACCCTCGGGAAACGTAGAGAAGGCAAAACGGGAAAAGGGCCAGCTAAATCGAGAAAATACAAGTGAGGAAAATTAGTCAAGGTAATAAAGAAGAGAACTATGGAAAACGTTTTTTCAAATTAAATGAAAAACATAGTGATGCGAAGAGATTACAATTTCAAGTCAGAGCACGTGTCAGAGTGCTAGGTCGGAACACGTGGCCATACGAGGTTAAGTATTAGCCATATAAAGGGAGAAGGTGATTGAATAAAAACCGGAAAAAAAAACTGAATATTCTGAACACGAAGGAACGTTCGAGAATAACGAAGAAATGACGAACAAAAGTAAATTAAAATACCTGTATTTGATGGACAGAATTATAATATGTAGAAAAAAAGAATTATTTTATATTTGAAATTCAAAGAATGTGATGAGGTTATGAAAATAGTAAAAGTAGCTGCAGATAATGATGACCGGGACAAAAAAGATTTAAAGGCAATGAATTAGATTGATAGTGCTATATCGAATAAGCAATTGGAATTTGTCGGAGTCGAAGAAACGGCATACGGAATTATAAAGAAATCCAATGAAATGTATTTGAAGGAGTCAACGACGCTACAAATAGTCTGCAGAAATAAGTTACATAAAATAAAACTTGAAAAGTTTAGTAATTCTGAATCATTTTTCGATGAATTTGAAAAATTAATCAATGAATTAAAAAATGCAGGTGCAAAAGTGAATGAAAAGGAGAAGTTAAATTACCTGCTAAATGCATTACCGGAGTCATACAGCTACATAGGAGATCTAATAGATACACTAAAAGAAACGGATCAAACTGCAGATTATGTAAGAAGTAAGATTACATTGGCGGAGATGAAAAACCAGAAGGACCGAGAAGAAAGAAATTCAAACGCATTTGCCGCAGACAAAGAAAGATGTTACAAATGCGGCAAGCCTGGACATTTTGCAAAAGAATGCAAAAGCGGAAGCCAAGCAGGATTCAGCGGCGGATCATAGCAAGGGTCAAAACGTGGCAGAGGACGTGGAGGAAGCGGCCGAGGCAGCCACAGCAGAGGATGCAACAGCGGCAGAGGTCAACGTAGCCAGCAAGGGGCCAGCAGGGGCGAACACAGCAGCGATGGAGCCAGCGCCTTGGTAGCAACGACAGCACATGCGGTGCAGAGCGACGAAATAAACAGGTTATATAATTATGATACAGAGTGGCTGCTCCACAGCGGTTGTTCAGACCACATAATAAATAACGACGCGTATTTTGAAAATTGCATAATTTTAAAAGAACCGGTGAATATTTATTTAGGCGATAATAGATCTCTTAAAGCGACAAAAATAGGAATTGTTTCTACTTATTTTGAGACCTTCGAGAAACAAAATAAGGTTAAAATCAAAAATGTGTATTTTGCTAAAAAGATGAATATGAATTTGATTAGTGTCGGTATATTAACGAATAATAATAATATAGTAACTTTGAAAGAAAACATAGCAAAAATTTTTGATAGTAATAATAAAATGATTGCAATAGCGTTTTAGAATAACGGTACTTATAAAATGAAAAGCAAGCTGCATAATAATATAAATTTTGTAAATAGTGCTGAACGAAATGATAACATAAGTCAGAAGGAAAGGTGGGACAGAGTGCTAGAACAAATAAATTTTGATTATTTTAATACGATATGTAAATAACAGTTACTTAACGGTATTCCGAGAGAACTAGAAACGGAATTTATAAAGTGTGAGATTTGTTTTGAAAATAAAATGCATGATTTACCGTTTAAAAATAATACACATAGAGCAAAAAAAATTTTAGAAATCATTCATACTGACGTTTGCGGTCTATTTAAAATTACGGGGCTTAATGGGGAAAAATATTTTGTTTCTTTTATTGATGATTATAGCAAAATAGCTAAAATTTATTGCATAAAATCTAAAGACGAAGTTTTCGATAGCTTAGTACAATATATAAATGAATGTGAAAATCTAACAGGAAAGAAAGTAAAAATTTTGAGGTATGATAATGGAGAAGAATATTTAAACAATCGCTTTTGTAAATTTACAAAAGAAAAAGGTATTACTTTGAATAACTGTCCGGCTTATGTACACGAGTAAAACTGTACCGCAGAAAGATTCAATAGGACGATAATGGACATGGCGCGTTTTTTAAATGAAGAAGCAAAAGTACACAAACGGTATTGGCCCGAGATAGTTTATGCGACGACGTATTTGAAAAATCGTACAGTTACCAATACAATTAAGAGAAAAACACCGTACGAAATATTCTTTGAAAAAAGACCGAATGTTTAAAATTTAAGATTATACGGGAATAAAGTTTTTGTAAGAAACCCGGAACAAAAAAGAAGTTCGAAATAGGATAAAAAAGCTAATATGGGAATTTTACTTGGTTATAGCGAAGTAGGATATAGAGCTCTTTTAAACAATAAAATTGTAGTTGCGAGACATGTAGAGTTTGTCAAAGAAAATGTAAAATGCATAGGTCTTAACACCGATGAAGATGAGTCTAAATGTACACTTCCTTCTACTTCTTCCCTCGGGGAGAGTAGCGGAAGAGCTAATGATAGCGAAAATGATTTGGATGATAATGTTTTTGAAAGCGCGGGCGAATCGGACGAAGAAAACGTAAAAATAGAACAGAAAATTCCAAGTAGATCACAACGCGAAAGAAAAAGTACTGTAAAATACCCAGAGCCGGAAACCTATAACATTTTTGTAAATTTTACAAGAGTAGATACACCTTGTACATTTGAGGAGGCGATACATAGCAAAGATAGTAGAAATTGGCAGGAAGCCATGAGTAAAGAAATGGATTGCATAAACAAAAATAAAACTTGAAAATTAGTAGATAGAGTAGAAGGTAAAAAAGTACTAGATGTTAAATCGGTATATACAAGAAAATCAGATGATCGATACAAAGCTAGATTAGTCGTAAGAGGTTTTCAGCAAACTGATGTATGGTAATTGATTACATATACTCTCCCATTGCTAAAAATCAGACTTTAAAAATTTTATTCTTATATTGTTGTCAAAATAATTTAATTATTGAACAGATGGATGTTGAAACTGCTTTCTTAAACGGAAAAGTGACAACGGAAGTATATGTCAATCAACCGAAAGGATTTAAAGACGGAATGAATAAAGTGTTAAAACTATTAAAAGCGTTGTATGGATTGCAAGAAAGTCCAAGGGATTGGTACGATTGTTTTGATTGGTATGTAACAAAAATAGGTTTTAAGAAAAATAATACTGAATTATGTTTATATGTTCTCCATGAAGGAGACAATATTATTTACCTATTAATATACACATATGTAGATGATTTGCTAATTTGCGGAAAAGATAAATTGAAAATTCAAAAGATTAAAAAATTATTGTCAGGTAGATTTAAAATGAAAGATTTAGGCGAAATAAAAGAATATCTTGGAATTCAAGTAGATTATGATTACAATAAAAATGAAATGAAAATATATCAGACAAAATATATAGAAGTATTGGTGGAAAAATATAATATAACAAATAGTAAATTGTATAATACTCCTATGGAGACAAACCTAAAGCTTGAGAAGGCTGAAGAATGTGAGTCTAACATGAAGTATAGAAATGTGATAGGCGTATTATTATACATAAGTTCTGGTACGCAACCAGACATAAGCTTTAGCATTAACTATTTTAGTAGATACCAAAATTGTTATAATGAGAAGCATTATAAGTATGCTCTGCGTATATTAAAATACTTATATCAAACAAGAGAATTAAAATTACATTATAAAAGGAAAGGAAATATAAATCTAATAGAATGTTGTGTAGATTCTGATTGGACAGGTGACTGTACTGATAGAAAATCAACATCAGGCTATGCGATTGTTATGTATAGGAATGTGATTGATTGGAAATCGCGGAAGCAAAAATCCGTAACAAAAGCTTCAACGTACGCAGAGTATGTTGCGATATCCGAAGTAGTGAGTAACTTGAAATGTATTAAAGAATTGTTAAAAGTGTTCAAAATAAATTTAAGTGAACCTGTGAAAGTGTATAAAAACAATACCAGTGCAATAAGTACAGCGAAATTTTGTAACTCCACAAAAAATTTAAAACATATTGAGATGCATTACCACTACGTACACGAGAGCATTAGAAACAAAGAAATTAAATTTGTAAAAATTGATACAGATAATAATATAGCCGATATATTTACTAAGGCATTATGTAAGGAAAAATTTATTAAATTTAGAAAATTACTAAATGTTAAATAATTATGTACAATATGAATGTAAGGATGCGTGGTAAATATGTACGTATCATATTGTACAATAGCGTGAAAACTATAGCACGCGTGCTTCGACACCTAGCCGGAGCGCGCGACTCACGGACGCGCATACACTACCGTTCAAAAGTTTGGAAACACTATGGTAATTAGAATGAAAACGGCAATAAAACATGTAAGTGATTTATTACACTTATATCATAATCAAACGTTAGATTAACATTCAGTAAAAAATATTCAGTACAAATAAATACAAAAATAATATATCTTATTACCTTTGTGGTCATAAAACACGTGTGCCGGTCTATTTTGAAGATAAGGAATAACTGGTAAGAAATAAGTAATTTTGTTCATTACTGTTATAAGCACGATCATAATAATGAATGAACTTGAATAATAACTTGTTTATTTAAAGATTTATTTACGGTATTTTTTTTAATCTAATAAAAATCGGGTATTTCCAAACTTTTAAGCGGTAGTGTATGTGTGTGCTCCCCACTCCCGTACGCATTGTATGACTCGGTGCGCCAGCAGCAGCGGCCGCCTCGCGCTCTCGCTCTACCGCCAGGCTCCAAATGGAAAGCACCGCGCCGCGAGCATGAGGAAGCCTCGCGCCTCTTATTTTAATAAATCTCATCATTAATTAACTTCTCTGTCTATTATTTAACCACCCCACCAAACCACGTTTATTTAACACTAAACTTTTCTTATAAAATAAAATAATTAATAAGATGTATTACATAATTTTTTTATCATAATTATAATTTACGTAAATTATTAACTTAAACTAAAGTTACTATTCATATACAAATTATTGCTTATAGTTGACAAATTCAAGTTTTAACTCAGTTGGATAATGCTCGAACCCGCGAGCCAAGGGCTCAGAGTCCGATTCCTATGAGAAGAAGAATGTTTTCTTTTTCTAATTATTTACCACGATTATTTTAATTTGTTTTTTCGATAAAAACCATATTTAAATATATATTATACAAAAAAATTATGAAATAAATAAATAAATACCGCATCGATTTGATGAAATATTCCAGCAACATTACAGTAAAATTTTATACATCTTCACAGGATAGATTGCTGCAAGATTTTTAAAAACATATTTTTGTAGCATTTTTGCAAAGTTATCGGGAAGTTTCCGAACAAAAAATATTTTATTTATTGAACATATCTACAAAAACTTGCAACAATCTCGCTAAAATTTTACAACAAAATTTTTTAAGAAACCTCTCTGTATTCTAACGTACGAGGGCGGTTTAATAAGTACACGTGGTAGAAATGAAGACACCATTTTTTCAAACAATTTTTTTTTATTTTTCAACATAGTCCCCTTTTAGAAAGATACACTTCTCCCAACGTTGCTGCCATTTTTTTAACCCCTCCAAAAAATAGGATTTGTCGAACTCTCCAAAATACGCCTCTGTCTCGGCGATGACTTCCTCGTTTGAGCTAAATTTTTTTCTTGCGAGCCATTTCTTTATGTTAGGGAACAAGAAAAAGTCGCAGGATGCCAGATCGGGTGAATACGGGGGGTGCGTTAGCAATTCATAACGCAATGCATGCAGTTTGGCGGCGACAACTCCGGATGAATGTGCTGGTGCGTTATCATGGTAAAACAGCACCTTCTTTTTCGCCAAATGCGGCCGTGTCTCCTTTAATTTTTTGTCGAAGCGGTCCAATAACTCACTGTAGTATTGTCCAGTGATCGTTCTACCTTTTTCTAAAAAATCCATGAGAATGACGCCGTTCGCATCCCAAAAGATCGTCGCCATGACCTTTTCGGCCAATGAGACCGTCTTTGCCTTCTTCGGAGCAGATTCATCGGGAGAAATCCATTGTTTTGATTGTTGCTTGGTTTCTGGTGTGTAATGATGAATCCAGGTTTCATCAACGGTGACAACTCGACGCAAAAACTCCTTCGGATCTCGCTTAAATTACTCCAAACACTGTTTCGAAGTTAACAGCTGCATCCGCTTGTTGTCCACCGTCAGCAATCGCGGCACCCATCGGGCCGACAATTTTTTCATCGCCAACTTATCATGTAAAATATTAATTGCCGTTCCGGTCGACACACCTACGGCCTCTGCTACTTCGCGCACTTTCGTTTATCGATGAGCGAGAATCATGTCGTAGACTTCTTAAATGATTTCCTCGGTAACCAAGTCTGCCGGGCGTCCTGGGCGCTCCTCATCAAAAACAGATGTTCGCCCACGTTTAAATTCGTTGAACCAATATCTAACTGTGGTCATAGATGGCGAAGCGCCCCCATAAACAGCATCCAAGTTGCCTTTTATCTCCTCGCATTTTTTTCCATCCAAAACAAAAAACGAACTACCGAACGATACTGCTCTTTTTCCATCTTAGTGAAAATCACGAAACACGTCTTATTTAAATGGCTGCCAAATCCAAACTAACCTATCAATCAGTCTGAAATTTGTTTTACCGTCGTTTAATAGATGTCAGCACACGATGATAATACCAACTTTCCTCAGGGACGTTCTCTGTCGTCAAACACGGGTACTTATTGAACCGCCCTCGTAAAATGTTTTAAGATATGTTCCAGCAAGTTTGCTCCAAGGTTTGGTTGAAAAATTTACACCAAATCTTGTTAAACCTTGTTAAGATGTTTCAACTAGATGTTTTAAAAAACCTCACAGTAATCTTTTTTAAAATGTTTGTGAAATGTTCCAACAAGGTTGATGCAAGAGTTCTTTGTAAAATTTCAATGTAATGTTTTTATTATCTTAAAAGGATGTTTCAATGTTATGTACCTTTGAAATATTTCAGCAAGGTATTAATATAACCTTTCTACAAGTTTTCACTAAAACCTTACATGAAATCTTTCACTGAAACGATTCAAAATCTTTCGTGTCGTGTGGGTAAGCAACAAGTTACATATTGAAGAAAGGAAATTAGTTGAAATTAAATTTAGTATTTGTTGTTAATAAAGCTTTACTTTTTATGAAAGTTGTAATTAAATTCTTTTATTATAACTGCAGTTCAGGCAAAAACAAATTTATATCGGTAAATATTTTTGTATCGAGTTTTTAATTATTGTAATTTATTTTTTCTATCAAAATCTAATTTTAATTCAGAAATGAGTTTCGGTATAAATACCTGAAATTATTTATTACAGATTACAATTTATTTTTGTTGAGGTTAAATAGAAAAAAAAATAAAAAGTAAACATCTTGGCATCGGCAAATCATAGTATAACACATGCAATTGTACGATTCCTAAAAGAAAACAAATGCAGAATAATTGCAATTGATAATATAAAAGAATTGGAAAATGAAAATCCAGAAAATAACGATTTTATTCAAAAAACAATATACGCAAGCAGAGTTGATGGAAAAAGTAATTATAAACCTATGGAAATTTTTTATACGGGAAGTAAGTCTTAGTAGAAATTTTTGTTTCAATTTTAAAAAAATATTAAATTATATATTTTATAATTCAATACAATATTACATTTGAAATTAAATAATATATTTTGAAATAATGTATTTTTCTTTATTTTTAATAATTTTTAACATTATAGCTTTCCAGGAAATTAATGAAAAATTAGAGGGGTCATAGAGATTTAATTTACTAAATTTAATTTAAGCAATTGCAGCTTACATCACTTTTTAAATAGTTCTTCTGATGAAGTTCATAGCGATAAGTATTAGGTGAATATTGAAGTTGATAATGATCATGAATCAAACTGCAATATTAAAATAAATAGGAAAGAAATAAAGTTAGATAAAAATGTATGTATTGTATATTTTGTAAAATGTACAGTCTGTAAAGTAAGAGCGTGGTCGACTTCACTGACAGGTAATAAAAGATTTCGTTCTGATTCCTTCGCAAGCCGATAGTGGAAAGCTTTGTCCTTGATGCATTGTTAACAAAGATTCAGTTATCGTTGATCTTTTAAAAAAGAATCACGTTAAACGCCATGAGTGCTAAGTACGCGTCGCGCTACGAGGCTGTGTTCCTTTGCATCCACCCGAAAGGTCCCAAAATGTCGCAATCAGCGGCTGCTAAATATATGAGAAAGTTGAAGGCATTTGTACAGAAGTGGATACAGCGATATAAAGTGGCTAAAAATGTCGATGATTTACCAGAACGTGGCTCGATAGGAAAAGTGAACAAAAAAGATGAAAAAAGAATAGTGAATCTGTTTTCGCGGAATCCTGCTTTAACACTGCGGCAAGGACAAGCAACATTAATGGCCAAAGGTTTAGATATATCCTACAAAACTATCCGAACCCATCTTCGTACTCATCATCTGAAATGGCGCAACACAATGAAGAAGCCTCTGTTGACTGAAAAACATGTGACAAAGCGACTCGCTTGGGCGCATGAGAATATTGATAGAGATTTTGTAAATGTCATTTTTACTTATGAATGTTCTATATGGGCACGTTCTGTCCTCACGCGAGCTTGGTCAACTTCCACTAATAGGCTTGTTCAGCGGACCGTAAAACATAGAATAAAGGTGCATCTTTGGGGCTGCTTCTCAAAGCAGGAATTCGGCACTTTGCACCTCTTTACTGACAACCTAAATGCCGAGAAAATGATAAAAATCTACAAAAAGGCTTTACTGCCATCTGCCAAACGATGGTTTATCACAAAAAATGAAGATTGGATTCTGCAGGAGGACAACGATCCTAAACACCGCAGCAAGCTCTGTACTCAGTGGAAGACTCAATCTGGCATCGTTACATTGGTTGGCCGTCGCAGTCGCCCGATGCAAACCCTATTGAAAATGTGTGGGCATATATTAAACGGAAGCTTCGTGAAAGACGCACATACACTTTGAAGCAGTGGTCTTACGAAATTCGTCGGATCTGGAGATCCTTGCTACTAGAATACGCCGTCAAATTAGTAGAAAGCATGCCTCGGAGATGCCAGGCAATTATTGACGCCCGTGGTAACTGGACACATTATTGACCAAATTGCATGATTGTTTGTAATGTGTACAATGTATATATAAATATGAAAGTTTCATTAAATAAATTTTTTTATGAATTAACACGACCACGCTCTTACTTGACAGACTGTATATAATTTTTTACTATACCCAGTTGCAAGAATCCACGTGAAAATCCACATGAAAATCCACGTGGATTTTGACATGGAAATCTAAACTAAAATCAGTCCAATAACACTGTATGTGGATTTTTACGTAGATTTCCGCATTTATTTTTACGTGGATTTCCGCGTAGATTACCACGCGGGTTTAAACGTAAAATCAGTGTGCCAATCTACGTGAAAATCAGTGTCGATATCTATGTGGAAATCAGTGTAGAAATGTACGTAGAAATAAGTGTAGAAACCCACACAGATCGAGAGGTGTTTAGATTGTTTTTAAAACGTTTCATGGAAGGATGAAAACATTCTTAAAAGCATTAAAAAAATGTTTTTAAAATGAGTTTATGTCCGTTTTTAAACCTTTTAGCAACGTTTTCTAGCTCCTTTTATAAACCTTTCGATACAAGTTTTAAAAGCATTTCTATAAAAGTTATAGAAATATTAAAAAAAACATTTTTGAAAGTAGTTGATGAAACCTTTTCATATACTTGTTTAGAACTTTTATACAAGGTTTAATTAAGTATTTTATATATTTTAGAATTTTATTTTTTATTATGATGATACATATTTTTAACATACGCATTATAAGTATGTAATCGTTTATTCGCATTGTCGCACATGTTATTTTACACATTATTTTACGGAAAAAAACGAAGAAAAATATTTGAGCTACGATGGGATCGAACCCGGGCCCTTCGCATTATAAAGCAGACGCCCTAACCATTACACTATGCAATGTTTCTAGAACTAAGATTTAAATTTTACTAAACATGCAGTAAAATCTCAAGAGCGAAATTATGTAATTAAATATATTAAAATGGTAATTAAACCTTAATTTTGAAAAATTAATTTAAAAAAAAACATTTTTGGAAAGCTTTTAAGGAGGTTTCTAACCTTTTATGAAACGTTTTAAAAACATTTTAAAAACCTTTCGATCTGTGTGGGTTTCTACACTTATTTCTACGTACATTTCTACACTGTTTTTCACATAGATATCGACACTGATTTTCACGTAGATTTCTACACTGATTTCACATTGAAACCCGCGTGGTAATCTACGTGAAAATCGACGTAAAAAGCGACGCGAGAATCTACGTGGAAATCCACATACAGTGGGTTAATGGACTGATTTCAGTGTAGATTCCCATGTAAAAATCCACGTGAATTTCCTTGTGGATTTTCACGTGGATTCTTACAACTTGGTATATACTATATTTGTGTATGTAAAATATTTTTATGGTGAAAAAGGCATTCGATTTGAAAATCATATGAAAGATAAGGCAACGATTACTGAAACAGATCATACAACGGAAACAAGTGAATAAATTGCATTATTAAAAAAGAAAATTAATTTTCTAAATAAGAAAATAAAAAGATTAGCAATCATAGAACAAAAAAATAATTATCTTTTAAACACAAAAAAAATTGAAGGATGTGGACCACCAAGAAAACAATTGTTTTGCAAATATAATATGTATATAAACATTGCTCAATTAATTTTTTTCGTTAAACTTTTAATGTATTTATGTATACTTAAATTAAGAAGTCTTGAGCGAGCTCTCGTCAAAGTAAGACGTATTTACTAACAAGAGCACCGTTATACATAAATTACGCATTATGTAAATATAAGTATTATTGAACTGTATAAAAGCAATATTTTGCGAGTGAATAGATGTTTTTCTTGAATTGAGATATAGAGAATCTGTATCTCAATTTATGAATTTTTCAAGTCGCGAAAGTGAGTGGACGTGTTTTTACCTCGTGCCGGTTCGCTTTCGGGAAATAATCAAAAAGAAAAAAGTGAAAAAATGTATGAAACATAAATTTATTGGAAGTCAAAAGCAAAATCAAAATTGAAATGAATGATCAAACGACTAATGACGGACTAAAAAAATCAATTATTAATTTATCAAAACAAGTGAGTGAGTTTGCTCTATCTAATACTAAGGTCGTGCAAGTGGTAAATCGTCATACTAAAGACATAAGAGGAATAAAGACAGAAAATGCAAAGTTAAAAGAAACCAATGTCGAACTAAGAGAAGAAATAGGGCAACTAAAGAAACAGGTAAAAACTTTAAAAGAAAATTTTAATAAAAAAAGTGTTGTTTTACACGGCATAGATGATAATACTGAATTCAATAAGAATCTGTACACTAATATCTCGGAAAAAGTGAGAGAAATAGGTATAAGTGAAAATCAGATAAACAATATCAAAAAAATTGGATTTAAGGTTGGAAGCAGGCTAGTGGTTATCAACCTAATAGCGGCACCCTCAAGACAGCTGTTTTCTGATAATCGTGCGATGTTGAAAGATAAATATGCAATAATAGTTACTACCTATACCTCAAAAAAAGAGAGAGAAAAATATAGCAAGCTCAAAGCACTTCTAGCAGAAATATCGAGCACGGGGAAGAAGGCTTCTACTTCAAAAGATAAAATTTTATACAATGGCAAAGAATATAATATCCTGCAAGCTACTGAATTGCTCAAGAAACTAAAACTAACGAACGGAGAGGATCTAGGCGACGAATCTGATACTAGTGTGGAAACTGTGGATTCTACATTAACAACGTCTTCAAAAAAAAGAGAGAGAGACTCAAACTCATCCCCAACAGATCCCTCAACGAAACGAAAGCAAAAACCTTTAAAAAATAAAAGCTATAAGAAAAAAAGTAGCGAGGCAGGTATAAATAATATTAAATTGGCCGAAGAGGAATAACAAATAAAACTCCCCCTTGCCCCCCGAAGAATATATTGGAATGTCTTAGGCATCTCAAATATGCACAATATTCTAAGCTCAATTAATAGTGACGATATTTTTTGTATGTGTGAGACTTGGCATACAAGTAAAATACTATCTAAGTTTTCTTCGAATCACTGCACCATCAATATCAAGGCGGTCAAGTCTGTAAGTAAGGGGAGAGCAAGTGGGGGATTGCTCATAAGATATGACGTGAAAAAATACCCGAACGTCGAGTCTGTAGCTGAACACAATAATTATATTTTTATCAAAATAAGTACATGTGACCAAATATTCATAATCGGGAATGTTTACATCAACCAGTCAACAGATACTTAAGAAATCTTCAATGAGTTGGATAAATTTCACCAAATATACAGCGAACAATATAAAGAAGCCAGTATCATAATTGGTGGCGATTATAATGCGAGAATAGCCGATAAAGGTGTGTGTGACGAAGATCAGTTATCGGTATAAGAACTTCTTGCAAACAAGAGAAAAAATTTAGACAGAGTATTTAACAGCAGAGGCCAAGACTTGATTGTCTTCTGTGAGAGAAACAAACTATTTATAATAAATTACAGATTTCCCAGTGATTGGCCATCTCAGATTACCTATGTTGGGGTTCAAGGTTCATCGGTCATCGATACAGCAGTTTAAAATATTAAAGCTTTGTATATGATTAAAGACTTTAATATAATTTAATATTAAACTTAATCCGACCATTTACCAATCTCGATATTTTTAGACTTAAATGAAAACCCAAATTTTGACAAAAAAAAAAGATTAAAATGGAAAGAAAATAACTGTAACGATTTTATAAATAAAATGCAATACTTGAGCAATGTAGCGAATATTAATTTGGAATTAAGCGATATGGCATTAAATATAACAAACTCGATAAAATTGGTTGCAAAAGAAGTGAATATGTGCATAAAAGAGAGCAGCAATAAAATTTAAAAAAAATCTCAAGCGTGTTATAATAATTCGTGCAAAGAAAATAGAGAATTGCTAGATAATAAATTTAAAGAAATAAAAAAATTAAAATTTCCAAAGTCGCAAATTTGCACTTCATTAGAAATAATTATTATAAATTTATAAATGATAAAGAAGTAAACTTCCTAAACAATAAGGTTACTTGTTTGTGTCATAGTAGAGAATCAAAAATATTCTGGGAAATTGTAAATTCTTTCAGGTCGGTAAAAAAAGGTGACACAAACTGTATTGATTTACCTACTTGGTCTCAATTCTTTCAAAATATTTATAGCTCTAAGCTTAGCAAGTTAGAACTTGTTTTACAAACAAATGTAACCGACCCAGCTTTGGACGGGGAAATAACATTAGATGAATTAAATCTAGCTTTAAAAAAGTGCAAATCTGGGAAAGCCCCTGGGATTAATGAAATCTCGAATGCATTCCTTAAAAATATACCTAATAATTGAATTTTATATATACTACTGTTGTTTAATAGAATTTTAAAAAAAGGAAAAGTACCCGAATCCTGGGGTTAAATTATAACTAAACTGTTGTACAAAAAGGGAGATATGCTAAACCTAGAAAATTATAGACCGATTTCATTGGTCAATACGATAGTTAAATTATTTACAATAATATTATTTAATAGAATAGCAATATGGGCTGAAGGCAATGGTAAGCTTCAAGAGTGGCAATCTGTTTTCAGGTCTAAACGAAGTACAATTGATCATATCTTTGTTTTGAACTGCATTTTGCAGATGCAGCTTAGGAAAAAAAGTGGGAAACTTTACGGTTTATTTGTGGTCCTAAAGCGAGCTTCCGACTCAGTATCACATGATCTTCTTTATAAAAAATTAAGCAAATTAGGAATGAGTAGTAAGATAACTAATATAATTGCAAGTTTGTACAAAAATGCTAATATGGCCGTAAAAAAACCCGAAGGATTATCAGATAATTGTAAAATAAACCAAGGTGTTTTGCAAGGAGAAACATTAAGCCCCATATTATTTGCTTTATTCATTGCCGACATTGTACAATTTCTTATTCGCAAGGGAACCAGGGGGGTATCCCTAAATCATTTAGTAGAGGCAATATTATTGGCATTTGCTGATGATATGGTGTTTCTCTCTGACTCTTACATACAATTAGAAAATATAGTTAAATATTTACAGGAATACTCTACCTTAAATAAATTAGAGTTAAACATACAGAAAACAAATATAGTGCTTTTTCAAAAAGGAGGTCATGGCCATATATTAAAATTACCACCGATAGTGTACACAGTGTGTCCTATGGGAAACGGAACTTTTTTAAAACATCGATTTATATTGGCGCCACCTATTAGTGGATGTAAGCAATGGAAAGGTCCATTTTTAACTGACATCCTGTCCAAATTGTATGACATTTGGTCTAATGGAAACCAAAATACCGCGCTCAAAGTGACAGTGTGTTTGTGGCATCGGTCCAAAAATGAACTTCGAACAAAGAGCAAATATTAACTTCTGTTTTAAACTCGGTAAATCCTTTACTGAGACGCATAATTTGCTGAAACAAGTTTATGGCGATAATTGTCTATCCCGTACTAAAGTGTATGAGTGTTATAAGCGGTTCCAGGAAGGTCGTGAAGACATTCAGGACGACGAACATCCAGGTCCTTCAAATACCGTGGTTACTCAAAGTAACATTGAAAAAGTGCGTTAATTTATAAAAAATAAGCCAAAATCTTTATTGCGATACATGGAAATGGAATTAAATATGTCCAAAAATGCAACTCATCGCATTTTGACCGATCATTTGAATCTACGGAAGGTGTGTGCTCGCTATGTTTCACACAAATTGACCGACTACGAAAAATTGCTCCGAATTCAACATTGTAAGGATTTGATTAAAGAGTCAAAAAAGGACTCAAACTTAAAATATTTAATTGTGACTGGTGACGAGACTTGGTGTTTCCAATATGATCCTGAAACCAAGCGTCAAAGTGCTGAATAGAAGCACCTAACCAAGCCCAATCCAAAAAAAAGTCGTCTTGAAAAGTCAAGAGTGAAGACAATGTTGATTTGTTTCTACGATTCGGAGGGTATTATTCATCGTAAATTCGTTCTACCTGGTCAAACGATTACTGCTGTGTTTTATCTTGGTGTTATGAAGCGTTTGCTCAGCCGTATTCGTCGTGTGCGGCCACAATACCGTGAAAAAGGGAGCTGGCGTTTGTTGCATGATAATGCCCCGTCTCATCGATCGAACTTGATCACGGATTTTTTGATCAAAAATTCCATTTTAACCATCAACCATTCACCGTACTCGCCGGATTTGGCTCCTTGCGACCTTTACTTGTTCTCCAAATTGCACTCGCCTATGAAAGGAAAACGTTATGCCGACGTAGAGGCCATCCAAAGAGCGACGACCGACATACTAAAGTCGATGGATAAAAATGATCTCAAAAACTTATTCGATATGTCAATTGATCGTGCAAAACGTTGTATTGATGCAGATGGTGACTATTTTGAATAAAATAAATGAGATTTGCCGGAATATTGAGTTTTTGTCTTTATTTTAAAAAAGTTCCGTTTTCCATTGGACAAACTGTGTATAAAGGAAAAGAAATTAAGTTCGTTGAGTCGTATATGTACTTACGAGTCCCGTTTACTCAATCTGGTACGTATGAAATGGCATCGAAACACTTCATATCAAAAGGCAAAAACGCGATTCAACCTACAGTAAACATAATAAATAAAATGCAAATGACCGACAATAATGTTATTAATAAGCTTTTTAGAGCATTAATGATTTCGACCGTTCTATATGCAGCACCTGTCTGGAGTGCAAGACACATGAACAATTTAGACATAGTATAAAATAGTTACTATAAAAAAGTAGTTTTTATGCCATTAAATACGCCAGGGTACTCAATTAGAGACGAAATGGGGGTCGAGAGAATAGAAGTAATTATTTTTAAAATATGCTAAATTACGTGCAGAAAATACTTAAAATGGAAGATAATCGATATCCAAAAATATGTTTTAATCGTATACGAGCTTTAGCTCAATACGATAGTTCCATTGGGCAAATCAGATAAAAACTAATTTTTTTGAAATTCTTGGAAAAAAGGATTTTTGGGAAAATATAACGTTTGAAACATTAAAGCTAGAAAAGGACAACCTCGTAGAGGCCCTTAGACAGCATTTATATAAATAGGACGTAGATTCGTGTAAAATATCTACCTCGTTAACTATTATCCCGGCGCTTATTCAAGATGGATGTAAAATAAATTATCAAGACTTAAAGGTACCCTTACAGTTAATAAAAATAATAGCATAAGTAAGAATGCATAATCAATACTCCCCGAGGATAATTATAAAGAATAAAAAGCACATAACGAATGGTCAAAGTTACTGTGAATATTGTAACGACCAAAATAGTCTGTTTCACTCACTAATTTATTGTAAATATTTTGAAAAAGAGAGAAACAACTACTTAAACAAAATTGCAAAAAGTGAAGATCAGAAAATTGAAGTTTTTTGTAACTATTTTAATAATTTAAATGAATGCAAAATTAGGAAATTGGTCATTTTTATCTTTATGATTCTAAATAGAAAATAAAGAAATTAAAATAAGCAATGAATGAATAAAAATAATTATATATTAAGTATGAACAATAATATAAGAATACTTTTATGTAACTTTAGAATAATTAAGGATAAGCGCTCAACTCTTCGTGTATAATTTTGTAATTGAATTGAACATGAATAAACTACTACTACTACTATATACATAAAGTATTAAAATAGTTTTATATATATTTGAAATAAAAATTTTTTTATAAATCATTTTTAATACTAAAAGCAGCACCCGAAGGCATTGCAGAAGTTTTGCAAAAAGATTTAGCAGCAACGGACTTTCCTTCGTCGTATATCGATAATTTGCATACAGAAATATTGAATGATAATACACCTCCAATAAAATACAAAAAATTAATTTAAATGATGAAATTGAAACTAATATCGATAATATTGCCAATTCAAAAGAATTAAATAATTTACAAAAGTGGATCGATCATGATAATAATATGGTAAGTAATTTAATTCATTGTTACCGATGCAATTTTTATTTAATATTTAATTAAAAATATCTTCGTCATTTTTGTTATTATGTTTTTACTTTTTTTCAGCCCGTAGAAATGATACATCTAGGAAAAAGAACTTCCATTTCCGCAAGTAAATGGAAGATAATAAAAACAAAATCAATAAATTTTTTGAAATTCGTCAAAAATTTGGCGAGAGCTTTATGGGGTGTTAACAAGTTAAGCAACAGATGTCTACTTCCAAGGGATATCAATAAAAATGTTGATAACTGATCGTCACCCAGAAAAGTTGGAATTCATTAAAAGTAAGATTAATATTTTAATTATCAATATTTATGCGTAATTATGTATTTAAATTACATTTTAATTAAATTTAATTTTTTTTAGTTATCTCCTGGTACTGGTTACTTAATTATAACCGACATTTGATAATCAACAATGATTTTGATACAGCATTAAATCATATAAGACGATACATATACGAAGAAATATCGTATCAAATGAAAAAAACAAATACTTCTGAAAAAATTCCTCAAAAAATAACTTCTGAAAAAAGAGTTAACGATGTAGAAGGGGGTAAATTATTTTTATTCTTTCTTAGTGTTAATATATAATTAACTTAAATTTTTTAATAAAATTCAAATTTTATTCTTCAGGTATTTAAAACAATAAAATAACAGATTAATTGATAGTTATGTTTGATTGATTGATATTGATAGTCAAGTTGCTCTGCTAAAAATATTAAATTGAAACTTATTAAAACGGATTCAAAAGATAATCGGTTTTTCGATCGGAAGTAATCAAATTAAAACCAATATAATTGATTAAAATTTATTCAAATTAATTATACAATTTTATCGGTTTGAATCAGATTTCATCAGTTGTATTTTTAAATAAAATAATATTTCTTCTGCAGAATACAACTAATTAAATCCGATAAAAACCAACAAAATTTCATAATTGATCTAAATAACTTTTAATCGATTATATTGGTTTCAATTTGATAATTTCCTATTTAAAAAATAGACTCAAACTGTTGAATCGATTCTAATAAGTTTTAATCGAATATTTTTAGCAGGATGTATTTTTGATTAAGAAACTATGCAGAAGCATTGCTATTTCTTACGTTGTTATCAGCATTTCTTACGTATTAATTTATAAGATTGAAACTATCTAACTATCTATATCACATGTGATAATATTAATATGAAAATTAAGAATTTTAAATGTTAATTATCAATATTTAACTATGTTGCAACGAAACTCATTACGTTAAATTCTTTTATATTATCATTTTCTATTATAAGTTCATAAATTATGTAATAATAATAATAATAATAATCATATGTTCAATTATGTTATAATAATAATAATAATAATAAAAATAATAATAATAATAATAATAATAATATGTTCATTCAATTATGTAATAATAATATCATAATAATAAGTTCATTCAATTTATTTCGTAAATTATGTAACAATAATAATAATAATATGTTAATAAAATTAGTTTTTATATACAATATTAATTTCATGATTATTCTTAATAAACTTCATTGTGTATACTTCTTATAAATTTCCACGTAGATCTCTACACTGATTTCACGTGGAAATCCATGCGGTATTCTATGCGGAAATCCACGTAAATATCTACAGTCTGTCAAATAAGAGCGTGGTCGTGTTAATTTATAAAAAAATTTATTTGATGAAACTTTAATATTTATATATACATTGTACACATTACAAACAATGATGCAATCCGGTCAATAATGTGTCTAGTCACCACCGGCGTCGATAATTGCCTGGCATCTCCGAGGCATGCTTTCTACTAATTTGACGGCGTATTCTAGTGGCAAGGATCTCCAGATCCGACGAATTTCGTAAGACAACTGCTTCAAAGTGTATGTGCGTCTTTCACAAAGCATCCGTTTAATATATGCCCACACATTTTCAATAGGGTTTGCATCGGGTGACTGCGATGGCCAATCCAATGTAACGATGCCAGATTGAGTCTTCCACTGAGTACAGAGCTTGCTGCGGTGTTTAGGATCGTTGTCCTCCTGCAGAATCCAATCTTCATTTTTTGTGATGAACCATCGTTTGGCAGATGGCAGTAAAGCTTTTTTGTAGATTTTTATCATTTTCTCGGCATTTAGGTTGTCAGTAAAGAGGTGCAAAGTGCCGAATCCCTGCTTTGAGAAGCAGCCCCAAAGATGCACCTTTATTCCATGTTTTACGGTCCGCTGAACAAGCCTATTGGTGGAAGTTGACCAGGCTTGCGTGAGGACAGAACGTGCCCATATAGAACATTCATCAGTAGAAATGACATTTTCAAAATCTCTATCAATATTCTCATGCGCCCAAGCGTGTCGCTTTGTCACATGTTTTTCAGTCAACAGAGGCTTCTTCATTGTGTTGCGCCATTTCAGATGACGAGTACGAAGATGGGTTCGGATAGTTTCGTAGGATATATCTAAACCTTTTGCCATTAATTTTGCTTGTCCTTGCCGCAGTGTTAAAGCAGGATTCCGCGAAAACAGATTCACTATTCTTTTTTCATCTTTTTTGTTCACTTTTCCTATAGAGCCACGTTCTGGTAAATCATCAACATTTTTAGCCACTTTATATCGCTGTATCCACTTTTGTACAAATGCCTTCGACTTTCTCATATATTTAGCAGCCGCTGATTGCGACATTCTGGGACCTTTCGGGTGGATGCAAAGGAACACAGCCTCGTAGCGCGACGCGTACTTAGCACTTATGGCGTTTAACGTGATTCTCTTTCAAAAGATCAACAACAACTGAATCTTTGTTAACAATGCATTAAGGACAAAGCTTTTCTTTATCGGTTCGCAAAGGAATTAGAGCGAAATCTTTCATTACCTGTCGGTGAAGTCGACCACGCTCTCACTTGACAGACTGTATGCGGAAATCTACGTAAAAATCCACATACAATGTGTTATTGGACTGATTGCAGTGTAGATTGTCACGTTAAAATCTATGTGGACTTCATTGTAGATTTTCACGTGGATTCTTGCAACTGGGTTTATTTTTAATATCTTAAAAAGTATCAGGAGTTTTTAAATAAAGTCAATGGCAAATTGTTTCTTATGAAAAAGCGCTTCTATAGGCATAACTTATATGCCAAAGGGTTGCAACTCCTATTATTTTTAGGGGTAAATGTGCAATTTTTATGCTTTATTTTGTGTAAAATCTATTAAATCAGCTGGATTAGGTTATAATCCAGCATGGTTCTGCACTGTCATATAGAAAATAAAAAGATTAAGTTAACGTGTTTCGGGGTTTTTGAAAAAAAATTTCTTTTGGGAATGTTTTACCTTTAAAGTAATTTTATTATTATACTGTGGTATAGATGATTGTTCACTTATTAACTTTTAAATTTAACTCAAATGCTTTTATTAAAAAGAAATCTCATCAAAAAAATAAATGAAAAACGGAAATATAATACCCTTATATAACGGGGCTTACTAACCTAAGCCCTTGATCGTTATAAGATTGACAGAGAATTTTTTTTTTTTTTTATTTACATGCAAACTGTTTTATCACCATAATGTTATCATAAACTTTTAAAATCTAAATCCACAAACTTCGAATCCTTTAATCCTAAACTCATAAGCCACCCTTGTCGTTCACTCCCAAAAATAATTCTTTTTTTATTATCTCAAGAGCGAATTGGAATTTTTTAATAAAACAAACGTCTTTAATTGAGAAAAAAAAAGCGCTCTAGTGATCATTGTTTTTGAGCTCAGGAGTAGAATCCCCCCTTTTTTATAAGGGTAAAACTGTTTTTTTTTCGTTTTTTTGGGATAAAAACTTTGTAAATTATTCTATACACTCGTAACGGTAATGTTTAATTAAAATTTAATGCTAAAAATTAGTAATAAACTTGAGGCATCTAGAATTCAACGAGCAGTGAATAATTTCCAAATAAGAGCTCAAACCTGTCTTTTATAAGGTGGAGCTCATTTCGAGCATTAATTATTAGGTTGTTATTTTTGATATTTCTTCTAATATATTATTTTATTTAATGTTATTTATATTGTTAAGAAGATGATTATGAAATTTATGTAGTTGTTCCTTTCGGTATCGATGTTTCTTGATCTGTTCTTATAAAAGTTAGTTAAATAAGTTTAAAAGTGTTTGTGTGTTAGTATAAAAATTTTTTCTTTGAAATGTTTAGATTTTCAGCTTTATTATTGTTCATTAAATGTAAATAAAAAGGTAAATATTCCTACACTTCAGCGAGAGTTGATGTGAAAACTTTGTGCAAGGTTTAGTTGAATTGCTTCCGTTATTTTTATATTTTTATTTATAAACAGTATAAACCTATAAATTTTATTTGTAAACAGTATAAAAAAAATTTAATAATAAACAGAATAATTAATCCCAAGTGAAGAAGTGTCTGAAGTGTACGTACTTTTAACTTTAAATATGACTGTAGTGACGACTACTAAATTCACAGTGAAAAGTTTACTTTCGATATAAAGTTTCACATTCAGTGTCTACTTCCTGTCTGGACGCTCGGACGCTCGCATTTGCAGTTAAAGTGTCAACTTTTGCTTGAATAACTTTTCATAAAGTTCAATTTTTTAGTTTATTACAAATCGATGAAGCGATCAATGGCGTGACGTGAAAAAAGGCGCGAAAATTCGCGGCATGCCAACACGCGGCGCCATCGATCAAGCAATCGATGGCGCGACGCGGAAAAAGAGGAGTGGCGTGACGTGAGAGGGGAAAAAGGGGAGCCTTCTTCTCTCACCGACCGTCAAGTGCGATGGACGCTGTCAAATTGAGATAATTTTCACTGCCACTATAGAGATTTTCGAGCGAGACTTTCCGAGAGATACGAGAGGACGAACCTTAACATAGTTAGAAGTAAGTGGCCACTTCGAGTATAGTATCCGCGACATATAAATTATGTCTCGATAATTATTACACGCGCGCAATCGCGTTAATAGATTATATATCATTTGTATGAGCGGTGAGTGAGAGATCTGCTCTCACTCACACATTTAGCTTAACCTAGGAGCGTATGTGTGTGTAAACACGCGAGAGATTACACGCGTGTAGTCTCCCGGTTGGCCGCAAGAGGTCGCGACCAACCGTTAGTGAGCGCGCCAAAGAGCGAGGCCGGCTCACGCGTCTAATACCAGCCCGAGTGTATTAGAGCTGGTTCACACGTCTTGCTGAGCAAATACAGCAAGACAAGTGTACATTACGCATGCGCAGTGCGCACCCAGTTGCGATCATCGAGAACAAGCCTTTACGCGATAAATAACTAATTTTTGTATCGTTTTTGTAATTATTTAGCAAATAAATGAGTTTTTAGCGCATAATAGGTGCGCGTTATTTATCGTCTTTACTTCTAGCTTCCCTGTCCCGAATACCGCCGCCTCCGCGGGCGTGCCAGCTGACTGTTGGCACGCATACTGAGCAGCCGAGTCCAGTGGAAGCAGCACCGGCAGTGGGGCCTTAGGGCAAAGCCGCGCACACGTAAGTAAAGCAGGATCTGAGGAAAATCCTGCGTTGTCAACGGACCGGCACTGCACAAGAGTGTCATTGTACCGACGGCTAACGTCCGTTGACACTCAAGGCCGCATCGGTGGACCTAGCGGCCTGTCAGGCCCAAAACCAGGGTTGATGGCAGTGCGTACGTGCGAGGGAGGATCTCGCACGTGCATCCAAATATACCCGTTACAATACTTAAAATAAATTATTATTATTATTTTCCAATACGTTCGGTTACTGCAAGTTGTGTTACATTATTAATCACGGAAAAAAATATTTCTATAATAAATTACTTAAATAATTTCGTCAACTTTGCAAATCAGCACTCACGCAGCATGAATTAATTTGTTGAAATAATTTGTAAAATAATTCATTCAATTAATTAAAAAAAAATTCTGAAATAAAACAAATTTATCTTCAAAACAATTCATAAAATAATACAAAAAAATATTATAGCAATTTCGTAATAAAAAATTCGTAAATTCATACTTTTTCCTTACCTTTATTAATTCCAGAAATAATTTCACTATCTTTCAGAAATATTTCTTTACAATAACTAATTTCGTTAGAATAAAAAAATTATTCACAAATTATCACAGCCACACAAAAAAAAACATTTACGGGTTCGGGGGTTAGACCATGTTTACTATATATTCTTGGGGTCGCTGAACCCGAATCTCGGGTCAGAATAACCCTATCGAGCCAGAGTTTTCCATAACCTCAAAAAACACCTTTATTGAGCCATATAACGATAAACCCTTTACATCAAACCCCTTAACCTCTTGAAACCATAACACAATAACTTTATGATATCTCGAAACCAATACTCCATAATCATATAACCCCATAATACCATAACCTCATAACCCCATTGCCCGCAAATCAAACGAAAACAGTTTATCTTAGGCAATTTGTATTAATGCAAATTTTTATGGACATTCAGGATACATTCGATCAGTGAAATGAAACGTAATAGCCCCATTACACGATTAAAAAAGGGATTCATAAAATTGCGTGCGTCTGCATCCAGGGCACCTTCTCGCGGTGGCAGCAGGCAACGGAGTGAGCCCGTTATCCAGCTGAGTCCCTGGATTGAGGCTTAGATGCCGTCACGGCAAGCGCATGCAAATATCTTACGATGCAGAGAAATCTTAGAGCCTCAGTATCGGCGGTTGGTAAGGGTGTGGAAGCGGGCTCCCAGGCCTCGTCATTAAGCGACTGCAGTTCCATATTGGTTGGTGACTTGGCTAATGTGGAACATAATGCTACAAGAAAACAACCCAAGAAGATCGTGCAATCTTATTATTGTCATGTAGATCACAATTAATTTTGTTATATTTGCTCAAAATTCGAAGTTACATCTTTGCGAAGACCAATTGACGAGTCTATTTGTAATTTGTAAGAAGAAGTTTTCAATTTGCGAATCGATAAGGATAACAGTTGGCTTCCATCTGTCATTTGCAATGGTTGTAAGATGTTGTTGAAGTGGAAAGTGCAAGAAACTATAGATGTTGTGAAATTCTCCACTCTAACAATCCTTGTACCTCGAAAGAATGCTACTTTTGCATGAATGACGTTAAAAGTTTTACCGTAAAAACTAAGAGTAAAATTGTATATAATTCTATTAAATCGATGACAGCTCCCGTATCGTACCAACAAATTGATTCTGATATTAAAGGCGGTGAAAATACTATAGGATTTGAAAAATTGGAAACTTCAACACTAATGAAGACAACAGCAGTAGCGAATCAGAGTACACACCAGATAAGAATAAATCAAAGATTCCTTCATTAGTGTCGCAAACGGAGTTGAACGATCTTGTTCGAGAACTGAGTTTACCAAAAAATGGTTCTGAGTTTTCAGCTTCATTTTTAAAAAATAAAAATCTTTTGAAACTAAAACGAAAGTTTCATTATATTGCAATCGTGATTTTGAATTGCGAAAGTATTTCGTCCAAGATGAGAAATGATCTTTAGTGTTTTGTAAGGATGTTGAAGGTTTGATTAATGTGTTTCAGCCAAATTCTTACCAAGCTTCAGATTAGCAACTTTTCATAGACTCTTTAAAACGAAGTATTAAAGCTGTTCTGCTGCATAATACAAATGTTCATGCTCCGATACCAATAGCTCACTCAACCGTTATGAACGAGAAGTACGAGAATATGCGAATACTTTTACAAAAGATTCAGTACCAAAAACACTCATGGCAGATTTGTGGTGATTTAAAAATAATAACGTTGCTTCTTGAACACCAGTCGGGCTTCTCAAAATATCGCTGCTATTTGTGTTTGTGGGATAGCAGAAACAGACAAAATCATTACAGTAAATCGAAACAGTGGCCCGTGAGATTATCCTTTATCCCGGGTTCAAACAATATCATCAACGAATCTCTCGTGTATACATCAAAGATTCTCATTTCTCCTTTGTATGTAAAACTCGGTCTTATGAAACAATTTGTGAAAGCTCTGGACAAAACAGGGGAAATGTTAAAATATTTCTCTTTTAAATTCCCTAAATTTTCAGAGGCCAAGTTAAAAGAAGTAGTATTTGATGGACCACAGATTCGTAAAATGTTCAGAGACAAAGATGCGGTTAAAAAAATGAATAAACGAGAGAGTAACTTGGCTCAGTTTTAAAGATGTGTATCGCAACTTTTTACGTAATAACAAAAGCCCAAAGTATCAACAGATTGTTGCCAAGATGATTGAAGATTTTTGAAAATTAGGATGCTTGATGAATGTAAAATTACACTTTTTAGATGCATATCTTGATAAATTTTCACAGAATCTTGGACATTTTAGTGAAAAGCAGGGAGAACGCTTTCACCAAGATACGAGGGTGGTTCAAATATGATGGAGACAAACGCTGTAGATGGCGCGCATGCATGTTGTGAAGTTCGTGGCTTGAGTATGTGATAGCTGGGTCCCTTACGAACAGTTTGGCATAGTTTTCGTCGGGAGTGCATGTTTCACGTGCGTGCTACGACTATGAGTGAACGTCAAGTGCCGACCGCCGTTGCGCAACGTATTGTCATTCGTTTTTTAGTGTGGGAAGGCGTTAAAAATACGGAAATTTCCCTGCGTTTGCGAAATCAGTTCGGTAGTGAGTGCCTGAGTAGGGCTGCTGTGTTTAAATGGGCCAAAGCATTCAAGGATGGTCGCGAAACCGTCGAGAATGAGCCGCATGATCGTGGATCGCGAACCAGCATCACACCAGACAACATTTGCCGCGTAGAACAACTCATTTTGGAGGACCGAAGGATAAATGTTCAAGACATTTCGGCTAAACTCGGCATCAGTATTGATAGTGTAGAGTCTATCATCCACGAACACCTTCAATATCGCGAAATAACGGCGCGATGGGTTCCTAAACTGTTGAACCTAGAGCAAAAATTCACGTGGTTGGAAGTTTGAGTCTCACGCTCGATACAATATCGAAATTGGGGTGGGAGGTACTGAAAAACCCCTCTCTTACAGTCCGGATTTATTACCCTGCGACTACCACATGTTTGGACCACTGAAAGAAGCCCTCGGAGGTCAAAGATTCAACACCGACGACGAGGTAGAGGAGTTCGTGCGCACATGGCTGTCCGAGTTGCCCAAGGAATTCTTCGATACCGGCATCAAAAAGCTTCTGGAAAGGTGGACAAAATGCGTAACTTGTAAAGAAGAGTACCTAGGAAAACTGTAAATTTTTGTAAATTTTTTCGATAGTAGATAATGTGTCAGAGCATTAGTTTCGATCATATTTAAACCGCCCTCGTATAAGAGTTATGGAAACTCGTTATCGGGGACGGTGGGATGTTAATATGATGACAGACTTCTGCTGGACTACTCGTATGAAACGAGATACACCGAACAGTGATCGAAAGTGAGAAGCATTACATAGATCGTTTGATGCAAAAAGAATCGGCTACAGTAGCAAAAAAGAATGATATATTTTATATTTAATTTTTATATTTTTTACCCTGATATTTAGATACATATTAGTATTTTTGATATATTTTATATTTATGTATTGTAGTCATTCGTTTATTCTAATCTGTCGTTTTTAATTCTAGTAATTTGTTTTTTATTTTAGTCATTTCATAAAAGGTCTTATAAGATAAGGCTATATGATGTGATGGGGTATATGATTATGGAATTATGGTTACGAGGTATCATAGGGTTATTGTGTTATGGTTTTAAGAGGTTAGAGGGTTTAATGTGAAGGGTTTATCGTTATATGGCTCAATAAAGGGGTTCTTTGAAGTTTTGGGAAACCCTGGCCCGATGGGATTATTTTGACCCCAGATTCGGATTCAGCATTCTGACTCCCGAACCCAAAAATGTTTGTTTTTTATGTGGCTGTGTAATAGATTATGCTAGTTCTTTTTCTTTTCCCATGCATAAAGATTTAGAAAAAGAAAAATAGAGAACATAGAATTCTCGGCAATCAGACTAGCTCTGGGCTGTAGATTTTCTGTTTTAACCAATGTTCTGCTCGAAGAATCAATGCTACCATTTATTGTAGAAAGAATACAATTCCTAACTTATACTTATTTTGCTAAAGTTATGACAAATTTTAATTCGTGAATAATTTGAATTGTACCTTAAAGACTTTAAAAGTTTGCAAACTGAAATACAAAGTTCGACTCACTATACGATTTCTAATATAGATATAAAATACTGACTATTTCTTTACTGTATATAAAATTCTTTTGCCAGACATATTTTGATCTTAAAACTATTGTTGACGACTTTACAAAGAAAGTAAATGTAATCGCAATTTTTACGTATGCAAGTGAAAGCAAGAATTTGTCGGTAGTCGAAATAGCATGTTACAATCCTTAACTTTGTAAGACAATAAAAAAAAGTATGTGCAAAGACGTTTTAATTTTCACAGCAGCGTACGCAGCGATAAACAAAGTTCTTAATATTGTCCTCGAAAATTCCTCTGCAAATGATTATATCTTTACCAATTTTGAAAGTACTTTGGACAAGCTAAACTATGCCAAACAGATATAAAAAACAATGAATCTATTTTTAAAAATAAATCACATTTTACTATATTCCAATTCACAATGGCATTTATGAGAATAAATTAACTAATAGTTTAGCCAAGAAAGCTAGTAAATTTAAGAGGAGGGGAGGTAACGTTTGTAGACTTTTTTTTGCATTTTTTTTTTTTTTAATTTGATTTTCTGAATGTAGAATATTTTAAGAATATTGTGTGAAAATTTGAGATAAATCAGAGCAAAACTAACGAAGACACAACAGTTTAAGCAACCGCGCCACATACATGACTAAGCGGATCAGAAAACACCTGGCATAGATGATTCAGTGTGAGGTGAGCCGATAAAACTCGCTTATGGACGTTTTATTCTAAACTTTTTATTGTTTAAAACTTTAAAGCGTTTTTCCCACAACTTACGTTTTTCACTGATCCTTTTGAAATTTTGAACACTATTTCTGTACATAATTTACGAGGTAACGCTGGAGAGTTTTTTTCAATTTTGTTAATATCTTTTATTTTACAATAACAAATTAGCCGATTTTTCTCGCAAAAATCGCGTTTTTCACTTCAAAGTATTCTTAAAAAGTAAAAAATTGAAATTATAAAAAAACCCTTTCATTATTACCTGGGGAAAGCGATTATCTAATAAAAGAACTTTGATTTTTTGATTTCAGATGATCTAGCACTAAGTTATAAGAGGCACCGCAATTCTACTTTTTTACGAGACGCTTCCGTATAATTGCTTCTATTGCAGTATTTCTTAATATTTCGTCATAAAGATTTTACAAAATATTCTTTAAATGTTATACTTTAATGTACCATTGGTTTTAATAGATTTTAACTGTGTCGTTAAAAAAAATTCATAAAAATGTACCTTTTTCTGCACGAATTAACGTTACCCCCCCCCCCCTCCCCCAAGGTACTAGACTTAGTGCAAATACACGTAGAAAAGAATCAAAGAGAAAAGTCTATCTAAAGGCAACAATTTCTTCCGTAACTTTTATAATCAAAAATATAAACCTAGGTTTTATGATAATTTATCACGCGAACTCATAGCTACTATAAATCGACTCAAAGCAAATCACTATAATCTTTGCTCTTCTCTTGCAAGAGTTAAAATAATCCATAACCCCATGAGCTCCTGTGATAAAACTGAGCAAGATATCAAACATATTATTTGGCAGTGTCCATTGCTTGAATCCCAAAGAGAAACGTTACTGCGACAATTGTATTCCCTTGATAAATAGTACACTTACCTGTCTATGTTAGTATATTACTAGTTCATCTAAACCTAAGTGCGTGCGCTTACATAACATGAATTCTTAAATAATTGTAATTTGGATGTATAAAGCGTTCTTTACATAATATCAGTATATATTCTAATATGTATGTAAAAACTATGAATTATTGTATAAGTCTCTAATGAGGTTTCTAAGCTTTCAATAAAAAAAAAAATTACTTAAGGCGTTACCATAAAACAGTTCGAAAAATAGTAGGAAGCGGGCAAAAGAAGTACAAATAGCACAATAATTATGAATTTACTTATGACTTTTCTAAAATGGCGCTGATCTTCTATCATGTGGCGATTTATAACAAGCAACGTGTCTTAGAGTTAAGAAATATTATTCGTGAGTTCTGATCAAATAAAGTGGCTGTTTTAAACAAAGTTTCTTTTTTATGAATTAATATGAGACAGGAGCAAGACAGGATTAGACAATAGAAGGAGCTTTGATAAAGTCGACAAGGGGGTAAATATAAAGTAAAACTATAATTTTTTCTTGTTAACATTACTTTAACTAATCTTCTTACTGTAATTTGTAACTAGGGGCTAATAACATTTATTTATACTGAGTTATTGATATTTTATAGATTTTTCAGGTATCTGAGAATACAGTTATATTTAGGACAGGTCAAGTAGGTTGTGCAGAACCTCTTCTTCGATTTGTGCTACCTTTCTAAAAAAATTAGATTTTCCTGGTTTTATCGTGCAACCCGATTCTGATCAGAATTTCTCTAACAAATACCATAATTTATTTTTTAACTCACTATACTCACTATTCACTATATTTATTATACTCATTCTTTAAATTCACTATGTTACATTGTGCATCAAATTTCTAAAAGTTTTAACTCTATTTATTTTAAAAAAGATTATTTAATTCAAAATTATATTACCAGGCTGTTCAATAAGTTTTGCGGTTCGATAAGAGAGGGTGTTGCTACTAGCCTAAATTTTTTTTTTGTTATGTTGGTACACTCTTCGTATAAACGTATGTAAAGTTTCATTTTAATCTGTCAATTCATTCTTTGTTTACAAGCCATTTAGTATCGACGTGTCACAGAATTTTTTACAATAAAAAAATCAAGTATCGTGCAGTGATTGAATTTTTATTTTTGGAAGGTTTAAAAGGAAAGGAAATTTATGAACAAATGTTGAAAGTGTATAAGAACTCTTCGCCTTCAATTAGTACCGTAGAAAGATGGGTTGCTGAATTTAAACGTGGTCGTATAAGCCTTGAAGACGATCCACGTCAAAGACGTCCAAAAACAGCAACAACACCAGAAATTGTAGAAAAAATACAGGATATCGTATTGGAAAATCGTCGAGTGACTAAAAGAGATTTAGTAGAAGCCCCAGGCGTCTCATTGGGCAGTGTAAGAAATATTTTGACTAAAGTATTGGGTTTCAAAAAGCTGTGTGCACATTGGGTGCCGCATTCGCTAACAAGGGAACAAAAACACATTCGAATGCGACTTTCTCAGCAACATTTAGAGCGTTTTCGAAAGGATAAAGTAGATTTTGTGCGCCGATTCATCACTATGGATGAGACTTGGGTCTATTACCATGATCCTAAATCAAAACAAGAGGCTAAAGAGTGGTGTGAACCTGGTTCTTCGGCTCCGAAACGAGTTCGTGTCCAGAAATCGGCCAAGAAGGTGTTAGCATCAGTTTTTTGGGATGCGAAAGGAATTTTTTTTGTGGATTACTTGTAAACTGGTAAAACAATAAATTCTGAATATTATTGTAACCTTTTAGACCAGCCGAAGGAAAAAATTTGTGAAAAAAGACTCGGTTTGCAGAAGAAAAAAATCCTTTTTTATCAGGACAATGCACCGTATCACAAGAGCATTTCGACAATGGCTAAAATCCATGAATTAAGGTTCGAATAGTTAGAGCATTCACCGTATTCACCAGATTTGGCCCCTAGCGACTTCCATCTGTTTCCAGACCTGAAAAAATTCATGCGTGGAAAGCGTTTTTCATCAAATGATGAGGTCATAAGAGATGTGGAAGGGTATTTTGCCGCCCCTCAAGATTCTCACTTGTGGGATGGAATTCATAAATTGGAATCTCGTTGGAACAAGTGTATTAATGTTCAGAAAGACTATACTGAATAATAAAGTGTATTTTAAACCATAAAATGATGTTTTTCTTATCGAACCGCAAAACTTATTGAACAGCTTGGTACGAGGTCTGGCTATTAAATAACGAGACTGCGCGCCTAGAGGGCGCCGTAGAGGGGTGGGGAAAAAAACGAGTAGTGCGTTGGGTATCTAGATATCTTGTCTATGCACGTACCAAAACACGTTCTCGTTACTATTATTGTATTTGTGCAGTAGCGGTTTGAAACGAACGTGTTTTTTTCTCGTGCCGAAAACCATGTGTGACGAAAAACAGGAGAAACGTATCAATCTCAAATTTCTCGTTAAATTGGAAAAAACTCTGACTGAGTGCTGTAAACTGTTGCAAGAGGCCTATGGGGAGAATTCTCTATCTCGTGCGCGTGTTTTTGAGTGGTGTAAGCGCTTCAGTGAGGGCCGAATGAGCACTGAAGATGACCAACGCCCAGGTCACCCTGTCACTGTTTTAACTCCGGAAACAGTGACCAAAATCAACCAAATTGTGCGTGCAGATCGTCGAGTGAGCATCCAGATGATTGCCGAGGCTGTGAACGCCAATAAAGAAACGGTTAGACAAATTTTACACGAGGAATTACACATGACAAAAGTCTGTGCAAAGTTGGTGCCAAGAAACCTGACTCCTGACTAAAAGCTCTTGCGTCAACAGGTCTGCTCAGATTTCCTTGAAAGGTTGAAAAAAGATTCCGGACTGATGAAAAACATTATTACTTGCGACGAAACGTGGATTTTTCAATACGATGTTGAAACAAAGCGGCAATCGATGCATTGGAAGACGCCTGAATCGCCCAGAATCAAAAAAGCAAGGATGGCCAAATCAAAATTCAAGGCAATGTTGATCGTTTTTTTCGACATTAACGGTATCGTGATGACTGAATGGGTTCCAGAGGGTCAGACTGTCAACCAGACTCACTATTTGTCAGTTTTGGCAACACTGCGAGAACGAGTTCGTAAGAAACGGCCCGAATTGTGGAAGAACAACTCGTGGATTTTGCACCAGGACAACGCACCCGCCCATAACGCGCTATCTGTGAAGCAGTATTTGGCCGGTAAGCGCACTCCAGTGCTCGAACACGCGCCGTACTCGCCAGATTTGGCACCGTGCTACTTTTTTTTGTTTTCCAAGATATAATCTGCTTTGAAAGGGACCTGATTTGAGTCAATGGAAGCGGTAAAGCAAAAAACGGCAGAGCTCCTAAAGGCCCTTACCAAAGAAGACTTCCAGCACTGCTTCGATCAATGGAAAAAACGTATAAAAAGGTGTGTTGCGAGGGAAGGGGAGTATATTGAAGGGGAGCATTCGAATGTAGAATAATTTTTATGATAAAACCCTTTTTCGTAACAAGTCTCGTTATTTAATAGCCAGACCTCGTAGAATGGCTTCCTTATTCACTGGGCTCAAACCCGAGTGATTTCTTCTTATGGGGCTATCTGAAAGATTACTGTTATGCGAAAAAACCCAAGACCAAAGATGATTTGAGAAAAGCTATTAGAAAAGGAATTTCTAGTATTTCTACATCTTAAATTAAACAAATTTTTTATGGTTTTCAAAAACGGCTTGATTATTGTGCAAGTTCAGATGGGGATGACTTCGAAATTATTTACCATTAATAGTTATTCTCTAGCCAGGTTTTGTCATTTTTTTTAAACGCAATATGTGTCTGTTGAAAATGTTTGATTAAACTGAAACCTATTTCAAATAAAAATGGCAACTTCACTGATTTAATATGTATTTTTATTACTATTTTTTCCCTGCACTCATCTCAAAATTATAAGAGATAACTTTAGGCAACTTCCCATTTGTAACCCTGTATATAATTTACTAATGCAATAATATAGATTAGCATTCATAATAAATAGTATAGATTAGCAATAGATAAAATACATAGGTGCATATTTTATAATAGCAGAACACTGCATGTTTATGCGTGCCCTGATATTACAGTCTGTCATGTAAGAGCGTGGTTAACTTCACCAACAGGTAATAAAAGATTTTGCTCTAATTCCTTCGCAAGCCGATAGAGGGAAGCTTTGTCCTTGATGCATTGTCAACAA
The DNA here is from genome assembly GCA_949987625.1 of Chalcis sispes. Taxonomy (NCBI): domain Eukaryota; kingdom Metazoa; phylum Arthropoda; class Insecta; order Hymenoptera; family Chalcididae; genus Chalcis; species Chalcis sispes. Next base: position 33,235,978 of record OX465097.1, read on the forward strand.
AGATTCAGTTGTCGTTGATCTTTTGAAAGAGAATCACGTTAAACGCCATGAGTGCTAAGTACGCGTCGCGCTACGAGGCTGTGTTCCTTTGCATCCACCCGAAAGGTCCCAAAATGTCGCAATCAGCGGCTGCTAAATATATGAGAAAGTCGAAGGCATTTGTACAAAAGTGGATACAGCGATATAAAGTGGCTAAAAATGTTGATGATTTACCAGAACGTGGCTCTATAGGAAAAGTGAACAAAAAAGATGAAAAAAGAATAGTGAATCTGTTTTCGCGGAATCCTGCTTCAACACTGCGGCAAGGACAAGCAAAATTAATGGCAAAAGGTTTAGATATATCCTACGAAACTATCCGAACCCATCTTCGTACTCGTCATCTGAAATGGCGCAACACAATGAAGAAGCCTCTGTTGACTGAAAAACATGTGACAAAGCGACTCGCTTGGGCGCATGAGAATATTGATAGAGATTTTGAAAATGTCATTTTTACTGATGAATGTTCTATATGGGCACGTTCTGTTCTCACGCAAGCTTGGTCAACTTCCACCAATAGGCTTGTTCAGCGGACCGTAAAACATGGAATAAAGGTGCATCTTTGGGGCTGCTTCTCAAAGCAGGGATTCGGCACTTTGCACCTCTTTACTGACAACCTAAATGCCGAGAAAATGATAAAAATCTACAAAAAGGCTTTACTGCCATCTGCCAAACGATGGTTCATCACAAAGAATAAAGATTGGATTCTGCAGGAGGACAACGATCTTAAACACCGCAGCAAGCTCTGTACTCAGTGGAAGACTCAATCTGGTATCGTTACATTGGATTGGCCGTCGCAGTCACCCGATGCAAACCCTATTGAAAATGTGTGGGCATATATTAAACGGATGCTTTGTGAAAGACGCACATACACTTTGAAGCAGTTGTCTTACGAAATCCGTCGGATCTAGAGATCCTTGCCACTAGAATACGCCGTCAAATTAGTAGAAAGCATGCCTCGGAGATGCCAGGCAATTATCGACGTCGGTGGTGACTGGACACATTATTGACTGAATTGCATCATTGTTTGTAATGTGTACAATGTATATATAAATATGAAAGTTTTATCAAATAAATTTTTTTATAAACTAACACGACCAAGCTCTTACTTGACAGACTGTAGTAAAGAAAAGAATTTAAAATAAGAGGCATGCAAATTTTGATTAATATTAATAAAGAGAGAGAGATATTAATATGAAAATTAGTAAGAATTTAGACAATAAAGTAGAACGATACCTCTTTGTGCTTCACGACACTTAGCTTTCATTCAGATTCCCTTCGTTGTCCTCCTGCTTCAGTCTGCAATCCTTTCTGTCGCTGCACATAGGTTGAAATTAGCTGGAAAATATACAAAATAATTAAATTACGCACTGAATAAGAAAGATTGAAACGGCATTTATTCATTCATCTGCAGCAATGACACTCCTACCACCAAATGCTGCCTGGTTCCTCGCTCCTGCGCCTCTCAGTACCCTGTAGAAGAATATAAGCATTTAAATTAAGAAAAGGAAGACGCGGATGATTTTCTGGAATAGAAGTTATCTATTGAATAAACGATGAAGCCTTTGTAGCACTCAGCAGCACTCCTGCTTCAGCAGCTGTCATGCCAGTCTGTGCTCAACATCAACCAAGAGGATAACCTAGGGTGAAGCAGAGAGAGTATAACAACTGCAAAGAATAAAAGTACATTGGTAAATACTTTCATGTTTGCATAAAAAAAAATTTACGTGATGGAACGGTTTAGTGAGCTAGCGGCTTGCTGGATCATACACGGCAAGCACGTTAAAGGTTCCGTAAGTTGCGTTGCTGCTGGAAGATCGGGCTGCAGCGGTCTCAAGAGGTCCGTAGTCTCACCGTCGTCGCTGTCTCAGGAATCCTTTTCGTTACTGTCACAAGCACAACGATTACCCTCACTCGTGATCGGTGTACATTGTTTATACACGCGCCAATCGGTACATTGATTCGACTATCGACTACGAGTCGAGCGCAGGTGGTGTGCACGGCGACAGAGTTGGCCGAAGATTGTCGGGGATGCCCGACTCTACAAAGAAGAAGCACGAGGCAACGGAGAACGAAACGATTCGTTCACTTCTTCCTGGATAAGCGCTTGCGCATAGTCTTACTTAAGCCCACGTCGCTCGGAATAAGAACTTGCGAACTCAGAAGAAGAAGCGCGTGCTTCGCCATTCTGAAAGAAGTTCTACGTGGTTTTCATCCTTTTATCATGCCTATCTCCACCCTTTCCCCCCTCTTTTTCCATTCATATTGGGCAAACGATTGAGCCGCGTATTTTTTATAAATTGTAGAATTTTGCTGTCCGAATTCGCGATCAACGCTCCTGCAACTTGCGTCCCGATGTCACTGAGTATTAAGCCGGCAAAAGGAGAAATTCGTAATTCGTGCCGCGAATGAGTCGTGGCTGGCGCCCGTTTTTGTATTCATTTTATGTTCTAAAAAATTTGTAAATTGAAGCTTAGGCGAAAATAATATCGAAACCTAATTTTTTGTTTACATATTATTTTGTCAAATAGATTTTTCCCTTCTTTCCCCTTTCCGTCTCGCTATTCACAAGTACGCAGTTCCAAGGTTTGGCTAATAACGATCACTTAGTGGCGTATTTCTGATACGCTCCGTGATCCGCTAGTCGAGGGTGGTGAGAGGAATATTAGTGGGGGGTTAAGAAAGAATATTAATATAATTTAAATCAATAATTTTGTGCGAGACACACAGAGCTTGCGCATACGAGATTTCTGGCCGATGTATTAGTGCCTCGTCACAGTCAGAGTCGTCGTATTGAAGGTCATTGTCAGATAACCCTCTTTTCACCCAATAACTTTTGGGTGAGAAAAAATAAAATAATTTTCTTTTTTAGATAGAATCATTATAATTAGCCTAAAAATATAAAATAATTATAAAGATTTTAAAATAAATGATTAAAAAAGTAAACTAGATCTCATAAAGTTATCCTTGAGTTCACAGAAATCACCCTTGAAACCTTACGTGTTTGGGTACATCTCGAAGTATAATTTAGTCCCAGTGTGGAAACATACGTGCATAAAAAAATTACCTGTAGTTACCAGGTATCCAAAAAGCTTCTGTAAAATCTATTATATCATGGAATAAAAAATTAAAATATATGTTTAAAGAAATCTTACTATTTCGGATATATATACATGTACATGTATACTTATTTTATATTAATATTGTATATAAATTTAATTTGTTACAGGTTATAAACATTTAGTAAAGCATGTTTAATCAACAATGTTCAAAAAAAATTATTTTTTTATATTTTTTAAATGCAATTCTAAATCAAGGATCTGGTAAGTCTTAATTTATATTACGAATTAAATTAATATTTCTGAATATTATAAATAATTTTTATTTTGATAATTTTTTAAGAAAAGCGTAAGAAAACTTATAAAAAATAGTAATTAAAACTCATTCGCTTATTAGGCTTACCAATAATTACGAACGAAGTTGCAACCCTCGCAATCAACTGGACAGATTTATCTGAAAAGTGGATGTTGACTAAGGAAAAGATTTTTGATAGGACTGGTGTCACTATGCTACCATATACAAATAAAGTTCATGAATTACCTTCGGTATCTTCTACTTACTTAAAAAATGGATTTCAATCAGAGCAGCAAATACATGTTTGTATATTTTAGTAAAATACTAATTTATAATCAATTCTAATTTTATTAAAATTTACAATCTTATATTATACATTATTTTTATCTAACTGTAATTATATCCTAGAATTCTTTAAGTTAAATATCTTTATTTGAGTTTAGAGATGAATTAAAATCAAAAGGCATCTTAAAAATTTCCGAATAAAAATTTTATTATATTTCATGTTCTTTTAAAAGAATTTAAAGCTTTTTCTTTAATTCTGAAGAATCCTTAAAAAACATTGAAAATGTCTAAGCAGTGTAAGTGAGTATTAGATTATATTGCAAAATTAGTTAGGCTGCTAACTGAATAATAGAAAGTGTCGTTTAATTTCTTGTATACTAGAACATTAAGGAAAGGAAGTTTTATATTCTGTTAAGATTTCCAGGTAAATCTTATGTTTGGATATTGACTGTTAATAAGAGTGAAGAATTTGAGGAGTTTATTGTCCATATTGTCAGATAACAAAAAAAAGAAGGTAAAGATAATATGCAACACCTAAAGTTCGTTTATGAAAAAGGTTATTGATTGAAAAACATGTGTTATGATAACAGAATTCAATAATGGTAGGTTATTTTCGATTTAGTTCTCCTCAAGTGATTTTCCAATTGAACTAATTTTGGGACAGTGTTGTTGTTCCTGCATTTTTTTTTTATTTCTTAAAAAAAAGAATCTACTATATTAAATTTATTAATCAATGTTCCCAAAAAATATACAGTTTAGTAATATAAGTTATACCTTTATTTCTATCCTTTAATACTATTAATTCTGACCTTCGGAGCCCTCAAGATAAGTTTACCTATGAGTACAAACAAGTATTATGTATCCATGAGCAATCAACCGTTATGCAAAAAAGTTTTCAATATTACAATTATCTTCCAATCACCTCCTCCCCACACTCATGCTACTCAACGCTGTACAAAATCTCTTTAACCGTATTTTCTACGGTCATAGCATTTCTGCGAAATAATTTTAATTTAAGTATTTTTTTTATTACACCAATAAAAACAAAGTTTATTTCGAGAAAACTTTTTTTTTTTAAACTTGGTTTTAATTGATTTAATCACTTGATCTTTGTTGCGACGTCAGAAGCCTCATGTGACTATGCACGCTTCTTGGCTCAAGAAATATGAAGTTCTTGATTCAAACCATTTTGAATCGAATTGAGCAAAATTGATTTTATTTAAAGGTAAAATTTCAAACTTCTGGGAAGTTTAACATCAGATCTGAATTTTTTATAGTGTAGAATCTTATATCATTGGTGAAGGTAATTTAATGCGCAAACAAAAAATGATTTTTATTAGGAGGAGCGCAACGGCAACATTAAATTCAGAACCTTGTAATTCAGAGTCCTTAAGCACAGCTATTGAAAAATTGAATTAGATTACACTTTCTGTTACGTGTCGTAAAAATTAAAATCAAAAATAAAATCAATTAAATTAAAATTTTAGAATTTTAAATAAATTTATCAATCAATTTAATAGATTTATAATTATATATAAGTTGGTAATCAATTAAACTAGTAAAAGATATACCGAAAATATTTACATATTTTATCTTACACCAATGAAAGCCATAAGAATAAATATGCAGTATATAAATGTTAAATGAATATTGTAATGTGTGATGACGCTACGCGCTCTATGTATTAGAAGTCTTTATATGACAATGTATTGGTTCTAATATAAAATGTGTAATGCTTGCCACAATACTGCAAGTTGATTCCTATGGAAAAATCCAGGAGACATGAAGAATAATATTATTCTTATAATTTGAGAATAACATTTTTCCAATACATGTATAGTCCAAGTAACCCAACTCTTATCGGCACACACATTTAAAGAAATAAATATACTGAAGTTGCATTTTTGTTAGAAGGTTCGGGGAAGACTCTAAAAACTACAAAGACTCATGCGGATGCCTAAAAAGCGAAAATCCCCACGATGTATCCGCGATCGAGTCGTTAAGTATTCGGAAAGAACGGACCCGCGGGGAAAGCTTTTCGAGCGTTCGTCAGTTCGTCCATTAAACAAGAGTTTTTCGTTCGTCAATTCAAGAGTTTTTTTTGGTAGATCGTTAATTCGGGAGTTATTCAGTTCGTTGAACAAAAGGTTTTTTTTGTTTTTTTTGCTGTTCGAGAGTTTTGACTGTTCGTAGTTCCAGAACTCGAGTGTTTTGTGGTCCTTCTCGGTACGTTCTAATATTTTGTGTGAAATTAGAGGCGTGCTGAGTGGAAGTGTGAAGTATATTGCTTTATTTGCAAATGTATCACGAAAATTGTTTTTCCAAACTTCCCATTTTGCTTGAATGGTTAATGGTTCTCATCTATGACTACGTTTAACCGTTCGCATTCTTTTTCAAAACTAGTTATCCATTGATCTACGTTCGAATTTTTCCCATGGAATTTTTCAATTGCAAATTCTTTAGCTATTCTTTCAATATTCTTTCCTTCTGGTTTCTCTTGGCTCTTTCTAAATAATTTCTCCAGCACTTGTATGAAAGATTGTTCTGAACCGTTCCCAATATTACTGCCTTGAGTGCCACCTTCTTCTTCTAAGTACACGTCATCAAATTGCAAATTTCCCCCATCATCCAAATAAGTCTCGGCTAATTCTTTAGTAAGATCAATCCATACCTTTCTTGTTTGGCCCCTCTTAGTTAATGTTTTCTTCACCTTAGCGTACACTGATGTTTCCGTGATTGCCACGTGTTGTTGTATAGATAAATAGTCTACCGAAATTATAGAAGTTCAACCGTCCAGAGTGCCGATTGTGATTATGCACAGCACGTTCATCTTTGGCTCTTCTTCAATCCAGCCCACCTTAAAAGTGAATTGCAGCTTGTCCATAGTGAATATCAACGAGAATGTTGTTTCATAATGTGATTTGCGACAGTATAAAATTTCTTTTATGTGGAAATAACACACGAAATTATTTCTCTGTAATTAACAAAGATTGTATTGTTTTATATAAAAAATACATTATAATAACCTAAATCAATTAACCCTACATGTAATTAACAGAGAAACAACATTCAATGCTGTTATTCACAATATTGCTTTTTTATTTGAATTATTTTCTTAGCGTATTTGTTATTTATTATTGTATCCTATCTAATACTTTCTAATACTAATGACCGCATGTAATCTTCATAGTTTCTCGGACAATGAGTCGCCTGACTTACCGGCCTGTCATGGTAAGTTCTATGTTTCTTATACGATGAATGACCTGATTTACCGACCTATCACGCTAAATGCAAATAAATAGATAATACTCTTCTTTTATTTATTTTTGTGAAACCAAGAGAATAAATTTGTACCAACCGACGTGCCATCATTGCACAACCCGGAAATCATTAATAAAGATATATTCATACAACCATACACGTGTTCGATTGATTGAAATATTTAGAAGCATAAAGGTCTGCATTCGCAATCCCCCGCAATTAAAAATTAGGTAAGGTTTTAATTACTAAAATATATGTCATATTGTAATTTTTTCTATGCCCCTATGGGACAGAGGCGTCGACTCGTCTGGTCCCCGTATAAAGATATAGAGATAAGATTGTTTTCAGTTCGCGAGCGGGCCCGTACGGTTAGTGGCTCCCGCATTAACCCTTTATGGCCCAAAGGCTCTCTCTGCGAACGTAAACTTTAGCCCCTTCAAAATATGACTAACTCATCTGTTTTTTTTCTAAAAAGTACCGTTTTCAAATGCGGTAACGGCCGCTTCAAAATGGCCGTTTAAACAATACAGTGTAAAATAAAACTTCGACAGCTATTTACGAGAACAGGATCAACTTAAAAAAAAAAATGTTACAGAACACGAAGTACTAATAATTAACCAAAAAATACGTTTGAATTTTTTCAAAATTTTTTGAGACGTTTTTAAATTTTTGGACTTGGCCACTTTTCGAAAAATCCCAAAAATGTCTTAAATTCAGAAAAAATTCACAAGTATTCTTTAACCAATTCTAAGCATTTTCGCATTAGTAAAATTTTTTTAAAAAATTGATTCTCCTTGAGTAAAGAGACCACATTTGAATTAAACATCGTTGAAACATTTACACGAAATCTTGCAGCGATTTTTTTTTTAAATGTTTTAACTATATGTTTCAAAAAACCTCACAAAAATCTTTCTTAAAATGTTTTGCGAAATGTTCTAGCAAGTTTACTTCAAGGTTTCGTTGAAACATTTACACAAAATCTTGCAGTGACCGTCTTAAAATGTTTCAACTATGTTTCAAGCAACCTCACAGGAATCTATCTCAAAATGTTTTATGAAATGTTCCAGCAAGTTTGCTCCAAGGTTTGGTTGAAACATTAGAAGAATAATCCTTCCCGGGCGCGAATCGCTCTTTTAAATGTTTTACTAAGGACTCCATATCTTCAAACGCGTATCCATAAATACAATCTCGGGCTCCTCCTTCGAAGCACCCAAGTACGTTTTTTATATACATGTCATGTTGGCTCTCCAAAAGTTGGGCAGCCCCATTTCTCACATCTATTAGGAAATCCTTAAGTGGTCTGTTGTACCCGTTAAAGGTTTTTAAACCCTTAATGGCGTTCTTCAGATTAAGACTGGATGCCATTGTGGTCACTAGGGCTCGGATGGATTCATCGGTGTTTTCATCAGCACCTTGAGTATGGTTGGCGGGTACCTCTCCTTCCCTATGTGGGTTCGGGGTTCTTGAGTTCGCTGCGTCGAACATATTGCATAAACGGCCCTATCTGACGAATAAAAAAGTGTTCTTTCATCACGACAACGCCCCAGTCCACACGTGCGTCATTGCAATGGCTAAAATCAATGAGTTGAAGTTCGAATTGCTTCTTCACGCACCCTATTCGCCAGATCTGGCTCCCTCGGACTATTTTCTTTTTCCGAATTTGAAAAAATTGCTCGGCGGCAAAAGATTTGCCAACAATGAAAAGGTAGAGTCTGCTGTTAATAGGTATTTTGAGGAGCTTGACGGTTCCTTCTATAAAGCGGGTATAGAAGCTATTGAACATCGTTGGGAAAAGTGTATCGAACTGAAAGGAGAATATGTTGAAAAATAAAAAAAATTTTCGAAAATGTTTTACTGTTTTCTTTGTCGGGTTGAGTACTTTTGGGACTGCCCTCGTATATATGCTTATGTATAATTTGTATTTACTGTTATATTTGATTATAACTAACAGATATTGAATTATAATTAATGATAATTATTAGATATTAAGGTAGGCAATATGATACAGATAGGGGCAGAGGAGTCATAAATTATTAAATGATATTGTTTATAAGTGCAATTGCCTGATTTTTAATTGTGGTGTTTATTTAATGAGTTGTTCTCTACTTCTTTTGTTCTGTGACACGAGAGGGGGAGTAGGAGGGGAGTTGGAGAGTCATCAGTAGGGTTACCTAATGCCAATAAAAGTTGGCTTAATGTTCGGCTCTATCATCATTTGCCGTGGATGGGACAAGGATGCGAAGATTCTTCGGCAAGGTAGTGAATAGAGTTTTATTAGAAAAAGAAGAGAAGAGGAATAAGAAAAGAGAAGAAGGAGGATGAAAAAAAATTAGCCTTCAAAGTTTATGCCCTAGCCTTTCTGCATCTCTTCCTGGCTTGTACCGATGGCTAATGGCAACATTCCCCGGCAGTGGTTGCAGAGGATTGGGTCCTCCAACTCACGTTTGTGCTCCTTTTTTCTGCACTGCTCCAGTACTTGTTTCACATCCAAGCTTCCGTTGGCTATTGCAGCCATGCACTGGAAATAATTCCTCCAGAGAGGCAGTGGCCACTTACACTTGCTACACTGCCCCTTTGAATAAGGTGGCAACACATCTTTGTCCCAGACGCGAGGGGAGTCATCCCACACTGTGCGGCGCCAGTCGGCGTATTCATCATCCCGGGGTTCGTCCCGAGAGATGGTCATTGGCGGCTGGTTTCGGCATTTTCTACACGACGTCCAGTTGTTTAAATCGCTTTGGTATTGTGGGTTTCTGCACTCCTAGGCGGCTGGGTACACATCCTCAGTGTTACCCCCCAGCCAGTTGACCAAGCATGCTTCACAGTCTCTCCAGACAGGTAACAGTTAGTAACATACGGCGCAGTTTCCCTCAGAAATGACGGACCCAAAGTAAGCGTCTCCATATCTGAGGGGCAGCGTTTGGAGGTGGTCAATGGCGTAGCAACCGTACTCAATGGATTCGCGGAGCTACATCTCCTAAGTCCAATCATCGAAGGTCATTCCATCGTAAATTGGGGTTAACTCAGGATACTGTAACATCTTGTTACCCTCCTGCAGCTCGTATCTCTCCTTTAGGTGCTGGGATATGCTGGAGGTTACCAATGAGGCTAAGTTTATTCCTTCCCCCTCTAAGAGGTCCAGAAAAAACTTTGTCCCTGGCCTTATGATCGGACTGATCTGTCCCTGTATCTTCTTGAATAAATGTAAGTAGATTTCCTTGAAATGAGTCTCATTCATGGCTAGATACCTTGTTTCTTTCCTTGTTTTTGTCCTTCTGATTTTCTTAGTGCGGTGGTATTGTACCACTTCGCTCATAATAAAAATTCCCACCAACGTCATCAGTATTGGCACTGCCATCTTTTTCGTTTTTCTTTTCAAGCCTGCAGCGGATAGGAAGGGAAAAAAAAGGTTATGTGTCAGAACAAGAGATTGTCACGGGCAAGCAGATAAGAGTATACAATCAGCTGCAACAGGGTCCCTCCGATGGAAAAAGGAAATTAGTTTATATTATTAAGAAAAAATTATAATCATAATAAAAGAGATTAAATTATTATATTAATAAATGTATATATTTATTATTTTTCCTTCCGTGATAACTGATGATCCGCCGAGCAACCGCAATATTAATTCATTACCCAAATAATATTTCCAACCACCCCTGAATATTTCAACATTATTTGAGCTACGTAAGGTTGATTACTTATACATGTATAGACATACATACATATTGAAAAGAGGCTACGATTATTATCAGTCAAACCATTTAATAGCATTCGAAGGTTGTTTCAACTAGGTAGTTTAACATTCTTGTCTTTTAGAGGTTTAAATTTATAGACAAAAGAAGTTTTCTTTTCAGTTTTAAAAGGTGAAATATAATATTTCACAAGTGCATGTAATGTTTGTGGCCTACATTGTTTGCCTACATTTCACGGGATTTATTAATTATTATATACAATATAATATTAATTAATTATTAATAATTAATTTTATTAATAGTTGAATTAACACGATCATAATTATATGTATTCAAAATAATTATTTAACGATCATCCTGTTAGCATTAATATTAATGTTATTCAGCGCGATGTTTATTTATAGTTTATTATACTATAGTACATTATATTAATTCTAGGATGATTCACATGAGTTACCAAGCTTGTTACAGCGTTAGTGATTATGAGTTGATGTTAGTAATAAATATATATATATATATATATATATATATTTTTTTTTTTCGTGATACATTGTCATTAATTATATTATTGCGAACCGATATTTCAGTTCAGAGACCTTCTGGTTTTATTTGTGGCGAGGTTCGATTAGGGGTGACGCCTTTGCCGATACTTAAATTCTCAGCGGTGGTCGAAATCATATGCTCGCCAACTAGGCAAGAATACCAGAAGGGACATTGCCTTTTAATGTGTACTATATCAAAATAGCGTTACGGCAATGTTGGGTTTCATGGATGGAAAAAAAAAGAATCTACTTTTCATTGATAACCGTTATGACCTGACTCGTTCTTCTCTAATCGATATGGAAAGAACAAATCTTGCTTCATAACCCTACCAACTATTCCGTGAGACTTACTAGGATTAGAAGGTTATCACCTGCCGCTCATTCACTCAATCGTGACATCTTAACACCCGACAAACTTAGTTATGAGTCAGGTGCGTCAGACCCTCACGGTATCTCAGAAATGAGTTTTAGGGTGACAAGAATTTTACAAAAAGTATAATACTTATTTCATACTATTTTTTTTTTTTATTAATTATCGCTTTCTGCTATCGGCCACTCGGATGCAACGTGATAGCTAACTCGGCCGAGAAATACTCTCGTCTGCGAATGCACTCACGGCCTGCATGCCAACGGCAGTCAGGCAGCGCATCTCTCTACTAGAGCAACAAGGAACAGGTCTTGGACCTTTTCTCGTCAATGCAATAACTCCTGTATCCAATGTATCATTAGCTAAATTCTCATGCGATTCTGTGTCTTTCCCAATGTTATTTCAATGCATGCGAGTAAGTGATGCAAGTTTTATTGGTTACCACAATTAATTCTTTTGATTTTAATTAATTTGATTAATTTGTTTATTTTATAATTTAATTTGATTAATTTTTATTTATTCTTATTTTAATTAATTTACTTTATTTTCCTTTAATTCTCATTTCTATCCTTATTAATGTATTTTCTAATAGATAAACTCTTTTTAAATGACTTTTTGAAATGAATATAACTAAATATTCCTGTAAAATTATTAAATAAAATTAGTAAGTTAAATTCTTAATAGGATAATATTATTTCACATATTTATTCATTTAGCTAGTAATAATTTCATTTTTTTCCAGTGAAAATTATTTAATTCAACTATTATTGGGTGTACAACTTTGCTTCCGCCGTTTTTTCCGGAATTCGAGGCTTTATTGTAAAAAACTGGTTATACATTTATAATTCAAAGTATTGTCCGTCGCTGGCTACTACTTTCTCCCATCTTTCGGGCAGCATACGAATCCCGCATTGAAAAAACTGGTCATCTTTTGAATCGATCCACGAATCAATCCAATTTTTTACATCTTCATAAGACCGGAAGTGCTGGTCAGCCAGGCCGTGTGCCATTGATCGAAACAAGTGATAGTCCAAGGGAGCAACGTCTGGAGAATACAGCGGGTGAGGTAGGACTTCCTATTTCAAAGTTTCCAAGTATGTCTTGACCACTTCGGCAACATGGGGTCGAGCATTGTCATGCTGTAAAATCACTTTATCATGTCTCTCGCTGTATTACGGCCGTTTGTCTTTCAATGCTTGGCTCAAACGCATTAATTGCGTTCGATAACGATCGCCTGTAATTGTTTCAGTCGGTTTTAACAACTCATAATACACTACACCGAGCTCGTCCCACCAAATACTGAGCATGACCTTGGAACCGTGAATATTCGGTTTGGCCGTCGACGTGGAAGCATGGCCGGGATATTCCCATGATTTTCTGCGCTTAGGATTATCGTAGTGAACCCATTTTTCGTCCCCAGTCACAATGCGATGCAGAAATCCCTTTCGTCTTTGCCTTGCAAGCAGCTGTTCACAAACACACAAACGCCGTTTAACGTCTCTCGGCTTCAACTCGTACGGCACCCAATTTCCTTGTTTCTGAATCATTCCTATGACTCTCAGGCTTTTTGAAATGGCTTGTTGCGTTACTCCCAATGATCCTGCCAATTTTTGTTGCGTTTGACACGAGTCTTGATCAAGTAATGCCTTCAATTTTGCATCTTCGAAAACCTTCTTTCTTCCACCGCCATGTTGGTCTTCGACGTTAAAATCGCCGTTCTTGAAGCGTTGAAACCACTCTCGACACGTTCTTTCACTAATAGCTGCCTCACCATAGGTATTTGAGAGCATTCGATGAGCCTCAGTCGCAGATTTCTTCATATTAAAGCAGAAAATTAAAACCTCCCGCAAATGACGAGAATTTGGCTCGTAAGCTGACATGTTTAATCGAGAATAACTTTATGATGCAGACACAAATCGACTAATATTTCGATGGTGTTATGTTTACAAATACCTTAACTTATTGTATGACATCTATGATCTATTTATTTCAACTACCACTTACCGCTACAGCCATCTATTGCAAAACGGCGGAAGCAAAGTTGTACACCCAATAGTATTTTTTATCGTAAAGGAATAAATCGAAACCATTAAGAAGAAATTAGACAAAAATTAATCTCGATAGAAGATAGTTTTAATTTAATTTTATTCATTCTTCTTAAAATATAAATAAATACGTGCTGGTTCAGAGATGAGGAAAAATTATAAAATTCTATAAAATTAATTTGACGATATAATATTATTACTCGACTCAACCTAGAGTAGCATATTTAACGATATTTTGTTAAATTGTAAATGCATGTTATAAAACCATAATATAATTATGTATGTACGTGTACATGTACATATAGATATATTTATATGTAATTTGCATTATATTATAATTTACATAATAAAATTTTAGATATGATATTTATAAATAAAGGGGGAGTAAAATTGGTTGTATGGTAAACGTGTACCGAATTGACATACCCTATGTTAAGAATAACCTCGGGGATAAATTTTTAGATTATATACTATTATCATTTTAAGTCACTTTTACACCGGATGAAATCCGAGTGGTTCACTCCAAATGATGACGCTGGCCGTCAGAACAAGACAATGTATTAGGTTGCTGCAGATGAAATGGCCGATTAAGCAATGACATAAAGTTGGCTGCAATTTTAGTGTATTATGTTGGCACAAGGCGGCGCAAATAATATGACATATTGAAGTATAAATACTGCTACCTTGGTTTATGGAGTCATTTCTGTTTTGCACTTCATAGTGATCGTGGAAACAAAAAGAGAAAATAAACGTGGAAGTGAATTAAAAACGGCTACTTTTACTATACGAATTAAAATTAACCTGCGGTAGTTCGAAAAATTTCGATCCAGGGATATGGACCTTGGAAATGAGCCACGTAGACACCCAGAATAATTGATCGATAACGACGAGCTGCGTGCATTAGTAGAGTCTGACCCCCGCCAAACGATAAGGGACCTTGCCGAGAAATTAGGCGTTCACAATTCGACAGTTTGACGCCACTTGCAACAACTTGGAAAAGTGAAAAAGCTTGACAAATGGGTTCCGCATGATCTTACCGAGCAAAACATAGCGTGTCGAATGAAGATTTCAAGTTCTCTTCTCTCCCGCAACAAAAAAGGACCGTTCTTGCACCGAATTCTGACCTGCGATAAAAAGTGGATTTATTACGATAATCGTCGCCGTAATTATTTATTCAATTTACAACCATTTATTCACAATTTATCGCTAATTTCTCATATTTTATTCATCACCTTATATTTACTTATTATCGCGTTATTTTCATTTACTGTAATTATATTTTTATTTTCCTTTTTTATTTTATTTACTTTTATTTTCAATTCGCATGATATCATCTTTCTTCTATGCTATTTACTTTTTATTTATTCATGTTTATATATTTATATTTTTCATCTCACTTTATTTCACTTTGTTTTAACGCATTTTTCTTTCTCTACGTTATTCTTTATATTAATTATTCATTATTTCATTAGTTTTATTTCGCTCATTTTAATTCGCATATATACATATATATATATATATATATATATATATATATATATATTGTAACGGGGTAATTTGTGTACACCCGCTTACAACGCAGGACCTTCCTCTGGTCCTGCTTTTCTTGTTTTGTGTGTGAGGGGCCTTGCCTAAGGCCCCGTGGCCGGTGTTGCTCCCACCGGGCTCGGCTGCTCTAGATGTGTGCAAACAACCGGTTGGCACACCCGCGGAGGCGGCGGTATTCGGGATAGGGACGCTGTAGGGAAATGAAAATAAGAAAGACGCACATGCTCTGTGCAAAAATGCTTATTTTATAAATAAAATTAACAAAAATAATACAAAATGTAATAAATTATTGCCAAAAGGTCATTTAATGCGAAGAGCAATTAGTATTGCCTCACGCGCAGTACTAATTCTCGAGGTGCGCACTGCGTATGCGCACCCTTTTTGCTTCACGCGGCTACACACATACGTGTAGTCTATGGACGGCAGATATAGAGAGAGCAGTTCCCTCTCTATACTGCCGTCGTTCGTTACTGCTCGAGTAAGAGCGTCTCTTACACTCACTCGACGCTGTAGTCTATGGTTGAGCGAGAGAGCTCGTTCCTCTCGCTCAACTGCGTGCTCGCAGGTTGTACGAGTAAGAGTGGCTTTCTCTTACTTGTACGCCTATTCTATGATAGTGCGAGAGAGAGATCGATCCTCTTACTGGCACTCGCACGGCCTAATCGAGTATGAGTTACGCGATCTCGCGCGTAACTCTGCTATATCTATATATGCCTGACGCGATCGCACACGCGTCAAAAAAATTAAATATAGTGGCCACTTACTTTTTCTACTATCTACTCGCAGGAATCGTCCTCTCGATATCTGCGGCGGAGACTCGTCGGAAAATCTTTGGAAAAAAAATCTATTGTTCGCTCTATCTCAAACACGTGCGGCGCGTGAAATAGGCGGAACGAAAAGAAGGCTTGAGGGGAGGGCTCCTCCTTTCCCTCTTGCCTATCGGTTTTCCCGCGTAGCGCTATCGATTCTAGATCGATAGCGCCGCGTTTTGGTACGCCGCGGCTTTTCCTGCGTCAAGCTATCGATCGCTTGATCGATGGCGCCACTTATAGTCGCGCCGCGAACTCTATCTCGCACTGTATAGCAGGTGGCCTAACCTCGATAAGCCACCTGTCACACCCCTTCCCCAGTCGCTGCTAGGCTCTGCTTAGCAGCTACTATTATCTACTATCCAAGGGTCTCAATTGGGGTGAGGGTTACGAGTTTGCGCTCGTTTTACAGGGCGAAGTCGAAGCGTGTTCTCCCACGCCCTTTGCCTTTCTACTACCCAGTGGCCTTCCCGGGCCTCGCTCCGCGCGCGCACCTACCTCTGGTCACTTCCCGGTCGACGGTGGCTCCCTTACATTCGTTGTGGGACGCCTCACGACGCAGACCGTCTTCCGGTGTCGCCCGCGCTTTCTGGCCGGCGCAGCGGCCGCGCGCTCGCCTTGCGAGGGTCCTTCGCTAAGGATCGTGCCTGCTCCTGTTTGGCTCGTCAGGAGGGGCCCCGCCGCGTCGAGAGTACGGCTCGTCGTACTCTCGTCCTCTTATGGTGGCGACGGTTGGACAGCTACGTACTTCTTAAGCTGGCTGACGTGTACGGGATGGATGGTACATTCACCTCCGTCCCTCAGCTCGTACGTATTGCTGCCCAGGACCTTACTGACCATGTAAGGCCCTGCAAACTTAGGGGCTAGCTTCCCCGCTATCTCCTGGGCTGTGGAAGAAAGCACCTTGTTCTTCTTCCACACCCAGTCACCTTCTTGAAAGGAGAGCTCTTGGCGGCGCGCATCGTAATAACGCGCCTGCCTCTCCTGCTCTTTTGCGGCGATTTCGGAGGCGCGCGCGTGAAGCTCCGGTAGCTTCCGCATGCGCTCTGCCCAGCCCCGTATTGCTTCCTCCTGCAATACCTGAGTGGAAGCCTTGCGTGACGTGCGTAGTTGAGCAGCGCTGGGCTCGCTCCGACGGCGCTCTGCTTAGCCGTGTTCAAGGCGAACACCAGTTCATACAGGTGTTCGTCCCAACGATCGTGCGATTCCTCTAATCAGGCCACGATCATCGTCTTGATCGTCCTGTTGGCCCGCTCGACAGGATTCGCCTGCGGATGGTAGGCCGGTGTCGTGAAATGATGGATACCGTGCTTCTCTAGGTACCCATCCACGATCCGGTTCTCAAACTCTGTCCCATTGTCGGTCAGGAGTACTTCCGGCGAACCGAATCGGAGCACGACACGCTCAATAAACGCCTTGAGGACGGCCTCGGCCCTCACCTTTCGCAGCGGGACACATTCGACCCACCTCGTGAATAGATCCTGGATGACCAGGATGTATTCGAAGTTGTTGCGGCTTTGGACGAATGGCCCCATCACGTCGGCAGCTACTACTTGCCATGGCCTCTCAATGAGCCTCCTGCCCATTAAGCCAGCTGGAGCCTTCTGCTCCACCTTGCACTGCTGACAGACCTGGCATCTGCGGACGTAATCTGCCACACAGTCTGCCAGCTTCGGCCAGTAGTACTGCCGCGTAACCCTGGAGTGCGTCTTTTCGCAACCCAGATGTCCTGCCGTAGGGTCGTCGTGGCACTCCTGGAGGACTTGCTTCCTCCGTTCGGTGGAGACGACGACCTTCCAGGCGTTGTCATCGTCTCCTAGGGCATACTCGATGGCCGGGTTGGGGTCGTATTTGTATATCTGACCTCCAACCAGCTTCAAGCGAGGATGCTTTGAGGGCTCCTCCTGCACCTCTTTTACTAATCGAAGGTACCACTCGTCCGTGGTACCTTCTGCTCAGGTTAAGGCCGCTATGGCTGGCATTCTGGAAAGGGCATCGGGCACATGATTCAGTGCCCCCTTCCGATGTTCGATGGTAAAGCGGTGGCCTTGTAGCTCTAAGGCCCACCGCGCCAGCCTCCCGGTCGGGTTGTGGAGGCTACTGAGCCAGCGTAAACTGCTATGGTCGGTTATTACCCTGAACTCATAGCCCTCCACATACGGCCTGAACTTCTCGATGGCCCAGACTACAGCGAGACACTCCTTCTCAGTGACGCTGTAGTTCCTCTCTGCTGGGCTCAAGGTGCGACTTGCATACTCTAGCGGTCGCTCCTCTCCATCGAGCACCTGGAGTAACATGGCTCCGACTTCCGTGTCACTCGCGTCCGTTTGTATGACGAACTCCTCGTCAAACCTGGGACTTTGTAGGATCGGAGCAGAAGCTAGCAGGGCCTTCACCTGCTCGAAGGCAGCTTGCTGCTCCTCTCCCCATTCGTAGCACCGGCCCTTCTTTGTCAAGCGCGTGAGCGGTTCGGCTATCGTGGCTAAGTCCTTTAGGAACTTGCGATGCCACGACGCCATGCCTAAGAATCGGCGCAGCTGTCGCAGATTCTTGGATGCTGGGAAGTCGATCATAGGAGCGGCTTTTGCTGGGTCTGGGCGAAATCCTTCCCGGTTCACCAGCACCCCGAGGTGTTTTGCCTCGTCTTGGCAGAACGCGCTCTTGTCGCGTTTGATCGTGAGACTGGCCACTCGAATGCGTCGCAACACGTGCTCGAGCCGTTGCAAGTGTTCCCCGAACGTCTCCGTGACGATGATCACATCGTCAAGGTAGAAAAACGCGAACGGCTCAAGCTCCGGGCCTATCACCATGTCAATAAGTCGCTGGAAGGTCGCTCTAGCGTAACTCAGACCATACGGCATCCTGGTGAACTGGAAGAGTCCGAGTCCCGGCACGGTGAATGCCGTGATTGGTCTCGACTCCTCCTTTAGCCGTATCTGGTGATAGGCGCTGCTGAGGTCGAGAGTCGAGATATATCTCGCCCTCTGCAGCTTGCGCAGGATGCTATCCATCCTCGGTAATGAATAGGCATCCGGCTTCGATACTGCATTGACCTTTCTGAAGTCAATGCAGAATCGGTAACTGCCGTTAGCCTTCTTTATCATGATGACTGGGCTCGACCAGCCGCTATGCGAAGGTTCGATGATGCGGCCCTGTAACATCTCCCTTGTTTGGGCGTGCATCACCTCCTGGATTCTCGGGGAGTACGGGTAAGCCCTCTGCTTGATGGGACGAGCATCGCCGACGTCGATGACGTGCTCGATCCAACTTGTACACCCTAGAGTATCTGGCTCCATCGCCAGCATCCTATCCAGGAGCCCCTGGAGCTGCTCTCGCTCCGAAAGCTAAACGTCAGCCAGGCCTATGGCTGACACGGCAGAATTGTCCGTTGTTATCAGCGAGGCTAACTCCAAAGCCAGCTCCTTCCTGGCTTCTTGTATGAGAAGCTGGTTCCTCGCTGGGTCGAGGATGGCCCTAAATCCTCTGATGAAATTGACACCGAGGTAACAATCTGCTGGTAGACCAGGCAGGATTGCCACCTCGATGTCCTTCGTCACGCCGGCCACCTCAAAGGGCAGTTGGACAAACCCAACTATAGGAGCGTAATGGCCGTTAGCTACCATTGCTCCCTTGCCCTGGCTCGACGTGATCGCGCATCCACATGCCGTGGCTATTTGTAAGCCAACGGCGCTCATCACCGTGTGTGACGCGCCTGAGTCATATAGTGCACGTAGGGCGTACCCCCCTACGCACACAGGCAACCACCATCTGGCACCTTATGGAGCACCCTCCTCTGGGTGATCCGGAGCCGTCTCCGATGCGAGCTCAGTGCTCACGAGCTCGCTGGTGGTCCCATCAGGGACTTGGATCCCAGACTCGGAGGGGAAGGGCGTAGGAATCTAATCTACGCTCTCCCCTGGTCGTTTCCCGAGCAGTCCAGGCAGAACCTCTTGATCATATTAGGCCTGCCGCAGCCATGGCAGCTGAACTCCTTCTTCTGCTCCGGCTGCTCAGACTTTTCGTCGTTCTTCTTGTCCTTCTCCCCCCTTCTGGGGGATTGAGACTTCGGACTGCTCGGTCCGGATCGCGGCTTCATCTGCCGCTTTGGGCTGCCCTTTCTGGGCGGGCTCCGCCTACCCTCTCGGCTCCTATGGCCCGCCATGAGGCTATTGTGTTTGGCGAAGTCTGCCAAAACTTTCCGCAATGCCGCCTTCATTTGATTGACCGGCAAGTCTGGCCGATCGACCTTTGTGGCGGCGACCGCTACTCCGGTAGCGCCTACCTTGGCGCTCACCTTCGGATGCGCTTTTGTGGCGGTCTTCGGGCGATAGGCCGCTTCTGGCACTACCGCGTGGTTGAGGGGAACGGGCGTCCGGCTGCCTCGTTCCCTCTCCAGCGTCAACTCGGCTCTTGCGGCTCGGTCGATCAGCTCGTCGACCGTGCGGCACTCTATCCGAGTGACGATCCGTTTAATTTGCTGGAGCAGATTATCGTAGAGACTGTCCACCATCTGCTCCTCGCTCAGTGGTGGCGATATCTTCATAAGTATCGCCTCCAGGCACGTTATGTATGTGCGCGCTAGTTCGATTGTTTGCTGGAAGCGGTGACTGGTTTCGTCCCTTAGCCGCTCCTGGATATTGGCCTTGGACCCCCAGCGCGCACGCGCTGCCTGGCAGAACGCTTCCCACGTCTGCCATTTGTACTTGTGGCAGCCGTACCACATCTCGGCTAAGCCACTTAGCAGCGTGGCTAGCGATGCCAGCATCTCTGGGTCGCTAATCCCTGACGCGTTCTTTGCTTCGTCCACCTTTCGGAAGAACGTGTCGATGTTGCCAGTCAGCTCTCCCCGAAAAGCGATGTTCCACCGACTGACAATTCTTCCGACGTCCCGGGGGGCCGCCATACTGGTGTTGCACCATGCACTATTACTCGGTGCATTGGTGCAACTTCCCCCCTCCCCCAGGCTCCATTTGGGCCGGATCTAGGGGATGGTGGGCCCTCTGCAGGCCCTCGCAAATCTTTGCCTTCGTGGGGGCTGCTGTGCGTTGACACGTAGTTACACGTAAACGTTTCCTGGAATGCTACGTGGCTCGGCGCTTTGCTCTTGCGCCGAGCCTGAGGCGAGATAGCCGGTTCCGCGGTCTCTCTCAGTGGTGCCTTGGATAGGCCTGGCGTGCTGTCTATCCTGGTGGATGACGCACTTGGCCTAAGATTTGCGACCTCTTGCTTGGCTCGCAAATCTTGTAGCTCCGCCTGCATGGCCGTGAAGCACTTGACCATGCCTCCGATTGTCTGCGTCAAGCTCTCGATGCGCTCCTGCATCAAGAGCTCTCTTCTCATTGGTGGCGGGTCTTTCACGTCTGCCACCTCTTCTTCTCTAGTGTTTGTTAGGGACGGTTGGTCCGCCTCGTCCTCTAACAACATGGTCAGCGGATGCGGCTCTTCTCTGTCGTAGTCCGCCGACCCTGCCGTCGTGCCTGCTCTCTCCTGGCAGGCTCAGAGCACGAAGCTTCTTCTTGCTTCGGCTCTCGCAGCTTGGGCAGCTTCGTCTACCCCGGTGACCTCCTCCTGGAAATCGGCCGCTGTGAAGTTTCCCAGCAGCCAATTAGTTATACAGGCCAGCTTTGCAAAACGTGGCTCGTCTGTCCGTAACCGGAGAGCGTGGAGGGTTTCCTCTACCTCCTCGCCCTCCATGGCGAAGAGCTATTGCTCTATTTTGGAGGAGTCTCCTGTCGCCATGTCTACTTAGGTCTCTTTAGTCCGCACGCTT
Source organism: Chalcis sispes (assembly GCA_949987625.1). NCBI lineage: Eukaryota > Metazoa > Arthropoda > Insecta > Hymenoptera > Chalcididae > Chalcis > Chalcis sispes. The sequence continues at coordinate 33,257,690 of OX465097.1, forward strand.
ACAATACAATAATTCGAATAGTTGCGATAACCTGGGTACTGCAAGCAGTATATATTTGCGCTTAATATATATAAATAAATAAATAAATAAATAAATAATATAAAATTTATTTTAAGAGGGATTTACCTTGTCCCTCTACCCACGGTATCGCAACTTGCATTGGCGTGGCTGTGGAGAGGTCAGTTCTCTCTGACCTTATACTTGCTTGAGCCTCGGTGCTACAAGCAAGCTATGCTCCAAAAAAAAATTTTCTAAATTATTTTTTTTTTTTTTAAAACGAGAACAAAAAAAAATTCCTCCGTCCTCGTTGCCACGCCAGGGACACTTGATTTTCCCGCGCCTACTCTTCTATGCACGCTTGTGTATATGTGTGTGCCCGTTGCGCCCTCTGTGCACGCTTCGGACCTTTCCCTACTACGCACACCCTCTCGTGTCGCGCGACCCTATGCCTAAGACACACGTCTGGGGCGCCGGTTGTAACGGGGTAAATTTATCTCCGCCGGTTAGCAACGCAGGACGTTCCTCTAGTCCTGCTTTTCTTGTTTTGTGTGTGAGGGGCCTTGCCTAAAGCCTCGCGGCCAGTGTTGCTTCCACTAGGCTCGGCTACTCAGGATGTATACCAACAACCAGTTTGCACACCCGCAGAGGCGGTGGTATTCGGGATAGGGACGCTGTAGGGAAATGAAAATAAGAAAGACGCACATGCTCTGTGCAAAAATGCTCATTTAATTAATAAAATTAACAAAAATAATACAAAATGTAATAAATTATTGCCGAAAGGTCCTTTAATGCGAAGAGCAATTAGTATTGCCTCACGCGCAATACTAATTCTCGAGGTGCGCACTGCGTATGCGCACCCTCTTCGCCTCACGCGGCTACACACACACCTGTAGTCTATGGGCGGCAGATATAGAGAGAGCAGTTCCCTCTCTATACTGCCGTAGTTCGTGACTGCTCGAGTGAGAGCGTCTCTTACTCTCACTCGACGCTGTAGTCTATGGTTGAGCGAGAGAGCTCGTTCCTCTTGCTCAACTGCGTGCTCGCAGGTTGTACGAGTGAGAGTGGCTTTCTCTTACTCGTACGCCTATTCTATGATAGTGCGAGAGAGAGAGATCGATCCTCTCACTGGCACTCGCACGGCCTAATCGAGTTTGAGTTACGCGGTCTCGCGCGTAACTCTGCTATATCTATATATGCCTGACGCGATCGCACACGCGTCAGGAAAATTAAATATAATTACTCGCGGTCTAATTATACTAACGAGTAGCCACTTACTTTTTCTACTATTTACTTGCAGGAAACGTCCTCTCGATATCTGCGGCGGAGACTCGTCGAAAAATCTTCGGAAAAAAAATCTATTGTTCGCTCTATCTCAAACACGTGCGGCGCGTGGAAAAGGCGGAACGAGAAGAAGGCTTGAGGAGAGGGCTTCTCCTTCCCCTCTCGCCTATCAGTTTTCCCGCTTAGCGCTATCGATTCTTAATCGATAGCGCCGCGGCTTTTCCCACGTCAAGCCATCGATCGCTTGATCGATAGCGCCGCGTATAGTTGCGCCGCAAACTCTATCTTGCACTGTATGGCAGGTGGCCTAACCTCGATAAGCCACCTATCACAATATGTATATATATATATATATGTATATATGTTTTATTTCCCTTTCTTTTATTTTAATGCACTTTATTTATCTGTTTTTCTTTTATTTATTTATTCTTTATCATACTTATTATCCTTCTTTTATTATTTATTCATTTATATATTATTTTCATTTTATTATTATTTTTCCTTTATTTATTCTTTTTATTTATTTATTTGCTGCACTTAATCATTATTCTTCTATTTTAATTCGCACATATATTTTTTTATATTCACTTTCTTTTTATTTTATTTTTTTTTATTTATCTTTCGTTTATTTTATTTATTATTCTTTTATTTATTCGCTTTATTTATTATTCTTTTATTTTATTCACTTTTATTTATTCGCGCATTTCATTATTTATTTATTTTCTTCATTTATCTTATTCATTCATTATTTTTCATTTATAGACCATTTTCACACTAACGCTAACTTTTACTCCTTTTGTTCCCTCTTATTTTCCCACATCATTGACATACATGCAATGGTCACAGAGCGAATAGTCGAAGATCACAAGTTCACATTTTCACACTTTCTCTTCTGCCTATTATTTTTGTTTATAAAATTTTTAATCACTCTTAGTTTGCATGTGAGAGAATAAGAAAAAGAACCCTGAAGACCAGCTGCGCGTTATCTCGCGGTGACGTAATATTTATCGCTGCATTTCTAGCATGATCACTCGCATGCCTCGGCGATCCAGCGGCCGGAAAAATCACGAAAAGAACGGCGTTAGATCTCAAAATAAAACACTTTAATACCTAAAAATTTTATTAAATTTGTTTTAATATACAAAGTATTTCAATAAAAATGCTTATTTTTATCATGTCTGATTGAAGTTTTAATCATATATTTTTTTTCAAAATTATTCGCAACATCACTATTATATTGACATGAACACATTTTGAAATAAATTTGATAAATTTAATAATTTTAATAAATATATAAAATTATTATTAAATAAAATTTAAAAAAAAATTTTTTTTTTTTATTATATATATAAAATTATTATTAAATAAAATTAAAAAAAAAAATTTTTTGTTTTCATTAAATAAAATATTATTGAATAAAATTTGAAAAAAAATTTTTTTTTTTTTTTTTTTTAAAATGTTATTAAATAAAATTTTTATTTAGTTTATACTGTTACTTCATTATTCACTGTCATTTTTCCACTTTTTTTATTTACATTTACTTTTTTTTATATAAATAATTTTTTTATATATAATTGTTCATTTATATGTATGCCATATACATACATATACACATATCTCACATCCACTGTATGATGTTAAAAAAAATTTTTCGCATGGTATTTAATTGTATCAACGTAAAAATTGCCACCGCATTCGTAGCATGATCATTTTCACATCACGGCAATCCGACGGCCGGGCTTCGCGCGGAGAGAACTACATTAATTCTCTTTGAGACATAAGATAAAATCATTTTAATATATTGTATATCAACATATAGAACATTCTAATAAAAATAAAAATGTTTGTATTCACAATAAATAATAAAAATATTTACGTTTGTCAAAAAAAAAATAAGAACATTTCATCCTATAAAAATTTATTATCAATATTTTAATAATTTCATCGCTGTGGCGATCCGACGGGAAATCGCACGGTGAGGGTTATACTAGTTCTCTTTTACAAAGGATAAAATAATAATTAAAAGTTATATAAAACTGATAACTTAGATGCAAAAAATAGAATTATTAGGCTTAATACAAATTTTTAGTTTGGATTCATAGACATCATCAATGAATTCAGATTCAATATATCTTGTATATTAATTTTAATAATATAATTAATTTTAATATACTTTTTAAACACGTAAGTAATAAAACCTTAAGAACAAAATAATTAAGTTTAAATTAATAAAAATGTACATCAATTATTTCTTAATTTTTATACAATAATAATACAAAAATATTTTAATTTTTAACTGTGAGAGATTTAGAACTTTTAATCAATACAAATTTATTAAAATAAAATATAATTTTAATTTTAACCGCCTATTTTATACATTTTATATATTTAATACATTTGTATATTAATTTTAATAATTTTAATAACTTTATTTATAAAATAATCTTATTGACACTTTCTTATTAATTACAAGCAATAAAAAATTTTGAAATTAATTAATTTATTAAAAATAGATATTCTATAAAATATTTATTTTTAAATGAAAGTTTTTCATTTGCGGTACAAATTGAACAAAATTAATTAACATACAATTTTATTATAAATTTTTCGTAAAAATTTATTAAGATAAAATAATATCTTAATGTATTATAAACATTTTAAGCAATTCTTTTAAAGTTGTAAAATTATTCATAATAAAATCAATTAATAATTATAAAAAAAAATATGCACTAAAATTTTAATGTACGAAAATATCAAGAATCAATATTTTCTTTAAAATGATATTATATATAAAATTATAATTTATTTAATAGAAGAATTACTTTAACTGAATTACTTTAATTAATTCTTGAAATTAAAACGTACACACATTATTTTTATCAACTAAGCAGAGAGAATTTTCCACTGTTCAATTGTATTTTACATACTTTGTTATAAAATGTTGCACGAATTTTCAAGCATTAGCACTATTATATGATGAAAATTGAATAGCTAGTTAGTCGCATTAGTCTGTGACAGGTGGCTTATAGAGGCTAAGCCACCTGCCATAGGCGATAAAAAGAGAGTTTGCGGCGCGACGATACGCGGCGCCATCGATCAAGCGATCATGGCCCGATGCGGGAAAAGGCGCTATCGATCAAGAATCGATAGCGCTACGCGGGAAAACCGATAGACGAGAGGGGAAAGAGGAGCCCTCCCCTCAAGCCTTCTTCTCGTTCCGCCTTTTCCACGCGCCGCACGTGTTAGGAGCTACAGCAAAGAATAGATTATTTTTCGAAGATTTTTCCGCAGCGTTTCCGCAACAGTGATCATGAGAACGACCCTGCGAGCAAAGATTGCAAAAGTAAGTGGCCACTTAATCACAATAGTCAGTCCGCGACTAATTAGATTGAGTTTTCCTGACGCGTGTGCGATCGCGTCAGGCATATATATATATATAAGAGTTACGCGCGAGACCACGTAACTCAAACTCGATTAGGCCGTGCGAGTGCCAGTGAGAGGATCGATCTCTCTCTCGCACTGTCATAGAATAGGCGTACGAGTAAGAGAAAGCCACTCTTACTTGTACAACCTGCGAGCACGCAGTTGAGCGAGAGAAACTCGCTCAACCATAGACTCCAGCGTCGAGTGAGAGTAAGAGACGCTCTCACTCGAGCAGTCACGGACTACGGCAGTATAGAGAGGGAACTGCTCTCTCTATATCTACCGTCCATAGACTACACGTGTGTGTGTGTAGCCGCGTAAAGCGAAGAGGGTGCGCATGCGCATTGCGCACCTCGAGAATTAGTATTGCGCGTGAGGCAATACTAATTGCTCTTCGCATCAACGGACCTCTTTGCAATAACTGATTGCATTTTTATATTGTTTTGGTTGTTTTTATTTATTAAATCAGCATTTTAGCACAGAGCTGGTGCATTCTTATTTTATTTCCTTACAGCGTCCCTATCCCGAATACCACCGCCTCCGCGGGTGTGCCAACCGGTTGTTGGTACACATCCTGAGCAGCTGAGCCCGGTGGGAGCAGCACCGGCCGCGGGGCCTTAGGCAAGGCCCCTTACACACAAAAGAAGATAAAGCAGGACCACAGGAGAATCCTGCGTTGCTAACGGGCGTAAATAACTTTACCCCGTTACAAGTCATTTAAAATCTGTATAATATAATCGAAAAATATTTTCTCAGACATGAGGAACAAGGCAAGTTTAGCAATAATCTCCATTCCACAATTAACAATAATACAAGCTTATATTCTAAATTGAATTGCTCTTTATCATAACTTGTTATTATCAAAGTAATACATCTTTGATTAAAATTTTCTAAAATTTTTGTACAACTTGTGTTATAGTTATCATCTTTAGTTTTTGTATATAATTACTAAATTATTCTAACAAGCTTCTAAATGTAGTTAGAAATATAGTTATATCAGAAGCCTTTAAAGTTAAGGCACATAGAATTTATTGTTATTCAATCACAATCTTAAAAAAAATTCATAGACAATATAAAAAGGAATTAGTAGTTACCATTAGAAAAGTATAACATTCGAAATACTAAATTTTGATACTTTTGAATATCAAGTACAAGATTAATTAAAAAAAATTATTCTCTTTTTAAACTTTAAAATTGACATATTAATTCTATTTCTTTTCTATATTTCTGTTCCTAACATAGAATATTTAATTACATTTGCTGGTCAAAAATAAAGATAAAAAAAATGCAGCTTAGTGGAATGAATTGAAGTGAAACATACATAATTTAAAAATAAAATGTATAAAATCTAGTAAAAAGCAAATATGAAAATCCCTATTTTTCTCTATAAAATTTGTATTCTTTCTTGCTTCTCCACCCCCCGTATTCGCCAGATTAAGCTCCCAGCGACTACTGGCTCTTTGCTGATCTCAAAAAAATGCTCCAGGGAAAAAAATTTGGCTCGAATGAGGAGGTCATTGCCGAAACTGAAGCCTATTTTGAAGCAAAGGATAAATCTTTCTATAAACATGGTATAGAAATGTTGGAAAGGCGTCGGAAAGATTGTATTACTTTAAAAGGAGATTATATTGATAAATAAAAATGATTTTTGAAAAAAAATGTTGTTTTCATTGTTAGTCTCAGGACTTATTGAACGATGTGTTATATATCTATATATATATATATACACAGTATGTCCCATGGAAAACGGAACTTTTTCAAAATAAAGACAAAAACTCAAGATTCTGGCAAATCTGATTTATTTTATTCAAAATAGTCTCCTTCCACATCAATACAACGTTTTGCACGATGAATTAACATACCGAACGAGTTTTTAAAATCATTTTTATCCATCGACTTTAGTATGTCGGTCGTCGCTCTTTGGATGGCCTCTACGTCGGCATAACGTTTTCCTTTTATAGGCAAGTGCAATTTGGAGAACAAGCAGAAGTCGCATGGAGCCAAATCCGGCGATTACGGTAAATGGTTGATGGTTCAAATGAAATTTTTGATAAAAGAATCCGTGATTAAGTTCGATCGATGAGACGGGGCATTATCATGCAACAAACGCCAGCTCCTTTTTTCACGGTATTGTGGCCGCACACGACGAATACGGCTGAGCAAACGCTTTATAACACCAAGATAAAACACAGCAGTAATCGTTTGACCAGGTGGAACGAATTCACGATGAATAATACCCTCCGAATCTTAGAAACAAATCAACATTGTCATCACTTTTGACTTTTCAAGAAGACTTTTTTTCGGATTGGGCTTGGTCGGGTGCTTCCATTTATCACTTTGACGCTTGGTTTCGGGATCATATTGAAAACACCATGTCTCGTCACCAGTCACAATTGAATATTTCAAGTTTTGGTCCTTTTTTGACTCTTTAATCAAATCCTTACAATGTTGAATTCGGAGCAATTTTTCGTAGTCGGTCAATTTGTGTGGAACAAAGCGTGCACACACCTTCCGTAGATTTAAATGATCGGTCGAAATGCAATGAATTGAATTTTTGGACATATTCAATTCCGTTTCCATGTATCGCAATGAAGATTTCGACTCATTTTCTATGAATTCAAGCACTTTTTTAATGTTACTTTGAGTAACCACGGTATTCGAAGGACCTGGATGTTTGTCGTCCTGAATGTCTTCACGACCTTCCTAGAACCGCTTATACCACTCATACACTCTGGTACGGGATAGACAATTATCGCCATAAACTTGTTTCAGCAAATTATGCGTCTCATTAAAGGATTTACCGAGTTTCAAACAGAACTTAATATTTGCTCTTTGTTCGAAGTTCATTTTTCGACCGATGCCACAAACACACTGTCACTTTGAGCGCGATATTTTGGTTTTCATTGAACCAAATGTCAGACAATTTTGACAGGATATCAGTTAAGAACTGACCTTTCTATTCTAACATCCACCAATAGGTGGCGCCAATATAAATCGATGTTTTGGAAAAGTTCCGTTTTCCATGTGACACACTGTGTATATAACGCGATATAATAGAGCGTGCGCAAACGCGCTTAGCAGCTGTTACGGCAGCTGCTTGTTATATTAATATATATAATTGTATACATTGTGTTCTCGCCTAACATCCGATACATATATGATCTTATACGATTTTGGCATCGTGTACAAGTAGTTGAAGTTCATCTTTTATTTGAAGAAGTTATTCTAGAGCTCAATATAACGCTATATTTTTATTGCCCCTAAACACATGTTCGCGAGTAAAAAAATAGTCGAAATCGCGACTTATTGTGTTGTGTGCACATTCAACGAAGGGTTTCTGTTATTTTTAAAAATTATGGAGGTGATGTGGATAACTATTAGTAAAAATGCGATCGATTTTGTGCATAATCGCGATGATAAAAGACTTTATTATGCAAATCATCGTAGCCATGATGCTACAAAGGAGCATAGAACTGTGCTCAGGAAAGAAAAATCTAAAGCTAATGATCTTATTGAGGAGCAAGAACGCATACTGGATAGAGCCGGAATTGCCGATTTAGTGTGAGACCTTTTATTTTGAAATTTTATATACATTTTGGTAAAAAAACACTTTAAACGCGTTTTTCTCGAAACAACGTTTTTTGACCTGGTTGACACGATTTCGAAAAGTCTATGTTACCGATTGGACTGAAATTTTTACTGAGTATTTAGCACATGTGTAGTTTCAGCCCTTACCAGATTCAGAATTTCTTATACATTTTCAACGATTTTATTAAACAATCTAATTGCAAAAAAGGGGTCAAAAAATTGAAAAATCCGCCATTTTGTTTTTTTTGTTCAAAATGTTCAATTCTGCTACGGGCTATAGTCAATCAATTATATTTTAACATGTCGTTCGGATTCTTTGTTTCAAATGCTCCAGTGAGGAGATACGAGGTCTGGCTATTAAATAACGAGACTGGTTACGAAAAAGGGTTTTATTATAAAAATTATTCTACATTTGAATGCTCTGCTTCAATATACTCCCCTTTCCTCGCCACACACCTTTCCATACGTTTTTTCCATTGATCGAAGCAGTGCTGGAAGTCTTCTTTGGTGAGGGCCTTTAGGAGCTCTGCCGTTTTTTGCTTTAAAACTTCCATCGACTCAAATCGGGTCCCTTTCAAAGCAGATTTCATCTTCGGAAACAAAAAGAAGTCGCACGGTGCCAAATCTGGCGAGTACGGCGCGTGGTCGAGCGCTGAAGTGCGCTTACCGGCCAAATACTGCTTCACAGATAGCGCGTTATGGGCAGGTGCGTTGTCCTGGTGCAAAATCCACGAGTTGTTCTTCCACAGCTCGGGCCGTTTCTTACAAACTCGTTCTCGCAGTGTTGCCAAAACTGACAAATAGTAAGTCTGGTTGACAGTCTGACCCTCTGGAACCCATTTAGCCATCACGATACCGTTAATGTCGAAAAAAACGATCAACATTGCCTTGAATTTCGATTGGGACATCCTTGCTTTTTTGATTCTGGGCGATTCAGGCGTGTTCCAATGCATCGATTGCCGCTTTGTTTTAACATCGTATTAAAAAATCCACGTTTCGTCGCAAGTAATAATGTTTTTCATCAGTCCGGAATCTTTTTTTAACCTTTTAAGGAAATCTGAGCAGACCTGTTGACGCAAGAGTTTTTGGTCAGGAGTCAGGTTTTTTGGCACCAACTTCACACAGACTCTTGTCATGTGTAATTTCTTGTGTAAAATTTGTCTAACCGTTTCTTTATCGGCGTTTACAGCCTCGGCAATCATCTGGATGCTCATTTGACGATCTGCACGCACAATTTGGTTGATTTTGGTCACTGTTCCCGGAGTTGAAACAGTGACAGGGCGACCTGGGCGTTGGTCATCTTCAGTGCTCACTCGGCCCTCACTGAAGCGCTTACACCACTCAAAAACACGCGCACGAGATAGAGAATTGTCCCCATAGGCCTCTTGCAAAAATTTACAGCACTTAGTCGGAGTTTTTTTCAATTTAACGAGAAATTTGAGATTGATACGTTGCTCCTGTTTTTCGTCACACATGGTTTTCGGCACGAGAAAAAATTACGTTTGGTTCAAACCGCTACTGCACAAATACAATAATAGTGACGAGAACGTGTTTTGGTACGTGCATAGACAAGATATCTAGATACCCAACGCATTACTCGTTTTTTTCCCCACGCCCTCTAGGCGCGCAGTCTCGTTATTTAATAGCCAGACCTCGTATAATGTCAACCAGTTTTCTGGATGCCTGCGTGATAGCTGCCATTTTGTAAATAAAAGTGAATAAATAAAAAATTTTGTTTCCTTAATTTCAATAGTTCCTTGTTGATGTGCAAAAATTTCATACTATTCAAATAAATATTATATTGAAAAATTATTTAAACTTGGTCCAAAAGACCCAGACTGCGCCTCAATACATTTTTCATAACGGTGCTCTAACATAATGCAGTAATACCATTTTTATAGTATGATATGTCAAGTTCTACAAAATACTCATTAATAGCATCGAAGACTTTCTCATTACTATCAAATATTAGGTGTAGTAAAAAGTAATCCATTATTTTGCCAATAGATGGCTTTAGTAGTCTGTATCTCCCGTTATAAAAGTGCGATCGGGTTAAACTAGATGGTGTTTGAAAGATAAGATTTCGCACTAAATAAGCTTCTGATACAGTTTTGTGATTGCTTGACTCAGTATTTTTTTAGCACGCGTCAAAGATGGACACCAACAAAGAGAAAATACGCCATATTTTACAGTTTTTCTTCGATAAAGGCAAAAACGCAAGCCAGGCAGCTGAAAATGTAAATAGTGTTTATGGTCCTGATACTGTAACAGCCAATCACGCGCAATTTTAGTTTCGTCGATTCTGTTCCGGTAATTTTGACGTCAAAGATGCACCACGCTCTAGAAGGCCAATGGTCAAAAATGTCGATAAAATAATGGCAATCGTCGAGTCCGACCGTAACGTAAGCACTGTTTCGATTGCCCAAGAGCTAAACATTTCACAAAAAACCGTTGGGAACCACTTAAATGAGGCTGCATACAAAAAGAAGTTCGATGTATGGGTGCCACACGAGTTATCGCAAAGAAACCTCATGGACCGAATTTCCATCTGCGAATCGCTGCTGAATCGCAACAATATCGATCTATTTCTGAAGTGGATGGTTACTGGTGATAAAAAGTGGGTCACTTACGACAACGTCAAGCGACAACGGTCGTGGTCGAATCGCAGTGAGCCGGCGCAAACGTTGGCCAAGCCAGGATTGATAGTCAGGAAGGTTTTGCTATGTGTTTGGTGGGACTGGCAGGGAACCATCTACTATGAGCTTCTCCCCTACGGCCGAAATCTTAATTCGGTCCTGTACTGTCGACAATTGGACCGTCTGAAATAAGCAGTCGCCCAGAAGCGGCCAGCTTTGGCCAATAGGAGAGGAATTGTGTTCCATCAGGACAGCGCCAGGCCGCATGCATCGATAGCGACTCGTCAGAAACTCCGGGAGCCTGGTTGGGAAGTTCTTATGCATCCACCCTATAGTCCGGACAAGGCACCAAGTGATTACCACCTGTTCCTGTCTATGACGAATGATTTTGCAGGTGAAAAATTCGCTTCAAGAGAAGATTGTGAAAATCGACTGTCCCAGTTTTTTGACAATAGGGACAAGGGTTTCTACGAGAGAGGCATCATGAAATTACCTCCAAAATGGCAACAAGTTATTGAACAAAACGGTGCATATTTGACCTAAATCGTATCATTTTATCTATGCCTAATAAAACCTTTAATTTAATGCCAAAATAATGGATTTCTTTTTACTACACCTAATATTTTACATCCAAGCTATTTCATGAGGTTAAGAAATAAATGATAGTCGCTGGGGCCTAAATTGAATGAATGTTGTGGTTGTGTTAACAATTCGAACTTCAATCAGTTGATTTTAGCCATCGCAACAACTGACGAATGGGCAGATGCGTTGTCATAGGAAAACAATATTTTTTTTTTTGGCCATGTGAGATCTTTTATTTTAAACTTTATCCTTTAAACGCTGCAATGAATCTGCGTTGTATTGATCAGAGATGATTGTACCCTTCTTCAGGTAATGAAAAATCACTTGACCTGCTGGCGCCATCTCTAGGTCAGACCGGAAATTTTTCATCCCACCCTTGTGACGTCGGGATGACGTTTCGTTACGTAGGCTTAATTCAACACCAAATATTTGCTGTTTTAAGCCTAAGCAGCTGAGCTTATTAACTTGGGATGGCAGAGGAGAGTGTGCAAGTTTGTTTTTATTTTTATTTTAGAAGGTTGAGTTTTGCGGGACTGAGCGTTCGTCTAGGCCGTAGATGATCAAAATACAATAAAACGATTTGATTTTTTATAAATTTCTGTTAATATATATTGGAAAAATATATTAGTTTCAAATCAATAAACGCTTATAATTATAAAAAATTTTTATATATTTTAATCATTTAAGAAATAAATAAGAAATTAGTTTTACAAATACAATCTATCACAAAAATAATCTATTAAACAATTAAATAGATTATTTAAACTTTTTTGTTTTTAATATTTTGTATTAAAAGTTTTTGTTTATTTTTTACATTTTTTATTCCATTGCTAATTTTCTTTTTTTCTTTAACAGCAATTTTTTCAGCTTCCTTTTCTTAAGCTTTTTTGATTTGTAGTTCTGTTCTTAATTTTTTTCTCTCTTTGATTTTTTTTGATTTTTAGCTTTTTCTTCTTTAAGTTGTAAAGGATGTTATTGCTATTTTTCCGAAGTAAGAACATCACCCTTCATTTTTACCTTCTTAGGTTTTTTTTTCTATTTTTTTAGAAGTAGGCCATACTAAAACTTCTTTGAATGGAGTTGGAAATTACAAATTTTCTTTTACTTTATTTTTATAACTAGAGCAAACATAATATTATTTATTATATTAGTAGTTTTTACCTCCTTTAAAGGTTATCTTACGGTTAAATCTAAAATTACTTCTTCATCTGTTTCTCATGTAGTAGGTGGTACAACATGAAAACAGACTAACTAAGAAAATGCGTTTTCTTCAGTAAAATTCTTATCTAGTCCTTGACATATATTCCTTTTATCTTAATACACTTATTCCAGTTGTCTCTTAACATTTCGATACCTTTTTTAAAACAAGATTGTTCGGGACCCTCAAAATACGCTATTGTCTTCTGTTCGATCTCCTCATTTGACAAAAAGCTTTTACCCTGAAGCCATTTTTCAGGTTTGGGAAGAGGTAATAATCACTGGGGGTAAGGTCAGAAGAATAAGACGGGTAACGAAGCAATTTGAAGTGCAGTTCATAAATTTTTGCCATTGTTTGCAACGATTTGTAAGCTGGTGTCTTGCAAAAACAGAATTTTCCTCGCCAAATAAGGCTGGTTTTACTTTATTTCCTTACCTAATCGGTCCAAAAATGAACAATAATACTCCCCTTATATTGTCTTCCCTTTTTCTAAAAAATCTATAAAAATTATCCCGTGTGCGTCTCAAAATACAGAGGCCATAACCTTTCCGACCGATTTTTGGGTCTTCGGTTGTTTAAGAACGCTTCCGTCAGCTTCTACTCATTCTTTTGATTGTTGTTTGGACTCTGATGTTAAGTGGTGGATCTTGAGTTCATCAATAATTATTAACCGGCGAATAAAGCCTTTTGGATTACGCACGAATAGCTTCCAACAATGCTTTGAATCGTGAGCACGTTGTCGTTTTTGGTCAAGGGTGAGCAAACGCAGCACCTATCTTGCGGTTTGATTGATATGCCTGTGATCTTAGCTAACTCACGAATTTTAACTTTAGAATCATCGAAAACAATGTCATGAACTTCTTCAATCGTTTGTTCATTAGTAGCTATTTTTTTCAGTCTACCACCATGTTCGCTTTTGTGCTCAAACGACTCTTTTTAAATTCACCAAACCAATAACAAACAGTTGTTTTCGGCAAAGCTGATTCGCCATAATATTTATCTAGTTATCAACCATCGTTCACACGCATCTTGCGATGGAGCATGTTTACCGTAAGCTTCTCGTGGTAACTGAAAGAATTCAGCAGCAGTTTTCTTCAAATGAAAACAAAAAATTAATGCTGTCCGCGAATGCTCCTTGTTCGGTATAAATTTTGACATATTAAACACAACAAGACTACACGATGCATACACTTTTTCAGTCTATTACTAATGCGAGTCTGAACTTGTTGATGATACAACAAAATGGCGCAGTGTCAAATCATAACAGCTTAAACTGCATTGGTACACCATCTGTTGTCCAAAATCCGCATTTTATACTTGTACACCTGGTAAATAGTCATTTGCTTCTGATGATGCAGATAAAATAGACATAATATTTAAATTAAATAGTACAGAATCTTGTTTAGCGTCAATGAAATTATTCTTATCACCTTGTATCTTTTTATTTAAATCACTTTTACCTAAATCATTACTATTTGCACTCGTTAATCTTGATATATTCTTTAATTAAACTAATATGCGAATAACCCTTTATTCTCTAAATTAGAAATTTGGAAAGTACTATTCTCAACAACTTGTTTGAAATCTTCCAAAACTTCTACATTTAAATTACTTTCTAGATGTTCAAGATGATTGTTAATTTGATTTCTCTCAACGCTTACTTACTTATAATTAACACTACGTTTATTAATTTGATCACAGATAAGTGCTTTTTTTTGTTACTTTCCTTTTTTTGATTCATTATATTTAAATTAACTGCATTAAAATCTAATGGGCTTAGATCACATTTTCTAAATCCATTTTATATAATTTCACATAAATTAGACATACAATCTAAAGTTTTCGTAAGAAGTGGCGCAAAGCTTTCTTTATTGAATTTCTTTTCACTTCTATTTATAAATTTCCATTTATCTATAACTTTTTTCCATTTATCCTTCAGCGGATGGAAAAAGGCTACATCCAAAGGTTGGAGGATATGTGTAGCATTAGGGTATAAAGCGATCAGCTTTATGTCTGTTTCTTTACAGAATTTCGATAATTCCAAACTAAGATGGGACACATGTCCATCGACAAATAAAATCACAGAAAAAACAATATTATTTTGTACAAGCCATGGTTAAAACTGAGTAGTGATGTAGCTATAAATAAAGTTCTGCGTTCATCCAACATTTTTCTGTAGAGCCTGCACTCCATCCTGGAAGTAGTGAATGGATTATAGGTGCAGGGATCCTTTCATACCAATATAATATCAGTGGTGGTAATATTATACCATCTGCACTGACAGTAAAGAGAGTTGTAATAGTTTATTTATCATTTCCATTCATAATTCTATAAACTTTTTTATCCTCTTCTAACCATACTTTTATCTTTTTTTAGCACTAAAATGAAGGTACTTCCATCTAAATTAAAAATGTGAGGAAGTTCAATATTAACTAAGCATCGCTGTTTTAAATGTGTTTCAACTTCTTGAAGCAATCTCTTATTTTTTCTTCACTAGCTGATACTCTACTTGTACTTAAATTTTAGGCTATTCTAAGAGAAAGTTCTGGGTGTTTACGGCAGAAACC
Source organism: Chalcis sispes (assembly GCA_949987625.1). Classification (NCBI taxonomy): domain Eukaryota; kingdom Metazoa; phylum Arthropoda; class Insecta; order Hymenoptera; family Chalcididae; genus Chalcis; species Chalcis sispes. Next base: position 33,272,965 of record OX465097.1, read on the forward strand.
TCCCCACCAATGCCTTCCTGGCTTACTATTAGCAAATGGTGTTTTTAATGTTATTACTAATTTTTGCACACTTCTAAGAAATATATCTTTGGTAATTGGAAATCCTATATTACTAAAATAAAGCATCCGTTCAACAAGTAAATTTTCTTCTTGTTTAGATGAATAAGTTGAAGGACCCTTTTTGCAACTGGAGAATAATAATTAAGTTTAGATTATTAAGGGCTTATATACAGTTGTAGCACCTTCTTTCAGAATCAGTTGCAGTGGGCATGATATCTTGAGAATGGCTTATCTGAAATCAGAAATTCAAGATTTTATTAGTATATTTCAATAGCTAGAGCCTAAACAAAGAATTTTTTAAAATTTGGATTGAAAAAAAAATGAAAAAAATTTTAACAAAAGATTCACTTTTCGATATACTAAATTTATGGTTTTTTTGTTACAATATTTTTTTTTAACAAAATTAAGAATTCTTTGTTCAGGCCCTAGATATTGATATAATAAATAAGTAGTATGAATTTTGTGTTGATCGCATTTATAGTTTTTTAGTAATCGTATCCACCGCTAAGGTATTTTTGAAAAAAAAACGATTTCGAGATAAGAGCGTTTAAAGATTTGAGTATGTTTCTTTTATATTTAAAATTAATTTATTGAATTACCTGTAACTCCGAAACTAATGCTCCGATCTTTATGAAATTTAGCGACAATATTCTTCAGATATTGTACTTTAAGAATATGTAATAATAATTTTTGGATTTTTTCGTCCATCACAAGTGTATATAAACGCTTATAAGTACTTTATGGAGTATTATACATTGCACTGGCTTGTTCCATCGTTTTACCCTTTTCAGTTGCTTATAAAGCTGTATAAATATCATCCTGGTTATATTTTTTAGCATTCTATTCTTTTTTTTTACGTGTTTTAATTTTCGACATTAAAAAAATATAAAAGTTTTAATAAAAATAAATAGTAATAAATATGAACAAATTTTAAAGGTTGGTTGTATAAAATTATTAAATTATTTTTTTATGAAGAATAATTGTAGAAATATTGATGCATCAAATATATTTAAATTTTGTACAAATTATTGTTATACGTGTTTTAAATAAAATTATACTTACAAATGTAACTAATACTCAAGTATAAATAATATGTATACAATACTTGAACACAATGACTAGTTGCTAGGACGACGCGTAAGCTCTTCAAGGCAGTCACCCCATGTGACGGTCAATTTTTTTAGCTATTTTAGAATTTTTTTTAGAGAAACAGTAAAAATATAGAAGTTTTAACTTTTTAGTATAGATTTATCATCATTTCAACAGTAAGTCACACAATTTCTAGGCTAAAATCTTCATCAGAATCTGTGTCGCACTACTCCAAAGGCACCCATCTCGAAAAGAAGTGTCAATGGGCTCCATGATTCCGGCTGATCGGCTTATCTGAAATTAATAAACCAACGGCATCTTAATTTGTAAAATTGTTGCTAGTGAATAAACTTGGATCATTTAAAAATATTGAAAATTAAATAATTGGCATGTTCTTAAAAATTAATTTTTTAATTTCATGATTTTTTTTAGATCATTTTGTTACGAAAAAAAAAAAGGTTTAGAATTTTCGCATTATCTTGGTTAAATCGACGACTATACATGTGCCGAATTTGCTATTAAAATTTTAAAGCAATCGGTCAAACCGTTTTTGAGATATCGTGGAGGTGGGTTTTTCAAGATGGGTGCTTTTGGCGTAGTGCAACACAGATTGTGATGAAGATTTTGGCCTGAAAATTGTCTGACTTACTATTAAAATGTTAATAAATCTATAGTAAGAAGTTAAAACTTTTATATTTTTATTGTTCTTCAAAAAAAATCCCCAAAAAAGCTAAAAAAATTGGCCGTCACACGGGGTGACTGCCTTAAAGCGAGCACGGCCGAGAAATTAACCGCATGCCTACTAAGGGAGGTACGACTTCGTTGTTGCACGAGTAGTTTACCACTAACATTTAAATGTTCAACTCCTGGGCAATCGAAACAGTGCTTACGTGACGGTCGGACTCGACGATTTCCATTATTTTATCGACATTTTCGACAATTGGCCTTCCAGAGCGTGGTGCATCTTTGACGTCAAAATTACCGGAACAGAATCGACGAAACTAAAATTGCGCATGATTGGCTGTTACAGTATCAGGACCATAAACACTATTCACATTTTCAGCTGCCTGGCTTGCGTTTTTGCCTTTATCGAAGAAAAACTGTAAAATATGGCGTATTTTCTCTTTGTTGGTGTCCATCTTTGACGCGTGCTAAAAAAATACTGAGTCAAGCAATCACAAAACTGTATCAGAAGCTTATTTAGTGCGAAATCTTATCTTTCAAACGCCATCTAGTGTAACCCGATCGCACTTTTACAACGGGAGATACAGACTACTAAAGCCATCTATTGGCAAAATAATAGATTACTTTTTACTACACCTAATATGTATACCAGGTTGCTCAACATACGGCTGGACTCAAACAGATGGCAGCACTAAGCTTGATCAAAATATGTACTTTTAACAAGTTTTTTCCTGTCTCAATTATATTGAAAGTTTTAGATTGATCTGTCAATTATTCATAGAGTTACAATTTTTGAAAGCAGTCTACTTCGAAATTTTCTCAATTACATAGCTAGCGTTGAATTTCGTGTCCTTATCAAACATTATTTTTCACGTTGAAAATTTGCAAAAGAAACGAAGGAAAAGCTAGGTAAATATTATGGCGAATCAGCGTTATTGAAAACAACTATTTGTTATCGGTTTGCTAAATTTAAGAGGAATGAATTCATTTAAGCACAAAAAGCGAACGTGGCTATGAACTAGTAAAAACGGCTACTACTGAACAAATGATTGAAAAAGTTCAACAAATCGTTCTTGATGATTTTAAAGTTAATGTGCATGAGTTAGCTAAGATTACATGCATATCAATTAGATCGATTATTTCCATTTTACATGAAAATTTAGAAATGAAAAAGCTAACCGCAAGATGGGTGCCGCGTTTGCTCACTTTGACCAAAAACGACAACGAGCTCATGATTCAAAGAATTGTTAAAAGCTATCCGTGCGTAATCCAAAAGGCTTTGTTCGCCTGTTAATAATTATTGATGAACTCAAGATCCACCACTTTACACCAGAGTCCAAACAACAATCAAAAGAATGAGTAGAAGCCGACGGAAGCGCTCCTAAACAACCGAAGACCCAAAAATCGGTCGGAAAAGTTATGGCCTCCGTATTTTGAGACGTACGCGGAATAATTTTTATAGATTTTTTGAAAAAGGGAAGACGGTAAAAGGGGAGTATTGTTTATTTTTTATTATTGTTTATTTTCGGACCGATTAGGTAAGGAAATAAAGTAAAACCAGCCTTATTTGGCGAGGAAAATTCTGTTTTTGCAAGACACCAGCTTACAAATCGTTGCAAACAATGGCAAAAATTTATGAACTGCACTTCAAATTGCTTCGTTATCCGTCTTATTCTTCTGACCTGACCCCCAGTGATTATTACCTCTTCTCAAACCTAAAAAATGGCTTCAGGGTAAAAGCTTTTTGTCAAATGAGGAGATCAAACAGAAGACAATAGCGTATTTTGCGTTGTCCAGAACAATCTTGTTTTAAAAAAGGTATTAAAACGTTAAGAGGACGCTGGGGTAATGTACGAGTATTAAGGTAAAAGGGGAATATGTTGAAGACTAGATAAGAATTTTACTAAAAAATCCGCATTTTCTTAGTTAGTCCGGCTTCATGTTGAACCGCCTATTGTATATATATATATATATATATATATATATATATATATATATATATATATTGTATACAATATATAATAGATAGGCTGATAAGTTCGTAGGTTGACATGTAGATGGCGTTACTCTATACAATTTTTAGTTAGTATTAACCTTCAAACGATACGTGTATAAATTTGACAGCTTTCGAGGATTGGTTCGTGAGATATAGCATTGTGAGCAAAGCAACTTATGTTATTTTAAAAAAAATTGATAAGAGAGAAATCAGATGTTAATGAACTATTGCTTTTGATGAAATATTTTTCACTACCGAGCTGGATATCCTCAAGGGCAACACGTGAACTTTCCATAACTGGAACAAAAGTTATTGATATAACTCACTGCACTAAAAAAATTATGGGTTAAATTGAGAACTCAAGGGTCTCGATTCAGCCATAGTTATTAGATCACGCCCAAATAATAATGGAGTTTAGTAGCAGAGTGCCCCTCTTGCGGTCTCAGTTCAAACGAAACCACAGTTACACAAACTGGGCTAACTACTTTATAGAGCATAAGGAATCCCCGAGAAATTTCCCAAAATCCATAGAAGATATACGCACTCTAGATTCCATCTGGCACTTTGGCAGCCAGAAGAGACATAAGTACGAATTGAGGCTTAAAATCTTTGACAATGAAATGGCTTTTGTTTAAACCTAGACTAACATATGCATTGGCCATTTAGTAAGAAAGAACGCTGCTCGAAACAACGGTAACTCAAATGAAGAGACTACGAGGTCTCACACTGCGATGCACATACCCGCTATGGATATACATTACGGTGAATAATGATGAGCTATTTGTCATCATTTTTTCCTTACACAAAGCCAATATAGAACAAGAAAACATGTTATCATATATTCAGACAGCACAAGTACCATTGAAGCTTTAGGAGTCTACACCTCCTCGTAGTTGCTGTTAAAATGCCACAACTCTCTCAACACGCTTATGACAACGGGTCTGCTGACTCTCCTCAAGGTACAGCTTACTCTGGCATCAATGGGAACGAGCTTACGGATAGACTGACCAAGCAAGCAGCTAAAGAGCAACTTGTTGGACCTTTACCTGAATAAGGCATCTGCAACAAACTAGTTATTGATGAGAGTAGCTGATAGATGTCTAGAAAGCTTAAAGAGGCCTGGATAAACGTTGTGACGTGGTGTTTTGCACCAGTCACATGAGGAGGCCAAAGCATAGCTTGTGTGCCTCCTCGTAGCTGAAATAACCCCCTTTTACAGTCTTGGCAGTCTCGCAGGACTGCCACGCATGATCCTAACTAACAGCCACGCAGGGCTGTACATACTTTACCTTTCCCAGGTATAGGGGCTTCCAGCTCAAGTGAAAGCTCTAGCGAGGAGCTAGTCTCAGGAGCCCTGGCTAGTCGAGGCAGTGCTCGCACACACTGCAGCAAGGTTCCTTCCTCTCCAAGCTTCTTCCTGTCCTTGTAGTGATCCCCGTACCTGCAGCCTCCCAGACGGTAATTAAATAAAGAAGAAAATAGTAGTAGCAGCTGCACCTTGAAAGGAAGTACAAGCTGCCACACAACATCAAAGGAAGGTGGAAGAGGAGGCTAGAAGGCAGGCAACACATAGAAGCACAGCATTCGAGTGCAAGTAAATACGCACCTGGAGTTGTCTGATAGTGTTGCCTCGCTGCCGCTGCAAGCAGGCTATCGCTGTCCCCGACACCGCTGCTTAGCTTTCTCAACCGCTCATCGTTCGAGCCGCAGCTGTTGACCCGCAGTACGGCCGCACCTAAAACAGAAAGAAGATAGACAAATTAGTCGACGCCTACCAGCTATGGAACGCGTCGACTCACCTTGATCCTCCGTACATCTGAGGTAGATTCTCGCCGCTCCAGGGAATACACAACAACACTGGCACTCGCGAGCGGATAACCTCAACGCGCGCTGCTGGCGAGCAGTAATATCAACTGCCGACAGCGCTGAGCGCGCGCGGCGGCTGCGTCGCGTAACGTACTTTACACGTACGTTGCGCCGGCGCAGAACGATCATCAAAAAGCTGCGCTCGCGAAAGTGCCTCGCAATAAGCTTCTCGTTTACTCCGTTCGGGATAACCATAGGCATTAGTCGCTAATTAAAATTTCGGTCGTCGTAAGCAATACGAACAAGCAAGCGTCCGAGTAGTAGTCGCGTGTAAAGAGAATATCTGGTAAGTGCACCAAGGTGCAGCAGCTGTTACCAGGAGGCATCCCTGCAACGAATCGTCTCCGTATCCTTCCCGGCTGCGTGTGTGCGACCGCGTCGCGTGTTACGCGCCATTTTTGGCTGGTGTGTATGCTGTACGCCCACGACCGCTCTAACCGTGAGTTAGCCGCGCAGAGTATTTGCCGCGCAAGAAACCGCGCTACACGATTGTAGCTGGCGCCCTGGGCTCGCGTAAAAGCGCGATAAATTATTGTATTTTGTAATCTTAGTTTAAATAAACGTAGTTGTTTGTGTGCTCATTTTAAATTGGTAGTTTTACCTTGCACTAGCAAGCAACCCGCCCGCTTCCCCCCCTTTACATTTGTACGCCACCCTGATCCCCAGTGGCGTTACAGATTGGCGCCGACAACGTGGGGTCGACACAAATCACGCTGATTTGTGAAAATTTTCGGGATCGCGCAATCGTGTGTAGGTGTGAGGACAGTGAAATTGAGTATAATAAAGCAGACAGTGAAGTGTGAGATATAAAGTGCATGTATGGTAGTCGCAGTCGTAAGCGAATACCGCATTCTCGAACTCGCCGTTCGCCGCCATTTTTCGTGCATCGTAGAAGCACACGCGGCCGGACGAGGACGAGTAGGAAAGGAAGCCCGTGGGCGGCCATCTTGATCGACCACGCGAGAAAGCCGCGCAGTAGCGCTGGCACTTGCATACGCCTCGTCGGAGGTTGGTAAGCTAATTCAAGTGTGCGCATCCAGCGGTAAGATCGAGACTACTCGCGATAATTTCAAAACAAATTGTTTTGAAGAACGTTTGCGAAAGTCAATTAAAATTTTAACTTGTCTTTTTTCTTCTTTTCTCGCACAATCCAATTAGAAATTATTTGAATATTTCAATTTTTTTTTTTTTACGACAAAAGCAACAATTTTTTTTCTGATAAATAATTTAATTTTTTTTATGTTTTTTTCTATTTTTCGTTGTTTTTGCTGCGCTTGGCTTGCTGCCTACTGGTAAAAATTTTTTCTAAGTAACTAATCAAAAAAATTATCTTGCATGCAATTGATTCGAATAAAAATTTTTTGTGTAATTGCTGGCGTATTGCCGCTATTATCCCCACCGCGGGTGTTAGAGTGAGTACCTATCTGTCGTGGAGCTGTGACGTCAGCTCGATAGCTGCGAGTGTAGCGCCGCGCTTGAACGCGTATCCACTGGCGCGCGCCTCAACTACGGAGGTTAGCACGAAGCAAGTTACGTCGTAAATTCGGCTGGCGCTACGGAGCGGTTAAAATAATCATTTTTTTTTGTTTTTTCTTTCTTTTGGCAATTCGAATATTTTTTTTGTGCTTTCTGTAGTAATTTAAAGATAATAAATTTTTCCTATTAATAATAATAATTTTTTATTAATTTCTCTAAATTAAATAATAATTTTTTTATTAAAAATTTTTTTTTTAACTAAATAAAAATTTTTTTTTTAAATTTTTTTTCAAAATTTTTTTAATTAAATAAAATTTGTTTTTTTTTTCATTTTTTTTTTGTTGTGTATTAATATTTTTTTTCTCTTTACCATTTTTTCAATAGTTTTCGGTATTCTCGAGAGATTATTTTTGTTTTTGCCTGTGTTTTCGCTCCCGGCAGGGTGCACCGTCGCCGCTACATCGTCTCGCAAGACGACGAACATCCCGCCGCTCACTCTACACCACCAATAACATTATTTTGTGCTGTTTTGTTTCGTTTTTATTTGCACGCTGAACCCGCACCGTGCTGCAAATGGCAGTCGCGGATATTTAATTGTATTTATGATTATGTTGCATGTTGTGATTTTAACTTATATCTAATATATATATTTTTTTTAAATATTTTGGCGAAAATCTATTTTTGTTGTCTCGTATCCCTCGGAATTATTTTCGGTTACAGCACCGTTTGCTTACATAGTGGCAATTTTTCTGCACTCGGACTTCGCTCGCGCGCATTTCCCTGCTACTTCTCCCTGTTTGTTTTGCATAGCTTGTCGCGGACCACGACTGTCTCCCGCTAGCCTAACCTCCTCCCGCCTGGCACCATACTATAGCGCATTTACTGGATTAAGCACGTTACATTACGCATTCCGCGCTGACGCATGGGAGCGAATTATTAGTTTTTTTTCTAGTTTTCAGCTTCGCTTGAGTTCGTGGATTCGGCCGTTGCAATCAGAAAGCAGTTCAACGTAAGTTCAGCAACGATTTGCGAGCTAGTGTGCTCGAGTTGATTTGGTAGTCGTGTTTGTTTTTTTTCGTTTGCGTAGCAGCAGCTGTCTAGGTGGAAGTTAACTCCCTCAGCAGAGCTAACCAAGCTCGTACTCGAGCTATTCGTCCCAGTTTTGGAATTTGAGTTGAGCTGACTATACTAAGCGTGATATTTCGCTCGTTTCGCCGTAACGTCGCGTGTCATTATTGTACGTCGTCGCTCCCGTCGTTGCAACTATTTTGTTTCTCGTGGTTTAGTTTTTATTATTAGTGTCGCAGAATGGAGTCGGATCGCGCAGTCAACCGTGAGATGATTTCGCTGGAGCCTGAGATTCTCAGAAGTTCCATTCGGTATGCTATTTACACCGCAACCGACGGACGCGTGTTCGAAAACGCAATACGATGCGGAATAAACATTGACTGCGACACGTACGTAGTGCGAGAGCGGCTGGAAAGGTATGAGCTCCGTCGCCTGCTAAGAGCCAATGCCGCTCCATGGAACCCCGCGCAGGATGAGCGCGCAACTCACAGCGGTCTTCCGCCGCTTGACGCGGAAGCAATTATACCGCGTAGTTCAAGTCCGAACTTCGATTCTCGCGCGTGTCCGCAAGCGCCTAATATTACGGTTTTCTCACAGCTGGCCGCGCGCGCCTGGGATAGTACATCGTCGGAAACAGCACAGACGCCGCAGGGCATGCGGAATACCTGCGCACAGTGAGTGCGCATAGTCGATACCGAGCCGGAGAGAGCTCGTGCGACGGAGACCCCTCCGCCGCCCCGTGCGCAGTCCACGCGGCTACACCAGACGGTTGGTCGGCTCGGCAGAGACTTGCCGATGGAATTAACGGACCCCGTAGCGGGTACGTCCTCAGGAGCAACCACCAGCTACCGCGTACCACCCGCGGTAGGCCGTACAGCTGTCCTCAAAGAATTCGACCCGTTCTGGACGTACGTAGTGAAGAGTCAAAGGCCGACGGACGACTAACGGACCGCGGCAACGTATCCGGAGCCAGCCGTGGACGCTTCACGAGAACAGCGAAGGCACGAAGCACAGTACTTCGAAGCAGCGCACGCAATCGCCTCGTTCGGCGAGTTAGCTGCGCAGGCGTTGCCACCCGCTTCTCAGCGCGTTACCGTGAATTGGGGAGCGCCCACGAACGAAGAGGCTTACGCACGGCACCCACAATCACCGGAGGTCCGACGGCTGACTCGACTGGCACCGCCGCCGCCTCCGCGTGCCGCAGAGTTTAACCAGCAGCAGCCGTACAGAGCGGAGAGGTACTACGCACCTCTAAGACCTCCGCTGGAAGCTTCAGCGCCTCGGCACGCGCAAACTAACGCCACGCAGCTTATTTTCGACAATTCCACGTTTCTGCGCGAAAAGCAAACGTGCCAAATACTGGAGAAGTGGCGCATTTCTTTTGAAGGGAGGCAGAAGCAAGACCCCGAGGGATTCCTGACCAACTTGAATCAGTGTTGGGAGACATACGTCTTGACTCTCGAAGATATTGTTAAAGCTCTGCCGGCGGGCCTCGACGAAGAGGCATGGTACTGGTTTCACCCCGAACACAACCGCTGGCAAACTTACACTGATTTTGTGGACGCGTTTCGGTTGCAGTATTGCGCCGTCAATCTGCAAGACCGCTTGCGCCAGGAGATCGGCAGGCGGACACAAGGCCCGCAGGAAGATATGTCTACGATCCTGCTCAAATTCCGCAATCTGATCGACCAAGTGCGACCGCCGATGTCATTGTCCGAGCAATTAGATTGCACGTGCCGCAACCCCTATCCAGCGTATAGGCAAGCTGTTTCGCGTGACCGCGTCCGCGATTTTGTAGAGCTGCAGCGTCTGGGAAAAAAGTTCGAGACGAAGAAGTTGCAGGACAAGGCTTATCGTCCTCCTCCGCCACCCGAGGAGTCGTTCTTCCCCAAGGACGCGTACGTGCCGCTGCACCCAGTACGTTCGGCTAAAGCTGCTCCTGTAGAAACGGCGCGACTTATAGATATCGACGACACGAATCATAGCACGGACTTCGTCGCCGCCGCAAGCGCTTCGGAGGATCGCCTCCTGCAGCAGCAGTCGCAATTTAAGCCTCCAGCTCCGTCGCAAGCTCGAGCCCCGCCTAAAAAGCCGCGTCCACTAGCGATTACGCGCACAGTAGCCCCTAAGTCATCGGCGGGAACGCAGACCGAAATACCGCCGCTTCTGCAACCCGCTGACGTGCCCTTGGAGCGACATCGTAATTCTAATTATTACGCGAACAGCAGCACCGCACTGCCGCGCGCAGTAGCATATACCGCAAATAACCATCAAGATAACTCGCCGCAAGCCCGTAAGCAGCGAAAGCCGTGCCGTCGATGTTATCAGCTAGGGCATTGGGCTGCGGAATGCCCGAAGTCCTCTAAATGTTATAAATGCGGGCAACCAAATGTACTGCGAAGGGACTGCAATCGATGCAGAGCGTCTCCACGGGCGGGAAACGCACCGCAGGGGACTCGTTGAGAGCTCGCGGGTCCTCGCGCTGCCGAAAAGCAGCTCCACGCCGCGGGCAGCTTTATCCTGCCCCGCCACGCCTGTCGCCGCCGCGCGACGCAGTTGAGGTTTCCGCCGCAATGGAATCTCCAGCAGCAGCACCATTGGATCCGCCGCCGTCGCTGATCCAAGGTAAACTGCACCTTCGCTAGGTACGGCTATTTTTTAATATTGAGCTCAACGGTTTAAAGCTTAGAGGCTTACTGGTCGATGGCGCCGTCCATTCGTTCCTGGGAAAGGGTTTGAGCAAGTTGTTGCAGAACAAGCTTAGCCCTGCGGCTTATACAATTAACGTGGCATATGGAGGAGCAGTGGCAATCCAGGGAGTGCTGGATGTGACTGTCTCCATCGATGGAGAAAGGCACACGCTTCCTTTCTTCGAGGCAGATGGATTGCAATACGATTGCATCCTGGGCATCGACTTCAAGAGGCTGTTTAAATTGAAGATCGAATATGGCATGGATACTTGGTGCACACCACGGGGCGTGGTGCACCAGTTCTATCCGTACGGGTCTGATCCGGCGACCTTCGCGACCGTCGGGAAGGTCGGCCGTCGCGACCGTCGGCGGACTCGTAGTGGCAACCGACGACGAGCACGAGCAGCTAAATACTCTGCTCGACCGCTTAATTCTGTCAACACCTCCATCGCTAGGATTAACCGACTTAGCAGTGCATACCATCGACGTGCAAGAAGCTGCGCCAATTCGGCAGCATGTGCGCAGATATTCGCCAAAAATGCTGCAAGTTGCATACGATGAGATCGATTGCATGCTTGCCGAAAGTATCATTGAGCCGTCCGACAGCCCGTGGTGCAGCTGTCCGGTAATAGCACCGAAGGCCAATGGAAAGTGGCGTTTCTGCATCGACTACCGGCGCATCAATGCTGTCACTAAACGCTCCGCTTATCCCCTCCGCAACATGGACGATATTTTAGACAAGCTTAGATCGGCTCGCTAAATCTCTAAGCTCGATATCAGTCAAGCATATCACCAAGTCCCGCTCGACCCCGCAAGTAAAGAAATCACCGCTTTCTGCATTCCTGGACGCGGACTTTATCAATTCACGCGTATGCCGTACGGTTTATCGAACGCCTCCGCAACGTTTCAGCGAATAATGGAGCGCCTGATTAAGCCGCAGTGGGAACCGCACGTCTTCCCCTACTTGTACGACGTGATTATCGTCACTTCTACGTTCCAAGAGCACTTGCAGTGGCTGGAACGAGTGCTCGCGGCATTTAAAGCGGGCGATTTGCAATTAAATCGAGAAAAATCTGAGTTCTGCTGCGCTGAAGTTCGCTACTTAGGTTACGTCGTGAACGCAGAAGGCTTGAAGCCTGACGACGATAAGATAAAGCTGATTGTTGAGTATCCCGCACCTACGAACGTCCGCCAGCTGAGGCGATTTTTAGGCATGGTAGCATGGTATTCGCGTTTCATCGATAATCTGGCAGCATATAAAGCACCGCTTACACAACTTATGCGAGAAGGCATTCGTTGGCATTGAAACGAGAAACAACAGCTCGCCTTCGCGCAAATGAAGCAAGCGCTAACGCAAGCGCCTGTGCTAGCTCGCCCGGATCTCACCCGCTTGTTTACGCTGCAAACGGATGCAAGTGATTACGCCATCGCAGGCGTCCTAACACAAGAGGTTAACGGACACGAGCACCCGATCTATTTTGTAAGCCGTGTTCTGTCTAAAGCCGAGCGCAACTATTCCGTGACGGAAAAGGAGTGTTTAACGGTGCTCTGGTCCGTCGAACGGCTGAAAGGTCACCTCCAAGGGGAAGAGTTTACGGTGATTACCGATCACCATAGCCTCTTGTGGTTACATAATTTGAAGGACCCCGCAGGCCGTTTAGAGCGATGGAACACGATGCTGCAGCAATATTCCATCAAATTCGTGCATCGTAAAGGCGCGTTGCATCAAGTGCCGGACGCACTTTTCCGTGCGCTCGAAAATAACGTAGAAGCCGCTGCTGTAGCTCCGTCCGCGCGCACGGACGACAAATGGTATCAGCGACGCTTGCTAGCTGTCCGCACCCGCCCGCACATCTTCCCAGGTTGGCGCATTGACAACGAGCTGTTATACGTGCACCGGCCGAGTCAGCTGATTGACCTGCTAGTGCCGGATCTCGACGCGTGGAAACTCGTATTATCGCAGGGTGACCGCGCCAAAGCATTGTTTGAAGCGCACGATACACTGCAGGTGGGCCATCTCGGTGTCGAGAAAACGTATGCGCGGCTCGCCACCTATTATTACTGGCCTGGAATATACTATGATACGTGTTGCTACGTACGCGCTTGCTAAGAGTGCCAAGCGCACAAGGTATCGCAGCAAGCACCAGCTGGCTTAATGGGGGAGCGATACATTGACGGACCGTGGACCGTAATTGCCGCGGACGCGATCGGGCCGTAACCACCGTCGAAACGAGGGCACCGCTATGCTATAGTATTTGAGGACCTCTTTACGCGCTATGTCGAAATCCGAGCGTTACGGAAAGCTGACGCGAAGAGTGTAATGCAGGCGTTCGATGACCTGATAATAAACCGATGGGGCTGTCCTAAGGTCCTGCTGACGGACAGTGGGACCGAATTTGCTAACAAAACGGTAACCGAGCGGCTGCAGCAGTACAGAGTGACGCAGTCCACCATTCCTCCATTCCATGCGCAGGCCAACCCCGTAGAACGCATTCTGAAAAGTAATAAGTCTAAGGATTAGCTAAAGCCTTTAGTCTAGAGCTGCTAGAACCCTGGCCTGGAACTCGACCAACTGGAATATGACGATGTATTTATCCTCAGATTCCTGCTTCTCTAAGCCCCCAATAGTCTACTAGGAAGTCCACCAGCTAACTGTCTTAAGTAAGGGGCAGTGACTCTCCAGACGCCTAAGGATCTCGGACGAATCTTCTGGAGGTCTAAAGAACTAGATGGTAGCTTATAGCATCTTTTAGATGAGTTTTAGATGATCCACGTTGAGTTTCGGGCCTTTCGACACAAAGGTGTCCGCAAAGGCTAGCAGTCATTCTTTGGAGTTCTCGTTCGAAGGCACGAACGCAAACACCCTCTCCTCTCTTTTGCAAATTTTGTGGTGAGTCGAATCTCAGCCACTGCTTCGAAGAAATATTGTTAAACTCTCTTCTGAAAATTACCCTAAAGGCGTTTAGGTTTTTCCGCGTTAAAAAAAAACCTCTAGATATTCCTTTTCCGTCCCGAAAGCCATTAGGCTTTCTCTGCTTGGAGAGCCTTCATAGGTCCTTTGATTCGGAATCCAAGCAGCCTTCCGATTAGGATAGGGCATGTTTCGACCTCTGCTGCCTTCTGCGTCCCCCCTTCCCGTATGGGTGGCATTGGAGGAAGGAAGGAGGAAGTGGCTGGGCCTGTTTGCTTCCTCGGTATCTCTTGGAGGATTCTCGCCAGTTGAAGGCGGCGTCTTTACAAACTTCTTCCTTTTTTTGGCAGAACTCTCCGTGAACTGAACCTTGCGGTATGCTTCCCGTAATTTTATAGACTTGCGAGTCTTCAACCTTGTCATATTTTAGATTCCTACATGTAAGACAGCTCGAAACATTCTTACGCTGACAGAGCTGTATTTAGAAGTGTTATAAAGCCCGCGAAACATCAATCCATCTAGCCGAGTTAAAGGCGTTTCGGTTGTCAAGCGCAATTACAGCACATATTCGTTTAGTAGATTGACTACCCTGTAAAGCATTCTTTGCTAATCCTAATACTCGTCCTATGGTGTGTATCGTCGAGCGTCCCCTTTGAAATCCGAATTGGTTTTCTGACAGATCACCGGCTTGCCGTATAGCTGATTTCAGTCTGATATATATATATAATAAGTTCAAATAGCTTGCCCAGGATATCCAACATACAGAGAGGTCAGTACAATAACGATTTATCTGATGGTTTATTTCCTTTGGCTGGCAGCATTAATCTTTGCTTCTTCCATTGCGCTGGAAACGTTCCTTCTTTTAGAAGATCGCCAAATGACGCAAATAACATATCCGACACATGAAGTGCTGCTATCTTTATGGCAACACCAAGAATTCTATCTGGCTCGGGTGCTTTCTAAATAGGAATCTTTTTAGTCGCGGGATTTAGTTCAAACTCGATTATGACAGGCAAATCGACTGTATCTTCGTCTAATATTGACTTTAGACAAGTGTCCATTTTTTCGCTAAGCATCTGCTAACACCTGCTTTTTACTGCTTAAATGGCAGCCCTGAGTTCTTTTCTATTCTTATTGAAGGCCACCAACAGTTGTTAAAGTAGAGGATTATGCGCTTGCTTTTTTTCAGCTCTTCGATCTATGCTTCTGGTGCAGAAGCACTCGCGGCATATAGCTGCAATATCCTTGTTCCAGCAATAGACTGGTGTTTGTCTACAGAGATTTAATTTTGTGTATATAGAGGCATCGCATGCTAATATTATTCCTTGCGACAGGTTGTGTGCTCTCTTGTCGGCCGTTTCCTCTACCCTGATATCTTTCAATAAATAAAAGAATGATTCACGGCCGAAGTTATAGGTGCCCATCCAATCACTCTACTATTGTTGGAATCTATAAATGTCCTACAAGTAACTTGTAGTTCGTACATTAGCGCGTAATGATTGCTACCTCTATAACGAGCACTCGCTTTCCAGTTAAGTGTTTCTTTCATTAGCCAAAGGTCAAGTTGGCGATGCACGACTTATCGCCTTTGGAGTATGTTGGCGATATTACTGTGTTGCCTATCTCCTGGTTAAGTATTGCAAAAGTGTTGAGTAATTTTCTTACACAGTGATTTGTCTTCGAACTGTTCCACTCCGTAGCCCATGCATTAAAATCTACCCATATCACAATTAGTAACTTTGAGGTTATAGAACTAACCCCAATAGCACCTAGACAATCCAAAAACTCGTTGATATTGTCATTAGTTCGAATGTAGCAGCTGTAGATTCTCATACCGCCTACTTCTACCCAGATAAAGCAAGGTTGTAGGTCAGGCATCTTGCCAGATATATGGGTATTTCCGCATTCCTAGATTGTCGCTTTGCCTGAGGTGTCCCCCACCTAGCTTGATTTCTTGAGCTTTTTGTATCCCATACTGATAATGGCTATGTTAGCCCTTTCTTCCAGAACGTGCTAGTATAGCAGGTCTTGGGCCACTTTGCAATTGTTTAGAATTGTTTGTAGCATTTTAGCTATTATGCTTTAATGCTTTCATCTCTGCTAGTATTCATTTACTCGTGGCCGTACAGTCCACTGCCTTATGCCTCTGCCTGCCACATCGGAAGCATTATTAAGAGCGATTTATCGCGCTTTTGTAGTGCTTGGAGATATGTCCTATTTGATGGCATCAATAACAACGTGTAGTTACCATACGTAGATACACTTGGCAATTTATCCATCCGATTTAAATTCTACCTTTTTTGAGTAGCTTTTTCGCAATGTTAACCGGAATCAGCTCGTTAGTTGCCTAGGTACCGCTGAATGACCTATCCTGTATGATATCTACAGGATCCAGGTTTCCTAGCCCAATAGCGAATGATATTGCTTCCGTCACTTCTTTTACTATTGTGGCTTCGTTTATGTTCAGTATATACAAAACCTCTTTGTGTGTGAAGAACTGCACTGTAGCCACTTCCTTGAGTGTAGTCGTCATTAATGTTTCCAGTTGAGGTGTCTCTGCCCTAGCTTTTCCTAGTTCGAGCAGTGGTTTTCCTGCTTTATTGAGTTTGATATTCATTACTCTTTTCCTCAGACTCGTCAGTTCTGCGAATCCTCTAATCTTTCTAAGGATCTCTACGTAAACGCTTTCCCCTGTTGTCTTGATTTTTAAAGCGACCGGGCAAGTCTGCTATAGTTTCACCGTAGCAGTTTTGTTGGAACTCGGCATGCTAGGTGCTCTCTTGTCCGGTTCTTGGGTAGTCCCTTTTATCTCTTTCACTGTCGTTTTCTTCCTTACTATCACTTTTAGCTAGTCTATTTCTTCTGGCTGGGGTGATTTGATAGAATGAGTGTCTATTTTGACTTTTTTCTCCGTTATTCATGCAGGCGATAAGACTCGTTCTCTTTTCCCTTAGTCCCCTTAGTTTATCTACTTAAGAGAATAGGAGACGTTTGTGTCGTCTTGGTTTCTATAAGACATTCCTTCGTATAGACGCGTTGTTCAGTCTCTATGGCTTCTCTTTATGGGAATTGATTATCCTGGCATCTGCGTGACCTTCACCGGCTAATGAAGTGTTTTCCTGCTCGATGCAATCAGCTCTTGTCACTGGACTTCGGAACAGGTTACACCGCAGCCAAATGCTTCCCTTCTGTCATCTCACTTGTCCTTGACTTAATATGTACCATTATGCATTATATTCGAGGATGGTCTCAGAAGTATTCGTCCTAATATTCAGATTGCTTGAAAAAAATTTGTTGAGATTGTAAACATGAAAAAAATTGGTTATTGTTACATGATACAATACTTCTATTTAAAGGTTCTTAGTCAAATCAATATCAAAGCTGAGCTAGATCTTACTGGGGAGTCGGCTCCTTTGTTTACAACAGATAAATATTGGGTGGCAGAGTTTAAACGAGGCCGTACGAGCTGCCAAAATGAACATCGCAGTGGTCGGCTAAATGTAGGGACCACGCCAGAAATGGTAAAAAAATCTACAAAATAGTATTGACCGACGATTGAAAGTACACGAGCTAGCAGATATGGTAGGCATTTCAAAAAGCGTTGTACATCGTATATTGACTGTAAATTTGGAAATGAGAAAGCTGCGTGCAAGATAGGTGCCGCGTTTACTCACAATGGAACAAAAATAGCGTCGTAAGGATTTTTCAAACGAGAGCTTAACGCTGTTTCACAGCAATCAAGCCGAATTATTTTGTCGATTCATAACCATGGATGAAACATGGGTACATAACTTCACACTTGAGACAAAGAAATAGTCAAAACAATGGACTGGACAGGAAGAATCCGCTTCAAAGAAGGCAAAGACAGTTTCATTTACAGGCGAATATTATTTAAACTTATTGCCAGGTTTGAGTAATGAAATCAATGAAAATGATGGCATTTGAATGAAAAGAAAGTGTTGTTTCATCAAGACAACGCACCAGCTCACACATTCGTTATCGTGATGACCAAAATCAATAAGTTAAAGTTCGAATTGCTTCTTCATGCTCCCTATTTGCTAGATCTAGCTCCCTCAGATTATTTTCTTTTTCCAAACTTCAAAAAATGGCTCACTGGTCAATCATTTGCTAACAATAAAGAGGTGAAGTCGACAGTTAATGGCTATTCTGAGAAACGCGACGGGACTTTCTATAAACAAGGTATTGAAGCTATTGAACATCGTTTAAAAAAATGTAGTTAACTAAAAGAGGACTATGTTGAGAAATAAAGAGTTTTTTACCAAAAATTTTTGTGTTTTCCTTATGAGGCTGGGTACTACTGGGACCACACTCGTAGTATACTCATAAAAGCGGTCTGCTACTCCACAAGAGATCCATCATCTTGGGGCTCCAATAGTCGCAATCGTTTCGTGGTCCTTCAGTTTTACATGTGTTTTAAGGCGCCACCTAGAGTCGGACAGCATCTGCAGCTTGTGCAGGTGTCGGCTAAGTCGTCGGTCTTCACCCTTAACTCAGTTCAGTTCAGCCTCGTCGACTCAGTCGTCAGTCTTCACCCTCAACCATGACTAGTGGTTTTGAGTTACTCGGGTAGTTCATACCCCGTTTTCCGGCAACCACACTACCCCTAAGGAACCTGCTATGAAGCGCTGTCCCTTAGCCAACTCCCTTCTAGCGGGAGTTTTGGCAAAATCTTATGTCTAACCGATGCAAAGCGCCAAGTTCAGAGCGTCTCTCTTATCTAAGTCAGTTAACATCGACCAGCACGGCTAATAGCACGCATTAAACGGCTTATGGCCCGTTAATTTGTACTAGTAATAGGTTGAAAAATTTACTTTTTCTTGGTTAGAACAAGTTTTGTCATTTCACACCTTCAATAAACAAACATGTACTTTTTTCTTTAAGGGGTTAGGCCACTCTAGAGGCCGAAAAAATAGGCTTTTTTAGGATTTTCTTTTTAGAAATACTACAAAATAAATCAAGATTCCAATAAAGAGTATTTATTATACATATCAGTGTCTGCATACAAAAATTTTTTTGAAGTAATTAATTTAAAAATGGCGGCTGTGCAGCGTGTATCTCAAAACTACATTTTTTAAGTTGGCCGGAAGCATAACTCAGACAATTTTTAAACCGTTTTACTTAAAATATTGTATATATCTTGAGAAATATATTGTCTATGGAAATACGTAGGATTCTTTTTTATATTGCATAGTTCATTTGTTATTAACAATTATCTTATGATTTTTTAGGCAAATTTCACTTTCCACTTTGGAAGTGCGCCATTTGGCTAAAAATTAATATATTGAAAAAAACCTACGTACTTACATAGCAGTTATTATGTAAAATCATAAAAAAAAACATTGGCTTATAATAATTCAAAAATTACAGAAGCTGTTTGTCCGGCCGTGGACCCTAAAAAAACGGAGACGTCATCGGGAAAACGCTGCACAGACGCCACTTTGAAATTCATCGCTTTGAAAAAATTTTTTTATTTAGTTACTGATATGTATAATAAATACTCTTTATCGGAATCTCGATTTATTTTGAAGTATTTCTGAAAAAAAATCCTAAAAAAGCCCATTTTTTTGGCCTCTAAAGTAGCCTGACCCCCTAATAATGATATCTAAAAGGTTACATGTGCTTAAACTATTATACGAGGTCTGGCTATTAAATAACAAGACTGGTTACGAAAAAGGGTTTTATTATAAAAATTATTCTACATTCGAATGCTCCCCTTCAATATACTCCCCTTCCCTCGCCACACACCTTTCCATACGTTTTTTCCATCGATCGAAGCAGTGCTGGAAGTCTTCTTTGGTGAGGGCCTTCAGGAGCTCTGCCGTTTTTTGCTTTACCGCTTCCATCGACTCAAATCGTGTCCCTTTCGAAGCAGATTTTATCTTCGGAAACAAAAAAAAATTGCACGGTGCCAAATCTGCCGAGTACGGCGCGTGTTCGAGCACTGGAGTGCGCTTACCGGCCAAATACTGCTTCACAGATAGCGCGTTATGGGCAGGTGCGTTGTCCTGGTGCAAAATCCACGAGTTGTTCTTTTATAACTCGGGCCGTTTCTTACGAACTCATTCTCGCAGTGTTGCTAAAACTGACAAATAGTAAGTCTGGTTGACAGTCTGACCCTCTGGAACCCATTCAGTCATCACGATACCGTTAATGTCGAAAGAAACGATCAACATTGCCTTGAATTTTGATTTGAACATCCTGGCTTTTTTGATTCTGGGCGATTCAGGCGTCTTCTAATGCATCGATTGCCGCTTTGTTTCAACATCGTATTAAGAAATCAACGTTTTGTCGCAAGTAATAATGTTTTTCATCAGTCCGGAATCTTTTTTTAACCTTTCAAGGAAATCTGAGTAGACCTGTTGACGCAAGAGCTTTTGGTCAGGAGTCAAGTTTTTTGGCACCGACTTCGCACAGACTTTTGTCATGTGTAATTCCTCGAGGAAAATTTGTCTAACCGTTTCTTTATCGGCGTTTACAGCCTCGGCAATTATCAGCATGCTCATTCGACAATCTGCACGCACAATTTGGTTGATTTTGGTCACTGTTTCCGGAGTTGAAACAATGACAGGACGACCTGGGCGTTGGTCATCTTCAGTGCTCACTTGGTCCTCACTGAAGCGCTTACACCACTCAAAAACACGCGCACGAGATAGAGAATTATCCCCATAGGCCTCTTGCAACAATTTACAGCACTCAGTCGGAGTTTTTCTCAATTTAACGAGAAATTTGAGATTGATACGTTTCTCCTGTTTTTCGTCACACATGGTTTTCAGCACGAGAAAAAAACACGTTCGTTTCAAACCGCTACTGCACAAATACAATAATAGTGACGAGAACTTGTTTTGGTACGTGCATAGACAAGATATCTAGATACCCAACGCACTACTCGTTTTTTTCCCCACCCCTCTACGGCGCTCTCTAAGCGCGCAGTCTCGTTATTTAATAGCCAGACCTCGTAATTTCGATTTAAGATAAAAAAACGTTCTTTGTCTGACAGCTCAATAGTAACTGTTACTGAAGGATAGTGATAAGTAACAAACTTAAGTTCTTAGAATTTACCGAGGAATACACAGTAATTTTTTTCAATAGGTTTGCTTTGAATATGGCACGTTTGCTTTTATGAATCTTTCAAGTTATCATACGTTAACATTGTAGAAAGCTTACTTTAAATCTTTTTATGTTATATTAATTGACAGTTTTATTTACTTTACAAAAAGATTACGAAAAGCTTACAATAGAATATTTCCTTGATAGTTCCATTGGAAGCTTTCATGCTGCGTGAGTAAGAAAACGTTACGAAATTATTTTGCAATGAAATGATTTGTAATATTTCAATAATCTTACCTAGTTGTTTTCAAGAATTCTTTTAGAATAATTCGTGGATAATTTTTCTATTCAAACGAGAATAACTTTATGATGCAGACATAAATCGACTAATATTTCGATGGCGTTATGTTTGCAAATACCTAAGCTTATTGTATGACATCTATGATCTATTTATTTCAACTACCACTTACCGCTACAGCCATCTATCGCAAAACGGCGGAAGCAAAGTTGTACACCCAATATAAGAAAAAAAAGCAAACAGAAAAGTAATAAGAATAAAAAAATAGAAACACACAAACCTAAATTCAACCCAAAAAAAAACAAAAAACAGAAAGAAAAAAACAAAAAAAATGAAAAAAATACAAAATAAAAAAAGTGAAAGAAACAAAACAAACAAAATAAAATGACAATACTCCCATCTCCACGCGGTTAAAAGTTGAGCGACGGTGATATTTATTAACGGCTAACCGAATTTATGAAATTTTTTTTCTTTTCAATACTGCGCATGCATTTAGAATAGGTATGCACATTTTTGCAATAAATTATGTAGGAAATTCAGACAATTTTTTACAAAAACTACTAACTTTTGAAAAACATCGAAAAGAGCAAAAAATGATCAGAATTCATAAAAAGAATATAATACGATTTATTACAAGTTTGCGGATTTCAAGATCATCATAAGGTAGCTGTTAAGACTAAGCGTTCTAGAATTTTCGAAAGAAATGACAACAGCGAGATGGGGCGGATGTTACTCATAATCTTCGGTGATACAACCTTGTTCAGTGTAATGACCAGTAACTTTTTTAAAGAGAGAGGCAAATTCATTTCTTTAGATAGTTATTCATAATTGAGTTTAAAAATCGTTCAAGATCTTCTTCGGTATTAATCGGCACTAAAATTCTGCCTTTATGCATGCAAAAACACGACTATTGCTCACAAAGACAAAAAAGTTCAGCGTTTTATCTTTTGGCATTTCAAGGTAGCGAACTTTAAGTTGATGTAGAGCCGGTAGAAAAAACTTATTTAACTTAATTAGAGCCAAAGGAATAGATACTTATCTGCTAAAACACCACGAGCAAGCGCAGAACTTTGCAGCATAACCAGGAATGGTATAGGTCAATTTGAAGGTGCAGTAATTAACAAGCTTATTCATATCCCTGGCTAGTGCATCATTGGTCTGATTCAAATCAGTGATTGCAGTAATTTTTTTTACTGCCATCTGAAAGATTTTAACAAGTACCACTTATAATTCTGTCGACTTCTTCATACAGCAGCTGTTGATCTTTCGGCAGTTCAATGAGTTTCAGTTCATTTGAACTGAGCAATGAGTGAGCGTTAAAGCAATATTTTCTAGCTTGAATTCGAGAGCTGCGACACTTGAGTTTAGCGATGTCACCTGGATGCCCATAGTATCGAGTCTATCCGTCTTTGAGACTAGAACTGCAAGCAGATCATGCGTCAGTGGAACGACAGCTGCATGAGTAGAAGATCGCGATGCAGTTTACAGGATTTAAAAAGTTTGTACCACTGGAGGCAGAACCAACGAAACTGATCCTGGATCTCGCACCTGTTGAGTTAGTATCTGCTATATATAGGTGGATGACTTTGATAATCATCAATCATTCATTATCATCTCTCACTTTCAAAAGTTTCATACAAGTATCAGGTGCGCAAATAAGTTCCCGTTGTTTGTGAATAAATGGCTTTAGCACTAAGTGCTTGTCGATTTCGACATCCAAAATGTCATGAAGCAAGCTTAGACATATGGTAAACAAATCGCTTTGACAGATTAGTAATTTTGTTTTGGCACCATGCATTTTTGATTATGCGAACATGTCTCATTTTGTACCAAATAATCGTTATTTGCGGGAAGTGTTGCTTTTCTTCCTTCATTCGAAAAAAACGGTGGCTGAAGCTCATTGAGAGTTCCAAAACGTTTACTGTGATGCTGCTCTTAGTGACACAACGTGCCGTGATTGGTTTCCTCGTTTCAAAGACGGTGATTTCGATATTGACAACCGTCCGCGTAAAGGAAGGCCAAAAACTTTCAGGGACGCTGAATTTGATGTGTATGAGTGGAGACATTGCTCGACGAGGATCTATACCAGAGGGAAAATGAGCTTGCTTTAATATTAGGAGTTACCCGCCAAGCTATTTTCAAGCGATTGCACGCATTGGGAGTGATTCAAAAGTAGGGTTCTATATGATATAAAATCAAAGGACGTTGAGCGTCGTTCTCTGGCTTGTGAACAACTGTGTTCCAGCGGCAAAAAAAGAAGGGTTTTCTTCACCGCATCGTGACTAATAATGAAAAATGAATTCATTACAGCAACCCAAAGAGAAGGAAGTCATGGGGACTGCTTGTTCATGCTCCTACATCGTCGGCTCGGCCCTATATTCACGCTGCAAAGATTATGCTATGTATTTGCTGGGACCAGATCGGTGTTATTTATTATGAGCTGTTGATACTAAACGAAATTATCAGTGTGCAACGGTATCGAATTAAATTGATGTGATTGAGCCAAGCACTACTGGAACAACGGCCACAATGCGAGCACAGGCACGAAAAAAGTGATCCTATTGCATAACAACACTCGGCTTCACGTTGCCGGACCCGTTAAAATCTACTTGGAAACGCTCAAATGGGAAGTCTTACCCCATCCGCCATATTCCCTAGATATTATGCTATCCGACTATGACTTGTTCCGTTTAATGGCACATGGTCTGGCTGATCAGTAATTCCGCTCATATAAAGATATCGAAAATCGGCTTGATTCGTGGATAGCTTCAAAAGACGAATACTTTTACCGTAACGGTATTTAAGCTCTGCCAGTAAGAAGGGAAAAAGTTGTAGCTAGCGATAGGTAATACTTTAAATGATTAATTTGTAACTATTTTCTCGCAATAAAGTTGCATTTTCATCAAGAAAAACAGCGAGAACTTAGTTGTGCGCCTAATAGTATGGTATGAGTTTCCGCATCTCCCACATTGCTGTTGTTTGAAAATAGCAGTTAAATCCTTGAAGCATATTCGACATTGTGGCGGGATCGTGTATATACAGGGTTACAAATGGGATGTTGCCTAAAGTAATCACTTATAATTTTGAGATAAGTGCAGGGAAAAAAATAATAAAAATACTTATTAAATCAGTGAAGTGGTCATTTTCATTTGTAATAGGTTTCAGTTTAATCGAACATTTTCAACAGACACATATTACGTTCTAAAAAAAATGATAAAACCTGGCTAGGGAATAACTATTAATGGTAAGCATTCTCGAAGTGATCCCCATCTGAATTGCACAACAATCAAGCCGTTTTTGGAAACTATGAAATATTTGTTCAATTTTAGATAAAGAAATACTAAAAATTTCGTTTCTATTAGCTTCTCTCAAATCATCTTTGGTCTTGGGTTTTTCCGCATAACAGTAATCTTTCAGGTGGCCCCATAAAAAGAAATCACATGGGTTTAAGTCCAGTAAATAAGAGAGCCATTCTATACCTGCGTGTGCAAACTTGGGATATCCTAAGCCGATGCCGCGTTCACCATAAACTTCATAAATAGCTTTCAATACCTCTTGAGTTCTATGTCGCGTCTAGTTCTATGCGGCGTAGCACCATCTTGCATAAAATAATAGTTCCTGACTAATCCACGTTTCATAGCGAAAGGAAAAAATTTTGTAAGGATGTAACTTAATGAAATTTTTTATTATTAACACGTTGACTGCCAGACGGATTTTCCATGGTTTGTCCGAGGCGCCAACATTAATTATTCATTATGCGATGCATATTATGATGAAATATTGTTTCCAGCAAATAATATGAGTTATAAACTTATGTTTGAAGCATTTTTTGTGGCGGGGGTCACCGGTGACCCCCACGGCGCTGTACGCAATTATTACGATTTTCTTTTTTTTTTAAATAATCGTGCTTCGGTACTTCATGTATTGACCGCGCCGCCAGTCACCGGTGGCTCCCACAGCGCTGTAGCAAAGTCGAGTGCCGGTCACCGGTGACCCCCACAGCAGCCAACGTGTTAATTTTAGTGTCTCTCAATTCAGTTTTAAAGCTGCTGCAGCTTTTCTTATTGAATCCGTTGATTATTCTTGAAATGTTCTTCGACCTCGGTAACCTTATCTTCTATTGTAACTGTGTATGAAGGACCAGGAAGATCATGACAACGATCGTCAAGAGTATAATAATTGATGAAGTTATCAATTACTCTGAGAAAAAAGTAAAAAAAAATTTGAAAACTTTATTAAAAAATGTGGTCATAAGATAAAGTCAAATATAATTTTTTTCATTCTTACCTTCAAGCAGTATTTTGACTGGCTACTCTTTTACTTCCAAACTTAGTACGAAAGCCTCCATACGCTTCAGTAAAGTTTTTACCTCTAGAATAAAAGCACTTGATGAGATACACCTTTTCTTCGTTCGTAAGGTCACTCATTTTAAAATACACGTATTGCTCTTAACGGCATCTCAATAGAAACTGGCAACATTCTAAAATATACCTACATGGGCCCAGCCTTATACGATACAGTGAAGGAGGAAAGAGATGCATATACTTAAGGCAACTTCCCATTTATCATCCTATATAAAATCCAGGTGACGAAAATTAATAAAAATTAAAAAAAAAACAAAATATTATAAAATAGCAGCTTAATAGTTTCAGTATTTAAATTGTCGATTAATAAATTACCAACTTCGGAGAGCAGGTATAAAGTGGTGCAGTCCGCGTCTAACAGATGACAGCTAATGTATCGGAATAGCCCAGGTTTTAACGAAAATCTGCTTTTGCGGTAAATCACAGATAAAATCCAGAAGATAATCTCAAAGGAAGACACCGGAGAAAAGCAGATAATCGTCAAAAAATGATAAAGCAGGAGTAATGTAGAGCAGAGGAATAAAGGATTGCAGTAATTAGTATACAAAAGTCTCAAAACAATCAAGCCTAAGGACAAAAAGCAGTGATATCAAGTTGGAATTAGGGAGCGATAAAAGCAGTGTACAGTCTATTTACCAGAGAGAGATAGATATCTCAATATCTTATTCATTAGTAAACAAAATAGTATAAGTATATAAAAATAACAGAGTATAGAAACAAAATATTGCACACGTAATAAAACAGTCGAATTTAAAACTAGATAATACTGAACGGTACAGTGAGTCAGGTACATAAAATCAGAGATACCACTGAATATAAAAGAAAATACAAACAAGCAGAACGAATTCGAATTAATATCTATCAGCCTGTAAGTAAAAGTAAAACTATTAAAAAAAAAACAATAAAAAATTGAAAATGAAAAGAATAAAATTAGATATAATGCCAAATAAAATAAAATATACTATAGCACAATATAATACTGTAAATATTGTAAGACAGATTGTAAAAATAAACATATTATAACTTACTAAACAAAAAAGAAACATACACTTAACCCATTTATCCCATAAAAACATTCATACTCTTAAAACTAGAGGTATAAGGGACGAAACAAAATAAATTAACACGAAATAAAGTGGTAACATCATTCGTGTTTAAGTAAGTGTGTCTTAATTACATGTCTCAAATGCAGTCTTGAACCTGTAAAGAGACGGGAGATTGCGAATCTTGGCGGAAACGGAATTTCATAAATGGGCACCTTGGACTCAAAATGAACGACTTCGAGCTTCAGTGTTTATCAGAGGCACGGTAAGTTTTCTTGTTCTACACCTGGCAGAATCTCTGGGCACATACCATACCTGGATAAGAGACACTTCAGATAAAACAAAAAAAAATCGGTTGTCTGTAAAGTCGGTTTACTGACGATAGTTGAACGTGACAACGTCATAAGAAAATACTGATGGAATGGTTGCATTTTTCAAAAGAAAATTTTAATTTTATTTGTTTGATAGATATTTTGTATGGATAAAGAGAAGGAGGTAAATGGAAATCACAATTGAATTGATCAAGTTACATTTATTTGTACGCATAAATACAATTATGTCAATTTTTTTTTTTTTTTTATTAACAATGTACATAGTTTTCACAAGTATGAATGTGCTTTGAGCAATTGTTTTACAACTTTTATTTAAAACTTTAATAAATGTGTGATATTTAACTTCTTACAATTTGTGTTATTCTGTTGAGAATAGGACGATGATACGAAAAGTAGGAAATGAAAGGGAGTGTTTCGAGTGTAATGTGTCTTGAAAAAGTCAAATCGATGGTGGTGCCTCTTAGTGTTGTTGATTTATTAACGTCTGATGCACAATGTAGATTGAACATTTTTTTTATGAATTTGAGAAATGTTTCTATTTTGTCGATCGTATAGTAAAGCAATTGATTTTTTACTCATCGTGAAATAGTTCTGTTAACTTATTGTTATAGTTTTGTCAATTATACAGTCTGTCAAGTAAGAGCGTGGTCGACTTCGCCGACAGGTAATATAAGATTTTGGTCTTATTCCTTTGCGAGCCGATAGAAGAAAGCTTTGTCCTTGATGCATTATCAACAAAAATTTAGTTGTCGTTGATCTTTTGAAAGAGAATCACGTTAAACGCCATGAGTGCTAAGTACGCGTCGCGCTACGAGGCTGTGTTCCTTTGCATCCACCCGAAAGGTCCCAAAATGTCGCAATCAGCGGCTGCTAAATATATGAGAAAGTCGAAGGCATTTGTAGAGAAGTGAATACAGCGATATAAAGTGGCTAAAAATGTCGATGATTTACCAGAACGTGGCTCGATAGGAAAAGTGAACAAAAAAGATGAAAAAAGAATAGTGAATCTGTTTTCGCGGAATCCTGCTTTAACACTGCGGCAAGGACAAGCAAAATTAATGGCAAAAGGTTTAGATATATCTTACGAGACTATCCGAACCCATCTTCGTACTCATCATCTGAAATGGCGCAACACAATGAAGAAGCCTCTGTTGACTGAAAAACATGCGACAAAGCGACTCGCTTGGGCGTATGAGAATATTGATAGAGATTTTGAAATGTCATTTTTACTGATGAATGTTCTATATGGGCACGTTCTGTCCTCACGCGAGCCTGGTCAACTTCCACCAATAGGCTTGTTCAGCGGACCGTAAAACATGGAATAAAGGTGCATCTTTGGGGCTGCTTCTCAGAGCAGGGATTCGGCACTTTGCACCTCTTTACTGATAACCTAAATGCCGACAAAATGATAAAAATCTACAAAAAGGCTTTACTGCCATCTGCCAAACGATGGTTCATCACAAAAAATAAAGATTGGATTCTGCAGGAGGACAACGATCCTAAACACCGCAGCAAGCTCTGTACTCAGTGGAAGACTCAATCTGGTATCGTTACATTGGATTGGCCGTTGCAGTCGCCCGATGCAAACCCTATTAAAAATGTGTGGGCATATATAAGACGGAAGCTTCGTGGAAGACGCACATACACTTTGAAGCAGTTGTCTTACGAAATTCGTCGGATCTGGAGATCCTTGCCACTAGAATATGCCGTCAAATTAGTAGAAAGCATGCCTCGGAGATGCCAGACAATTATCGACGCCGGTGGTGACTGGACACATTATTGACCAAATTGCATCATTGTTTGTAATGTGTACAATGTATATATAAATATGAAAGTTTCATCAAATAAATTTTTTTATAAATTGACACGACCACACTCTTACTTGACAGACTGTAGCATAACCTACAATCGCTGCACTAGCGGACTGATGCTATTTATTTTAATGATAAAAGCACGAATATTCGACAATGTATCACTAAACATATATTTAATGTCGAAAGAATCATTACCTTTATCGCCGCAATTATCGTTGCTATAAACAATTGACACCACATTTACTTTTCACTGCACTTCATACTTGACGAAAACATGTAAATGTATTATTGTATAGCAACTGTCCACGCGGACGCATCGCTCACTCAAGTAGGAGAGAGACAGATGTCGAACGCTGCCGAACGCGGAGGCCGATTGTGCCTCTTTGTCGCTCGTTCCGCGATCTCGCTTGCACTTCAAGCCCTTAATGGAACGCCTCAGAGCGAGGTAACGCCGCATGAGTCATGTTATTTTGTGCGTGCAGCCGGCTCCATCGAATTATGAGACGTTGTCATGTCAAAATAGATATGTATGATTTTATTTATAAGTACCACCAAGAAATATTGAATCCTCGTAACAGTACGCAGCCAGCCCAAAGAGGCTCTGTGAGATGAGACATGATAGCCCTTCCTAAGGCCATTCACATTTCGCACACAGGAGTTATGTAGTGTCTAAGGTCGATTGCGTAGTCCCTGGATAGCATTTAGCGTAACGATAGAGCAATAATCTGAGTTAGAAAAAAATATTGCCTCGCTAAATCGTCAACGGAGTTCTGCGGTAGTGCATTTCCAGAAAAAGCGCATAATGTATAAAATTCTATGAAATTTTTTTGTTATATGATCAATACGTTTGGCCCATAATAATTTGTGGTTTAAGACCACAACAAGGCTGCAAACTGTTTTGGTGAGTGGAATGCTAACGCCGCCTCCAAGATCAATGCAACGATTCTCTTTGAAGATGTAATTAACAAACTTTTGACTACCAAAGCAAATAGCTTTGGTTTTATTTGCATTTGCACAGCCCACTCTAAAAAAGCCTCGTACACTTGTTGAAGGGCTACTCGGCCTTCTTCCAAGCGATCTATCGTGACTTGCGAGTAAATTTGCAGATCATCTGCGTATAAAATATGCTAAACTTTCGCAATACTAAGAATATTACGTATCTCATTAATGTAGAAGCAGAACAGTAGAGATACCTGAGGCACTCCAAGACTGGTACTTAATCAACTCGAGTTATTAGAAGAAGAAAAGATAAAAATAACTGATTGCATCCTGTCATAGAAATCTGAGTTAAACCACAGGACAGCTGCTCTTGAAAACTTCTTCTCCACTCTAAGCTTGTCAAGTAAGTGTGCAGGTCAGCTAATGTCGAATGTCTTTGGATAATAAAAGAAGGGTGACCATCTTTTTGACGACTCTACGGAAAAAATATATATTCATTAAGTTTTAGCCAGGCAGTTCGAGTTGAATGGAAAAGTTTTAATTCAGTTTTCATAAGATTGTGAATGTCAGGAGCTGCGAGATATTTTTAAAGCTGATTGTAAGCTAATTTTTCTAGCAACTCGCAGAGAAAGCTAAGAAATGCGATTTGTCCAATATCTGAAACTAAACTAAAAGAATAGTAAGAACGCCATGTGGGAAAAAAGACTTAAAATAAATACCAGGTGTACAAGTATGAAATGCGGATTTTAGACAACAGATGGTGTACCGATGCAGTTTGAGCTGTTATGATTTGACACTGCGCCATTTTGTTGTGTCATCAACAAGTTCGGACGCGCATTAGTAATAGGCTGAAAAAGTGTTTGCATCGTGTTGTATTGTTGTGTTTGATATGTCAAAATTCATACCGATAAAGAGCATTAGCGGACAGCATTAATTTTTTGTTTCCATTTGAAGAAAACTACTGCTGAATCCTTTCAGTTACTACAAGAAGCTTATGGTGAACATGCTCCATCGCAAGATACGTGTAAACGATGGTTCCAGCGTTTCAAAGAAGGTGACTTTGACGTTGTAGACAAGGAACATGGGAAACCGCCAATAAAATTCGTAGGGAATGGGTTTGCAAGCATTGTTGGACGAAGATGATTCGCAAACACAAAAACAACTCGCACAGCAATTAGGAGTTTCCCAACAAGCTGTTTCCAATCGCCTACGAGCGATGGGGAAAATTCAAAAGAGCGGCAGATGGGTACCACATGAGTTAAATGACAGGCAACTGGAAAATTGCAAAATCACGTGTGAAATTTCGCTCGCTCAGTACAAAAGGAAGTCGTTTTTGCATCGAATAATAACAGGGGATGTAAAGTGGATTTATTTTGAAAATCCCAAACGCAAGAAATAATGGGTAGACCCAGGAGCACCATCCACATCAACCGCAAGACGAAATCGTTTTGACAGAAAGACGATGCTCTGTGTTTGATGAGACCAGAGGGGCGTGGTCTATTATGAGCTATTGGAACCTGGAAAAACGGTTAATACTACACGTTACCAACAACAATTAACCGATTTAAACCGTTTGCTGCTTGAAAAAGGCCAGAATACCGAAAGGGACAACACAAAGTAATTTTTCTCCATGACAATGCTCCATTACTTACGGCAAGCCGGTTCGCGACACATTGGAAGCACTCAACTGGGAAGTTCTGCCTCATGCGGCTTACTCACTAGATTTAGCTTCTTATGATTACCACTTGTTTGCATCGATGGGTCACGCACTTACTGAGCAGCGCCTTGATTCCTATCAAGATGTCAAAATGGCTCGATGAATGCAAAAGGGGAAGATTTCTACTGGCATGGTGTTCAAAAATTGCCTGAAAGATGAGAAAAATGTATAAAAAGCGATAGAGAATACTTCGAATTAAGCACTTTTTATTATTCTACCAAATTTAACGTGTTATTTTTTCTTTTAAAATCTGCATTTTATACTTTTACACCTGGTAGTGTGATCAATCGTTCACCAATGACTAGTAAAGCCTTAATAATATCTGCAAGATGACTACAGCCCCTTTTACCTACAAGAAAAAGCTTGAGGTCGAAGAATACAATCAGCATGGCTAATAAAGTTAAATTTGAAGCCGCTAGAATTGACATTTTTTATTATAGTCTCATGCTCCTCCGTGTCATCACAGGTAGAGCCCGACACCCCCGCAAAGTGGTAATTAAAGATTTCTGGTGAGAAACCGTTCAACTCCTCCTTCTGTATTTAACAGAATAACTACATTGTGAATTGTGTATTTTAACCTACGCAAATAAAATTTTTATCTTTCGCTCTCTCTTCCTCCTCCTTCCCCTTATCAATGACATCAGAAACCTAATTCGTATAGCGATTGCTTAATTATTAGGATAAAATAAACTATCACAAAGTTACTTATTATCACTAGCAAGTTCAGTTAACCCTATTGGGTGTGCACGCACGTGCATCAGCTCGCGAATGTTGTTAATAATATCGATACGCACATAACGTTCAAGTGTATTTATACATTCGTGTATATAACTATTGTCAAGGAAGATTGTATAAGAAATCGTACGTGAAAATCATGAATTCACGAAGATTTTTACTATTAGATTGAAAATGCGTTATTTTAGTTCGCTTAACTTTGCAATACCGGTGTATGTATTGGGTGTACAACTTTGCTTCCGCCGTTTTGCAATAGATGGCTGTAACGGTAAGTGGTAGTTGAAATAAATAGATCATAGATGTCATACAATAAGCTTAGGTATTTGTAAACATAACGCCCTGGAAATATTAGTCGATTTATGTCTGCATCATAAAGTTCTTCTCGATTAAACATGTCAGCTAACGAGCCAAATTCCCGTCATTTGCGGGAGGTTTTAATTTTCTGCTTTAATATGAAGAAATCCGCGACTGAGGCTCATCGAATGCTCTCAAATACCTATGGTGAGGCCGCTATTAGTGAAAGAACGTGCCAAAAGTGGTTTCAACGCTTTAAGAACGGCGATTTTAACGTCGAAGACCAGCATGGCGGTGGAAGAAAGAAGGTTTTCGAAGATGCAGAATTGGAGTCATTACTTGATCAAGACTCGTGTCAAACGCAACAAGAATTGGCAGGATCATTAGGAGTGACGCAAAAAGCCATTTCAAAACGCCTGACAGTCATGGGAATGATTCAGAAACAAGGAAATTGGGTGCCGTACAAGTTGAAGCCGAGAGATGTTAAACGGCGTTTGTGTGTTTGTAAACAGCTGCTTGCAAGGCAAAGACAGAAGGGATTTCTGTATCGCATTGTGACTGGGGACGAAAAATGGGTTCACTACGATAATCCCAAGCGCAGAAAATCATGGGGATATCCCGGCCATGCTTCCACGTCGACGGCCAAACCGAATATTCACGGTTCCTAAGTCATGCTCAGTATTTGGTGGGACCAGCTCGGCGTAGTGTATTATGAGTTGTTAAAACCGACTAAAACAATCACAGGCGATTGTTATCGAACGCAATTAATGCGTTTGAGCCGAGCATTGAAAAACAAATGGCCGCAATACAACGAGAGACATGATAAAGTGATTTTACAGCATGACAATGCTCGACCCCATGTTGCAAAAGTGGTCAAGACATACTTGGAAACTTTGAAATGGGAAGTCCTACCCCACCCGCCGTAATCTCTAGACGTGGCTTTCTCGGGCTATCACTTGTTACGATCAATGGCACACGGCCTGGCTGACCAGCACTTCCGGTCTTATGAAGAACTAAAAAATTGGATCGATTCGTGGATCGATTCAAAAGACGACCAGTTTTTTCAACGCGGGATTCGTATGCTGCCCGAAAGATGGGAGAAAGTAGTGGCCATCGATGGACAATACCTTGAATCATAAATGTATAACCAGTTTTTTACAATAAAGCCTCGAATTTCAGAAAAAAACGGTGGAAGAAAGTTGTACACCCAATATTTTTTTCTTTTGTTGAGACTATAGAAAGCTCTGTTGGTAATCGCAATTTTGGTAATCACTACTAGCGAAAGGTTGCAGCTCTCATCCATTAAATCTGCCACCCCGATTCCCATAACCCTGCAAAAACCGGCACAAAAGCAGTACTTCACGAGACCAGTCAACGGCCTATAGGCCACTTTTTAATTTTCTTCTTTCTTTGTTTCCTTACTAATAAATAATACTACTTAACTATTACTCACCGGTTTGAAAAAAACTTTGCACATCAATAAAACGCTAAAAAATATTGAAACTGTGTTTTTTTATTTCGGCGGGATTCACTTTCCAAAGGTAGAAACCACGCCAATTAATACCAAATTAGTTAAACCACCTTACCCAGAGTACACCAATGTTCGGTTTTTAAAAATAATTGAGCTCCAGATTATAAGTTCATCCAGTTAATCATCTATCACCTTGCCATTCTAACCCATTAAAACACTCACCCATACCCTAATCTAGACCTTCAAATTACCTCTGCCAAACTACAAGCAGGTTAACTCACCCAACCATAAGGTAGCAAGTTTTCTATTTTATTGTTTTTTAGAAAATTTAATTTTACATCATAAGCAGATAAATTCACTAAACCACTTAACTTCTAACCCAATCTACCCCTGCATACTACCCCTACCAAACTACAAGCAAGCGAACCCATCATACCTTGGGAACAGCGAGATTAAATTTAGGAGGAAAATTAAATTCGATTAAATTCGAGCTTTATAGGAAAGGTACGATTAGAATTAAACACGGATAAGTGAAAAATAATAAGTTATAAGAATTTGTGAAAAAAGGAAAATAATATCCAATTTACTTTGAACGGTAGAGAAATAGAAATATTTGAAAATTTTAATTTTATCGGATATTTATTGAGAAGTGATAGAGAGCATAAGTTGCACACAAAAAATTTTAAAAGAACATTGAACGCAGTGTTAGAAGAAGTATGGAGAATATTTGTCAGTCAATACATCTTGTTCAGAGCGATCGTCTCACCTAATATATGAACCAGCGAACACATTGCGGTGCATTTTCATGTATGAGCAGTAATTTCATTGCGTTTCGCGTGTGCGTGTGTATTAATGGTGTGCTTCTCAAGCGTCTTAGCTCTTCCTACTCCCTTCCACAATCCCAGGCTTGAACAGAAGATTGGCTACGTGCGAGCCTTCTCCTTATGCCAACTCGACAATTCGCAAAAGTATTATACATAAAAGCGAGCCTATTTCAAATAAAGACATTTGTTTTTAAACTAAGATGCAAATAAAATCAATTTGACAAGCTCCAAAACCTTCTATTAATATCGCGAAATGTAAAAATTTTTTCCATTTATTTTTTAGGAAAGTTACTTCTCGTCCGTGAAAATAAAAAAAAATCAAATTTCTAACACATTTTGTAATGGAGAAGAAGAATTTCCACAAAGAGCTGTAAAGCATGCTTAGTAGTGCAATGAGGACACTTAGAAACTGCGAAAAGCTGTGTCGAGATAAAGGACAGACGCGTGCTTAGTACCTTACAGGGATTAAGACGACAGAAACGTCTCGTATCTTCTAAAACAGAGAAATTAAAGAGTCTAAAAAGTCAAAACTACTAGGGTAAAATCAAAGTTCACTTGCCTGGATATGATAAAAGTCACGAAGGCAAAGAAAGTCTCGGACGCAAAGATTTATAGGAATATAAGGGGGTCAGCTAAACTAATGAATCTGGAAGAAAAAGTGATACCCATTAAACGCACTAGAGCAGAGGAACTACTACTCTGATTAGGAAAAGCCAAGGACGAGATACCTCGATTGGAGAAATCAATCATGATTACACTCATGAAGGTAGCAATAGCAACAGCGTGGTCCTTAACATAAAAGAAGCTCTGACAATTCCGGTTTTAAACAAGACCACAACGGCAGAAGAGGTCGCGGACGCGCAACTTCATTGAACATTGGGCAAGGGAACCTGGCTCGAGTGGATATTAGACTTAGAAAGTCATGCACCGTTATCCAGATGGCTAGCGTGCCGCTTGCAACTGCAGCAATAAAGGAGCTACTTAAAAAAAGTTAGAATCAAAATCAGATGTATAGACTGCCAAGTGCATCTATATATGATAATTGTACGTTGTTTTGAATGCCATCAAATAGGACTTATCTCCGAGGACTGCAAAAGTAGAATCGATCACTCCAAAGAGTGTTTTCGATGTCGCAGAGAGGGACATAAGACAGTGACCTACATGGCCACCAGTAAATGAACATTAGAGTAAACTGAAGCATTGAAGCATAATGGCTAAACTGTTTGATATAAATCTAAACAACTGTGATGTAACCCACAACTTGCTTTACTAGCTGGTTTGGAAAGAAAAGACTGACAAAGCCATCATTGGTGAGGGGTACAGAAAACTTAAAAAATCAAGCTAGATGGGGGACGCCTCAGGCAAAGTATCATTCTGGGTACGTGGAAATATCCATTTACCCGGTAAGAGACCTGACCCACAACTTTTATTGAGATGTAAGTGGCTGGTATGAGAATATACGAAGGCGGTTCAATAAGTATCCGTGTTAGAAATGAAGACACCATTTTTTCAAAAAATTTTTATTCACTTTTCAACAGTCCCCTTTTAGAAAGATACACTTTTCATAACGTTCCTGCCATTCTTTTAACCCCTCCAAAAAATAGGATTTGTCGAACTTTCCAAAATACCCCTCTGTCTCGGCGATGACTTCCTCGTTTGAGCTAAATTTTTTTTCCGCGAGCCATTTTTTTATGTTAGGGAACAAGAAAAAGTCGCAGGGAGCCAGATTGGGTGAATACGGGGGGTGCGGCAGCAATACATAACGCAATTCAGGCAGTTTGACGGCAACAACTCCGGATGAATGTGCTGGTGCGTTATGATGGTGAAACAGCACCTTCTTTTTTGCCAAATGCGGCCGTGTCTCCTATAATTTTTTGTTGAAGCGGTCCGATAACTCACTGTAGTATTGTTCAGTGATCGTTATTCCTTTTCCTAAAAAATCCATGAGGATGACGCCGTTCGCATCCCAAAAAATCGTCACCATGACCTATCCGGCCGATGGGACCGCCTTCGCCTTCTTTGGAGCAGATTCACCGGGAGCAATCCATTGTTTTGATTGTT
This sequence comes from Chalcis sispes, assembly GCA_949987625.1. Classification (NCBI taxonomy): domain Eukaryota; kingdom Metazoa; phylum Arthropoda; class Insecta; order Hymenoptera; family Chalcididae; genus Chalcis; species Chalcis sispes. The sequence continues at coordinate 33,309,765 of OX465097.1, forward strand.
GCTTAGTTTCTGGCGTGTTATGATAAATCCAGGTTTCATCAACGGTGACAACTCGACGCAAAAACTCCTTCGGATCTCGCTTAAATTGCTTCAAACACTGCTTCAAAGTTAACAGCCGCATCCGCTTGTTGTACACCGTGAGCAATTGCGGCACCCATCGGGTCGACAATTTTTTCATCGCCAACTTATCATGTAAAATATTAATTGCCATTTCAGTCGACACACCTACAGCCTCTGCTACTGCGCGCACTTTTGTTCGTCGATCAGCGAGAATCATGTCGTAGACTTTTTGAATGATTTCCTCGGTAACCACGTCTGCCGGGCGTCCTGGTAGCTCCTAATAAAAAACGGATGTTCGCCCACGTTTAAATTCGTTGAACCAATATCTAACTGTGGTCACAAATGGCGAAGTGTCCCCATAAACAGCATCCAACTTTGCTTTTATCTGCTCGCATTTTTTCCATCCAAAAACAAAAAGCGAATTACCGAACGATACTGCTCTTTTTCCATCTTAGCGAAAATCACGAAACACGTCTTACTCGAATGGCTGCCAAATCCAAACTAACCTATCAATTAGTCTGAAATTTGTTTTACTGTCGTTTAATAGATGGCAGCACACGATGATAATATCAACTTCCCTCAGGAACGCCCTCTGTCGTTAAACACGGGTACTTATTAAACCGCCCTCGTATAGCTGATACCTTTCGCCTAATGATAATATCAATAAGTTTCTGGGTTGCCTTGACACTACTGTAGATAGTCATAGTGGCAGTTGAAGATTCTAATGCATAGGTGACGGAGCACTTTTGTGTTACTAGAACAGGAGATAGTTAACACAGGAATATCCCTGACATATTCCAGGGCGGCAAGTTATCCGTAGTCGACTTGACTTTTACAGACCTTAGGTTAATGGGAGAAATAAGCAAGATAGATGGAATGCTGACAAACTTCAGTCTATTTGGAGTCTTGAACTATTGGATTCATAACGAAGATATGTGCGGAGAGAGCTTTTGGACTAGAAGAATGTATCAAAGAGCCTGAAAGAAGCAAGTACGTGGGCCGCTATTTGAACAATACAGGGAGGCCTGCAAGATGATGATTAACATTAATTGTTCGCAAATATTATTTAAAGTGGGTCGTGTTTCCTGGCGTGAAGTATATTAAACAGTTATGCGCAGGATCAAATTGAGGAATATTAAAGCCTCAACATGTTCAATATTTTTCTAGAGTGGATAATACGAGTATATCACCTGTTTCCAGAACACCCGAAACTACCGCATGATACTGGACTAGGACCAACATCAGACGAAGACCCAGCTAATCTAGCTGTCATAAACGAAACCAAAATGAAGTTCACGGCCAAGATTTTCATTCAAATGGCTCCTGGACCAGATGGAATAGCCAGTGTTACCATAAAAATATCAGCACTAAATGTGCCTAATTTATTTCTTGCAGCATTCAATGAGTTTCTGAAAAAAGGAAGGTCTCCGGTGCAGTGTCAGGTACGAATTTCGAAACTGAAGGCAGCTATACAACGGGTCCGTGATCTGTAAGCAATCCAGTTTGAATTTTAGAAGGGTTGCTTAACGATAAACGTCATAGGACAAGAGATAGGATTTGCCCTGAACGCCTTAAAGGGTAGTTCATCTACTAAGGGGATGTGTGCTATCATTGCGCTGGACGTTTAGAACGCCTTTAACTTGGCCAATAAATTAAAATTATGCGAGTATTATAAAATTTCAAACTACCGATCTATCTTCGTAAGGTCGTCTCGAGCTACCTCCCAGTTATTTTTAAATATAATCCAGACGAAGAGGCATGTACTTATAAGGTCACGCGAGGTGTACCGCAAAGTTAATTATTAGGTCTGCTGCTATAAAGAACTCTATGATAGTCTCCTAAGAAAGTCATTTCCAGAAAATGGGAATATCGACTAAGGAAAGTATCGGATATCTGGGAGTCACTGTAGTTAGATAAGACAAACATTTTCATACATTTTTGGGATAACTAAGATCGAATCTGGTGTCCGTTTGACCTAAACGGGTCAAGATCAAGGTTAAGTGAAGGTCAAATCTTCAAAATTAGATTTAACAGCAAATAATCGTACTTTTAAACGAAGTTTTCAGGTCAGTAAAACCGAATCTGGTGTCTGCTTAACTCTAGCAAGTCATAGTCAAAATCATTTAAAAGTCATGTCATGACCAATAAACACATAATCTTAAGCCTAAGATTCTGAACCTACTGAACCTAGAGTCTAGAATCCTGAACTTAAAAATCTCTAGCTCACAATCTTAAGCCTACAAACCTCAAGTTAAGAACTTTCAGCCTAAAAAACCTAAGCCCACAATCCAAGCTCACCATCCAAGCCATCAAATCTCAAGTCAAATAAGATCTTATTAACTTAGGTAAGAGGCAAGGGGGTTCATACTAATCAAGCACTCTGAAACGCGAGAGGCAAGGGGACTTATGCTAATCAAGCATCCCAAAAGAACGAAATATCCTCATCGTCGTTCCTGGATAACACTAAAAATAAATATATTAGTAAATGATATACAGCGTGCTCAAAAAGCCCCAGTACGGTTGAATAACTAAAAAAATAATAGTCTTGGAGAGAAACTTTTGATACGAATTCCTTAAAAAATTTCTTAAAAAATTTCTATTAAAAGTTTTTCTCTAGAACTATTATTTTTTAAGTTATTCAGCCGTCCTGGAACTTTTTTAACACGCAGTATAATATTACATACGTACACAAATTTAAAGGCTATAAATAGACCCGAAATCCACCAACTATAAAAATACAAATCTTAAACTCACAAGTTAGGTGCCAAAGTTTACAAGATAGTTATCAAACCCACCAAATCCAAGCCCTTAAGATATGAGGGCTTGAAGCGTGTCCATTTGAAGTTGCAGGCTTGAAATTTATAGGTTCTAAATTGTGGGTTTGAGGTTAGTAGTCTTTGGGTGTGTGAGCTTGGGTTTTAAGCTTGAGGTTTATAGGCGGAAAATTTTTATCTTGTGATGTATGAGTTTAGAATTTATGAGCTAAAGCTATGTGAATTTGAACTTAAAGTTTATAGGTTCAAAATTGTGTATTTGAGGTTGGTGGGTTTAGGTTGTAAGTTTGGCTTGTAAGCTTGAATTAACATATAGACTTGGGGTTTCTAGGCTAAAAGTTGTGGGCTTGGTATTGTGAGCTTTGAGTTTTTAAGTTTAGGATTTTAGACCCTAGGGTCAGTAGGTCCAGAATCTCAGGCTTAAGATTATGTGGAGTTTATTGGATATGGCATGACTTTAAACCAGTTAAGTATGTTTGACAAGTATACTCGTCATAAAAAAGTGGCCGAATTTTTTGTCGTAGCGAGCATACATATAATAAAAGTCGCAATTTTATTAAATAAACGTATCTGTTTCATGCAATATTTGAATAGCGACACTTACCCTGCGCTTGACGACTATACTCATCATCGTTCAATTTTCGCGACACACAGATATGCGCACTGACAAACAAAGCGATACAGTTAACTGGTTATATGACCCTGACTTCGACTTGTTAGAGTTAAACGGACGTCAGATTTGGTCTTAGTGACCCAAGAAAAACTGTTTACTAGTATAACTACAGTCTGTCAAGTAAGAGCGTGGTCGACTTTACTGACAGGTAATCAAAGGTTTTGCTCTAATTCCTTCGCGAGCCGATAAAGAAAAGCTTTGTCCTTGATGCATTGTCAACAAAAATTTAGTTGTCGTTGATCTTTTAAAAGAGAATCACGTTAAACGCCATAAGTGCTAAGTACGCGTCGCGCTACGAGGCTGTGTTCCTTTGCATCCACCCAAAGGTCCCAAAATGTCGCAATCAGCGGCTGCTAAATATATGAGAAAGTCGAAGGCATTTGTACAGAAGTGGATACAGCGATATAAAGTGGCTAAAAATGTTGATGATTTACCAGAACGTGGCTCTATAGGAAAAGTGAACAAAAAAGATGAAAAAAGAATAGTGAATCTGTTTTCGCGGAATCCTGCTTTAACACTGCGGCAAGGACAAGCAAAATTAATGGCAAAAGGTTTAGATATATCCTACGAAACTATCCGAACCCATCTTCGTACTCGTCATCTGAAATGGCGCAACACAATGAAGAAGCCTCTGTTGACTGAAAAACATGTGACAAAGCGACTCGCTTGGGCGCATGAGAATATTGATAGAGATTTTGAAAATGTCATTTTTACTGATGAATGTTCTATATGGGCACGTTCTATCCTTACGCAAGCCTGGTCAACTTCCACCAATAGGCTTGTTCAGCGAACCGTGAAACATGGAATAAGAGTGCATCTTTGGGGCTGCTTCTCAAAGCAGGGATTCGGCACTTTGCACCTCTTTACTGACAACCTAAATGCCGAGAAAATGATAAAAATCTACAAAAAGGCTTTACTGCCATCTGCCAAACGATGGTTCATCACAAAAAATAAAGATTGGATTCTGCAGGAGGACAACGATCCTAAACACCGCAGCAAGCTCTGTACTCAGTGGAAGACTTAATCTGGCATCGTTACATTGGATTGGCCGTCGCAGTCGCCCGATGCAAACCCTATTGAAAATGTGTAGGCATATATTAAACGGAAGCTTCGTGAAAGACGCACATACACTTTGAAGCAGTTGTCTTACGAAATTCGTCGGATCTGGAGATCCTTGCCACTAGAATACGCCGTCAAATTAGTAGAAAGCATGCCTCGGAGATGCCAGGCAATTATCGACGCCGGTGGTGACTGGACACATTATTGACCAAATTGCATCATTGTTTGTAATGTGTACAATGTATATATAAATATTAAAGTTTCATCAAATAAATTTTTTTATAAATTAACACGACCACGCTCTTACTTGACAGACTGTACTCGTTTCAAATCTAAATTTTAAGATTTGACCTTCATTTGACCCTGATCTTGATCTGTTTAGGTCAAACGGCCACCAAATTCGGTTTGAGCTATCCCAAGAACGTATGAGAATGATAGTTTTATCTATAAGCCCATCCATTTGTCTAATGGAAACAAAAGCATGTTGTATTTGGTTATTTTACTATAAATGTTCACTATTTTACACCTTCAGAGAAGATTTACACCCCGAAAAATGAAATTGAGCCGCTATAAAAGATACGTGTCTCTTATCTTTTTATTTCTTATCTGCGTGCTAAGTTTCAAATGATTTAGTAAGTGGCAGTTGGGAAGGGTTACTTGTTAGCTGCACATGTATTCTTGCCTGTTCTAACACATCGTTCAATAAGTCCCGAGACTAACAACAAAAACAACATTTTTTTTCAAAAATCATTTTTAATTATCAATATAATCTCCTTTTAGAGTGATACAATCTTTCCAACGCCTTTCCAACATTTCTTTACCATGTTTATAGAAAGATTCATCTTTTGCTTCAAAATAGGCTTCAGTTTCGGCAATGACCTCATTCCAGCTACATTTTTTTCCCTGGAGCATTTTTTTGAGATCAGCAAAGAGCCAGTAGTCGCTGGGGGCTAAATCTGGCAAATACGGGGGGTAGGGAAGCAAATAAAAGCCCAATTTGTTTAATTTCGCCATTGTTTTCATGGACTTGTGGCATGGTGCATTGGTGCGATCGCGGCACCCACTTGGAAAAAACCTTTTTCATGCTCAATTTTTCATGAAGGATTGTAAATACGCTTCCAGATGATATCTGTTTCATTTCTGCAATCTCACGGACCTTCACTTAGCGTTTTTTTATTACAATTTTTAACACTTCACTCACATTTTCCTGTGTAACGGCTTCCAATGGCCTACCCGAACGTTCCGCATCGTTTGTGTCTGTACGACCACGTTTAAACTCAGCATACCAACGACAAATCGTTGGTTTGGATGGAGAAGAGTCCGGGTAATGTTTTTCAAGCCATTGCTGGGCTTTTACAGTGTTTTTACCCATTAAAAAACAATGTTTTATCAACACGCAAAACTCGCTTTTTTTTATTTTTCAAACAAATTACAAAGTGACTTTACTCTAACCTCGATAACTCTGCTGTCTGTGATCCGATCGACGTGAAATTTTTACACGTTTCATGTAAAGGTTTGCACTCTATGGAAACGTGGCCAGTTTGGTACTACTAGCACTATCTCTGGGTTAGTCTCGGGACTTATTGAACGATGTGTTATGACCTTCCACATTATTTTACTATTAATTTTACCAAATGCTCCAACCGAATCTGAAATCAATAAATAATTTAAAAGAAGTAAATTCACTTTGAAAAATTAATTGAAAATAGTGAAATAATATTTCTGTATATACACTAAATCAACCAACAAAAACGAGAACAGTAGTAAGTACTAAACAAATTAGAAGCCTACAATTTTTTATAACACTTGAGAAAATATCTACCAAATATCAATAATTTTTTTTTTTATAATTAGGTTATTAAGTAAAATGTCTTTTTCACTTCATTTTGTATTAAATATTTTATTTCTATTATGATTAAGTTTCATATTTGACGACTTTACTGGCACCAACTTTAAAAATAATTGTAGGCCTCTAATTTCTTTGGTACCTACTTTTGATTTTATTTTTCTTATTTAATTTAGTATATATATATATATATATATATATATATATATATAAACTATTATATACTAAATTAACTAAGAAAAATAAAATTAATTGAAAATTAATTAGAAAAATAAAGAGTTAATTTAGTATATATGTATATATATATGTATACACATGGTGTCACAGAAGTACCGGAACAGCTGCATATTTCCTAAGGTGGGGTATTTCGGAAAATTGTCAAGGTCATTTCGTAAGTAACTCTTTACGAGGAATTTAATGGTAATCTCTATTTTGACCTTGACCATGTCCTCCAAGGTCATTTCAAGGTCAGGTCATGTTTTTTAAATAGAAACTCCGTTTATTGATATTGGCAATCGAAAGAGCAAGAAATTTTACGTTTAAATATGTACGCAGGTCATGAGAGCACGTTGACCTTGAAGGTCAGCCAAGGCCATTTAAATATGAACAAGGTCTGGTTATCTCTTGGCATAGGATCTCCCCAATTTTTTCAAACTGATGTCTTAAAATTAGTAAGGTTTATGAAGTGTTTACTGTAGGCGTGTCCTTGACGATGTTCTTCAAATTCCTTCAAGGTTATTTTAAGCTCTACTTATTTTTGATTAAAAATTCCTTTTTTTGACATTAGCAATCGAAAGAGCGGAAAACTTCACGTACAAATATGTACCTAGGTCATAAGGACACGTTAACCTTGAATGTCAGACAAGAGCATCTAATGTAAGGTAAGCTCTCTATTTTTTGACTATCTTAGTCATGACCTTTAAAATCATTTTGAGGTTAACTATTTTTTATTTACTTTTGATATTACCTGGGATCAAAAACTTTGATGTAGTAAAAAGTGATCCCTTCGCCTGTGCTTAATTTGCGTGAGTCCTTTCGGATTTCGGAATGCTTGATGACCTATTATGTTTAAAATCTGTGTCCTTATAATTTAGTGCCTTTATTATTTATTATCATTAAATTTAATTTATCTTTGATTTATCTTTATCATCATTTAATTCAATGCAGGTCGAATTACCTTTGAGAATAGTAGTATTTTCAATCTTTTTTTAATTTAAAATTTTAAAGGACATCGTCAAGGTCACGCCTACAGTCAACACTTAAGGAACCTTGCTAATTTTGATACATCAGTTTGAAAAAAATTGGGGAGTTCTTATGCTAAAAGATAACCAGGCCTTGTTCATGTTTAAATGGCCTTGGCTGACCTTCAAGGTCAACGTCTCCTTATAAACTAAGTACATATTTGAACGTGATCTTTCTCGCTCTTTCGATTGCCAATTTTAAAAACGAGAGTTTTTGTTTAAAAGACATGATACGACCTTGAAATAACCTTGAAGGACATCGTCAAGGTCAAAATAAAGGTTATCATTAAAATTCTCGTTGAGAGTTACTTTAGGATTGACTTTGATCTTTTTCCGAAATGCCTCACCTTAAGAAACATACGGCCGTTCCGGGACTTTTGTGACACCCTATATATACAGGGTGGTCCGTTTTAATCTATTGGTCGAAATAACTTTAAAGGGAGTTTAAATAGTTGTTTTAAATAATGTTTAAGATAAAAGTTGTAGTGGTTGAAGGGAGTCGTTCAACGCTGACCTTGGCGTTAACCTTGAGGTCTAATTTAAAGGTTATTTGAGGGTCAAATCGCCAATTTTATATGGGCATCCCAATTTCTTATGACAGATTCTGATTCTGCGTCGAAAAAATATAAAAGGTTTGTCCAAAACATATTTTTCGATACGTGACAGATGGCGCTGTAATCGGCAGTTTTAATCGATCGGTGCGAATATCTTAAGAACAACGCATATGAAAAGATAGAAAAGCAAAGTTTATTTATCTGGATAGGGGATATGCAATGCCACCACAATCGACCCGCCCCCTCTCTAACTTCCCGTATGGAGCGGTTTCAACTTAAAAATCTGATATGAATACCCTAGTTTTATATTGCAGATTCTGATTCTGCGTCGAAAAATATAAAAATTTCGTTCGGAACATTACGTGGACGTAGTAGAAGCATGTGCCCATGGGGTGCTTTTTTAATGTGAGTCACCTTGCCTCTAACAATTCGGCCTTTAGAACCAGGCTACTGAAGCTGCAATGCTAAATTTTCCAACGCTTAAATTCATTGCAATGGGCTTGATCTGTGCAGCCGACACTCTTAGAGGAACTAAAATCCATTATTGCTGCCAACACATCACGTGTACATGCGCCATTGAGCGTATATGTACCAAAAAGTCGATTGCTCTATAGGTTACGATATCCCGCACAGTAGCATCTCGTCGTCTAGGTCGACCTTGACCTCCAGGGATCAAACCTAAAGATCAAGGTCATCCCTATTTAACCTTGAAATGGTTTTTTAATGTCAAATTGAAACTGACTTACAAAGCCATTCTACGGTCAAATCTAGGATGACCTTCAAATGACCTTGATGGTCCACTTCAAGGTCAAATGGAAACACCTTCAGATGACCTTCGAGGTTGATCCCTAGACATCGGAAACTATGAAGCTGTCGACCTGGACGACGAAAACCTTTAATGCACATCAGGTAGACATCGAAAACTAGGAAGCGGTTGCAACTCTTGTTTATGTACTATAGGGAGATGCTATTGAAAAATAAGAAATATGATTGAAAATGCCGAGAGATCATAACAATTTCGTAACTTTATTGTTATTTGAGAATTTTTGAATTAAACAGCATTCACGAACTAAAGAAAGATATTGTACATGAATTTACTATAAATAGTTGCCACTCGTTTTTAGACAAAGTCTGGATTACAATCGTTTTTATTACATTCGATTTATTTCATTTTTTGGAATGCCGGTGCCTGGGCTTACAAAGAATTTTGAAAGTTGACAGCGCGAAAATTCAAATTAGATTTTGACGCATAGAAAAAAGTTTACATTAGCAAAATCAGCGAGTTAAAATTTCCATAAAAATCATTAGTAAAAAGACTCAGAATTGCAGAGACTTATTATTTCGGCTTCGGATCATCATTCTACGTTTCATTCTTTTAATCGGTTGAAAAATAAGGTTGCGCTACTGTGGCCGTACTGCAAACTTCGGTTTATTAGTGCGGTCAGACTTTACTTTCAGAACTCTTATTGAGAACATTAATTGAAAAACTCGATAGTTTTTCCAATAGCCGCCATATTTTCCAATACGTAGGTAATTTATTTGAGGTAAACATGTCGGATTATACTCCTACAGAAATTGTTGATATAATTATAATTTTAGGCGAAACTCAAAATAAATTTACAGCTGCTGCACGATTTTATGCGCAACGTTTTCCGAATAGGAGACATCCAAACAGGGTAACCATTCGTGATCTGGCTGCAAGAGCTCGAAAAGGGAGAATGATACGTGAACGCCCTCATCGCGAATATGATGAAAATGACGCACATGTCATTACTCTTCTTGCACTTGTGCATATGATTTCCAATATTAGTAGCCGTCAAACACAACGAGAAACAGGCATATCTCGGTCAGTGATGCTAAAAATTCTGAAGGCAACAAAGTATCATGCTTACCAAATTGCATTAACGCCAGCATTAACACCAGCTGATATGGTAGCACGTGTTCGGTTCTGTCAATGGGCTTTGCGAAAGATTGAACGTAACAACTAATTTTTTAGGTACGTCCTTTTCTCTGACGAAGCTACCTGCCAAAGCACTGGGCATTTAAATAGACATAACAGTCATTATTGGTCAGATGTTAATCCTCACTGGCATAGATCTATTGACAATCAACATCGATGGTCTGTAATAGTCTGGTGTGGTATTGTAAACGGGTACTTAATTGGACCCTACTTTCTCGATAATAATGTAACTGCTGCAAGATATTTGCAGTTCCTCAGAAGTAATCTGTTTAATTTAATGGAGATGTGGATCTAGGAACCAGGCAACGGATGCGGTTCCAACAAGACGGGGCACCTCCACATTTAGCACGCATTGTACGAGATCACTTAAATGAGAAATACCCCAATCGATGGATTGGACGCGGTAAACCATCTCAATGGCCTCTCCGTTCACCCGATTTAACATCATCTGATTTTTACTAATGGGGGATGTTGAAAGATTGCGTTTACGCACAGCGGCTGACGGCGCGTGATGATATGAAAGATCGTATACGAGCAGCTTGTGCGGCAATACCCCGGACTGTGTTATTACAAACAGTGGACAACTTTCATAGAAGATTAAACTTGTGTTTACAGAAAAATGAAGACAATTTTGAACAGCATCTTTGTTGTTAGTTCTAAAGGCCGAATTATGAGAGGCAAGGGGACACATTAAAAAAGCACCCCATGGGGACATGATTCTACTACGTCCACGTCGTTATCCTCGGGCAACGCTAAAAGTAGAATAAACATTCTTATCAAAACGGATTTTTTTTAAATGTATTTATCTACAGAATTCTAGTTTGCAGAACACGATGTGTATTCCTCGAGAAATTCTAAGTCGGTAACGATTTTTGTACGTATTTTTAATTTTGTCGATTACAGCGACATCTGTCATGAATCTAAAAAATTTTCATATTTTTCGACGCAGAATCAGAATCTGCAATATGAAATTGGGGTACCCATTTTAGATTTTTAAGTTGAAACCGCTCTATATGGGGGGTTAGAGAGGGCAAGGGGGATCGATTGTGGTATCATTGCATATCCCCTATTCAGGTTAACAAATTTTCCTTTTCTACCTTTTCATATGTGTAGTTGTTGAAATATTCGCATCGATAGATTAAAACTGTCGATGACAGCGCCATCTGTCACGCATCGAAAAAAAATGTTTAAGACAAAACTTTCATATTCATTGACGCAAAAACAGAATATGTAATAAAAAATTGGGTTTTATATTTAAAATTGGCAATTTGACCCTCAAATAACCTTGAAATTTGACCTCAAGGTTAACGCCAGTGTCAGGGTTGGACAAGTCCCTTTAACCCCTACAACTTTTATCTTAAATATTTTTTGATATAACCATCTTCCTTTGAAGTTATATCGTATGATTGATTAAAACGGACCACCCTGTATATATATATATATATATATATATATATATATAGTAGTATTATGTCATAATTTTTAATTAGTTTTTATTTTTTTAGAAACTGGAATAAACCATGCTCGTTACACTTACATGTGCTAGCCCATATCTTAATAAAAACTTCTAAACTAATTTTAATGAAATCTTTATTGTTTCCTTAGTTGAATCAAATTTAAGTAAATCAAAGAATAGTGGCAATCCAAATATTAGTTTCTAAGAAATGTGTGGAAATAAATAAATACTCACAGACATGCATACAAACACACATACATACAAACACATAAAAAATATACGAACATACACGCAGACATGCATACCAACATACATTAGAGTACACCTATCAAATTCCGTACGTTTGTTTGGAAGTCCCAATAAATTATTTTGTTCTATTGTTATGCTGAACGCTTTAGGCTATGAAATACCTGTGTGCAATATATGAAGGGTCTTAGGAGGAATGATCACGTCTCTTCTCGCAGAGCCTCTTTGGACTGGCTGTATAATGATATCAGGAGACAGTATTTTATGGCATTACTTATGTACATACAAAATGATATATGTCAATGTTTCATTCTGTCTGGAGGGTCTCATCTCCAGGTGTGTGCCTAGGGGTTTTGTTAGGGGCAGAACAAGGAACTTCATCGATCCTCTCGAGCGCACTGAGCTGGAATTCGTTTGTTCCAAGTCCAAGGTGCGCATTTATCAAATTTCTTTCCTACTGAGATTCGTAATCTCTCGTCTCTCAGCAGATTCATAACTGTAATTAAGACACTCTTCCTTAAACCCGATTATCTATTATGATAACTAGATTCATATTGATTTATTTTATTTTTATCTCATTCATACCTAGTTTTAAGAGTATTAACGAGATGAGTATTTAATGAATAAATGGGTAGAGTGTTTGTATTAATTGTTGAGTGAATTATTTTATTTTAGTGACGTAATTGTATTTTATTTTATCTGATGTTTATGTATATTGATTTTATTTATTTTACTTATTTATTTTATTTATTTTTATTCATTGAGTGATAAATATTAGAACGCATTTTCTGTTTGTTTGTATTTTTTAACTTTCTATGATATTTCTGATTTTTATGTAAGTAAATACTCTGTTCGTAAGTAATGACATACGCTTTTTACTTCGTCTCTCAATTTGGCACTTTTTTCTGCCGCACTTTGCTCTTGGGCTGTTTTTGTTACGGCACAGTTTTATGCACCTTTATGCAAGGCACCCTCTTCGTGAATTTCCAAACTAAGCGTGATGCACTTTCGTAAAAAATTGCATTTTGCTACTCTTCACAAATTTTGCAACGAAGACGACAAGAATGAAAACAAAAATTGTACTGTTTACCTTCAACCACTCCTCAAGAAACCACTCTACCAAAGTAGTAAATGTCAACGTTACTACCACTTAGCATGCACCAAACTCAAAAAGACTGGGATGTGCATTTAGTATTTTGAAAATATGTACAGACGATGATTAAGGCAATTCAAATAGTGTACAAAATTTAACTGACAGGAGGGCAAAGTCGAGAAAAGACGAGGTGGGTTGTCGATATGACGGCGCCGTAAAGCATGAAGGCGCCAGCTGATACTAACTCACAGCGAGCTGCTGATTTTTAGCGCTAGATAACTTGACGACGCTAACGGGAGATGGATTGAGGCGGGTTATCAATGCTTTTTTGCATTTAGTTAAGGCAAAATTATACACAACAATGTTCTCTCCATTAAATTCAACGGGCGTAAGTAATATTAGCTTTAACAACTACTTAAAGATTCTCAGTACTTGTACTTTTAATAATAAGACGATTGTCTCACTCATCATTGACGCTGCCAGTAATATTTTTGTTGGAATTGTTGATAAGGTAGTGGATGAGCTGCGCTCTTCGATCGATGATAGGTTAAATAGTATAGGTCCTGTCTTGCTACTCTTCCAGCTACGAAGCAGACAATACTTAAGGACTTAAGAACCAAGATTTCGGCACTTGAGGCGTCATCCACTGCTCAGTGCGCTAAGCTGGGCAATCTCATGAGCAGTAACATTTACTTTCTTCAATGATAACAGACTCGAGGCTAATATTTTAATGATGATTGAACACCAAATAGAAGCAGAGAAAGAAGCAAACAATAATGACCATGTCACGAAAAGTTCATGTGAATGTGCTTCTTCTGAGTGCCGCTTCTACCTTGTCATTTTGAAAGGGCGAGACAATGATGTCACTGAGAGCAGCGAAATATACATATTGGATGTTTTACAAGGCAATAGTAACTCAACTAAATCAACTTTAAATAAAACTTCGTTCGCTGTTCTTAAAAGTTTTTTCTTGTCGTGCTAGTCTTAATGATACGAGCAACAATCAGAGGAGATTAAGGCCGCAGTCTATAATTATTCGTCTTTGAAGTACCAAGCGCTTGAAAAATCTTCTAGGTGTTAAGAAGAAAATTATATTATTACTTGAGATGTTGTCTTGCTGCTTCTCGCTCTAGAGGTAGCTACCACTATTTCAGACAAGAAAATTTTTATCAATGAAGCATTGCCACAATTTAAGTAGAAAATGATTTTGAGCCTAAAATCTTTCACTCAGAAGCTTGATTTTAAATATGTTTGTCATTAAAAAGTAATTTAATATTTTAAAATATTATAAGCTGTGTAGGGATTGAAAATATTCATAGTAAATTTGAGGATACGGTTTCTACCTGGAAGAGTATACCTGCAGTCTTATTATATTATCTTAAAATTTCTAGATCCTGACAGAAGAAATCTAATAATAAACTTTATTTGTCACAGTACTTTACAGGGTGTCCCATTTTAATCACCCTACGCGAATAACTCTGAAAATATGACCTTTGGAAGAAAATATTTAAAATAAAAGTTGTGGGGTTTTAAAAGGAACATCCAATAGTGACCTTTACTGTGATCTCGACAATGACCTTCAAGGTCATTTTAAAGTCAAGTTAGTTTTTTCAAATAAAAACCTCTACTTTTGACCCCGGAAATAGAAAGAGCGGAAAATTTTACGTCCAAATACGACTTTGACTTGAACATGACTTTCAAGTTCATTCAAAGGCCAACAAGTTAGTTTTTTTAATGAGAAAACCATTCCTTTAAACGTGGAGATAGAAAGAGTGGAACATTTTACGACGGCTTATGATCTTGACCTTGACCTTGAGGTCAAAGACATATTAAGGTCGTAATAATTATTGACGAACATCTCTGTTTTGATGCCGAAATTAGTGAGTGCGAAAAAAGTGACGTTGAATTATGACCTTGGCCAGTTTAGTTAAGGGGACGACTAAGTTGCTGACTGCTCAGTTAAAGAAATGCCATTGTGTTCCAGCTGCTAAATTCTTTTCCCTTTCGACCGTTGTTTCGCACCTTTAACTCTCTTCTATATAAAAACGAACCATGGCATCATGATCAGTGATAAGAAAAAATTGGCCGATGGGACCGTCTTCGCTTTCTTTGGAGCAGATTTACCGGGAGAAATCCATTGTTTTGATTGTCGCCTAGTTTCTGGTGTGTAATGATGAATCCAGGTTTCATCAACGGTGACAACTCGACGCAAAAACTCCTTCGGATCTCACTTGTTGTCCACCGTGAGCCATCGCGGCACCCATCGGGCCGCCAATTTTTTCATCGCCAACTTATCATGTAAAATATCAATTGCCGTTCCGGTCGACACACCTACGGCCTCTGCTACTTCGCGCACTTACGTTCGTCGATCAGCAAGAATCATGTTGTAGACTTTTTAAATGATTTCCTCGGTAACCACGTCTGCCGGGCGTCCTGGTCGCTCCTCATCAAAAACGGATGTTCGCCCACGTTTTAATTCGTTGAACTAATATCTAACTGTGGTCATAGATGGCGAAGTGTCCCCGTATATAGCATCGAACTTTGTTTTTATCTCCTCGCGTTTTTTTTCATCCAAAAACAAAAAGCGAATTACCGAACGATACTGCTCTTTTTGCATCTTAGCGAGAGTCACGAAACACGTCTTACTAGAATGGCTGCCAAATCCAAACTAACCTATCAATCAGTCTGAAATTTGTTTTACCGTCGTTTGATAGATAGCAGCACACGATGATAATATCAACTTCTAGGCAGTAGCCACCTCAAGTCTTCCCACTCCGGTAGTGGGGGAAAAACGAAGCGTGTGTAGAGCCGTTCTGTGCAACAGCAGTGAACGATAGTAGTAGTACCGTTTTGACTCTCGAACTGAGAGGAAGTCTCTGTGATTGTTAAATAAAGACTTACATAAAGGAAAAATTCCAAGAATTTATTCACTTATCCTGAACCGCCCTCGTGTTGTTACCAGAAAGGACAGTGACGGCCACCAGAACTTAGATCCAATCTTATTACTTAAGATAAAAGAAGAGTAAATATACAGGGTATCACAAAAGTCCGGGAAGAGCTGCATACTTTCTTAGGTGAGGTATTTCGGAAAATGGTTAAGGACAATCCTTAAGTAACTCTCGAGGAGAAATTCAATGGTAACCTTTATATTGACCTTGACGATATCCTTTAAGGCAATTTTAAGGATAGGTCATGTTATTTAGAAACTGCCTCTTTTAATATTGGCAATCGAAAGAGCGCGAAATTTTACGTTCAAATATGTACTCAGGTCAAAAGGACACATTGACCTTGAAGGTCAGACAAATTCATCGAAACTTGAGCAAGGCCTGCTTACCTCTTAGCATAGGAATTCCCCAATTGATTTCAAACAAATGTATTAACATTAACAAAGTTTATAAAGTGATGATTGTAAGCATAACCTTAACGATGTCCTCTGAGGTCATCTTAATTTCAACTTTTATTTACTTTTAGCAATACACAGGAACAACGGCGTGGACGTAGTAACATCTGTTCCCGTTAGGGTGCGTGGTTTGCGTGAGTCCCCTTGCCTCTCACGTCTTGGGTGCTTGATTCGCATTAGTCCTCTTGTCTCTCACGTTTGGGGTGCTTGATTTCCGTGAGTTCCCTAGCCTCTCACATTTTCTATCAAGACTTACAATTTAGTGTATATGATCAAACTGCTAACCTTTAGCTTCTTGGCAAAAAACTATTCTATTGTAGAAATGTGCAAGAGCATTACGTATCAATTCTCTGTTAATTGACGCAGCTTCTTGGAATATCCGATATCGAAACTCATCTTAATTTTGTGGTTGAGTTGCGTATACTTTTCTCTTTAAATAACCCCATAAAAAATAATCAAGAGGCTTTAAATCAAGAGATCTAGTAAGCCACTCGATTTCACCTCATCTTCCAATCCATTTATGAGAAAACAGGTCATCTAAATATGTCCGAACAAGCCTACTATAATGAGCGGCTGCTCTGTCCTGCTGGAACAATTTTTTATCAAAATCATCACTCTCTCGGTTTAATTTGATCATGAAGCAATTCTTTATATTTATCAGCAGTGAGATTACCAATAATAAAGAAAGGGCCTATAAGAGAATTATTCAAAATGCCAGCCCAAACATTTACCTTTTGTGGATTTCGAGTGTGATTCTCTAACATCCAATCAGGATTTGTGTCGGAATAATATCGACAATTATGTCTGTTTACTTCGCTTTTTAATGTAAAAGATGCTTCATTTAAAAAAACTTTGTTCTATAAAAACAGAGGATCTTCATCGATTCGATTCATCGTTGTTTCACAAAACTCTATCCATCGATCAGGATTATTTTCATTAAGCTCTTGTACTAAATGAATTTCGTATGAATGAAAATGAATGTTTTTCATAACCCTTTGTACTGTTTCATGAGAAAAATCAAACTTATCACTGGCTCTACGTAAAGAAAGATGCGGATCTTCAACAAATCCTTGAGCTATTACAATCTGGTTCTCTTCGGCTACAGACTTAAGTCGACCAGTTCTTTCAAGATCTTTAATAAATTTATGATTCACAAAGCGCTGTATAATCCTTGAGACAGCAGATTTTAAGATATGACCATCCCCTTCTCTTTTACGAAAAGTGAAATTGAATAGATCTCGTACTTGATCATAAGATCGCGCTTGATCACTCCAACCCCGCATCATTAATAAAGATACTCTCTATTGCTCTGAAAGTTTAACATGCGTCATAGTATTTTATAAGTGTTAAGTCACAAAGTAAATCGTGATGAACAAGTTATTTATACGTTGTAATGTTTGTGCAAAGAGAAAAAAATAATGTCTTGAATTAGTCAGTGACTAATAAAATAAAAACTATTAGTTAGAAAAGCAAAAGATTTTTAAAAAAAGAAATATTAATAATGCAAAATAAGAACTGAATCTAATTATTTGTAATCAACGAATAAAACACTTTCTAATCAATCCGAAGTGAATTGACAAGCATTAATCAAGGTAATCCAAAAGAAGAGTAGCTTCTAAAAATAATGAAATTTAAAATTAAAGAAAAATTGAAAATACAACTATTCTCAAAGGTAATTCGACCTACGTTGAATTTAATGACGATAAAAATAAATTAAAGATAAATTAAATTTAATGATAATAAATAATAAAGGCACTAAATAATAAGTACATAGATTTCAAAGATAATAGATAATGAAGCATTCCAAAATCCGAAAGGACTCACGCAAATTAAGCATAGGCGAAGGGAACACTTTTTACTACATCAAAGTTTTTGATCCCGGGTAATATTAAAAGTAAATAAATACTCGTAGTTAAGCTCAAAATGGCTTTAAATGTCATGACTAAGATAGTCAAAAAATAGAAAGCTTATCCTACGTTAAATGCTCTTGGCTGACCTTCAAGGTTAACGTATCTTTATGACCTAAGTACATATCTGATTGTAAAATTTCACGCTCTTTCGATTGCCAATGTCAAAAAAGGGAGTTCGCGTCTAAGAAACATGACCCCACCTTGAAATGACCTTAAAGGACATCGTCAAGATCGAAATAGAGATTACCATTGAATCCCTCGTTGAAAGTTACTAAAGGATTGACCTTGACTATTTTACGAAATACTCCACCTTAGGAAATATACTGCCGTTCCTGAAATTTTGTGAAACCCTATATATATATATTGCAATGCTGTTTCTCAATTATTATTAAGGATTTTCAGGTAGATTAAAACTCAATTAGTTGCTTTGTAATAAGAGCTTTAACGGTTTATTTACTAAACTTATCTTAATTACAATATTTACAATTTTACCTATAATAAGAAAAACTAAAATTAGAGTTTTTTTTCTACGTTTCCCTTTCAATTACACTTTGCAATTCTCCATTTGCACACTTTTATCTATTTTGACCAATTTTGACTCTTAAACTCCCGGATTGTCACACCTGCCTCTTCTATCAATTTGTATCTATTTCTCTCTATCAGTTTTGTTTTACTACCAACCGTAGCAGCGCGGGAGATTTAAGTTAAAGAAAATATATTTTCTTTACATATATATATATATATATATATATATATCAGTATAACACATGGAGTGCAGAATTAATGCACATAAGCATACTAACACTTAGATAATATTGTATATTCGCATAAATCTTGTAAAAGCAATCCAAACAGCTCCACAGGCATGTATAGTATATATTTATTATATTAATAAGTAAATCAGCCTGGATTGTTATCGCTATATATTATCAACTAGTACTAACCAAGCCACCTATTAAACATAAATGAAAAAAAAAATTAAAGTACACACTAACAACTAAGTTAACACTAGAAGTGCCGAAACTTATGACCCCCCTCGAACCGCCACCGTGACAATTTTGTCCCAATAATCAACAATATGTAAGTTACTTGAAACCATGTGTATTTATTTATTAAAATCTAATTATTAATCCTTTTAAAACAAATATAATAAATAATAATGTATAATAAATTCAAATAATCTCCAAACTATTTATTATCACAATGGCAAATATTACATAAATAATATTCTTGACCAGTGCATTTAGTGCATACAGTTTTTTTACACATGTGGCACTTCACAGAAGACTTATTACTTGTGCATTTTGACTTGACCTGACATCTTGTACGTTTTTCTTGTGTTTCTGGAATTTCTATAAGAATAGCTGTTTTTTTATTATTCATGTACTGTGATCCCAGTTCTTCTCCCAGTTGCAATAAAAAGTCTCTACGTTTAATTTTGCTGTTGTTGATAGTTTTATACAATACCCATGCGTTTATAGCCGCCAAATCTAACAGATTATAAAATGTATGAACTGGCCAACGTCTAGAAGCCGCCTTTACTGTATATTTCCTGCTCATCGAATCTACAACATCTACTCCATACTTTGTGCTGTTGTAGATAAGCACTGTTTCCGGTTTTCTCTTTGAACTAGAACTTATTGTTATATCTTGATGCATAGTGCTGAGTATTAGAACATTTTTATTTGGCTTAGTCTGATAAACAGTCAAAGTTGTGTTACTAGTTTTTAGGAAAGATGTCTTGTATAATCCTTCTTTAGCAGTTTTTATGGAAAAAGGAATTTCTCTTTGAACTCTATTTATAGTGCCTACAATACTAGTATTTTTAGACTTCAAATATCCCGCTAGTAAAAGTGAAGAGAAAAAGTTGTCACAAGTAACATTCCTACCTTTGTGAATGTAAGGTTTTATCAATTTCTTTACCACCCAGTCGCCTAAGCGCTCGTCATTAGGTTTGTGATCATCTTTTCTAAGGTAAGAAAACGCATTTATCAAATAATTTGCATCTTTGTCAACAGCCATCCAAAACTTTTGGCCATACTTATCTGGCTTTGAACTCATGAACTGGGTAAATCGGCAACGGCATTTCGATGGAAAAGCTGTTCGTCAATCGTTATATACGGCCCAGGTATGTAACAAGCATGTGCGTGCGCAATAAATTCATACCAAATTTCCGAAATCATAGCAAACTTATCTTCATTGAGTCTTCGACGTCTACTGGATTTATGATCGAATCGCAGGTACTTCATTATCTCACGAAAACGATTTCGAGACATTGTTGCCTTTATTATAGGATTACCCCATTTTATCGACCATAATGAATCCAGGTCTAAGTTATGTGCACCGATTGCACTACGTATGTAAAGTACAGAAATAAATGCCTCCAATTCTTCCATCGTTATATACCAGTCTTTATCTTGTAATTCGCGTCGCGCCTCTTTCATAGTACACTCTAAGATAGTCTGCATCATTTTTTTTGAAACCATTAGTTGCCAAGCATTTTTACAAGTTTCATCTACGTTGCGCTTAGCGTGTGGAGTTGGCCCAACGCGATCTCTAAAAACATTTTGACATCCATACCTACCAGGTGTACTACCAGCTTCAATTACTGTCCTGACAGTACTATCAGGAGAAACAAGTGTTGAGCCTAATGTCGTTTCAAAACGAGAATTTGTCAATGCAGACGGCCGACTGCGACGGCCTCGAACTCCTCGACCACGAGCTCTTTGACCTCGTCCTTGTCTTTGACTTGGTACTTGATCTTGGGCTTCAGTCTCGACGCTCATCAAACTTGTTGCTTCTAAAATATAAAAATAATATAAAACAATAGCTAACAACACAACAAACTCATGTAACAAACTAACAACACAAAACATAAATAAAGAAACAACAAATAAATAGCGATGTATTCTAAAAGAGTAAAAAAAATACATACCTTGAGGTGTTTCTCTCTGAATAGTGTCATCAGATTCGTCAGAAGAAGAAATGAAACTGTTTTCTAACTCGTAGTCGTCGTCAGAATATTTCAAAGGCTCGCCATCTCATTTGTCCTCTAAAATATCATTCAAACAGGACACAATCTCTTGCGGTTTCAATATTCTGCGACGTTGACTACACATAACTATAATACGTGAGGTATGCGCTTGTAAAAACAAAAACGTACACTCTTTACGCAGAACGACGAGGAACTAAATTGAAACAATCATTGCTCAACTGTTTAGTCGCCGCTCCACTCACGCAACTAGCCAGAGCAATGACTTTTCGTCGAATTACTGCTTAGAATCTTGGCGGGACAAAAACGACCCGGTGGCAATTCTAGGTAAATCTGATATTATTTTATTTGCTATTGTTTTTATTACATAGAAAACATATTAAATTTAATAAATACAACAAATGATAAAAAGTCAAAAAGTTTCACGGTCTTAAGTGGAAAAAATAAAAAGTTAGTGACGATTGAACTTGCGGGTGGGACAAAAATGCAACGGTGGCGCTTCTAGTGTTAAGAACATTCTTATGTGAAGGTAATCTAAATAGTTTCTATTTTTCTATCTTCATGATTCGTTATAAATTTTACAAAATGGATTTAGATTACCTACAACTCTAACATTGTTAAGCAAACTAAACATTTTTTAAATTAAGAATTCTAACAATATAAAACTAACAACAATTATAGATACTACTCACTAGAGTAAGTTCATTTGTGTAAAGGCAATCTAAACAGTTTTCAAATCTATCAATTTGCATTTCTTACAGATACAATCAATCTAAATTAGATTGATTTAGATCTAAATTAGATTGATCTAATCTAAATTAGATTGATTGTATCTGTAAGAAATGCGAATTGATAGATTCGAAAACTGTTAAAATCCTACAACTATAATATTATTATAAGGAGTAAAAAAAATTTAGTTATATGTACTCCTATATTTAATTTCATAATGAGAAACCAGGGAAATATTCATGTATAATCTTATATATAATCTCAGGTATTCAATACTAATAATAACCGTAAATATTAGCAAACTTTAGTATATATTAAGAATTGACTGTAAACGCACCAAGCAGCACGTCCGCTGTTTACCGGGGCGGTAAACGTTCTTAAGGGGAGGAGGATGTTACATGATGTAACAATTAAAGCAATATTTTTAAAGAATAATTAAAATAATATTTATAAAAAAAAAAAATTACCATGGGAATTAAAATTATAATTAATTATTGTAAATTAAACTTAATAGATTTATTACATAGTAAATGCAACGCATAAATGTTCAATGAATGTGTGAATGTGTTGGTTCCTATACAACATGTGTAATGCTTGCAGCAACACTGCAAGTTGACTCCTGTGGAAAAATCCAGGAGACATGGAGAATAAATAACATTCTTCCAACACACGTATAGAGAGCCGAGTAATCCAACTCTTCTCGGCACACACACATTTAGAAATAAATGAGCTGAAGTTGCATTTTAGTCGGAAGGCGCGGGAAAGGCTTGGGAGTCTACAAAGACTTAAGCTGATGCCTAATAGACAAAAACCCCCACGATGCTTCCGCGACCGAGTCTTTAAATATTTTGGAAGAGCGGGCTCGCTAGAGAGTTGCGTATTTTTTTCCTGAGTAAATTTTGGAGAGAGTATTTCGGGCGTGCGGTGGCTCGTCAACTAAAGGAGAGTTTCTTATTCGTTAATTTAAAAGAGTTTTTCGGTAGATCGTCAATTTGGGAGTTCGTCAAACAATGGTTTTGTGTTTTTATTGCCGTTCGAAAGTTTTGTCCGTTCGTAGTTTCAGAATACGGGTGTTCAGATTTTTGTGGTGCTTGTCGGTATGTTCTAAACTTGTTGTGAAATTAAAATAATTATAAAGGAAGAGATTAGCGACGTGCTGAGTGGGAGTTTAAAGTATATTTATTTGTGTGAAATCAAGAAAATAAATCTGTATCGATCGGTGTGCCAGCACATCCTGGGAATTCCTAATAAAAATATATTCACACAAACATACACGTGTTTGATTGACTCAAAAGTCCTGTCTTAGCAATCCCGTGGTTACGAATAAAATAAGGTTGTAATTACTAAAATTTATACCATGTTGCAATTTTCTCCGTGTATTTATGGGCAGAGGCATTAATTTCTCCGATCCCCGTGAGTCGTGACAGTAAAGATTATTTTTCGTTCGCGATGCGCTAGCGGGCCCGTACAGGACGGGTTAGTGGGTCCCGCATTAAAATAAAGATTAAAATTTCATTGCGTGCGTGTTCCCCCGCACGTAAAACTTTTAACATAAATTGCGATTAAATATTTAATTGAAAATTATCAATAAACTAAAAGAAAGTAACATACATAACTAATAACCATAATCTAAAATTTTTTAAATTAAAATTTTTTAAATTAAAATTTTATATTATTTTCAACAGATGAATTATTCGCGAATGCTGTTTGATATAGAATCAGTTCAACAAAGCGGTCATTTCTCTGTTTTCGTCGATAAGGCAATTAAAATATTAGATCTACGGCAAGTAATGACAGAAGTTGAAACATCAGTTATGTCAAAGGTTTCTTGCACCGCATGTAAGGTTGGTGCTAGTTTACTTCAGCATTTTATAAAAGCTGGTAAAAGTGAAAAAGAAATTATGAACAGTATTTTCCAATTTTGTGTTTCTCTAAAAATTCAAAGTGAAAGAGTTTGTCAAGGAATAACCTTACTGATGGGCGTAAGTTATTTATTTCAAATTTTGCTAAATTAAATGAATAAATGAATTGTGAAATCTTAACTATGTGTACCGAAAATACATTTGTGGATATTCGTATAACCTCCGCCAATAGTAGCAAGTTTACGAAGGAATTAGTAGTCAAATCCTGTTTAATTCTATGTTGTAAAAAGTTATTTATATATTGTAAATACACATTTTATGATTCTATCCATAACGTCTAGAGTAAGCTAGGAAATATAACATGACATTTTACTTGTTTTCTCTTTATATATTAGGACCTTGAATAAATTCTTGCTGTTTTTCTTACAAAATAGAAGCTTTATTTAAAATATAAGGCACGAAAACATTTCACTCAAAGTATTGCATATCACTAGAGATTACTTTCTCTCATCTTTCTGGCAGTATATGAATTCCGTGTCGAAAAAACGATATGTCTTTTGAGACTATCCAAGAATTGATCCATTTTTTAGTATCTTCGTAAGAATGGACGCGCTGCTCAGCCAGACCATGTGCCATCGAACAAAATAGGTGAAAATCAGAAGGGGCTATGTCAGGCGAATACGGTGGGTGGAGTAGAACTTCCCATTAAAGCGTTTTCAGGTAGGTTTTTACTGGTTTTTCAATATAAGACCGAGTGTTGTCATGTAACCAAATCACTTTGTCGTGTCTCTGCTCGTATAACGGCCGTTTTTCTTTCAGGGCTTAAGTTAAATGTATCAATTGTTGTCGATGGCGATCTCCCGTGATAGTCTCATTCGGTTTGAGCAGCTCATAATAAATGACACCCTGCTGATCCCACCAAATGTAAAGAAGAAGCTTCGAACCATGGATATTTGGTTTTGCAGACGATGTTGATGCATGACCAAGCTTACCCCACGATTCTCTACGTTTTGGATTATCGTAGTGTATCCATTTTTCATCGCCAGTCACGATACGGTGCAAAAAACTTTTTTTCTCTGCCGTTAAAGCCGTAGTTTACACGTAAAAAAACGCCGTTTAACGTCTCTCGGCTTTAATTTATACGGCCCGCAATGTCTTTGCTTCTGTATCATTCTTAACACTTTTAAACGTTTTGAAACTGTTGACTCATTTATTTGTTATATTTTTCCAAGTTCTGCTAGCGTCTGACATCAGTCTTGATCAAGTGATTTCTTCAATTATTTGTCTTTAAATTTTCTCGGTACGCCTTAACGTTCTTTATCTTCAAGTTCAAAATCATTATTTTTGAAGCGTCGGAACCAGTCTCTGTATGTTGTATCCGACAGAACATTATCACCGTAAGTCTCAACAAGAATTTTGTGTGCTTCAGTTCCAGATTTCTTTTGAATAAAAAAGTGCCATAAAATTTCCCACAAATACACTTTATTTGGCAAAAAAGTAGATGTTTTCAGAACCAATAAAAATTAATTTGTTTACACTAAAGTGAACTATCACACACTGAAATTTAAGGTTAGATAAAGCACTTCTTTGCAGATGCGTCACCATTCGAAATTCCATCCACAGAGTACCGCTACTACCATCTTTGAAGAAACAGCGAGAATTTATTCAAGATCCTAATATAATTAGAATTAAACATATAATTATTGAAAAAAATTTCAGTATGCTTAATTAATCCATTTCAACATAAGAAGCCCTAAATTTTAAATGAAGGAATATTAATGAATTTTTTTTAAATGTATCTTTTAGTATTTTTTCCTCTTTCTTGTGCCGTTGTCC
The DNA here is from genome assembly GCA_949987625.1 of Chalcis sispes. Taxonomy (NCBI): domain Eukaryota; kingdom Metazoa; phylum Arthropoda; class Insecta; order Hymenoptera; family Chalcididae; genus Chalcis; species Chalcis sispes. Next base: position 33,335,456 of record OX465097.1, read on the forward strand.
CTTTTTCGGTAAAAATACAATTGTAATTTCAAGCGTAAAAGGGTTGTTCATTAAATATTTTAACTAGAAGTAATCTTTTGTTTCATTAGGATATTTAAAATAATAAGTTCAATAAAGCGTCTATTTCCTAAAAATGTTGTTTATCGACTTTTTCGATATTTATTGCATCCAACTTAGCATAACTATGTATTAAACGTACACAAATGAATCTTATAATAACTAATCGGTTCTAATATATCGATGCACAGAAAGAATTTCACAATTGCGGTTGATTTTACTTGGGTTTATAGAGAAACTGGTAGCTTTAAGGGAAAAAAATCATACTTTACGTTAAACATACATGATATTCAACATTTTTGTATGGTCTATGAGACTTACTTAATCTGTGATAAAATTTCAATAATTAAGGATGACGAATTTAATATTTCAGATCAAAAATCTAATAAATCAGGATTTTTGAATATGCGAAATTCTAATTATAAAATATATTTGGATGTATGTCTTTTTGATTAGATGCATCATTTCTAAGAGAAAAAATGTGAAAACATTCGGAAGCTTAAGGTTATAAGGAGATACTTTTTTTATTTTATGCATGCAAGAAATAAAACAAAATAATATATACATGATATACGAGGGCAGTCCCAAAAGTATCCGATCCGACAAATAAAACAGTAAAAGAATTGCGAAAATGTTTTTTATTTTCCAACATATTCTCCTTTTAGTTCGATACACTTTTCCCAACGATGTTCAATAGCTTCGATACCCGCTTTATAGTAGGAACCGTCAAGCTCCTCAAAATACCTTTTAACCGCAGACTCTACCTCTTCATTGTTGGCCAATCTTTTGTCGCCGAGCCATTTTTTCAAATTCGGAAAAAGAAAATAATCCAAGGGAGCCAGATCTGGCGAGTAGGGTGCGTAAGGAAGCAATTCGAACTTTAACTCATTGATTTTAGCCATCGCAATGACGCACGTGTGGACTGGTGCGTTGTCGTGATGAAACAACACTTTTTTTCGTGAGATGGGGCTGTTTTTTCTTGATTTCATCACTTAAACGCTGCAATAAGGCTGCATAATATGCGCCGTTGATTGTTTTTCCTTTTTCGAGATAATCAATAAATATTATTCCACGCGCATCCCAGAAAACGGCTGCCATGACCTTGCCTGCTGACTTATCTGTCTTTGCTTTCTTTGGAGCCGGTTCTCCCTTTTTAGTCCACTGCTTCGACTGCTCCTTGGTCTCAGGTGTAAAATGATGGACCCATGTTTCGTCCATGGTTATGAATCGACGCAAAAACTCGGCTTTATTGCTGCGAAACATTGTCAAACACTCGATGGAAACATCCTCACGTTACTGTTTGTGCTCCATTGTGAGCGAACGCGGCACCCATCTTGCGCACAGCTTTCTCATGTCCAAATTTTTGGTCAAAATGCGATGCACAGCACTTTTTGAAATTACCATTTGTGAATTTTCTTCACATTTTCTGACGTAGTGACCTCACTTGATCGACCACTGTGGTGTTCATCTTGGCAGCTCGTACGACCTCGCTTAAACTCAGCTACCCAATATTTTACCGTTGTAAACGAAGGAGTAGACTTCCCGAGAGTAGAATCCAACTCGGCTTTGATATCGGTTGGACTTAGACCTTTTAAATGAAAGTATTGTATCACATAACGATGCCCGATTTTTTCCATATTTACAAATTTACTGAGAGCGTTAACTTTGGATGTCTGTAAAAAAAATAACAAACGTACCGTTATGAATTTTTCACATTAAATTGTTGAAAGGTGGTATTGTCAATCGCAGTAATTGTTTTCTTAAAACTACCTGCATTCATAAGTCTGGTCGGGTACTTTTGAGACTATCTTCGTAGCTTGACCTTCAAATAGCCTTCAAGGTGATGGTCAAGGTCATGGTCGATGTCATAGTAAAATATATCCCATATAAGTTTTTCGCCTTTTTTCATTTCCATGACTAAAGGCAAAGACTTTCTTCCGAAAAAATTAATTTGACCTCCAAATGACCATGAAGGTTATAATCAAGGCCATAACTATTTGGACGTAAAATTTTCTGCCCTTTTCTTTTTTGAGGTCAAAGGTAAGGCTTTCTATTAAAAATATTGAATTAACCTTCAAATGATCTTGAAAGTCATATTCAAGGTCATGGTCAAGGTATTATTAGGGCTTTAAAAAATTTACTCTTTCGTTTTCCGGGGTCAAAAGTAAGCGTTTCTATTTAAAGAAACCAACTTGACCTTCAAATGACCTTGAATACCATTTTTAAGGTCATGGCCAACGTCACAGTTGGACATCCCCTTAAAAATCTAACCGCTTTTGACTAGCAGCTTCTTTATCAAAACCTTTTGTTCTAGAGATATAAGCATCCGTTTTTCAACACGTTGAGCCCTACGCCGGTCCCTGGGGTCCGGCAGTGAACTTTCCGTGTGGCCGGCGTCGGTCCCTGGGGATCAGCACTGGAATACATGAACCGCTTGATTGCTCGCTGCCGGCTGAACGGAAAGGAAAGCGAATTCGGCGCCGGGCTCAACGTGCTAAAATAAGACAACCACTGTACACACATTGTAAAGTCCGTGGGGATCATCCGTAGGTGTGCTTGCAAGTATCGTGGCACTTCGAGCTCTAGCTCAAAGTATCTTATGCTGCGCAAAATCTTACTAATTGAATGTCCCGGCTACACGTGGGCTCGACTTCCGTCCCGAACGGTAGATTTTATGAGTCGTGATATAATTAATCCGGAGACCACTATAGACAAAACCTTTCTTGAGTTTTAGCTCAAACTCTGAAAACCCGCGGCATACGCACTACACGCACGGAAAAAGGAATTCGGAAGGAATGGTCGCACCCAGTACAACTCACCTCGTTATATTGCAATCAAATACCCGAAGAAAAGTTACACTTGAAAACTCGCTCTTATACTTAACAACCCCTCTGCGATAGCTTGATTAAAATGATTTAACACCTCTTGCTATGAAGCGTGACACGCTTCAAACGAAACTCTTAACACAGTGGCGGCAGAACGATTTCTTTGTACAATGGCGCTTTGTCCGTAATAGTCTCTCGAGCTAATCACCGGCTCGATGGTGACTCTCTAAGACGGCAAAACGTTAACTCTCTGAGACGATAACGAAGACAGACTCTTCTTGAGCACGGTGAGAGGCTTTCTTTGGTGCTCCAGGCCTTCGCTTCTTCTTGGCGGCGCGCGTGACACAGCAAGCCCCGCTTGGCTAGAATTTTATTGACGTCAAATCTTTCATTTTTGTCTCTCCTATAACCGTTAGTTCTAAACTCATCAACATTTAATAATTTGTTGCTCTACATCAGTAAATTGTGTAGTCAGCAGCCTCTTGTAAAATTATCTCCTGCGCTCGAACTTTACGGAGTGCTGACACTTGTAACCACCAAGTATGGGCTGCATTAAATATTGTTATGGCAAGAAAGTGTCACCATAACATAGATAGGCTATCTTTCCTTTATCAAGCCCAGTGAGCCGTTCTTGGAGCTGCATTATAATTCTTCTCACAGTTGATTATTATTTGAAGTTGACTTTTTTTCCGTGTCATAAGTTAATAAACTGCTGACGTACCCTTAAACTATAGCTACAATAGTTTTGAACTATAAAATGAAGCTTCTTGCGCTCCTCAATGACTACTTTAGCTGGATGTTAGGGGCGTTTGTTTAATATAAAATACTGGGGCTGGAAGGGAAGGATAGGGCATATTAGAATAGCTTAAGAGAAGAAAGTAGTATAGTGTGTGTGTGTGCTAAACTTTTAGATTGTTATCTATTATTTCTAAAAAAATGTTACTACGCTACTAGCCAACGCTTAAGTAACAGGCAGAAAATCTGCTCTGTTTTAACATATATATGTATAGATATTTCTACTCTTTATATTGTCCATATTAACTATTTAAATTTCGAATATTTTACATTTAAATTACAGTTAACTTGATAGTATTTAATGCGTTATTATTGTTTAAACTACAATTGCAAAAAACGCATAGCTGTATGTATATATTTATATTTACAACTTTATTACTAATAATTTAAAATTCTAAAACTATTAGGTTATATCGTTTATCATAATGTTCATAATTTTTTATAAATAGATTGAATTTTAATTTTTTTATTTTAAACGACCATTCTTGGTTATAAAAAGGATAAAATGATTTGTAAAATTATAAGTTTATATTCTAATTGGTCATAATTATTTTTTAATAAAAACTATCTCAACATAAGATAAAAAGTGCGGCAAGAATAATTATGCTGCATTGTTGACTTATCCTTCTTATTAAGAAATAAGATCGTTTTGTATAAAACACATCGTTTAATAAGTCCCGAGACTAACCCAGAGATAGTGCTAGTAGTACCAAACTGGCAACGTTTCCATAGAGTGCGAACCTTTACATGAAACGTGTGAAAATTTCACGTCGATCGGATCACAGACAGTAGAGTTATCGAGGTTAGAGTAAAGTCACTTTGTAATTTGTTTGAAAAATAGAAAAAAGCGAGTTTCGCGTGTTGATAAAACATTGTTTTTTAATGGGTAAAAACACGGTAGAAGCTCAGCAATAACTTGAAAAACATTACCCAGACTCCTCTCCATCCAAACCAACGATTTGTCGTTGGTATGCTGAGTTTAAACGTGGTCGTACGGACACAAACGATGCGGAACGTTCGGGTAGGCCATTGGAAGCCGTTACACAGGAAACGGTGAGTGGGGTGTTAAAAATTGTAATGAAAAATCGCAAAGTGAAGGTCCGTGAGATTGCAGAAATGACACAGATATCATCTAGAAGCGTATTAACAATCCTTCATAAAAAATTGAGCATGAAAAAGGTTTTTTCCAAGTGAATGCCGCGATTGCACCAATGCACCATGCCACAAGTCCATGAAAACATTGGCAAAATTAAATGAATTGGGCTTTGATTTGCTTCCCCACCCCCCGTATTTGCTAGATTTAGCCCCCAGCGACTACTGGCTCTTTGCTGATCTCAAAAAAATGCTCCAGGAAAAAAAATTTGGCTCAAATGAGGAGGTCTTTGCCGAAACTGAAGCCTATTTTGAAGCGAAGGATAAATCCTTCTATAAACATGGTATAGAAATGTTGGAAAGGCGTCGGAAAGATTGTATCACTCTAAAAGGAGATTATATTGATGAATAAAAATGATTTTTGAAAAAAAATGTTGTTCTCGTTGTTAGTCTCGGGACTTATTGAATGATGTGTTAGATGACGCATTTATTACTAATAATATTTAAGAAAAATATAGGTCACGCCGTTAAAAATTATTTAATTTTAAAGATGTATAGATACGGGTGTATTTATAGATGTTGTATATTTTGTATATAATATATATATATATATATATATATATATATATATATATATATATACGAGGTCTGGCTATTAAATAACGAGATGGCGCGCCTACAGGGCGCCGTAGAGGGGTGGGGAAAAAAACGAGTAGTGCGTTGGGTATCTTGTCTATGCACGTACCCAAACACGTTCTCGTCACTATTATTGTATTTGTGCAGTAGCGGTTTAAAACGAACGTCTTTTTTTCTCGTGCCGAAAACCATGTGTGACGAAAAACAGGAGCAACGTATCAATCTCAAATTTCTCGTTAAATTGAAAAAAAATCCGACTGAGTACTGTAAATTGTTGCAAAAGGCCTATGGGGACAATTCTCTATCTCATGCGCGTGTTTTTGAGTGGTGTAAGCGCTTTAGTGAGGGCCGAGTGAGCACTTAAGATGACCAACGCATAGGTCGCCCTGTCACTGTTTTACCTCCGGAAACAGTGACCAAAATCAACCAAATTGCGCGTGCAGATCGTTAAATGAGCATCCGGATGATTGCCGAGGCTGTAAACGCCGATAAAGAAACGGTTGGACAAATTTTACATGAGGAATTACACATGACAAAAGTCTGTGCGAAGTTGGTGCTAAAAAACCTGACTCCTGACTAAAAGCTCTTGCGTCAACAGGTCTGCTCAGATTTCCTTGAAAGGTTAAAAAAATATTTCGGACTGATGAAAAACATTATTACTTGCAACGAAACGTGGATTTTTTAATACGATGTTGAAACAAATCAATGCATTGCGGCAATCAGTGCATTGGAAGACGCCTGAATCGCCCAGAATCAAAAGAGCAAGGATGTCCAAATTGAAATTCAAGGCAATGTTGATCGTTATTTTTGACATTAACGGTATCGTGATGACTGAATCGGTTCCAGAGGGTCAGACTGTCAACCAGACTTACTATTTGTCAGTTTTGGCAACACTGCGAGAACAAGTTCGTGAGATACGGCCCGAGTTGTGGAAGAACAACTCGTGGATTTTGCACCAGGACAATGCACCTGCCCATAACGCGCTATCTGTGAAGCAGTATTTGGCCGGTGAGCGCACTCCAGTGCTCGAACACGCGCCGTACTCGCCAGATTTGGCACCGTGCGACTTTGTTTTGTTTCCGAAGATAAAATCTGCTTTGAAAGGGACCCGATTTGAGTCGATGGAAGCGGTGAAGCAAAAAACGGCAGAGCTCCTAAAGGCCCTCACCAAAGAAGACTTCCAGCACTGCTTCGATCAATGGAAAAAACGGATGGAAAAGTGTGTGGCGAGTGAAGGGGAGTATATTGAATGGGAGCATTCGAATGTAGAATAATTTTTATAATAAAACTCTTATTCGTAACTAGTCTCGTTATTTAATAGCCAGGCCTCGTATATATATATATATATATTGTGATGTGGTGTTTTTGCACCAGTCACATGAGGAGGCTAAAGCATAGCTTATGCGCCTCCTCGTAGCTGAAATATTCCATCCCCTTGTTACAATCTTGGCAGCCTGGCAGGACTGCCACGCACGAACCTAACTAACAGCCACGCAGGGCTGTACATACTGTACCTTCCCCAGGTACAGGGGCTTCCAGCTCAAGTAACACCTGTAGCGAGGAGCTAGTCTCAGGAGCCCTGGTTAGTCGAGGCAGTGCTCGCACACGCTGCAGCAGGTTCCATTTCCATGCTCCTTCCTATCCTTGTAGTGATCCCCGTACCTGCAACCTCCCAGACAGTAATCAAATAAAGAAGAGAATAATAATAGCAGCTGTACCTTGGAAGGAAGTACAAGCTGCCACACAATACAAAAGGAAAGTGGAAGAGGAGGTTAGAAGACAGGCAAAACATAGAAGCACAGCATAAGTGCAAGTAAATACGCACCTGGAGGTGTCTGATAGTGCGGCCTCGCTGCCGCTGCAAGCAGGCTATAGCTGTCACCGACACCGCTGCTTAGCTTTCTCAACCGCTCTTTGTCTGAGCCGCAGTTGTTGACCCGCAGTACGGCCGCGCCTGAAACAAAAAGAAGATAGGCAAATTAGTCGACGCCTACCAGCTATTGAACGCGTCGACTTACCTTGATCCTCCGTACATCTGAGGTAGATCCTCGCCGCTCCAGGGAATACACAACAACAACACTGGCACTCGCGAACGGATAACCTCAACCCGCGCTGCTGGCGAGCAGTAATATCAACTGCCACCAGCGCTGAGCGCGCGCGGCGGCTGCGTTGCGTAACGTACTTAACACGTACGTTGCGCCGGCGCAGAACGATCATCGAAAAGCCGCGCTCGCGAAAGTGCCACGCAATGAGCCTCTCTTTCACTCCGTTCGGGACCGTGATAGCGAAAAGTCAGTATTAGCGAGCAGCCAAAACTCCGTTCGAGATAGTCGAAGCCGGCAGTCGCAAACGAAGAACTTTTGCAAAACGAGCGAGCGAGCGTCCGGATCGTAGCCATGAGCGTGTTGGAGTATCTGGTGAGTGCCAAGGTGCAGTGGCAGCTGCCAGGAGGCACAGCTTCCCCGAATCGTCCCCGTATCCTTCCCGGCTGCGTGTGTGCGACCGCGTCGCGTGTTGCACGCCATTTTCGGCCGTTTTGTATGCTGAGCGCCCGCGACCGCTCTAACCGTGAGTTAGCCTCGCGAAGTATTTGCCGCGCAAGAAACCGCGCTACACGATTGTAGCTGGCGCCCTGGGCTCGCGTAAAAACGCGATAAATTATTGTATTAGGTAAATTAGTTTAAATAAACGTATGTGTCCGTGTGTTAAATTTTTAACTAAGTAGTTTACTAGTAAGCAGGCAAACCGCTTTCCCGCTCCCTCCCCCCCCCCCCCCTTTACATTTGTACGCCACCCTGATCCCCAGTGGCGTTACAATATATATATATATATATATATATATATGTATATGTATACCAGGCTGTTCAATAAGTTTTGCGTTTCGATAAAAAGAACACAATTTAATGGTTCGAAATACACTTTATTATTCAGTATAGTCTCCCTGAACATTAATACACTTGTTCCAACAAGATTCCAATTTATGAATTCCATCCCTGAAGTCAGAATCTGGAAGGGCTGCAAAATACGCTTCTACATCTGTTATGACCTCATCATTTGATGAAAAACGCTTTTCACGCATGAATTTTTTTAGGTCTGGAAACTGATGGAAGTCGCTAGGGACCAAATCTAGTGAATACGGTGGATGGTCTAACAATTCGATTTGTAATTCATGGATTTTAGTCATTGTCAAAATGCTCTTGTTACACGGTGCATTGTCCTGATGAAAAAGGACTTATTTCTCCTGCAAACCGGGTCTTTATTCACGAATTTTTCCTGCAGCTGGTGTACAATAATATTCAGAATTTATTGTTTTACCAGTTTGCAAGTAATCTACAAACAAAATTCCTTCCGCATCCCAAAAAACTGATGCTAACACCTTCTTGGCCGATTTCTGGACATGAACTTGTTTCGGAGCCGAAGAACCAGGTTTACACCACTCATTAGCTTCTTGTTTTGATACAGGATCATGGTGATAGACCCAAGTCTCATCCATAGTGATGAATCGACGCACAATATCTACTTTATCCTTTCGAAAACGCTCTAAATGTTGTTGAGAAAGTCGCATTCGAATGTGTTTTTGTTCCATTGTTAGCGAATGCGGCACCGATTGTGCACACAGCTTTCTGAAAACCAATACTTCAGTCAAAATATTGCTTACACTGCCCAATGAGATGCCAAGGGCTTCTACTAAATCTCTTTTAGTCACTCGACGATTTTCCAATACGATATTCTGCACTTTTTCTACGATTGCTGGTGTTGTTGCTGTTTTTGGACGTCTTTGACGTGGATCGTCTTCAAGGCTTGTGCGACCATATTTAAATTCAGTAACCAATTTTTCTACTGTACTAATTAAAGGCGAAAAGCCTTCATACACTTTTAACATTCCTTCATAAATTTCCTTTGCTTTTAAACCTTCCTAAAATAAAAATTCAATCACTGCACGATACTTGATTTTTTTCATTGTAAAAATATACTGTGACACGTCGATACTAAATGGCTTGTAAACAAAGAATAAATTGTCAGATGGAAATGAAACTTTACATACGGTCATATAAAGAGTGTACCAACATAAAAAAAAAATTTAGGCTAGTAGCAACACCCTCTCTTATCGGACCGCAAAACTTATTGAACAGCCTGGTATATGTATACTCGTATACACATATATATATATATATATATATATATATATATAACACATCGTTCAATAAGTCCCGAGACTAACAACAAAAACAACATTTTTTTTCAAAAATCATTTTTATTCATCAATATAATCTCCTTTTAGAGTAATACAATCTTTTCAACGCCTTCTAAACATTTCTATACCATGTTTATAGAAGCATTTATCCTTTGCTTCAAAATAGGCTTCAGTTTCGGCAATGACCTCCTCATTCGAGCTAAATTTTTTTTCCTGGAGCATTTTTTTAAGATCAGCAAAGAGCCAGTAGTCGCTGGGGGCTAAATCTAGCGAATACGGAGAGTTGGGAAGCAAATCAAAGCCCAATTCGTTCAATTTTGCCATTGTTTTCATGGACTTGTGGCATGGTGCATTGTCTTGGTGAAAAAGGATTTTTTTCTTCTTCATGTGCGGTCGATTTGCTGCGATCTCCTCCTTCAAACGTACCAACAAGTCAATATAATAATCACTGTTAATCGATTTACCTTTTTCCAGGTAGTCAATGAAAATCACGCTATGTGTATTCCAAAAAAACAGACGCCATAACTTTGCCAGCAGACTGCTGCGTTTTTGGACGCTTTGGGCGGCTTTCGCCAGCCATGCGCCACTCAGATGATTGCTGATTCGACTCTGGAGTGAAATGATGTATCCATGTTTCATCCATGGTCACGTATCGACGCAGGAAATCCTATTTATTGCGAGTAAATAGCGATAAACAGCTCTCTGAATCGTCGACTCGTTGCTGTTTTTGTTTCACTAAAGGCAATTGCGGCACGCATTCGGAAAAAACTTTTTTCATGCTCAATTTTTCATGAAGGATTGTAAATACGCTTCCAGATAATATCTGTGTCATTTCTGCAATCTCACGGACCTTCACTTTGCGATTTTTCATTACAATTTTTAACACTTCACTCACATTTTCCTGTGAAACGGCTTCCAATGGCCTACCCGAACGTTCCGCATCGTTTGTGTCCGCACGACCACGTTGAAACTCAGCATACCAACGACAAATCGTTGGTTTGGATGGAGAGAAGTCCGGATAATATTTTTCAAGCCATTGCTGGGCTTCTAGGGTGTTTTTACCCATTAAAAAACAATGTTTTATCAACACGCAAAACTCGCTTTTTTCTATTTTTCAAACAAATTACAAAGTGACTTTACTCTAACCTCGATAACTCTGCTGTCTGTGATCCGATCGACGTGAAATTTTTACATGTTCCATGTTAAGGTTCGCACTCTATGGAAACGTGGCCAGTTTGGTACTACTAGCACCATCTCTAGGTTAGTCTCAGGACTTATTGATCGATGTGTTATATATATATATATATTTATTGTAACGGGAGTAATTTGGTTACGGCTCGTTAGCAACGCAGGACCTTCCTCTGGTCCTGCTTAATTTTTTGTGTTAAGGGGGGCTTTGCCTGAGGCCCTGCTACCGGTGTTACTTCCATCGAGCTCGGCTGCTTAGTTTGTGTGCTAATGCTGGATTGGCACACCCGCAGAGGTTGGCGGTATTCGAGATAGGGAAGCTGTAAGGAATCGATTAAATAAGAAGGCACCGGCTCAGTGCTAAAGCTCATTTTATATAAAAACCACAAAATTATACAAAAATGTAATAAATATGGCGGAGAGGTCCGTTTACGCGAAGAGCAATTAGTATTGCCCCACGCGCAATACTTATTCTCGTGGTGCACACTGCGCATGCGCAAACTCTTTGCTACACGTGGCTACACACACACGTGTAGTTTATGGACGACGGATATAGAGAGAGCAGTTCTCCCTCTATACCGCCGTAGTCTATGACTGCTCGAGTAAGAGCGTTTTGCTCACTTGACGCTGCAGTCTATGGTTGAGCGAGAGAGCTTGTTCCTCTCGCTCAACTGCGTGCTCGATGATTGTACGAGTAAGAGTGGCTTTGTCTTAGTCATACGCCTATTCTATGATAGTGTGAGAGAGAGAGATCGAACCCCTCACTCGCACTCGCACGGCCTAATCGATTTCGATTTACGCGGTCTCGCGTGTATATATCTACATGCCTGACGTGATCGCACACGCGTCAGAAAGAACTAAATATAATTAATCGTGACGTACGCTATTAGACGAAGTGGCCACTTACTTTTGCTAATTAATCGCAGGGATTGTCCTCTCGATATCTGCTGCGAAGACTCGGCGAAAAATCCTAGGAAAAATCGCGTGTACGTTAGAAAACTCGGTGCGTAAATTAAAGCGCGTCTTGCCCGTAGCCTTGGCGGAACGAGAAGAAGACTTGAGGGGAGGGCTTCTTCTTACCATCTCGCCTACCCTTTTTCCGCGTAGCGCGATCGATGCTTGATCGATAGCGCCGCGGTTAGTTACGCCGTGAACTCAGCCCTTTAGCCTATGGCCGGTGGCTTAACCTCTATAAGCCACCTGTCAAAATATATATATATATACATATATATATTGTGACGTGGTGTTCTGCACCAGTCACATGAGGATGCTAATACACAGCCTGTACGCCTCCTCGTAGCCTGCTGTATCCCCTTTTACAATCTTGGCAGCCTCGCCGGACTGCCACGCTGACCCTAACTAACAGCCACGCAGGGCTGTGCATACCTTACCTTCGCCCGGGTACAGGGGCTTCGAGCTCAATCACAGGCTCTAGCGAGGTGCTAGTCTCAGGAGCCCCTGGCTATTCGAGACAGTGTTCGCACACACTGCAGCAGGGTTCCTCTCCAAGCTCCTTCCTCTCCAAGCTCCTTCCTCTCCAAGCTCCTTCCTGTCCTTGTAATGGTCCACGTACCTGCAACCTCCCAGACTGTAATTAGACAAGAAAGGAAATATAATAATAGCAGCTGTACCTTGGAAGAGAAGTACAAGCTGCCACAGAATATCATAGGAAAGTAGGAGAGGAGGTTAGAAGGCAGGCAAAACACATGAGCACAGCATTAAAGTGCAAGTAATTACGCACCTGGAGGTGTCTTATAGTGTTGCCTCGCTACCGCTGCAAGCAGGTTCTCGCTGTCTCCGACACCGCTGCTTCGCTTTCTCCACAGTTCATCGTTCGATCAGCAGCCGTTGATCCGCCGAACTGCCGTACCTGAAAAAGAAAAAGAGGAAGCAAATTAGTCGACGCCTACCAGCTATGGAACGCGTCGACTTACCTTGACTCTCTGTACACCTGAGGCAGATTCTCGCCGCTCCAAGGAAGAAATAACAACACTGGCACTCGCGAGCGGATAACCTAAACGCGCGCTGTTGGCGAGCAGTAATATCAATTGCCGACAGCGCTGAGCGCGCGTGGCGGCTGCGTCGCGTAGCGTACTTTATACGTACGTTGCGCCGGCGCAGAACGATGATCTTAAATCCGCGCTCGCGAGAGTGCCACGCAAGAGCTTCTCGTTCACTCCGTTCGGGTCCGTTTTAGCGAGAAGTCACAATTAGCGAGCAGTCGACACTTTGTTCGGGATAATCGTTTGAGCAACAAGTCGCGAACTAAGATCTTTTTGTAAAGAAATACGGACGAGCGAGCGGCCGGGTAGTAGCCGGGTGTGTATTAGAATAGCTGGTGAGTGCCAAGGTGCAGTGGCAGCTGCCAGGAGGCATATCTTCCCTGAATCGTCCCCGTATCCTTCCTGGCTAAGTGTGTGCGACTGCGTCGCGTGTTACGCGCCATTTTCGGTCATTGTTGTATGCGGTACGCCCGCGACTGCTCTAACCGTGAGTTAGCCGTGCAACGTATTTGCCGCGCAAGAAACCGCGCTACACTATTGCAGCTGGCGCCCTGGGCTCACGTAAAAACGCGATAAATTCTTGTATTTGTAGTTTTAGTTTAAATAAACGTATTTGTTCGTGTGCTCATTTTAATCGGTAGTTTTACCTTGCACTTACAAGCAATCCGCACGCTTCTCCCTTACATTTGTACGCCACCCTGATCCCCAGTGGCGTTACAATATATATATATATATATATATATATATATATATTGGGAGTGTGAATAAGTTCTCGCCGTTTTTTGTGAAAATAAATCCTTTATTTTAAAAAAATAATAAAAAAACAAGTCAATTAAAGTATTGCCCATAGCTGGAAAATCTTTTTTCCCATCTTTTGGGCAGCATTTGAATTTCTCGTCGAAAAAACGAAACTTCTTTCGCGGCTATCCATAAATCGATCCATTTTTTCGTTTCTTCATACGAAGTGAGGTGCTGCTTAGCTAGATCGTTAGTCATCCAACAAAATAAAAAGTAATCAGAAGGCGCAATGTCTGGAGAGTACGGCGGGTGGCCGAACGTTATCATGCAACAAAATTACTTTATGGGTCTTGGCTCATATAGCGGCCGTTTTTCTGTCAATGCTTGGCTTCAACTCATCAATTGTCATCGATAGAGATCTCCTGTGATAATTTGGTTGTGTTGGAGCAGCTTGTTATACACTACCTCCAGCTGATCCTACTGAATGCACAGCATGAGCTTAAAACCGTGGGTATTCGACTTTGGCGTTGATGCTACCACTTTGCCAGGATTAACCTACGATTTTTCACGCTTCGGATTAGTGTAGTATATCCACTTTTTATCACCAGTAATAATATGATGTAAGAAACCTTTCTTTTGTCGTTGAAACAACTGTTTACTCGTGATAAGACGCCGTTCGATGTCTGTTGGCTGCAATTCATACGGCACTTAAGATCCTTTCTTTTGTATCATTCCTAATGCTACCAGACTTTTCAAAACTTCTTCGATTAACTTCTAATGATTTTGCAACATCGGATTGCGTCTGACATGGATTTTTAGCAAGTAATGTTTCCAATTCTTCCTTTTTGAAACTTTTTTGGTGCACCACTGCGTTCTCTATCTTGAACATTAAAATCACCATTTTTCAATCGGTTAAACCAATCTCTGCATGGTTTTTTTTGACAGAGCATGACTACCATAGGTTTCTACAAGAATTCTGTGTGTTACAGCTGCAGATTTCTTCTAAATGAAATAGTGCGGTGAAATTCCTGCAAAAACGGTTTATTCGGCACAAAATTTGACATGTTTTACGCTACAAAAAGAAAATGTTCTTTATAGGTTGATGGAAAGACACGCACTGATTTTAAATATAGGTTATAGAACTTCAATATAGATGCATCTTGAATTATACGCACAAAATTTTTGTACAGCCATCTGATGGTGAAGCGTCGAGAACTTATTCACTCTTTCAATATACAGCGTGTTCAAAAAGTCCCAGTACGGCTAAATAACTTAAATAATAATAGTCCTGGAGAATAACTTTCGCTATAAATTTTTAAGAAATTTCCTTGGCTATCCGGCGGTGACCTTGGCTTCGACCTCAAATTGGACCTCTAAGGTCATTTAAAGGTCAAAACGATTTTTTTTAATGGAAATCCCTATTTTTGACACTGGGAATGAATAGAGCAGAAAATTTTACGTTTGTAAATGTCCTTGATTATTTTTAAAATTTAACCTTAAATGGACATGGTGAGGGCCCAATTCGGAAATAATGGAGCTATTCCGAAGGCGGTTACGGTAATGCAAAAAAATAACGAATTAATTTTTATTAGCAATCTGATAATAATTATGGGTTTAACCTTTGAGGGAAGGTGGCGATTTGTAACCAGCCAGTTGAGTCAAGGAGATATCATACCCAGCCAGTTGAGGCAAAGAGAAAAAAAAAGGATTTTTTGAAAAGAAATTTTAAAAATTATCAAAGACATATTCATACGTAAAATTTTCTGCTCAATTTATTTCCGGTGTCAAAAATAGGGGTTTCCCAATGAAAATCATTTCGACCTTCAAATAACCTTTAAGGTCAAATTTAAGGTCGAAGCCAAGGTCACCGCCGGATAGC
This sequence comes from Chalcis sispes, assembly GCA_949987625.1. Classification (NCBI taxonomy): domain Eukaryota; kingdom Metazoa; phylum Arthropoda; class Insecta; order Hymenoptera; family Chalcididae; genus Chalcis; species Chalcis sispes. The sequence goes on from OX465097.1 coordinate 33,350,864, forward strand.
CAAGGAAATTTCTTAAAAAATTTTTATCCGAAGTTTTTCTCCAGAACTATTATTTTTTAAGTTATTCAGCCGTACTGGGACTTTTTGAACACGCTGTATATACAGGGTGTCCCATTTTAACTTAGACAGCTGAATAACTCAAAAAATTGCAATGTAATAGAAATATGTTTTGGCAAAAGTTATTAGGTATTGAGAGGCTGACTCTTTTATGATTTTGAACATGTCCTTGATCTTCATTTTCAAGGTCATTTGAAAGTCAACTTTAGTTTTTTAAATAAAATCCTCTTTTTTCAACCTCGGATTCTGAAAGAGCGCGAAGTTTTACGTCTAGATGAGCTTTCACGTTAAGGCTCAAAGTTAACTCTATAAGTTATTTCAAGGTCAAATTCATGTTTAAGACAATAAGCTGGTAATTTCGTGTTTTTCAAAACTATGCCTCAGACAAAAGTTCTTGGGTATCATAGTGTTGACCCTTCCATGACCTTGAACATATCCTTTATCTTAAATTTCAAGCTCATTTGAAGGTCAACTGTGTTTCTCGAATAAAGTCCCTTATTTTCAACCTCAAAAATTAAAAGATTGTGAAGTTTTACGTCCAGCTAAACTTTTGCGTTAGGGGACGATGAAAACTTCTTCTAAGATTTACCATTACCTCTAACGTTAATGCTCCGCAGATCGATCTTTAATGAAGCAGCAGTCTTATGTTCATGTACAAAAATCATTATAGATTGTTTCATATTTCAATTTCAAAATGGCACCGAAATAGTATTTTTAATTTTTTTATTAATTATCGAATACGTTAACTTTTTATTCTAATTCTGTTCCTTACAGTGTGTTTTTGGACTAGTGATTGTTTCGCACATTCGAGTTGCTTACACCTTGTTTTATTGTATTTTGTTATCGTGGTTCTCCATAGTTAAGCGAAGAACAAATCCTTACCTTCAAAATCGATAATTAATCTTCCCATCCGATTGAGTTCCTATAGTATCTCTACAAAATTTCATCTATTTAGTGCCTCAGTCACTAGTTTTTATCAAATTATACGCCTAATAAAAAAGTCGAAATTCTTGTAACCTTCGGTGAATATGCCCGAACTTATGCAGAGCGGTTTCCAAATCGCCGCCACCCTACAGCTCAACAAGTGATAAACATCGAAAGAAGATCTCGCGATAAACCACTGCATCGCCAAAGACACAGGAATAGACTTCAGAATAAAAACGACCCTAGGTTGCTTGCAGTTTTAGCTATGGTTCACCAAAATCCCCGTATTAGTACCCGTCAACTAGAACGGGAACTGGAAGTCCCTCGAACTACGGCTCACAGATTGTTATGATCAGTAAATTACCATGCGTATCACATTACTTTGGTACAGGAATTAAGTGGGGTTGATTACGCACTCAGAGTACATTTTTGTGAATGGGCTCTTGAGATGTTGGATCAATATCCAAATTTATTTTGCAATGTTTGTTTCAGTGATGAAGTGACATTTATAAGCAATGGTAGTCTCAATAGGCATAATTGCCATTATTAGTCACCAGAAAATCCACATTGGTATCATGAGGTGCTTAATCAACATGGTTGGAGTTAACATGTATGGGTTGGCATTTGTAATGGCCAAGTGATTGGACCACATTTTTTCGAACATACCATTAACGGTCCAATGTATTTAGAATTTTTGGAAAATGGTTTGCCAGGATACCTAGAGAATATTTCTTTTGCAGCAAGACTACATTTATGGTATCAACAAGATGGTACTTCTGCTCATTCTGCTGATATTGTACGGACAGTTTCGAATCAACGATTCCCAAATCGATGGGTAGGACGAGGTGGAACAGTTGCATGGCTCCCTAGATCACCGGATTTAAACCCGCTAGATTTCTTTTTATGGGGATACGTTAAAGATGCTCTGTATGCCTCGACTGGCTAGATCACTACACATTTTTGCCTTAACTGGCTGGGTCTCTACACGATCTTGCCTTAACTGGCTGGGTCTCTACACGATCTTGCCTTAACTGGCTGGATCTCTATACGATCTTGCCTTGACTAGTTGGGCCACTACATGATCTTAATTGGCTTCGTCTTTGCAGAGCAACGTAACCACAAATCGAGTCTTCTAAGGGCCAAGGAAATGGAGCCGGGAGGCGCCCTACGTCATCGTCGTTGGCTCCGGGGGTGCTTATACGTTTCACAAAAATATTCACATGTAAACATCGCGAAGAGGGGGTCTCTTTTTCAATAAATCTTTGAATCTGTGTTGACTCGTACCTAGTGACTAGGTTTGCACTGCATCACTGAAGGCATTACGCTGTCCTTTAGTGCCCAGTCCATTCACAATAGAAGTACATATTATATCATTGGTCACTGATGTATGGCAGTCTTTGATCCGAGGAGCAAAAATTATAATTTAAAAGCTTTCTGCTTGTGATAGAAATTTGACCTTGAAATGATTTGTATATTTCACTTTAACCCCTAACTCGAAAGCTCATCTGGACATAAAATTTCGCAAACTTTCAGAATTCGAGGTCAAAAACAAGGGATTTCATTAAAACAAAAGCTGACCTTTAAATGACCTTAAAAATAAAGGTCAAGAATATGTTCAAGGTCATAATAGAGTCAGCCTCTCAATATCCAACAATTTTTATTTAAAACATTTTTTTATTACAATACATTGCAATTTTTTAAGTTATTCAGCTAATTTAAAATGGGACACTCTGTGTATATATATATATATATATATATACGAGGGCGGTTTAATAAGTACCCGTGTTTGATGACAGAGGGCGTTCTTGAGGGAAATTGGTATTATCATCGTATGCTGCTATCTATCAAACGACGGTAAAACAAATTTCAGACTAATTGATCGGTTAGTTTGGATTTGGCAGCCATTCAAGTAAGACGTATTACGTGATTTTCGCTAAGATGGAAAAAGAGCAGTATCGTTCGGTAATTCGCTTTTTGTTTTTGGATGGAAAAAAATGCGAGGAGATAAAAGCGAAGTTGGATGCTGTTTATGGAGACACTTCGCCATCTATAACCACAGTTAAATATTAGTTTAACAAACTTAAACGTGGGCGAACATCCGCTTTTGATGAGGAGCGACCAGGATGCCCGGCAGACGTGGTTACCGAGGAAATCATTCAAAAAGTCTACGACATAATTCTGGCTGATCAACGAATGAAAGTGCGCGAAGTAGCAGAGGCCTTAGGTGTGTGAACCGGAAGGGCAATTAATATTTTACATGATAAGTTGGCGATGAAAAAATTGTCCGCCCGATGGGTGCCGCGATTGCTCACGGTGGACAACAAGAGCATGCGGCTGTTAACTTCTAAGCTGTGTTTGGAGAAATTTGAGCAAGATCCGAAGAAGTTTTTGCGTCGAGTTGCCAACGTTGCTAAAACCTGGATTCATCATTGCACACTAGAAACTAAGCAGCAATCAAAACTTTTCTTTTTCTCCTGGTGAATCTGCCCTAAAGAAGGCGAAGACGGTCCCATCGGCCAGGAAGGTCATGGCGACGATTTTTTGGGATGCGAACGGCGTCATCCTCATGGATTTTTTATAAAAAGGAAGAACGATCACTGAACAATACTACAGTGAGTTATTGGACCGCTTCGACAAAAAATTGAAGGAAACACGGCCGCATTTGGCGAAAAAGAAGGTGCTGTTCCACCATGATAACGCACCAGCACATTCATCCGGAGTTGTCGCCACCAAACTGTATGAATTGCGTTATGAATTGCTGCCACACCCTGCATATCCACCTGATCTGGCTCCCTGCGACTTTTTTTTGTTCCCTAATATGAAAAAATGGCTCGCGGGAAAAAAATTTAGCTCAAACGAGGAAGTCATCGCCGAGACAGAGGCGTATCTGGGAGAGTTTGACAAATCCTATTTTTTGGAGGGGTTAAAAAAATGGCAGTAACGTTGGGAGACGTGTATCTTTCTAAAAGGGGACTATGTTAAAAAACAAAAAAAACTTTTATGAAAAAATGGTCTCTGCATTTCTAGCACGGGTACTTACTGAACCGCCTTCGTATATATATATATATATTGTAACGGGAGAAAGTTATCGATTTCCTCCGAGTCAAAGTGATGGAGCACGCGTAAGAAAACAAAGGGAAAAAGGATTCTGGTTAAGGAGCACGGTTATGTTAGAAAAAGAAAATTAAGAAAAAAGGCACGAGAGGAAGCAACAGGACGAGTTAAGAAAAAATAAGAGTTTTTCTTCCGTCAGGCCGAAAGGAAAAAGGGGACGTTCCAACGCTTGGCATTGGCGGCTGAAGGTTATCAAGTAGGCGGCGCGAAATAGATCCAGCCATATAAGCACCGTCACGCCGAGACGAGCTATTCAAGCGAGTGAGAAAGAGCGTGACTCTCTGCGGGTGCGAGAAAGAAAAGAATAGCTCGCACCCGCGAATTCGACTTATGAGCTGATGCGATATTAAAGGACGCGCACGTCCGAATAAACTTCTTAGAGGTCGTCGTCTCCAGTAAGAGTTGATTCTAGTGTGCGTGTGTATGTGAATTGTGCATGAGTACGTGCCGTTCGGAGTGTTTTGACTGGCACATCAAGCATAGAGTAGGTTAATCACGCAACACATGATAGGGATCTTGCCGCTATTTTTCCGCTAGAGACTTCATGCGCGGATCACCAAAGTAACCGAGAGGAGAATCTCGGCAAGCGAGCTGTTGGCACGAAGTAATGAGTGCATACCAGCCAAAGGGTAACTCTGCCGTGACGCGGCAGAGCATATAGAGCGGAGACTCGCTCTAGCCTTTTGCTGCGCGAGGGATGCAGTAAAAGAGTGCGCATGCGCAGATCGCATTTTCAGCAAATTGAAAGATTTTCACGTTATTTTGCGCGAGCAACAAAATTAAATACTTTATCTTATAAATTTATTTATCAATCTTAATAAACCAACTCAATAATTAACAATAAATCACGAGTCAAGTTATTTCAAACACGACCCGTGACCACGATAATTTTTTCGCGTCTTCTCCGCTTCCTGGCGTATAGTCGGATCCCGCCGCCTTCGTGAGCTCTCATGTAATTTGCACGAGAGCATTCTGAGTAGCCCGGTCAAGCAGTAAGGTAAGTTTTCCTCGCGAGGCAACAGGTCTACAGATTACGTTGTGACGGGGTGCGCCAGCATAGCACGAGGTTGGCATTGCACCTGCAGTTAACGTCCGCTGCCAACCCGAGTTGCATAGAGGAAAAACGGTTTCCGCGCGAGAGTACAGCCGGTCGAGACAATAATTCCTCAACCAAGCAATTGTTATTTTTTTTTTGCGCAGTGAGTGTTAGAACATCTTGTTACAATCTATATATTGTTGAATGGCTCTATTTTAATATAGTATGTTTTTAAAATAAGAAAAATGTAATTCGGTAATAATTAAATTAAAATTGAAGGCAGCAGTTACTTTTTTCATCTGTTTTATTATTTTAAATAAGGTACATGTAGTTGTCAACGGTTTGCTATTAACAGTATAATGTATGTAAAGATATAAGTTATTGATCGTTTAAAAATAAAATACTATTTGAAATAAATAAAAAAAGTTGTTTCACGCAAATATAATCTATATTTTCTTAAAGAGAAAATGCATAATTTTTATGAATTTAATTCAAAATTTAAGTTATTCAAAAGTTTTGAATTTTAACTTACCAAGTGAGTAAATGTATATATATATATATGTATATTGGGTGTACAACTTTGCTTCCGCCGTTTTGCAAAAGATGGCTGTCGCGGTAAGTGGTAGTTGAAATAAATAGATCATAGATGTCATACAATAAGCTTAGGTATTTGTAAACATAACGCCATCGGAATATTAGTCGATTTGTGTCTGCATCATAAAGTTATCCCCGATTAAACATGTCAGCTTACGAGCCAAATTCTCGTCATTTGCGGGAGGTTTTAATTTTCTGCTTTGATATGAATAAATCTGCGACTGAGGCTTATCAAATGCTCTCTACCTATGGTGAGGCCGCTATTAGTGAAAGAACGTGCCAAAAGTGGTTTCAACGCTCTAAGAACGGCGATTTTAACGTCGAAGACCAGCATGGCGGTGGAAGAAAGAAGGTTTTCGAAGATGCAGAATTGGAGGCATTACTTGATAAAGACTCGTGTCAAACGCAACAAGAATTGGCAGGATCATTGGGAGTGACGCAACAAGCCATTTCAAAACGCCTGAGAGTCATGGGAATGATTCAGAAACAAGAAAATTGGGTGCCGTACGAGTTGAAGCCGAGAGATGCTGAACGGCGTTTGGTGTTTGTAAACAGCTGCTTGCAAGGCAAAGACGGAAGGGATTTCTGCATCGCATTGTGACTGGGGACGAAAAATGGGTTCACTACGATAATCCCAAGCGCAGAAAATCATGGGAATATCCCGGCCATGCTTCCACGCCGACGGCAAAACCGAATATTCACGGTTCTAAGGTCATGCTCAGTATTTGGTGAAACCAGCTCGGCGTAGTGTATTATGAGTTGTTAAAACCGACTAAAACAATCACAGGCGATCGTTATCGAACGCAATTAATGCGTTTGAGCCGAGCATTGTAAGACAAACGGCCGTAATACAACAAGAGACATGATAAAGTGATTTTACAGCATGACAATGCTCGACCCGATGTTGCGAAAGTGGTCACGACACACTTGGAAACTTTCAAATAGGAAGTCCTACCCCACCCGCCGTATTCTCCAGACGCTGCTCCTTTGGACTATCACTTGTTTCGATCAATGGCACACGGCCTGGCTGACCAGCACTTGCGGTATTATGAAGAAGTAAAAAATTGGATCGATTTGTGGATCGATTCAAAAGATGACAAGTTTTCTCAACGCGGGATTCGTATGCTGTCCGAAAGATGGGAGAAAGTAGTGGCCAGCGATGGACAATACTTTGAGTCATAAATGTATAACCAGTTTTTTATAATAAAGCCTCGAATTTCGGAAAAAACGGCGGAAGCAAAGTTGTACAACCAATATATATATATATATATATATATATATATATATATATATATATATATATATACACAGTATGTCGGAAAAGTTCCCGAACTTTGAAATAAAAAATCGAAAATTACATCTAAAGAAATTTATTTCAGTTAACTTTTAACATAGTCCCCTTTCCTAGATATACCCTCATTTGAGCGCTCCATGAGTGATTCGAAGGCTCTCTGGTACTCCTCTGAAGTTATCGCTGTGAGACCCTTGGTGCAAGCCGCTTGAATGCTCGGTACATCTTCAAAAAATCGTCCTTTCAAGGCCATTTTTAGCTTAGGAAATAGGGAAAAGTCAGCTGGAGCCAGATCTGGCGAGTATGGGGCGTAATTGATGCGTGGGATCTGATTTTCGGCGAGATAACGCTTTACAATGTTCGAAGAATGAGCAGGTGCATTGTCATCCAGCAAACTCCACGATTCCGGTTCCTTGTACTCGGGCCTGATGCGATTAATCCGGCGCTTCAGACGCTATCCTTGCTCATGTTCAGTTCGTCTGCCAACATTCTGAGAGACATGTGGCAATCCTGCTTCAGTAGCGCGCGCACGCGAGCCTCGTTTTCGTCGGTAACAGCTGTTGACGGCCGGCTGCTTTTCATATCATCTTCTAACGACTCTCTACCCTTCTTCCACCGACTGAACCACGTGTAAACAGTTGTACGTGACACTACACCTTCACCGTAAGCCGAATCGATCATTTTTTTGTTTCCGCGAAAGTTTTTTTAAGTTTATAGCAGAATTTAATTGCGCCATGATGTTCAAATTTCTCATCCATGGTAGAGCTTGCACTGGGGTACTAAACACACGTTCACTCAAGCACGTCTATCTCAGCAACTAATGAACGGATACTGGTGAAAAAATTCTCATTCACTCCGGAGGGGTGTAGCAACATAGTGCCGGTGTCGTCCAAGAAGTAGCGCCACTCATACAAGCGCTACAAAATAAGTTCGGGAACTCTTCCGATATACTGTGTAGTTGGTTGAATTGTGTAACTGTGCGTTGTCGATGAAACTGACTGTACCGAACATTGCACTTGTTTTTCTCCTTTTATCGCTAATGTCCTTCCTGAAATCACTTCGATCTGAATTATAAATATTTGCTTTTCCGATTCTTGGTATACACGATTTCACGTCAGCAACAAAAGCTTCAGCACTAGCTTGAAGCTCTGAAGCACCTTCTAATGTTTTTTTAGCGATAAATTTATTTATTTTTTTTGACACAATTCTATGAGCTTTTTCAAACTTTTATACCCGATTCGCAGAAGCCTTGAATCTTACATCTTCTAACAATAAGCCGAGTTTTTTTTGTGCTTGTAACGCCCATTTACGTATATTCTTGTCATGCACTATCGAACCAGCTTCAAGATCCTTTTTTAAATTGTCTAATGTATACTGGCAGATTCGGGCAATTTTTTCTCGATAAGTACCACTTCTATTTATTGTTTTGGCCCAACGTTCAAGTTGACCTATTGATGAAACTTTTTTAAATCAATTACTAACAGTTTCTAATTTTAAATTTCTTCACTTTTTTCCGCTTCTCCAATATTCTACGGCATTATTTTTATATTCAAATGATACTTCTTCAACATCATTTGTACAATGATTCGTTGGTGCAAATTCTGGATCAGGAAAGTGATGTTCTATTTTATCTTTGACTATTTGAGCATCACTATCTTTATATTCTTCATGGAAATCCAACGTTTCTTTAACAATCATGTCCACATCATTGAACTCGTGTGCTGCATCATTAATATTTTTTTTAACGTCTCTGATAATTCAATTTCTTTAAAATTAATCTCACTGTTTGGTATTTGTAAGTTTTGAAAATATGCGAATAATAAATTCAGTACGTTCAAAGCATTAACCTTCATAATTAAATCTAAAATAAAAGCAATAAATAAATATTTTTTTCGCAGTTGTAAAGTATTAAAAAAGAAAACCTAGTCTAATACATATTTTGTTTGATAAATCAAAACGTGGGATTAAAATTATACGTGAAGAGTGACATAAAAACTTACGTAGTCATCAAAAAATCTTCTTATTTTTATTTATAATATTCTTGTGCTAAGAAAATTTCATATAAAAATACAAGTAAATGTGTTTATTCATCCAGCACAACAAATTTACTTTAGTTGAACTGTTATTATTTATCAAATGCAAGCCGGATGTTTTCCCCAATGATGTTTACACAAGAAATTATCTTCCTCGAAACATGGATTAGATAAAAATGCAGATAACGTATGCTTTGTAAACATTATAACTTTCTTAAAAGAGCAATGATGATAGTAGTAATCTAATCAAACTTTGTTATAAATTATTCTTCAAACGGAAAATAACAGAACAGTACATTATATTACTACACTAAATTACAATAAATATGAAATTAATACATTGAAATTTTAATATATAACATTTATTCCGTTTTTTAAATGGCGAAGAATTGAAGACTCTTCTTTCAATTTACACTAATAGCAAATAATTAATTATGTTAAATGTATGTATATATCATTCGAATGTTATTACAGAATTTTTTTATGAAATGATTCCTCAATAATTTTGGAATTATTTTATAATTATTTTCTGAATTAATTTTGAAGGAATCAAGAAGCGGACATAGCATTAATACAGAATTAATTCTAAAATAATTTTATTATATCATGAATTGAATCAAAATTAATTCAGAATTAATTCATGCTGTGTGGGTATCCCTAACAATCCTAAAGCAGGCTCAATTTTTTAAATTTCAAACATATTTTTCGAAGTGGCACCATAATTTACTATTTGCTATTATTGTAAATTGAAAGAAGAGTCTTCAATTTCTTGAGTCAATTTTCAGATCAAGCAATGCTAATGGATTATGACTTGAATTTACATGTAAGAAATAACATTATAACATTACAATCGCTGGTACATAAGCAGTTTTCTTCACCGAGATATACGGATATTTTTAAATATTCCTGGTATAAAAGCGGCTATATTACTCGAAAACCAGATGAAAATGATAATCTTATTGATTTTAGTTTTAAAGAATCTTGTAATGTCAACTGCAAAGTAGAAGAATGTAAGAATGTTGCAATAATACGATGTGGTTGGTGTAAAAAGTCATTAAGTTTCAAGCACTTTTTTGAAGATTATCATTACTGTGAAAACTATGTTAAATAATACATTTAAATTTACATGAGTCAAAAATATTGTCTTTTATAAGAATAACTTTTAATAAAGTATATTTGAAAATAATTAGACAACGTATTACATTAGATACTTATTTTTAGACGTGACTTTTTTCATCCCAGGTTTCGATTTGACAATTATTTCAAGAAGAAATGAGCGATAAATGCCGCTGTGGTCAGGGTTGAGGGCGGTAGCCTGCTCGTGGGTTGGTAAGGGTGTTCTTTAGGGATTCATTCGGTTAAGGATACAATGGTTTGCTGTCATAAATTGCTTATTATGTAAAATATATTTAAAAAAAAAAAAAAAATCATGAAAAAACACGCTGGGGCCAGGTTAAGATTGATTAGCTTGCTTGTGGTTTGATAGGGGTAGTTTTTTGGATTTTAAACGGTTAGGGGTTAGGAGTAGCTTGGTTAGCTAATATAGTTCGCTTGTGATATGGGATATATTTAATAACAGAAAAAATAATTAATTAACATGCTGTGGCAGGGATTAGTTGGGTTAGCCTGCTTCTGGTTTGGTAGGGGAGGTTTTTTGGGGTTGGGCGGTTTAGGGTTCAAGGGTCGGATTTCTGCGGACATAGCTCGCTTGTGATGTAGGATATATTTAGTTAAAAAAATAATAGATAAACATGCTGTGGCCAGGGTTACGTAGGTTTACCTGCTTGTGGTTTGATAGGGGTGGTTTTTTAGGTTTTTGAGGTTAGGGGTTAGAGGTCAGGGGTAGCTTAGTTATCTAATGTATTTCGCTTGTCATATGGTACATATAACAGAACAAATAATTAATAGACACACTGTGGCCAGGGTTAGGTGGGTTAGCCTGCTTGTGATTTGGTAGAGGTGGTTTTTAGGGGTAACACACCCCTAAAAAATTTTTTCTCAAAAAACCCCGTAATACGTCAATTTGAATTTTTTATTTTTTCATTACAAATGCAGTTTTTAACCCACTCGACCTTATTTAACAGATTTTGAATCGCAAAATAGCAAAAAAAATAGAACTTTGACCCCTATCAAAAAAGGGGTAGCAACCTCTTGGTGTTAAAGTTATATCAGTAGAAGAGATATATTAAAAAAACGATTTTTCGAGGTGGTTTTCAGGGGTGGATTTCACCCTTTAAAAGTGGATGTCAGCCAATAAAAAGAAACGTGTCGAATATTTTTTTGAGTGTTACAACATATCCAAAAATTATTAAAATCGGCGGGGTCGGGTTGGGGTAGTTCCCTTGTAAGTGAAATTTGTTTTATGAGCGTGAGAAAAAATACTTGAATTAAATTTACATTTTAACTGGCTAGGAGTTTAATAATACTTTAGATAAAAGTAAATATTTTTAAAATAAATCATATCACCTTGTATAGTATAAATACGAGGGCGGTTCAATAAGTACCCGTGTTTGACGACAGAGGGCGTTCCTGAGGAAAGTTGGTATTATCATCGTGTGCTGCAATCTATTAAACGACGGTAAAACAAATTTTAGACCGATTGTTAGGTTAGTTTGGATTTGGCAGCCATTCGAGTAAGACGTGTTTCGTGATATTCGCTAAGATGGAAAAAGAGCAGTATCGTTCAGTAATTCGCTTTTTGATTTTGGATGGAAAAAATGCAAGGAGATAAAAGCAAAGTTGGATGCTGTTTATGGGACACTTTGCCATCTATGACCACAATTAGATATTGGTTCAACGAATTTAAACGTGGGTGAACATCCGTTTTTGATGAGGAGCGACCAGGACGCCCGGCATACGTGGTTACCGAGAAAATCATTCAAAAAGTTTACGACATGATACGCTGAGATAGAGGCGTATTTTGAAGAGTTCGACAAATCCTATTTTTTTGAGGGGTTAAAAAAATGGCAGAAACGTTAGGAGAAGTGTATCTTTCGAAAAGGGGACCATGTTGAAAAATAAAAAAAAATTTTTTAAAAAGTAGTGTCTTTATTTCTAACGCGGGTACTTATTAAACCGCCCTCGTATATGCTTATGTAAATTAATACAGCAAATTCAGATTTAATAATTTTTTCAATTAAAACCGTGGAAAAAATGCTTAAGTGAAAATTTTTTTTTCATTTGCTAAAGAGTACGGTAACAGAAGTTCAAATAAGTGTATATTCATTTGCATTTATTTTATTATTCTTGATATAGTTATTAAATTTATTTAGAATTGATATTCCTTAATTTATAAATAAATTCTTTAAAATATTTTTCTAAATACTTATGCATTTTCGTTCAAAATTAAATATGATTGTATAAAATAAATTATTTAAAACTTCTGTTATGAACAACTAATCAGCGATTGAATATAAAGGTCTTATGAAAACAGTGCAACGTCCACCAACTTATAACCACAATTTAAATATTATTTGCACTAGCGTTGCGTGTCGTGGTTAGTACGTCTGCTTCATAATGCGAAGGACTCGGGTCGATTGCAACGTAGGCCAAAAAATTCTTCTTTATTTTTTTCTATGAATTATTAATGTATACTATATACTCATGACAATTTACGACTATAAATAATCAATTTTATGCCAAAACAGAGAAACACATACAGTGTAAAAATTACGTCTTTTGACACAGAAATGACGTCATTTTTGTGCTTGGAAAATTTGGCAAATGGCGTTATAAACAATATACACGTATTTTCAAGGTTAGTTCCAATGTTTAATTTCTTATAAAAATTTTTTTGTACGATTGTTATTAATCTTACTATTATTTAATTTATGGTAGCTTGCTTTACAAAAACTTTCTTAACTTAATTGCATTTTTTTTTTTTTATATTAAATACCCAGTATTAATTTTTCAAATTTATACGCAATATTATTAAAGCATATCTTATTCTTGAACAAAAACTTATAATTTCCTATAACTAAACTTCTTATTTGATTAACGTAAATAAAAGAAAATTAGACACTATTAACTTAGTAATGTTTTTCTATAGCAAAAGTAAGATAGCTGTTTAATAAAAGAAGATAAAATAATTTATTATATTATTTGTTATGACCTTTAATCTTTAATTAATTATGATTATCTCTAAATGAACAAAATTAAAATTATAGTTTACATAACGTTTAAATAGGTTTGAAAATAAAACAAATAATAAATTAATCGTTTTGTCAGTTTATCCTTATTTATCAAACAAGAATAATTTCGATATGACGTGCGGATTTTTTGATAGTGTTAATTTTAGAATAATTGATTTTTATTATTATAACTACAGTTATATATAATATTTTGTTATATAATATTTTACTTATAGTTCTAAATCGTACTTGTTGGCAATCGCAAAAGATCTACGAGGTGTGTTCAAAAGGTAAAGTGACTTTTCAAATTGCGTGGGCAACGTACGATTGTTTTTTTTGTTGTCGTATTGGTGCACATGTCTGGAACATATCTTTTAAGTGTATAGCATACTTAGTTTGTTTTCGACAGATAGAAGAGTTAGACATGTTTTAGTGTGCTCGGCGATTTTCTATTATTATAAAAAATGGATCAAAGAATTTACATTAAATTTTGTGTAAAGAATAGAATCAAGTGCTCTAATAGACTTGAAATGTTGATAGTGCCATACGGTAAGTCTGTTATATGTAAAAAAATGTTTGCAAGTAGCACCAGCTCTTCTAAAATGTCCGAAAAGATGCCAATGACGAACCTCGCTCTCGATGCCCCAACACATCAACAACAGATGATAACGTCGAAGCTGTGAAGAAAATTGTTTTGGAAAGTCGTCGAATTACCATAAAAGAAGTTGCTGAGGATTTTTGCATATCGGTTGACTCGTGTCTTGCAATTTTTTTGGATGTTTCGGGAATGAGACGTGTGTCAGCGAAGTTTGTTCCGAAACTTCTTAATTTTCATCAGAAGAACCGTTGCATAAGTATCGCTCAGGAGCTCTTGAATGATGTCAATGATGATCCTGATTTGCATAAAAGGACCATAACTGGTGACGAATCATGGGTACATGGTTATGACGTCGAAACCAAAGTCCAATCGTCCCAATGAAAGCACGCAGGAGAGCCAAGAGCGAGAGAAACACACCAAGTTCGATCAGATGTCAAAGTTTTGCTTACTGTTTTTTTCGATTATCGTGGCATAATGCATCAGGAGTTCTTACCTTAAGCTCGTACCATCAATAAGGAATATTACCTTCTTGCGCCGTTTGCAAGAAGCAATACGAAAAAAAAGTCCGGAATTGTGGAAAAATAATGCATGCCTTAACCATTATATACACTGGATTAGCCCTCTGTGACTTTTCCTGTTCCCAAAACTGAAGAGACCTATAAAAGATCGAAGATTTGCAACGACTGAGGAAATATAAACTGCACTGCTGGAAGAGTTCAGGGCTATACCAAAAGGTGATTATGAAAAGTGCTTCGAGGATAGGAAAAAGCGTTGACACAAGTGTATTATATCTGAGGGGGATTAATTTAAAAGAGACTACATGAATATTGATAAATAAATAAATATTTTTTTATAAAAATTTCAAGTCACCTTACTTTTTGAACACAACTTGTAATTAGCGGTAAACTTGAAACTGGTGCATATATTTCTTGGAGATTATAGAAGTTTATATTCTTGAAATCTCTTTTTATCAACCTGGCTTTATATCTAACGCTGGTATCAAATTCAAATTTCTTCTTCGGCGCCCATTTGGATACAAACATATTTGCTTTTTTTTTCGCTTGTTGTAGTCGGCTTGTCGATTATTTTCCATACATTATTCTAATACAATTTTTTTCAATTGCTTCTATCCAATTTTCTCTCTCTGTTGTTTTCATTGCTTCTTAATAAGAATCTGGATCACTATTTTTTATAGCCAAAAGAGCATGAGCTGATTTATCGTCTGCTGATTTTTCTTCTGTGACCGTAGCTTTATTCTTTCGCGGATATACTTCGGCTATCTTCGGCACTTCTCCCCTTCTCAATATCTCTTCGGGAGTCTCCTTTACAAATTCTACAAACCAGAAACTTATGTTTATGTTAATATTTTAATTTTCCCAGTTATTCGAATCCTGTTTTTTGTACTTAAATACAAGTTTTTATTAAACCTTACGTTTTTGTTTTTGTAGAATTTTTCTATTCCTGGTTTAAATTATATGTAACCTGTCTTTTTGAATCCTACGTATTTTACTGAACTTTGAACTAATTTTTCGGACCAATTTGCTGAATTTTTATATAAGCCAAACATCCAGAACGTTTTAACTGATTAATATTTATTTTCTATTCTGTATTGAATTCTTTAATCCGAGAAGTGATTCTATTTTAAGCATGTGGCGTTCTGTAGTATGCGAATACAGTTGATCCCTGTGCTAAATCCCATATGTATTCAGGTAATTTAAATTATACATTAACGCTCGCACTTTCTTCTAAATTATCTGATTAAATTTTTCAGTCAACTACAGCTTAGTCTCTAATTGCTCTAAAATTTCTGTCGTATATTCCCCCGTAAATTCAGTTCCTTGATTTGTCCTCATATAATATAATTTTGCATCTCATCATAATGGATTTTGAGCGCTATTTACAAATCTTTCAAAGCAGTAAACTGTCTCATCTTCTGCTTTTATAGAATAAGCCATTGCCAAGCGAGAAATATTATCTGTAAATACTAAAATGCATTTTGCGTCTTTTCGGATAAGTTGCTGGACTTATCATTTCTACAATATATGAATAAAATATCTGTAGTTCTGTCTGTCGTTTTCCGCTCGTACATTACTAAACGGTAATCTATTTAGTTTTGATATTAAAAAAATTTCGCAGTTCAGAATTCAGTTGTCAAAAAGTGTTTCTTTTAATTCATTAATTTCTGAAAATTTTCACTGTAATTCTTTTAAATATCCCAAAGATGCATGTCTCATTCTTACATGCCACAGCATAACTTTATTTCAAAATGATTATCCTTCCGACTTTTCTTCGATTTTCTCTTTTTAAAAAGAGTAATAATACAATCAACACGATTGTCTTATCTTAAATAATGAAATTTGTATATATTCTAAACACTTCTGGTAGATCTGAGGGATGCTGAGTCTCGACGACGATCTACAGCCTGGTTGAGGTGGGGTAACGATGGCCCGCATACCACTTCCTGTCTCTTCTACACGCTCGATTATCTCACGCTTTCGCTTTATTATTCTCTTCCTTACACTTGCGAGGGCTCGCTACCCTTTATAAAATATCGGTCTGGAGTTTACTTGCGTCAGTAACTTGCCAACAACTTATAAATAAAATATTTTAAGTATAGAGAGCAATACGTTATGCAAGTACGCTTCTGCGTAACGTAAATTAGATTAGGCACAGGAGGTGATATATATGGTGATGTATATATGAGATATAATAAGGAAGGAAAAATAAATTAAAAAATTGAAGATAATGATTGTTATAAAAAAAATTCACCACATTATGTTCATTTAGATACAGTAAACATTTTAAAAAATGTGTCAGAATATTACGCGTTTAAATACTAATTATGAATTTATTTTAATTAGAAATAGCCCAATAACAATTATTCAAACGATTTAAAATTATTTGAAAATTATTCGCTAAAATTTGAGAAGATTATGTTGATACAATTATGATTGCTTAAATTTTTATGACTTTCTTGAAACTAAACTATGCTGCTTTTACATCTTTACTCATAGTAACAACAAATGCTTTATCTTTAAGCATTGTACGAATTTAGGGAACGTCAAAGATTCCTTTTTTAATTTAGAATCAGATATTGTCAGATTTTTATATACCAAGTATGTACACTGATCATCCTTATTTAAAGCTTTTACATATTGTTTTATTAAATTAGGTTTTATATTTTGTGGCTCTACTAAAGGCTTTACTTTTACATAATGGTTGTTTCGATCTCTACTATCTCATAAACATAAGTATATAAATTTTATAAACTCTGAATGCTGACCTTCTTTGTATTGTATGTTGGTAATATTGCCGGTTTTCAATCTACTATCTTGAATTAGAAAATTTTCCAATTTCTTAATTGTTAAATTTGATTACGCCATTTTGAATTTGATCTTAATTTGGAAAATTTTAATTTTCTAGCTTGAGATTCGTACACACCAATCTGAAAAAATCTCGAGTATAAAATGTTTCGTAAAACTATTTTACAGAAAAATGTGTGCATCAAAGGATTAATATTGTATTTTTTTGTTGACGATCTGGACAGTTTTCAGATATTTTTAATTTATACAAAGAAATCTAGACATGCTGGGACCAAATTAAGGTCAGATTCAGATCAACGAACCAAAATATAGGGAAATATCATGGTCTTATTGGTGGCGCGAAGAACTTTTTTTGTAGGCCTGTGTAATGGCTCACCAAATGACAAACAACTCTTAGTTTTCATGATTCAAAAATCACAAAGCAATGCTTATCATGATGAATATACTATTTATCCCTTATATAATAGAAGAAACAATCAAACTGATCTGAAATTATATCAAATGCTTCATATACATGCTGGACCATTAAACTAACGGTGTAAAGATTTAGACTAAAAATGCTTCCCAGATATTTATACTTTTAGGGAGAATGGTCAAAATCAGATAATTACAATAGAGAACCTGGGTATGTCAGTGATTCGACACTCGTGTTCGGAATGGCGAAAATTCACATTTAGAATATGCAAAAATACAAATATTAAACAAAATGCACATAAAAGATATACAATATTATTAAAATAATAAATTTATTTAAAAATTGTTGACTTTATTATTATTCAAAGTGGTTTCCAAAAAATTATTATTCTTGATTTACGGCTATCATCTTATAAAAAAGGTCAAAATTTCTTAAAAAGTAATTAATTAAATTTGTAAAACGTTAAATAGTGGAAATCAGAGTATAATCATCAAATAAAAGTTTAAGATATCCGACAAACTTATATTAAGCAACATTTTGGTAAAATAAAGTAATTTATTAGAAGAACATGATCCCCCTAAGCCTCAAAAAAAATTTTTTTTTTCACGCAATTTTTGGTAAGAAATAAAAGAGATATTTTGACGAAACTTTGCTCATGTATTTTAATATACAAAAATTTTCTTTAGGAATAGCTTGTGTTGCAGGCTGTTGAGTAGGACATACCTAAGTACCGAGGTACGTAAGGACATTTCAACTTCCCCTCACTTGCTTAGGTGCATCAGGGCCGCCACACCCTGTCAGCGCAGCGCATTGCCCTAGAGTATTTATCTATCTGCCTATCTATCTACCTATCTATCTATCTATCACTTTTTTTTCATATTTCAAATGCCAAATTTAATTTAAAAATCTTAAGATACACCCGGCTGTTCTGGGTGCATGACGGATTCTCACCACTTAAAAAAAGCCTTGCCTCTGATTTATTCGCCCAACAAACCGGAATCATCGCTCTCGGATTGCATTGATTCGTGGGATGTCTGCCAATTAAGTTTTTTCTATAGGCATTCTGCGACCTTATTTCTTGTTGGTTTTCTTTGTCTTTATTTTTCATTATTTAACTTATTACTTTGAACATTTTTTTCTACTGGTCTTCTCTCGCTATAAGTTTTTTTTTAATATTTTAACCTCGAATTTTTCACCGTTTATGTAATAGTAAACTGTTCTTATCTTTTCCCATCTGTTGCATTTATACAGTGTATGTTCTGCATCGTCGTCCTCTCCACAATATCTGTATTCTGGCATTTCTCGTTTTTCTTTCTCCCACAGATACTTGTTAAAATTTCTATGGCCTGAGCACGCCTGTGAGAGGTAATAGTAAATTTCTCCGTAAGGTCTTGTTGTTCACTTCTCAATATTAGAAATCAGTGTATACAGGTGTCACAAAAGTCCCAAAACGGCTGTATATTTCCTAAGGTCAAAATAGAGGTTAACATTGAATTTCTCGTTAAGAGTTACTTTAGGATTGACCGTAGCCATTTTCTGAAATACCCCACCTTAGGAAATATACAGCTGTTCCGGGACTTTTGTGACACCTTGTATGTCTACCTTCCAGTAGCTCCTTGATATTACTCGCCACCAGAATAAAAGATTTTTTCTTGCCTCCATTTTAGTTACTCCTTGATATCTTTCCTTCTGCTCTTTAACTTATTAAGACGATTGAAGGTAAACCTACTAATAATAAATCTAGAATGGATTCGTAACTCTTGCATCGAAAAGTCGGTGCATTGTTTTCGTTTAGCAAAATCAGATCTGTTTGAGCAATCCATTCCTCCATTTTTATTCTCCTTGAGTCGCTTCTTCTTATTTCTCATTGTGGTGACTTGGAGTTAAGATCGCCTGCCACGATGCATCTGCAGTTTATTCAGCTTATATTTGTAGCTAGCACATCTAGCTACAATCCTCCGATACAGACCTCCGTTTTTTTTGTGTCCGCCGATAAGTCTGCTTCCTGCCTTTCCGGCCCACAGTCAAAAAGAAAGACATATCGACCGACCGCCTCGATCCACACCCAAGCGCTCTACCACGATAAAGCCCCTACCCACAATCCACATGACGTACTTTCCTCCGACCCGAACTGTTATGAACCTAGCCTAAGCTTAGACCGAGAGCTTGCGATTTTTCAAGTAAAGCCCATACATCATCTGAATAAAAGAAATTCGCTACAATCGTTAAAACCCAATTCAGATTAAGTTGTAACGCATTGTTTATAATTTTCTTATTATTTTTTTTTATATATACACAGGAATCACGTAATATAAACAAAATATAAATAAAAATAATACACAACGGCATGACCATGTCTTTTTCTTTTTTTATAAATTTATTAATAAAAATAATCATAAATTCTTATGTTAAGCATAAATGTTTTAATTATTATTTTATTTTATTCCCGAATCATCTTTTTCTAAACAATAGGAAAAAGAGCGCCTCCGCTGCAATCAGAGACGTCGCGGAATCATATTATTTCCGTTCTCACGCAAAGCGCTAAATTCCTTTCTACAAGTACACTCTTCCTAAAAATTTTCCGTTGCACGAATTTAATAATTAATTTAAATAATATTAGCAAGCTCGGAATTATACATAGATTATTGATAATAACGCTGCGCCTATATTTTTCATTAACTTCTCTATATTAATTTCACCTTGTAATTTTAAACTCATTATTTCTGTAATGATATATTATATTATGCTATATTATATTATTGTAATGCTATAATATATTAATGTTTAACGCAAATATATTTTCACAATTATTTTTTTTTAACAACTTTAATTCTATCCTTCCGCGCGAGGACAAATTATATCATCAAATATTTCGACTTACTATAACTATTTTTTCTACTAATTTTTCTATTTCATCATTTTCTTAAGCAAGACCTTATAAGAGGCATGGCATTAATCATTAATATACTATTAATTACGTTTTACGATATTTTAATTTCAACTCACAATAATTATTTTTAAAGCGCAATAATCATTTGTTTTAAACGAAATAATTATAGCAAAAAAATAACATCAAGCAATTGATTATTTATCCTACAATCCGAAACAATTACCTATAAATTAAACAAAATTGTAACTTATAAAGAATAATTATTTAAATTACTATTTTTTTTTCAATTATTTCTCTTTTCTACCGTTTAATAGTCATAAATTATATCTTATTATTATTTTACTAACCCATGGATACCACACGTGTCCTGGGTAACAACAATTTCTCATTAATTAAAATAATTATTTTTTATTTAGTAACCCGTATAAATTTAATGCGTAAAAATGCGACAAAAGCTTCGTTTTTTTTTGTAACACGCATTAAATTTTAAATAAAATACGATTATGTAATTTAATTCAATGTATTCCGGCAATAAATAATAGATAAAGAAAATATATAAAAATTATGCAAAAAAGGAATCATTCTCTCTCTCTAATTCTTGCTCCCCCACTCAATCATAACACCTTCAAGATAGAGCAGTAGCGTCCAGCCCGCGCTAATTTCGAGTAATCGGATTGGCTCAGAGAAGTCACTGCACAAGTGCATAAAAAGGCGAGGATCAACACGCGGAGCAGATTCAAGATTTTTTTCGCACCTTCGAACACAAGTTTTTTTTTCAAGTCATAATACAACTCTTCACGTTTTATTTTTTGGTTTTTCATTTTAAATCTTACGCATTACGTCATTTCATTTTACATCTTACACAACCAGGATTTATCCAGTTCTCCGTCAGGAAGCAGAAAGAGAGAGAGAGAGAGAGAGAATTTTGTTTTTTTTCTTGTTTTTCGCACGGCTATAATACAACAATAAAAAGTGAGTCTATTTAAATATTGTATCTTTCTTTTTTTTTTGTCCGAAGGGATAGCATTAGCCAAGATCGGCTAACTATCTCTCTCCTTTAATCGTTTAGTAGGTCCTTCTCCAGGACAACATATAGGCCAACGTCGGCCTATACGGTTGTCCAGTCCTGCATTTTCATTCTTATCCTAAAACTCTTACGATACTAATTCCTCCGCCGTCCCGAGCCCATAAGTTTCGCTACTTAGGTTCGAAAAGGCGATAAGCAGTGCGCGTTGATTTAAAAACGCGGTTACAACGTCAACCCGACGTGACAATGATTCCCGCATCTCTTCTATTGTCACTGAACCACTTTGTGTTTTCTGTTAATCTTTTTTCGCTTGGTTCACATAAGGATAACATCAACATTTAAGTTTCTTGCAGTGTCCATGGTCACATTTAGGGCCTCTCAGCATCGATTAGTGTTGATTTGAAGGATTTTTAGCATTTTTTGTTGTTAACGTGTCGTAATCCGCTCTCTTTTGCTTGGCTTTATCAAAATACAGTTTATCCTCCATTCTGTGACCTTTCATATTGCAATTTAGACAATAAGATACGTTTTAGTGTATTGATGAAAAAATAAAATTTTTATCGGCTTTTCTTTTCTGCTTGCTTTTCTTTTATTTTTATGCAAAAATGTAGTGAACTGTCATACAGGACTCCTTAATTACCAAAACACACTTAGATTTATTTAAGTCTTTGCACTCGGTTGTCCCCTCTGAGGGGACAAAGTAAGTCTAGCATATCACTCGGTTGTCCCCTTTGAGGGGACATGAGAGTTTATTAGCGATTACGGAGAATGAACTTATTCCACCGCAATTTTTTAAGAAACACGTGTTTTCGTGTAGTTTTTTATGAAAATGGCACAAAAAACAAATCAAAATATAATAAAATTATCAAGATGCATGATAAATAAATCAACCGTTTTACACGTTAAAAAGGACCTGCGAAGTGCGTTCACGACGGACTATACACTTCTCTAATCCGTTGAGCAATATGTAGAATTAGTGGATAAGGCGTACAAAGGTACACGTGTATGGCTCAATGAAATACGGAAACTTGATAAGATAATAAAGAAATCTTGTAAAGCAGTTAAGAGGTGATTTTTTGAGAATCTCGGACATGTCCATCTACATCTTTGTCAGATAATAGACTCAATAAAAAGCTACACATTCCAAATGTGGGAAAAAGAAAACGGGATTTTATTGTTTGTTCTGATAGGAAAACACCAGGTGGAAGGCGGCAAACAACATTTTATTGTGAAATATGCACAAATCAACCTGTTATGCATATTGGGAATCGCTTAAGAATTCACC
Organism: Chalcis sispes; assembly: GCA_949987625.1. NCBI lineage: Eukaryota > Metazoa > Arthropoda > Insecta > Hymenoptera > Chalcididae > Chalcis > Chalcis sispes. The sequence goes on from OX465097.1 coordinate 33,373,581, forward strand.
ATACTGTAGAAAATTATAAAAATTAATTTTTATTTTTTTTTTGTAAATATGTGTTCTTAAATGTCCACAAATACATATAAACCAAATTTCATTACAATGCCTTACTTGGTTCTAAAATTGTACTGTATAATATCACGTCTCCAGGGTGTACGTTTTCGCGAAAAAGTGGCGTCGAGTTGCTAGTAGGTAACGTCCGAAACAGTGCCGACTGCAAAAGGTTAAATATATGTAGTAGATCCGGAAATTAACTAGTAACCAACTTCAAAAATGTCATTTTGAGAAATACGCGTTGGAAGTCTTAATGCGTCTTATTTATTAAATATTTAAAAAATCCAAATTCATTACTTACGATTGCTTTTTTTCTATTACACATTCTTTTTATTATACTTTCTTTTTCTATTGAGTTACTTAACAAAAATTTAGAAGGCATTGTTAACAGTATGAGAAAGAAAAAAATTTCGATTATTTGAAAATATTAGAGTGCTGTTGTACCTTCAAACAGGAGATCACCTAAGAGTGCTCTACAATTGAACTTCTACTCTTTATTCGGAAAGAATTGTAGTTACTAGAAAGTTTTTCATAAAAATTTTTGTTCTTACTATGGCAATAGAAACATATTAGAATCTTACATTTAAATAATTGGTTTGTTTATTGATAAGGATGCTTCCTAAGATTCAATTTAAAATAAAGATTTTGTATCTTTGTACAACTTCATAGCATACAGAATATTATTGGGAGTGTGAATAAGTTCTCGCCGTTTTTTGTGAAAATAAATCCTTTATTTAAAAAGAATAATCAAAAACAAGTCAATTAAAGTATCGCCTATCGCTGGAGATTACTTTTTCCAATCTTTCTAGCATCATTTGAATTCCACGTCGAAAAAATAACACTTCTTTTGCGACTATCCACGAATTGATCCATTTTTTCGTTTCTTCATATGAAGTGAAGTGCTGCTCAGCTAGCTCGTTAGTCAACGATTAAAATAAATAGTAATCAGAAGGCACAATGTCTGGAGAATACGGCGGGTGGGGTAGGATTTCTCATTCTAGCGTTTCCAGGTATGTTTTGACTGGTGATGCAACATGCGGCCGAGCGTTGTCATGCAGCAAAATCAGCTTATCGTGTCTTTGCTCATATAGCGGCCGTTTTTCATTCAATGCTCGGCTCAAACGCATCAATTGTCGTCAATAGAGATCTCCTGTGATGGTTTGGTTGGGTTGTAGCAGCTGGTTATACACTACCTCCAGCTGATCCCACCAAATGCACAGCACGAGCTTGGAACCATGGATATTCCGCTTTGGTGTTGATGCTACTGCTTCGTCGGGCTCAACCCACGATTTTTTACGCTTAGGAGTACTGTTGTATATTTACTTTTCATCACCAGTCATAATACGATGTAAGAAACCTTTTCTTTTTTGTTGTTGAAGCAGCTGTTCATACGTGACAAGACGCCGTTCGATGTCTCTCGGCTTCAGTTCGTACGGCACCCAAGATCCTTCCCTTTGTATCATTTCTAATGCTGTAAGACGTTTCGAAACTGTTGTTCGATCAACTCCTAATGATTTTGCAGCATCGGATTGCGTCTGACATGAATCTTCAGCAAGTAATGTTGCCAATTCTTCGTCTTGAAACTTTTTTGGCGCACCACTGCGTTCTCTATCTTGAACATTAAAATCACCATTTTTAAATCGGTTAAACCAATCTCTGCATGTTTTCCTCGACAGAACATGACTACCATAGGTTTCTACAAGAATTCTGTGTGTTACAGCTGCAGATTTCTTCTGAATAAAATAGTGCAGTAAAATTTCCCCAAAAACGGTTTATTTGGCACGAAATTTGACATGTTTCACGCTACAAAAAGAAAATGTTCTTTATAGGTTGATGGAAAGACACGCACTGATTTTGAATATAGGTTATAGAACTTAAATATAGATGCATCTTGAATTATACACACAAAATTTTTGTACCGCGACCTGACGGTGAAACGGCGAGAACTTATTTACACTTCCAATACGTGTATAGAAATAGGAAAAATATGCTTTTTTTTAGAATTAGAAGTAAAAAATATAAATCCTTACATAAAAACAGAAAATGATTTACAATCTATCTTGAAAAATTTAATTTAGGTCAGCTACAAGATTTTAATAAATGATTAGCTACAAACCATCAATATTTTTAAAAATATTTGAATATTTATAGTAAATTGAAAAATACTAATTAATTGATTTTATTTTCTAGTTGACATTGATTTTGTCAGTTTTTAAATGATTATTATTCTACCAATGTTTGAAATGGTATATTACAACATATACGAGTATAGCAGATTTATTTTTTAAATACATTATAATTTTATTAAAAACCATTTGATAACAATAACATTATCATTTTTATATATATTTTTTGCATATATGAACGTATGTTGAATTTTAAAAAAATATAATAATACAATAATAAATATTATTTTTAGGGTGAAGTAATATATGTTTTAAAGCAAATAGACATGACTCCAGCACAAATTTGCAGCTTTGTCATTGGTGATGCTTGTGAAGATATATACAATCCTTTACATGATTGGGAGGTTGCCTTTCCGCCTGTTAATAAACCTGCAATAAAACCTCCCATACCACCACTTGAAAGTGCTCCAAGTTTCAAAGTACTTCATATATCCGATACTCACTATGACCCTTATTATCAAGAAGGATCTAATGCTGAATGCAATGAGCCACTTTGTTGCCGGATAACTAATGGACCACCTATGGATTCTTCTGCCGCTGCTGGAAAATGGGGCGATTACAGGAAATGTGACACTCCGAAACGTACTGTTGATCACATGCTTAAACATATCGCAGAAACACATCCGGTAAGACTTGTTGCTTTGTTATTAAAAACTAAAAATTTTATACTTAAGTAGTTCAATTAAATTATTATAAATATTAATAAGCTTAGGGCCTAACTTTTAGCCTAAACGCTGCTATAAAAGAGATCTTATTAATCAAATTTATATACAAGAATATGTAGCCACAAACTAGGCTCACGACATCATTTTAGAGGACAATCGCCTCTTTACTTGTCTCACTATTTAGTAGTAATCTTATATTGCAAATAATGGCAACAAAATACAAATTCACAGCTCTAAACACAAAAGATCTCGATCCTTCTCTTGTCAGTGAAAGATCTACTCTAAAAAACTCCAAAATTTTTATCAATGAATATTTGAATAAATAAAAATACATTGAATTTAGATAACTTAAGGAGCTTGTTAAAAAACTTGATTATAAATATTTGGCATCGTCAGGGTTTGTTTCTTATTAAAAGAAGGGATGGCGACAGAGCTCACATCGTCTCGTCTATCTCAGATCTTCACTTGCACTCCACTATATCAAATCTTGGTTCTAAAGACTGCGAGAAAATTAAAAACATTGTCTGCGGAACTAATATAGTCAACAATTTTAAAGAAAATAATTCTAAAAAAGATACTAATAACATAATAATCGAAGACTCCAAAAATGAACATGTAGACAAGTAGGCTAAATCTGAAAACAAATAAAAATGAAAAATCTACGATAACAAATCAGAAAGCTGTAAATAAAGATAAGGTTAAAGTTAAAGAGTCAGATTGTGTTCTATAATGGTTTTACTAGTAAGCAAAAGGGAATCAAAGAGAAATTTCGAGCAAGCTTTCTAAATATTTCTGCTTTCGGGCAGTGTGCTTTAGGTTCTACTTGCACGCTTTTTTATGCAAGTCTACGCTGAAATATAAATTTACTGCTCAACATTGGACTTCGCTATTATTTCCTAAATTTATTTTGTGTAATTATTGCATCGTTAGTGGCTAGTTTTAGAGGGAATCCATTGCCTGCAGGACCTTCCACTTAAAGTCAGTGTAAGTGGCTATCCTGCTCCTAGTTCTCTTCTGCTACACTTACTACGTTACTCACCGTCACTGCAGTCACAACCGACTAGACTATCATAGCGTGCGAATATTCGAATTTCAGTTGGCAATAGATATCCAAGATCATCTATTTTAAAAAATTTTTATTCAAGTAAGCAATTTCTTTATATATTTTTTAAAATTTCCTTCTGCCCTTTTTTCAAATCTATTAATATCTACTGCTACGAAAATTAATAATGTAGTCTGACTGGTAGCTGTGTTACACTACTGATTTTTGCTGAAACGTAGTACTTCTGTCTGACCTAATTCGCACTAGTCTGACCATACGCAAACTGTTCCACTATGGTATCTATTGCATGTATTAAATGTAAAAAGATTCGCAAAAAAGACTCAGTTTTTGTTACTTGCATTAAATATTTCAAAATATATCACAGTACGTGACATAATTTAACAACTCGTAATAATGATAGTTATCATTTGATTCCGGTCTGTGAAAATTGTATATTAAATAGGGTCGACGCATATTACTGATGAAAGCGCCAACATATGTAAATATATTGAATGATACACTGCTCTCGCAACGCGGATGACAAGCTCTTCCTCAACAACACAGCCAAGGAGTATCACTGCGGATGCATCTTTGGAAGTAATTAATACTTTTTCCATGCAGTTAAACCCTGCTCTGGTTGACTCTGGTGCGACAATAATAAAAAAATTAGAACAATAAGTGGAACCTATTAAAAAATTAATAAATATTAAAGTATAATTAGTAAGTGTGACTAACAATAAGGGCCTTCATGATGTTTTTGATAACATTGCTGAGATCCGAGAGAGTCAATCAAAGTTATCGAAAATGAATAATTGACTGCATAAAAGAATAATAAGTCATAAGAATTATATTGGTAACAAATTTTGCAATTCGGAAAAAAATATAGTGAATCATATAAAAACTTAGCATGCTCATACGCAGCAAATAAATTCTGAATTTAATTCTATACAAAAATATTTTAATGATCTATTCGTAGGAGTCGCGACCCTAGTGCAGACCGTCTTCGATTTAACCCAATTAGACGTTGATGTAGGCACAAAATTTAATGCTAGTGTAACAATCACCAAAAACGATTGTACACTTGTGATAACGTCCGCAAACAAAAAACCTGTCATAAATGATGTCAGTGGTCACTGCACTGACAAAGAAGGTATTTTAGGTGTGTCTCACCGATTTTCTTAAAATTTTGATGTTGTAGAACATTAAAAAATATGTAAAACGCACTGTTTTAGATTGGCCCATATGCCTATTTAACGTGCGAAAACCACCCTTAAAGTTCTCTAAAACACATTATTTTTCATTCCTCAAAAACTACTTGGAATTTCTCAATAAAACCAAATAAATATTATTTGTTATTCAACAACACATATTTGTACAATATTTTTACTTATATAAATAGCAATCCCTTTTTGTTATAAATGAAAAACTATTTTCTTAAAGTTTCTTCGCTACAATTCTCAAATTTGTTAAATTAAAAAAAAAAATTATTGCATTATAAATAAAATTAAATAATAAAATTTATGTGACTTGGGATTTATTTATAAAATCCCTTAACGGGGGTACACTGAAATCGATATAGCTTTATTTCATTATTCTATTGACATGTCGTGGTGTAGATCATTGCGTTACTATCAAAATTAAGTAATAAAATTAAAGTAAGTCGAGATTTTTCAAAAACAGCCTTTGAAAAGGGATAATTCACCTTTACAGTCAACCCCAAATATTGTTTTTTTAATTTTTCCAAAACTATTCCGAATCTTTTAATAGAGTAAAATATCTAATTGCAGCTATTTTAAGATCAAATATTTAAACCTAAATTGTACCCATCATGGTATCATATCCTATATTAAAAAAAAAATAAAATAAAACTCTTCGTGGTATGAAAATTACAAAATGATTGAAATTTGTTTTGTCTAAAAAGCATTTCGAATTTTTCAACGAAACCGCTACGAATGTTAAAATATTTGTGATAAAAAAGACATCTTATCTGTATTATATTCATTTAAAAGGTCTGCATTTCTTATTTTGTACGAATTTTAAACGTTATATTTATTTGATCATATGAACGCAAAAATTTGTAACGCCACATTTTTATGGTTAATAATCAGAACAATAATGATAGTCCTCAAAAAAAATGTTTTGGACACAAAGATTTTTTACACCACGCACATCTTATGACTGCAACGTTAGAACACTCGTTGTTATTGATGTTGCAATGTACGTCAGACTTTCCTCTGAATGCAAAATCAACAGGATTTTCAAATAAATCGGGTTGTTTATCAACGTACCCACTTTTAAACCATGAGTACTTGAATAAATTGACATAGCGTGGAAATGAAAGTTGGTTATGCACCAACGATTGCAACTTTATTATATTATTTCGTGCATGTAAATTTAAATCTTTGTTCAATAATATTACATCATCCGAGAAATGCTTCACATAATTTTTCCACACTCGGGAGCCAAATACATCCAGTGATTGAATCTTGCTAGTGGTATCTTTTGGAATCACTTTTATATCCACTTGTTTATTTAAAGGTTTTATTTCTTCTACTGCTGTAGGGCAGTGTCTGCTCCATGCATCAAGTAATAAAACACTTGAGGAGCCAACATTCGGAAAATATATTCCACGCAACCATGTTTTAAAGTGATCAAGAAATTAATCACAGCTTGTTATTTATACATTATTTTGTATATCATCATTAATTATTATTATTATAAGCTATAATTATAATAGTACATAAAATGAAATAAAAAACAAGTTCATCACTACTTGAAGTGAGTTTCCCTGATTTCGATGCATTTACATAAACATTCGAAGGCCTAAATGAATTCGCCTCTACTACTGGTCTAAACTCACTACTTCTTTCTTTTAATACAAAAAATAATGGCGAAATTAGTTTATTTTTACCTGAAATTAGTGGTTGCAAAGTATAGCTGTGGGTAGTTGATGACACAGATTCTACAAGGCACTGGATCTGTTTTTCTCTTTCAACAGCTAAAGTACGACGGAAATGCATTTCGAAAGCCAGATTGATCAGTGTTATAAATTATATCTATGCCTTTTTCATTACTTATTTGTCTTATTTCTGTTACGAATTCGTCAGCCTGTAAATAATCTGCCCCTTTTAGTATTTTTCTCGTAATAAATATATTAATCTTTTGTGATACGATTCTGTGCAATTTTTTTGTTATTTAACCACATTTTTTAGGCTTTGAGTCAGAAATCTTCATTTCCAATATCTTTTTGGGCTTGCAATGCCCACCTTTGTAAATCCACGTTATGCACTATATGACCAGCATCGATTGCATTTTTGAAAATTTCTAAAACAAACGTGCTAATTCGTCCTATTTTTTCTGTATATATGCCTCCTTTGTTTAATTGCTTAGCCCAACGTTTCAGTTGAATAATCGATTTAACTTTTTTAAATGTGTGTTGAACAGTCTTTAAAGCTAAATTTTTGGAAATACTGCTTCTCCAAAATTCCACAACTTTCAATTTGTAATCGTATAATAAATCTTCAGAATCTGTTATACATGCTTCTGAATTTTGGTAATCATCCACAGTCCATATATTTGCATCATCTTCAACAATTTTAATTTCTAGATCTTTGTATGTCTCTTGAAAGGCTAGACATTTCATCTTTACTCATTTCTACATCATTAAATTCATTTATAGGATTTCGTAATATTCGTTCAATATTATCTGCTAATACAATTTCTCGCTGATTAATCGGTGTATTTTGCAATTAAAGCTGTTGAAATGTCAGCAAGAGTAAATTTATGACATTCATTGGATTAATCATAATTTCTAAAATTCTGTAATTGCCTTTAGAAAATATATAAAAGTCACATGAAACATGAAAATGTATTAACAATATGATGTTAGCTTAATCATTAGATTTACATATAAAATTAGATTTTTATATCAAAATATATTAATATTATTCGCATAAAAAACTGTAACCAATGCGAAATTTACTTTTTTAATTATGTTGTAAAGTGCAAAACAAATCAGTACAACAGTTATACCAGGATTCAAAAAGTTCGATTAAATTTTGAATGTGTTTTAAATTAAATTTTATTAACGATTAAATTTAAATATATAGTAAGTCATAAATTAAATTGAAACTCTATTAAAAATGAAAAAATTAAAACAATAAAGACTTTAACAAAAGTAAAACAATTACAAACGATCAAGACTCTGTTTAATCTGTACATAAAAAAACTCTACACACGTCATTCACTGTATTAAAAAAAAAAGAATACTAATTTACGTCTAGATTTTTATAATTCAATTGTGAATGTTTAATATTATTTCCACATAAAATATGATTATGTAGAGATTTCGAAAATAAAAGTGAACATTTAAAATAGAATTTGTGACGTAGTGTTTTGCACCAGTCATATGAGGAGGCTAAAACATAGCTTGTAAGCCTCCTCGTAGCCCGCAATACCCTGACAATCTAGGCAGTCTCGCAGGACTGCCACGCTAAGCCCTAAATAACAGCCAGGCAGGGCTGTGTATAATGTACCTCCTCCACGTACAGGGGCTCGGAGCTCAAGTAAGGCTCCAGCGAGGAGCCCATCTCAGGAGCCCATGGCTAGTCAATGGCAGTGCTCGCACACACTGCAGCAAGGGTCCTTCTCCAAGCTCCTTCCTGACCTTGTCGTTTTTCCTTACCTGTAACCTTCCAGACAGTAGTTACAGTCTGTCAAGTAAGAGCGTGGTCGTGTTAATTTATAAAAAAATTTATTTGATGAAACTTTCATATTTATATATACATTGTACATATTACAAACAATGATGCAATTTGGTCAATAATGTGTCCAGTCACCACCGGCGTCGATAATTGCCTGGCATCTCCGAGGCATGCTTTCTACTAATTTGACGGCGTATTCTAGTGGCAAGGATCTCCAGATCCGACGAATTTCGTAAGACAACTGCTTCAAAGTGTATGTGCGTCTTCCACGAAGCTTCTGTTTAATATATGCCCACACATTTTTAATAGGGTTTGCATCGGGCGACTGCGACGGCCAATTCAATGTAACAATGCCAGATTGAGTCTTCCACTGAGTACAGAGCTTGCTGCGGTGTTTAGGATCGTTGTCCTCCTGCAGAATCCAATCTTCATTTTTTGTGATGAACCATCGTTTGGCAGATAACAGTAAAGCCTTTTTGTAGATTTCTATCATTTTCTCGGCATTTAGGTTGTCAGTAAAGAGGTGCAAAGTGCCGAATCCCTTCTTTGAGAAGCAGCCCCAAAGATGCACCTTTATTCCATGTTTTACGGTCCGCTGAACAAGCCTATTGGTGGAAGTTGACCAGGCTCGCGTGAGGACAGAACGTGCCCATATAGAACATTCATCAGTAAAAATGACATTTTTAAAATCTCTATCAATATGCTGATGCGCCCAAGCGAGTCGCTTTGTCACATGTTTTTCAGTCAACAGAGGCTTCTTCATTGTGTTGCGCCATTTTAGATAATGAGTACGAAGATGGGTTCAGATAGTTTCGTAGGATATATCTAAACCTTTTGCCATTAATTTTGCTTGTCCTTGCCGCAGTGTTAAAGCAGGATTCCGCGAAAACAGATTTACTATTCTTTTTTCATCTTTTTTGTTCACTTTTCCTATCGAGCCACGTTCTGGTAAATCATCGACATTTTTAGCCACTTTATATCGCTGTATCCACTTCTGTACAAATGCCTTCGACTTTCTCATATATTTAGCAGCCGCTGATTGCGACATTTTGGGACCTTTGGGTGGATGCAAAGGAACACAGCCTCGTAGCGCGACGCGTACTTAGCACTCATGGCGTTTAACGTGGTTCTCTTACAAATGATTAACGACAACTGAATTTTTGTTGACAATGCATCAAGGACAAAGCTTTTTTCTATCGGCTCGTAAAAGAATTAGAGCGAAATCTTTTATTACCTGTCGGTGAAGTCGACCACGCTCTTACTTGACAGACTGTAAAAGAAGAAGAAAATAATAATAGCAGCTGCACCTTGGAAGGGAAGTACAGACTGCCATACAATACCATAAGAAATTGACAAGGGGAGGTTAGGAAGCAAGGAAACACATAAGCACAGCCTCTCAGTGCAAGTGATTACATACCTGGAAGTGCCTAGGAGCGTTGCCTCGCTGCCGCTGCTAGCAAGCCATCGCTGTCCCCGGTACCGCTGCTTTGCCTTCTCAACCGCCTATCGTTCTGATCCGCCGCAATGCCGCACATGGAAAGGAGAGAGAATAGGAAATTAGTCGACGCCTACGAGCCATGGAACGTGTCGACTTATCTGGACTCCCTGGACATCGGATGTAGATTCACGTCGCTCCAGAGAAATATAACAACACTGGCACTCGCGAGCGGATAACCTAAATGCGCGCTGCTGGCGCGCGGTAGTGTCAACTGCCGACAGCGCTGAGCGCGCGGCGGCGGCGTCACGTAACGTATTTTACACGTTCGTTGCGCCGGCGCAGAACGCTTATCTAAAATCCGTGCTCGCGAAGGTGCCACGCAGGAATTACTCGTTCACTCCGTTCAGTTGCGTCTTTGAGAGCAGTCGCAAACGAACCAGCGTTTAACGAAATACGAGCGTGTTAAAGGCGGTAAGTTTTCTTGTACTCGTGTGTGTCAGAATATCTGGTAAGTGCCAAGGTGCAGTGGCTGCTACCAGAAGGCATCCCTTTTCCCAAATCCTCCCCGTGTCCTACCCAGCTGTGTGCGTGCGACCGCGTCGCGTGCTACGTGCCATTTCGGTCGTTTTTGTATACTGTACGCCCGCGACCGCTCTAACCGTGAGCTAGCTGTGCGAACAGAAGTGCCGCTGTAGAAACCGCGCAACACGAGTGTAGCTGGCGCCCTGGGCTCGCGTAAAAACGCGATCATTGTTGTATGTAGTTCATTTTTAGTTCGAATAAACGTGTTTGTTTCGTGTCTATTTTTAATCGTTTGTTTTAACTAGCACCAGCAAGCAACCTGCCCGCTTCCCCCTACATTTGTACGCCACCCTGATCTCCGTGGCGTTACAAATTATAAAACTCTATACGTAAATAATTATTAAAAAATTAATGTGTAGAGTTTTTTTTAATTCAATAGATGACGTGTATAGAAATTAAATCAATTTTATTTCATGAATCAAATTTAATTGTTAATTACAGTTTACTTGGTTAGTGAATCAAAATTAATTTATAATAACTAAAAAATATTTGAATACGAATGAAAGTTAATTTTTTATTAACGTGTATTAGATTATGAATTAAGATAAATGTTTAATTACAGTTTATTTAATTACGATTCAAAAATAATTTGTAATCGTAATATTTTTAATTTACGAAGCAAATTTAATCAAGTTTTAAACGACATTTATCAGTACTATTAAAAGCGCGGTATCTGTTTTAAATCCACGTTGCTGTTTTTTCGATTTCTTACAGTTAGGTAAAAAATTTATGTAGTATTTGCTTACTAAAAAAAGGAAATTTGAAGTAATGTATATGCTGACAAAAAACTTGTTACTACGCTCACTGGTTACTGTACTGTACTGTATTACTGTACTGTATGTTCTGAAATAACAGCTTACAATTATCGTAAATGCAACTATCGACATCAATATTCTATTAAAGAAATGTGTTTACCGCGAAACTGATATTTTTATCGCAGACACTTTTAATCACAAAATAACAATTAAATGGCATGCTATTTACAATTTATACTTCAATAAAATAAGATAATTTTATTGTAAACCTGCATTTACAGGATCACATCAATAAAATATTTAAAAAATTGTTAACCAAACAAGACGAATATGTCATAATAAAATCAACTTTCATTGTGCATAAACATTACTTAAAATAAAGAAAAATATTTATCATTAAATACAATTTTATGAAAAACTTGCACGATAAAATAAATATGCATTATAATACTATTGATGTACACACTATATATGTCCTCTTCCTTTATATAAACTTTATAAAGAAGAAATATTTTTATAGGATTAAATGTTTCTAATCAAATATTTAAATAACTTTATCGTGTAAGAAAACGTTTAGGGTGGATACAGTTTGTATATTTTCAAAATTATTAACTTATACTACTTGTAACACGAAAAATAAATAATAGCGTACTTTAAAGCGTAGAACTCACAAATTCTACAAGGCATTAAATTTGCCTTTCTCCTTTAATAGACAGTGTTCTTTCTGACAATGAGTACATTTCAATTTGAATATTGGTCTGACAATGAATAGAAAATACGAGGTCTGGCTATTGAATAACGAGACTACGCGCCTAGAGGGCGCCGTAGAGGGATAGGGAAAAAAACGAGTAGTGCGTTAAGTATCTAGATATCTTGTCTATGCACGTACCAAAACACGTTCTCGTCACTATTATTGTATTTGTGCAGTAGCGGTTTGAAACGAACGTGTTTTTTTCTCGTGCCGAAAACCATGTGTAACGAAAAGCAGGAGCAACGTATCAATCTCAAATTTCTCGTTAAATTGAAAAAAACTTCGAATGAGTGCTGTAAATTGTCGCAAGAGGCCTATGGGAACAATTCTCTATCTCGTGCGCGTGTTTTTGAGTGGTGTAAGCGCTTCAGTGAGGGCCGAGTGAGCACTGAAGATGACCAGCGCCCAGGTCGCCCTCTCACTGTTTCAACTCCAGAAACAGTAACCAAAATCAACCAAATTGTGCGTGTAGATCGTCGAATGAGCATCCGGATGATTTCCGAGGCTGTAAACGCCGATAAAGAAACGGTTAGACAAATTTTACACTAGGAATTACACATGACAAAAGTCTGCGAAGTTGGTGCCAAAAAATCTGACCTCTGACCAAAAGCTCTTGCGTCAACAGGTCTGCTCAGATTTCCTTGAAAGGTTACAAAAAGATTCCGGACGGATGAAAAACATTATTACTTGCGACGAAACGTGAATTTTTCAATACGATGTTGAAACAAAGCGGCAATCGATGCATTGGAAGACGCCTGAATCGCCCAGAATCAAAAAAGCAAGAACGTCCAAATCAAAATTCAAGGCAATGTTGATCGTTTTTTTCGACATTAACGGTATCCCAATGACTGGATGGGTTCTAGAGGGTCAGACTGTCAACCAGACTTACTAATTGTCAGTTTTGGCAACACTGCGAGAACGAGTTCGTAAGAAACGGCCCGAGTTGTGGAAGAACAACTCGTGGATTTAGCACCAGGACAACCCACCTGCCCATAACGCGCTATCTGTGAAGCAGTATTTGGCCGGTAAGCGCACTACAGCGCTCGACCACGCGCCGTACTCGCCAGATTTGGCACCGTGCGACTTTTTTTTGTTTCCGAAGATAAAATCTGCTTTGAAAGAGACCCGATTTGAGTCGATGGAAGTTTTAAAGCAAAAAACGGCAGAGCTCCTTAAGGCCCTCACCAAAGAAGACTTCCAGCACTGCTTCGATCAATTAAAAAAACGTATGGAAAGGTGTGTGGCAAGGGAAGGGAAGTATATTAAAGGGGAGCATTCGAATGTAAAATAATTTTTATAATAAAACCCTTTTTCGTAACCAGTCTCGGTATTTAATAGCCAGACCTCGTATTAAAGTATAAATACTGCTGCCTTGGTTTATGGAGTCATTTCTGTTTTGTACTTCACAGTGATCGTAAAAACAAAAAGAGAAAGTGAACATGAAAGTGAATTAAAAACGGCTACTTTTACTATACGAATTTAAATTAGAGCACAACGCAACGGAAGCTACGAGGAATATCAACAGCGCATTTGGGCCTGATACAGTTAGCGAACGAACCACTCGGCGGTGGTTCGAGAAATTTCGATCCAAAGATATGGACCTTGAAAATGAGCCACGTGGACACCCAGGACCATCGATCAATAACGCCGAGCAGCGTGCATTAGTGGAGTCCGACCCCCGCCAAACCATAAGGGATCTTCCCGAAAAATTAGGCGTTTACAATTCGACAGTTTGCCGCCACTTGCAACAACTTAAAAAAGTGAAAAAGCTTGAGAAATGGGTTTCGCATGATCTTACCAAGCAAAACATGACGTGTCGAATGGAGATTTCCAGTTCTCTTCTCTCTCGCAACAAAAAAGAACCGTTCTTGCACCGAATTGTGACCTGCGATGAAAAGTAGATTTTATACGATAATTGTTGCCGATCGGCCCAATGGCTAGATGCCGATGAAGCGCCAAGACACATGCCTGAACCAAGCCTTGATCCAAAGAAAATAATGGTATCTGTTTGGTGTTCTGTAGCTGGAGTTATCCACTATTCGTTCCTGGCACCGGGTGAAACTATCAATGCTGAGAAATACTGTGCTCAACTGGTATTAAATGCATCAGAAATTGATAGCCCAACAACCTAGGCTTGTCAACAGGGATGAAGTGATACTGCTTCATGATAATGCACGACCACATGTATCGAGAACAACGGTCCAAAAATTAAACGGGTTGTACTATGAGACTCTTCCTCACCCTGCATATTCACCAGACCTCTCATCAACAGATTACCATTTCTTTAAACATTTGGATTACTTTTTGACAGGAAAAAGATTTAATAATGAAGCTGCTGTCAAAAATGTCTTCGAAGAATTTCTTCGAACCAGAAACTCGGACTTCTAAAAAACTGAAATAAATGTACTTGTATCTCGTTGGGAAAAGTGTGTTGCATCTTTTGATACCTATTTTGATTAAATAAATTGTCTTTGTAAAAAGTTACAGCTGTTTAAAAATTTATTACTCAATCGGCTATTTTATCTGCAGCAACCTAATAACATTATAGTAAAAAAAGAATTTGCATGTAAATAAAAAGAAAAAAATAAAGTTACTGGTAATTTTGTAACGTTCAAGCATTAAATTTTAATTGAACATAACTCCGAGTGTATAGAATAATTTACGAAAAATTTTAGCCCAAAAATTGGAAAATAACCAGTTTTACTCTTATAAAACATAGGGATGCTACTCTTGAGCACAAAAGCAATGCACACTAGAGCGTCTTTTTTTTTAAAATTAAATGACGTTTGTTTTATTTAAAATTCCAATTCACTCTTGAGATAATAAAAAAAGAATAATTTTTGGCGGTCAACTACAAGGGTGGCTCATGAGTTTAAGATTAATAGATTTGGGGTTTGTGGGTTCAAATTTTAAAAGTTTATAATAACATAATAGTTAGAAATGAGTTTGCATGTAAATAAAAAGAAAAAAATAAAAAGTTACTGCTAATCTTAGAACGATCAAGAGTTATAGGGTAGTGAACCTCGTTACATAAGAGATTTGTATCTTCGTTTATTTATTTTTTAGATAAGATTTTTTATAATAAAAGTATGCAAGTTGATTTTAAGAGTGAATTAGTGAATAATTATCTATATCACAGGTTAATAATAAAATCACTTTAAAGGTAAAACACACCCAGAAAAAATCTTTTCTAAAAATCGTATAAATTTAATCATATTCTTTACGTAATAGTCTAATTTATTACCTAATCCAACTGATTTCATAAATTTTACACAAAAAAAAGCATAAAAATTGCATATTTACCCCTAACAGGTATTGAGGTTGCAACCCTTTTGCATGAAAGTTACGCCCATAGAAGTGGCTTTTGATAAGAAGCAATATGCCGTTGGTTTTATTTAAAAGCTCTCAAAACTTTTTAAGATATTAAAAAAACTGTTTTTGGAGTTAACTTTAAGAGTGATTTTTACCCCTTAAATCAAAAAATTAGCACTTCAAAAAAAAACATTTTTCTCATGATCTTTTAAGTTTTACAACATATTTCAAAATAAAAGAAATCGATATGGTACACTTGGGGTAGTTTCCTTGTTAGTTTCAAATATGTATGACACCACTAGGATAAATTTCTTGTCAGGATAGCAGACGACAACATGGCTCATTGCGTTTCGTGTGAATTAGGAACCTTAAACTCATCTTTTTCGTAAACTGGTAACCATAATATAGAGCTTAATGGGCAAGAAGCTGGCAAACAATCTGTCCAAAACAGTAAAAAACGATGCCAAACTCAGAGTTAAACAACCTTTCAAATCGATGCCCTCTAAAAGGAGTAATAAAACATTTTATAACAGCAAAAATAAAGATATAGACTGACTAGACAACCGTGCAACTAGAGAGCGGCAGAGAGCCAAGAAGAAACTGCGAGCGGGTTTTCTCAATGTGAACTCACTATGGGCACACATTGAGCAAGTTCTTTAGTTCCTTATAGACAATAACTTCTATTAGCTTTTCAGTGTGAGTGAGACATGGCTGGACTTGGATGTACAAGGTGACGTCATTCCAATTAAGGACGGCAATCTATTTAGATAAGTCCGTAATACAAGTAGTGTTAAAGTTGCCCTTTATGTCAGAAATGCTATCAATTGTGATGGGTTTTCTTCTTCTGAAACTGAACAGAGGGGCAAACCCGGAACTCCATAATTTATTCTTTGTAGTATTTAGTATAAAGAAGCTCCTCCGGTATTCACAGCTGTTATCTAAAGACCACCTGAAATTGCTTTTTAAAAAGATTTATAGACTTGAAACAAATTCATAGAAGTTTTGCGAGTCTCTTGTTTTAACTGCAACTATAAAATTATTATGGGTGATCTAAATGCCTATCTTCTAGATAGTGATAAAACAAAATTTGTTTGCAAGTTGTCTGCTGAACTCTCCCTGCAGCTGGTTCAACATTTACCGACGCACTTAACACCTACGTCTCATACCTGGATTGACGCACTCTACGTGAATGACAATGACAGCGTTATTAACAGCAATAATTTCCCGGCACCTATTTACAACAAGCATAATATTATTACTGCAATCATCTTCTATAACAGTTGTGACGCAAAGTCCGTCATAGGTCGTCGACGAAAAATGAAAATGTTCACATTCTTGCGCGACCGTCGCCGGGTTCCCGGCTTGTAAAAGCACGCTTAGCAGCGAAAAAGTGGACTTTCCAAAAAGCCGGCTACATGCAAAAATCATGCGATTTTCGAACTTGCGGCGACGATCGGCGAGGAATTTTGGGAACCGCGTGGGAAGGGAAGAGGAGAGCAAGCGCAACAGAAAGTTATGCTGTACGCTCCTGCGAGGTCAGTCAAGCTGTCGGCTCCCGCAAGGAAAGTCGAGATTTGTCCCGCGTTTCGAGAGCGAGCGTCGCGAGAGAGTTATAGCCAGGGGTGAACAAGTGCGAAAGAGAGAGAGAGAGAGAGAGTGAAGAAGAAGGACAGAGGAGTGCGAGGAAGGAGGAGCGACGACGAAGAGTTACAGCGAGGAAGTGAGACGGGGACAAAAAGAGCAGGTGTCAGCGGGGGGCGACTAGAAGTTGCCACCGTTACACCCGATGCCGGGGTTAAAGCGGAGGCAGTTGGAGAATAGACGAAGTACCCCCGAGGTCCAGCAGCCCTTCTCTGGGAAGGAATTAGCCAAAGCCAAGGACCACGGAACGGGAGAGAGCAGCCGGGCGTTCAACGGCTAGCGGACGCTTCACCGAGACACCAACGGTAAGAGTCCTTATTACGTCTGGGAGTGATAAGTGCAAGAGTGAAAGAGAGAGAGCAAGAGTAAGTGATCGCGAGTGAGGCGACTGATTACTACTTTCCTGCCCTGGGTAAGCGATAGGCCTCCGCTTGCTAGAGAAGCAGCCGCGGGTGGCCGGTCTGCATTTTCGGAAAGAATCTCGCGTATATTTGAGTGTGCGGGAGAGAGACGGCAAACGTGCGCTGAGGTGAGAGAGTGGGAGAGAGAAAGAGAGAGCGAGTGACGTGGAATATCATAACGTATATCAAATATATTGGGTTGTTCGATAATATTTTCGCTTTTTTCTCATAGATGGCGTGAACTGCATATTTTATGTAGTAGCGGTTGCGTGGCGTATATTATTATATGCTATTATAAAGGTTAAACTGTACACTATCTTCTTTCAAAAACTAATGTCATTAGTAAATAATAAGTTTTTCAAAAATTCAGTTGAAAATGGACAATCAAAGTGAACATTATTGGCATATTTTATTGTTTTACTTCCAAGACATTCACTTTTGAAGGCGGAAATCCACCCCTGAAAACCACCTCAAAAAATCGTTTTTTCAATATGTCTCTGCATCTAATGAATATTTTTAAATAAAATCAACGCCAAAATATTTCTTATAAGTAGGCGCTTCTACTAATATAACTTGAACATCAAGGGGTTGCAACCCCTTTTTCTATAGGGGCCAAAGTTCTATTTCTTTTGCTATTTTGCTATTCAAAATCTGTTAAATTAGGTCAAGTGGGTTGAAAACTGCATTTTTAATGAGAAAATAAGAAATTAAATTAGACGTATATCGGGGTTTTTCAAGAAAAAACTTTTTGGGGGTGTGTTACCCCTAAAAACCACCTTTACCAAATCACAAGCAGGCTAACCCACCTAACCCTGGCCATAGTGTAACTATTAATTATCTGTTCTGTTATATGTACCATATAACAACCGAAATATATTAGATAATCAAGCTACCCCTAACCTCTAACCCCTAATCTCAGAAACCCAAAAAACCACCCCTATCAAACTACAAGCTGATAAACCCACGTAACCTTGGCCACAGCATGTTTATCTAATATTTTTTCAACTAAATATATCCTACATCATAAGCGAGCTATGTCCGCAGGAATCCGACCTTTCACCCCTAACCCGCCTAACCCCAAAAAACCTCCCCTACCAAACCACAAGCAGGCTAACCCAATTAATCCCTGCCACAGCATGTTTATTAATTATTTTTTCTGTTATTAAATATATCCCATATCACAAGCGAACTATATTAGCTAACGAGGCTACTTCTAACCCCTAACCATTCAAAATCCAAAAAACTACCCCTGTCAAACCACAAGCAAGCTAATCCATCTCAACCTGGCCACAGCGTGTTTTTTGATGATTTTTTTTCTTCAAATAGATATATCCTACATAATAAGCAATTTATGACAGCAAACTTCTGTACGCTTAACCCAATGAATCCCTAAAGAACACCCTTATCAACCCACGAGCAGGCTACCGCCCTCAACCCTAACCACAGCGGCGTTTATCGCTCATTTCTTCTTGAAATAATTGTCAAATCGAAACCTGGGATCAAAAAGTCACGTCTAAAAATAATGTATATCTAATGTAATACGTTGTCTTATTATTTTCAAATGAACTTTATTAAAAGTTATTTTTATTAAAGACTATATTTTTGGCTCATATGTAAATTAAAATGTATTATTTGGTATAGTTTTTACAGTAATGATAATCTTTAAAAAAGTGCTTGAAACATAATGACTTTCTACACTAACCACATCGGATTATTGCAACATTCTTACATCCTTCTACTTTGCAGTTGACATTACAAGATTCCCCAAAACTAAAATCAACAGAATTATCAGTTTTATCTAGTTTTTGAGTAATATAGCCGCTTTTGTACCATGATTATTTAAAAATATCCGTATATCTCGGTGAAGAAAACTGGTTATGTACCAGCGATTGTAATGTTATAATGTTATTTCTAACATGTAAATTCAAGTCATAATCCATCAGCATTACTTGATCTGAAAATTGCCTCACGAAATTTTCCCAAACCCTAAAACCATATACGAGGTGTGTCTGGAAAGTATCCGACCACTAGTCGTGGTGATTATACTAAAGGTTTTAAATCGCTGGCAAAGTAGGTAGTGGTGGGGGGGAGGGATGTTATGAACTTGTCTAGGCCTGTCTAGGCTCATTTAAACTCTTCAGTCGGCTCTGCGACAGAGTAAAGTAGAGGTGTGTTTTGTTTGTTGTCGATTTTTAAAATTTTTTGCAATGACAGAAAGAGAAGACCAACGAGTTTGCATCAAGTTTTGTTTAAAACTTGGTCATTCTTCGGCCAAAACTGTTTGTATGATTCAAAAGGCATTCAGTGAATATGCCAAGGGTGAAACTCAGATAAAAATGTGGTACAAACGTTTCAAAGAAGGCCGTGAGTCAGTTCAAAGTGATTCAAGGCCAGGCCGACCATCATCGAGCAGAAACGATCAAAACATCGAACTTGTGAGATCTGCGATTAATCAAGATCGTCGATTGGCTGTTCGAGAGTTAGAAGAAGATCTTGGAATACCAAAAACAATTGTTTCTGAAATTTTAACAAGTGACCTTGGAATGAAGCAAGTTGCAGCAAAATTAATCCCTCGGATCCTGACGCAACAACAAAAAGATTTTCGTGTCCAAATTGCAAAGAACTGTCTTGAATCGTGCGAAACTGACATAAACTTCCTTAAAAAGATCACAATTGGTGACGAATCATGGGTTTATGGTTATGAACCCGAAACCAAAGCTCAATCAAGCCATTGGAAGACGTCCTCATCTCCGCGAGCAAAAAAAGCACGCCAAAGTCGAAGCAACGGTAAGACAATGTTGACAGTTTTTTTTGATTATCAAGGTGTGGTTCACTATGAGTACGCCCCCACAGGCCAGACAGTAAACAAGGAGTACTACCGAGACGTGATTCGGTGGCTGAGAGATGCAGCGAGAAGAAAAAGACCACAGATGTTTCAGAGTGGGGACTAGCCGAACCGCCAGTTTTAGTATAGGACCGAATTCACCAGTTTTCTCTTTTAATACTAAAAAAAGTGGTGATAGAAGTTTCCCTGTAGCTAATATAGTTAGTTAAATTATGTAACTGTGCGTTGTCGATAAAACTGACTGTACCAAACATTGCACTTGTTCTTCTCCTTCTATCGCTAATGTTCTTCCTGAATGCATTTCTAATTGGAAACCACTCTCATCTGAATTATAAATATTTGCTATTCCGATTCTTGGTATACACGATTTTACGTCAGCAATAAAAGCTTCAGCACTAGCTTGAAGCTCTAAAGCACCTTCTAATGTTTTTTTAGTAACAAATTTATTTATTTTTCTGGAAACAATTATATGAGCTTTTTTAAACTTTAATACCTAATTCGCAGAAGCCTTGAATCTTACATCTTCTGAGCCGAGTTCTTTTTGTGCTTGTAACGCCCATTTACAAATATTCTTGTCGTGCACTATCGAACCAGCTTCAAGATCCTTTTTTGAATTGTCTAATGTATACTGGCAGATTCGGGCAATTTTTTCTCGATAAGTACTACCTTTATTTATTGTTTTGGCCCAACGTTTAAGTTGACTTATTGATGAAACTTTTTTAAATATATAACTTACAGTTTCTAATTTTAAATTTTTTCCCTTTTTTCCGCTTCTCCAATATTCTACGGCATTATTTCTATATTCAAATGATACTTCTTCAACATCATTTGTACAATGATTCGTTGGTGCAAATTCTGGATTAGGAACGTGATGTTGTATTTCATCTTCGACTATTTGAGCATCACTATCTTTATATTCTTCAGAGAAATCCAACGTTTCTTCAACAATCATGTCCACATCATTGAACTCGTGTGCTGCATTTATTGATATTTGTTTCAACTTCTCTGATAATTCAATTTCTTTGAAATTAATCTCACTGTTTCGTATTTGTAAGTTTTGAAAATATGCGAATAATAAATTCAATAAGTTCGAAGCATTAACCTTCATAATTAAATCTAAAATAAAAGCACTAAATAAATATTTTTTTTGCAGTTGTAAAGTATTAAAAAAAAAAAAACCTAGTCTAATACATATTTTGTTTTACAAATCAAAACATGTGACTAAAATTATACGTGAAAAGTGACATAAATATTAGGTGAAGTAAAAAGAAATCCATTATTTTTGTATTAAATTAAAGGTTTTATTTAGCATAGATAAAAAGATACGATTTAGGTCAAATATGCACCGTTCTGTTCAATAACTTGTTGCCATTTTGGAGGTAATTTATTAGTGCCTCTCTCGTAGAAACCCTTGTCCCTGTTGTCAAAAAACTGGGACACTCGATTTTTACAATCTTCTCTTGAGGCGAATTTTTCACCTGCAAAATCATTCGTCATAGATAGGAACAGGTCATAATCACTTGGTGCCAGGTCCGGACTATAAGGTAGATGCATAAGAACTTCCAAACCAAGCTCCCAGAGCTTCTGGCGAGTCACTATCGATGTATGCGGCCTGGCGTTGTCCTGATGGAACACAATTCCTCTCCTATTAGCCAAAGCTGGCCGCTTCTGGGCGATTGCTTCTTTCGACGGTCCAATTGTTGACAGTACAGGTCCGAATTAAGAGTTCGACCGTAGGGGAGCAGCTCATAGTAGATGAATCCCTGTCAGTCCCACCAAACACACAGCAAAACCTTCCTGACTGTCAATCCTGGCTTGGCCACCGTTTGCGCCGGCTCACCGCGATTTGACCACGACCGTTGTCGCTTGACGTTGTCGTAAGTGACCCACTTTTCATCACCAGTAACCATCCGCTTCAAAAATGGATCGATATTGTTGCGATTTAACAGCGATTCGCAGATGGAAATTTGGTCCATAAGGTTTCTTTGCGATAACTAGTGTGGCGCCCACACATCGAACTTCTTTTTGTATCCAGCCTTATTTAAGTGGTTTAAAACGGTTTTTTGTGCAATGTTTAGCTCCTGAGCAATTAAAACAGTGCTTACGTGATGCTCGGACTCGACGATTTCCATTATTTTATCGACATTTTCGACAATTGGCCTTCCAGAGCGTTATGCATCTTTGATGTCAAAATTACCGAAACAGAATCGACGAAACTAAAATTGCGCATGATTGGCTGTTACAGTATCAGGATCATAAATACTATTCACATTTTTAGCTGACTGGCTTGCGTTTTCGCCTTTATCGAAGAAAAACTGTAAAATATGGCGTATTTTCTCTTAGTTGGTTTCCATCTTTGACGCGTGCTAAAAAAATACTAAGTCAAGCAATCACAAAACTGTATAAGAAGCTTTTTTAGTACGAAATCTTATCTTTCCAACGCCATCTAGTGTAACCTGATCGCACTTTTACAACGGGAGATACAGACCACTAAAGCCATCTGTTGGCAAAATAATGGACTACTTTTTACTACACCTAATACTTACGTAGTAATCAAAAAATTGTCTTCTTATTTTTATTTATAATATTCTCGTGCTATGAAAATTTCATATAAAAATACAAGTGAATATGTTTATGCATCCTGCACAATAAATAATTCACTTTAGTTGAACTGTTATTATTTATTAAATGCAAGCTGGATGTTTTCCCCAATGATGTTTACACATAAAATTATCTTCCTCGAAACATGGATTAGATAAAAATGCAGATAACGTCTGCTTTGTAAACATTATAACTTTCTTAAAAGAGCAATGATGATAGTAGTAACACATCGTTCAATAAGTCCCGAGACTAACAACGAAAACAACATTTTTTTCAAAAATCATTTTTATTTATTAATATAATCTCTTTTTAGAGTGATACAATCTTTTCAACGCCTTTCCAACATTCTATACCATGTTTACATAAGAATTTATCTTTTGTTTTATAATAGGCTTTAGTTTCGGCAATGACCTCCTCATTCGAGCCAAATTTCTTTCCCTGGAGCATTTTTTTGAGATTAGCAATGAGCTAGTAGTCGCTGGGGGCTAAATCTGGCGAATACGGTGGGTGGGGAAGCAAATTAAAGCCCAATTCGTTCAATTTTGCCATTGTTTCCATGGGCTTGTGGCATGGTGCATTGTCTTGGTGAAAAAGGATTTTTTTCTTCTTCATGTGCGGTCGTTTTGCTACGATCTCCTCCTTTAAACGTACCAACAAGTCAATATAATAATCACTGTTGATCGATTTACCTTTTTTCAGGTGGTCAATGAAAATCACGCCATGTGTATCCCAAAAAACAGACGCCATGACTTTGCCAGCAGACTGCTGCGTTTTTGGACGCCTTAGGCGGCTTTTGCCAGCCATGCGCCACTCAGATGATTGCCGATTCGACTCCGGAGTGAAATGATGTATCCATGTTTCATCCATGGTCACGTATCGACGCAGGAAATCCTTTTTATTGCGAGTAAATAGCGATAAATAGCTCACTGAAACGTCGACTCGTTGCTGTTTTTGTTCCACTGAAAGCGATCGCGGCACCCACTTGGAAAAAACCTTTTTCATGCTTATTTTCTCATGAAGGGTTGTAAATACGCTTGCAGGTGATATCTGTGTCATTTCTGCAATCTCATGGACCTTTACTTTGCGATTTTTTATTACAATTTTTAACACTTCACTCACATTTTCCTGTGTAACGGCTTCCAATGGCCTACCCGAATGTTCCGCATCGTTTGTGTCCGTACGACCACGTTTAAACTCAGCATACCAACGACAAATCGTTGGTTTAAATGGAGAGGAGTCCAAGTAATGTTTTTCAAGCCATTGCTGGGCTTCTACGGTGTTTTTACACATTAAAAAACAATGTTTTATCAACACGCGAAACTCGCTTTTTTCCATTTTTCAAGCAAATTACAAAGTGACTTTACTCTAACCTCGATAACTCTGCTGTCTGTAATCCGATCGACGTAAAATTTTTACACGTTTTATGTAAAGGTTCGCACTCTATGGAAACGTGGCCAGTTTGGTACTACTAGCACCATCTCTGGGTTAGTCTTAGGACTTATTGAACGTTGTGTTAATCTAATCAAACTTTGTAATAAATTATTTTTTAAACAAAAAATAACAGAACAATACATTATATTATTACACTAAATTACAATAAATATAAAATTATTACATTGAAATTAAAATATATAACACTTATTCCGTTTTTTTTAAATGGCGAAGAATTGAAGACTCTGCTTTCAATTTACAATAATAGCAAATAATAAATTATTTCGAATATATATATATATATATATATATATATATATATAAATACAAAATTCAAATGTTATTACTAAATTATTTTATGAAATGATTCCTCAATAATTTAAGAATTATTTTATAATTATTTTATGAAATAATTCTAAAGGATTAAAAAAGCGGCCATAGCATTAATACAGAATTAATTCTGAAATAATTCTATTATATCAGGAATTAATTCAGAATTAATTGATGATGTGTGGGCACCCCTAATAATTCTGAAGCAGGCTCAATTTTTTGAATTTAAAACATATTTTTTAAATTGCCACCATAATTTATTATTCGCTATTATTGTAAATTGAAAGAAGAGTCTTTAATTTCGTGAGGCAATTTTCAGATCAAGTAATGCTGATGGATTATGACTTGAATTTACATGTTAGAAATAACATTATAACATTACAATCGCTGGTACATAACCAGTTTTCTTCACCGAGATATACGGATATTTTTAAATAATCATGGTACAAAAGCGGCTATATTACTTAAAAACTAGATAAAACTGATTATTCTGTTGATTTTAGTTTTGGAGAATCTTGTAATGTCAACTGCAAAGTAGAAGGATGTAAGAATGTTGCAATAATCCGATGTGGTTAGTGTAGAAAGTCATTATGTTTCAAGCACTTTTTTAAAGATTATCATTACTGTGAAAACTATATCAAATAATACATTTTAATTTACATATAAGCCAAAAATATAGTCTTTAATAAGAATAACTTTTAATAAAGTTCATTTGAAAATAATAAGACAACGTATTACATTAGATATACATTATTTTTAGACGTGACTTTTTGATCCCAGGTTTCGATTTGACAATTATTTCAAGAAGAAATGAGCGATAAACGCCGCTGTGGTTAGGGTTGAGGGCGGTAGCCTGCTCGTGGGTTGATAAGGGTGTTCTTTAGGGATTCATTGGGTTAAGCGTACAAAAGTTTGCTGTCATAAATTGCTTATTATGTAGGATATATCTATTTGAAGAAAAAAAATCATCAAAAAACACGCTGTGGCCAGGTTGAGATGGATTAGCTTGCTTGTGGTTTGACAGGGGTAGTTTTTTGGATTTTGAATGGTTAGGGGTTAGAAGTAGCCTCGTTAGCTAATATAGTTCGCTTGTGATATGGGATATATTTAATAACAGAAAAAATAATTAATAAACATGCTGTGGCAGGGATTAATTGGGTTAGCCTGCTTATGGTTTGGTAGGGGAGGTTTTTTGGGGTTGGGCGGGTTAGGGTTCAAGGGTCGGATCTCTGCGCACATAGCTCGCTTATGATGTAGGATATATTTAGTTGAAAAAATAATAGATAAACATGCTGTGGCCAGGGTTACGTGGGTTTACCTGCTTGTGGTTTGATGGGGGTGGTTTTCAGAGTTTTTGAGGTTAGGGGTCAGAGGTTAGGGGTAGCTTGGTTATCTAATATATTTCGCTTGTCATATGGTACATATAGCAGAACAAATAGTTAATAGACACACTGTGGCCAGGGTTAGGTTGGTTAGCTTGCTTGTGATTTGGTAGAGGTGGTTTTTAGGGGTGACACACCCCTAAAAAGTTTTTTCTTGAAAAACCCCGATATACGTCTAATTTAATTTCTTATTTTCTCATTAAAAATGCAGTTTTCAATTCACGTGACCTAATTTAACAGATTTTGAATAGCAAAATAGCAAAAGAAATAGAACTTTGGCCCCTATAGAAAAAGGGGTTGCGACCCCTTGGTGTTAAAGTTATATTAGTAGAAGCGCCTACTTATAAGGAATATTTTAGCGTTGATTTTATTTAAAAATATTTATTAGATGCAGAGACATATTAAAAAAACGGTTTTTTGAGGTAGTTTTCAGGGGTCATTTCACCCTTTAAAAGCGGATGTCAGCCTATAAAAAAGAACACGTGTTAAATATTTTTTGAGAATTACAACATATCGAAAAATTATTAAAATTGGTGGGGTCGGGTTGGGGTTGTTTCCTTGTAAGTGCTCTGTCAGTTGTCCTCACCGATGCGGCTCGCTTCTGGTACATGGGTATCAGAGAAAATATCCACAACTGGTAGGAATTTCTTCGACGGTTCCGTGATCAGTGCTGCCCTAAGGTCGAAAAAAGAGCAGTGCTAAGAAAGCTAGAGAAGCGTACGCAGAAAAAGAGTGAAAGCGTCACACGATACGAGGTCTGGCTATTAAATAACGAGACTGCGCGCCAAGAGGGCGCTGTAGCGGGGTGGGGAAAAAAACGAGTTGTGCGTTGGGTATCTAGACATCTTGTCTATGCACGTACCAAAACACGTTCTCGTCATTATTATTGTATTTGTGCAGTAGCGGTTTGAAGCGAACGTGTTTTTTTCTCGTGCCGAGAACCATGTGTGACGAAAAACAGGAGCAACGTATCAATCTCAAATTTCTCGTTAAATTGAAAAAAACTCCAACTGAGTGCTGTAAATTGTTGCAAAAGGCCTATGGGGATAATTCTCTATCTCGTGCGCGTGTTTTTGAGTAGTGTAAGCGCTTCAGTGAGGGCCGAGTGAGCACTGAAAATGACTAACGCCCAGGTCGCCCTGTCACTGTTTCAACTCCGGAAACAGTGACCAAAATCAACCAAATTGTGTGTGCAGATCGTCGAATGAGCATCCGGATGATTGCCGAGGCTGTAAACGCCGATAAAGAAACGGTTAGACAAATTTTACACGAGGAATTACACATGACAAAAGTCTTTGCGAAGTTGGTGCCAACGTACCTGCCCATAACACGGTATCTGTGAAGCAGTATTTGGCCGGTAAGCGCACTCCAGTGCTCGAACACGCGCCGTACTCGCCAGATTTGGCACCGTGCGACTTTTTTTTGTTTCCGTCGATAAAATCTGCTTTGAAAGGTACCTGATTTGAGTCGATGGAAGCGGTAAAGCAAAAAACGGCAGAGCTCCTAAAGGCCCTTACCAAAGAAGACTTCCAGCACTTCTTTAATCAATAGAAAAAACGTATGGAATGGTGTGTAGCGAGGAAAGCGGAGTATATCAAAGGGGAGCATTTGAACGTATAATAATTTTTATAATGAAACACTTTTTCGTAACCAGTCTCGTTATTTAATAGCCAGACCTCGTATATATCGTGTTTCTGGGCAATTGCAGCACATTCAGAAAATCAGCTGCCTATACCTCAATTGGTGGAGATAGCGTACAAACAGCTGCAACCCGAGTACTGGTTGTTTATGGCCGCTGCATCGATCCGTAGTTATGAAGACATCTTAACACATGGTAAACGACGCGAGAAGAATATGCCCATGAAGGAGCGCTTTTCTGATCCGTCTTCGAAAGACAAATCTGTTTTTCAAGGGGTGGCCTTTACCGGCTCTACGAAGCGTTCCAACAAGATTGCCGAGGTAAAAGAGACGAAGAAGAAGGAGATGTTTCCGTCGAGGCAGCCGGGGAAGTTGGAGAGTCCCAAGGGAACCCCTAAGAAGAAGCACCGAGGAAAGAGGAAAAATTCGAGTTTCTCGAGTGGTGACGAGGCTGCTACGGTGCAATATGCACCAAGAAGTCCCGCGCCACCGCCAAGTTACGCAATAGTCGCGCGATGCTCGCCAGTACCTAAGTCGTCTTCGAAGCAACTTCCGGCGTCGGCGTCTTGGTAGACGCCAGCGAGGATGTCTCAAACGAAACCCATCTCGCCGCCGAGAGGCCCTTCACCGACTTCTATGGCGGCTGCACGGTTCGGTGGCCCGTTCTTCGGAGTGTTTTATATGTGTCAGCGGGTGGGACACAGAGCGTTGCTTTGCTACCAAAGGCGGTGCTTCGTGTGCGGGAATCTTGACCACTTCGTGTCGGAGTGCCCTTCGACGCCGAAGGTGCCACTCGAGCGTGGCGAAGCGACCGCTAACTCGCCACCTGTTACCTGCCAAATCTGCGGGACGGCTGGAGTTACAGCTCTCACCTGCTCGTGATGCGCGCCAAAGGTCCTGTGTATGGGAAACGAGCGAGCGAGGTCACCAAGTCGTCCGACGGTTCCAGCGGTTCGTCGTTTAATGGACCGAAAGGGATGGCAACTGCAATAAACGAGCCGAGGGAAAATGCAAGTGTAGAGAGAGAGAGAGAGAGAGAAACTTACGCGCGGCGAGTATTTGCGTCAGGCAGTGCACGATTTCTTCAAACGTGCTACGCCTAAAGACAGGCATTAACTCAGTCAGCCGCGAGTTTCAGACGGTGTGTCTACCGATGAGGCAGACAACCCCGTCGGCACTTCGCCATCTCACTCTGTACCCGGTAGATCTCCGCAAGATCCCATGGCGGGTGCGAGACGGCATGTGGTTAACTATGAGAACTCGCCAGCGACTAATCCTGTCCAGGGGGGGGGGGGGGCAGAGGCCAAGTCTGACTCAACCATGCTTAGCCAGGGGAATGAAGATGAATACGCGGTCGACGTATGCGCTAAGAATAGGCTGCTTTTACCTTTCTCTTTGAACGGACGTGTTATTCGCGCGTCGTAGGAGAAGTAGCAGCCGTCGCACGTCGTAGTTAAAGGCATGACCAGCCGAGCTAGTTGAGTGAGGGGCTTGCTCGAAGTATTTATCGAAGTTGATGGGGAGCGAGAGATGTTGCAGCTTTGTATAGTCGACGGAATTGACGACGAGATTATATTTAGCATGGACTTCTGTCAGAAGTTGCACATCAAAACAGTATTTGAGAGGTTGTGAAGAGTGAGGGGTGGAGTGTGGACCGATTTTCAGCCTAGGGAAGGGAGTGGTGTGGCGAAGGCGAGGATTTTCACCGAATGTGCGGGTCTGAGTGAAGTCGAAGACGAACAGAGGCGGCTGGTCGCCAAGCTGGTCAACAGGCTCATACCGCCACCTTCTCAAGTCTTAACTTTTACGACGCTGATTTAACACCTTATCGATGTTCAAGACGCCAGATCCGTTCGACATGCACTTCGTAGAATGACCTCGAAGATCTCGGAATTTGCGCAGCAAGAAGTCCAGCGTATGAGAACTGGGGATAACAGAGCCGAGCGCGAGTAAATGGTGCAGCGCGCTGGTTATAGTTTGACAAGGTAAAGGGAAATATCGATTTTGCGTCGATTTTAGGGACTTAAACAAAGTCACGCGCCATGATCCGTATCCAATGCCGAATATGAATTTGATTCTCGACAAGTTGCGAAAGGCGCAGTTTATTTCGAAAATCAATGTAAAGAAGGCTTTTCACCAAATATTGTTGAGCGAGGCGAGCCGAAAGTATACAGCTTTAGCTGAACCGGGTTCGGGGTTGTAGGCGTCTTTGCGGATGCCTTTTGGCCTCAAAAACGCCTCTATCGTTTTTTTTCGGCTAGGCAACGCGCTTTTCGGGCCACAGTTTGAGCCGAACGTCTTCGCTTACCTCGATGACATCATCATGATTACGAAGACGTTTAAGGACCATCCGGTTTGGCTTGAGAGAGCCTTGCGAAGACAGGCCGAAGCCGGCCTTGTGGTGAATAGAGAGAAGTGCGAGTTCTGCTGCTCGCGTGTGCAATTCTCGGGCTTTAGACTAGACCGAGAAGGTTTGCGGCTTGATCCTGATTAAGCTGCGCCCGTCCTTGGCTTTTCTGTCCCAAAAAACGTCAAACAGCTACGTTCTTTCTTAGGCATGGTTACTTGGTATTCGAGGTTTATCGCACATGAGTCAGAACTTAAAATACCTCTGGTTAAGTTGCTCCGTAAACACCAGCCATGGGTATGGGAGAAGGAGCAACAAGAGGCGTTTGAGGTTTTGAAAGGAGCTCTGGGAGAGGCTTCGGTGCTTATCCGTCCCGATTTTTCGCGGCCGTTTACGGTGCAGAGTGACGCGAGCGACTAGGATACGATGCGATAGGAGCTATGCTCACGCAGAAGGACGACGAGGGCGTGCACCTGATCGTGTGAGTCAGCCAAGTGTTGAGTCCGGCTGAAAAGAACTATACGACTACAGAGGAAGAGTGCTTCGCGCTGCTGTGGGCTATTAAGGAATTCCGGCCGTACATCGAGGGCTTACATTTCATTGCGATCACTGATCACAGTGCCCTCAAATGGTTGCGAAACTTGAAAAAGACTACAGGCAGCCTTGCGCAATGGGTCCTCTAGATGCAGCAATGGGATTTCGATGTAGTGCATAAGAAGGGCGCTCTACATCATGATCCCGATGCTCTCTCCAGGTCAGTTCCGGGAAACAAAAAGGAGATAGCCGCTTTCGAGTTAGTCTCAGATCCGTAGTATATCGAAAGGGCGAACGACGTATGGCGTTAGCCAAATAAATTTCCAGACTGAAAAGTAGAGGACGACTTGCTTTAACGTTACGCCTGCGATAACCTGTTGTATCTGGTGACCCTCGTTGATGAATGGTGGAGATTGGTGGTGCCGGCGGAACAGAGAACGAGAGTGTTGGAGGAGGCCCATTGCCAACCGTCTACAGGTCAATTCGGTGTCAAAAAGACCCATGACAGAGTGGCGAGCGATTACTATTGGCCTGGTATGTATTATGATGTTCGTGACTTTGGCTCACGTTGCGACTTGTGTCAGCGCTATAATGTGTCTCAGGCGACCCCTCCAGGCTTAATGGAAAAAAAAATTGTAGTAAGGCCGTGGGCAGTAGTAGCAGCAGACGTAATGGAGTTCCCCCGCCGTAAAAGCCAGTTTAAGTACATCTTGCTGTTTCAAGATTTATTCACTCGCTGGGTAGATCTCAAACCTTTACGTGTGGCCAATGGGAAAGCCGTCGCCCGAGCGTTTGAAGAGCTCGTGCTTTTCCGATGGGAGACTCCTGACTTTCTGCTCATTAACATGTGACCGAGGTCCTGAGCGAATACGGAGTCAAGCACGTTATGACGCCGCCTTACCATTGGCAAGCAAATCCCATCGAGCGTTGGAACCGAACGCTGAAGACGCTCATTGCGGCCTTCGTTGAAGCCGACCATCGGCGATGGGACGAACATCTACACGAGGTGCGGCATGCAATGAACACGGTAATGTAGTCGAGGCTCAAGGTTTCTCCAGCGTTTCTGAATTATGAGAGAAACACTCGGCCAGCTAAGTGGTTGTGGAGAGAAGCAAAGGAAGGTAGCTCAAACCTGAGATTGGGCCCGAGCTTTTTGGCCGATCGACTTAAGCATCTTAGTGCGTTGAGAGACTTAGTTTGGCGTCACATTGATGAGTTGCTGAGGCGAAACGAATGCCGATATATTTGGGGGTGACGAAATGCGGTGTTTAGTGCTGGGGATACGGTGTGGCGAAAAGAGCGGGTCCTGTCGAGCATGGCGAAGGAAGTTTCATCGAAACTCGCGCCAAAGTACGACGGACCCTTCACGATCAAGAAGGTACTGTCCCTGACAGTCTATCTTCTTGAAGTCTCGGGTCGTAGGTCTTTCAAGGCGCACATCTCTAACTTGAAGAAGTATTTGCCTCCGCGGACCCTTCTCGGAGGGGCAGAGTAAATGGAACATGATCTGGGTGGTACGGGGTGATGCAAGGGAACAGAAGGCGGTAGCGACGAGTAGCTGTCTCAAAGCTCGTCGCACCAGCTTATTAATTTTCTTGCTGAAGTGGCCCCTTCCGGCGTCACGGTTGAAAGTGTCGCGCAGTGGGCTGTGAAGGTGGATAAGGAGAGTCCACTGGAGGGTTACTCTAGCCTCTCACATTTTCTATCAAGACTTACAATTTAGTGTGGATGTTCAAACTGTAAACTTTTAACTTCTTGGGAAGAAGCTATTCTATTGTAGAAATTTGCAAGAGCATTACGTATCAATTCTCTGTTAATTGACGCAGCCTCTTGGAGTATCCGATTCCGCAACTCATTTACATTTTGTGGTTGAGTTACGTATACTTTACTCTTCAAATAACCCTATAGAAAATGATTAAGAGGCGTTAAATCAGAAGATCTAGCAGGCCACTCGATTTTACCTCTTCTTCCAATCCATCTATAAGGAAACTGGCCATCTAAATATGTCCGTACCAGCCTACTATAATGAGCGGCTGCTCTGTCTTGCTGGAACCATTTTTGATCAAAATCATCACCTGCTAGCTCTCTTATTCTCGGTAGAATTTGATCTCAAAGCAATTCTTCATATCTATAAGCAGTGGGATTACCATTAATAAAGAAAGGGCATGTAAGAAAATCATTTAAAATGCCAGCCCAAACATCTACTTTTTGTGGATTTTGAGTGTGATTCTCTAACATCCAATCAGGATTTGTGTTGGACCAATGTCGACAATTGTGTCTGTTTACTTCGCCTTTCAATGTAAAAATTGCTTTATCTGAAAAAAATTTGTTGTATAAGAACAGAGGATCTTTATCAATTTGATTGATCATAGTTTCACAAAACTCTATCCGACAATCAGGATTATTTTCATTAAGCTCCTGTACTAAATGAATTTTGTATGGATGAAAATGAATGTTTTTAAAAACCCTTCCTACTGTTTCATGAGAAACATCAAACTGATCACTGGCTTTACGTAAAGAAAGATCTTTAACAAATCCTTGAGCTATCACAATCTGATTTTCTTCGGTTACAGACTTTGGTCGACCAGTTCTCTTAAGATCTTTAAAAAATCCATGATTCACAAAGCGCTGTGCAGCCCTTGAGACAGTTGATATTGAGATGTGACAATCCCCTTCTCTATTAAAAAAAGTAAAATTGAATAGATCTCTTACTTGGTCATAAGATCGCACTTGATCACCCCAACCCCGCATCATTAATAAAGATACTCTCTCTCGCTTTAAAAGTTTAGCATGCGTCATAGTATTTTATAAGAATCAAGCTACAAAGTTAATCGTGATAAACAAGTTATTTATAAGTTGTAATATTTGTGCAAAGAGAAAGAAATAATGTCTTAAATTAGTCAGTGACTAATAAAATAAAAACTTTTAGTTAGAAAAGCAAAAGACTTTTTAAAAAAGAAATAATAATAATGCAAAATAGGAACTAAATTGAATTATTTCTTAACAACGTATAAAACACTTTCTAATCAATCGAAAGTAAATTGACAAACATTAATCGAGGTAATCTAAAAGAAGAGTAGATTGTAATTAATAATGAAATTTAAAATCAAAAAAAATTTTAAATACTACTATTTTCAAAGATAATTTGACCTGCATTGAACTTAATGATGATAAAAATAAATTTAAAATAAATTTAATTTAATGATGATAAATAACAAAGGCACTTTATAATAAGGACACAGATTTTAAAGATAATAGATAATCAAGCATTCCGGAATCCGAAAGGACTCACGCAAATTAAGCACAGGCAAAGGGAACACTTTTTACTACATCAAAGTTCTTGATCCCGTGAAATATTAAAAGTAAATGAAAAATAGTTAAACTCGAAATGACTTTGAAGGTTATAACTAAGATAGTTAAAAAATAGAAAGCTTATCCTACGTCAAATGCTCTTGTCTGCCATTCAAGGTCAACGTGTCCTTATGACCTAAGTACATATTTAAACGTAAAATTTCTCAGTCTTTCGATTGTCAATGTCAAAAAGGGCAGTTCCAATTGAAAAAACATGATCCGACCTTAAAATGACTTTAAAGGACATCGTCAGGGTCAAAATAAAGGTTACCATTGAATTCCTGGTTGAGAGTTACTTAAGAATTGACCTCGACCATTTTCCGAAATACCCCACCTTAGGAAATATACAGTCGTTCCGGGACTTTTGTGACACTCTATATACAACTATCTAAACAAATTTCTCTAGACTTGGTTATTTTTTTCTACCAAATAAAAAAAAAAACAAGAATTTCTTTTGAGGCTTTTCAAAGCAGGATAAGCCTTAAACGCATGTTAAATCGTTAAAGTAAAACTAAGTGTATGATTTCTTTGTTTTTTATGATACTGATTGAAAATAAAATTTAACGATATAATTTCTTATATTATTTAATAAATAATCATACGAGTAATAATTTCACATTTTAACTCACGTTTTAATGTTTTCACTTGAAATAAATTAGATAAATTTTATTTTAGGACATAGATTACATACTTTGGACTGGTGATTTACCACCGCATGACGTGTGGAATCAAACAAAAGAGGAAAATTTAAAAATTCTTCGAGAAACTGTTAAGCAAATGGTGACAACTTTTCCTGGGGTTCCTATATTTCCATCGCTTGGTAATCATGAAAGTGCTCCAGTAAATAGGTAAATTACATTACTATTTTGACAAGTAATCTATAAAATATAGCATGATTTGTAAATATTAAATACATACAAATCATACTTTTTTATATAGTGATTGCAATTTTGTGATTATGGTTAATTAACTAATCTTCAACGCTCAGAGACTCAAGTTCCTTTTGATTCTTGTATCCACAAACTGATTACGCTATGCAGTAGTGCAATTTAACTTTTATTTCAAAATTTGAAAGCTGGATTATTAACAACAAGCAACTCTTTCCTTTTTATGAAAGCTGTTTAAATTATGCAAGCGTATATCTGTCTTGATTTTGAAAAATTTTTTATTTTCTACATAGTGGTAAATAAATGAAAAATAAGCAGGATTATAAAATTTAATTCGTAGCCATGTTTAAATCGAACCATAATAAATTAATTTTAAAGACTTTTATGCAAGTTTTAATTCTTAAGGCCTTAGGCCACTCTAGTGGCTGGAAAAATAGGCTTTTTTGCGATTTTTTTTTAGGAAAAATATGTTACGTGTGGGGGAACATACACACACTCGGATTCTCATATTTATTTTAATGTGGAACCCATTAACTTGTTTTGTACGGGCTCGCACGTGCATCGCGAACTAAAAATAATTCTATTATTACGATTTACGCGAATTCCCGAAGGCACCTCTGCCCCATCGGATAAGGGAGCACCCGGACGTGGCAAAGGGGACATTTCAACAAATGTAAATACATTAAGATAATAATTCTTACCTAAAACTTCCGGTCACTGCTGTAGCCTCGTAGTCCGCTTTGGATCCCTGCGTGAAGAGATTGGTTAGAAAAATCGGGGGCAACTCAATAAACAGTAGTTACATTATCTGTATTGTTTTCTGTTCATTTTATAATTATATTTATCTACAAACACGCATGCACGCATGCACATACACAAAAACAGTATCATACTATCTTCCATATAGTACGGTGCAAACCAAAAACCAAACGAATGAAAAGCAAAAAAAAAATATTGTTATTAGAAATATAGAAGAACTTTTCCCGAAAGTCTCTCGTGCAGAAGAAAATTCTGAAAAACTAACTAACTCTTGTTTAAATGACGCGCTGCTGGACGGCCGAAAAACTCTCTCCGAAAATCACTCAGACTTTCTCCCGGTACCGCTCTCCCCCAATACTTAAAGACTCGATCGTGGATGTATCGTAGGGATTTTTGCTTGTTGGGCATCAGCATAAGTCTTTGTAGACTCCTGAGTCTTCTTCGCGCATTCCAACAAAAATGCAACATTGGTATGTTTATTGTCTAAATGTGTGCCGATAAGAGTCGTGCTACTTGGGTTTTTATGCATGTATTGGAA
Organism: Chalcis sispes; assembly: GCA_949987625.1. Classification (NCBI taxonomy): domain Eukaryota; kingdom Metazoa; phylum Arthropoda; class Insecta; order Hymenoptera; family Chalcididae; genus Chalcis; species Chalcis sispes. The sequence continues at coordinate 33,409,748 of OX465097.1, forward strand.
AAATATTATTCATAAATTATGAAAATAATGTTATTGTTCGTGTCTCCTCGATTTTTCCATAGGAGTCAACTTGCAGTATTGTTGCAAGTATTACACTTTTTATAATGGACCCAATACATTATCATATAGAGACTCATTAAGTTGATTGTACTTAGAGTTCCATTTCATAGAGCGCGCAGCATCATCACACATTGCAATATTCATTGAACATTTACATATTGTACGTTTTCTTTCATGAGTATAAGATAAATACGTAATTATTTCCGATCTATCTTTATAATTATGATTCTGTTAAGATTTTAACTTAATTAATATTAATTTTAATTTTAATTTCAATAGTTTTATTATTGATTAATTTTAAATTTTACGTCCTCTCCCCCTTAAAGATGTTTACATCCTCTCCCCCTTAAAGATGTTTACTGTCCCGGTAAAAGCAAACGTGCTGCGTGGTCTGTGCGTTTACAATCGATTCTTAACCTATACTTGAGTTTATTAATAATAAATACCCAAGATTTTATATTAAACTTGTCACGGAGAGCACTCCGTTCTCCGCGCTTATTCATATTTCGTGCGCTTTCGCCGCTCGTACGAGCCGTATCGTATTTCGGTATCGCGACGGCCATAGACGGGAAGATACGGTACGCGCCAGCATTTAAAGATAGGCGTATATCGTATCGCGGAATATTTAAGTTACGGCGAGATAAGCGAGTTATTCCCGAGTTTCAGCTAGTCGAGTGCCATCATTGCGACTATGCAGACGCGTCCCTTTTTCTCGCGATCTCGCTTAGTTTTGCGCGACGTCTTTTTTTATAAGTTTGGCGTACCCCTGGTCGCGCGTGAATGCAAGTGTGCATTTGCCGACTGCAGCGCTCCGGGCACCGCCACTTAACCGCGAGGGCGATATAACAAGGCGACGTGCCCTGCCGCAGTATTTTTTTTTTACCTGCGACAACGGCGTCCCTGCCCTCGTGGCTGATTCTTTTTTGCGTGTGTGGCTGGCCAGCCTTAATAGTAAGTTTTTTATATACTAGCGAGCGCGCGTTTTGTTATTCATTTTCCCTTTTATATTTTGCTCAGAAGTAACCCCCGCAGGGCTTACCTTTCTTTTTTATTCAGTTCATGTAAATAAGAAAGCGCTATCTCTCTCACTATAGTAGTATAAGTGCGAGGGAATTACCTTCTCTCACACCTGCGTAAGGTCAGGCGCGAGCGAGTAAGAGAGCGCTTTCCCTCTCACTCCTACGGGCACAGTGCAGGAGACTCGCGGTTTCTGTCGCACCCATATAGTACGCGGCATGCGTGAGTGGGAAGGTCTCTCTCTCCCACTCCTAGGGTCCGCCGCGGGAGAGTTACAAACTCTCTCTCGCGCGCACGTAGACGCTAGAGTCCACCGCGCGGGAGTTGCGAGCTCTCTCGCTTAATAGAGTTTGTTGCGAGAGAGCTACAGACCCTAGTGCCTAGAGCCCATTTGCGTAGAGTAGCGCGTTTCTACTCTAGTCTTAGATTATTTTGGCATATGATTTATTGTGTGTGCCTACCGTTTATCTTTTTGTTTTATTAATTTTATTTATTATTTATTCTGTTTACATTTGTTTTCTTTTGCTTTAATAAATTATAATACTTGTTTAATAATTTGGTTTTTGTATTTTTTTTTTTTTTGAGCATTATTTAGCAACTTCCTTTCTTTATATCTTTTTGTGATAAATTAAAGTAACTTTACCTTCTTGCTTCTATTATTTTTTTTTATTTTTTTTTTCTTTTCTCTTTTTCATATTATATTTTATTTTCTATTATTTTCCTTATAACGTCGGGATGACGTTGCAGCCGCGTTTTACATTAACGCGAACTGCTTTTCGCCTTTATGAGCCTAAGTACTGAAACTTATGGGCTCGGGACGGCGGAGAAGTTGAAGTTGTAGGATTTCTTAGGGATAGAAATGAAATTCGGGACTGGACAACCGTATAGGCCGATGTTGGCCTATATGCTGTCCTGGAAAGGACATACTAAGTGTTTTTCTTTGGAAAGAGATATTTAGCCGATTCTGGCTAATACTATCTCTTTGGAAATGAAAGAAAAAGATACACAGTCTTAGATAAATTTACTTTTTATTGAATGTGAGATGCAAAGAATAAGGACGATCTTCTCTCTCTCTTTCTCTCTCTCTCTTTTGTTGCGGCTGCCTTCTCGTCGTCTTCTGCTCCATGTGGTCTCTTCTTGAGGTCTGCTCGTAGTGAATGATCCGTTTTAATGTTTGTGTAATACGTGGATCCTTAGTAATGCTTGTGTAGTACGTGGGTCCTCGAGTGCTGCCTGAGGTCTGCTGCTTCGTGATCATTTGGTGCCGTATTTAGAAGCGTTGGAGAAGCTGCTCAGCAAATTTCTTCTTTGACCGGAAAATTCGGGGAGAGGCCGAGTTTTTCAGGCCCCCTCTTCCTGGCGGGCTTCTCGGTAAGAAAGAGTGGGAGTAAGAATTAGAGAGAGAGAGATGATCCATTTTTACAGAGTTTTTACATAGGTTTATTATATATTAGGTTGCTGCAGATGAAATGGCCGATTTAGTAATAAACTTTTAAACATCTGTAACTTTCTATAAAGACAATTTATTTAATCAAAATAGATACCAATAGATGCAACACACTTTTTCCAATAAGATACAAGTACATTTATTTCAGTTTTGTAGAAGTCCGAGTTTCTGGTTCAAAGAAACTCCTCGAAGGCATTTTTGACAGCAGCTTCATTATTAAATCTTTTTCCTGTCAGAAAGTGATCCAAATGTTTAAAAAAATGGTAATCTGTTGGTGAGAGGTCTTGTGAATATGGAGGGTGAGAAAGAGTCTCATAGCATAACTCGTTTAATTTTTGGACCGTCGTTCTCGATACATGAGGTCGTGCGTTATCATAAAGCAGTATCACTCCATTCCTGTTGACAAGCCTAGGTCGTTGGACTATCAATTTCTGATGCATTTCATCCAGTTAAGCACAGTATTTCTCTGTATTGATGGTTTCGCCAGGTTGCAGGAACGAATAGTAGATAACTCTAGCTACAGACCACCAAACAGTTACCATTATTTTCTTTGGATGAAGGCTTAGTTTCGGCATGTGTCTTGGCGCTTCATCGGCATCTAGCCATTGGGCCGATCGGCGACGATTATCGTATAAAATCCACTTTTTATCACAGGTCACCATTCGGTGCAAGAACGGATCATTTTTGTTGCGGGAGAGAAGAGAACTTGAAATCTCCATTCGAAACGTCATGTTTTGCTCGGTAAGATCATGCGGAACCCATTTGTCAAGCTTTTTTACTTTTCCAAGTTGTTAAAAGTGGCGGCAAACTATCGAATTGTAAGCGCCTAATTTCTCGGCAAGGTCCCTTATGGTTTGGCTGGGATCAGACTCCACTAATGCACGCAGCTCGTCGTTATCGATCGATGCTCCTGGGTGTCCACGTGGCTCATTTCCAAGATCCATATCTCCGGATCGAAATTTTTCGAACCACCGCCAAGTGGTTCGTTCGCTAACTGTATCAGGCCCAAATGCGCTGTTGATATTCCTTGTTACTTCCGTTGCGTTGTGCTCTAATTTAAATTTGTATAGTAAAAGTAGCTGTTTTTGATTCACTTCCATGTTCACTTTCTCTTTTTGTTTTTACGATCACTATGAAGTGCAAAACAGAAATGACTCCATGAACCAAGGTAGCAGTATTTATACTTCAATATGTCATATCATTTGCGCCGCCTTGTGCCAACATAATACACTTAAATTGCAGCCAACTTTATGTCATTGCTAAATCAGCCATTTCATCTGCAGCAACCTAATACAATAAAATTATCTTAATTTAAATTGTATGATCGTGTGCCATTTAAGGTTTAACGCATATTACAAGAGAACGAAGTTTTTCGTCGCATTTTACATAATTAGATAAAGAATGAGTTTTTAAATAATAAAGAAAAGATTGCTATGAGTGTTTTATTATTACAATAGAGAAAATAATTGTAGAATGATAGTTTAAATAGTCATTCTTCAGAAGTTATAATTTTTAATTAATGGACTGTTGGAAAAGTACTTATTTGGTTTACTTTATTTCCAAATAGTTATAGGTGTATGACACGCTAATGTAATTGTAAATTAATATGAAAATAATTGTAATGTAGGGAGTTAATCGGAAAATTAGTTCTAATTACAAAACTCCAATATTTTTATACAAACGTATGTCGCAGACAGTTATTAAAGATATATAAAATAATATGATAGTAATAAATATTCAGAATAATAACATAATAAATAGAATAGGTGAATTATCGCTGTATAAATTAAAATTTAACTAGAGGGATGTTTTTTTAAAATAGATGCATGTAACAGCTGAACATTGGCTTAAAATTAATTATTTATTTTAAAGGGATTTTTATGTAATAAATTAATAATTTATAAAAATAATTATTATGAGGGTTTAGCAAGAGGAATTCGTGACATTCCAGGTTATTGCGTGATGTCCCAAATTACACTATTAATGTTTATTCAAGAAAGAATTACTTTGCAAAAATTTGTATGTTGAATGTCAATGAAATTCATATTGACCGACTTAGAAAGGAGAACATTATTTTCAGCTCTAGTATGCATGATTTTTATTACTGGTGTGTGATTGTTTGTAAAAATTTGCATCGTAGTGAAATTTTAAGGAGAGCGGCTATTTGACTCTCGGCTTAAGCTTGGGTTAAGTTTCCCAATGGTCTACGTCAGTGGAGAGTGCATCGAGTAGGTTGTGGAGGGGATTATTGTGTTAGGAAAGACAGTAAAGAACTTTTCGACTGACAAAACACAAAAGAAAACGGAGGTCATGCACCGACGTTACATCCTCCTTTTAGTTTATTTTTATATAACGAGGCAACTTTCAGCTTCCCTCCCAAATACCGCTTCTCCGAGATTTTAGCTAGCCGGCAAGGACGGTACACGAGCCGCGCAACGACGATTGCGCGGCGTTGTAACGGGTAAGTTGGGTCTAAAAGACAGCTTCTCGTACCCGGATCAAGGAGCGAAGTCGTCCAAGGCTTTATTGGCCGAGAAGAGGGCGCTGCGGGTAGGTTTCGCGTCTCTCGCGAATTGCGCGTCCCCCAAGGGTAATTGCTCCGATGGTGGTTTACCTCTAAAACTGCCACCCCGTTACAAACTATAACGAATATCTTTCTGATTCCCCATTATGTTATTAAATATCGGAGTATATAGTATGTGATTCTATAGGTTTGTTATTTTTCATAATAACGATATAGTTGTAGGGTATTTAAATGAGATTGATTCTATATGTGAGAAATGCGAGCTGATAGATTTAAAAACTGTTTATATTGCCTTAACACGGATGAACTTACTCTAGTGGTTAGTATCCATAATTGCTCTTAGTTTTATATTATGAAAATTCTTAATTTAGAAAATAGTTAGTTTGCTTGACAATTTTAGGGTTGTAGGTAATCTAAATATTATTTTATAGTATTTATAATGAACCACAGGAAAATAGAAATTGCTTAGATTGCCTTTACATAAAAAGGCTCTTAACCGAGTTGTTATTGATTTTATATTTATTATTTTTTTATTTTTATGGCTAGTGATTCTGTTAGTACAAGTTAACAATGTATAGGGAAACAATCCAAACTGATTTACTTATTAATATGGTAAAAATTAACTATGCATGTCTGTGAAATAGAACCGTTTGGATTGCTTATACAAGATTTATGTTAATATGCTACCAAAGTGTTAGTATGGTTATACGTTTTACTTCTATTGTATATGTATTATTCTTTCTATATATATATCACGCTTTTCAATAAGTTTTGCGGTTCGATAAAAAAAACACAATTTTATGGTTTAAAATACACTTTATTATTCAGTATAGTCTCCCTGAACATCAATACACTTGTTTCAACGAGATTCCAATTTATGAATTCCATCCCTGAAAGGAGAATCTGGAAAAGCTGAAAAATACGCTTCCACATCTGTTATGACCTCATCATTTGATGAAAAACGCTTTCCACGCATGAACTTTTTTAGGTCTGGAAACAGATGGAAGTCGCTAGGGGCCAAATCTGGTAAATACGGTGGATGCTCTAACAATTCAAACTTTAATTCACGGATTTTAGCCATTGTCAAAATGCTCTTGTGACACGGTGCATTGTCTTGATGAAAAAGGATTTTTTTCTTTTGCGAACTGGGTCTTTTTCACGAATTGTTTCCTTCAGCTGGTCTAAAAGGTCACAATAATATTCAGAATTTATTGTTTTACCAGTTTGCAAGTAATCCACAAACAAAATTTCTCTCGCATCCCAAAAAAGTGATGCTAACACCTTCTTGGCCGATTTCTGGACACCAACTCTTTTCGGAGCCAAAGAACCAGGTTCACACCACTCTTTAGACTCTTGTTTTAATTCAGGATCATGGTGATAGACCCAAGTCTCATTTATAGTGATGAATTGATGCACAAAATCCACTTTATACTTTCGAAAACGCTCTAAATGTTGCTGAGATAGTCGCATTCGAATGTGTTTTTGTTCCATTGTTAGCGAATGCGGCACCCATTGTGCACACAGCTTTCTGAAACCCAATACTTCAGTCAAAATATTTCTTACACTGCCTAATGAAATGCCTAGGGCTTCTACTAAATCTCTTTAAGTCACTTGACAATTTTCCAATACGATATCCTGTATTTTTTCTACGATTTCTGGTGTTGTTGCTTTTTTTGGACGTCCTTGACGTAGATCGTCTTTAAGGTTTGTACGACAGCGTTTAAATTTAGCAACCTATCTTTCTACTGTACTTATTAAAGGCGAAGAGTCCTTATACACTTTCAACATTCGTTCATAAATTTCCTTTGCTTTTAAACCTTTCAAAAATAAAAATTCAATCACTACACGATACTTGATTTTTTCCATTGTAAAAAATACTGTGACACGTCGATACTAAATGGCTTGTAAACATAGAATAAATTGACAGATTAAAATAAAACTTTACAAACGTTTATATAAAGAGTGTACGAACATAACAAAAAAAAATTTAGGCTAGTAGCAACACCCTCTCTTATCGAACCGCAAAACTTATTGAACAGCCTGGTATACATTCTGTCAAAGAAGTACCGGAAATTGTCGATTTAAATCTGGCGGGGCAATTCAGGCAGGTAAAATTTTTTTTCTGGGTTGGTACAACTGTCCTTAATGACTATGCCAAGTTTGAGCGAAATCTGTCAACGAGTGTGTTTACAGTAGCTGGTTAAGTCAGTGGCCTTCAGCTCGCGCGCCGAATTTGGTTTTATGGCTTCAATCGACTGAAAACGGGTTCCACGAAGCGGCAATTCAAGTTTTGGGAAGAGGAAGAAGTCACAGTGAGCCAAATGTGGCAAATACGGAGGTTGTTCTAGCGTGTTCGTTGAGTTTTTGGCGAGAAAGTTGGACACAATCGTAGCTCGGTGAGACGGCGGGTTATTGTGTCTTGCGGCCACCTTCCTCATGCCCAAAATATCAATTAATCGTACGTTTGGACTCGTGGGATATCTCAAGCTTATGTGCTTTCTCTCTCAAGCTGGTATGACGGTTTTCAAGCACCATTTCCTTAATTTTATCGACGTTATCTGCGGTCGAAGCCGTCGATGGGCGTCCAGAACGAGGCAAGTCTTCGACGACTTCACGACCCTCCTTGGAGGCCTTATACCACTCATACGCACGGGTTTTCGATAGTGCTTTATCACCAAAAGCCATTTGCAACATTTTCAATGCATCGGCACACGAAATTTCATTTGCAACACAAAATTTTAGACAAATTCTTTGTTCAACGAAATTACCCATTTTAAAAAATTGGCATGCACTATTGGCATCGATTGACTTTACCAGCTACTGTGAATACACTCGTTGACAGATTCCGCTCAAACTTGGCATAGTCATTTAGGACAGTTGTACCAACTTAGAAAAAAAAATTTTACCTGCCTAAATTGCCCCGCCAGATTTTAATCGACGATTCCCAGTACTTTTTTGACAGAATGTATATGTATATATATATATAATATTCTTCTTTTCTCTTTAGCAATGAGACTGGATCTGATTTCTGGTGGCCGTTACTGTCTTTTTAATATTAATCGTCTGCTTAAGGGGGCAGTCTAGGTCTTTTGAACCAAATTTATTAAATTTTTTTTAATACAAATATTTATTAAAATGTTATGAAACTTTTATAAATAAACAAGTATTTATTAAATTTTAAGAAAAAAAAATTTTTTTTTTTTTTTTTCACTTTTATTTACAAAATGGCTGCTATCACGGAGGCACCCAAAAAACTGGTTGACAGGATACCTTTACACTGGAGAATCTGAAACAAAAAATCTAAATGGCATGTTACGATTTATTTGATTAGCTATGACCCGTAGCAGAATTAAACATTTTGGACAAAAAAACAAAATGTTGGATTTTTCAATTTATCGACCCTTTTTTTGCAATTAAATTGTTCAATAAAATCGTTGAAAATCTATAAAAAATTTTGAATCTGGTAGGGACTGAAACTACACATGTGCTGAGTACTCAGTAAAAATTTTAGCCTAATCGGTAACATAGATTTTTCGAAATCGTGTCAACCATGTCAAAAAACGTTGTTTCGAAAAAAACGCGTTTAAAGTTTTTTTTTACAAAAATGTATGTAAAATTTTAAAATAAAAGGTCTGACGCTTAATCAGTAATACCTGCTGCTTACAGTATGCCTTTCTGCTCCTGAAAAAGATCATTAGCGTCAGATTCTTTTTTTCAGAAACCATCGATCACACGTATTTTGCGATAGAGCATGTTTACCATAAGCTTCTCGTAGTAACCGAAAGGATTCAGCAGCAGTTTTCTTCAAATGAAAACAAAAACTTAATACTGTCCACAAATGCTCTTTGTTCGGTATATTTGACATATTAAACACAACAATACAACACGATGCACACACTTTTTCAGTCTATCACTAATGCGCGTCTGAACTTGTTGATGATACAACAAAACGGCGCAGTGTCAAATCATAACAGCTTAAACTGCATTGGTACACCATCTGTTGTCGATAATTCGCATTCCATACTCGTACTCCTGGTAAATGTAGAATTAGTATTCAAACTTTTATTTTCGTTGGCAAAGCCGAAAAATATATATGGAACGCGATATAATAGAGCGTGCGCGAACGCGGTTAGCAGCTGTTTCGGCAGCTGCTTGTTATATAATTGTATGCATCGTGTTTCCGCCTAATGTTCGATACATATATGATTCTCATACGATTTTGTCATGGTACACAAGTAGTTAAAATTTATCTTTTATTTAGAGAAGTTATTTGAGATCTAAATATAACGCTTGTGACGCGGTGTTTTTGCACTAGTCACATGAGGAGGCTAAAGCAAGGTTTGTAAACCTCCTCGTAGCCTACGATACCCCTTTACAATTTCGGCAGTCTCGCAGGACTGCCACGCTTGGCCCTAAATAACAGCCACGCAGCGCTGTACATATCATACCTCCTTTAGATACAGGAGCCCAAAGCTTAATTACTGGCTCTAGCGAGGAGCTAGAGCGTATTCTAGTGGCAAGGATTTCCAGATCCGACGAATTTCGTAAGACAACTGCTTCAAAGTGTATGTGCGTCTTCCACGAAGCTTCCGTTCAATATATGCCCACACATTTTCAAAAGGGTTTGCATCGGGCGACTGCGACGGCCAATCCAATGTTACGATGCCAGATTGAGTCTTCCACAGAGTACACAGCTTGCTGCGGGGTTTAGGATCGTTGTCCTCCTGCAGAATCCAATCTTCATTTTTTGTGATGAACCATCGTTTGGCAGATGGCAGTAAAGCCTTTTTGTAGATTTTTATCATTTTCTCGGCATTTAGGTTGTTAGTAAAGAGGTGCAAAGTGCCGAATCCCTGCTTTGAGAAGCAGCCCCAAAGATGCACCTTTATTCCATGTTTTACGGTCTGCTGAACAAGCCTATTGGTAAAAGTTGACCAGGCTCGCGTGAGGACAGAACGTGCCCATATAGAACATTCATGAGTAAAAATGACATTTTCAAAATCTCTATCAATATTCTCATGCGCCCAAGCGAGTCGCTTTGTCACATGTTTTTCAGTCAACAGAGGCTTCTTCATTGTGTTGCGCCATTTCAGATGATGAGTACGAAGATGGGTTCCGATAGTTTCGTAGGATATATCTAAACCTCTTGCCATTAATTTTGCTTGTCCTTGCCGCAGTGTTAAAGCAGGATTCCGCGAAAACAGATTCACTATTCTTTTTTTATCTTTTTTGTTCACTTTTCCTATCGAGCTACGTTCTGGTAAATCATCGACATTTTTAGCCACTTTATATCGCTGTATCCACTTCTGTACAAATGCCTTCGACTTTCTCATATACAGTCTGTCAAGTAAGAGCGTGGTCGACTTCACCGACAGGTAATAGAAGATTTTGCTCTAATTCTTTTACAAGCCGATAGAGAAAAGCTTTGTCCTTGATGCATTGTTAACAAAAATTTAGTTGTCATGGATCTTTTAAAAGAGAATCACGTTAAACGCCATGAGTGCTAAGTACGCATCGCGCTACGAAGCTGTGTTCCTTTGCATCCACCCGAAAGGTCCCAAAATGTCGCAATCCGCGGTTGCTTAATATAGGAGAAAGTCGAAGGCATTTGTACAGAAGTGGATACAGCGATATAAGGGGGGAAATCACAGTAAAATTTTCAATTTTTCGAAAAAAATTTTTTTCGCTTAAAAGGTGCTTTAGGGTCTTAAAAATAATATACCAAATGATTAAACACGGCAAAAGTGTCCGAATGCCCAAATTTTTTATTCTGCGGTAACGCCACTCAGGTATGCTCCTTAAAACTTAAAACTTTAAACGCGTTTTTCTCGAAACCACTTTTTTTGAGCTCGCCAAAGACATAACTCGAGCAAATCTTTACCGATCGACTTGAAATTTTGACAGTAGCTTTGAAATATCTGTTTCCATGGAGCTACGTAGGATTTTTTATTTTATATGGCTTGGTTTTTTTTATCGAAAATTTGATGGCGTTTTTTTTTGTTAAAAATTTAACTTTATTTTCAAACATGCACCATTTTGTAAAAAATTAATACATCAAAAAAATCTTACGTAGCTCTTTAGCTGTTTTCATATGAAAACTAAAAAATTTTAGTTTTTTCTTCCAGGTCAAATAGTAAGGAGTCTACGTTTTCGGCCATTGACACGCTTTCAAAAATAGGCGCTTTGGGGCATATGCTGCGCAGCCGCTATTTTTAAATATTTTTTATTGAAAAAATTACATTTTGTACTTTTTAAGTATTGCTATAAAAGCTACTTTACCGATTTTCGATTGATACTTTTATTTAGCCAAAATTAATTCCCGAAAATATGTTTATTTTTTTGTGTGCTACTGTGATTTCCCCCCTAAAGTGGCTAAAAATGTCGATGATTCACCAGAACGTGGCTCGATAGAAAAAGTGAACAAAATAGATGAAAAAAGAATAGTGAATCTGTTTTCGCGGAATCCTGCTTTAACACTGCGGCAAGGACAAGCAAAATTAATGGCAAAAGGTTTAGATATATCCTACGAAACTATCGGATTCCATCTTCGTACTCATCATCTGAAATGGCGCAACACAATGAAGAAGCCTCTGTTGACTGAAAAACATGTGACAAAGCGACTCGCTTGGGCGCATGAGAATATTGATAGAGATTTTGAAAATGTCATTTTTACTAATGAATGTTCTATATGGGCACGTTCTGTCCTCACGCGAGCCTGGTCAACTTCCACGAATGAGCTTGTTTAGCGGACCGTAAAACATGGAATAAAGGTGCATCTTTGGGGCTGCTTCTCAAAGCAGGGATTCGGCACTTTGCACCTCTTTACTAACAACCTAAATGCCGAGAAAATGATAAAAATCTACAAAAAGGCTTTACTGCCATCTGCCAAACGATGGTTCATCACAAAAAATGAAGATTGGATTCTGCAGGAGGACAACGATCCTAAACACCGCAGCAAGCTCTGTACTCAGTGGAAGACTCAATCTGGCATCGTTACATTGGATTGGCCGTCGCAGTCGCCCGATGCAAACCCTATTGAAAATGTGTGGGCATATATTAAACGGAAGCTTCGTGGAAGACGCACATACACTTTGAAGCAGTTGTCTTACGAAATTCGTCGGATCTGGAGATCCTTGCCACTAGAATACGCCGTCAAATTAGTAGAAAGCATGCCTCGGAGATGCCCGGCAATTATCGACGCCGGTGGTAACTAGACACATTATTGACCGAATTGCATCATTGTTTGTAATGTGTTCAATGTATATATAAATATGAAAGTTTTATCAAATAAATTTTTTTATAAATTAACACGACCACGCTCTTACTTGACAGACTGTAACTTTAATCAAGTATTTTATATATTTTAGGATTTTATTTTTTATTATGAATATAGATATTTTCAAAATACGCATTATATTTAATTGTTTATTTGGATTGTCGCACATGTTATTTTACACATTATTTTACGGAAAAAAACATAGAAAAATGTTTGACCTACGGTTGGATCGAACCTGGGTCCTTTGCATGATAAAAAAGACGCCCTAACCATTACGCTATGCAATGCTTGTAGAGCTAAGATTTAAATTTGAATTATTACTTGCATGGCAATCCATATACACTTGTATTAATTTTACATTTGGAATTTTCTTTATAGTGTAAAATATTTTTTAAAATTAAGATATGTGTATAATTACAATTTAAATATATTGAATTTTTAATTATTTCTTAATTTAAAAAAATACTTTACAGATTTTCACTATAAATAAAATTTTAAATGTAAAATTAATACAAGTGTATATGTAGTAAAATATGTAGTAAAATACATATGTAGTAAAATCTCAAGAGCTAAATTAGGTATTTAAATATATCGAATTTTCTAATATTTCTTAATTTTAAAAAATACTTTACACTATAGAAAAAATTTTAAATGTAAAATTACTACAAGTGTATATGGATTGCCATGCAATTAATCATTCAAATTTAAATCTTAGCTCTACAAGCATTGCATAGCGTAATGGTTAGGGCGTCTGCTTTATAATGCGAAGGACCCGGGTTCGATCCCACCGTAGGTCAAACATTTTTCTGCGTTTTTTTCCGTAAAATAATGTGTATTATAACATTTGCTACAATACGAATAAACGATTAAATATAATGTGTTTGTTGAAAATATGTATAATCATAATAAAAAAAAAAATCGAAAATATATAAAATACCTAATTAAAGTTTTTATAAAGGTTTTAAAAAAGTATTTTAAAAGGTTTCATCAACTACTTTCAAAAATGTTTTTTTCAATATTTCTATAACTTATATGGAAATGTTTTTAAAACTTGTATCAAAAGGTTTCTAAAAGGAGCTAGAAAACGTTGCTGAAGGGTTTGAAAATGGACATGAACTTATTTTAAAAATATTTTTTGAAAGCTTTTAAAAAGGTTTTTATCCTTTTATAAAACGTTTAAAAAACCTTTAGATCTGTGTGGGTTTCTACCCTTATTTCTACGTATAGTTTTACACTGATTTCCACATAGATATCGACACTGATTTCTATGTCGATTTCTACACTGATTTCACGTTGAAACCCACGTGGTAATCTACTCGGAAATCCACCTAAAAATCTACGCGGAAATATACGTAAAAATCAACGTAAAAATCTACGCGGAAATCCATGTAGAAATCTACGTGGAAATCTACGTGGAAATCCACATACTGTGTGTTATTGGACTGATTTCAGTGTACATTTCCATGTAAAAATCCACGTGGTTTTCCATGTGGATTTTCACGTGGAAATACTAAGGAACCTAGTAAAGTGTAATTAGACTTGCAATTGATTGTGTTATTAATATATTATTAATTAAAAATCCAAAAAAAAATTGTTATATGACTTTTTAGACGAATAATAAAAATTACATTATAAAATAATAAATATTTATCAATATGGTAGGTATAAACATTTTCTAAAATAAGAAAAATATATAAAATTACTTGAAAGACTTTTTAGACAAATAATAAAAGTAATACAATAAAATAATGAACATTTATTAATATTGTAGGTATAAACTTTTAATAAAATTAGAAAAATATATTTAAAATTACTTGAATTTTATTCTAAGTGAATATTTAATACATAAGCAGACTGATGAGTGAATTTTATAACTTTAATGAACTAAATTTTATTATTATAAAAAAAAATATTTATATTCATCTTCATTATTGAAAAAAAGTGCACTTACCCGATAACCATTACTGTACATCTGAATAAAGCTAAATTAAGTCAACTATAATGTCTTTTTCTCTCTATTGTAATACCAAATCGACTCGTCTCTTTTGTAATATTTTACCTATTTCATCTAATAATTCAGTAGGAAAAGCACCATCACCAACTCGAGTTGTGTAGGTTTTTATTACTTTCACAATTTCTCCAACAACTGTTGGTGAAAATCCAAGACCAGTACAAACTCCACCAAAACAATCAAATATAGTATAATATTATCAGCTCTATCACTAAAAACAGAGCAACCAATTTTTAAAGATTGTTCTAAAGAAATGTTTTTTTATGAAATAGATAAGAATCTTCATAACAAAAAATTAAAATTCTAGTTGCAGACATTTCTTCTTAAGTGAAATTTGAGGCATTTTCCATCGAACCTCTACTAGCTTTTACCATATCCACAAAATTGGAACTGTTTTACAATTTTACTTAGAAAAAATAAATACTTTTTTACAATTTCACTCAGAAATAGTAAATATAAAACTGTTTTCGTTTTAAGCACAACTACTTCATATTTATTATCTATTTGAATAATGTCAACACTGAGCACTTCTAATTGAAAATATGATATTATTAATAGTATCAATTCACAAATACCTTCATTAAAAAATATAACCACTAATTACTATATCAAAATTAATACCTTTTGACAACTCTATTGTTAGAAATAATAAATACTTTTTTATAATTTCACTGAGAAATAGTAAACTTAATTAATAATCCCTTGATTGTTTTTGTTTTAAGCACAACTATTTCATGCTTATTTATTATTTACTTCAATAATGCCAACAATAAACACTTTCAAGTAGAAGTATAACATTTTTAATTTTCAAATAGTATGAATACATATTCAATTTATTTTAATACTATCAATACATACTATATAGGTTCTTTAAAAAATATAACTTCTAAAATAGTATATGTATATCAATACCCAAAGAACCTCTAAAATAGTATATATGTGTATATACGAGGGTAGTCTGAAAAGTTTCCGACCTAAAACAGATACAAGACATTTTTTCGTAATTTTTTCTTTTATTTCTCAACATAGTCTCCTTGCAATTCTATACACTTCTCCCAGCGATGCTCTTATCTCTTCAACTCATCCAAACAGTACTTGGCGTTTTTCTCTGCAAAATGACTGTTCACGAAGGTGATTACCTCCTCATTTGACGAAAATCTTTGTCCTCTGAGTGCAATTTTCAGATGAGCTAACAAAAAGAGGTCGCTTGGGGCTAGGTCTGGTGGGTAAGGCGGATGGTCAAGCAGCTGAAACCGTAATTCCTTGATTTTCGCCATGGCAACCGCTGAGGTGCGAGACGGCGCGTTGTCTTGGTGAAACAGGATTTTCTTTTTCTGCAAATGTGGACGTTTTTCCGCAAGTTCTGCCTTCAGCTTGTCAAGTAATGATGCGTAGTATGCTCCTGTAATGGTTTTTCCTTTTTAAAGATAATCGATTAAAATAACTCCATGACTATCCCAAAAAACAATCGCCATCACTTTCTTAGCCGAAAAAATAGTTTTTGCTTATTTGGAGCCGGTTCCCCCTTTGCATTTCACTGTTTTGACTGCATTCTTGTTTCGCGCGTATAATGGTGTATCCAAGTTTCATCTACAGTAATTAATCGGTGCCAAAACTCGGATTTATTGCGCCTAAAGTGTGCGAATAGAGCGTTGGAAATGTTCATTCGAACACGTTTTTGGTCTTACGTGAGCAAACGGGGCACCCAACATGCGGACAGCTTTCTCATGCCTAAATCTTGATTTAATATGTAGCAAACACGTTTTTTGGACATGTTCATAACCTCTGCTATCTTTCTTACTTTAATTCGGCGGTCGTCTAGCACCATTTGGTGAACTTTGGCGATGTTATCGTCAGCGGCTGCAGTTTTTGGACGTCCTGAACGTTCATCGTCTCCAAAGCTCTCACGGCCACGTTTGAATTCAGCTGCCCAAAATTTTACTGTGGTTGATGATGGTGCAGAGTCCTCATACACAGAGTTGAACTCATTTTTGATTTGCGTAGGCGTATTGCCTTTCGAAAACAAAAATTTAATGACAGCTCGATACTTAATTTTGTCCATTTTCACAACAACACTCAAATCGACTCACTCAAACGACTGTCAACTAACAACTGCGCATCCAAAATGGCTGAAACTTTGGTGAGCAACTGTCAACAGATGAACAACGAAATTCGCTAGCATTTATTTACGAGTGCTGCTATCTTCACGTTGAGGTTGAAAACTTTTCAGATCACCCTCGTAAATACACAAATAGCTTTATTTAAAATTATTTAAAAATATATGTAGTATGTAACATATACACATTTATTACAAATATACTATACATTATATTTTTTCAGTATAGTTAGTAATAATTGGTTATTATTATTTAATACACATAAATTATAATGCGTCTTATAACTTTAATTGCAAACGAGTTTTTGCTACTGGCTCATCATAATATACTTTTTTAAAAAAGTTTCATATTTAATTTATATAGACATTGAAAAATTTATTGTCATATATTAAACACGTTAAACAACAAACACTGATGAATAGATGAGATGCATTATAAGTTACCTTCAGATTATTTTATCTTAAGATGACGATATCTTATCTTGAGATGACAATATTTTAAGATGATTAGACAAAATGTTAAAAGAACAATTTGATGAAAATTGGGGGGCGCATATCGTATCTTCGTAACAAATGCGCAAATATTAATGGTTTTCTTTTGTTTAAAAGAACGTAAAAAAAAAATTTATATGATCTTTTTTATTTATTTGAATATTAAAAATATATTTAAAAAAAATTGCTTTAATTTTTTATTCGTCTAATTTAATGTACAAATGGGTGCGCCAGAGCCCGTGGTACAAATACTTACCACGGGGCGCTGGCGTGCTCCTTGATGTAAAAATGATGTTTTTAGAAAATCGATTTCTTTGAAAAGATAGACAGAGACTGCCCCCTTAACTGCGTATTTATTCTCGTACATGGTTTTTTTGTTTAAACTCTTGTGTGATCTCAGAGACTTGATTGATGGTTCCATTGGGTCCCATAGTAAGATTTTTGCTAGTCTTTGATTTATCAGCTTCAAGGTCTTTGGTAAGGTTTCATATATTTTCCGGATTTCCTTTACGTTTTCTCATTTGACATTGTATTTGGCACGTAACTAAATGGTCCTTGAGGTATATTGAAGGGGAGCATTCGAATGTAGAATAATTTTTATAATAAAACCCTTTTTCGTAACCAGTCTCGTTATTTAATAGCCAGACCTCGTATTCCACATGGTTGTCGCACTGGGTCGGCCCATATTTTCTATCTGAATTGTAATTGGTCCTCCTGTTAGTCCAGACTCCTTGTGGTGGGGTTTATTTTTCTATGAGTTGGACGTTTTCACGACTATACTCCCGGTCATTCGGTTTTCAGTTTATGCTGCCTCGGTCTTTTGGATAAAATCTATCGTTTCTGCGGTTAAATGATTCTGTTAACTCATCATCTTTTTCGTTTTCTTTAACTCGTCTATGATTAGGTTTAGCGTCCGGCAAGATGTGCCTTTTCATTAGACTTTCTAATTTCACAGCGGTTTTATACGCCTCATTTAACACGTTCGCGCCGGCGCGTACCACCAGTGGCCCGCACTAGACTGTCTCATCGGGCGACGCATACCACCGGTGGTACGCATTCGATTATGCAATTAGACGGTACGTAACATCAAATATTGACGGATTGTATTTTTAGTTAAGTAAGAAAGTTTAAGAAACCGCGGCGTTTTAAAGGATTCGAGCGCAATTACAAATACGGTTACCCGATTCGCGCTTCTTGCATTCATTTCTAACAATTTGACTTGAGCTCACGGTGCAGAGCTCTATCAAAGCTGCCTGGCAGGTGGACGGGGAAGTGAAGAAAAAAAAATATTCAGAAAAGAGAAAATAAGAGAACACAACACAAAGATTAAGATTTATGTCGCGTCTATGGGGTTGTGTATGTCGGCGAGATGTGCGAGTGTGCGTGGATATGTGTGAGTGTCAGAGAGAAAGAGAGAGAGAGAGAGTGAGACGCAAAAAAAACAATAAGGGGCGATAAGGACCAGATAACGGCAAGGAGTCGTTAGAGCCCTGTAGGAGTCCCGCAAGGCGGGACGAGATCAGCGGTTCACGCCAGGCGCGGTGTTCGCTAATCCCCGGAACGACAGCGCTTAGCGTATGAACGCAAAATCGCTAGCCCGAACCTAGGTGCTCAGGACACCCTGACCGTTGGAGGGAAGTGGCTCGTCGAACTTGCGTTCGACCATGGTTAGCGTACAGCGCTAGGCGCAGAGATCGCTTACCGCAGAGCGTGAAATGCGCCAGGCGCAGAGATCGCTTACCGCAGAGCGTGAAATGCGCCAGGCGCAGAGATCGCTTACCACAGAGCGTGAAATGCGCCAGGCGCAAGATCGCTCGTGAGCCGGAGGTATTCGCGGCGGTTGCCGGAATACGAAGAAAAGACGCGGAAGAATTGGACGGACGTCTAGTAGGTCTGCGGGGCAGCGCGAGGCGCTAATTTCGCATTGACCTAGAGCGGGTATGCGGCAGGCGCACGATCGCTCTCAGGAGGTGGAGGCGACTACTTGAGGCAGTCGCCGAAGCGTAAGTGTCGAGCTCGAGAAGCGGGTCTAAGCTGAGGCCTTACGGGAGAGCGCCTCTCGCGGTCGCGAGAGGTAGCGTGGTGGTGGAGAGGGAAAGCATCTCCCACGCAGCGGCACCAGTCGTCCGACTGTGTGTGCGCCACCTCCCGTAGGTGGTAGGAAGTAGGAATGGCGAGAGAGGGGTTAGGAAAGAGTCGAGACTATGTACGCGCGCACACGTCAAATTGACTATTAACTTCTCTTGTTCTGCTGTTTTATTGGAGGAGAGGAAAGAGAATTTGAAAGAGATCAGTTTTGGACACCCATTTTCAACATTAATTGGATTACTTTAGGCATTCCTGGTCATCATTTGTCTTAGACGGAAGAAGAGTAACACACTGATAAGTAGAAAGTTATTAGTTTTAGTGAAAAGATTAGTTTTGCCTTGACGTATCCACGTCTACTCTTGATTAAGGCTAAGGAATAGCTTAAGAGGTAATAATCCCTTGCATCGATCGCAGTTGTTAGGGTCTTCTAATTTTTGCCTACGGTCTGAGTTTTTGCATCGGCTCAGCACAAGATCCACGTTCAACCCTTCGTTGGCTATAGTCGTAATGCAGTCGAAGCAACTCCTTCAGAGGGGCAATGGCCACTTGCATTTCTCACACTGCCCCTTCAAGTTTGGCATTAATCGGATATCCTCGGTCCACTTGCGAGGGCTCTTCTCCGAAGGTGCGCAATGCCAATCGGCATAGTTGTCATCTCAGGGTTCTTCTCGAGAGATGGTAATAGACTATAACTTCTTGCATCTCCTGCACGAGGTTGGCAGCATCAATTTCTTTTAGTGGTGAGGATCTCTACATTTCCGGGCACCTGGATACATATCCTCCACGTTTTCTTCTAACCAATTGGATAGACATGCTCCACAATTTCGCCAGATAGGTAGCGGCTGTTGGCATGCTATGCATAGACCCTCAATTATGGTCAACCCAAAGTGATGCGTTCCGTAGGTGAAGATGAAGACTGGATAACTGGGTTACCACATAATCGTCGTATTCTAAGGTTTCTCTAAGCTAAGTTTTTTTCCTACCAGTCCTCGTGATCCATTTTTGCAGTGAATGGGATGAGATCGGGGTATTGGTGCACTTCGTTATTAGTCCGTAATCCGTACCTCCAGAATTGCTGCTGCTCTTTATTTTTCCGTATTGGCGGCGCTAAATCGACTCCTTCATTCTCGAGAATGTCTAGGAAAAATTTAGCCTCCGGTCTCATGACGGGCTCGTTTTGACCTTGTAATCTCTTAATTATCAGGAGGTGTATTTCATCCCGTTCATCGATAGATACTCCTCCTGTCTTTATATCATTGCCCGTTTAACCCCGTTCGTACGATGGTATTGCACTACCTCTTTCATGATACGTAGGCCCACCAAGACCACCAACCTTTTCATGGCTATTATTCCTGGTATTGCCTTTTTTCCTACCTTTTCCTTACCATCCCTGTTGCAAATAGGAATGGAAAATGATAATAAAATTTATATGGAAACAGAATAAGAGAATGTCATATGTATTTTAAAAGAGACAATATAAACGATTAATAACAGAAAGGCAGCGCGAATGGCGATCATGGAAATCATTTCTTTACAAATATCTTTTTTTATTTTTTTTTAAATTTTCTGTTTTTTTTTTTTTTTTTATTTAGTTATACCCCCCTTTAACAATATTGTCGTTTGGTAAAATAGCGGGCAGTTTCATTACACAAGAGCTCGTTTTTATAAGCAGCAAATACAATTCGACAAATTTTACTAGTTTTTTTTCTTATTCATATCTCTTTTAGCTTGTTCATTTTATTTTGTGTGGGTATGTATTTCTGTATATGTACTATATGTGTGTACTTACGTTAGCCGTCTGCGCAAAGCTGAGTATTCGATGGTTAAGATTTCTACAATGCCACGCGTCGATGATAGGCGTATTTAATGAAAAGTGGCAAAAGAACCATAACCACTTGATAAAATTGAAATAATTATTTTACATAGGCAATAAAAATTTAATGAACCTAAAAAATCTTAATTAAACTTTACTCAATAAGCAAATTGAATTTGTTATCTTATATACAGGGTGTCTAATTTTAATCGCTCCACGCAAATAACTCTGAAAATGTCATTGGAAAAAAATATATAAAATCAAAGTTATAGGGTTTTATAAGGAATATCCAATGGTGTCCGTTACTTTGATCTTGACAATGACCTTCAGGTTCATTTAAAGGTCAAGTTGGTTTTTTCATATAAAAACCCTTACTTTTGACCCCGAAAATAGAAAGAGCAGAAAACTTTACGTCCGACTATGACCTTGTCCATGACCTAGAAGGTTATTTTAAGGTTAAGTTAGTTTGTTCAAATGGAAACCCGTAATTTATACACCGGGATAGGA
Organism: Chalcis sispes; assembly: GCA_949987625.1. Lineage (NCBI taxonomy): Eukaryota > Metazoa > Arthropoda > Insecta > Hymenoptera > Chalcididae > Chalcis > Chalcis sispes. Next base: position 33,431,099 of record OX465097.1, read on the forward strand.
ACGAGGCAAAACATGGAGTCTGCCTATTTAAGGGAAGTATTTCAATATCTAGCTGGTCAAGGTAAGGTATAGAGTTCACCCAGTTAAGGAAAGACTGTTAATACAAGCAGCCAGCCAAGGTCAAGGCAACGATTCAGCCCAGTCAAGGGAAGACTTATAGCACCTAACTAGTCAAGGCAAGGCAAAGAGTCCACCTAGCCAAGAAAAGACTCTTAGAACTCAGCCAGTTAAGACGTCTCTTAAAACAGATGTTCAATTAGTCGTCCATTTTCTTAAATGCACATATTTATTCCTTGACGGAAACTCAGACGAACGCCCTCTCTAATGTTTCAACCATGATAGATTCATAAATTCTCTTTATTCTTTCCTTTATGTCCTCTGTAGTTGTTAGAGCTTGCGCAAATACTTGCTCTTTTACAACACCCCATATAAAAAATCCATCGATGTGAGATCTGGTGATCTGGCTGGCCATTCATGTACTTGGCTGTCAATGCCAATCTAACGATTAGGACATGTGGTATCCAAGAATGCCTTAGCTGGTAGTGTACGGTGTGCTAGTGCCTCATCTCGTTGAAACCACATAATTTGTCTCAAGGCTAATGGGACATCCTCTAACAATTGTAGTACTTTATTCTGGAGAAATTTAAATAGAAAGAACCATTCGAATAATTATTATAAAAAAATGGACCTACCACATTATTTCCTATTATGCCTCCCCATACATTTAATGACCACCGACTCTGGACACAATGATTCGTTTGCCAATGAGGATTTACTTGGGAATAGTAATGGGCATTATGGAGATTGACACCTCCCATATTGTCAAATTTTGCCTCCTTTGTAAATTAAAATTTGTCGAAATAGAATAGATCTAAAATAGATTGAATGGATTCTATTAGATGCCCATCTACAAAAATTCAAACGCCTCTGGTCGTCTCCGATCTCAAGACCTTGAGTGAGGTGGACATGGTATGGATGAAATTTAAAACTATTCAAAATGCTATTAGTAGTTGTTTTGAGAACTCCATTTGTTCGACTGATTTGCCGAGTAGAAATATGGGGATCATCAGCAACCGAAGCCAACACACCATGTACAATATGCTCTCTAGAGCCAGTTTTGCGCCTTTTTCGAGTCAGATTACCTTGTTGAGCTCTACTCACAAATCGCTTAATAGCCTTTCTATCTGGATGCGGAGTCTGGATATTTTTATGCATGACGCCTTTTTGCAGCTCTGTAATTGTCTTGACACTCGCCAAGAACCTTAATCATATTAAATATTTCCTGTAGTGTATAATCAGCCATGATGGAAAAAATGTAAGTCCACAGATAAAATAATTCAAACACTCTTGATTAACAAGATCAAAATTATTAGAATTAAGACTATTTTCGTATAGACCTTATAACGAAAAAAAATTCCAATTTTTTCTCATCACTGATCATGATGCTATGGTTCGTTTTTATGTAGGAGAGAGTTAAAGGTGCAAAACGGGGGTTAAAAGGAAAGAAAATGCAGCAGCTGGAACACAATGGCATTTCTTTAACTATGCAGGAGTCGTCCCCTAAACTAAACTAGCCAAGGTCATAATTCAACGGCACTTTTTTCGCTCTTATTAATTTCGGCATGAAAACAGAGATGTTCGTCAATAATTATTACGACCTTGATATGTCTTTGGCCTCAAGGTCAAGGTCAAGATCATAAGCTGTCGCAAAATATTCCACTCTTTCTATCTCTACGTTTGAAGGTAAGGTTTTCCTTTTGAGAAAACTAACATTTTGGCTTTTGAATGAACTTGAAGGTCATGGTCAAGGTTATAATCATGTTCAGATATAAAATTTCTTGCTCTTTCTATTTCCGGTGTTGAAAGTAGTGGTTTCCATTTGATAAAACTAACTTGACCTTTAAATGACCTTGAAAGTCATTGTCAAGGTCACAGTAAAGGTCACCATTGGATGTCCCTCTTAAAACCCCACAACTTATATGCAAAATATTTTTCTCCAAATGACGTATTTTCAGAGTTATCTGCGTAGGGCTATTAAAATCGGGCACCCTGTATACTAGGAAAATCTTTTGCAATTGACGCATTGAATAATCTACCATGTACGATATTATTTATATAAAGAGAATATTTTATCAACATTCACAGTTAAAATATAAATAAAAATTATGATTTCTTATCTAGCAATAACGATTTAAATTTCTACAACTGAAAAACATTAATATATCAAGAAAATTTTGTTATTGCAAATTTAAATATTACAGCACTCGCTAATTTATTAATCTAACTACCGTTTGAGCTAAAATATTGTCAAAAGTTATAGGGGATGATGATTTGATGATTTTATCAGAAAAAAATTCCAAACTTATCTTAAATAAAAACTTTCACTAACTAGCTTTTATTGAACTACGGATGGAAACATATTATTTTTTTTTTTTTTTTTTTATTTTAAATAATTTAATTTCTGATAACTTTAATAAAAATTAAAATTAGCAGTATTGTATTGTAAATATAAAAAACTAAATTATTGAATTTTTCATTAACTTTTATAGAAATCATATTGATAAGGTTAATTAATAAAGTATTTAAGTATCGATTTTGTTTCTGTTCTACAACAAATACAATATTGTTATATCTTGTAAGTAATTCCTTCCATATGTTTTTGAACTTTGATATGCAAACGAAAAAGTATAAATCTTAAAAAAAAAAAACAATTGCTCTGTAAGCACAATAATAATTATATAACAGAAAGGGCAGTAATAATCTCTGACAAGACTTTATTGTTACTATATTACTTTGTTGTAAATATTTTATTACGTGGTATATTTTTTAATGTATATTCAATTATTTAATACATGTTTATAATTTTTATTTATCTTTTTTTTTCTATACTATTTATTGGTTTGAGTTTAGTTTGTTTAGCATGCTTTACTTATTTTATAAATGTTATATTATTATTAGGTGTAGTAAAAAGTAACCCATTATTTTGCCAATAGATGGCTTTAGTAGTCTGTATCTCCCCTTGTAAAAGTGCGATCGGAATACACTAGATGGCGTTAGAAAGATAAGATTTCGTACTAAAAAAGCTTGTGATACAGTTTTGTGATTGCTTAAATCAGTATTTTTTCAGCACGCGTCAAAGATGGACACTTACAAAGAGAAAATATGCCATATTTTACAGTTTTTTTTCGATAAAGGCGAAAACGCAAGCCAGGCAGCTGAAAATGTGAATAGTGTTTACAGTTCTGATACTGTAACAGCCAATCACGCGCAATTTTGGTTTCGTCGATTTCGTTCCGGTAATTTTGACGTCAAAGATGCACCACGCTCTGGAAGGCCAATTGTCGAAAATGTCGATAAAATAATGAAAATCGTCGAGTCCGACCGTCACGTAAGCACTGTTTCGATTGCCCAGAAGCTAAACATTGTACAAAAAACCGTTTGGAACCACTTAAATAAGGCTGGATACAAAAAAAAGTTCGAGGTATGGGTGCCACACGAGTTATCGCAAAGAAACCTCATGGACAGAATTTCCATCTGCGAATCGCTGCTGAATCGTAACAATATCGATCCATTTCTAAAGCGGATGGTTACTAGTGATGAAAAGTGGGTCACTTACGACAACGTCAAGCGACAACGGTCGTGGTCAAATCGCAGTGAGCCGGCGCAAACGGTGGCCAAACCAGGATTGACAGTCAGGAAGGTTTTGCTGTGTGTTTGGTGGGACTGGCAGGGAATGATCTAATATGAGCTGCTTTCCTACGGCCAAACTCTCAATTCGGACCTGTACTGTCAATAATTGGACCGTCTGAAAGAAGCAATCGCCCAGAAGCGGCCAGCTTTGGCCAATAGGAGAGGAATTGTGTTCCATCAGGACAACGCCAGCTCGCATACATCGTTAGTGACTCGCCAGAAGCTCTGGGAGCTTGGTTGGGAAGTTCTTATGCGTCCACCTTATAGTCCGGACCTGGCACCAAGTGATTACCACCTGTTCCTGTCTATGACGAATGATTTTGCAGGTGAAAAATTCGCCTCAAGAGAAGATTGTGAAAATCGACTGTCCCAGTTTTTTGACAATTAGGACAAGGGTTTCTACGAGAGAGGCATTATGAAATTACCTTCAAAATGGCAACAAGTTATTGAACAAAACGGTGCATATTTGACCTAAATTGTATCATTCTATCTATGCTAAATAAAACCTTCAATTTAATGCAAAAATAATGGATTTCTTTTTACTACACCTAATATATATTTATGGTATAATATATTATGTTGGAGTATGATTTTAATTTATATTATAATATGTTATTATAAAATTTGAAGGTTTTATTAAACTACATAGTTTAGCTAGTACTTAGTTACTAATAAGCAAAGACCATAGCCAATAAGGAGAAAGACAAGCTTGATACAGCACTAGTAATTAGATTGTTGTTACAATAGTAATAAATTTTTCCTCTTCCTATCTTGCCTGAATATCATGATACATTGCCTCTGTTGGTGTTCTTGCGAACCGATATTTTAGTTTGGAGACCTTTTTGGCTTTATTTGGGGCAAGATTTGATGAAAGGTTATCCCTTTGCCGATACTTAAATTCTCAGCGGTTGTCGTTATCACATACTCGTCGGCTGGGAGGGAATACTTGGAAGAACATAACCTCTTAATGTGTTTTATATCAAAATAGCGTTCAGCTATGTCGGAAACCACGAATGGAGAAATCTTCTGTTCATTGATAACCGTTATGACCCGATCCGTTCTTCTTTAATCGATATGGAAAGAACGATTTTCGCTTCATAACTTTACTAACTATTTCGTGAGATTTAGTTAAGATTAGAGATTAAGATTTAAGATTAAAAAGGTTATCACTTGCTGCTCATCACTCGATCGTAGTGGCCTTAACACCCGACAAACTCAGTTATGAGTCAGGTGCGAAAGGCCCTGACAGCATCTCGAAAATAAGCCTTAGGGTGATACTAATGTTTACATTAATTATGATTCTTAATTCAACTTTATTTCAAAATATCGCTTTCCGCTTTCGTCTATGCAGTTGCAACGTAATTACTAGATCGGCCGAGAAATACTCTCGTCCACGAAAGCACTAACGGCTTGCAGGTCGACGGCATTCAAGCAGCGCATAATGCTAGTAAGGTAAAAAAGAACAGATCTCGAACCTTTTCTCGTCGACGCAAAGACTCCTGAAGTCAATATATCATTACTTCAGAATACTTTAAAAGAAAATTAGTAGTACAAAGATAATTATAAAATACTACTATCAATTAGATAGAATACAGCCCCAGGTGTGAAATTATAGCTTATTATAGTAAATTCGGACGCGTCAACAAGCTTGCACTAGTCGGAATATTCAGCAATAGAAGAGGGAAGAAAAAGAAAAAAAACTCGATTTTAAACAAAAAAAAATCAAATACTACCCCATATTAATTTTGATAAGCCCGTATAAATAGTATAATATAGATAATGTAAATAATAAGTAAATGAATTATCTTAATACAATTTTTTTTTATAGAATTGTATTTATAGAATGGAAATGTTATTTTATATTGTTAATTATTTATAGAATAATGTAAAAGTATAATATATGTTGTGACGTGGTGTTTTTGCACCAGTCACATGAGGAGGCCAAAGCATAGCTTATGCGCCTCCTCGTAGCTGAAATATTCCCCCCTGTTACAATCTTGGCAGCCTCGCAGGACTGCCACGCATGATCCTAACTAACAGCCACGCAGGGCTGTACATACTGTACCTTCCCCAGGTACAGGGGCTTCCAGCTCAAGTAAAACCTGTAGCAAGGAGCTAGTCTCAGAAGCCCTGGCTAGTCGAGGCAGTGCTCGCACGCACTGCAGCAAGATTCCTTCCTCTCCAAGCTCCTTCTTATCCTTGTAGTGATCCCTGTACCTGCAATCTCCCAGACGGTAATTAAATAAAAAAGAAAATAATAATAGCAGCTGCACCTTGAAATGGAAGTACAAGCTGCCACACAACATCAAAGGAAAGTGGAAGAGGAGGTTAGAAGGCAGGCAAAACATAGAAGCACAGCATTTGAGTGCAAGTAAATATGCACCTGGAGGTGTCTGATAGTGTTGCCTCGTTGCCGCTGCAAGCAGGCTATAGCTGTCACCGACACCGCTGCTTCGCTTTCTCAACCGCTCTTTGTCCGAGCCGCAGTTGTTGACCCGCAGTACGGCCGCACCTGAAACAGAAAGAAGATAGACAAATTAGTCGACGCCTACCAGCTATGGAACGCGTCGACTTACCTTGATCCTCCGTACATCTGAGGTAGATTCTCGCTGCTCCAGGGAATACACAACAACAACACTGACACTCGCAAGCGGATAACCTCAACGCGCGCTGCTGGCGAGCAGTAATATCAACTGCCGCGTTGCGTAACGTACTTACACGTACGTTGCGCCGGCGCAGAACGATCACCAAAAAGCCGCGCTCGCGAAAGTGCCACGCAAGAAGCTTCTCTTTTAATCCTTTTGGGTCCGTGGTAGCGAAAAGTCAGTATTAGCGAGCAGTCGACACTCTGTTCGGGATAATCGAAGCCGGCAGTCGCTAACGAATAAACTTCTGCAAAACTAGCGAGCGAGCGTCCGTATATTATCCGTGAGCGTGTTGGAGTATCTGGTGAGTGCCAAGGTGCAGTGGCAGCTGCCAGGAGGCACAGCTTCCCCGAATCGTCCCCGTATCCTTCCCGGCTGCGTGTGTGCGACCGCGTCGCGTGTTACGCGCCATTTTCGGCCGTTTTGTATGCTGTACGCCCGCGACCGCTCTAACCGTGAGTTAGCCGCGCAGAGTATTTGCCGCGCAAGAAACCGCGCTACACGATTGTAGCTGGCGCCCTGGGCTCGCGTGAAAACGCGATAAGTTATTGTATTATGTAAAGTAGTTTAAATAAACGTAGGTGTCCGTGTGTTAAATTTTTAAATTGGTCGTTTAACTAGTAAGCAAGCAACCCGCTCCCCCCCTTTACATTTGTACGCCACCCTGATCCCCAGTGGCGTTACAATGTATATGTATAATATATTATATTGTAGTATATATATATATATACACCATATATACTGTCTGTCAAAAAAGTACCGGGAATTTTAAATTAAAACAACATTTTTACATCTATGCCAACGGCACTTCCAATCATCGAAATATTTTTTATAGGCGCTTTCCGGGATGGCCTTTAGCTTGCGCGCCGAATTTTGTTTTATGGCTTTAATCGACTGAAAACGGGTTCCACGAAGCGGCAATTCAAGTTTTGGGAAGAGGAAGAAGTCATAGAGAGCCACATGCGACGAATACGGTGGTTGCTCGAGCGTGTTCGTTGAGTTTTTGGCAAGAAAGTCGGTCACAATCGTAGCTCGGTGAGACGCCGCGTTATCGTTGTGCAAAATCCACGAGTTGTTCGCCCACAAATTTGGCCACTTCTTAAGGATACGCTCACGCAAACGTTTCATAACGCCTAGGTAATAATACTCTTTGTTTACCGTCTGACCCTCTGGAACAAATTCGTAGTGCACTACGCCACGGATATCGAAGACAACAATGAGCATCACATTCCCTTTCGAGCGGCTTTGGCGTGGTTTTTCCGGTTTCGGCTCGTTTTTTCCCAGTGATTCCGATGCTTGCTGGCTTGTTTGCATATCGAACTCGTACACCCACGTTTCGTCACCAGTTATGATGCATTCCATGAATGCGGGATCGGAATTGGCGCGATCTAGCATGTCCAAAGCGACCTGTTCGCGATAGCGTTTTTAAAGAAAATTAAGCTCTTTTGGAACGAGTCTTGCGGCCACCTTTCTCATGCCCAAAATATCAAACAAAATCGTACGTGTGGACTCGTGGGATATCTCAAGTTCATGTGCTATCTCTCTCAAGCTGGTATGACGGTTTTCAAGCACCATTTACTCAATTTTATCGACGTTATCTGAGGTCGAAGCCGTCGATGGGCGTCTGGAACAAGGCAAGTCTTCGACGACTTCAGGACCCTCCTTGAAGGCTTTGTACTACTCATACGCACGGGTTTTCGATAGTGCTTTATCATCAAAAGCCTTTTGCAACATTTTCAATGCATCGGCACACGAAATTTCATTCGCAACACAAAATTTTAGACAAATTCTTTGTTCAACGTAATCACCCATTGTAAAAAATCGGCACGCACTATTGACATCGACTTACTTAACTAGCTACTGTAAACACACTCGTTAACAGATTCCGTTCAAACTTGGCATAGTCATTAAGAACAGTTGTACCAACCTAGGAAAAAAATGTTACCTGCCTAAATTGCCCTGCCAGATTTAAATCGACACTTCCTAATACTTTCTGGATAGAATGTATACAGACTTATTTAGTTTATTGACTCATAGAGTTCTATTGAATAGATCGCGCAGAGTCATCACATATTACAATATTCATTAAACATTTATATATTGCATATTTGTTTTCATTAAGATTAAATATGTAAATATTTCCGATTTATCTCTATAATTATAAATCTATTAACACAGTGCGTACGGCGCTCTGCTCGCACGACGCGCTTATAAAGCCCGCATATGTTTGTGCGCTCTAGAAACACTTTATACGATACGAGATATCTCGTCTTCTGGCCACGACGTTCGGATTGCTGAAGACGAGATATCTCGTCTCCCGTACGCAATGTGTTAAGATTTTAATTTATTTAATTTTAATTTCAATTTTAATAATTTTATTCTTTATTAATTTTAAGATTTATGTTACGTAACAAAATATAAAGAAAATTAAGATTGCAAAAGCAGAAGTTTATTGTACATATGATTAACTAGAAAACATAATTTTGATAGAATAAATAATTTGAAAACGGCGGCTGTGCAGCGTTTCTTTGATGACCTTTCTATTTTGGAAAGGTGCACGGCCGTACCAACAGCTCCTGTAAATTTTGAAGAATAAAGAGTCATTAAATTTTTCTTTATTGTACATAACAGCAGCTAGAGAAGTACGTAAGATTTTTTTTAATATATTAATTTTTGGCCAATAGGCGCACTTCCAAAGTTAATCTTGCGAAATTCGCACGAAAAATCACCAGAAAATTTTTAATAGGAAAGAACTACATCATAAAAAACAATCCTACGTACTTATTTAGACGATATATTTTCGAAGATCGTATTAAAATTTTAAGGCTTATGTTTATATTTAACCAAACTATTCGTAGCTTAAGCCATGAGCACCATTCGTGAGCACTATACTTTGAAAAATAAGTACTTTAAAATATTTCCTGGCCATAATCATTTTTGAGGTTCTAAGAAACCATTAAAAAAAAAAAAAAAAAAAAAAAAACGATTTTTTGAAATTCCTAGAGTGACCTAAGGCCTTAAATATCAATAATAACATTAGTATGTAACCGTACCAGCATTAATAGGTGGCGTTAAGTACCAATTTATTGTACTAACTTGACGTTTCTGTTCTCTTGCACATTTCCCTACCGCCACCTATCTTTTGAAAGCGCACAAGAGTAGCAGTAGTACATTCGATATTATAGAAGAACTTGGGTGTAAAGAGAAAATCTTTTAGAAACTGCTCTACCTCAATTTTGTACTTCCCGTGTTTATATGTATAACATAAGACATATTTTAGTAGAGCATTTAATTATTTTCTGACAAACCGACTATGTATAGGATTGGTATAGCTGTGTAATATTCGAAATAACGAACCACAAGAGAATTTTAACAGAGAAAATCAGATTTTCTGGAATAGCCGATACAAAAACTCATTAATCGATTTGAATTCTAAAAATATCTAGCAGCTTCCCGGTGACTAGTCTACTCGTATGATTCTTTCAGACTATCAAGTGAACATTATTCTTGAGCAATTCACAAAGTGGTATACTCTTTCAGCTTAATTCATGGTATCTACGAGCATGCATCATTCCGTTAGCACTCGCATAGAAGACGTCAGAATACTATCACCAGGAAGTTCTAAAGACGGTATTTCTCAAGCTAGCTCCATACTCATGCATTTCTGAAATTAATCTAGCCACCATAATATCCGGCGGCCATCTTTACACTCCAACTAATAACGCACCATTCTGCTACAAACCGTACTTGATTCATCGAAGAGGGGAGGGACAAGCATGTCTCGCGCGGTTTCCACCAAAATAATTCCACTCTTACATAAGAGCGGCAGAGCTTTTCTTGCCCATAAAAGAGCTTAAGTGCATGTACGGTTTCACAATATGATAGCATACCAAATGTATACTCCCTCATAAATACGCGTGATTTGCTATAGCGTCTTCCTGGCTTAAAGTAGCGGCATAGCCACACGTTTACTAATAAAAGCTATCACAATATTCTTTGTTGCAATCCTTCTTAGTAAGGGACTTATTATATTACCACGCCCGATTGAATTAAGGAGTGCAGCCAGATACTAGTTGCTCAGAAAAACATTCCTAAAATGGCAATCAAGACATTATTTAGATTATTCGAATTCAACTTTATGACATTTAGTCTGCGTAATGTTGTGCAAACCTTCTAGCGCTTAATGAATCAAGTTATCCTTGAGAGTTTGACTTTGTTAATGCTTACGTAGACAGTTTGCTTATTGTAAACATTTTAGCATCGTCCTCTAAAGACTGCAAAAATTTGAATTAAAGATCAACATCGACAAATTTACACTCGCTGTTGATACAGTCGAGTTTCTCTGGTACAAGATCTTCTCTTAAGGCTCCAAGCTCTTCCTTGACTAGATGAAGACAATTCTACAATTCAAGAAATTCTTCATTCTGATTAACTTCAAGTGCTTTATAAGTGTCTTGAATTTAAAGGCAGACTGACAAGGCTTCCGCCTCCATATAGGCTCCACTCTACAAGCTTCTACATAACGCAAAGAATAAGAACACAAGGCCTGTACCTTGTGTCGAATATTGCAACACAGCCTTCGAGCAATGCAAAAAGGATCCTGCTAATGCTATAATTGGGCATCATAAAGAAGGAGTTTAACTTTGTATCGAATTAGATGCTCCTGTCACTGCCATAGGAGTAGTCCTAGGCAACTGCATGACAATTATTAGAAACTATTCATTTTTTTCTTTAGAAATTTGTCATTGGCTCAGCAAAATTACAGTTTATTTGATTGCGAACTTCAGCTTCAAACAAGGCTGTAAAGCTTTTTAAAGTTCTGATGGAAAATAATTCTCTTATTCTCCTATTAGATCGTAAACCTCAGGTCTACACTTTTAAGCAGAAGACGAAAAAAGCCTTGCAATGACAGTGCAGGTAACTTAACTTCATCAGTGAGTACTTCACGGACATAAAATAAATGACAAGGTCAATAAGGTAGTAGATACCTTATTTCGAGTTGACACTATTCGGATGTCAACAACCTTAGATTTCGACCAACTCTCTCAAGCTCAAGCTTCTGAAATCAAATTCAGTAGTCTTACTTACCGATCAGAAATCATCTCTCAAATTAAACTAACCATCGATTCTAAGCACCACGGTATCTGCCAAAACGTTTCCTAGAAATATATCAGACCTTATGTACCAAAGATTAATCGCAAATGGTTTTATTTCACGATTTGCATTGATTGGCGCATTCAAGTATATCAAGCTTATCTACCAACGGTACGTTTAATTTTTCATTATTAGGACGTTAATGCAATGGTGAAAGACCTGCTTTCCCTATTAGCATGCCAAAATTAAAAGATATGTTAACGTATAGCCTAAAAGCAGATAATTAATTTACACCACACCCTATCATCCAGCTTGGAATAAAATAGAACGATAGTACCACACAGTCGAGATGATTATTCATTGCTACAAGTACTAAGTAGCGCAAACCACAGCAATTTTTTCATAAATTCTGGATTTTTTTAAGCTAGAAATAAAATAAGAAAGATAAATAATCTCATTTAATACTGAAAAGTTGTTATTTAAATTCTTTATAAACATTGATTAATATGTTGTATATTAGGTTTAGTAAAAAGAAATCCATTATTTTTGCATTAAATTGAAGGTTTTATTTAGCATAGATAGAATGATACGATTTAGGTCAAATATGCACTGTTTTGTTCGATAACTTGTTGCCATTTTGGAGGTAATTTCATAATACCTCTATCATAGAAACCCTTGTCCCTATTGTCAAAAAACTGGGACAGTCGATTTTCACAATCTTCTCTCGAGGTGAATTTTTCACCTGCAAAATCATTCGTCATAGACAGAAACAGGTGGTAATCACTTGGTGCCAGGTCCGGACTATAAGGTGGATGCATAAGAACTTCCCAACCAAGCTCCCAGAGCTTCTGGCGAGTCACTATCGATGTATGCGGCCTAGCGTTGTCCTGATGGAACACAATTCCTCTCCTATTAGCCAAAGCTGGCCGCTTCTGGGCGATTACTTCTTTCAGACGGTCCAATTATTGACAGTACAGGTCCGAATTAAGAGTTCGGCCGTAGGGAAGCAGCTCATATTAGATCATTCCCTGCCAGTCCCACCAAACACACAGCAAAACCTTCCTGACTGTCAATCCTGGCTTGGCCACCGTTTGCGCCGGCTCACTGCGATTTAACCACGACCGTTGTCGCTTGACGTTGTCGTAAGTGACCCACTTTTCATCACCAGTAACCATCCGCTTTAGAGATGAATCGATATTGTTGCGATTCAGCAGCGATTCGCGGATGGAAATTCTGTCCATGAGGTTTCTTTGCGATAACTCGTGTGGCACCCATACCTCGAACTTTTTTTTGTATTCAGCCTTATTTAAGTGGTTCCCAACGGTTTTAAGTACAATGTTTAGCTTTTGGGCAATCGAAACAGTGCTTACGTGACGGTCGGACTCGACGATTTCCATTATTTTATCGACATTTTCGACAATTGGCCTTCCAGATCGTGGTGCATCTTTGACGTCAAAATTACCGGAACGGAATCGACGAAACCAAAATTGCGCGTGATTGGCTGTTACAGTATCAGGACCATAAACACTATTTACATTTTCAGCTGCCTGGCTTGCGTTTTCGCCTTTATCGAAGAAAAACTGTAAAATATGGCATATTTTCTCTTTGTTGGTGTCCATATTTGACGCGTGCTAAAAAAATAGTGAGTCAAGCAATCACAAAACTGTATCACAAGCTTTTTTAGTACGAAATCTTATCTTTCTAACGCTATCTAGCGTAACCCGATCGCGCTTCTACAACAGGAGATACAGACTACTAAAGCCATCTATTGGCCAAATAATGGATTACTTTTTACTACACCTAATATGTATATACTGTATAAGTATAAACTCTAAAAATACAATAGGACATAATTTTTACATAATTTTTTTTCAAAAATATTGGTAATTCTTTACCTTATCAAAAAAAGTTCCTGGAACTATTTATTAGGAAAGGCGCTAAAGTAAAGAGTGTGACGGAGAATCCGTCATACGTCGTCGACGAAGAATGTAAGTGTTCACGTTCTTGCGCCACCGTCTTCAGGTTGCTAGCTTGTGTAAGCCTGTTTGGCTGCGAAAATGCGGATTTTTCCAAAAGCCGGCAACGTTCGAAAATCACGCGATTTTCGAACTTGCGGTGACGATTGGCAAGGAATTTTGGGAGCTGCAATGGAAGGGGAGAGAAGAGCGAGCGCAACAGCGAGTCATGCGGTGGTCTCCAGAGAGTGAGTTTCGCTGCGCGTTCCCGCGAGGACGGAGAGATAAGTCCCGCGTTGAATATAGTTTGGTTCCTCTTTGATTAGAGTGAGCGTCGCGAGTGAAGCCAGGGGTGAAGGTGTGCGAGAGAGAGAGAGAGAGTGAGAGAGAGAGTGAGGAAGAAGTTAAGAGAGCAGTGCGAAGAAGGAGAGCGAAGACGAGGAAGAGCAGCGAGGAAGTAAGCCTTGGGACGAGGAGTCGAGAGTCGGCGGGAGGCGACCGGTGGTTGCCACCGCGATCTCAGAAGTCAAGGGTGAGGCGGAGACAGGGAGCATCGAGGCGAGATTTCAGCGAGGTCCGGCAGCCCTTCTCTGGAGGAAGAGCTGCAGGAGCGAGGTGCAGCGGTGCCAAAGGAAGCTGCCGGGAGCTTAACGGCGAGCGGACGAGCTTCGTGAGCAACAACGGTGAGTGTTCTCACTTATCCGCGTAAAATCATTAAAGAGAGAGAGAGAGAGAGCGAGAGTGTGTATTAGCGGGTTTGCGGTAAGGGTGGCGAGGGATTGCCACTTCCCTGCCCTGGGAAAGCGATAGGCCTCCGTCGGCTGGGAGACAGTCGCCGGCGGCCAGCCTGCATCTTCGCGACATAAACAGTGGTAGAGAGAGATAGAGAGAGAGAGAGAGAGTGAGAGATAGATTGAGGCATCGTTTAATATAAAATTATTTTGTGCAGGGCACTCAGGGCGCACATAGCCAAATCGGCTACCACGTGGTGCCTACGTCATAAGAATTATCAAAATACCTTACATTTGAGGGTCGGAATGACGCATATTTGCATCAGAAAATAATCTATTAGAAAATAGATTTATTGAAACAATTAATAATAATTATTACATATATAGATATAGTTACATTCTTCTAATTTAAAATAACGAACACATACGTACACGCATATGCACTGCAACGGGGTGGCGGTTTTAGTGGCAAACTACCACCAGAGCAAATAGCCTCGGGGGACGCGCAATTCGCGGAAGGTGCGAATATGCTCGGTGCGTCCCCTTTTTGGTCGCTTAAGTCTCGGACGACTTTGCTCTTGGATCCGGGCACGAGAAGCCGTTTTTCAGACCAAACTTACCTGTTGCAACGCCGCGCAAACGTTGTTGCGCGGCTCGTGTATCGTCCTTGCCGGCTAGCTAAAATCTCGGAGAGGGTGGTATTCGGTAGGAAGCTGAAAGTTCCACGTTGCAAAAAGAAAATGAATGGAGCAATGAGAAAGATAAAATAAATAAAATAATAAATAAGGATGCTATGTTTAAAAGTTAGTATAAATAATAAAAATATAAAAAATGCGTTAATAAAGCAAACAAAAAGGAAAGAAAAAGGAAAGAAATCAATAGTAGCAAAAGAAACAAAAATGTTAATATAAGTAAAATAATTTAATAATCAAACAAAAAAAATATAAGTTGAAACGGAGCGCAGATAAATAAATAATAAACAAAACAAAAAATTTATAAAAAAGAATGCACGAGGATCGCAAATAATAAAGAACAATATCCTGTGCGAAATAGACTCACGCGCGCTACGCACGATATGAGTGCGAGAGAGAGCGAACTTCTCTCGCACTACGCCTATAAGAGTGAGAGAGCAAGGCCTCTCCCACTCGTGCGCGCCGTATACTGTACGGGTGAGAGAGAGAAAATTACTCTCCCGTACTGAGTCCACAGGAGTGAGAGAGAACGCGCTCTCCTACTTGCGCGCGCCGAATCTACTGCGAGTGCGAGAGAGAAAGCGATTCTCCCGCACTGCGCCGTAGGAGTGAGAGAGAAAGCACTCTCCCACTTTTGCGCGCCTAACCCTATGCGAGTGCGAGAGAGTTGCGTTCTCTCTCGCACTGCCCCTACTGATGTGAGAGAGAAAGGCCTCTCCCACTCGCGCGCGCCGCATCTGCTGTAAGTGCGAGAGAGAAAGCGACTCTCCCGCACTGCTACTACTAGAATGAAAGAGATACCGCTCTCTCACTCATACGTGCCTACTCTTACACAGGTGCAAGAGAGAACGCAACCCTCTCGTCCTGACTATACGAGAGTGAGAGAGATGACGCTCCCTCACCCACACGAACCGCGTAAAATAAATGCGACAAAAAGCGGAGTAACCGGCGGAGGTTACTCCTACGCAAATAATAAAAACAAAATTATGCGCGCCAAAATTAAATTCACAACGAACTTACGACGGTTGCTGGCCAGCCTCGCACGCTCGCAAAAAGATAGAGCCGCTCGGAGCGGGACGCCAATGCCGTCTCGCCAACTCGTTAGTGTCGTCGCCTCGACGATACGTCTCTGGGGTCTGATGGCGGTGCCCTGCTTGCTACTAACTGCGGCTACGCACCTGCACAGAAAACTCACGACCGGGGGCGCACCGACAGCTGCACTAAAAAAGAACGACGCGCAAACCTGCTTAGACGCGGTAAAGAAAAATTCGCGCCCTCGTGATCAAAATGGCGGAAGGGAAGCTCTTGAACGCGGGAAGACGCCAGCTTCTCTCGCCTGAACTAGCCTATCTTTTCTATACGGCACACGACTATTCTATCTATCGGCGTGTACCATATTTTCTCGCCCGGGGCCGTCATCTTACCGAAATTAAACTCGGCTCGCGGACCGCGGAAGCGCGCGAAATATAAACACGCACGGAGTACGGAGTGTTCTCCGTGACAGTACATATTCACGTACATACGCACATGTACACACATACTCGATGTACGCCACGTCATTGATCCTGGGTAATGCTAAGAGCAAATACTTTTATCATTTGGAGTACTCAGGACTTTAAATATTTTGAGGGTGACACAGTTTTAATTTTACAATTTCGACTCTTAAATCATAATCACAGACCTAAAAAACTCTTATATATACCTTTCCATGCATATACAATATTTCTTTCCAATTTAAAAAAATTTAACACAGAACATTACAGTCTCGGGCCGGAAAGACGCATGTATGCGTCCAGGTCTGACTCTTAAACATTTAGTCTTAGTTTGGGTCTAAGTTGAAAACCTCTCATTACTTCTTCATAGAAATAATAAATTTTAAAAATTCCTAAAATCCCGGCCCTCTAAAGGTTATGTGGTAAGCATTATAATTGACGCTGAGACTAAATAAGGAACTTAAAATTTGTGTCTATCTGTCTGTCTATACACGCATCATGCAAAAACTACACAAGAGATTATAATGAAATTTTGTTAAGTAATAGCTTGTTTTACAAAATAACGAATGAGCTTTATTTTATGGAAATCATTACGTAAAAAGAAAAAATATCCTTATTCAAAATGTTCCACACGAATCAAGTCTCGTTCTACATAGCTCGAATTGTTTTCAAAAGAATTTTAAATAAAACAAAAACTGTTCTAAAAGATTTTATAAAATATTATAAAAATAAAATATTACAATATTTTTCAAAAATATTTCAAGAAATCAAAGGGAAATTAATACACAAAAGAATATATACAATGATTTAAGATCCTTTCTATATAATTGTATGTTAGAATTCGTAAACTGATATTTTCTCTTACGTGTAAGGGTTGATAAAGAAGTTCACAGTTATACGCAGATATGGCGCCATTAAGGTGACTCGAGCGCGTGATACCGTACTAATGAAAAAATGCCTTATAAAGCCCTTACATTTTTTAATTTTCTACATTCAAATTAATGAAAAAATAACTGTATGAAATTGTTTATTTCTGAACTAACAATAAATTGAAAAATTCGAAAAATCGAAGAATTTATTTAATATTAGTATTTCTAATACTTAAAGCTTTTTTTGCTTCACGGTGCTGATGCATGTGCAATAAATACATATTTCTCGAGCAAACAATAATTTTAAACTTCTAACGTTTATTTTCTCTTTAATCCATTTAGGCTCATGCGAAACCTGACTATATAGGATAAAACTAACCACACTAAATGGGACTCTACTGAAAAGTAGAATACCTGTGTTTTATTTTTTAATTCAATTGCTTATTGTAAAATTGTTTAGGCGACGATTAGTACGAGACTCGGAATTTCAAAAAACTAATCGCGGCAATCGATATTATGGGAATAATTATGAAAAAAAGCTATGTAATATTTTTTTGTCCAAGCAACTCGTTTTGCAATTAATTATTATAAACAATTTAAAGTCACTGGAATCCATTTTAGCCCATGCTCATGCTATTGCAAATAATAACTAACTACGCCAAATAGGCCATTACTAAATCATAAAATACCCGTGTTTTTTCATTTTTTAATTCGATTGTTTATTGCAAAATAGTTTAAATGCAATTCTGAAAACCTAATTTTGCCATTCAATTGCACAGAAAAAAGTATTAAATGTAATTCAGTAAAATTTGCATAGCTTTTTTTCGTGATTTTTCCATAGAATCAATTGCCTCTATTCATTTTTCGTATTTCCGAATTTCGTACTAATTTGTTCAAACAATTTTGTAATAAACAATTAAATTGTAAAACGAGAAAATACAGGTATTTTATTTTTCAGTACAATCCTGTTTGTCGTAGTGAATTTCTCGTTATTTGCTATAGTGTAAGCACGAGTCATAACGGTTTCCAATGACTCTAAATTGTTTATAACAATTTAATCGCAAAATGAAGGCTTGAAAAAAATGTCGTAGATAATTTTTTTCATAACTTTTTAAAGAGCTGTAAGACCAATGTTTCATAGAATGACTTTAATTAAATTTTTCCCAATAATTTGATAGATAATCTTATTATATCTCTAAGGAAATTAAAAGTTTAATGCGTTCAATATATTGTATTTTAATTTTAGCTAAATACGCGTTTTTATCAAATTCACTTGAACCACTTTAAGACTAAATAACTATGGTATTAATCAAGTATGATTTTTTGTGTAGCACACTGCAAAGTTTCAGATACAGGTATTCACGAGCAGTTGCTTGTTTGTGGCGATCAAGTAAATAAAAAATTTTGACATTTTCTATTAGAAGTATAAATTAGTTCGGTTCGTTTTCAAAAGATGGCTCTGGCTATTATGAATATTTAATAATAACAGGTAAAGTTGGTAGCTTCAGAGAGGTTAGACATCTGTCAATAATATTTAGTTTATATCGTTTCGAGTTTCATAAAAAAATATTGTTTTCAACTGTGTTAAATATGTCCCATTTCGTGTTAACTAAGCAGCATTTGCGGGAGGATTTAGTTTTCTGTTTTAATTGAAAGAAAAGTGCAACGGAAGCGCATCAAATGCTTGTGGAAGTTTATGGTGACAACACTCCAACTAATAAATCTTGTGGGAAATGGTTTCGACGTTTCAAAAATGGAGATTTCAGCGTTGAAGACAAGCCTCGCTCTGGACAGCCAAAAAAATTCGAAGACAAAAAGTTGGAGGCATTACTCGATGCAGATCCGAGTCAAACGCAAGAGGAGCTTACAGAATCATTGGAAGTGACTCAACAAGCAGTTTCTGTACGATTAAAATCTATGGGAAGGATTAAAAAGCAAGGCAATTGCGTGCCTTCTAAACTGAAACCGAGAGACATTAACAGGCGATTTCTCTGTTGCGAGCAGCTGATTCAAAGGCAACAAAGAAAGGGTTTTATACATAGAATTGTTACTGAAGATGAAAAATGGATATTCTATGATAACCCCAAGGAGAAAAAATACTACGCTATGCCCGATCAATCGTTGCCATCGACCTCAACATCAACACTAAAGCCGAATATTCATGGTTCGAAGATCATGTTGTGTATCTGGTGGGACCAAAATGGTGTTGTGTACTATGAGCTGCTACAACCTGGCGATACCATAACGGCCGATCGGTATATAGGCTGCAATTGATTCGTTTGAGCTGTGCATTAAGAGAAATACGGCCAGAATACAAGGAAAGACACGACAAAGTTATTTCTTTGCATAACAATGTCGCATAAGTCGTGAAAAAATATTTGGAAACGCTTGAGTGGGATATTTTGCCGCACCCGCCGTATTCTCCGGACATTGCTCCTTCTAATTACTGGTTGTATTGTGTACATTTGTACTCCCAATAAAAAATGGATAAGATAAAAATTTGAATTATTATAAAATACATTGTTTTGAAGAATTTTATCCTTACTAACATAAAAAAGTTGAATTGCACATTAAAGGATTCTTCTTTTTTTTGACAATAGAAAAGTGTACTGCGATACTTAAACTGGACTGTATATCAATTTAAGATGAAAGCTTTGGATGCCCAAAATCCGCTACGACCGATGAAATTATCATAAAAATACACAACACCCTTATAAATTATTAAAAATTAAAATTTGACAAGCTTGCTAATATTGCAAACATGTCGACTGACTGAATTTACTACACTTTATATGTTCTTCTGAATATGAAAATGTTTATTGCTCGATGGGTACTGCATTTGTTAACAGTCGATCAAAACGGTATTCGAATAAATGTCTCAATAGAATTTGACCTATATGAAGAGGATTTCGCCGTTTCTCCGATACTGTATCGCAGTAAATGGAATAAGGATTCATAATTAGATGACCGAAACAAAGCAGCAGTCCAAACATGGGTAGGTTGATAGACGTGCATTAAAGAAAATAAAAACGATTTCATCTGTAGGAAAAATCATGGCTACGATTTTCTGGGATTTTCGTGGTGTGGTACTAATAGACTATCTGGAATATGACAGCACTGTCACCGAACAATATTTCGCTTTACTGTTGGCCTAATTAACAGCTAGTATTCAGGCTAAACATCCACATAATTGCTTTTGTAGTCACCAGATTTGGCTCCAAGTGATAATTTTCCTTTCACATCTGAAAAAATGGTTAGATGGACTGAGACAAACTTTAATCCGTTTTTGAAAATCAAATAATTTGCATCAAATTTGATATGCGAAGTTTTTTTGGGTTGCTAAACATGAATTATTTTTAAAATTCAGAATAGTGGATACAATATGGCGGATGATTTTTTCGAAAATCAAGGGACTTTCAACAAATTTAGTTATTCAAATTTTTTATTTTGCATTTTTTTTATTTTTTTTTTTCTGAATGCACAACATGTCAAGAGTATTGTGTCAAAATTCCAAGTGAATCAGAGCCAAACTAATGAAGATGCAGCGTTTCAAGCGACCGGCCCTCATGCTCGTTTTTCGAGTATAAGAAACTTTAAATTGATTTTCCCGAAAACGTCATTTTTGAAGTTTGTTAACATTATACCTCAAAATCTATTTGACCAATTCTTTTTAAATTTTGAACACTATTTCTACACATAAATCAACAGGTAATCAGAGAGAGTTTTTTTTGTTTTACCATTTTCTTCTATTTTATAATAACAAATTCACTAAAAATTTTTCAGCAAAAATCGCGTTTTTCACTTTCAAATGCTGCCAAAAATAAAAAAATTAAAAAAAAAAACTTTTTCTGACTACTTAGGGAAATTTATCACCTTTTAAACGCATTTCAATTTTTTTGCTTAAGATGATCCGGTAACGAGTTATGAAGTTCACCGCATAACAACTTTTTGTCGAAGCGTCTCCGGAGATTCGCTGTCACGGACTTATTTAATGATATTTTTGATTTAAATTTTTTCTAAAAATACTTTAGATGTTATAGTATAACGTGTATATGAAATAAATAAACCAACATTATTCATATCTCCAGAAAAAAATAATGAAAATATGCCTTTTTTTCGCCGTTAAAACCCTACCCCCCCTTAATATGAATACTATATTTAGGGATCTTAAACCTTCGTATACCAAATTTAGTATAAACCAAATTTACAAAAGGATTTTAGACCGCCATATTAAATCCATGACGTTGGATTTTTCTATACAACTGCACCAGCTCTAAAGAGATATTTATTTGCTACAATTTTATTCAAAATACGATCCGGTCACTTGCAAATCTCTGTTTCTACAAGCTTTTTTTGCTTAAACTTCGATATTTTTCTACTTACAGTCGTCGTATTGAAGCCGCCATCTTGGATTTTTCAAAGATGCACACGGTATTAAAAAGGAGATGTCTTAAGCTTTAAAATGAGCCTCCGGTTGATTTTCTTGGGCATCTAAAATTTTGGCTATAGCTCTGATTAACTTGACACGGATTGTTCCATGTATAAATAAGTCGCACATTACATTGTAAAGTTTTTTTATGAAAATATCAACGTATGATCCGTTAGCCATACATGAATTATGACTTTATCCAACTCTCACCAACGTGGTCACAGGAGTGTCTTCTTTTGGTTTTTTTTTTATATTTTTTCTTAATTGAAATTATTGTTTATATATTTTTGGATTTGAAATTTTTTTAAATTGTTGTTTTATTTTTATTTTGTATTTTTGAATTTTATTTTTTTATAATTGTGATTATTTTTCATATTTTTTTTTATAAATTTCAAATTTTTTCATTTTTTGGTCATTTCAAAACTTTTACAATAATTGTTACAACATTTTATGATTTTGTTAGGTAAAGTTTAGCAATAAAAATTACACAACAAAATTTTTGACACTCAATACAAAAAGTGGTTGTGCTCATAAAACACTTTTGAGAACATGATTACCTTTTTTTTGTCTCATGTTTATGTATAAAAAATCCCCTGAATTTTGAGTTAAATAAACTTCACTTACTGTCATACATATATCTTTAATGCTAATTTATTATCATTGTAAAGATTTCAAATCACTACAGCGGTGACAATAGAAAATTGTATCATACGCATAAAAATCGCTGGAGTCCACTTTTTTGAATGAATAATCGGAGAAAGTTTTTTCTATCTTAAATCATGAATGTCTACTTCATTCATAAATTATTAGGCTGCTGCAGATGGAATGGCCAATTTAGTAATAAATTTTTAAACAGCTGTAACTTTTTATAAAGACAATTTATTTAATCAAAATAGGTACCAATAGATGCAACACACTTTTCCCAACGAAATAGAAGTACACTTATTCCAGTTTTGTAGAAGTCCGAGTTTCTGGTTCGAAGAAACTCTTCAAAGGCATTTTTGACAGCAGCTTCATTATTAAATCTTTTTCCTGTCAAAAAGTGATCCAAATGTTTAAAGAAATGGTAATCTGTTGGTGAGAGGTTTAATGAATATAGAGGGTGAGGAAGAGTCTCATAGCAAAACTCGTTAAATTCTTAGACCGTTGTTCTCGATACATGAGGTCGTGCGTTATCATGAAGCAGTATCACTCCATTTCTGTTGACAAGCCTAGGTCGTTGGACTATCAATTTCTGATACATTTCATCCAGTTGAGCACAGTATTTCTCAGCATTGATGGTTTCACCAGGTTGCAAGAACGAATAGTGGATAACTCCAGCTACAGTCCATCAAACAGTTACTATTATTTTCTTTGGATGAAGGCTTGGTTTCGGCATGTGTCTTGGTGCTTCATCGGCATCTAGCCATTGGGCCGATCGGCGACGATTATCGTATAAAATCCACTTTTCATCGCAGGTCACAATTCGGTGCAAGAACGGTTCTTTTTTGTTGCGGGAGAGAAGAGAACTTGAAATCTCCATTGGAAACGTCATGTTTTGCTCGGTAAGATCATGCGGAACCCATTTGTCAAGCTTTTCACTTTTCCAAGTCGTTGCTAGTGGCGGCAAACTGTCGAATTGTGAACGCCTAATTTTTCAGCAAGATCCCTTATGTTTTGGCGGGGGCCAAAATCAACTAATGCACGCAGCTCGTCGTTATCGATCAATGGTCCTGAGTGTCCACGTGGCTCATTTCTACGGTCCATATTTCCAGATCGAAATTTTTCAAACCACCGCCGAGTGGTTCGTTCGTTAACTGTATCAGGCCTAAATGCGCTGTTGATATTCCTCGTTGCTTCCGTGGTGTTGTGCTCTAATTTAAATTCGTATAGTAAAAGTAGCCGTTTTTAATTCACTTTCATGTTCACTTTCTCTTTTTGTTTTTACGATCACTATGAAGTGCTGAACAGAAATGACTCTATAAACCAAGGTAGCAGTATTTATACTTCAATATGTCATATCATTTGCGCCGCCTTGTGCCAACATAATACACTAAAATTGCAGCCAACTTTATGTCATTGCTAAATCGGCCATTTCATCTGCAGCAACCTAATATTAGGTGTAGTAAAAAGTTATCCATTATTTTGCCAATAGATGGCTTGAGTAGTCTGTATCTCCCGTTGTAACAGTGCGAACGGGTTAGACTAGATTGCGTTAGAAATATAAGATTTCATACTAAAAAAGCTTTTAATACAGTTTTGAGATTGCTTGACTCAGTATTTTTTTAGCACGCGTCAAAGATGGACACCAACAAAGAGAAAATACGCCATATTTTACAGTTTTTCTTTGATAAAGGCAAAAATGCAAGCCAGACAGCTGAAAATGTAAATAGTGTTTATGGTCCTGATAACAGCCAATCATGCGCAATTTCGGTTTCGTCGATTCCGTTCCGGTAATTTTGACGTCAAAGATGCACCACGCTTTGGAAGGCTAATTGTCGAAAATGTCGATGAAATAATGGAAATCGTCGTGTCCGACCGTCACGTAAGCACTGTTTTAATTGCCCAGGAGCTAAACATTGCACAAAAAACCGTTTGAAACCACTTAAATAAGGCTGGATACAAAATGAAGTTCGATGTATAGGTGCCACACGAGTTATCGCAAAGAAACCTCATGGACCGAATTGACATCTGCGAATCGCTGCTGAATCGCAACAATATTGATCCATTTCTGAAGCGGATGGTTACTGGTGATAAAAAGTGGGTCACTTACGACAACGTCAAGCGACAACGGTCGTGGTCAAACCGCGGTGAGCCGGCGCAAACGGTGGCCAAGCCAGGATTGACAGTCAGGAAGGTTTTGCTGTGTGTTTGGTGGGACTAGCAGAGAGTCATCTACTATGAGCTGCTCCCCTACGGGCGATCTCTGAATTCAGACCTGTACTGTCAACAATTGGACCGTCTGAAGGAAGCAATTGCCCAGAAGCGGCCAGCTTTGGCCAATAGGAGAGGAATTGTGTTCCATCAGGACAACGCCAGGCCGCAGACATCGATAGTGACTCGCCAGAAAATCCGGGAGCTTGGTTGGGAAGTTCTTATGCATCCAACTTATAGCCCGGACCTGGCACCAAGTGATTACCATCTGTTCCTGTTTATGACGAATGATTTTGCAGGTGAAAAATTCGCCTCAAGAGAAGATTATGAAAATCGACTGTCCCAGTTTTTTGACAATAGGGACAAGGGTTTCTACGAGAGAGGCATTATGAAATTATCTCAAAAATGGCAACAAGTTATCGAACAAAACGGCGCATATTTGACCTTAATCGTATCATTTTATCTATGCGAAATAAAACCTTCAATTCAATGCAAAAATAATAGATTTCTTTTTACTACACCTTATACTACAGTTATTCCCTTTTTTACATTTTGGAATACCAAAAATTATGACCTATTAGAATTAGTAAATTTCCATAAACTGCTGACAAAATGTATCGATGAAAATTTAAAAAATGATAAAGGATATATTGACAAAAGATGGCATTTGGTTCATGCGTTTACTATCCTTATGTTGATAAAAATAATAATAGTTCAGCTGATTGATATTTTTACAGATTTTAAGATTCTTTATAGATAAATCATGCGTGGACTGGTATAGTTCTATGATCATCAAATTAATATTAGATTCAGAATGTTTAATATGGAAAACTAAATTTTGTGAGTCTTTTGCTAATAAAGGTTGGAACTCAGTAACATACGCACTATCATTCAGACATTAAAATGGCTTATTAATAGATTATGCCATGAGGAAAGAAAAACTTCCACTGGATATGAGAAGATCTATAGATGCAGGTACCTTGGTGGACCTTGTAGCGGCTGGACTGCCAGAATTTATTCTAAATAAAATTGATAGAGAAACATTAAAAGATACAGTTGATCTCTTCAACGAAATAAGTAAATATAAACATATGATAAGAAAGAATAATACTGAATGGTCAAGAAAAGATAAGATAAATATAAAATTTAGCAGTAAACAAAGTGAAAAACAACCCTGCTCTATTTGTACAAGATTAGGGAAAGGTATAAGATACTCTTCCGAAACAGCTTGTTATTTTAAAGAAAAAAGTAATGCTGTTCAAAGAAAAAGCATATAACATGTTAAAAATTCAGAAATCGAAGTTAAATTGAATGAAAATAAATAAAAAACGAGTTAACACACCATTAATTAAAGTCAAACTAGTGATTAATAATAATATAGCGATAGATGGCATTTATGATTCTGGTTTTAATGTTTCTTTGATTAACTTAAAATTATTAAAAATAAAAAAAAGAACTAATAAAAACTTGAACACAGATAATTTAATAACAATTAATGGTGTTAGTAAAACAATTGGTCTGACTAATTTTAACATAAAAATTTTTGAAACAGAAGAAAAAACGAATGTTTATATTGTTGATGGAGAAAAATTTAAATATAACTTTTTATTGGATTAGACATTATAAAATAATTCAAACTAATTCAAGATGAGAACTTAAAAATTAACAAATAATAAAAATAGAAAAAAGTGAAGAAGAAAAAAATGATTATCTGGACTGTGACAAATCAAGATTGAAGAGGTCCATAATTTAGAATAAAGAATAAAAGAAAACTGGTCCTGAATCATTACACAATGAAAACAGGCAGGTAAACTTTAATGAATATATTATAAAAGAAAATTTTAAAATAAAAATTAATTATTGAAACCACCATGAAAAATTAAAAAAAGAAAATTTAATTGAAAGTAATAAAACAGTATTTGCAAGAGATAAATTTGATATAGGTACTGTTAATGAATATGAAGCAACAATAAATTTATTGGTAGACAAATACTGTAGCAAAAAAAGACCATGCAGATGCATTATGGAAGACAGAACTGAGATAGAAAATCAGATAACAAAATTATTAGAAAAAAAATTAATAGAAGAATCTTATAGTCCATTTGCCGCACCGGTCACGTTAGCACTCAAGAAGGTAGATCAGAGAAAAACAAGACTCTGTATTGATTTTAGAGATTTAAATAATTGAGTAACACCCCAAGCACAACCATTTCCACTAATTAAGGACCTCATGATAAAAGCAAGAGACTAAATACTTCTCAACACTAGATATAAACTCGGATTTTTGGTCGATTTCTCTTAGAATAAAAGATAGGAAAAAAATGGGATTTGTGACACAATCAGGCCATTATCAATGGACTTGTCTGTCGTTTGGTCGAAAAACGGCCCCAGCAATATTTAATAGAATATTAAACAATATATTGAGGAAATATAAACTTACAAGTTTTGCAGTTAATTATATTGATGATATACTTATTTTCAATAACTTTCGACGAACACATCAAACATCTTAGCCAAGTACTAGAAGCAATAAAGAAACAAGGATTCAGACTAAAATTTACCAAATGTACATTTGCAGAAAATATGGTGCAATATTTAGGACACATTATAGAAAATAACACAGTTAGACGAAAAAAAGATAACATTAAATCCATTTAAGAATTTCCGGTGCCAAAAACACAAAAAAATATCAGAGAATTTTTGGTTTAGATTTACTTTTACCATAATTACATACCAGAGAGTGCAGTGATCTTAGAACCTTTACGTAATCTTTTAAGGAAAAATCAAGAATTTATCTGGGACGAAAATTGCCAAATAGCATTTAATAAAGTTAAAAATCTCCTATGCTCACAACCAGTTCTTAAAGTATTTGACCATAACTTACTAATTAACATGCAGTCTGTCAAGTAAGAACGTGGTCGTGTTAATTTACAAAAAAATTTATTTGATGAAACTTTCATATATATATACATATACATTGTACACATTACAAACAATGATGCAATTCGGTCAATAATGTGTCCAGTCACCACCGGCGTCGATAATTGCCTGGCATCTCCGAGGCATGCTTTCTACTAATTTGACGGCGTATTCTAGTGGCAAGGATCTCCAGATCCGACGAATTTCGTGAGACAACTGCTTCAAAGTGTATGTGCGTCTTCCACGAAGCTTCCGTTTAATAAATGCCCACACATTTTCAATAGGGTTTGCATCGGTTGACTGCGACGGCCAATCCAATGTAACGATGCCAGATTGAGTCTTCCACTGAGTACAGAGCTTGCTGCAGTGTTTAGGATCGTTGTCCTTCTGCAGAATCCAATCTTTATTTTTTTTGATGAACCATCGTTTGGCAGATGGCAGTAAAGCCTTTTTGTAGATTTTTATCATTTTCTCGGCATTTAGGTTGTCAGTAAAGAGGTGCAAAGTGCCGAATCCCTGCTTTGAATAGCAGCCCCAAAGATGCACCTTTATTCCATGTTTTACGGTCCGCTAAACAAGCCTATTGGTGGAAGTTGACCAGGCTCGCGTGAGGACAGAACGTGCCCATATAGAACATTCATCAGTAAAAATGACATTTTTAAAATCTCTATCAATATTCTCATGCGCCTAAGCAAGTCGCTTTGTCACATGTTTTTCAGTCAACAGAGGCTTCTTCATTGTGTTGCGCCATTTCAGATGATGAGTACGAAGATGGGTTCGGATGGTTTCGTAGGATATATCTAAACCTTTTGCCATTAATTTTCCTTGTCCTTGCCGCAGAACAACGTTCTGACACTGTCCGATCTGCAGGATTTTTAGAGCAAGTGCGAGCGATCATAGACGAGGACCCTTCAAAATCAATGAGGGTCCTTGCGAGTGAGCTTCATGTTTCTGAGCGCCTTATTCGTAGAGTTGTCTACGAAGACCTTCGGTATAAGTCTCACGTGATGCGCAGAGGACAGTTCATGTCGGAACGAACACGGGAACAGAGAGTTCTCCGATCAAAACGTCTTTTAAACAAAATCGAACACCCTGAGGCGCCCAAAATGTTATGGTTTTTTTCCGACGAAAAAAATTTTGACCAAGATCAAAAGACCAATCGCAGAAATGACAGATGGCTATGTTCAAATCCTACGGAGGTTCTTGTTGTTATGCACTCAAAATTTCCAGCCACTGTTATGGTTTTAGGTGTTGTCAGCAACGAAGGACATGTTATGCCACTACACTTTTTTACTCAAGGACTTTGAGTAAACTCTGCTGCATACATCGAGGTTTTGGAGACGGTAGTGAAACCCTGGATAGACAATGTAAGCGGAGGCAGACCATACATTTTTCAACAAGACTCTGCTCCTTCACATAAAGCGATGGCGACACAAGATTGGATGGCCGAAAATTTTCATGACCACATTACACCGAACCTATGGCCACCTAGCTCCCCAGACCTTAATCCTTTGGATTATTACGTATGGGGCGCAGTTGAGCGTGAGACCAATAAGCGTCCTTATAACACCACTTCTTCGCTGAAGACTGCTATTAATGCCGTTATGGTCAATATGAACAAGGAGCATTTGATTCGGGCATGTAATCGTTTCCGGACCCGGATCAAAGAAGTTATTGCTGCTAATGGCGATTTTATTGAATAACTTTATAGCCATATATTAATTTAACGTTGTATAATAAAATTCCTAAAATTTCATTAAATTTTATTAAGAATACAAGCTAATTAGTTTCACGCTCGAGTTGTCCTTAAATACCGTCCGCACCCTGTATATTGTTGCTTGACGTAAGAATTAAAATTAATCAAAAATTAAATTATTAATTAAAGTTAAAATTAATTAAATTAAAATCTTAAAATTTAATAGATTTTTAATTATGAAGATATATCGGAAATATTTACATATTTTATCTGACATCAATGAAAACAAATATGCAATATATAAATGTTCAATGAATTTTATAATGTGTGATAACGCTACGCGCGCTATGCAATGGAACGTCTCTATATGACAATGTATTGCTTCCATTATAAAAAGTGTAATGCTTGCAACAATACTGCGAGTAAACTTCTATGGAAAAATCCAGGAGACATAAAGAATAACATTATTTTTATAATTTGAGAATAATATTTTTCCAATAAATGTGTAGACACCCGAGTAACACAATTCCTATCGGCACACACATTTAGACAATAAATATACCGAAGTTGAATTTTTGTTGCGCGGCATGAGAAAGACTCAGGAGTCTACAAAGTCTTATGCTGATGCCTAACAAGTAAAAATCCCCGCGATGCATCCGCGACCGAGTCTTTAAGTATTGGGAAAGACCGGGCCCGCGAGGGTGTTCGGAAGTTTCTCGGAGAGAGTTTTTCGGCCATCCGGCAGCGTGTTATTTGAACGAGAGTTTTTTTTTTGATTTAAGAGTTTTTCGAGGAATGTTTTGTCATATTTTTTTAAACCAATATTTTTTTTTCTTTATGTATCGTACTTATCCGTTCGGTTTTCAATGTGTACCTAGTAAGCTGTGCTGTTTGGAAGTACAGTGACTTTGAGTATGAAGCGAATAATATAGATAAATAACACATCGTTTAATAAGTCCTGAGAATAACCCAGAGATGGTGCTAGTAGTACCAAACTGGCCACGTTTCCATCGAGTGCGAACCTTTATATGAAACGTGTAAAAATTTCACGTCGATCGGATCACAGACAGCAGAGTTATCGAGGTTAGAGTAAAGTCACTCTGTAATTTGTTTGAAAAATAGGAAAAAGCGAGTTTCGTGTGTTGATAAAACATTGTTTTTTAATGGATAAAAACACCGTAGAAGCCCAGCAATGGCTTAAAAAACATTACCCGGGCTCCTCTCCATCCAAACCAATGATTTGTCGTTGGTATGCTGAGTTTAAACGTGGTCGTACGGACACAAACGATGCGGAACGTTCGGATAGGCCATTGGAAGCCGTTACACAGGAAAATGTGAGTGAAGTGTTAAAAATTTTAATGAAAAATCGCAAAATAAAGGTCCGTGAGATTGCAGAAATGACACAGATATTATCTGGAAGCGTATTTACAATCCTTCATGAAAAATTGAGCATGAAAGAGGTTTTTTCCAAGTGGGTGCCGCGATTGCTTTCAGTGGAACAAAAACAGCAACGAGTCGACGATTCAGAGAGCTGTTTATCGCTATTAACTCGCAATAAAAAGGATTTCCTGCGTCGATACGTGACCATGGATGAAACATGGATACATCATTTTACTCCGGAGTCGAATCGGCAATCATCTGAGTGGCGCATGGCTGGCGAAAGCCGCCGAAAGCGTCCAAAAACGCAGCAGTCTACTGGCAAAGTCATGGCGTCTGTTTTTTGGGATACACATGGCGTGATTCTCGTTGACTACCTGGAAAAAGGTAAATCGATCAACAATGATTATCATATTGACTTGTTGGTGCGCTCGAAGGAGGAGATCGCAGCAAAACAACCGCACATGAAGAAGAAAAAAATCCTTTTTCACGAAGACAATACACCATGCCACAAGTCCATGAAAACAATGGCAAAATTAAACAAATTGGGCTTTGATTTGTTTCCCCACCCCCCATATTCGCCAGATTTAGCCCCCAGCGACTACTGGCTCTTTGCTGATCTCAAAAAAATGCTCCAGGGAAAAAAATTTGGCTCGAATGAGGAGGTCATTGCCGAAACTGAAGCCTATTTTGAAGCAAAGGATAAATCCTTCTATAAACATGGTATAGAAATGTTGGAAAGGCGTTGAAAAGATTGTATCACTCTAAAAGTAGATTATATTAATAAATAAAAATGATTTTTGAAAAAAAATGTTGTTTTCGTTGTTAGTCCCGGGACTTATTGAACGATGTGTTATATAAACCAGTGATAACGCTCAGCTTGGAGAAATTTTACCCTCATTTACGAAACTACCATCAAGAAATAATAAATGCACCTGAAGCCGGGATATCAAGCGCCCCTGCACCAGACATTACAGGATAGAAAAACCATGAGAAATCGTTACAAAAAATTACTCATCGCTTAAAACAGGTGGGGGATCACAAGCAAAGCATCTCCAATACTTAGTACTTAATATACATTGGAGCTTTGAGCCAAATCATAATCACAACAGAGGTCATCTTCACGGTCTGGAGGTGTTACACTAGAAAGATGATGCATTATCATAACCAGACCAATCGCAAAGTCGAAATAATCTCCGATTTGATCCAAGCACATCCCTTACAGAAAATACAACAACGCCCAATTGGAATGCAAAATCAATTAACAATCCAGGACCAATTCTGTATGATGTAACTACAGAAACACATCCTAGTTCCTAGAAGACTTACAAATCAACCATTAACGTGACCACAATCTCTGCCCTATCGACAAACACTATTCATCCAAATCCCAGACACTGACTTATGATTATTTTCGTTATAATTATTTTAATGTTTTCTATAAAATCACACACAGTACGTAGGCTTCTATATACATAATGTATCAATAATAAACATTATATATAAATAATAATAATAGGTTGCTGCATGTATAATACAACTTTTAGAAATATATCACCTGAATGGTACCACGAAGGGTGTTTGAAATGCAAATACTCGAGAGTTATCTTGTGAATTCCGCTTTTGCTATATATATATATATATATATATATATATATATATATATATTTGCTATGTATTCTGAAGTTGCTATGTTTCATGAATCTTAGACCATAAAAGTGTTAACCGTTCCATAAGAGGGAACAAAGACCAAGCGAAATATATAATATTTCTTTAAGACCATGATCAAATCCCTATCCTACTAATAACCTTAGTTATTCAGAACCCAAACATGTATAATCCTTAACCTTCAATTCCAAAAAATTTATACCAAAAAGACCATGGCTGACCGATGGCAAATCAAAGTGACTAAAAATCCAGAGGGCAATAACAACTGAGTATTTCATAGTTTTCTCATCATATTCTTATCCGCCGCTATAGGAAAAGCTAAAGAAAGAGGACCAATAAGAAGCCTAGATATTTACTCAAATAGAAATGGGGATTTAGCAGAAATACTAAAAATAAAGTATTGCAACGAGGAAGAAAAAACTCGAATACTACATAGAATGCGGAACAGGGCAAAATCGAAGACCATACCAACCAGACCCTCAAAAACTAGACTATTTTGACAAATACCGAAGAATATAATTAAAGGAGAACTTTTTTATGACTTTGAAATATTTGGGCCATTGGGTTTCATCAAGATTATCCGGAATGTTGAGCGACAATCTACTTGCGGATGCATACAGTATATTAACGCTAAGAACGCTATTAAGGCCTTGCGAGGAAGTAAAAGGACATACCACGCTATCTTCGCTGATTCCTCAAATATTTCGAAGGCTGACCAGCAGAAGAACCAAGGACACGCAAAGACACTATACTCCAAATGCATGCTTTAGGTAGACTATAAAATATATGACCATTTGTTTACGTGCCAAATACAGTGTCAAATGGGGGAACGTATAGGATATCATGAAAATATAAGAAACCTAACCAAAGACCTTGAAGCTGATAAACCGAAGACCAGCAAAAACCCTACCATGAGACTCGAAGAGACTATCAATCAAGTCTCTGACCACACAAGAGTTCGAGCAAAAGAACATGTACGAGAATAAACACGCAGTTAAGCAGACTATTAATAATACAATAGTAAAGACAATGACGGCTACCAGAACTCAGATGCAGTCTTATTACTCAAGGCAAAAGAAGAGTACAAATGTATATATAAAATGAATTAACACGACTGTAAATAGTGAGCGCAACAGCGCTCAGTTTCTAACATGTGCGCTGGCCATGCAGCTTCGGAGCGGATAGCGATATTTTGGCACGCACCCCGTCCTGCGTTTGGCTGCTGTTTTCTCTGCTTCGGCCTTTGTGGGCCTTTCTCTTTAACGAGGCTGCTGGCGCAGTGTTGTTGGTTGGCGATCGGTTTTTTCTACAGAATCGGCTTCGTCCGTAGCCGATTCCTGTGAAAAAGACGCATGCATTGAGGGCGAAGGATCTATATCGCTTGAGGCGGTAGCGACTGAGACACTGTGTGCGAAATCGTTTGCGGAGGGACCTTCGAAGTATAAGGGTCAGTCACCTGGTCAGATACTGACGAAGGTACCGTTAAAGTTTCTGTTACGATCGCTACGTAGTCCAACGCAGTGGTAGGAGGCTGATTTGCGTAAGCAGCTTCCTGAGCGTATTGTCGCTGTGCAGTCAGTGCTGTACTGTCCGCGGCCAAAGCAACTCTCTTTAAGCTCAACACATGTAGTTGTATTGGCTCTTGCTCCGGTCTTCCTATAATATCCACGTCGGGACTGCATGCTTGTGCGACTTTGTACGGGCCAGTCAATTTAGGTACCAAACATGCACTAAAACCTATCGCTGCGTTTGACAACGCAAAGTTCTTTGTGTAAACCCACTCCTCGCATTGCAGGCATACAGGTGTTCTACCGATGTTTACATGATTTTTCTAAATTTGATTTATTCGGGCTTCCTCGATGCGTTCTCCCATCGTCCCAGCATCCGTTCTCCCGGCCGCGGCAATGTGCGTCCGAGTAATATGTAGCTGGGAGTTTGCCCTGTGCGAGCGTTCTCTCTTCTACACATGTTAAAAAGAATAGCAGGTAGGTGGCGATCCCATTCTCTTTGATTACGGCCATTTAACCGTAGTCGCATGCCTTTTTTTAACTCCTGATTCCGCCTTTATGTTGGATTAGCCTGCGGGTGGTAGGTCGGCGTTGTATACGGCTCGGCTCCCCTCTCCCTGCATCGCTTCTTCCAAGCAGGACCCCGGAACTGTGGCATGTTGTTTGAGGGCAGCACGCGAAGGTATCCCCACCTCATAAAATCTTTGCTCTCTATAATAAGAGCAATCGTTATAATTTTGGCGTTAGGTAATGCGAATGCTTCCGTCCATCGAGAGAACAAATCGGTGACAACGAGGATATACCGTTCACCTGTCGATGACCTTAGCTACGGCCCCATTAAGTTGAGATCGAAGGTGTCCCATGGCTCGAACGGTTCTCGAGGTTTTTGCTCCCCTCACACAATCGGTTTCGCAGCCTTTGTCGTTGTGCAAGCGGAATACTGTGCGACCTTTCGCCGCACTCCTTCACATATTCGAGGCTAGATAAAACTTTCTCGGGCGGTGCGTAATGTTTTGGCGAAACCGGGGCGATCTGCTAACGGATTATCGTGCTAGTACTGTATTACCATCGGGCAGCACACTGTTGGCACGTAGGCGTGAGAAGCACGTCCGCACTTCGTTACGAAGTACACCCCGTTGACATTTTCCAGGCGCTGGTTCGACGATAGGATTTTCTCCAGTTCCTTGTCGGGCTTCTCCCAGGTCTGCGCTGCGCCAAGTTTAGCGTAGAGATCACTAGCGCTCATGAAAGCCAGTTGCAACTCTTCTTGCTGCGGTTGAGAACTTGGAGGCAGTAGGGCATCGAGTTTCTCCTCTTTATTTTCGAAGATTTTCTCGTTGGGCTCTCTCAAGAGAGCATCTGGAATTTCGTTGTCTCTACCAGCTACGTGCTCGACGATAAAGTTGTAGCTACGGAGGTATATGACCCATCGGTGTAGCTTGCTTTTACCTTCTTTTATTTTATTGAGCCATGTAAGGGCGCACTTATCCGTCCAAAGGATAAATTTGCCGTCCTCAAGCAAATGTTTAAATTTACGAAGGGCCCAGATCACGGCTTAGTACTCCTGTTCGTTTAAGTGATAGCGTTTTTCCACCTTTGTAAATTTGGCAGAGGCATAGGTAATCACATGCCTCTCGCCCTGCTCGCCTACTTGATATAGCACTGTGCCCATGCCCGTTGCGCACGCATCTGTTTGCAATATCAGTGGCTTGCTAGGATCTAGACGGCACGATTTAAGTGGCGCTTGAAAAGCGTCCTTACACGATCGAATGCGTGCTGTAGGTCGGTAGTCCGCTTAAAGGGCTGATTTGCCCCGAGCAGCTGCGTAAGTGGAAGCACTATTCTTGCAAAATCTGGCACATATTTGCGAGGCCACCCGCAAATACCGAAGTTTTTTTTTGACTTGATCCTGCTCTATCTCTACTGCTCGAGTATTCAGCTCTTGATCGTTCGAAATTGCGAGGCTTGCAATAACTCTCTTATGGAACCTCGAAGAGATTCCAAAAGGACTGCAATGATGCGATCCTCGGAGGTCTCAGGTAACAATCGACGTGCGAGAGGGTGTCGCTGTTCAAGAAAGAGGCCAGTAATTCATCTCTCCCTGCGGCTGGCCGTAGAGTTGAGCGAACAGCTTCATTAGCACGGCCTGCGCTGTATATTTACTGTAAAAAAATTTGCAGAACTTCTCTCAGCTTACGTTTCGATTTTTGTAAACTAACCACTAGCGAGCGGCGTCGTCTTTGAGAGTGCGTGTGGCCAGTCGAACACGCGCATGAGCATCTGTCTTGTTCGTTTCGAAGGCAGCCTTGCACTCCCGTATAAACGTATTCGGGTCTTCGTAATTCCGACCGGCGGACTCGTGAGGCTGTGGATTGCCGACGACTAGCGTATGCAATAAATTACGTACTCTCTCCATAGCGGTTATCTGAGGAAGTCACTCACGACAAAGTTACCTTACCCGCGTGTGCAAGATATGGTAAGATCGCAAAACTGAATCTAGCCCCACGTTTGGCGCCAATTTGACTTGAGCTCGAGGGCGGAGCTCTATCAAATCTGTCTGGTAGGAGGACGGGAGGAGGAAAAGAGAATATTCAGAAAAAAATAAGTGGACACACACAATGAATAAAATTTGTGTCGCATCTACGAAGCTGTGAATGTCTGCGAGATGTGCGAGTGTGCGTGGATATGTGTGAGTGTATGATTAGTGCATGAGAGTGCAAGTGAGTGAGGGATAAGCAGTAAGGTGAGAACAGTAAGGTGCGGTAGGGAACAAATAACGGAAAGGAGTCGCTAAAGCCCGTCAGTCCCACGATGTGGAACGAGATCAGCGGTGCACGCCAGGCGCTGTGCTCGCTAATCTTCGGGATTGCAGCGCTTAGCGTGTAAACGCAGATCGCTCGCCTGAACTTAGGTGCTCAGGACGCCTTGGCCGTTGGTGGGAAGTAGCTCGTCGAACTTGCGTTCAATCGCGGTTGGCGTACAGCGCAAGGCGCAGATTTCATTTACCACAGAGCGTAAATGCGCAAGGCGCAAGATCGCCCGTAAGCAGGATGTATTCCTGGCGATCGCCGGAATACGAGGAAAGGAGGTGGAGGTATAGACGAACGTGTAACAAGTCTGCGGGAAGCGCAAGGCGCTAAGTTCATATCGACCTACAGCGGGTATGCAGCAGGTGCAAGATCGCTCTCAGACGGAGGTGGAGGCAACTATTCAAGGCAGTCGCCGAAGCGTAAGTGTTGAGCTCGAGAAGCAGGTCTGAGCTCTAAAGCCTTACGGGAGGGCGCCTCTGGCGGTCGCGAGAGGTAGCGTGTTAGTGAAGAGGGAGAACATCTCCCACGCAGCGGCACCAGTCGCCGAAGTGTGTGAGTCATCTCCCGTAAGTGGTAGAAAGTAGAAATGACGAGAGAAGGGTTAGGAAAGAGTCGAGACAATGCACGCACGTACACATCAAATTTTAATGATATAAAACTGCCAAAAATTATAGATACTAACCTCTACAGTAAGTTCATTTATATAAAGGAAAAATAAATAATTTTCAAGTCTATCAATTCGTATCTTTTACAAGTACAAGCAATCGAATTTAGACTTCTTACAACTATAATATGATTATAAGAAATAATAAACCTATTTACTCACATACACTCCTATATTTTATTACATAATAAGAAACCAAGAAAATATTCATGTATAATTGTATATATAATCTGGGGTATTCAATATTAATAAACTTAAGTATAGATTCAGAAGCGATTGTAAACGCACAGACCACGTAGAACATCCGCTGTTTACCTGGACGGTAAACGTCTTTAGGGGGGTGGGGGAGAGGATTTTATATGACGTAAAAATTAATATTAATCAGAAATAAAATTAATTACTAAACTTAAAATTTAAATTAAAATTAATTAAATTAAAATCTTAAAATTTAATAAATTCCTAATTATAAAGATATATCGGAAATATTTACATATTTTATTTCATACCAATGAAAACAAACATGCAATATACAAATGCTCAATGAATATTATAATATATGATAACGCTACGCGCTCTATGCAATGGAACGTCTCTATACCACAATATATTGGTTTCATTATAAAGAGTGTAGTGCTTGCAACAATAGTCTGAGTTAACTCCTACGGAAAAATCCAGGAGACATGAAGAATCACATTATTCTTATAATTTGAGAATAATATTTTTCTAATATGTGCAGAGAGATTCGAGTAACACAACTCCTATCGACACACACATTTAGATAATAAATATACCAAAGTTGCGTTTTTTTTGGAAGGCGCGGAGAAGACTCGGAAATCTACAAAGACTTATGCTAATGCCTAGCAAGCAAAAATGCCAACGATGCATCCGCGACTGAGTTTTTAAGTATTGGGGAAGAGTGGGCCCACGAAGAAAATTAAGCGTTTTCCGGAGAAAGTTTTTCAGCGGTCCGGCAGCGCGTCATTTAAACGAGAGTATTTTTTTCGATTTAAGAGTTTTTTTCGGAGAATGTTTTTTCATATTTTTTAATACTAATATTTATTTTTCTTTTCGTGTCGTACTCATCCGTTCGGTTTTTGGTGTGTGCAAAGTGAGCTGTGCTGTGTGGAAGTGCAGTGACTTGAAGTGAAAAGCGAATAATATGGATAAATATATTTGTGAAATAAAGAAAAGCCGAACACAGGAGATTCGTATTTGTTCATTGATTTGCCCTTGATTTCTCCAACTTATTTCTCTTCCATTCGGGGATCCAATGCAGACTTCAAAGGGTCCAGCAACAATTACTAGTGTCAGGTAAGAGTTTAGTTATGATTCGCAATAAATTCGTTCTTATTTGGTTTTTATAAGATTGTTCTCAGTTCACGATGCGCGCACGGGCCCGTACAGGACGAGATAGTGGGTTCCGCATTAAAATTAATATTGAAATTTTTAGTGTGTACGTGTTCACTCGTACGTAACATATATATATATATATATATATATATATATATATATATATATATACGAGGTCTGGCTATTAAATAACGAGACTGGTTACGAACAAGGGTTTTATTATAAAAATTATTCTACATTCAAATGCTCCCCTTCAATACACTCCCCTTTCCTCGCCACACACCTTTCCATACGTTTTTTTGATTGATCGAAGCAGTGCTGGAAGTCTTCTTTGGTGAGAGCCTTGTGGAGCTCTGCCGTTTTTTGCTTTACCGCTTCCATCGACTCGAATCGGGTCCCTTTCAAGGCAGATTTTATCTTCGGAAACAAACAAAAGTCGCACGGTGCCAAATCTGGCGAGTACGGCGCGTGTTCGAGCACTGGAGTGCGCTTACCGGCCAAATACTGCTTCACAGATAGCGCGTTATGGGCAGGTGCGTTGTCCTGGTGCAAAATCCACGGGTTGTTCTTCCACAACTCGGGCCGTTTCTAACGAACTCGTTTTCGCAGTGTTGCCAAAACTGACAAATAGTAAGTCTGGTTGACAGTCTGACCCTCTAAAACCCATTCAGTCATCACGATACCGTTAATGTCAAAAAAAACGATCAACATTGCCTTGAATTTTGATTTGGACATCCTTGCTTTTTTGATTCTGGGCAATTCAGGCGTCTTCCAATGCATCGATTGCCACTTTGTTTCATCATCGTATTGAAAAATCCACGTTTCGTCGCAAGTAATAATGTTTTTCATCAGTCCGGAATCTTTTTTTAACCTTTCAAGGAAATCTGAGCAGACCTGTTGACGCAAGAGCTTTTGGTCAGAAGTCAGATTTTTTGGCACCAACTTCGCACAGGCTTTTGTCATGTGTGATTCCTCGTGTAAAATTTGTCTTACCGTTTCTTTACTGGCGTTTACAGCCTCGGCAATCATCCGGATGCTTATTCGACGATCTGCACATACAATTTGGTTGTTTTTGGTCACTGTTTCCGGAGTTAAAATAGTGTCAGGGCGACCTGGGCGTTGGTCATCTTCAGTGCTTACTCGGCCCTCACTGAAGCGCTTACACCACTCAAAAACACGCGCACGAGATAGAGAATTGTCCCCATAGGCCTCTTGCAACAATTTACAGCACTTAGTCGGAGTTTTTCTCAATTAAACGAGAAATTTGAGATTGATACTTTGCTCCTGTTTTTTGTCACGAGAAAAAAAACACGTTCGTCTCAAACCGCTACTGCACAAATACAATAATAGTGACGAGAACGTGTTTTGGTACGTGCATAGACAAGATATCTAGATACCCAACGCACTACTCGTTTTTTTTCCCACCCCTCTACGGCGCCCTCTAGGCGCGCAGTCTCGTTATTTAATAGCCAGACCTTGTATATATATATATATATATATATATATATGTACATTTTGTCAAAAAAATACCAGGAATTGTCGATTTAAATCTGGCGGGGCAATTTAGGCAGATAAATTTTTTTTTTCTAGGCTGCTACAACTGTCCTTAATGACTATGCCAAGTTTGAGCGGAAACTGTGAACGAGTGTGTTTACAGTAGCTGGTTAAGTCAGTTAATGTCAATAGTGCGTGCCGATTTTTTACAATGGGTGATTACGTTGAACAAAGAATTTGTCTAAAATTTTGTGTTGCGAATGAAATTTCGTGTGCCGATGCATTGAAAATATTGCAAAAGGCTTTTGGTGATAAAGCACTATCGAAAACCCGTGCGTATGAGTGGTACAAAGCCTTCAAGGAGGGTCGTCAAGTCGTCGAAGACTTGCCTCGTTCTGGACGCCCATCGACGGCTTTGATCGCAGATAACGTCGATAAAATTAAGGAAATGGTGCTTAAAAACCGTTATACCAGTTTGAGAGAGATAGCACATGAACTTGAGATATCCTACGAGTCAGCACATACGATTCTAATTGATATTTTGGGCATAAGAAAGGTGGCCGCAAGACACGATAACGCGCCGTCTCACCGAGCTACGATTGTGACCGACTTTCTCGCCAAAAACTCAACAAACACACTCGAACAATCACCGTATTCGCCGGATTTAGCTTCCTGTGAATTCTCCCTCTTCCGAAAACTTGAATTGCCGCTCCGTGGCACCCATTTTCAGCCGATTAAAGCCATAAAACAAAATTCAGCGTGCGAGCTGAAGGCCACTGACTTAACCAGCTACTGTAAACACACTCGTTGACAGATTCCGCTTAAACTTATCATAGTCATTAAGGACTGTTGTACCAACCTAGAAAAAAAATTTGACCTGCCTAAATTGCCCTGCCAGATTTACATCGACAATTTCCGGTACTTTTTTGAAAGAATGTACAGTCTGTCAAGTAAGAGCGTGGTCGTGTTAATTTATAAAAAAATTTATTTAATGAAACTTTTATATTTATATATACATTGTACACATTACAAACAATGATGCAATTTGGTCAATAATGTGTTCAGTCACCACCGGCGTCGATAATTGCCTGGCATCTCCGAGGCATGCTTTCTACTAATTTGACGGCGTATTCTAGTAGCAGGGATCTCCAGATCCGACGAATTTCGTAAGACAACTGCTTCAAAGTGTATGTGCGTCTTCCACGAAGCTTCCGTTTAATATATGCCCACATATTTTCAATAGGGTTTGCATCGGGCGACTGCGACGGCCAATCCAATGTAACGATGCCAGATTGAGTCTTCCACTGAGTACAGAGCTTGCTGCGGTGTTTAGAATCGTTGTCCTCCTGCAGAATCCAATCTTCATTTTTTGTGATGAACCATCGTTTAGCAGATGGCAGTAAAGCCTTTTTGTAGATTTTTATCATTTTCTCGGCATTTAGGTTGTTAGTAAAGAGGTGCAAAGTGCCGAATCCCTGCTTTGAGAAGCAGCCCCAAAGATGCACCTTTATTCCATGTTTTACGGTCCGCTGAACAAGCCTATTGGTGGAAGTTGACCAGGCTCGCGTGAGGACAGAACGTGCCCATATAGAACATTCATTAGTAAAAATGACATTTTCAAAATCTCTATCAATATTCTCATGCGCCCAAGCGAGTCGCTTTGTCACATGTTTTTCAGTCAACAGAGGCTTCTTCATTGTGTTGCGCCATTTCAGATGATGAGTACGAAGATGGGTTCGGATAGTTTCGTAGGATATATCTAAACCTTTGGCCATTAATTTTGCTTGTCCTTGCCGCAGTGTTAAAGCAGGATTCCGCGAAAACAGATTCACTATTCTTTTTTCATCTTTTTTGTTAACTTTTCCTATGGAGCCACGTTCTGGTAAATCATCGACACTTTTAGCCACTTTATATTGCTGTATCCACTTCTGTACAAATGCCTTTGACTTTCTCATATATTTAGCAGCCGCTGATTGCGACATTTTGGGACCTTTTATGTGGATGCAAAGGAACACAGCCTCGTAGCGCGACGCATACTTAGCACTCATGGCGTTTAACGTGATTCTCTTTCAAAAGATTAACGACAACTGAATTTTTGTTGACAATGCATCAAGGACAAAGCTTTTCTCTATCGGTTCGCGAAGGAATTAGAGC
This sequence comes from Chalcis sispes, assembly GCA_949987625.1. Classification (NCBI taxonomy): domain Eukaryota; kingdom Metazoa; phylum Arthropoda; class Insecta; order Hymenoptera; family Chalcididae; genus Chalcis; species Chalcis sispes. The sequence continues at coordinate 33,473,190 of OX465097.1, forward strand.
GAAATCTTCTATTACCTGTCGGTGAGGTCGACTACGCTCTTACTTGACAGACTGTATATTAGGTGTAGTAAAAAGAAATCCATTATTTTTGCATTAAATTAAAGGTTTTATTTAGCATAGATAGAATTATACGATTAAGGTCAAATATGCACCGTTTTGTTCGATAGCTTATTGCCATTTTGGAGGTAATTTCATAATGCCTCTTTCGTAGAAACCCTTGTCCCTATTGTCAAAAAACTGGGACAGTCGATTTTCACAATCTTCTCTTAAGGGGGGAAGTCCATATAGAATTTTCAAAAAATCGATTTTTTTTTTTCAATAATCTAAAAATATACTATGTTGAGCATGTACTGACGAGACGAAAAAAAAAATCTTGAATATTTACGAAGTTACAGCTAATATAATGGTGTGGGCCGGAGTACGTATTGTAAAGTAGCGAGCCAGGTAGTCGGAGCACTTCAGACAAAAGGTCTCTCTCCATTATAATAACTTGAAAAACTTCTTTTGTCCCATACCCGGAAATAATACTTTATATTATAGTATATATGTAAGTATATATATATCTACATTTACGTTCCTGTACACGTTTAACCCTTAAGTGGAGCACTATTGCAGCTTTACATAACTGGAGCGCATGGGTAAGGATTACCCGGCTAGCTTTGACCACTTATATCTTATTATAAAATTGATCAATTTTGAATTTTTTTTTTTTTAATCAATTCGTCGGACGATGTAGAATAAGAATATTTTATGAACAGATAAATAAAAATTTAAGTTTTTATAATATTAATGAAAAATAAAAAAAAAATGCAATGAAAATTGACGAAAAAAGATGTTTTCTTAAAACTATTGAACCTTCACGAATTTTTGGGATAAAAGGTTTTAATTCGCGGCATTTTAAAGGTAATTGCACGTTCTTTATAAATAATTTGAAGTTGTTCTACGTACTTTAAAAAATTCTATTTATTTAAAGAGATAAAGTTGAAGAATTTAAACAGAATGATTTTTTTTTTTTTTTTTTAATATTAATTTATTCTCATATAAGAATAATAATAAATCAATTACAACAATTAATAAAACTTAGTTAGATGATTGTACACTACACTCTATACAAATTTTTGCAACATGCTCTCTACACATAGGCTGATCACACTTTAAACATTTATAGAATGTTTTCCTATCTAAAGACGATGGGCAGTATCCACATCGTTTTTGTTTAGCCATTTTATTTTCTGCCAGTAGATTACGAGGATCCTCTGTTTCTGGTAAATCTTTATACTCAAGAAAAGATTCGATTTGCGAACGTAAGTTTCTTTGTAGAGTAGGTAAATTCAGTCTATTTATCAAGAATGGCCTGATTAAGGATAGGAATAAATCCAATAAATATTGTTTCCGATGCATCACTGCATTACTGCTAATTAAATTATAAATTATAAATGAATTTACGCCTGCCTGATCAAGCATTCCGTAAAAAAACCTCATTGGCCACCTGAGTGTTCTCCTGAATGATCAAACTATTTAGTAAAGCTTATTTTTATGTTATAATAATATAAACTTACTAATATGTATTAACTTGACGATATAAGACTGGTAAAGTTCAAATAAAACACTTAATTCACTTCACTAAATTTTTCACGAGCACTATGCAATATGACACTACTGGAGTGCTGGGTGAGGGATACCCATAGACTAAGTTTGTCTGCTTACAGTTTGGTTAGTATTCATACTTAGAAAGGGTCCAAGTGGGGATTGGTAGTGGGGATAACAAAGTTAAATCCCCACACAAAACCAAGTCCCCCTATACAACCATTTACTAGGGGTGAACAGATGTATTTTTACCCTGGGTTAGCGTAACCCAGTGCTCCTCTTGAGGGTTAATATTGCTATACGAATAAAGGTTAGTCGAGAAATATAGGTAGTTTAGCCGGAGAATTCATCGTGTTTAGTTGATTTCGGAACGTAAAAGTGCCGAATTATAAAAAAGGTACGCGAGGCTATATTGCACGAAATAACCCTAGAAAACGAAAATATCTGGGCAATCAGTTTACCGATAAAAAAGGTAAAAAATTTGAAGGCAGTACAAGCCATAATGACAGTGCCAGTGGAAAAAAATTGTATACGCATGATAGTGAAGATATAATAATTAATTCTTTGCACGGGTACACAATAATTAAATTTTTTACAGTGTTTACAGCTTTGTCTGAAATTGTAAAGTGCTCGGTATGTAATCAGAAGATAAAATTCAGTGAGTGTGGCTCTAGAGGTCTTGGTTTTAAAATTGTTGTCACGTGTCCATGTGGTGATAAAAAAATATATGATAAACATCTGCATTCTGGACTAAAAGTAGTTGAAATCTCGGCATACATTGCAGCTGGGATATTTAATTAAGGTTTTAGTTCAGTATTAAGAATAATGAACCTTCTGAATTTGACTATTGGCACTTATGCTAAAGTATTTGCTTATAATACAGACGAGGCGCGAATAACACGACAGAATCGTAAGAGCCTTTCAGAAACCAAAGATGCTCGTACAGCTCGCAGGCAACAACAAATGGAAGAAAATCAGCTTTTCGAGGAGTAGAAAGGACTGTTGTATGGACCTGGGATTGCCGATTAATCGGTAAGTAATTAAAACTGGCCATTTTCCTGTACTTCAACTTTAAATGCAATTATCTCGAAACTATATTTTTCAAAACTTCTCGTGTTGTAACTCAAAAAGTTATTGACCGATTTGGCTAAAATTTTTAGAGGCCTTTCTTTACATTAATATCGGAAGAATAAACCTAAAAGTTTAGATATTCCGCGTTGACAAAATATTTTTTTGGGGTCAAAAATGTCAAAAAATAGCCCTAAATTCTGACTTTTTTTTAAAGGTTTATTTTATATTGAATTTTATACTTTTTTTTTTTATTTTATAGGTTCATCCTTTCCGTTTATATGTCCTAAAGAAAAACAACTTTTATTTTTGTGTTTTAGATCAAGGGTTAATAAGTGACAACTGGAGCAGTTTGGGACCTCGCGTCGGAGGCAGCAGACAATAAATCATACTGAGCCACCATTTTGAATTAAAAAAAAAAAAAAAAATTATTTTTGTGTTCTAAAAAGATTCATTAAAGTTGTGTTAAAATTCAAAAACAATAAAATTATTTTATCATCGTTAAAAATATTATCAAAAAATGACTGATTATGGGGCTTTACATGGACTTCCCCCCTTAAGGCGAATTTTTCACCTGCAAAATCATTTGTCATAGACAAGAACAGGTGGTAATCACTTGGTGCCAGGTCCGGACTATAAGGAGGATGCATAAAAACTTCCCAACCAAGTTCCCGGAGCTTCTGGCAAGTCACTATCGATGTATGCGGTCTGGCGTTGTCCTGATGGAACACAATTCCTCTCCTATTGGCCAAAGCTGGCCGCTTCTGGGCGATTGCTTCTTTCAGTTGGTCCAATTGTTGACAGTACAGATCCGAATTTAGAGTTCGGCCGTAGGGGAGCAGCTCATAGTAGATGAATTCCTGCCAGTCCCACCAAACACACAGAAAAACCTTCCTGACTATCAATCCTGGCTTGGCAACCGTTTGCGCCGGCTCACCGCGGTTTGACCACGACCGTTGTCGCTTGACGTTGTCGTAAGTGACCCACTTTTCATCACCAGTAACCATCTGCTTCAGAAATGGATCAATATTGTTGCGATTCAGCAGCGATTCGCAGATGGAAATTCGGTCCATGAGGTTTCTTTGCGATAACTCATGTGGCACCCATACATCGAACTTCTTTTTGTATCCAGCCATATTTATGTGGTTCCAAACGGTTTTTTGTGCAATGTTTAGCTCCTGGGCAATCGAAACAGTGCTTATGCGATGGTCGGGCTCGACGATTTCCATTATTTCATCGACATTTTCGACAATTGGCCTTCCATAGCGTGGGGCATCTTTGACGTCAAAATTACCGGAACGGAATCAACGAAACCAAAATTGCGCGTGATTAGCTGTTACAGTATCAGGACCATAAACACCATTCACATTTTCAGCTGCCTGGCTTGCGTTTTCGCCTTTATCGAAGAAAAACTGTAAAATATGGCGTATTTTCTCTTTGTTGGTGTCCATCTTTGACGCGTGCTAAAAGAATACTGAGTCAAGCAATCACAAAACGGTATCTGAAGCTTTTTAAGTACGAAATCTTATCTTTCTAACGCCATCTAGTGTAACCCGATTGCACTTTTACAACTGGAGATACAGACTACTAAAGCCACCTATTGGCAAAATAATGGATTACTCTCTACTATACCTAATATGTTATATTTCCCAAAGTGAATGTTTATATGATTGACTAAACATGAATGCTTGTAACTAAGGGAGTATATTCTGAACTTGACATATACATTGGTCATCCTTTGGATGAAAAATCTACTGAAATTACAAATGGAATATTTTCTAAACGGCGATCTCAACTGTTCAAGTAAAAACCCTAATAAATCTGACTTTGTAATTGTTAAGGAAAATGAAGAGAAAGAAGTAAAACGTATTCCAGCACGCAGTTTAAAAAAGGCGTTCAAATTGTATTTCAAACAAGAACTGTAAATCAAACAAGAACATCTAGAAATAAAAATTGGCAAAACAAGTTTTATACTTTAAGGCTAAAGTTTTTTTATGTCGAGCCCATTTAAGAAAGTGTGTCTGCATTTACTGTGCGAATTTTGATTTGTATGTGACCTGCATAAACAATCGTATGGGAGGAAAGTGTTCAGATCTTAATAAAATTTGCTCTAAACATTTATCAGCCATTATTTGTTCGAATCAATCAGAGTAGTGTTTTATCCACAAATGTTCCATGTGACTGGGTTCTGGAGGTATCAATCTAAGTTTATTCAGATTAGAAACAATAAATAAACATGGAGAGATTGTTATGTGGGAAATTAAGTAACTGGTGAAAAGAAACATCAACAATGTCCAATTTCACAAACAATCTTGTTATTTAGACGCTGAAAACAAGTGTCTACATACATATTAAAAGTTGACAAAGAAAAGCCATAAAAGAAGAAAAAGAAATGGCTACATCCAGTTTTAAGTTATGGAAAAAAAAAAAAAAAAACAATCACGTAAAAGAAGAATGTTCACAGCAAGATTAAAAGAAATAATAAAAAATCCAAAATTCATAAACAACAGACAAAAAATAATTTTTTTAAGCAATATTCAGTTACCTAACCCAACATTTACACAATATACAATATTTGAGTGTTATGCGTCGTTTGCGTAAAGTTATTCGCAAAAAGAGGCACGAATTGCGATAAGACAACTCATGGTTTTTGCATTACGATAATGCACCGTCTCATACCGCATAGATTATTCGCGACTTTTTAGCCAAAAATTCAATTTATATAGTTCCACAAACACCGCATTCGCCTGATTTAGCGCTGTGTGGCTTTTCGCTGTTCAATAAACTTAAAAAACCATTCCAGGGACATCGTTTTGACTCGATTAAGGAGATTAAATGTGAATCGCTGCATCAATCAAAGGCAATTCCAGAAAAGGACTTTTCTGACCGTTTCGAAAATTGAAAAAAACGTTGGCATAAGTGTATTATGTCAGGCGGGGACTACTTTGAAGGTAACGAAATAGACTTGGAAGAATAAATAAAAAATTGTAACGGAGAGCCCGTCATTAATCGTCAACGAAGAATGTAATGTTTACAATCTTGCTCGACTGTTGCCGGGTTGCCGGTTTGGGAATGCCCGTTTAGAAGGACTTTTCGAAAAGCTGGCAACGTTCGAAAATCACGCGATCTTCGAACTTGCGGCAATGATCGGCGAGGAGTTTTGGGAGCCGCGAGGAAAGAGTAGAGGAGAGTGACTGGAACAGTTTAGTTACGCTGTTCTCTCCTGCGAGCGAGTTTCGCTGCGCGCTCCCGCGAGGACGGTAGAGATAGATCACGCGGTAGAACTTTTTTGTTCCTCTTTGATTAGCATGAGCGTCGCGAGTGAAGCCAGGGGTGAAGGTGTGCAAGGTAGAGAGAGTGAGGAAGAAGTCGAGAGAGCAGTGCGAAAAAGGAGAGCGAAGACGAGGAAGTACAGCGAGGAAGTGAGACTGGGGACGAGGAGATCAAGTGTCAGCGGGGGGCGATTAGAAATTGCCACCGCGACACCTAAAGCCGAGGGTGAGTCGGAGACTGTCGGCAAGCAGGCAAGCTCCTTCCGAGGTCTAGCAGCCCTTCTCCGGGGGAGAAGCAGCTGGAGTCAAGGACAGTGGCGCGGAAGAGAGCAGCTGGGCGTTTAACGACCAGTGGTCGAGTTTCGTGGACTCCAACGGTGAGTATCCTCATTTGTCTAGGGGAAATATTCGCGTAAGAGAGAGATAGAGCAAGGGTGTGTAGCAGCGGGTCCGTGGTGAGGGTGGCGAGGAATCGCCACTTCCCTGCCCTGGAGAAATGATAGGCCTCCGTCGGCTGGAGAAACAGTCGCGGGTGGCCGGCCTGCATTGCGTAGCGTTAGAGTGAGAGAGAGAGAGCGAGAGAGAGAGAGAGAGAGAGAGAGAGAGAGAGAGAGAGAGAGAGAGAGAGAGAGAGAGAGAGAGAGAGAGAGAGAGAGAGAGAGAGAGAGAGAGAGAGAGAGGGGGAGTTCGTGAAAGAGCATAAGATATTTTTAATAATTTTTGTGCGAGGCCTACAGGGCGCACGAAGTCATTTCTGCTATGACTCGGTGCCCTCGTCACAGAATTTGAAAAAAAAAAAATTGGTCTTATTTTTTGATCATAGTATTATATGGGACGTTCCAATGAATGTTCAGTACATTTCGGTGTCAAGTTTTATAATTTTTTCTGAAATTTATCAATTTTTAGTTTATATTAAATTAAAATAAGATTTTTAGCCAAGTATCAAAACAAAATATTAATTTTTTAATAAATTATGCGCATTTAAAATAAAAAGGAGTAAAATTTTTAAACCGTTGTATCTCTAATACAAATTATTGGAATTGCATAATTCTTTTTCTAATTACGCTAATAATAATGAATTCCTGAAAAACATATAGTTAGATAAAAAAATTTTTCTTAAAAAAAATTACAATAATTTTTTATAAACTGTGACAGGTGGTCCGTTGAGGTTAGGCCACCTGCCATGCGATGCGAGTTGGCATTCGCAGCGTGATTTTACACGGCGCTATCGATCAAGCAATTAATTGCGCGACGCGGGAAAGATCGACAAGCGCAACGCAAGACGAGCAAGAGGGGATCCTCCTTCTCTTCTTGCCCGCCAAGCCGTAACCACGTTTAGCGACAACAAGCAAATTTCCACGCGATTCCGAGAGGTTTCCCGCGGACGAAAACTACGCAGAAAAGAAAAGTAAGTTGCCACTTAGGTATGATTTTATTCCCTGCGATTAATATCTCGCACGCAGTTGCGTTTAAGATTCATACCCTTGTTACGAGTTGTGGGTGAGAGGCTAGCTGTCACTTACCCTTATTCCATAGTAGTATGTGTGTGTGAACGCGCGCGCGTGACTACACTCATGTCTTTCTCGAATACCGCTGCGTCCGTGGGCACGCCAACCTTCAGGTGGCACGCACTTGACCTAGCTGAGCTTGGTGGGGAGTATCATCGGCAACGGGGCCTTGAAGTAAGACCCTCATCACATATAGAAAGTAGGATCCAAGCAGAATCCTAAGTATAGGCTTAGCACTGCATGCAAGTGTCATTGCACGACGGCTGACGTCCGTCGGCACTCAAGGCCACATTGAGCGATAGTGGCGTCCGTAGCAGTGCGCACGCGCGAGAATGTCCCGCACGTGCGCCAACGAGAAACCCCGTTACAAAACAAATTAAGTTCTTGAATCGAGGGGCACATATGATTTTCTTTTTTAATGTCAAAATAAAGCTCAATGTATCCTCTATAATTTCCTAAAAAAAACTCGTCGGGCAGTTTAAATAAAAGAATATTAGAGCAACTTGAAGCTGCGCTTCCCAGTGTACTATGTTATACGTATGCGCTGCAACATTGTTATAAAATTGACTTCAAATGACTCTAATATTTTTTCTTTTAAACTGCCTGACGAGTTTTTTTACAAAATTAAGGAGGTGTAACGTCGGAATGACGTTTCTCTGCGTTAATTTGAGTAACACAAACTCATCGTTGCCTTTTTGAGCCTAAGTAGACAAGCTTACGGGCTGTGGATAGCGGAGAAGATTCAGAGCTTTATCTTTCTTTTTTGAAGGAGAGGTGTGAAAAACGGGACTGAGCCTACGTCTAGGCCGAAACTTAGGCCAGCTGCGCCGCTCTGGATAGGACCTACATAATGTTATATAGATAAAAGTAGTTGGCCGAAACTCAGGCTAACTCTACCTTTTTGGAAAATAAAAAGAAAATATATAGATAAGAAGAAAAGTAGAAAAAAAGAAAAATATAATTCACAATATGAAAATTTGTTTAACTCACTTTATTATTTGCTTCGAACGTGTGGACTTGATCCTTTCTCTCTCATTCCCTCTTGTTCTATTTTGCTGGGTTGACTGCTTCACCGGTGCTGCTACTTGAACACGGAAGGAAAAAAATTCACGATGAGCCCGAGTGTGGCTCCGAGTGGAGTCTGCGTGACTGTCCTCTGTGGGTTGACCGCGCCATTTTATACACTTATGCGGATATGCCTTTGTACCAATCCGATTGTTCGAAAATTAGTGCGGAGCGGACGCTAATTGTTATTGCGAAGACGTGCCTCTTGGGAGGGATAGCGAGAATCAGAGAGAGAGAGAGAGAGAGATGATCCATTTTTGCAGAATTTTTACATAAGTTCATTATTTATTATTTATAATAATGTATTAATTTAAATTGTACGATCGGGTTCTATAATATTTAAAATTTAACGCATATTATGAAGAAGAACGAAGTTTTTCATCGCAATTAAAGCGATTAATTTACACAATGATTTTTAGATAAATAATGATTATTTAAATAAAAAAAAGATGGCTATTATATCCTTAAGTTAGCAAAGGCGATTCATACTTACAAAAAAGAAATAAATGTAAAATAATAGTTTAAATAATCATACTTTAGAAGTTATAATTTTCAATAAATTCTTAAGTATTTATTATGGACTGTTGGAGAAGTACTTATTTGATTAACTTTATTTTCAAAGAGTTATTAAATAAATATTCATTTAGGTTTTTGCGTGGCCTGTACTACACAATACGCTAACGCAATTGTAAATTAATATTGAAATTAGAGGAGTAATATTGTAATAATTATTACCACTTTTAAGAAATCATTAATAATATGGAAATAATTATTCTTTTGGGAGTTAATCAAAGAATTAATTTTAATTACAGAATTTAAGTATTAATGCAACTATCCTCGTACAATTTTGCTTATTAAAATAAAAATAATGCAGTATGTCGCAGACAATTATTAAATATATAAGATTTTTACTCTATAAAATATTAGCGCGGTAAATTTTAGGGTGAAATAATAATAATTAGAAAAGTTATATTGCCGCAGAATAGCCTTTACTTATAAGTTAAAACTAGAGGAATGTTTTTATTTAAGTCATATCTTAAATAGGTGCATGTAACAACTAAAAATCGGCTAATTGCAATTAATTTAAATTAATTATTAATTTCATGTAAAAAAAATTTGTTAAAAGTGTATTGTAAGAGGAATTCGCGACATTCCAAGTTATTGCGCGACGTCCCAAATTACGCTATAGATGCTTATTCAAGAAAAAACTACCTTGCAAAAATTTGTGTTGCAAATGTCAATAGAATCCGTATTGACCGACTTAAAAAGAAGAAGATCATTTTCAGCTGTAGTATGCATGATTTTATGATTACTTATGTGCGATTACGCGATGGACAATATAATTCGATGATTCGATATATAACATAGTTTTTTCTTTTTATTTAAGAAAAGAATAGAAAAATACATACAGTCTTCTTATTTTAATATTTTAATAGCATTTAAGGTGAAACATTAGTGAACTTGTTCCTGCAATGTTTGTAAAAAGAAGACAATTGCATTATTTAAAATAAGACCATAATCAAATTGATTCTAACAAGAATGGCTATTTTTATAAGTCATTCATGTATTTTGAGAACTTTCAACTCTCGGCTAAAGTTAAGGTTAAGTTACACAATAGTCTATGTCAGTGGAGAGTGCGTCCAGTGAGTGCGAGAGTGGTAGGAAAGGCAGGGAAGAAACTTATCAGCTGAAACGAAAAAAGAAAACAAAGGTCGTGTACCGATGTTACAGAGAGAACGAACATTAAACTTAATTTGGACATGAAAAAATCTATGAAAACAATTGCTTCAAAATAAAAATAAAGCTGGAAGAAAAAAGACAAAGCAATCCCTAAATAGCTGACGTATTATGCAGCGCATACTCACCCAAGGCTAAGAATGACGCATCGCTGCAAAAAGCACGAAGTATCATCTTTTAATTGCTCTAATATTTTTTTTTTAACTGCCTGTCAAGTATTTTAAGAAATAGAACAAGATACATTGAGCTTTATTTTGACATTAAAAAATCGAGACTCGTATGTGCCCCTCGATTAAAAAATTTGAATTGTTTATAGAAAATTGTCGTAATTTTTCTTTATAAAAAAATGTTTTTTCAAATAATATATTTCTCAGAAGTCAATTATTGGTGTAATTAAAAAAAAATTGTATAATTCCAATAATTAGTATTAGAGATATAACGGTTTAAGAATTTTACTCCTTTCTTTTTTTAATGCGCATAACTTTTTAAAAAATTAATATTTTGAGTTTCTACTTGGCAGAAAATCTTATTTTAATATAAACTAAAAATTAATAAATTTTTTAACAAAAGAAAAGTTAACTCCAAAACATACTAAGGAAATATATATACAGGGTGTCCCATTTTAATCGCCCCACGCGAATAACTGAAAGTATGTCCTTTGGAAACAAAATATTGAAAATAAAAGTTGTAGGGTTTCAAGGGGGACATGCAATGATGACCTTTACTGTAACCTTGACAATCACCTTGAAAGTCATTTGAAGGTCAAGTTATTTTTTTCAGAAGGAAACCCCTACTTTTGACCCCAAAAATAAAAAGAGCGGAAAATTTGACGTCTGAATACGACTATGACCTTGACCATGACCTTCAAGTTCATTAAAAGGCCAACAAGTTAGTTTTAAAATGAGGAAACCCTACCTCTAAACGTGGAGATATAAAGAGTGGAATATTTTACGACGGCTTATGATCTTGACCTTGACCTTGAGGTCAAAGACATATTAAGGTCGTAATAATTATTGACCAACATCTCTGTTTTCATGCCGAGATTAATGAGTGCGAAAAAAGTGACGTTGAAATATGACCTTGACCAGTTTAGTTGAGGAAACGACTCCTGCTCAGTTGAAGAAATGCCATTTTCTTCCAGCTGCTAAGTTCTCTTTTCTTTTAATCCCCGTTTCGCACCTTTAACTTTCTCCTACATAAAAACGAACCATGGCATCATGATCAATGATAAGAAAAAATTGGAATTTTTTTTCGTTATAAAGTCCATACGAAAATAGTTTTAATTCCAATAATTTTGATCTTTGTAATCGAGAGTGTTTGAATTATTTTATCTGTGGATTTAAATTTTTTTCCGTCATGGCTGATTATACGCCACAGGAAATAGTTAATATAATTAAAGATCTTGGCGAGTTTTAATACAATTACAGAGCTGCAGAAAGGCGTTATGCAGAAAAATATCTATATTCTCGACATCCAGATACAAAGGCTACTAAGCGATTAGTGAGTAGAGCTTAACAAGGTAATCTGACACGAAAAAGGCGCAAAACTGGCTCTAGAGAGCATATTGTACTAGGTGTATTGGCTTCGGTTGCTGATGATCCCTATATTCCTACTCGGCAAATCAATCGAATGCATGGAGTTACAAAAACAACTACTAACCGCATTTTGAAAAGTTTGAAATTCCATCCATACCATATCCGCCTCACTTATGGTCTTGAGATCAGAGATGTCCAGCGGCGTTTAAATTTTTGTAGATAAGCATCTAATAGAATGCGCTAAGATACTTTGTATTTCGACAAATTCTTATTTACAGACGAGGCGAAATTTGACAATATGGGAGGTGTCAATCTCCATTATTCTTATTACTATTTCCAAGTAAATCCTTATTGGCAAAGGGATCATCGGGTCCAGAGGCGGTGGTCATTAAATGTATGGAGAGGTATAATAGGAAATAATGTGATAGGTCTATTATTTTATAAATAATAATTATTTGAATTATTCTTTCTATTTGAATATTTTCCAGATTTAAGTACCACAATTGTTAGAGGACGTTCCATTAGCCTCGAGACAAATCACGTGGTTTCAACAAGGTGGGGCACCAGTACACTGCACACTGTACCAAGGCATTCTTGGATACCACATGTCCTAATCGTTGGATTGGCATTGGCAGCCAAGTACATGAAAGGCTAGCCAGATCACCAGATGCCAGACCAATGTATTTTTTCCTATGGGGTGTTGTAAAAGAGCAAGTATTTGCGCGAGCTCCAACAATCACAGAGGACATGAAAGAAAGAATGAAGACAATTTTCGAATCTCTCGCGGTTGAAACATTAGAGAGGGTCCGCCTGAGTTTTCTTCAAAGAATTAATATGTGCATTCAAAAAAATGGACGACCAATTAAGCGTCTGTTTTAAGAGACTTCTTAACTGGCTGCAATCTAAGAGTCTTCTCTTGACTGGGCGGACTTGTTGCTTTGCTTTAAATGGCTGAGTTTTGAGAGTCTTCCCTTGACTGGGTGGACTTGTTGCTTTGCCTTGACTTGCTGGGTGCTATGACTCTTCCTTTGACTGGGCGGACTTCTTGCCTTGCCTTGACTGGCTGGATGCTATGAGTCTTCCCTTGAATGGGCGGATTCGTTGCCTTACCTTAACTGGCTGGGTTCAAAGAGTCTTCCCTTGACTGGGCGGATTCGTTGCCTTACCTCAACTGGCTGGGTTCAAAGAGTCTTCCCTTGACTGGGTGGACTTGTTGCCTTACCTTGACTGGCTGAGGGCTATGAGTCTTTCCTTGACTGGGCGGGCTCGTTACCTTGACCTTGACTGGCTGCGTATTAACAGTCTTTCCTTAACTGGGTGGACTCCATGCCTTGCCTTAACCAGCTAGGTATTGAGATACTTCCCTTAAATGGACGGACCCCATGTCTTGCCTTGTTCCAATTTCGGCGTTTAAATAACGGGTTCCCCTTTAAAAAAACACACTTAAACTTAAAATGACCTTGAAGGTCATGATACATGTCGTATTCGGACGTAAAATTTTCCGCTCTTTCCATTTTCGAGATCAAAAATAGTGATTCTCATTTGAAAAACTAACTTGTCCTACAAATGACTTTAAAGGTCATTGACAAGGTCACAGTAAAGGTCACCATTAGATGTCCCTCTTAAAAGCCTACAACTTGTATTTAAAATATTTTTTCCAAAGGATATATTTTCAAAGTTATTTACGTGGGGCGATTAAAATGGGACACACTATATATATATATATATATATATATATATATTTTCATGTACAGGGTTACCCAATTTAAAAGACGCACCCAAATAACTCGCCAGTGAGTGCTTTAATCAAAAAAGTATTAGGTATAAAAGTTGTAGAAATGCAAGAGAAAAAGCGAATAGTGGCCTCGGATTTGACTAGGACTATTACCTTCAAAATCACTTCAAGGTTAACTTAAGATTTTTAAATGAGAATTTATCTTTTTTGTCTTACAGAATAATGTATTTTGATGAGATTTGCAACTTTTTTTTAAGTATTGTTCAATATTTCACGTAGTTTTCAAGATAAACTAAAAAACTATGATTTTTATTATTTTTGCATTTCTTTTCTTATAAAAATAAAATTAAAAAAATAATTTAATAATAAATAACTTTACACTTATGATAAAAAATAAAAAACTATTAACAAAAAATTTATGTGGAAAAAAATTCTAAACGAATAAAATTGAATTGTTCAGTTATTTACTTTATAAAAAATCTAATGTGATTTGATTGAAATTATGATATTGTAATTTGGTAGTTGTTAATCGGGTGTGTCTTTTAAATTTGGTTACCCTGTATATATTGGGTGTACAACTTTGTTTCCGATGTTTTTTTCCGAAATTCGAGGCTTTATTGTAAATAACTGGTTATACATTTATGATTCAAAGTATTGTCCATCGCTGGCCACTACTTTCTCCCATCTTTTGGGCAGCATACGAATCCCGCGTTAAAAAAACTGGACATCGTTTGAATCGATCCACGAATCGATCCAATTTTTTACTTCTTTATAAGAACGGAAGTGCTGGTCAGCCAGGCCGTGTGCCATTGATCGAAACAAGTGATAGTCCGAGGGAGCAACGTCTGGAGAATACGGCATGTGGGGTAGGACTTCCCATTTCAAAGTTTCCAAGTATGTCTTGACCACTTTCGTAACATGGGGTCGAGCATTGTTATGCTGTAAAATCACTTTATCATGTCTCTCGTTGTATTGCAGCCGTTTATCTTTTAATGCTCGGCTCAAACGCATTAATTGCGTTCGATAACGATCACCTGCGACTGTTTCAGTCGGTTTTAACAACTCATAATACACTACGCCGAGCTGGTCCCACCAAATACTGAGCATGACCTTGGAACCGTGAATATTCGGTTTGGCCGTCGACGTAGAAGCATGGCCGGAATATCCCCATGATTTTCTGCGCTTGGGATTATCGTAGTAAACCCATTTTTTGTCCCCAGTCACAATGCAATGCAGAAATCCCTTCCGTCTTTGCCTTGCAAGCAGCTGTTCACAAACACACAAACGCCGTTCAACATCTCTCGGCTTCAACTCGTACGGCACCCAATTTCCTTGTTTCTAAATCATTCCCTTGACTCTCAGGCGTTTGGAAATGGCTTGTTGCGTCAGTCCCAATGATCCTATTAATTCTTGTTGCGTTTGACACGAGTCTTGATCAAGTAATGCCTCCAATTCTGCATCTTCGAAAACCTTCTTTCTTCTACCGCCATGCTGGTCTTCGACGTTAAAATCGCCGTTCTTGAAGCGTTGAAACCACTCTTGGTACGTTCTTTCACTAATAGCGGCCTCACCATAGGTATTTAAGAGCATTCGATGAGCCTTAGTCGCAAATTTCTTCATATTAAAGCAGAAAATTAAAACCTTCCGCAAATGACGAGAATTTGGCTCGTAAGCTGACATGTTTAATCGAGAATAACTTTATGATGCAGACACAAATCGACTAATATTTTGATGGCGTTATGTTTACAAATACCTAAGCTTATTGTATGACATCTATGATCTATTTATTTTAACTACCACTTACCACTACAGCCATCTATTGCAAAACAGCGGAAGCAAAGTTGTACACCCAATAATATTTCTTGTTAACATTTAGGCCTGTCAAAAAGAATTCTAAATGTACAGCACCACGATAATCGAAGACAACTGTCATCATGACCTTTATTTTTGAACGATTTTGACTTGATCTTTTTGGTCTTGCTTCACCTTTGGCACGATATTCGCTTGATTAATCGGTTGTTTCTGAATCACAGGCATAGATTAATATCTTATCTCTCGTAATAATGCGTTCCATGACGTTCTGGTAGTCAGAAGGCATCTCCCCGCCCGCATTAACACGACGCTCTTTTTCAAAAAAATTGAGTGTTTTTGGATCCAATCGAGATTTTACGCGTTTGAGACCCAAATGATCTTTCAAAATTGCTTGAAGCGATTTAAATGAAATGCCTACAATATCAACAAGGTCTCTAATTTTTAACCGACGATCTTTGAGCCTAAGGTTTTTGATTTCTTTAATGTGTTTCTCATTAGTTGATGTCGATGGTCGTCCTGGACGCTCTTTGTCTTTGACGCTGTCGCTGCCTTCTTTAAACTGTTTGTACCACTTGTAAACATTTTTTTCCGATAAAGGTTGCTCACCGAAGGCCTTTTGCGACATTCTGAACAAGAAATTTGATTCCGAAGAAAAAATTAAATACAACTTCTTTGCTCACTAAAATCTGACATTATAAAAATTGCCGAAATCACTTTTTAATATTCATAAATACGAGCGTCACTTGCAAATTAATGAATGTATTGAGATGGAATTTGACACAGATGTCTGTCACAGTGCTTTCAACTTAAAAAAAAAGTTTTGTTCAATTGATGAACCCGCGAAATTTAAATTGAAAATTGGTCTTACTTTTTGATCATAGTAGTATTAGTTATTGATGTACCTTAAGCGAGCCTCGCGTCATTACAGCTTAAGGTGAAATATTTTGTCGATAGATAGTAGGGCTGCGGTTGCGAGCGCATCGAGCGACTAACGCGCCTTTATCCATTCACAAAATATGAGCCGAAAGCTTTAATGACGAGAGGTTCGTTTATGGTGCTTAAATTTATCAGCCTTGTAACCCGTACGAAGATTCTTACTTATTAAACAAAATAATAAGTTTTATTCTGTTATATATTAATAAAATGCAATTTTGAACCTGTATTGACAGTTCGTAAATTGTAGAAATCGTCTTGTAGCGCATGCGCATTTTGTACACGTATGCGAATTTACATGTACATGTACACATGTGTCAGAAAGTGACAGACAACAGAATGGAAATATGAATATAAATTATAAAATTAAAAAAAAAAAGTAAATAGTTTTATGTTCATTTATCACACATTAAGAACAAACATTACCGGCAGAACGATACACTACACTGAAAGAGAATAGAAAAAAAGCAAAGCCCCCGTGGTCGCTTAAATGTACTCGTATATCGAGCAAAGGGGTGAGTGACACAGAGATAGAGCGGTCACGCGGGAGCAAGGGTGTGCGCACTCATATCGCTAATTCGTTCTATCTCTTTCGCTCAACATACATAAGTCGTACTATCCATCCAAAAAATATAAGTCTATAAGTAAAATATATACAGCAAATATATAGCAGTGGCGCTGTGTTATTTTTTTTCATACATGATTGTATACGTTCTGGTAGGACATATAAAATGTCTATACAGCGTAGGAGAACGTATGGAAAAATGTTAATACGATCAAGGAGGCGCTTGCTTGTATGGAAACCATTTATGTGCTGAGGATGCTTTGTAGGTAGAAGTCACCATACGGGTTAGTAGGCTAAAAATATATATAGCGCACACTTGTCTATTAAGTAAAGAAAAGCTATGTAATACACACGTGCATGCATAAAATGCGCATACTCCTGCAATATTTATTTTATCTGTCACATAAACGAGCATACATTTGTCATGAGAATAAAAAATAATTTTTATTTCTTTTATACCTCTTAAACTAAAATGTTCTAAATGCTACATATACAGAAATATACAGTCTGTCAAGTAAGAGCGTGGTCGACTCCATTGACAGGTAATAAAAGATTTTGCTCTAATTCCTTCGCAAGCCAATAGAAAAAAGCTTTGTCCTTGATGCATTGTTAACAAAGATTCAGTTGTCGTTGATCTTTTGAAAGAGAATCACGTTAAACGCCATGAGTGCTAAGTACGCGTCGCGCTACGAGGCTGTGTTCCTTTGCATCCACCCGAAAGGTCCCAAAATGTCGCAATCAGCGGCTGCTAAATATATGAGAAAGTCGAAGGCATTTGTACAGAAGTGGATACAGCGATATAAAGTGGCTGAAAATGTCGATGATTTACCAGAATGTGGCTCGATAGGAAAAGTGAACAAAAAAGATGAAAAAAGAATAGTGAATCTGTTTTCGCGGAATCCTGCTTTAACACTACGGCAAGGACAAGCAAAATTAATGGCAAAAGGTTTAGATATATCCTACGAAACTATCCGAACCCATCTTCGTACTTATCATCTGAAATGGCGCAACACAATGAAGAAGCCTCTGTTGACTGAAAAACATGTGACAAAGCGACTCGCTTGGGCGCATGAGAATATTGATAGAGATTTTGAAAATGTCATTTTTACTGATGAATGTTCTATATGGCCACGTTCTGTCCTCACGCGAGCCTGGTCAGCTTCCACCAATAGGCTTGTTCAGCGGACCGTAAAACATGGAATAAAGGTGCATCTTTGGGGCTGCTTCTCAAAGCAGGGATTCGGCACTTTGCACCTCTTTACTGACAACCTAAATGCCGAGAAAATGATAAAAATCTACAAAAAAGCTTTACTGCCATTTGCCAAACGATGGTTCATCACAAAAAATGAAGATTGGATTCTGCAGGAGGACAACGATCCTAAACACCGCAGCAAGCTCTGTACTCAGTGGAAGACATAATCTGGCATCGTTACATTGGATTGGCCGTCGCAGTCGCCCGATGCAAACCCTATTAAAAATGTGTGGGCATATATTAAACGGAAGCTTCGTGGAAGACGCACATACACTTTGAAGAAGTTGTCTTACGAAATTCGTCGGATCTGGAAATCCTTGCCACTAGAATACGCCGTCAAATTAGTAGAAAGCATACCTTGGAGATGCCAGGCAATTATCGACGCTGGTAGTGACTGGACACATTATTGACCGAATTGCATCATTGTTTGTAATATGTACAATGTATATATAAATATGAAAGTTTCATCAAATAAATTTTTTTATAAATTAACACGACCACGCTCTTACTTGACAGACTGTAGGTATTGAGGCTATTTACCCAGAAAAAAAATTGAGTCAAAAGAATGGCCTTTTCGAGGAGAATGCTATTTTATTTTTTATAAAAATTGTAATATCATCTTTGTTCTTTGTAACACAAAAAAATAAACGGTAAAATCGAAAGAACACCTGTACCATCAAACAAATACAGATTAATTTTTAAAGGTCAGTAAAAAGACAAAGTAGAACACTTAAAGAAAAAAGTTTTCAATTTTTGAGAATCGAGAATCGATGAGTCGCTTTTTGAAAGTGCATAAAACATACCATTTTGATGATATTAGAAAACGAGAAAATTCATAGGCGCTTATTTTCTGAGTAGAATAATATAATAAATTTACAAGTTATGACGAGCATCTTGTCACACGTACACATACGCGTAAGCACACTGATTTACAATACGAAAGCGCCAAGAGCCCGATAGCGCTGAGCGTAAGCCCCCTCCAGGTGCATACTCACAAACACACACTACCGAGCGACGGCGGCTGGAGAGAGAGCCCCCACAACGCACGCGCGGCAAACAAAAGTATCGTACACGATTCCTCAGTTCGCTTGGTAGCAGTCGAGCAAGAAGGAGCTTCTTCGCGTTCGGTGTTGTCACAGCAAATTCTGGCTCGTTCCGAAACGCTTGCGCAATGAGACGTTTGTACGCTACGCTTGGCAGGCACTATTGCCAAGCGAACAGAGATTGTCTCCACACGACTTGAGACTATTTCCAGGCGCTCTTGGACATTGTCAAGAATATTTAGAAGCATATGCTGCCGAATTACGAGTTTGCAGAAATCCCTCTAGTTTAAAAATCAGCGTACACGCAAGTATGCTTGTATGTATACTGGATAATCGATTTCGGCGCTACAAGGGGCTCCTTGTACACCGCAATAGACACTTTTATCATACCTACACATTATACGCCCAGGTCAGCGCATAACGATTAAGCCGCATAATTCCAACTCAATTTAAATCTTTTCGTTTTACGTTATAAAGTAGATGTGATGATTTACATTTTTGTATCGGTTTTTTTTTTTTTTTTTTGTTTTAGATTTAGAAATCACCAAAGCAGCCGAAGTTCTGCAATAAAAATTTTTATACTAGTTTTTTTTTAAATTGTAAATTACGTTAAAAATTTGATTAGATTTTCAATTATAAGTTTTCTTGCTATTGTTAAGTTTTTTTTATGTTTATTATTAAGAATAGATATAGATAAAAATTAAATTTTTATCATTGTCCAACCTTAAAATGCACATATCCTCAAACTAAGCGATCGACGATTTCTAGACGCCCTTAGAAATTGCAACTTGCATAACATATGTAAAAATTTATTTAGCAACGAGGTGCTCCTCGTTACAAAGTGATTCTGAGAGGTAGTTTAGTCGGTCTGCATAATTTAAGATAGAATCGGTTAATAACAGCTATTTTTTTTTGTAAAAACGTCCGTGTAAGTAGCTTTTTATAAAAAATAAACAGATATTTGTTTATGAAAAAATTCGAATTATTTCTCGAGACATTAAAATTGTTTTACGGCTGCAATCATCCCTTGTAACGATTTTTTCTAAAAACACTGGAATACATGAACTCAATTTTTCTATTTTCTTAACTTTCTTTAAATTTTTAATGCTATTGCGCTCAATTTATAATTCGGCACTATAAAACTTAAGATTAAAATCACTTTTACCATTATGAAAAAAAAGGTTTTATACTCTTTTGCATAAAAGTAATGCTGAAAGAAGTGGCTTGTTATAACAAATAAAATAACGTTTGTTTCGCAACAAAAATTTCGTTTCTTTTTAAAGATATTTCAAAAACTGTTTAAGGGGGGTACACTTTAAAAATAGTTTTTCACTAGATTTGTTCCCCCGCCGTTAAAAATAAATATGTTACTAGTTTTTAGTATACTACAATGTATTACAGTTTTATCATAGCCGGCTCCAGGCACCTCGAGTGCTTTCCTTGTAAGTTGTAGATTTTTACTTTTGACCTGTTTTTCAGTTATATACTAGTAAATGTCGTGCGTTTCTATGCTATAAATAAGGGGGGAGGGAGCAAGAGAGAGAGAGAATAGAGAGAACGCACGCTCTTTCAGACTCGTGATTATTAAAGTGACAGAGAAAGCGCCCTCTCACTTGCGCGACGTAACTCGTGTCAACGCGCGCGATTAACAAAAAGCAATTACAATTAAATAATAGAAAATGTTGAATGTAAGGTACGCTGTAGGAATAAAAAAATTCGCTTAATGATGGTGTCTTGCAAGCCTCGCTCGCTGTTTTGTATCAGGGTCCACAGTTACAAATGTTTAGCGCCTACAACAAGATAGATTTCAGTCTGTAAAGTATCGATGTAATGTACGCGAAAATAAGTACGAAAAATTGAGAGTGACAAACAGCGTGCTTCTCACATTTTAAGGCCTAAGCTTTAACTGAATTTCTCAATTCACGAATACCTCACGTTTTACTGGTAAGTACTAGCTGTACGATGCGTGAGAAATACAAATAAATGAGAATCACGAAGTGCCATCCGCAAAATTTTCTTTTGTTCATAACAATTATTTTTTATTTGTTCGTAACAATACCTTTAGAGAATATGGTCAAGAGTAAACAGTGAAAGTGCGTAATAACTTACAAAAATAATAATGAAGGGAACAAAGCAAACTAACCGATTTTTAAAATGGTTTGAAGCACATTATTTGGTGACTTTCGATTTGACTTTGGTTATTTGAGGTAAACTCGATGGTTTTGAGCAAAACCCCAAATTTTGACACTGAGACGCAAAATTTATCCTGATTTGAACGACATTGAACTTTCAACTACTATATTAGATCAGCTATCTTGAATTTTAAATCTTGGAATACAGAATCCATGCCTTCGAAAATTTCTGTACGCATATATTTGAATGGCAATATCAAATTTATATTGTGAATTTGAGCAAAACAAAGTTTGAAAAGAAAATTCAAGGTCAAATTGAAAGTTACTTATGCGTAACTGTTAATAAGTGACTTATTGTTAATAGAAAATCAAGGTTCAAGAAAAAATCGAATTTTTACTTGTAAGCTTGCTTAAATCGATTTTTGGCCATTTGACCTCGATGACCCTTTTCGAAGAAAATAATGAAAATATATATCTGGAAGCTAATTTTCTGTTCTATTAAACAGCGCTAAAAAAATAGTAGTATTTATTTAAAAAAGCAGAGTTGACCTTTAGAGAAAACTTTAAGTTAAAGTAAAAACACTATAACAAGGTCACCATTAGGAGTTCTGCTCTAAACAGAATAACTTTTTTCTAAAGCATATTTTTTGAAAAAGTTATATTTAGTTTATTTAGACTGTTTGTTACAGTTTATTTATAAGTTATCTACATGGACTAATTCAAATTAGATGTCTTGAAATATAAATATACAGGGTGGATCAATTTAAACAATAAGCGCAATTTTCTCTTCAAAAAAGGAGGTTCAGAAAAAAACTTGAATCAAAAGTTGTAAAGTTAAAAGAGGGTCAAATAAGGGTGATTTTGAACGTAACTTTGAACGTGACTTATAAAGTTATTTGAAGTTTAACTTAAAAAATACAAATGGAAATACTTACTTTCGAACCTTGGAAGCAAAAGAGCGAGAGATTTTACGTCCAAGTATGACCTTTTGTGACTTATCGTTTTAACTTTTATGTTCACCTTAATTGGTACAGAACCACTGATGATCAGCTTCTGTAGAGTATTAACGTCTGGCGTAAAATTTTAATTGATTACCTGATAGGCTCATATTTTTTTAAAAGAAACGTTTCTCATCAAACTTGTCGATAGTTACTCTGTGATTATAGAGACTTCAAAAAAAAGTGGTCTGCTCTTTTGACCAAATCTACATATCTTTATGTATATTGACACTGAATCCGAATCTAAGGTCACATTATGGAGTTCAGGGACTTCTTGGAGAGATAAACGCAAAAAACCACGATTTTTGGGGTTTTTTAATGGTTTTTCAAGATCAAATCAGAACTGTATGGCAAATTTGATTCCATATTTGGATTCTAGGAATCAAAACACATCAAAAGTTATACTAATATTTTTTTTTTTTTATTTTAACCCCTGGTACAGCTTTGAAAAGTCCATTACTCACTAAAAAGCTGTAATTCGGCGCAAACGTAGTAAAACGAGATCGTAACTTTGTTTATAAAACGTCTAAACAAATTACATACTACAATTACTACTCCAGAGGTTTTCAAGGTCTTTGATGATAAATTTAAGGTCAAATTTACAATTTGGTCCCCCTAAGGGCTCTAGATAGCACAAAATAGGTTAAATTTATCAGTTTTTTTTTTTTTTTAATTGTTCAGAAATAGCTACTTCTGAGACTAAATAAAATAAAATATGATTTACTTAACTTCAGCTTTGAATTATATCTCAAGTCTTTAACCTCCAAGCCTACAACCCCAAACTCAAAATACCCAAGCCTACAACTCCCAAATCCACAACTTCCAAACCTGCAACCTTAGACGTTTGAAATTGGTAAGTTTTAAACGATGTTGAAATGTGGCTTTAAGTTTCATGGATTTTGTATTTTCAAGTAGATTTCGAGTTTGTAGAGTTACAGTCTGTCTGATTAAGAGGATCGTGAAGAGATTTTTCTTTAAATTTCAGATATCAGGTACAACTACGTAACCGATAATATGTGAGCATCAACTTGATCCTTGCTTAAATAAATATGAAAAATTTACAAAATATTTACAAAAATTTACAAATTTTCTTCAATAAAAAAAAGTCTATGAAGGATCCTCTAATAGGAAAAAGATTGCATTATTTAAAAAATGAAGACTCATCAATCTCCCAGAAGTCGACAAGGAGATATTACTTCGGCTGATGTAGACGCATGAAATGATCAGCAGAACGCGGAACTGCAGCGCAAATGTTCTATCAGGCAGTAACTTGTGAAATTTATTTAGTTTGTTTAAAATTGAAGAAATCAAAGATAAAGTTATTTGTCTCACAAACAAGCAATTAGAGATAATGCGATAAAAATATATGAGTGTTAATTAACTTGATCTCGAAGATCTCTACCAGATTAAATTAGATACTTTCTTAAGTTTCTTAGTTCATAGTGTTGTCTTCAAATCCAATGATAAGAATATAGATTTTTAAAAATGTCAGAAAAAATTTTAAATGTCAATAAAAAAAAGTTAATAGTTGGATTAAAACCTTGGCCGCCTTTCTCTGTATCAACAGGTCTAAGACACATTGTACTTGGAAAAATAAAAACTGATTTATGCTTATAATTTTCCGGTATGTGACTCAAATTGGATAATGATTTTAAAAAATTTATAAAGTTGATTTTTAAATAATTTCTTAAAGAAAAAAGAATATATAAATAAATTATTAATTATAAAATTTAAGTTTAAAAAAATTTTTTTCAAAATACTCAAGAATACCACCAATGTTACTTTTCGTAAACGATTTTATCTGAAAATTTCATGTAAATAAAAAATTTTTAAAATATTTAATCTTTAATAGATCTTTCAGGGTTGAATTCTTTTATTAATTTATAAATAGTTTAAAAAGATAAATTGTTATCTTTAACCGTATGAGCAATATCGAAATTTACGGTGTAAAACTAAAAACGTTTATTTGTATCTCTACTTTACCAAATTTGAAAATTGTTTTTTTTTACGTTACGAGATAATATTTAAATTAAATTAGTATGTGTATATTAATATCATCATTTACCAATACGTATAAATTTTTTTGATAGATTTAGTCAAAATCTATCGTTTCAATAAATTCGTAGATTTACGAATGAAAGGACGTAAAGAGAGCGTTATTAAAATTTGGATTGAATTTCTCTGCATGATGCTCCAAATTCTGTGGGAGGGTGGGGAGATAAAATTGTGGCTGCAAAATACAAGCGTAGTAGCCTAACAGTGCGACGCACGCATCACCCGTATCGATGTCTAGTTGAAAATCGAAAGCTCTGTCCATTTTGGTTTTTCTTATTTTCAAGGCTCTACTTACTTGATTGCAAAGAAACCAAATAGGTTGTTAATGTATTATTAATTAGATGATAACTTATTTACTGAATTTGATATAACAGGCTCTTTTGTATCTAAAATTTAATTCGGTACCCGACATTATGAATATTTTAAGCCTTATAAAAAACATCATATATTAGGTGTAGTAAAAAGAAATCCATTATTTTTGCATTAAATTGAAGGTTTTATTTAGCACAGATAGAATGATACGATTAAGGTCAAATATGCACCGTTTTGTTTGATAACTTGTTGCCATTTTGGAGGTAATTTCATAATGCCTCTCTCGTAGAAACCCTTGTCCCTATTGTCAAAAAACTGAGACAGTCGATTTTCACAATCTTTTTTTAAGGCGAATTTTTCACTTGCAAAATCATTCGTCATAGACAGGAACAGGTGGTAATCACTTTGTGCCAGGTCCGGACTATAAGGTGGATGCATAAGAACCTCCCAACCAAGCCCCCGGAGCTTCTGGCGAGTCACTATCGATGTATGCGGCCTGGCGTTGTCCTGATGGAACACAATTCCTCTCCTATTGGCCAAAGCTGGCCGCTTCTGGTCGATTGCTTCTTCCAGACGGTCCAATTGTTGACAGTACAGGTCCGAATTACGAGTTAGGCCGTAGGGGAGCAGCTCATACAGTTTGTCAAGTAAGAGCGTGGTCGACTTCACCGACAGGTAATAGAAGATTTCGCTATAATTTCTTTGCAAACTGATAGAGGAAAGCTTTGTTCTTAAAGCATTGTCAACGAAAATTCAGTTGTCGTTGATCTTTTGAAAGACAATCACGTGAAACGCCATGAGTGCCAAGTACGCGTCGCGCTACGAGGCTGTGTTCCTTTGCATCCACCCGAAAGGTCCCAAAATGTCGCAATCAGCGGCTGCTAAATATATGAGAAAGTCGAAGGCATTTGTACAGGAGTAGATGCAGCGATATAAAGTGGCTAAAAATGTCGATGATTTACCAGAACGTGGCTCGATAGGAAAAGTGAACAAAAAAGATGAAAAAAGAATAGTGAATCTGTTTTCGCGGAATCCTGCTTTAACACTGCGGCAAGGACAAGCAAAATTAATAGCAAGAGGTTAAGATATATCCTACGAAACTATTCGAACCCATCTTCGTACTCATCATCTGAAATGGCGCAACACAATGAAGAAGCCTCTGTTGACTGAAAAACATGTGACAAAGCGACTCGCTTGGGCGCATGAGAATATTGATAGAGATTTTGAAAATGTCATTTTTACTAATGAATGTTCTATATGGGCACGTTCAGTCCTCACGCGAGCCTGGTCAACTTCCACCAATAGGCTTGTTCAGCGGACCGTAAAACATGGAATAAAGGTGCATCTTTGGGGCTGCTTCTCAAAGCAGGGATTCGGCACTTTGCACCTCTTTACTGACAACCTAAATGCGGAGAAAATGATTAAAATCCAGAAAAAGGCTTTACTGCCATCTGCCAAACGATGGTTTATCATAAAAAATAAAAATTGGATTCTGCAGGAGAACAACGATCCTAAACACCGCAGCAAGCTCTGTACTCAGTGGAAGACTCAATCTGGCATCGTTACATTGGATTGGCCGTCGCAGTCGCCCGATGCAAACCCTATTAAAAATGTGTGGGCATATAATAAACGGAAGCTTCGTGAAAGACGCACATACACTTTGAAGCAGTTGTCTTACGAAATTCGTCGGATCTGGAGATCCTTGCCACTAGAATACGCCATCAAATTAGTAGAAAGCATGCCTCGGAGATGCCAGGCAATTATCGACGCCGGTGGTGACTGGACACATTATTGACCAAATTGCATCATTGTTTGTAATGTGTACAATGTATATATAAATATAAAAGTTTTATCAAATAAATTTTTTTATAAATTAACACGACCACGCTCTTACTTGACAGACTGTACCTTTCTTTTTGATTACAGTAGTATGTAGTAAAATTTAAATATTATTATTCAATATATTTAAATACATAATTTTGCTCTTGAGATTTTATTACATCGATACTAAATATATAATTTTGCTCTTGAGATTTTATTACATTTGTACTAAAATCTCAATAGCAAAATTATGTATTTTAATACATTGAATTTTTAATTATTTCTCAATTTTAAAAAATACTTTACACTATAGAAAAAATTTCAAATGTAAAATTAATACAAGTGTATATGGATTGCCATGCAACTTATGATTCAAATTTAAATCTTAGTTCTACAAGCTTTGCATAGCGTAATGGTTAGGCCGTCTGCTTTATAATGCGAAGGACCCGGGTTCGATCCCACCGTAGGTCAAACATTTTTTTGCGTTTCTTTTCGTAAAATAACGTGTAAAATAACATATGCGACAATGCGAATAAACGATTAAATATAATGCGTGTGTTAAAAATGTGTATAATCATAATAAAAAATGTAATTCTAGAATATATAAAATACTCAATTAAAGTTTTTATAAAGGTTTTAGAATAGTATTTTAAAAGGTTTTGTCATTTACTTTCAGAAATGTTTTTTTTTATTTCTATAATTTTTATAGAAATGTTTTTAAAACTTGTATCGAAAGGTTGAGAAAAGGAGCTAGAAAACGTTGCTAAAGGGTTTATAATCAGACATAAACTCATTTTAAAAACATTTTTTGACAGCTCTTAAAAAGGTTTTTATCCTTTCATGAAAAGTTTTAAAAACATTTTAAAAACCTTTTGATCTATGTGGGTGTCTACACTTATTTCTACGTACATTTCTACACTGATTTTTGCATAGATATCGACACTGATTTCCACGTAGATTTCTACACTTATTTCACGTTGAAACCCACGTAGTAATCTACGCGGAAATCCACGTAAAAATCTACGCGAAAATCCACGTGAAAATCTGCGCGGAAATCCACATAAAAATCTACGCGGAAATCTACGTGGAAATCCACATATAGTGTGTTATTGGACTGATTTTAGTGTAGATTTCCATGTCAAAATCCACGTGGATTTCCATGTGGATTTTCACGTGGATTCTTGTAACTGGGAATACTAAAATTATAGCACTGACCTATACTTAGTGTTGGGAAATAGTTTTTTTAACTATATGTTACTTGGTTGCGATATCGCATGTCTAAGCTACTTTAGGTGGCTCGAGCGAATTTTATGAAAATGCGATTTATCTGAAATATAATATACAGGGTGCGTACGGTATTTGAGGACAACTTGAGAGTAAAATTAATAAGCTTGTATTTTTTAAAAATTTAATAAAATTTTAGGAATTTTTTATACAACGTTAAATTAATATATGGCTATAAAGTTATTCAATAAAATCGCCATTAGCAGCAATAACCTCTTTGATCCGGGTCCGGAAACGATTATATGTCTGAATCAAATGCTCCTTGTTCATATTGACCATAACGGCATTAATAGCAGTCTTCAGCGAAGAAGTAGTGTTATAAGGACGCTTATTGGTCTCACGCTCAACTATGCCCCATACGTAATAATCCAAAGGATTAAGGTCTGGGGAGCTGGGTGGCCATAGGTTCGGTGTTATGTGGTCATGAAAATTTTCGGCTATCCAATCTTGTGTCGCCATTGCTTTATGTAAAGGAGCAGAGTCTTGTTGAAAAATGTATGGTCTGCCTCCGCTTACATTGTCTATCCAGGGTTTCACTACCGTCTCCAAAACCTCGATGTATGCAGCAGAGTTTACTCAAAGTCCTTGAGTAAAAAAGTGTAGTGGCATAACATGTCCTTCGTTGCTGACAACACCTAAAACCATAACAGTGGCTGGAAATTTTATGTGCATAACAACAGGAACCTCCGTAGGATTTGAACATAGCTATCTGTCATTTCTGCGATTGGTCTTTTGATCTTGGTCAAAATTTTTTTTGTCGGAAAAAAACCATAACATTTTGGACGCCTCAGGGTGTTTGATTTTGTTCAAAAGACGTTTTGTTCGAAGAACTCTCTGTTCCCGTGTTCGTTTCGACATGAACTGTCCTCTGCGCATCACGTAAGACTTATACCGAAGGTCTTCGTGGACAACTCTACGAATAAGGTGCTCAGAAACATGAAGCTCACTCGCAAGGACCCTCACTGATTTTGAAGGGTCCTCGTCTATGATCGCTTGCACTTGCTCAAAAAATTCTGCAGATTGTACAGTGTCAGAACGTTGTTCGTGCTTCTTGCGTTTTGCAACCGATTCTGTATCGCCTCCTGATGCTTTCAATTCACGGCTGACCTTCTGCACGAATGAACGGGCGCAATTTAGAAAATTAGAGATCTCTAAATCTGTATGGTTCGCACATATAGCGACGATGACAGCATCTCTCTTCATTTCTTGAGTAATGTTGTAGTCCGCCATTTCTTATCTGAAAAGGAAAAAAAATAAAAAAAAAAATTTGCGAAGTTATAGTCAGATTTATGCATGCCCTCAAATACCGTACGCACCCTGTAGTTAACGCATTAAACTTTTAATTTCCATCAAGATATAGCAAGCTCATTGATCACATTATTGAGAAAAAGTTAACCCTTTAAGTTTTTGGTCTAATCTAGGCTAGATAGCATCAAACTAACTATTGTACCTGTGTTTTTTCTTTTATCATTCGCAATTGTTCATAAAAAATTGTCTAAACAAATGGAAAAAAATTTGCCATTTGGAAAACTAAAAGCGGCTATCGATTCTACGGGAAAAATCATGGCGAAAACGTTTGTAATGTATTTTTGTCAAACTTTAAATTGTTAGTATAAAAATTGTATAAATAAATACATTATTGGAGTCGTAGGTGAAATTATGAGTGATTATTTTCGTGACTTTTGCAAAGATATGTTTTACATTTAGAGCGATATTTCTGAGTTCTTACAGAACACATCGGTATGCTATATTTTCTATGTTGCCCTATCTTCATCTTATGTTCTCGCAGAATTGATTGCCACTTTTGATTTTTCAAAATTATAAATTATTTATCTATTTGTTTTAATTATTTTTTATTAAGAATTACAAATTATAAAAGAAAAAATACAGGTAATTTTATTTTTTGGCTATGCCATCGATCCAATAGTTTGATGCTATTTAGCCTCGATTCAGCTCCAGATTTAATGGGTTAATTAATGTGATGCTATTTAACATTGGTCCTTAGGGCTTCAGACCTCAGTAAAAATTTGAAAATGTACATTAATGTACAGAAGTGTACAAAATTGTAGATAAGTGTTCGAGAGTATATAAATATACGAAAGTGTGTACAAGGGCTTGAATTCGAACCAACTTTAACATGATCTTTGTAAATTTTTGTACATTTTTATACAATAATGAACGAGTATATTGTTGTATAATTTATTTTTAAATTTTATGATGTATATCGAAGTATGGTAGTTTATAGAAGTATACAGAAATGTTAGAAAATGTATCAGTTGATTCTTCAGCTAAAATAAAAGAAAAATTTTCATTTAATATACAATAAATAAATACTTATTTACATACACATACATTTTATACAGATTTAATTATCTTGAATATTTGCACTAATACTTCTTTTTCTATAGACCTTTAGATATACCAACAGCAGTTAACCATCCAAATATTAACCCTATTAAACGCTACAGATATTTACAAAATAATTGTTAACCCTGTCAAAAGCTTAACTTTAACGATCGACCGAGACGCAGTTCTATTATACTTTGCCACCAAAGCGGTAAATGTATAAAAACTTTTATGTACTACATTCTTCATCAACTTGATTTAAAGTAATGTAAAAATTATTTAAGTATTTTATGTTTAGGTATTTTAAAATAGATGAATTTCCTTTATTTAATGCTTAATATTATCATTTTAAATAAAACAACTTTCTTTGTTAATATTTTTGTAATTTTGTATTTTTGTACTTAGAGATGTTTTAGTTCTAAAAATATGTTAAAATCTAAAACAACTATAAGCACAAAAATACCAAATTACAAAAATATTAACCTACGAAGATTTTTTCTATTTAAAAATAATTCATGCATTGCTTTAAATCAAACTGATGAAATATACAGTGAATAAAGGCTTCCATACGAGTACATTAGCCTTTTTGATAGCGAAATACTATGTTTTGGTCGATCGTTTAAATTATGCAACGTTTGACAGGGTACTTAGAACATGGATGGGTGACCGTTATGGCATTCTAGACAAAAAAATTATACATAACTTTAAAATTAGATAAAAAATATTATTATATTTTAACACTTCTGTACATTTTTGTAAACTTTTGTACATTTTTGCACACTTAAATAATCGATATAATATTTTGTGACAGGTGGCCCGTTGTGGTCAAGTCACCTGCCATGCGGTGATAGTAATGCGGGAGTGCGCGGCGCTATTAATCTAGCAATCGCTGGCAAAGCACGGGAAAATGGATAGGCGCGACGCAAGACGGGCAAAAGGGGGTCCTTTTTCTCTTGTTCGCCAAGATGTAACCGCGTGCAAAGCCCATGACAGAGTTATTCGAATCAAGCGAGCGTTTCCCAGAGGACAAAAATCCGAGCAACATAACAGTCAATCTACATCATTTCTTCGCGATTACTATTACATGCGTGACTGCAAACATTTATATATTAACTACGAATCGTGAGTGAGAGGTTAGCTCTCACTCATCCATCGATCGAGAGTCGCGTATTTGTGTACGCACGTGCGAGACTACACGCGTGTAGTTTCCCGGTTGGACGCGGTCTCTCGCGATAACCAGCTCAAGAGGCATTAGGGCTGGTTCACGCGCCTTACTACGTGAACATAGCTAGGCGAATGATCGATACGCATGCGCAGTGCGTTTCTCACTCGAATTGATTGCGCGCGAGTTTATATTGTATTGCTACCCTCAGCAAGGCTGTGAAACCTGGCGTATAAGTATTTATTGTATATATTTCAAAGAAACGGACTCCAATAAAGTTGACTGCGCATAACGGGTGCGCATTACTTTTTTTTCCCCTTCCTAGCGTGCCTTTTCCGAATACTGCCGCCCCCGCGGGTGTGTCAACCTTCAGTTAAAAAAATAATAGTACTAGAGAAAAACTTATGATACAAATTTTTTAAGGAATTTCTTTGGCTATACGGCGGTGACCTTGATCTCGACATTAAATTGGACTTTCAAGGTCACTTGAAGGTCATTATGATTTTTATAAATGGAAACCCCTATTTTTGACACCGGAAATGAATAAAGCGGAAAATTTTATGTTCTATTATGTCCTTGATTATTTCTAAAATTTAATCTCGAATAGACATGGTGAGGGCCAAATTCGGAAATAATGGAGCTATTCCAAAGGCGGTTACGGTAATGCGAAACAATAACGAATTAGTTTTTATTAGCAACCTGATGATGACCATGGGTTTAACCTTATCCTTGACTTTGAGGGAAGGTGGAGATATGTACCCAGCCAGTTAAGGCAAGGAGATATGGTGCCAATAGGTCAAATTTCAAAAATAATAAAGAACATATTCAAACGTAAAATTTTTCGCTCTATTTATTTCCGGTGTTAAAAATAGGGGTTCCTATTTGGAAAAACCATTTTGACCTTTAAATGACCTTGAAGGTTCAATTTAAGATCGAAGCGCAGGTCACCGCCAGATAGCCAAAGAATTTTCTTAAAAAATTTGTATTGAAAATTTTTCTCCAGGACTATTATTTTTTTAATTATTCAGCCGTACTGGGACTTCTTGAACACGCTGTATATGGACATTTTCTATTTTTACTGGAGAAGCTAATTAGTACAATAACTACGACATAAGGTAGATCTTGATGAAAAACTAGGAGGGTATTATTTTTTCAACGAAGATAATGGTAACTTAAGAGAAAGAGACCCTCCAGACAACAGGTTTCTCAATATAATTTTGTACAAAAAACAATATTTATGACATTGAATGAAATTACATATTGGCATTGATGTTCAAATGTGTACACACAAACTTTTATATAAGCAAAATAAAACAAAATGACGGCATTGCAGCTGCTCAAATTTGGCTTCTTCAATTTGCGCTGTGGATTGCCTAGCCCGTTGTAGTCAAATGAAATCAACCAATCAAAAATTTCTTTTTAAAATAAGTTATTTCGCTTTGTATGTACCTATTTTTATCAAAAAAAAAATTGAAAATTTGAACAATAAAAGAAAAAAATTACTCTTTCCTTTTTATAAACAAATTAATAGAAACATTTTAAGTAATAATTACAATAATATAAACTTTTAGGTATATCCAAAGGCTATTATGTTATAGAACGTCTGTGCAAGATTTCAAGTTGATGTCTTAATTATTTTTTAAGTCATATTCGACAGCGCTAAAAAAAACAAGTTTTGATAAAAACGTGATTAAAGTTTTTGTTCTTGTAAAGAGATCTGAAAGCAATTTAAAGTTACCCAAGTTCATTCTGTAATTCCAGGACCATGAAGCAAGCCTTTTACTTTGAAAAAATCATTTATTACGGCTGTATTCTTTTCTTTTGATGCAATTCTGGTCTTGTCAAATTTAACGAACGCCGCTTTTGTCTCTTTACTCGATTAATATCGTACAAGTTTACGAAAATCTTACATTTCAAGCCTATTGTTAAATCCAGGTAACTCATGACTTTGATTTTGAATGAGTAGTCATCATTAAATATTCCTGCACCTAAAAATGCTACGATTTGAATCATTCTTGCGCCATAATGTAAGTGCTTGGGACCTAAATAAAAGACTCGTTCGCGTTTTAAGTAAAACCGCAAACGCAACGTTTAAGCAAATTATCCTGTGACAAATCTCCATAAATTGGTAATATGTTTTTTTGTATGTCTTTGTACAGTGGAGCTGGATGTTCATAAGGAATATTTTTGGCTTGTGCAGCGTTGTATTTACATCACGAGTCGACGCCAGTGGGATAGAACTGATGTTGTGGCTTTTTATCAGTCAAGATCAAATGATAAACAGTAGCCAAAATCTCTTTTTTTTATATCATCTTTCGACTGTGCATTTGCTCGCATCGCAAGACTATAGTATTTTATTAATTTTTCAATTAAAGCATTGGTTAGTTTGCCTTTTCCATCGAGCTTTACGGTCTTCTTTAAATTTTGAAGGCGGCTTCCCATACGCTTTTCTACGTGACCTACGCACTCACTTCTTTCAACTGCAACATCTTCGTATGAATTGGCATCTAATATAGCTTTGAATGTTCTTATGTCGCTATCTCCAACATAATTAATGTAACGTATCCCATGGTTTTCTTCTGAATGGCCAAACATCTCAAGAATCGCTTCGACTTTCATCTTGCCTGTAGAGCCTTTATGATTGATGCTACAACTTTCTTCGTGATCAGCGCCTTCTGGATTGTCGGGGTTATTTTGAAAGTACGTACATGCTTGACAGTAGTTGCTTTTCATAACTAAATCAATTACTTTTTCTGAATAATAGGCTTTTAGCGTAGTTACACCGTAAAGATTTTTCTTTTACCTGATTTTTTCTTTTCTCGTCTTCAATTGTATGTTTACATGTGACATCAAACAATTTCTTGACGGAAGTATGTACGTGTACGATAATGCGTTCATAAGCATGTTCACTTAGACCGCTGCCTAAATGCATTACACCACAAAAAATGTATATACCTTCTCGAGCGACGCCAAGTTAGCGCATTGCGAAAACAGTACGTCTGTTTATATATATTTATTATTATATATAACTACAATAAATTAACAGGCTTAATAGAATTAGTCAAGTACCACATCTGCAAATAACAGAAATTTTGAAGCCTCATCCTTTGTCATCTGATTGTCCAAACAACACTTTTCGTTTACACAGTTTGCACACTAGTGTATCAGCAAAAGCAGAAAATACACTAACAAACTTAAGAATTCTATATCAAAAACTTTGGTTAACATTAATATCGTCTGGCGATGACTTCAAGTTTTCTATTAACACACGAGCTTTGTCGTTGGACTCTTCGTCAACTTTCATGTTTGGTACACTGAAAAATTGCTTTCCTTGAAATTTCTTATGGCGAAGATAGTTTGGGCGATGAATGGAATTCTTTTTATCAATTTTACGACTCATTTTATCAAGTAATTATTCAAAACGCGATTCAAAATAACAACGCTTGGCACTGGACTGTATACTAACAATAAGTCGTTTTTCAGCTGACTGTGTGCAAACAAATATGACAGTTACACAATCCAAATAATTGTCCAAAGTACCCCCTATTTTCCAAAAAGTAACGTACAAAACTTATTTGGGTAAAAAATTCAAAGGTATATGTCATAAAGAGCGTGCGCTCGCCTACCTGCTTTCAATACTTTCGACGCTTATCACTTCACGGACTTTTTTAAGACTTTCTAGACTTTTTATTGAGCTTGAAAAATTGAAAATATATATTTGTTCAGGTTGTCAATGAATTCTTAAAGCAAAAAAAAAGAAAAAAGAAATGCGAAAATTTAAAGTTTTGAAGGGTCGCGCCCCCTAAAAAAATTATGGGTAATCGAACTAATTAAAGAGAAAATAAATATTTTATATTTAATAAATAATTTTTTAACTAATTATTAATATGTATTACTTGTTTTTGTTTCACAATTAATGAATTTTTCTAATTTTTTATTTTTAACCTAAAAGATTGTGAAAGCGACTCATCTTTACTCTTTCTCCGCAGGCTAAAAATAATTACGCATATGTGCGCTTTAAGCATTCCATTCACAGCTGGAAACCAATAATCGATCTAGATATTATCAATTTTTTAACGCATATGAGCAGTTAGTTAAGAATTATGTTACGGTTTATTTCTTACCTTACTAAGATATTAATGAGTACTAAAAAGTAATAATATTGCATAAATATTTACAATAATCCCACAGCCACATTAAAAAAATTTATTTTTGGGCACATAGGTCAGACCATGTTAATTATATGTATTCGAGCCGCTGAATCTAAATTCAAGACTCATTAAACCCTATGACCTGAGGATTTTTCATAAACCTAAAAAACCGATATTCTAAACAATTAAGCCACGTAACCTTATTACTTAAACTTCCGAGAAGTTTAAGTAACCAAATCCCATAAACATTCAACCCAATAATATCCTACCGTAATAAACCCATGAACCCAAACCCTAATAATTCTATAACCCAAATACCCCATAACCAAGTAAATAAATCATAGGCAAAGTATATTATGGCAAATTATGGCAAAAACTTCCAAAACCCTATAACTTCATAACTAAGTAACTCCATAAACCCATAGCCTCATAACCCCATAACCAACGAAATTAATCATAGGGAATCTGTATTACGAACTGGGATTCATTTATTTCTCAAACTCTCCTTACTGAGCACCTCCTCATAGTGATAGTAGGCAATGAATTATCTGGATAAATCCCTGGATTATGACTTTTATGCCGTCGTAACTGGCATATGTAAGCATTTTACGATGCAGAGGATCCTGAGTATCGGCAGCCTGGCTGGGTGCGAAAATGGGCCTGCAGTCATTGTCATCCAGCAACCGCAGTTTCAGGTTAGTTGATGATTTGGATATAATGGAATCAAATGCTACAAGAAAACTTCCAATTTGTGATGCAAATTTTAATAATTTTTGCTGTATCTGTTCGAAGTTTGAAGTTTAACCTTCATGGCACAAAATTAACCAAACTTTTTTTGAGTTATAGGAAAAAAACTTTCAAAGTGGAAAAAGATCAGCATAGTAGTTGGATTCTGCGCATGATTTGTAGTTTACGTAAAAAGATGTTGTATCGTTGACGGGCAAAAAATTAAAAGAATATTAAATTCTCTTCTCCGTCTATTTAAAAAGATTTAGGAGGATTGTTACGTCTATTTAAATAATATTTTAGGCTTGAATTCTAAGGTTCAACGCAAGTTTATTTATAAGAGTTTTAATTTAGTAATAGCTTCTGTTTTAATTGAATGGAATGAATGCAAATCTGATATCGAACTAACGGAAAACATTTTCAAGCTTAACGTGAGTAATTTATCAAACGATAAAAATAGTTTTAGCAAATCAGAATGCTACCAATCCAAAATGGAATCGGCAGTTCCATCATTGATATCTTAGCCTACGAGGTGTGATAAAAAAATTAGGTGACTTAATTTTTTATAAAAAATATTTATTTATTCATCGAAAATTATGTTATCCCCTTTAGAATAATCCCCCTCTAATACAATGCACTTGGGCTAGCGCTTTTTCCAGTCGTCAAAAAACTTATAAAATGCACTCTTGGGTATTGCCTTGAGCTTCTTCAGCGATGCAGCCTTAATCTCCTTAGTCGTAGCAAATCTTCGTCCTATCATGGGCCTTTCCAATTTTGGGAAGAGAAAAAAGTCGCAGGGGGCCGAGTCTGGTGAATACGGTGGCTAAGGCAAGATGGTAGTATTGTTTTTGGCCAAATAACTACCCTGCTTCTGATCAAAATTAAGCAATTTTGAAACGAATTTCGCTGACACACGTGCCATACCCAAAACATCCGTTAAAATCGATTGGCTTAACTCAAACGATATGTTAAGATTATCAGCTACTTCTCTAATCGTGTTTTGACGATTTCTCAACACAATTTCTTTCACTTTCTGAACATTTTCGTCGGTTTTTAACGTTCTGGGACATCCGGAGCGAGGTTCACCGTTAACATTTTCTCGGCCCTCTTGGAATAACTTATACTACTTATAAAAATTTCTTTTGCTTAAAGTTGACTCGCCGTACGCCACTGTCAACATTTCAAGAGTTTTTAGGGACTTAATACCACTTTTTACACAAAAATTAATACAAATTCTTTGCTCCATTATTTTCAACAGCAAAAAATCGCTGAGCATGCAAACACAAGTCTAACCTTTATGTCTCTCACATAACAGCAACACATGTTATATAGTCGAGACTGTGAACATATGATCGTGACGAGTGTACCAACATAACAAAAAAAAATTTTGAAATTAGAGTGTACAAGGCGCGTGAAATTCAAAAAGTCACCTTACTTTTTGATCACACTTCGTAAGTTAAATCATCTTACTAGAGACTTAGGTTTGCCGAAAAATTGTTTTGAATGTCTAACATCGTTTCTTAAACAAAAAAATCTGTTTAAACCTAAAACTAAATGTTGGAGGATCCGTAAATAACCAGTAGACATATAATTGCAATAGGTCTTAATTCATAGATATAGACTAAAGTTACAATATGAATATAAAGGTATTATCATGACGAGGGATAATTTAAAACTGACTCTAATTGCCAAGGTATGAGCGCAGGAATGTGCTATTGGAGTTGGGATATATATTCGCACTTATGTTTATGACTGTATTAGTGTTACGACTTTGTATCTCTAACACTCCCTTTAAAAATAGTAAGATTACCACGAATTGACGTGTTCAGTTCAATTACACCTAGATTTTCGACACACTGTTTATGTTTAGAATCACACAATCTTTTCGTGAGTACATCGGCAGGCATCCTTTCCGTAGGTATATACTCTATATCGATTTGTCCATATTAATAACAGTCATGTATGAAATAATGCCGAACGTCAATATGTTTAATGCGCGAATGATGCGCAATACTTTGTATGAGTTTTATCGCACCTTGATTGTCGTTGTATAACGTCACGCAATCACATTTTACACTAATTTTCTCCGTAACGCCATGCAAGTATAGTGCTTCTTTTGTAGCTTCTGACATAGCCATATATTCGGCTTCAGTGCTCGACAATGCAACCGTACGTTGTTTACGCGCTTCCCAGCTAATAGCCGCATCGGCTAATATAAATGCGTAACCTGAATAAAAACGTCTATCGGTCAGATTAGCGCCTCAATCTGCGTCCACTATACCAAATAACTCTTGATTTGTTTTTACATATACAAACCATAATTTGTAGTACCTCGTAAATAATACAAAATTTTTTAGGCTGCTTTCCAGTGCTCTTCATTATAATTCATATTAAACTGGCTCATATAGTTCACTGCTAACGCAATATCCCATCTCGAAAATACCGACAAATACATCAATGCATCAATTAATTTTTGATACGGATATTTTCTCATCTCTGTATCATTTACACGCACTGGTTGCTCAAGCCTAACATTTGTTTCAACTGGTGTATGCGCCGGTTTGCAATCTGTCATGCCAAAACGCTATAATATCATCTCCGTATATGAGGTCTGGCTATTAAATAACGAGACTGCACGCCTAGAGGGTGCCGTAGAGGGGTGAAGAAAAAAACGAGTAGTGCGTTAGGTATCTAGATATCTTGTCTATGCACGTACAAAAACACGTTCTCGTCATTATTATTGTATTTGTGCAGTAGTGGTTTGAAACGAACGTGTTTTTTTCTCGTGCCGAAAACCATGTGTGACGAAAAACAGGAGCAACGTATCAATCTCAAATTTCTCGTTAAATTGAAAAAAACTCCGACTGAGTGCTGTAAATTGTTGCAAGAGGCCTATGGGGACAATTCTCTATCTTGTGCGCGTATTTTTGAGTGGTGTAAGCGCTTCAGTGATGGCCAAGTGAGCACTGAAGATGATTAACGCCCAGGTCGCCCTGTCACTGTTTCAGCTCCGGAAACAGTGACCAAAATCAACCAAATTATGCGTGCCGATCGTCGAATAAGCATTCGGATGATTGCCGAGGCTGTAAGCGCCGATAAAGCAACGGTTAGACGAATTTTACACAAGGAATTACACATGACAAAAGTCTGTGCGAAGTTGGTGCCAAAAAACCTGACTCCTGACCAAAAGATCTTGCGTCAACAGGCCTGCTCAGATTTCCTTGAAAGGTTAAAAAAAGATTCCGGACTGATGAAAAACATTATTACTTGCGACAAAACGTGGATTTTTCAATACGATGTTGAAACAAAGCGGCAATCGATGCATTGGAAGACGCCTGAATCGCCCAGAATGAAAAAAGCAAGGATGTCCAAATCAAAATTCAAGGCAATGTTGATCGGTTTTTTCGACATTAACGGTATCGTGATGACTAAATGGGTTCCAGAGGGTCAGACTGTCAACCAGACTTACTATTTGTCAGTTTTGGCAACACTGCGAGAACGAGTTCGTAAGAAACGGCCCGAGTTGTGGAAGAACAACTCGTGGATTTAGCACCAGGACAACCCACCTGCCCATAACGCGCTATCTGTGAAGCAGTATTTAGCCGGTAAGCGCACTCCAGTGCTCGAACACGCGCCGTACTCGCCAGATTTGGCACCGTGCGACTTTTTGTTTACGAAGATAAAATCTGCTTTGAAAGGGACCCGATTTGAGTCGATGGAAGCGGTAAAGCAAAAAACGGCAGAGCTCCTAAAGGCCCTTACCTGAGAAGTCTTCCAGCACTGCTTCGATCAATGGAAAAAACGTATGGAAAGGTGTGTGGCGAGGGAAGGGGAGTATATTGAAGGGGAGCATTTGAATGTAGAATAATTATTATAATAAAACCCTTTATCGTAACCAGTCTTGTTATTTAATAGCCAGACCTCGTAACACTGTTGCGATAGCATGGCCACACTATTATCCTCCGATTGTAAAAAGTTGATTCTCAAACATCGTTTGACTCTTTTCACATTCTTAATTTTAAACGTGTTGGCAAGTAATTCCTTTATTTTACGCATCCAATGTGCGTCATTTGTTGCTTGAAGCAAATTATCCACGTAAACAACAATCAACAGGAATTTATCCTTTTTCCGTGCGATAAATAAACATGGGTCTTGTTATGTAGATCCTAACCCATGTTTACTTAATTTATTTGTAAGTCGTTGGTACCATCTCAGTCCAGACTGTTTAAGCCCATATAACGCTTTCTTTAACACGCAAAGTGAGTTCTCGCTTTTTTCAAGCGCATTTAACCAACGTTTAGCGGTCATTTTTATTCTTCAATCACAGTTCGCCAATGTGCTTGATCCCACTGGTTTACTGGATGTCAGTTTTCTCAAAACTTTTTCTAAATACTCAGGAATTTCCATATATACGTCATTTTCTAATGCGCCGTTCAAATACGCTGTCACTACATCCATTTGATGAATTTCTAAATTTATTTTAGCCGCCAGTGCTGATAATATGCGTATTGACGTTGAACGTATTACCGGTGAAAATATCTCCTCAAAATCCTCACCATGTTGCTATGAGCATCCTTTCGCTACAAGTCGGACCTTTTTTTTATCGTTATCTTTTGTGCGAAACACGAATCTACTGCCGATTTCTTTCCGGTTTTCTGGCTGACTCCCAATTTCCCACGTTCCATTACAAATTTCCAGAAGACATTTATCCTCCAAGGCTTTTTCCCATGCGTCTGTATTTTTGGCATCCATGGAGATGCACCCGGTTGTTTCATCATACACCTGGCTGCTTCCACTAATGTTCTATTTTTTCGTTCGGCCAACCCATTTTATTGTGGTGTATGCAGCGCTGTTAAACGTCTTTTAATTCCGTATTTTGCTAAAAACGAATCAAATTCCCGGTTACAATACTCTCGCCCGTTATCCGATTGTAACGCCTTAATTTTTCAGCTTGTAAATGTCTCAACACTTACTTTATAATCACTAAATGCGTTTAGCATATCTGATTTTTGCTTGAGAAAATATATCTCACACCACCGATTTATCATCGATCAATGTCACAAAATATTTTGCCCCCGAATGTGATGCACTTCTCATAAGACCACACAGGTCACTATCCACAATCTCGAGTAAATCTCGCGTTCGATCACATTCCGCTTTCGGGAACGAAGTGCGCGTTCGTTTTTTACTTATGCACACATCACACGTTGCAAGTTTCTGCTCTGGTTTAAATTTCAAACCATACCCAACACCGCTTTTTGCCATGGCTTTTAAGTCGCGCTCATTTAAATGTCGCATTCGATAATGCTACAAGTCTATTTCATTAGACTGTCTCACTTTAGCAATATTTGCTTTCTCATTTTCATTACTCATATAATATAAATTCCCGTGTCTTTGCGACTAAATAATAACCACATTGTTTTTGTCTCTCACTATGTCTTCTCCCTCATGGAATATTACTTAATAGCCTTTATCGGTTATTTTTGACACTGACAACAGATTAGTCCTTAAATCCGACTAATATATCACTGTTTCTAACGCTATATTATTTTCGTATCCTTTTTTAATCTACTTTATTTTCACTTTACCGGCACCACTTATTTTTGTTGAATTATTATTCGCTAAGTTTAATGACTCATCGATCGTAGACATATCCCTGAAGAAGTTCTTGTTTGCCCTCATGTGTGCCATACAATCGCTGTATAGGTACCAAACATTCTTGTAGTTAGTTTGATTTACAAACGAGGTCGTCTCTGCGGCGATTAGCGTCTTATTTGATTTCATCGACTAGTTGTCATCTTTTCCCGCATGCCTTGCACTTTGTGCGTTTGATAGAGCCTTTGCTAAACAATTTCTTGCAAAATGATTAAGTTTTCCACATCGTAAACGACTCGCTTGTCGTCTTTCCTTTCCTCGTTGTCGCTTGAAACGCTTCTGTCTGGTGTTGTCGTTATTTCCACGCGTAAATTGATTACCTTCGTGATTGTTTTGATCACGTGATCTTCTCGTGTATTAAGCGTCTAAATTTATTTTATCTTCGTTCGCTTTTCGCAACTCGTATTCTTCCAAAATTTTCACTTTTACCGTCTCTGAATCTAGGAGTTCATCCCGCATTTCTATTGAATATCTGAACGCCGCATATGATTCTGGCAATGTGTTGCACAGTAATATTGTCAATAATTGATCGTAGATAGATATACCAATCTCTTTCAATTTATTAGCGGTATCGAAAAACTTGTTGAGGTATTCTCTGACTTCATCACCCTACAACAATTTGCATTGTTGTTAGCTTTTTCAGCAATATAGCCATTCTCATCAGCTCTTCTGATCAAAACGTTTTCTGCAATTTCAACCTCACTTCCCTCGTCGTGTCATTCTCTTTTAAAAATCCCAATTTGGACGGGCTTATTGCAAGCATGATATCGGCATACGCTTTTGCATCATTTTGACATCATTTTTCGACGCCTTCAACATTTGACGTAACTGGGCATTCTTTTACTCCGCTAACATATTCCCATAAATCTTTTTTGATTAAAATTGCACGCATTTGTAATTTCCACGTATCATAGTTGGTCGCGTTTAACGGCTAAATGTTCAGTGAGTTTCCCGCCATTTTCTGCGTTTTGTTTCACCTTATTTAGGTTTTTCTCGCGCTTATCAATCTTCTTGGTATTTTTTACTCGCGTAACTTGTGCGTCTTGTATCATACTTTTTCCGATTGTTCAAGTAGACAAAATTCAATAAGATTAGTACACTGGGCGCATAACCTGTTAGAGGATCCGTAAATAACCAGTAGACATCTAATTGCAATAGGTCTTTATTAATAGATATAGACGAAAGTTACAATATGAATATAAAGGTATTATCACGACGAGGGATAATTTAGAACTGACTATAATTGTCCAAGTTGAGCGCAGGAATGTGCTATTGGAGTGGGGATATATATTCGCACTTATGTTTATCACTGTGGTAGTGTTACGACCTTGTTTCATCATACACCTGGCTGTTTCCACTAATGTTCTATTTTTTTGTTCGGCCAACCCGTTTTATTGTGGTGTATGCAGCGCTGTTAAACGTCTTTTAATTCCGTATTTTGCTAAATACGAATCAAATTCTAACACTAAAGTTTTTTTTATCAAAATTAAAATTTAGAGTTCTAAAAATTCTTTGTAAGTGATCAGAGTTTTTCATTAGTTTTTTATACAGATGCTAATGGTCTTATAAATTAGCTAAAACCAAATTTATATAAAGTTTTGGATTGGAGACTTCATCGACTCTTTAAAAAGAAGTATCAAGGTGGTCTTACTTCATAATACTGATGTGAACACTCTCATTTCTATAGCTC
The DNA here is from genome assembly GCA_949987625.1 of Chalcis sispes. Lineage (NCBI taxonomy): Eukaryota > Metazoa > Arthropoda > Insecta > Hymenoptera > Chalcididae > Chalcis > Chalcis sispes. The sequence continues at coordinate 33,516,634 of OX465097.1, forward strand.
CTTTGATTGTCATGCAATAGAAGTACGACAATTTGCAGATACTTCTGAAAAAATTAAATCTAAGAAGCATCCATGGTTGATCTATAGCGATCTGACAATTATAAGTTATTTGGACAACAATCGGAATTTACTAAATATCCTTGTCATTTGTACATGTGAGATAGCAGAGACAGAAAGCAGCATTTCAGTGATACGATAAAATGGGCGGTGAAATTATAACTAAAATCAGATTCTAATAATATTTATCATATATGTTGAATGGATTCATCAAATGTTCTTATTCCACCTTAATACATAAAGCTTGGTCTTATGAAACAATTTATAAAATCTCTGGTTGTAACCGGCAAATGTTTTTAATATCTTGTAAGATCGTAAAAAATTTTCAAAAGCTCGAATGTTTTATGAATTTAATGCACTTTCTGCATGCCTAATTAGATAAATTTCCACATACTCTCATTTCTAGGTATCCTACAATGTATATCGATCTAGTCATTTCAGATGTTGGGTCTTTTGAACTTGTCATTCTAGTAATATCATTTTTTGGGTTATCTATTGTTATCCTAAGGACTTACATTTTATTTTATTAAGTCGAGAAAGATTTTTAACATTAATTTACGAGAGTGGTCCCAGAAGTACCCGGCCTATCAAAGAAGCACAAAAATTTTTGGTGAAAGACTCTTGCTCAACATAGTCTCCTTTTAATTTGATACTCTTTTTCCAATGATGTTTGATAGTTCCAATACCCTGTTTATAATAAGACCCGTTGCGTTCCTCAAAATAACCATTAACTGTCGACTTCACCTCTTCATTGTTCGCAAATCATTTTTGCAAGTTGAGAATAAGAAAATAATCCAATAAAGCTAAATCTAGCGAATTTAGAGCATGAGAAAGCTATTCGAACTTTAACTCATTGATTTTGACCATTGCGATCTTGGAACTCTGCTGTGCGTGAAAAAGGTGCGGCTGCAGCAAAGCAATTGGAATAACAACTCACTTCAACTTTAAGCTGCGTAAATTGTGTTGATTTACGTATTTCCGCACTAAACCGCGAGGGAACCAATCGACACAGAAAAATGTATATTGTAGCAATTAAAGTCGACAGCGATCTCCCGTGATAGTCCCATTCGGTTTGAGCAGCTCATAATAAATGATACCCTGCTGATCTCACCAAATGCAGAAGAAGCTTCGAATCATGGATATTTGGTTTTGCGGGCGATGTTGATGCATGGCCGGACTTACTCCACGATTTCCTACGCTTTGGATTATCGTAGTGCATCCACTTTTCATTGCCAGTCACGATACGGTGCTGTAATGTCAGTACACGACTTCCGTTTTTTTTTGTGTTTTGTCAGCCAAAAAGTTCTTTACTGTCTTTCCTGACACAATAATCCCCTCTACAACCTACACGATGCACTCCCCACTGACGTAAACCATTGGGAAACTCAACCAAAGCTAAACCGAGAGTTGAATAGCCGCTCTCGTTATACTCAGTCTTACTATGATGCAATTTTTACAAACAATCGCACACATGTCATCGTAAAATGAAATTCTTCCAAGTGACAAAATAACAAGATCGCTAAGTCGGTCAATACAAATTTCATTCGACATACAAATTCTTGCTAGGTAGTCTTTCTTATAGCGTAATTTCAAACATCGCGCAATAATCTGAAATGTCCTGAATTCTTGTAATACACTTCAAATAATTTTTTTTTTTTGAATAAATAAATAAATAATTAAATAAAAATTTTTTTAATTAATTAAACGAATTAAAATAAGTAATTAATTTAAATTAACTGCAATAGGCCAACGTTCAACTGTTATTAACTCCTCTAGTTTAATTTTTAATTTCAGCGACAATTTAACGATCCTCATTATTACTATTTTACTATTTGATAGATTAAAATAATAGTCCGCGACCAGCTACATTATTTTATTTTTATAAGCAAAATTGTTCAAAAAGAAATTGCATTAATAATTACATTTTGTAATCAAAATGATTATTAATAGTAGAAATTTCAATATAAATTAATAATTATACTAGCAAATATTTACTTAATAACTTTTTGAAAATGAAGATAATCAAACAAGTACTCCTCTAACAGTTCTTAACGAATAATTAGAAATTAATTAAAAATGATTATTTAAGCTATTATCTTACTTTTATTTTCTATCATCCGTATCCATAGTAGCAATCTTTTTTTATTATTTAAATAATCATTTTTTTTATTTAAAAATTACTATATGAATTAATCATTAAAAATGCGACAAAAAACTTCATTCTTTTTATAAAATGCGTTAAATTTTAAATAAAACACGATTATATGTATAATTTAAATTAACGTAATTTATTGTGACTAGTAAATAATAAACCTATGTAAAAATTCTGCAGAAATAGATCATCTTTCTTTCTAATTCTCACTCGCCCTCTCTCTAACCGAGAAGCCCGCCAGGAAGAAGGGGCCCGAAAAACTTGGCCTCTCCCCGAATTTCCCGGCCAAAGAAGGAATTTGCTGAATAGTTTCTTCAACGCATTCAAATACGTCACAAAATGATCACCAAGCAGCAGACCTCAGGCAGCACTCAAGGGAAATATTACTACGCATCATTTAGGGGACCACTTCTACACGTTTTTCCACGGAATCACTAAACGAGCAGCAGACCTCCAAGAGTTCCCAGAGCTTCAGCTATTCTCGAGCAGCATTCCAGTTGTCACAGAAGACACCTACATATTCTTATGTTATAACTTATATATTTTTAAACTGTTCTCTTAAGAACAAACGGAGAAACTATTCATTCTTCAAGTACGAAGAAAGAAGAAGACGACAACCACACCAGCCACCACCAGGGAGAGAGAGTGAGAGAGAGAGAGAGAGAGAGAGAGAGAGAGAAAAAGAGGACTTGTCACACACACACACCATACAATTTCAATAAAAAGTGAGTTTTTAATTAAACTTTTTCTATTTTCTATTTCTCCTCCAAAGAGATAGTATTAGTCAAGATCGGTCAAATATCTCTCTCCTAAGTCGCTTAGTAGGACCTTTTCCATGGCAGCATATAGGCCAAAGTCGGCCTATACTATTGTTAATTCTCGGTATTTATGACTTTTTTCCTAAAAATCTCGCAAATTTAATTCCTCCGCCATCGAGAGCCCATAAGTTTCAGTACTTAGGCTCATAAAGGCGAAAAGCAGTCCGCGTTATTTTTCACGCAATTGAAACGTCACCACCGACATTATAGTGCTAAAAACCTTTTCTTTTATGCCATTAAGGCAGTAGTTCACACGTGAGAAAACGCCATTCGACGTCTCTCGGCTTCAATTCATACAGCACCAAATGTTCTTGCTTCTAGATCATTCCTAACAATTTTAACTGTTTTAAAACTGTTGACTCATCTAATTGTAATATTTTTCCAAGTTCTGCTAGTGCCTGACACTAGTCTTCATCAAGTGATTCCTCCAATTCTTTGTCTTCAAATTTTTTCGGTGCGCCAGCACGTTCTTTATCCTCAAGTTCAAATCATTATTTTCGAAGCCTTGAAACTAGTCTCTGCATATCGTATTGACAGAGCATTGTTACCTTAAGTCTCAATAAGAATTTTGTGTGTTTCAGCTGCAGATTTCTTTTAAATAAACTAGTACAATAAAATTTCTCGCAAATACACTTTATTTGGCACAAAAGTAGACATTTTTTAACCAATAAATTACTTTGTTTACACTAAAGTGAACTATCATACACTGAAATTTAAGGCTAGATACAGTACTTCCTTGCTGGTGCATCACCATTCGAAATTTCGTGCATGGAGTACTGCTATTGCCATCTTTAAAGAAATAGCGAGAACTTATTCAAGATCCTAATATTATTTTATAAGCATTCATCCTACCTCTTTTCTTAACACAAAAAGCTTTTTTGTAAGATAAGATCCGTTGTTGAAAATAATATTAAATTTTCTGTAAACGAACGCGAATGTGACATGATTGCAACATAACATTTACATTTTGAAAAGTGTAGCTTACTTTTTTCTCTTATGTCAAAGTAACTTGGAATTACAAAAATTATATCTCATATTCAATAGAACTACTAAATATATCCACATCACTGAAATATAGGGTCCGGCAATAAAACCTCCCATATTTGAAGTAGCCGGCGTGCGAGTTGTAGCGGGGGTACTCATGTAGAGGGGGTATTGTTTGAAAGCGGTGTACGTGCCATTTTCATTGTGCGCCATCGCTTAGTTTGGAGAGCATCGTGCGTTTGTTGTGGAGGAATTTATTAGTAACGGTGGTTCTGTAATTAGTACTCAGTGAGCGTTTCGGATACGATTCAAACTTGGCCGACATTATCGTGTCCCGGATAGGAAAACTAAAAACCTCTTGTGAACCTCATCAGCGACCACTATAGAGCCCTCATGTGACAGTTCGGTGCGCCGTCGCTGAATATTGTGTGTGGACCGTATTTATTTGAAGAAAGTGGCCAAACGGTAACGGTTAATTCAAACCGTTATTTTCACATGGTAGAGACCTTCCTTCAGCCTAAGCTAAACCTGTATGTTGCAGATCATGAAGTTCAAGAAGTGTGGTTCCAGTAAGACGGAGCAACATCTCACACCTCTATGGAAATGTTGAGGAAGTTAGTTCCTGTTCATCTTGTTTTTTTCCGAGGAGACATCGCTTGTGATTATTTCTTTGGGGACACTCAAAGACTCAAGTGTACAAACATCGTCCCACAATACTGCAAGCACTTAAGGAGGCTATTACCCAAGAAGTGACAGCCATTCCAAGAGAAATGACACGAAGATGTATAGAGAACTTTCAGGAAAAACTTTGCCAATGTGTCAACAATGGAGGACGTCATTTAGCGGGTATAATTTGCAGAACGGAATAATATAAAATGGCAAAGTATATATTTTTCATAAATTGCAGTATTTTTTCTTTATCTTTTTAAATTTTTCTGTAACAACCTATTAAAATGAGCGAGATTTTATTGCCGGACCCTGTACTTAAGACATTAGAATCGAAAAGCCACGCCATGTTAATAATTTTTAACTAATAAAGATGTCTTCTTTTGAATTAGAAAGTATTAAATATTTAGTAAATTATTTGCAATTTTTCAGATTAGTGAAAAATTTTTTGAATTTAATTTTATAATGGTAGTTTCTTTACAAAAAATCGAATTTCACTTTTAATTTTTGTAAATAATATTAGGTATTTCATTTTGCAATATTATTTACGAGTACTTTAAACATTATTTTGATATTTTGTTTATGCTGTCCTCTAAAATAACTACGACAAGTAGATGAGTTGTACTACCGCCATATCCGGAGATTTGATTATAAATGATAAAATTTCTTTTTTGTGTAAGTTAAATTATATTTAATAAAAGCCCTTTTATTCCCATTGTATAACATATTACCTTTTAACACATTCATACTTGTGTAATATTTATGTACACATTTTTTACACAGAAAAATGTATATTTTCAGAAATAATTAATCTTTGTTTTACATTCTGTCAAAGAAGTACGAATTAAGTAAGAATTTGTCTTAAATTTTGTGTTTCGAATGAAATTTTGTGTGCCAATGCATTGAAAATGTTGCAAAAGGCTTTTGATGATAAAGTACTATCGAAAACCCGTGCGTATGAGTGGTAAAAAGCCTTCAGAAGGGTCGTGAAGTCGTCGAAGACTTGCCTCGTTCCGGACGCCCATCCACGGCTTTGACCGCAGATAACGTCGATAGAATTAAGGAAATGGTGCTTGAAAATCGTCATACCAGCTTGAGAGAGATAGCACATGAACTTGAGATATCCCACGAGTCCACACGTACGATTTAAATTAATATTTTGGGCATAAGAAAGGTGGCCGCAAGACTCGTTCCAAAAGAGCTTAATAGTCTTCAAAAACGCTATCGCGAACAGGTCGCTTTGGACATGCTGGATCGCGCCAATTCCGATCCCGCATTCATGGAATGCATCATAACTGGTGACGAAACGTGGGTGTACGAGTACGATATGCAAACAAGCCAGCAAGCATTAGAATGGGTGGGAAAAAACGAGCCGAAACCGATAAAACCACGCCAAAGTCGCTCAAAAGTGAAGGTGATGCTCATTGTTTTCTTCGATATCCGTGACGTGGTACACTACGAATTTGTTCCAGAGGGTCAGACGGTGAACAAAGAGTATTACCTAGGCGTTATAAGACGTTTGCGTGAGCGTATCCGTAAGAAGTGGCCGAATTCGTGGGCGAACAACTCGTGGATTTTGCACGACGATAACGCGCCGTCTCACCGAGCTACGATTGTGACCGACTTTCTTGCTAAAAACTCAACGAATACGCTTGAACAACCACGGTATTAAACCACTAAAACTTAAATTGCCGCGCCGTGGCACTCGTTTTCAGTCGATTGAAGCCGTAAAACAAAATTTGGCGCGCGAGCTGAAGGCCATCCCGGAAAGCGTCTATAAAAAATGTTTTGATGATTAGAAGTGCCATTGGCATAGATGTGTCGGAGCAAATGGAGCCTATTTTAAAGGCGACCCAATAAATTTTAATTATTAAACGTAAAAATGTTGTTTCAATATAAAATTCTCGGTACTTTTTTGACAGACAGTAATTTCATATAAATTAATAATAAATTATGTTTCATATCTGTCCGGTGTTTTTTAACGGATTTATTTTTCTATTATTCTTTATTTATTTATATACTCATTTATTTTTAATGGAACTTAAATTTCATAAATTTTGATTTATCTCAATAATTATTTTTGTTTTTTTAGTTACTTGAAATTAAATGATTATTTGAAATCTTGATTATTTCAAGAATTAGGATTGCTTGATTATTAAGAAACTCAATTTCATAAATTTCCGCAATCTTCCCTACTTTTGAACCCACAATTTAAGATAAACTGTGTCATTAACTTGGCAAACGTTTAAGGAAACTTGTTAACTCGCCTGGCACTGGCGTCGTAAACAAATGAATATATTAGATGATTCAAAGAATTATGAGCAAGCAAAAAAATAAAGGGGAAATAAATTACAAATGAAACAAAGTGGATTAATAATAATAAATAGTCCGGATGAACCATTTGAAAATAAAATAGAAGATTAATAAAAATAAATAGTCAGAATTAGCAAATCTGAGAGTAAGATTAAACAGTCATATCGATCAGCATCGAAAATAAGCAATCTTGAAAATGAAATAGAAGATTAATAATAAAGAAACGATAATGTTTACAAATCTGAAACGAAAAACCAAAAATTAACAAGTCTTAACGGGATAGTGAAAATCATACGAAATAGAGATGATGGCCAGGAAGCGATGGAGAAGAAACGTGGAAGGCGACGATATAGAACAAGAGTAGAAATGGGAAAAGAAGAGTAATAATAATAAATAATTACAAAAAATAGACTAAAATTAATTAACGAGACTATGTGATGTAGGAATAAATTGAGATAATTATTCGGAATAGGAGTGTATTAAGATGTTCATGTGGAATGTGAATGGAGTATGAGAATTATGCGGGATGTAAGTAAGTTGTAACAATTATACGGATGGAATATGAAAAAATAATGGCGATTACATGGAGTATAAGTGAACTAGGATAATTATAAGGAATGCGTAAATAAGTTAGGGATAATGCAAGCTGCGAATAGGTTACGTAAAGTACAAACACAAAATCGAAATGGTGTGATAGGTTAGTTTAGCGAATACAGTAGAAATATACGTATGCTAGAAACTGGAATTAACATAGTTACTCAGCCTTGCGATTTATAAATGTATCGGCCTAGGAAGAGGAAATTTTTGACGCGATTCTCATGCACAAAAATATATTCTTTAAAAGTTAATAATTTAAAAAGTTATTTGTACACGCGAAGCAAGCTGGCATCGAAAATCATATTAAATTTTCTATAAACGTACGTGAACGCGATCTAGTTGCAAAGCAACTAACTATTAAAGAAAATAGAGAGAGAAAGACAGAGAGAGTGAGAAGCGAGGAAAATTAAGTGCAACAAGTTACACGAAAAATTTACATGACACCTTGTGAAGACCTGATGCACTCCAAGTGTATACTAGACCGCAACAGTAACGAAGAAGACGACGAAGGCCAAAGAAGACGACGGCGATCGACTTTGTCACGATCTTGATGAAAATATCATCATAAACGTAGAATTTTTTGATCTTTTTGCTATTTGGATCGAAATTAGTAATTCTTTTTTAAAATAATCACTATGACTTTAAAATAACCTCGTTCATGGTCGACATTACAGTACCAGTATATGACCTCCTCTTCTCTCTTTGACATATGTCTGAACCAATTTTACGTATTTGAGAATATTGAGCGAGTGCGCGATGCTACGTTGGAGAGCCCCAAACGTACGCTAAGGAAGCGAGCCGCAAACCTCGGCATTTCTGCCACTATGGTTTGAAACATTTTGTTCAAAGATCTCAAGTTCCATCCATATTAGCTTGCGGTATATCAACAACTGAACCCTGGTGATTACAAATTAGAATTACGTTTAGAATTATCAGCGAATGATGGCAATCTTGGATGAAAACAAAAATGCAGTTTTACTCATGAGCGATGAGGCTCATTTTCATTTGGATGGTTTTGTAAATAAGCAGAACTTTCGATTTTGGTGTTCATAAAATCCAGATATTGCAAGAGAGGCCTTTATACAGTTCTCGAGTGACGGTGTGGTGTGTGGTAGGTATAGTGGGGGTCATCGGGCCGTATTTTTTTCAAAACGATAACAGTCAGGCACTTACTGTTACCACAGACCGCTACTTGGAAATGTTGAATAATTTTTTCTTGCCTGTACTTCGCCGTCGTATATTAAAATTATAATTTAACAATAAATTCATGTGAAGATTTTGCTATACTTACACTCACGCTCGGTGTTATCTCATACACACACGCTGCGACGCTACTAACGATCACAAAATTATTTCAAATTTTACTGGCCTAAATTCTACCATATTTACGCGCGCATGTTCAGTTTACTTTAAAAAGAAAAACAGAATATAAATTTTTTTAACAATTACGTCACTGCACTTCTTGGTCGCCGCAAATAAAAATAAACAAAGTCGAAATTGAAGATCTAACTACGAATGAAAATTCAAAATATCACCTGATTCTATCCGACAACGTTAAAAGATTAAATTATTAAATTAAATATTAAATCACTTTTAACTTTGCATAAATATATGAAAATTTAAAGATTACAAAAATAAGATCTTAAAAATGTTACGTAATTTATTTTCAAAAAAATTTTAATATAATTTCCGATTTGCTTTATAGTTATCCACCACCATTCATTCCCGAGGAAAATAGCATATCATGGCTTTATGAAGAATTAGACAAACAATGGCGACTTTGGCTACCAGCTGGCACCTCTCATACTGTTCGCCGAGGAGCATTTTATTCAGTCTTAGTAAGACCTGGTTTTCGAATACTGTCAGTAAATACCAATTATTGTAACAATAAGAATTGGTGGCTTCTTATCAATAGTACCGATCCAGTAAGTGAATTACAATGGCTTGTCTATGAACTTCAAGGAGCTGAAATGAATGGTGAAAAAGTTCACATCATTGGTCATATTCCACCAGGTCATTCGGATTGTCTAAAAGTATGGTCAAGAAATTACTATCATATTATCAACAGGTAAATTTTTGCAATAATATTTATAATGTATTAAAGCTTTCCTAACTTATAATCACTTAAAAAGATATTTTTTTATAAATTTTTTATGGCTGCATTTTGTTGAAAATGAAATGTATATATTATTAAATCAAACCCGAGAAAATTGATATTTTTTTTCAAATTTCTATAAAACACGAAAAAACGGTTTCTTTTTAATAAAAATTATCAATTAATTTATTAAAATCAAATAAGAGTTGCAGGTTGTTATATTTTCAAATGATAAAACAGGTCGAATGCGTCGACGTGTTTTGACCTTAGTTTTCGGCTAAATATACTTCCGGGGTACGAGAACCTTAGAGAAGAGGGAAGTATTGGTGTGTGTATAGAAATAAATGACTCAAATATATGTAAACTTATTATACTTTCATCTATACATACATATATGTATATATATATATATATATATATATATATATTTATATATATGTATATATATATATACAGTTAAGTAAGGAAGGTGGCACCTTCAATGTAGTAGTCGTGCGTAAGTGTGTGAATGCGCTTGTGTGTACATTGGTCGTCGATGTTTGCTTGCAGTTTGCTGGTAAAATGGCAGCGTCAGTGGTGGCGCTGCTGGGGCAGGCCTATTCGGCACGTGCCTGACGCTATGCAAGTGGTTGTCTCTTTGCTAGTAGTGAAATGGGTTGCAATGCGTAGTAGGATTTTCCTTCTCGTCTTTTCTCCCAGCGTGAAGATGACGGTCAAAACAGGGTTAGTGTTATTTAATGATCGGAACTCTGTTTAAATTAGTTGGACTGTATTCCAACTTTATTAAAATTTAGTACTTTCATTACTTAAATACTTTTACATTTATTCTTAAATATTTTTCTTAAAATTTGACTTTAATTTCAAACATTTCAATCGAGACTAAGACTCTCTCGAACAGAGATTCGTTCTTTTCGGCAACCTATGGTGTTTCGGACTATCCGACGCAAATTTATTTTGGCAAGACTGAACAGGTCTTGCCGAGAGTTGATGCTGTACTGAACTCCGAGCTTTCTTGAGTCGATTTCATGTATTTTCTCAGATAGAGAAAATAAATGCATAAAAAGCGTGCAAGCATGCTGCCGGGAGGAAGTTGCCGAAAATCCCCGTGATTGCCGCCGCTCTAATTTTTTTTTCATTTATGGGGCAGAGTTGCTAGTTGATAGATTCTGACACTATGTTCTTTTGAGATTGGACCAGTGCGTGTTACTATTCACATTGAAAACTGTTTTATTATTCGTTCCCAAGCGGTTTACCCCTATTCGGAAAATACTGGTGTTTGCCCTAGTAGCCCCAATGTAAGACCCTACTATAGTGTTCCTGATGTTTATTACACTCTTGTGCTTAAATTCAAAAGTGTTATTTAACTCATCTGACTAGCCCACTTTGCCTAGCTCTCTTTAGTTGCGTTCTATTTGCTGCAGAGATCTAAACCTACTTTTTAAAGCTGTTGAGATCGCTCGTGCTTGTAAATTTGGAATTTTATGTGATAGATCTTTTCCATGCACTTGATGTTTTTTTCGGTCGCGCACTTATACTAAGGCTGGGGAAGTAATTTTCTGCATAGCTTATCAGAAATAAGCTTGAGTGAACGTATGCTGTCTCCGCGATTCCTTTAAAATTTTCTTATATATTTGTATGTTGTTCAAGTGCTTTTTTGACACACCACTTAAATTTATATTTCCTTCTGTGGATGAAAATTCGTCCATAATAGAAACATATACCACGGTGAATTTGAAAAAATTTTAATTTTTATGATTTTCATTTGGAAAATTATTGTGGCATATTGTATGAGACGTGCGGAGAAAAAAAATTTAATCCCTGAAATCTTGGAACCTTGAGAATTCTTTTAATTTCTTTTCTTCAATAAGCAAACCTTTCTTTTTGGATACATCCATATTGTTAGAAAGTTTTACCTCTCTGTAGAAAATTTTTAATAAGTTTCACAATTAGCTTAAATACCTAAATAATATTTCATAAACGACCTGTGCTGTAAAGAAGTAAATATATTAAACAGAATTGTACTTACCAAAAGATTAAAAGGATTATAATGTATATATAAAAGTGTAAAATTATACAAAAATTATAGATTTCCGTACACTTTTGAACTCAAAGTCACGTTAGATATAACTGATGAAATATAATCTCAAACTGTTATTGTTTCAGTCGAACGGCTATATCCATGAATAAAAATAAATTTTACACAAGCATGGTGAGATGAAGACCAAATCTTATCTGTTGTTTTATTCAAATAAAGAAAATTCACAAATAAAAATAGATTTAACACAAACACGTGAGAGAAACGATATCGAATTTGTCTTGATTAAAATTTGCATACAATACGATTTACATATAAAAGAAAAGTTCGAGTACTTAATCATAAGACAAATAAACTTCGATATTCAATTTCGTCGTTGTACAATTTGCGGCAGCATAACTTCCTTTTTCTAAGATTTAATAAAATCTATTATATAAATCAGAAAATTTTTATTTATTTTTCATATTACCTAAAGTTTTGTTTTACATAGTTTTAAAGATCAAATCAGGTAGGTAACGTCCCCCACTCTCTATACACTGAATAAACAGATTTCTGGCGTTTGTCATGACTCTTGCTAGCATAAGAGGTGTTATGTTGGCAATCTCTTCCTAGATGTTGGCCTTTAAATCTTGTAAGGTCCTTAGACGTTTCACATAAACACGGAATTTCGAAAAACCCTATAGAAAGAAATCACAAGAGGCCGAATCAGGAGAGCGGGCTGACTACTCCAAATCACCTCTAATTGAGATGAGGCGCTTTGGGAAGTGTTCTGGGAAGATTTTTTTTTAATGAAAGTATTCAAGTTGAATTCAAAAGTTTATCAGAGAAAAATCATCTATAGCACAGTATAATAGAATAATCACTTTTAAGGTAAAACACTTCCAGAAAAAATATTTTCCCATAAACCCCGAAACACGCCAACTTAATCTGTTTATTTTCTGCATGATAGTGTAATTTATAACTTAATCCAGCTGATTTTTACACGAAAAAAAGCATAAAGATTGCAAATTTATCCCTAAAGAGTATAAGGGTTGCAATCCTTTGGCATGAAGATTATGCTTATAGGAGGGCTTCTATATAAGAAACAATTTGCCGTTGGTTTTATTTGAAAACTTCTAATACTTTTTGAGATATTAAGAAAATTTTTTTTTGGGGATGAACTTAAAGGGTGATTTTCAATGCTTAAATCGACGAATCAGCACTTGAAAAGAAACACGTATTTAATTTTTTTTGAGTACTACAACATATTAGAAAATGAAAAAAATCGGTAAGGTACACCCAAGGTAGTTCTCTTGTCAGTGAAACAACATGCCGTGGTTAGTTCCGTCGCTTATAAGATGGTGATTCCGATATTGACGACTGTCCTTATAAAGAAAGACCACAAAACTTTCGAAGACGCTGAATTGGAGGCATTGCTCAACGAGAACCCTTTCCAAACGGAAAATAAGCTTGCTTCAGTATTAGGAATTACCAGCCAAGCCATTTCCAAGCGATTCGAAACGAGGAAGTTCTACCCCACCCGCCATATTTTCCAGATATTGCGCCGTCCAATTTTCAATTGTTCCGTTTGATGGCACATGGTCTGGCTGATCAGTAATTCCGCTGATATGAAGGTATCATAAATTGGCTTGATTCGTGGATAACTTCAAAAGACTAACCCTTTTACCTTAATGGTATTCGAGCTCTGCTAGAAAGATGGGAAAAAGTTGTAGCTAGCGATTAGCAATACTTTGAAGGAATCATTTGTAACCATTTTTTTATAATAAAGATGCATTTTTATCAAGATAAACAGCGAGAACTCAGTTGCGCACCTAATATGTCAGCTACTGTTTCTGCTGTTTGGTCGTTGAATTGTGCTATTATTAGGAATTTGAATAGTTGTTCTTATAATGTTAGTATGTATTTTTTGTTATTTTTGTTTATGTTTAGGGGCCAACTATATCTAGGTAAACTTTGTCGAATGTTTTCTTCTGCTGTGTCCATTATTATTATTGGTTCTCTGGTTTTATTTCATTTTATTTTATTTCTTTGGCAAATTTCAAAGCCTTTTTATTCTTGTTTGTATATTTACTTTTAAATTTCCCTAAAAACACTTATTTCCATTTTGAGTTCTGTTTACTCTTAAATATCCTCCTATGCAAGATGAGTGATGTGTGTCAAAAATTCTGTCTCTGTCTCCTACTTTTTCATATTAAATGTAATTTAGGAACACTTTTATTTTAATTTCAGTGATTTTAAATGTTTCGTCTAATATTTTCTTAATTTCATTGTAATATATAATTAAAATGTTAATGTCTTTTGATATGCTGAAGATATTGTATAATAGTTGTTTTTCTTGAGTTACATTTTCAATGAGCTGAAATTTTTTTTTAAGTTTTCTTTTATCGAGGTTGACAATTTTAGAATATGTAGGCGAATTACAAATAGCTTTTTTGGTATTTATTCTTATTATCTCTATTTCGGTTTCGTTTATTGTGTTATCTTTTTTAATGTTTTGAACTTTTATTAAGTTCTCTGTTGGTATGTCTAGAGGTGTTTTTTCTGTAGTTACAAGATGTACTCTATTGTCCTTTTTATATTCTATGCTGTTCTTGGAATATACGATTGTTTTTATTTTATCTGTTATAGTTTATTGTTTTGCAGTATTTTTTTCTATTACTATTTTACTGTCGCTTATTCTTCGTACTTCTTTTGTTCAGCCTCGTTTTCTTTCAATCCATGTGCAATCTTCGTTAAACTTTTGGATTTTATTTCATTTGATGGTATTCTTGTTAGTTTATTATGCAGCGTGGGTTTTTGTTGCTTAGCTTGTGCTCTTGTTAGTATACGAATTTGATTTTTGTCTATCGGATTTCTCGATGATGCATCGGTGTTTACATTCATTTTTCCTTTGTTGTTGCAGTCTGTCAAGTGAGAGCGTGGTCGACTTTACTGACAGGTAATCAAAGATTTTGCTCTAATTCCTTTGCAAACCGATAGAGAAAAGCTTTGTCCTTGATGCATTGTTAACAAAAATTTAGTTGTCGTTGATCTTTTGAAAGAGAATCACGTTAAACGCCATGAGTGCTAAGTACGCGTCGCGCTACGAGGCTGTGTTCCTTTGCATCCACCCAAAGGTCCCAAAATGTCGCAATCAGCGGCTGCTAAATATATGAGAAAGTCGAAGGCATTTGTACAGAAGTGGATACAGCGATATAAAGTGGCTAAAAGTGTCGATGATTAACCAGAACGTGGCTCGATAGGAAAAGTGAACAAAAAAGATGAAAAAAGAATAGTGAATCTGTTTTCGCGAAATCCTGCTTTAACACTGCGGCAAGGACAAGCAAAATTAATAGCAAAAGGTTTAGATATATCCTACGAAACTATCCGAACCCATCTTCGTACTCATCATCTGAAATGGCGCAACACAATGAAGAAGCCTCTGTTGACTGAAAAACATGTGACAAAGCGACTCGCTTGGGCGCATGAGAATATTGATAGAGATTTTGAAAATGTCATTTTTACTGATGAATGTTCTATATGGGCACGTTCTGTCCTCACGCAAGCCTGGTCAACTTCCACCAATAGGCTTGTTCAGCGAACCGTAAAACATGGAATAAGGGTGCATCTTTGGGTCTGCTTCTCAAAGCAGGGATTCGGCACTTTGCACCTCTTTACTGACAACCTAAATGCCGAGAAAATGATAAAAATCTACAAAAAGGCTTTACTGCCATCTGCCAAACGATGGTTTATTACAAAAAATGAAGATTGGATTCTGCAGGAGGACAACGATCCTAAACACCGCAGCAAGCTTTGTACTCAGTGGAAGACTTAATCTGGCATCGTTACATTGGATTGGCCGTCGCAGTCACCCGATGCAAACCCTATTGAAAATGTGTAGGCATATATTAAACGGAAGCTTCGTGAAAGACGCACATACACTTTGAAGCAGTTGTCTTACGAAATTCGTCGGATCTGGAGATCCTTGCCACTAGAATACGCCGTCAAATTAGTAGAAAGCATGCCTCGGAGATGCCAGGCAATTATCGACGCCGGTGGTGACTGGACACATTATTAACCGAATTGCATCATTGTTTGTAATGTGTACAATGTATATATAAATATGAAAGTTTCATCAAATAAATTTTTTTATAAATTAACACGACCATGCTCTTACTTGACAGACTGTAACTATATTAAAATCATATTATGCTAATTTAATTCACGATTTTTGTAAGATTCTGTTTTTATCTGCTGATTTAAATGAATGCAATGGCTTATGATCTGTGACAGTGTTGAGTTTACTTCTATAAACATAGTTTTCAAATTTATCTATTCCAAATGTTATACCTAAGGCTTCTTTTTCATATGTATATTTTAATGCGGGACTTTCTAGTACTCGTGAAGCATAGTCTATCGGCTCGTTTTTTTTTATTTCTCCTTGAGACAAGATTGCCCCTAGTGCGTAGTTTGAGGTTTCCGTAGAAATAACAGAAAGTATCGAATTAAGGGAATTACAATACTGGTCCTGTGTATAGAGTTTTTTTTAATGTTTTGAATGCTTTTTGTGTTTCGTTATTGCATACAAATTTCTTATCTTTTTGTAGTAGCGTTGTTAGACATTTTGTGATTATTGCAAATTCTTTTATGAGTCATCTATAGTATCCAGCTAACCCAAATATTCTTTTATGTGACATTTTGGCGTTGGAAATTGATTCACTGCTTCCGCTTTCTTGGGATCTGCTTTAATATCATTTTCATTGATGTTATCTGTAATTCTTTATTACTTAGTATATAATTTTTATTTTCGTGTAATTGTAATAGGAATTGTTAATAATTATAATCTTTTTATTTGTTCGTCTCAATTTTGTTATTTGTGACTTCTTGATTTTTTCCATTTGCCTGTTCTTTCTTTATCGTGTCAAATTTTATTTTTTCACTTGCGTTTTCGATGAAGTTCAAAATTTGTTTTGTATGATTATTAAAGGAAATTTTGATTGCTTCTTCTTGTTGGTATTTTTCGTTCAATGTATTTCCTTGAGTTACGTTTTGTAGTAATTGGCAAAGTATAGTTAATTCTAAATTTATTTTAGATTTTTTGAAGTTTTCAACGTAAATTGAATTAAGTGCAAGTTTCTGTTGATTTATTTCCAAGTATCATTTGTCTAGCCTTAATTTTTGATTTGTTAGAATAATTTTTTCTGTAATGCCCGATATTAAGAGTTTTCTGTTTTCTAGTAATGTATAATATTTGAAATTGGTCTCTTTTTATAATGTTTAATCATGCGCCTGTACCGATGAGTAAGTTACGTGTTCCATTATTGTTCTGGATTTGGATTTTTGTATTTTGGAATGACTTGCATGTAAAAGCATGTCATTGAATGATGTGCCAATGAACTAGCATTAGAGAACTCGTCTAATAATAAATATCAGGTGTACAAACATTAAACTGGAATTTCCTTATAGATGGTGCTAGCCATCAGTGTGAGAACCATAAGACCGCTTCTGCAGTGCTATTATCTCCCTCTAACAGCTGCCGAAAATTTTCAACACAGAACAACCTAAGATACAACCTTAAACATGTCGAGATTTGTGCCTATAAACTACGATTTGCGAAGAGAATTGGGTTTTTGTTATCATTTATAGAAAACTGCTGCAGAATTGCAGCCAATACTGGTGGAAGCTTATGCTGAATATGCTCTTGGTAAAACACAAGTGTTTTGAGTGGTTCAAAAATTCAAAAGGGGTGATTTTAACGTATAAAACGAATAGCGTGGGAAACCGTCGAAAAAGTTCACAAACCATGAATTGCAAGCTTTATTAATATCAAATCGTGACAGGTGATAAAAAATGAATATATTTTGAGAATCCTAAGCGTCAGAAATCTTGGATGAATCTAAGCGAACCATCGACATCTACTGCAAGACCAAATCGCTTTAGAAAGAAGACAATGCTCTGTATTTAGTAGGATCAAAAGGGTGTAATCTATTATAAACTGCTGAAACCTAGTGAAACATGGTAAAACTTAGTTATCACTGATCGCTTCCAATAGCAAATGATCGATTTAAATCGAGCATTGCGTGAAAAATGACCAAAATATGGAAAAAGGCAACATAAAGTCATTTTGCTCCATGATAATGCCACATCATACGAGCGTGGTCTAAAAAGTTTTCGTCCTAACACAGATACAAGACATTTTTTCTTAATTTTTTTTTTTATTTCTCAACATAGTCTCCTTGCAATTCTATACACTTCTCCCAGCGATGCTTCCATCTCTTTAACCCATCCAAATAGTACTCGGCGTTTTTCTCTGCAAAATGACTGTTCACGAAGGTGATTACCTCCTCATTTGACAAAAATCTCTGTCCTCCGAGTGCAATTTTTAGATGAGGGAACAAAAAGAAGTAGCTGGGGGCTAGGTCTGGTGAGTAAGGCGGATGGTCAAGCAGCTAAAACCGTAATTCGTGGATTTTTGCCATGGCAACCGCTGAGGTGAGACGGCGCGTTGTCTTGGTGAAACAGGATTTTCTTTTTCTGCAAATGTGGACGTTTTCCGCAAGTTCTGCCTCCAGCTTGTCAATTAATGATGCGTAGTATGCTCCTGTAACGGTTTTTCTTTTTTAAAGGTAATCGATTGAAATAA
This sequence comes from Chalcis sispes, assembly GCA_949987625.1. Lineage (NCBI taxonomy): Eukaryota > Metazoa > Arthropoda > Insecta > Hymenoptera > Chalcididae > Chalcis > Chalcis sispes. The sequence goes on from OX465097.1 coordinate 33,534,973, forward strand.
CTCCATGACTATCCCAAAAAACAGTTGCCATTACTTTTCCAGCCGAAAAAAAGGTTTTTGGCTTTTTTTGAAGCCGGTTTCCCCTTTGCAGTCAACTGTTTTGACTGTATTTTTGTTCCAGGCGTCTAATGGTGTATCCAAGTTTCATCTACAGTAATTAATCGGCGCCAAAACTCGGATCTATTGCGCCTCAGCTGCGCCAATAGAGCGTCGGAAATGTTCATTCGGACACGTTTTTGGTCTAATGTGAGCAAACGTGGCACCCAATGTGCGGACAGCTTTCTCATGCCTAAATTTCGATTTAATATGTAGCAAACACGTTCTTTGGACATGTTCATAACCTCTGCTATCTCTCTCACTTTAATTCAGCGGTTGTCTAGCACCATTTGGTGAACTTTGGCAATGTTATCGTCTGTGGTTGCAGTTTTTGGACGTCCCGAACGTTCATCGTCTCCCAAGCTCTCACGGCCACGTTTGAATTCAGCTGCCAAAAATTTCACTGTGGTAAATGATGGTGCAGAGTCCCCATACACAGAGTTCAACTCATTTTTTATTTGCGTAGGCGTATCGCCTTTTAAAAACAAAAATTTAATGACAGCTTGATACTCAATTTTGTTTATTTTCACAATACTCACATCGACTCACTTAAACGACTGTCAACTAACAACTGTGCATCCAAAATGGCTATAACTTTGGTGAGCAACTGTCAACAGATGAGCAACGAAATTCGCTAGCTTTTATTGACGAGTGCTGCTATCTTCACGTTGAGGTCGGAAACTTTTCATACCACCCTCGTACACAGCAAAATGGGTCAGAGAAACGATCGAGACTTTTAGTTGGGAAATACAAACGCATGCGGCTTATTTTTCTGATTCGGCCCTGTCCAATTATCATCTATTTACATTAATGGGATATGCTCTCGCTGAACAGCATTTTAATTCGTATGAATATGTACGAAAATGGCTCGATAAGTGGTTCGCTTTAAAAGAAGAACTGTTTTTTGGCGTGGCATTCATAAACTGCTGAAGAAGTGGGAAAAATGTATAAATAGTAATTAAGATTATTTTAAATAAAATATTTATTATTTTCAAATAACGGACGTGTTATTTTTACAAAAAATTCCGGTTTCATACTTCTACATCTGATATAACAGCATACAAACATGCATACATACACATATATTGTTAAGTAGGGTTTAACATAAGCGCGCGTTTCAACATAGAATTTGTCTTTGCACGTTCTTAGACATGCTTTGTTTGTTACAGTTATAATAATTGTAGTGTGCGTGCAAAGCTCACAGAACCTAGTACTAGGGTATATGCCAGGCTTCGCTTTCCATTAATACTTTCTTTTTCTAATTGGCTTGTAATTGTTAGATCATGTAGCAACTACACTAACAGCTTTCAGATATGATTTTAATCATAATTTTCTTCCCATGACGGGCAGCGAATCTTTCATGTCACAATATATGTTGTGACGTGGTGTTTTTGCACTAGTCACATGAGGAGGCTAAAGCATAGTTTGTGCGCCTCCTCGTAGCTAAAATACCCCCCCCCCCCTCCTTAACAATCTTAGCAGTCTCGCAGGACTGCCACGCTTGAGCCTAACTAACAGCCTCGCAGGGCTGTACATACCTTACCTTCACCAGGTACATGGGCTTCGAGCTCAAGTAAAGGCTCCAGCGAGGAGCCAGTCTCAGAAGCTCATGGCTAATCGAGGGCAGTGCTCGCACACACTGCAGCAGGGTTCCCTTCCAAGCTTCTTCCTGTCCTTGTAGTGGTTTCCGCACCTGAAACCTCCCAGACAGTAATTAAACAAGGAAGAAAATAATAGTAGCAGCTGCACCTTGGAATGGAAGTACAAGCTGCCACACAACATCATAGGAAAGTGGGAAGAGAAGGTTAGGAGGCAAGCAAAGGCACATAAGCACCGCAGTTAAGTGCAAGTAATTACGTACCTGGAATTGTCTCATAGCGTTGCCTCGCAGCCGCTGCGAGCAGGCTATCGCTGTCACCAACACCACTGCTTCGCTTTCTCCACCGCTCATCGTTCGATCCGCAGCTGTTGATCCGCCGTACTGCCGCACCTGAAAAAAAAAGAGAAGAGACAAATGAGTCGACGCCTACCAGCCTGGGAACGCGTCGACTTACCTGGACTCTCTGGACATCGGAGGTAGATTCTCGCCGCTCCAGGGAAAACACAACAACACTAGCACTCGCGAGCGGATAACCTAAACGCGCGCTGCTGGCGAGCAGTAATGTCAACTGCCGACAGCACTGAGCGCGCGCGGCGGCTGCGTCGCATAACGTACTTTACACGTACGTTGCGCCGGTGCAGAACGATTATCTAAAATCCGCGCTCGCGAAAGTGCCACGCAAGAGCTTCTCGTTCACTCCGTTCGGGTCCGTTTGAGCAAAAAGTAACGATATTAGCGAGCAGTAGACACTCCGTCCGGTGCCATAGTCGCGATTGTTAACCTCCGTCGTCCAACTCAGCATTTTTCGCGTTTTGATAAAAGTAAGATGAGCGTGTACGAGCAGGCGGATCATTCATTTGTAATCGTGTGTGTCAGAATATCTGGTAAGTGCACCCAGGTGCAGCAGCTGTTACTAGGAGGCATCCCTGCAACGAATCGTCCCTGTATGCTTCCCGGCTGTGTGTGTGCGACCGCGACGCGTGCTACGCGCCATTTTTGTCCTTTCACGTCTTGTACGCCCGCGACCGCTCTAATCGTGAGCTAGCCGTGCAAACGTAATTGCCGCGCACGAAACCGCGCTACACGAGTGTAGCTGGTGCCCTGGGCTCACGTAAAAATGCCAATACTGTGTATTTAGTTAATTTTTAGTTCAAATAAACGTGTCTATTTTGTGTTCATTTTAATCGAAGGTTTTAACTTACTCGTAGTAGTAAGAAACTCGCCCGCTTCCCCCCCCCCCCCTCATACATTTGTACGCCACCCTGATCCCCAGTGGCGTTACAATGTGAAGAAACATACAGATGTAAATAATGACAATGCTTGCTTGTTTTTCAAAGGAATTTGTGCCTTTAAAAACAGATACGATGAAAAAAAAATGTAATGGTGTTAAATTGTTAATCAGTTAGCATTTATTTTTTTTAATAGTTTAAATATAATTGTGCGTCTGTAATATAGAAAGTTTCAATATAAAAACTCATGTGATAATTTTGCCGTTATATTCAGCAGCTTTTAACAACAAGCAAAAAAATAATTTGTTTGTTTTACAAGCCATTAAGATTATTAAATGCATAATGAAACAAAAAATAAAACTAGTTTGAACTTGTAATCATACGGACAATATATTACTTACATCAGTATGTACTTCTTATTACGTCAAAATTTACAAGTTAGAGAAAAGCGAGTAAGTCAACTTTAATTCCTCTGAAAAAGTTGCAAAAGTAAGTTATAGTTTCATTTCTGATGCTCTTTTTATGAATTTGCTCGAAACGATTAAGGATTTTCTATAATATGTAAACGTCCATTAAGGAAAAACATGTTCAAACTTTTACTAAAATATCTACCTATAGCTTATCTGTGTTGCGTAAGCAAATCGAATGTAAATGCATAATACCGATGAAGTATAAAAATTTAGAAAGAGTGGAAAAAATAACTATCTAAGAAATTAAAAGAGTATTTAACTTTCAAGATTATAAAAGCAAATACTGCTTTACAAGAAGCTTAAAAAAGTAATGACACAAAAAGTACTACTTGGCTCTCTCAAATGCATAAAAAACCTCTTATTACGGTACGAGTATTATTTTGTAAGACTAATTGTTATATAATATTCGCGAAAGATTTGTTGACAATTCAAACAAAATAAGGATTAAGTACTAATAAATTTGTGCAAAGACAAATTTAATTCGCGATAAAAGTTGGGCAATGTATGGAAAAAGATTTAGAGCGTAAATTAAACAGTAGAATCATCGGCGTGATAGATATTTTTCTATTGTAGAAGCTGAGTTCATCACAATAAAATGAAAAACCAAAATGAGAAAACATAAAGAGTTTATTTTCTATAAAAAGATCTTTGAATTATGCCAAAACATAAAAAAACAAAAATATGAGGTTGATTTTTTTTAAAAAGCCAATATACATTAAGTGACAATTTTGTTTATATTTATATTTCTTTAATAAAAAATATTGACAAGTAACACTGTCCAACTGTAATTTTGCATTCTGGTAGAACATCAAAAACTATTCGACCCGGATTTTTTTTATATCTGCCCTATAGTGTAACACAAACAGCAATCAACTAACGGATCGGCCTTTAATTTGCGGTAAGAAGATTTTTTTCGTAAAAATTTTTTTAACCTAACAAGCTCACATTATATCGCAAATCTCAAATTTGTAAATCCTCAAACTTTAAACCCTTAACGCACAAGCACCGAACCCACACATTTTAAATCCACATTTTAGATTCACACGTGATCTTAATCAATTCTGGATTTTTTTTTAGTACAAAATAGATTTATTTTTAGCGTTATTCTGTTTAATAAAAATTCTATTTAGATTAAATAAAACAACTTGAATAGAAATGTACAAAATTTTCTGAACAATATTAGTATCAAATTATTTTAAAGAATTGTTTTCTAAAAAAAGGTCGTATAATGTATATTCCTTTTTATTTGCGATTTCTGCTTAAGAGGTGCTTTTGTGTATAAGCAAAATTATCAGAATCTAATCTTTTTATAATTGAGACTAATAGTAAAGTTAAAAATGCATAGTTTTTTATTCATAATAAATTCAAATTTATGATCTCGTTTATGCGATCAATTTACCTTAGCTTTTATAAAATTAAAATATTATAAAAAGTTATGAGTTTAACATAAAAAAGGGATTAAAAATTTTTTAGCAATCAAGTTTAATAATTTTGTTAAATTATACTGCACTTATTAATACCTCATAATTTTAATGTATCGAATAAACTGAATTATTGTGTTGTCTGCATTTTCCTCAAATTTATTTAATATTATTCATTTAATGTCTGAAATATAAACAAAAAATTAAGAAATTTAGAATTAATAAATTCTGTCCAATCTGTCTCGGATCCTACTTTCTATAACAAGAGGGGCCTTTTCTTAAGGCCTCAGTGTCGGCTGTCTTCTCCGCTGGGCTCGGCTGGTCAGGCTGCGTGTTAACCGTGAGTTGACATCCCCGCGGAGGCGGCGGTATTTGGGAAGGGGTCGCTGAAAAAGAGAATAGATTAAACGCGCACCTATTATACGCAGCCCACGTTTATTGACTCTTCATAAGTTCATCACTTTATAAGTTCATTACTTTTTTTAACGGTATCGGACTTCTTTGTTGTCAAAAAATCTGCGAAGTGGAATTGTTCTCCATTTTTTCGATTTTGATAATAAATCTCTTCTAAATTACCACAGTAGCCAACTAAATATTTATATCTTATCTTCCTTGGTACACACGCTTCATTTCCTTAATATCCTAGAAAAATCTCTCTCTTCGTTCTTCGCTGTAATCACCCAAATTTTTTGGAAAATCATTTACATGACAATGTAAAAAGTGCACCTTTAGCCTCATTAAGTAACCTGTTTTTTAATTCCTTACTAAATCTAATACATAATAATAACCTATTTACTAAATCTGATAAATTTGTTTGTAGGTTGGACTCTTGTAATTTCTAAAAAAATTTTAGCGCGATCTTGATACACAATCATGCTGTTCTCTTATTTTCATTGATAGTTGTTACAAGAGTTTCATCTGTCTCCATTTTACGTATTTGAGGTCTATTAAAAATCCCTTCGTTTATTTTAGCATAACTTACGTTTGGAATCTGATTTCGTAGATACGTAAATCATTTACCATCTTTGTTTAAAGTTTTAACCTATTGTTTTATGAGTCCTAATTTAATCTGTAGAGATGGTATTAGAACTTTTGATGGAACAAGTGGCTTTTGTGTTATACTTGTTGAATCAGGTTAGAGGATTTTTTTAGAAATGCATACACTCATCGCGTCATAATTTTTTCGGTCCCTGCTATCCCTTTCGCAAAAAAAAAAAGATATTTTAGATTTTTTGATTGTTAATCTAGTAATAAGTCCCAGGTCTCTGTATCTATGTATGTATGAAGACGGGGTGAAAAGTTTCCGGCTTGATAAAGAAAAACATCTTTTTCTGTGTTCTTCATTTTTTAACATAATCTTCATCAAGATTTATACATTTTTCATAACGGTGCTCTGATGCAGTGATACCATTTTTATAGTGCGATAGTCAAGTCTCTCAAAATACTAATTTACGGCGTCGATGATTTCCTTGTTGCTATCAAATTTTTTACCCCTGAGCTATTTTTGAAGGTAAGGAAACAAATGATAGTCGCTGGGGGCAACATCTTGTCAATATTGTTGTAGTTAGGGTAACAATTCAAGCTACAATTCGTTGATCTTAGCCATCGCAACAACCAACGAATGGGCAGGTGCGTTGCAATGGTGAAAAAAAGATTTTTTTTTCGCTAAGTGAGGTCGTTTATTTTTCACTTTGTCCTTAAAACACTGTTTAACCTTGAATATAATGGAGAACACTCTCTTAATGTGAAATTCAGCTCTTCTTTAATTTTTAATGGTGTTAAGCTTTTTAAATAGAAGTATTTGATCACCGCACGCTTCTCTGATTTTTGCATTTTCACATAAGCAATTGTGACATCTTGTTCAATCAGCTCTCAGATGTACACTAACAGAGTAATCGATCTGAAAATTTATATACAAGCTAGTGAGATATCGAGCTACAGAATATCAAGCCAAACCCTTGACCTGCTGACGCTATCTCTCGGTAAGACTGGAAACTTTTCACCTCACCCACGTATGAATTGTTTCAATTTAATTGCGACGAATTATAAAAATTAGACCTTGAAATGACATTGACCAAGACCTGACGTGGTCAAACCTATCACGGATTCAGTTACAGTGATCCTAAAAATATATGGGTACAATGGTCTTCTAAACTTTAAAATTTTTTTGCGGGGCTACATAATTGAAGTCTTTAATTTTGATATACTAAGAAAAAGACTTATTAAATTGAGTATTATTAGAAATTTTATTATAAAATTGATATTCTGGCTTCAGTAGCATAACAAGACCATCAGATACCATTAACAATGAAGGTACCTGTATTGACAATTTCTTGATTAAGCTAAATAAAATAAAATATAAAACTAACCTACATAAAACACATTTCAGCGATCATTATCCGTTGATTATGTCTTAAAAGACCATTAAAAGAATAAAGAGTAACTATACTACCAAAAAACTAAATTCTAATAGATTAAAATACATGGTAGAAACCATAAATTATTTTAAAATATCATTAATATCAGATCCCAATCGGGCTCTAGATAATCTTATGATAAATTAAATCACGTATTAACCCTCAAGAGGAGCACTGGGTCACGCTAACCCAGGGTAGAATCTTTTTTCGTCAATTTTCATTGCATTTTTTTTTTATTTTTCATTAATATTATAAAAACTTAAATTTCTATTTATTTGTTCATGAAATATTCTTATTCTACATCGTCCGACAAATTGATTAAAAAAAAAAATTTTAAATTGATCAATTTTATAATAAGATATAAGTGGTCAAAGCTAGCCGGGTAATTCTTACCCATGCGCTCCAGTTATGTTAAGCTGCGATAGTGCTCCACTTGAGGGTTAATAATGCAATAAATACTGTAAATAATAATAAACGTTAAACCTTGAAACCTAGAAAAAACTGGATTTCTAAAGCAATCTTAGTGTTTTGTAAAATCAAAGGAAAATTATATAATGTATAGGAAAAGGATTTTAATAATAGTAAAGAAAAATGACAAATTTAAAAACTACAACATAACACTAAAACATAATTAACCAAGCAAAAGAGATGTGCCATAAAAATCAAATGCAACTAAATATGTACCATCAAAAGAGTCTTTTGAAAATAATCAATAACGAAAGGGGTAGAATTTCAATAGAAATAATAATATTAATAGAATCAATAAAAAATAACTGACTCTAAAGAGGTAGTCGAACACATAAACAATTTCTTTAAGCAACGTAGGTAAGCAATTGAATGACAAAATAAAAATACCACAAAACAAAAGTGTAAAGCTGACTACTGTGAACATCAAGAGTATCTTCTTACATCCTATCAATTACTAGGAAATATGACAAAAATACTTAAGAATGAAAACAAAAAAGGAGAAGCTGATGGCTTCAATACACAACTTCTTAAAACCATAATTACACACATACGTGATTCTTTGGTGCACATTATTAACCTAACTATGAAAAAAGGAATTTGACTGGGAGCCTAAAAAACTGCTGAAATTATCTCAATTAAAAAATCTAAAAGAAATGATCTAGCTACTAATTACAGACCTATTTATTTAATTTCTAATGCTGCTAAGATAATCAGAATATTACTACACCTAAGAATATCAAATTTTATCAATAAATGCAATTCGATCTCTAATAAACAATTTGACTTTATGAAAAATAGAAGTACGGAAAACGCTTTATTCCAAATATCTAAATTAATTTAGAACCCATTGGATCTAAATAACCCGATATCAATTACCTTTTTAGCCTAGCCTAAAGCATTTAATAAAGTAGATCATCCGATACTTCTTAAGGGATGGTTCTCATCAAGCACGACCAAATAATCGATTTTTTTTTTGCTTAAAAAGTTGGCAAATGTCTCGTAGAATACGCTCGTGAAACCCGTTTTGCCGAATTCAATTTATTTTTAAAGTTATAGTCAAAAAACCGAAGTCGTCTTTTTACGTACTAAATCGCGTACTACAACTTTAAACGCGTTTTTCTCGAAACCATATTTTTTGAGACGGGTGGCAAGATATCTCAAACTATTATAGATATCGAGATGAATTTTTTTTATTTTGAAGGTAATTAAATTTGCTGGATCTTGACCTAAAATCATAATTTCACAATGATTATTTTTATTGTTATTGCACTTTTTAGAGCAAAAAAAGTGCCAAAAAATATTTTTTTTTTTGCAAGTCCGCCATTTTGGTTATTTTAAACTTTTCTTCGTTATTTTAGTTCAAGATTCAGCAAATATCTTCTAGTTTATAACAAACTTTGATTTTTTGATTTCAGACAAAAATTGGATGAGTTACCTTGCCGCCCGTGGAGGTGTCTTTTTTTTCGATGACTATTTTTCAATGCATATAACTAATAAACTATTTGGTATTTTTATTCAAAAAAATTTGTTAAAGTAGTTAATAACATACTTAATAAGTACCAAAAAACTTGACTACTTTATTTATTTTCTTCTATGAGAAAAAAAATCGCGATAATCACGTAATTTTTGGGTCGCTAGATGAGAACCTCCCCTTAACAAGCTATACAACTATGGAATTAGAGATATTACTTACAAATTCATAAAAAGCTACCTCAGCAACAGAAAGCAAAAGGGAAAAGTAAACAATGTATGCAGCCAATAGAAGACAGACTGTATAGATGTGCCACAAAGCACAATTTTATTTTCGCTATTGTTTATTATATATGTCAACGGCATATTTGGCACCATGCTGGGCAACACCATTTTGGGTAATTGTTTAGAATCACGGCTCCACCTTAGAACATCTCCAAACACTCACACGTTTATTATCATAATAAAAATAAATAAAAGTAACAATTTGTTAATAACTATAATTATGTAATAAGTTAATGAGTAATTATTATAATTAATTAATAAGAAAAGATTTTCAAAGAAAATTGTAGATTTTACATACTAAATATAACTTTATTATTAATATATATAATCTACAGGGTGACAAATGGGAAGTTATTTAAAGTAATCACTTATCATTTTGAGATGAGTGCTGGGAAAAAAATAATAAAAATACATATTAAATCAGTGAAGTGGTCATTTTTATTTGAAATAGCTTTCAGTTTAATCGAACATTTTCAACAGACACATATTACGTTTAAAAAAAAATGACAAAACCTGGTTAGGGAATAACTATTAATCGTAAATATTTTCGAAGTGATCCCCATCTGAACTTGCACAATAATCAAGCCGTTTTTGGCTTTGGATTATAGTTTCTTAGTGTCTCTCGATTCAGTTTTAAAGTTGATGCAGCTTTTCTTATTGAATCCGTTGGATTATTCTTGAAATGTTCTTCGACCTCGGCAACCTAATTTTCTGTTGTAACTGTGTATGAAGGACCAGGAAGATCATGAGAACGATCGTCAAGAGTATAATAATTGATGAAGTTATCAATTACTCTGAGAAAGAAGTAAAAAAAAATTTGAAAACTTTATTAAAAAATGCGGTCATACGATAATCTCAAATATAATTTTTTTCATTCTTACCTTCTAAGAGTATTTTGACTAGCTATTCTTTTACTTCCAAACTAAGTACGAAAACCTCTATACGCTTCAGTTTATACCTTTAGAATAAAAGTACTCGATGAGATACACCTTCTCTTAGTTCGTAAGGTCACTCATTTTGAAGCACACGTATTGCTTTTTACGGCGTCTCAATAGAAACTGACAACATTCTAAAATGTACCTACGTAGGCCCAGCGTTATACGATACAGTAGAGGGGGAAAGAGATGCATATACTTTAGGCAACTTTCCATTTGTCACCCTGTAATATATTATAAACTTATTAACGAATATATATTTAGCTGTAGACCAGAGAATATTATATGATGCCTCTCTCTGTGATCTGAATATTTAATATTATATTGAACATGTTAAAAATTAAATGAAATGGATAATATGGTGATAAAAAATAATAACTTATATAATTCATTCATTCGTCATTATCATCTAATTTTTCATTGAAAAACTCAGCAATCGCGGTAGCCAAGGAATGTAGTCGATCTCTGTGGTCTGGGAATTTGCAATGATACAGATATTAGGCCATGCACCCACTCATAAAATATTTTTTTTCCGTACTTAGGGATACTTGACCTAGCATCACGCCATGTGCGTTCTATGTTCTGTGTATAGGCTCCAGAATCAGGATCGACGAAATTGATTTGATGGTTGACCATCAAATGTTTATAACCTTCAGTGGCAAGACATTTATATGCTTTCCAACAATTGGACATCACTGTTGTCCCAGGATGTATTTTTCTCTTTATTACTTCTAATAACGTTTTTGGACTTCTATTTGACACCATTTCCATAAACACGTCTTTTGAGCTACGCTCTATTTCACCACACACCCACTCTCCGTCGTTAACACGGCCTTTATTAAATTTTCTTTTTGCAAATTTAGCTTCATCAATCTCGACAATCTTACCAATTCCACAAATTTGTGTAGGAGAATAACGAATTAACCAATATTCTAAAACTTCCCAAATGAAATGCGACCAATCGCATATCATACAGGAACTCATATTCAATTCATTAATTGAAAATTGTTCATGGAGAGGATTTAATAAAACGTAGAAACAAAACGAAAACATGCAACATGTTCTCGGTGACAAATTGGCGTTGTAAAGCCGAATTTTGGTTCTTAATGATTGCTTGAAATTGCACCATGTTCTAATAATTTTTTTATTTCGCGATTCCTCGTGAAGGCGGTGACACCACCACAAAAGACTTAACTCGTTGAGAATTGCATTATTCCCACACGTAGTACATATCGCCTCACTTTTCAAAGCTCCATGATTTTGTAAGAAAAACTATATGTACTTTCCGAACGAGTTGTAAATTTCATAATTGCTTCACTAAGCGTCATTGAACATCTGCCGCAATTCATAGCTACGTTTATATGATTGATTATTTTTCAATTTTAAATATTTATCTACTAAGTATACTTTTATTATGGTATTATCATCCAATTCTATTAACATTGTTTTTAGAATATAATTTTTAGAATGAATATTTTATCGATCATACAAATTTTTATTATGATAATTCAAGTCATTTTCTAATAATTTTACAATAATTAAAATGTAATTTACTTTAATTAAAATGTAATTTAATTGTGTGATTTGAATGCGTGCGTGTGTGTGTGTGCACATGCGCGTGCGTGTGTGTGCGTGTTTGTCTGTGTGCGTGTGCATGTGTGTGTCTGTGTGTGTGTGTGCGTGCGTGTGCGTGTGCACGCGTGCATATTTTTGTGATTAAAAATGTACATTGATACTATTCAATATTATTATTTTTTCAATTTTTTTAAAGAGTTAAAAGCCACGCGCTGCTTTAATATAACATGGGATACAATTTTGGAATTATAAAAATTGATAGAAAAATATTTGGAGATGTCTTAAGGTAGAGCCGTGATTCTAAACAATTATCCAATTTTGTCTTATGCTGATGATACGGCAATCATAACTATAAGAGACAACTGTCATGAAGTGAAAACAAAAATTAATCACTACTTAAATGAAATAGCAGCTTCGTTAGCACTAAATCAACTGTCTCTAAACACTGATAAAACCGTCAACATTAAATTTGGCAATAACTACAACATGAGATATGACATCCGCACAAATAATAAACAAGGTGTCACAAAAGTCCCAGAATGGCTGTATATTTTCTAAAGTGGGGTATTTCGAAATATGATCAAGGTCAATCCTTAAGTAACTCTCAACGAGATATTCAATGGTAACCTTTATTTTGACCTTGACGATGTCCTTCAAGATCATTTAAAGAAGAGTTAATGTTTTTTTAATGGGAACTCTCTATTTTGGCATTGGCAATCGAAAGAGCAAAGACTTTTACATTCAAATATGTACTTAGGTCATGAGAACAGGTTGACCTTGAAGATCAACCAAGGCCATTTAAACATGAACAAGGTTTGGTTATCTTTTGGCATAAGAACTCCTCAATTTTTTTTAACCAATGTATTAAAATTAGCAAGGTTTACAAAGTGTTGTCTGTAGGCGTGACCTTGACAATGTCCTTAAAATTCCTTCAAGGTTATTTCAAGCTGTACTCATTTTTTAAAAAAAATTCCCTTTTCTGCCATTGGCCATCTAAAGAGCAGGAAATTTTACGTTAAAATATGTACTCAGGTCAAAAGGACACGCTGTTTTTGAAGGTCAGCCAAAGTCATCTAAACTTGAGCAAGGTCTGCTTACCTTTTGGTATAGGAATTCCCTAATTTATTTTAATGAAATGTAATAAAAATAACAAGGTTTATAAAATGATGATTGTAAGCGTAACCTTGACGATGTCCTTTGAGGTCATTTTAATTTTAACTTTTATTTACTTTTAGCATTATTCAGGAATAACGGCGTGAATGTAGTAAAATCTGTCCCCTTTGGGGTGCTTGATTTGTGTAAGTCCCCTTGCCTCTCACGTTTGGGGTGCTTGATTTCCGTGAGTCCCCTAGCCTGTCACATTTTCTATCAAGACTAACAATTTAGTGTAGGTGTTCAAACTGTAAACCTTTAGCTTTTTGGCAAAAAGCTACTCTATTGTAGAAATGTGCAAGAGCGTTACGTATCAATTCTCTGCTAATTGATGCAGCTTCTTAGAGTATCCGATTCCGCAAATCGTCTAAATTTTGTAGTTAAGTTGCGTATACTTTACTCTTTAAATAACCCGATAGAAAAAAATCAAGAGGCGGTAAATCAGAAGATCTAGTAGGCCACTCAAATTTACCTCTTCTTCTAATCCATCTATGGGGAAACTGGCCATCTAAATATGTCCGAACAAGCCTACTATAACAAGCGGCTGCTCTGACCTGCTGTAACCAATTTTGATCAAAATTATCACCTGCTAGCTCTCTTATTCTCGGTATAATTTGATCTCGTAGCAATTCTTCATATATATCAACAGTGAGATTACCATCAATAAAGAAAGGGCCTAAACCAGGCTGTTCAATAAGTTTTGCGGTTCGATAAGAGAGGGTGTTGTTACTAGCCTAAATTTTTTTTTGTTATGTTGGTACACTTTTCATATAAACGTATGAGGTCTGGCTATTAAATAACGAGACTGCGCGCTTAGAGGGCGCCGTAGAGGGGTGGAGAAAAAAACGAGTAGTGCGTTGGGTATCTAGATATCTTGTCTATGCACGTACCAAAACATGTTCTCGTCACTATTATTGTATTTGTGCAGTAGCGGTTTGAAACGAACGTGTTTTTTTCTGGTGCCGAAAACCATGTGTGACGAAAAACAGGAGCAACGTATCAATCTCAAATTTCTCGTTAAATTGAAAAAAACTCCGACTGAGTGCTGTAAATTGTTGCAAGAGGCCTATTGGGACAATTCTCTGTCTCGTGCGCGTGTTTTTGAGTGGTGTAAGCGCTTCAGTAAGGGCCGAGTGAGCACTGAAGATGACCAACCAAATTCAAGGCAATGTTGATCGTTTTTTTCGACATTAACGGTATCGTGATGACTGAATGGGTTCCAGAGGGTCAGACTGTCAACCAGATTTACTATTTGTCAGTTTTGGCAACACTGCGAGAACGAGTTCGTAAGAAACGGCCTGAGTTGTGGGAGAACAACTCGTGGATTTTGCACTAGGACAACGCACCTGCCCATAACGCGCTATCTGTGAAGCAGTATTTGGCCGGTAAGCGCACTCCAGTGCTCGAACAGGCGCCGTACTCGCCAGATTTGGCACCATGCGACTTTTTTTTGTTTCCGAAGATGAAATCTGTTTTGAAAGGGACCCGATTTAAGTTGATGGAAACGGTAAAGCAAAAAACAACAGAGCTCCGAAATGCCCTCACCAAAGAAGACTTCCAGCACTGCTTCGATTAATGGAAAAAACGTATGGAAAGGTGTGTGGCGAGGGAAGGGAAGTATATTGAAGGGGAGCATTCGAATGTAGAATAATTTTTATAATAAAACCCTTTTTCGTAACCAGTCTCGTTATTTAATAGCCAGACCTCGTATGTAAACTGTTATTTCAATCCGTCAATTCATTCTTTGTTTACAAGCCATTTAGTATGGACGTGTTACAGTATTTTTTTAAAATGGGAAAAATCAAGTATCGTGCTGATTGAATTTTTATTTTTGGAAGGTTTGAAAGCAAAGGAAATTTATGAACGAATATTGAAAGTGTATAAGGACTCTTCGTCTTTAATTACTACAGTAGAAAGATGGGTTGCTGAATTTAAACGTTGTCGTACAAGCCTTGAACACGATCCACGTCAAGAACGTCCAAAAACAGCAACAACACCAGAAATCGTAGAAAAAATACAGGATGTCGTATTGGAAAATCGTCGAGTGACTGAAAAAGATTTAGTAGAAGCCCTAGGCATCTCATTGGACAGTATAAGCAATATTTTGACTAAAGGATTGGGTTTTAGAAAGCTGCGTGCACAACGGGTGCCGCATTCGCTAACAATGGAACAAAAACACATTTGAATGTGACTTTCTCAGTAACATTTAGAGCGTTTTTGAAAGGACAAAGTAGATTTTGTGCGTCGATTCATCACTATGGATCAGACTTGGGTCTATCACCATGATCTTGAATGAAAACAAGAGGCTAAAGAGTGGTGTGAACCTGGTTCTTTGGCTCCGAAACGAGTTTGTCTCCAGAAATTGGCCAAGAAAGTGTTAGCATCAGTTTTTTTGGATGCGAAAGGAATTTCGTTTGTGGATTACTTGCAAACTGGTAAAACAATAAATTC
Source organism: Chalcis sispes (assembly GCA_949987625.1). Lineage (NCBI taxonomy): Eukaryota > Metazoa > Arthropoda > Insecta > Hymenoptera > Chalcididae > Chalcis > Chalcis sispes. The sequence goes on from OX465097.1 coordinate 33,550,542, forward strand.
TTAATATGATTGTAACCTGTTAGACCAGTTGAAGGAAAAAATTTGTGAAAAAAGACCTGGTTTGCAGAAAAAAAAATCCTTTTTGATCAAGACAATGCACCGTGTCACAAGAGCATTTTGACAATGGCTAAAATCCATGAATTAAAGTTCGAATTGTTGGAGCATCCACCGTATTCACCAGATTTGGCCCTTAGCGACTTTCACCGATTTCCAGACCTAAAAAATTCATGCGTGAAAAGCGTTTTTCATCAAATGATGAGGTCATAACAGATGTGGAAGCGTATTTTACAGCCCTTCCAGATTCTCACTTCAGGGATGGAATTCATAAATTGGTATCTCGTTGGAACAAGTGTATTGATGTTCAGGGAGACTATACTAAATATTAAAGGGTATTTCAAACCATAAAATTGTGTTTTTCTTATCGAACCGCAAAACTTATTGAACAGCCTGGTAAGAGAATCATTTAATATGCCAGTCTAAACATTTACCTTTGGTAGATTTTGGGTGTGATTCTCTAACATCTAATCAGGATTTGGGTCGGATCAATATTAACAATTGTGTCTATTTACTTCGCCTTTCAATGTAACAGTTGCTTCATCTGAAAAAACTAAGTTGTATAAAAACAGAGGATCTTCATCGATTTGATTCATCATTGTTTTACAAAACTCTATCCGACGATCAGGATTATTTTCATTAAGCTCCTGTACTAAATGAATTTCGTATGGATAAAAATGAATGTTTCTCAAAACCCCTTGTACTGTTTCATGAGAAACACCAAACTGATCACTGGATGTACATAAAGAAAGATGCAGAGCTTCAACAAATCCTTCAGCTATTACAATCTGATTCTTTTTGGCTACAGACTTTGTTCGACTAGTTCTCTCATGATCTTTAATAAATTTATGATTCACAAAGCGCTGTACAGTCCTTCAGACAGTTGATTTTGAGATATGACTATCCCCTTCTCTATTAAGAAAAGTGAAATTGAATAGATCTTAAACTTGATCATAAGATCGCACTCGATCACTCCAACCCCGCATCATTAATAAAGATACTTTCTTTCGCTCTGAAAGTTTAACATGCGCCATAGTATTTTATAAAAATCAAGCCACAAAGTAAATCGTGATAAACAAGTTATTTATAAGTTGTAATATTTGTGCAAACATGCAAAAAAACATGAAAAAAATAATGTCGGTAATTAGTCTGTGACTAATAAAATAAAAACTATTAGTTAGATAAGCAAAAGACTTTTTTGAAAAGAAATATTAATAATGCAAAATAGAAACTAAATTTAATTATTTATAATCAACGAATAAAACATTTCCTAATCAATCTAAAGTAAATTGACAAACATTAATCAAGGTAATCTAAAAGAAGAGTAGATTCTAATTAAAAATGAAATTTAAAATTGAAAAAAAAATTGAAAATACTACTATTCTCAAAGGTAATTCGACCTACATTAAATTTAATGATGATAAAGATAAATTCAAGATGAATCAAATTTAACGACAATAAATAATAAAGGCACTAAATAATAAGAACACAGATTTTAAAGATAATAGATAATCAAGCATTCCGAAATCCGAAAAGACTCACGCCAATTAAGCACAGGCGAAGGGAACACTTCTTATCACATCAAAGTTTTTGATTCCCAGTAATATTAAAAGTATATAAAAAATAGTTAACCATAAAATGACTTTAAAGGTCGTGACTAAGATAGTCAAAAAATAGAAAGTTTATCCTACGTTAAATGCTTTTGTCTGACATTCAAGGTCAACGTGTCTTTAAGACCTAAGTACATATTTGAACGTAAAATTTCCCGCTCTTTTGATTGTGAATTTAAAAAAAGGTAATTGTTATTAAAAAATGAGTAGAGTTTGAAATAACCTTGAAGGAATTCGAAGGACATCGTCAAGGTCACGCCTACAGTCAACACTTCATAAACCTTGCTAATTTTAATACATCGATTAAAAAAAAAATTAGAGAGTTCCTATGCTTAAAGATACCATTCCTATGCCAGACCTTGTTCATGTTTAAATGGCTTTGGCTGACCTTCAAGATCAACGTGTTCTTATGACCTAAGTACATATTTGAACGTTAAATTGTCTTTGCTCTTTCAATTGCCAAGGTCAAAAAAAGGAGTTCACATTCAAAAAACATGACCTGACCTTAAAGAACATCGTCAAGTTTTAAATAGAGGTTGCCATAGAATTTCTAGTTGAGAGTTACTTAAGAATTAACTTTGACCATTTTCCGAAATACCCCACCTTAGGAAATATATAGCCGTTCCGGGACTTTTGTGACGCCCTGTATACAATAAAACGAAATACTTACTTTCATCTTCTATAAGCTATATAAAATAATGCCTATAGATATTTTAAGAATGCTCTAGTGTGCAATATTCCATAGTTCAAAGTTTCCGAACCAATTGCTTGAATTAATTAATAAAAAAGTTTATTCATGAGAAAATCCACTAAACAGATAAAAAATTTACCTTATAATCTTCACTATATCATTTTGGTGAATTACAAGAGAGATTTTGATCAACTAATCAAATAACTTAACTTGAAAATTTGCAAATAGACTATATAGAAACATGAATTTAAAAAATAGGTATATCAGAACCTCAACTCCTTTCAATAAATTACCTAAAGAACTAAAAACTTTCTCATACAAACTAAATAGGAAAATTAAGATTAAGAAATGTATAAAAGAAACTAATAACAAAGTATATAAGAACAACTCATTACTATGACTAAAAAATCTACTTATACTGATACTAATACTATGATTGAAATTATAGTACTGGGTCAAATATAACAACCGATAGTATGGAACAATGCTAGTTAGATACTTGTGAATGAAGAACAACTATAAATACAATTTTTGCTATTGAGTTGATCTAGTAGCGACTTGCTATTGTCATCCAAGTTAACTGACATCATTGATAGACAAAACTCTTCAGTTTTAATTTTATTATTAGTTTTCAAGTTAGTTTTTGTAATCCAGGCCAGCAAACAGAAAAATATCTCCTCTGTTGGATTACTTTATGTAATGTGATTCCTTACAAGTGGTGCTCTTATAACTATTTGTACTTACTTTGGAAATAAATAAATAATAAAATTTAAAGACGTTCAAATAGATTGTATCCTTTACAATTTTTTGACAACCTTTCTAATTTAGTGTCAAATTATACCAGTATTGTGATTATAGGTGACTTAAATATTAATATGGCAACTAATAATATAGCCTCTTCTTATTTAAAATCTCAATTGTTTAATTTCAGCTTATCAATATTGCCTTTACCCCTTACTTATCAGGCTCATTGCATCGGTCATCAAGCGCTATGATATTCTTGCAGTACATAATCTTTATGATATAATAAATTTCTATAAAAGTCGGCACCATTTATTGCAAAACATAACTTAATTAACCCTTGACGAACGAGCGCATTTTTATAGAACGATGACCAGTCGCGAGTATGGCGGCATTCGTTCGCTAAAGGTTAAAATTAAGCTGCGCTGCATTATTTTCCGTCCTCACAATAATTTTATAATGTCAAGAAATCTAAAAATTATCACACTAGAACTATTATAATAAATAACTTTTTTTTTATTTACATAGCTATGCAATATTTTATATATAATCAATCAGAAAATATTATTTATATTACCGAGACTTTTTCAAATTAAATAATTGATTGTTGTAACAAAGTTATCCCACTCAAACGATTCGTAATCTTCCATAGACATAAACCCTGAATTAATAAAGATATTTATATTTTTATTAAGAGGCGTGATAGTGCATATAAAAAGACTTCCATAACAAGTAACCAAAATGATTTTTCTCACTTTAAATCTCTAAGTAAGCATGCATTGAATATGATCGATGCAACAAAAAACAGTTTTATTACCAAAAAGCTTAAGGATACTCCGCTACCAAAGGATCTATGGTGTGAACTGAATAAATTAGGCCTTTTACGCCAAATTTATCTCCAACTAAAATTTTCTCGATTAATGACTTGTTAGATCATTACTCGACGATAAGTTGTAGTCCAACACATAGTCTTAAGATAAACTCAAGACTTTTAAACCTCTTTTCTGTTTTTGATATTAAAGCAAATGAAAAAATTTTCTTTGAACCTGTTACTATAGCTCAAACCAAGTTTTATATCAAAAAAACTACATCTTAAACTGTTGGTCCTGTTGGCATCTCAAATGAGATAATAAAAATTGGCATCCATTCCGTTGCTCCTGCGTTAACTAACACCTGTAATCTATCCTTTTTGGAATGCATTTTCCCTTCCATCTAGAAAAATACTTACATTACGCTTCTTGCCAAAAAGGCTAACATACAATCAATATCGGATACACGATCTACATCCATGCTATCCAAGGCATCAAAGATTGTAAAGAAGGTTGTTCATCCTTAACTTTATAATTTTTTGGAGAATAATGCACTTCTTCATAAATATCAATCTGGATTCAGGAGCTCGTATAGCACGCAAACTGTTTTTCTTAGTACCACAGAGGATATAAAAAAGAATATTGATAAATATAAATTGACTTTCTTAGTACTTATTTGATTTCCTCGAAGCTTTTAATACGGAGACTCATATTTGTTTACTAAGTAAATTAAATTACGTTCATTAAATATTTTGAAAAAGGCAGTTAAATAGTTTGCATCTTATCTAGCAGATAGGCAGCACGCTATCATAAACACTGAGAATTTTACGACTAGGTTTAAATGGAGCTTTACGGGTGTGCCATAGGTTAGTGTATTGGATTCTCTTTTATTCTTTATATTCATAAACAATTTTTCTGAAGTACTGTCTTTTTCGAGGCATATGAATTCTCTTTTATTCTTCATATTCATGAACAATTTTTCTAAAGTACTATCTTCTTTAAGGCACACACTATATGCTGACGATTTTCATAAAATAATAAAATAATAAAATAACTTTAATTAACAGTGACCTTCAAACTATTCCCAATTTGCCTAAAAAATTTAGGATTTCTATTTTTTTGAACCGGTAGCGTGCTCTCGAGAGCTCGCGAGCAGTTTGACGCCTTCCAGACTTTTTTGGCAGCGCTCGCGCTCTCGCATCCTATTTCTTTTGTAACGTGGTACAATTGTTCTCGTGGTAGCCCGTGTATTAACTTTTGTCAAACCCGTAGACTTTACGGCAATTAATATTTTACTTGACGCCTTGTGGTCAGTCCTTGCTTAAGTAAGCCGTCGAGCACACGTATCCGCATTTCTGTACACGAACTAAATTTAACGCGCCTGTTACGCTTCAAGATTCTTTTTAAAAATTACAAATAGATTTAAGTAGAAAATTAAATTAAGTTCAGTTATTGTTAATTTCAAATAAATTTGTTAATAAACTCAGATTGCAATTATTCAATTGAAAAAGATTATTTTATTGCGACCTTCTCCGTGCATGTGTTGTCGCACAATTCGTATACAAACCAGCAAAATTAAAATGCTTCATTATTGGAAAGTCTTCCATTTACGAAAAGGAAAGAAAATAGACACATGCACAAACACTATTAATTTAGGAAAATCTAAAGCAATAGTTTAATGTAACAACGTCTATGTCTTGAAGCTTTACTGTACTAATCCTTTGCCAATTACAATTAATAAATGCCCCCTATAGTACCTAAATATGATGAGCAACCTAGGCGTTACCAAACTCTTAATTAGAGAGCACACAAACCATGTTGGCAAAAAAGTGTTCAGCTTTTCCAAACTTAAATGCATAAAATACTCCTTACACTTTGACCTCAAGAAGGATTTAGTGCTAGTTCTTATATTACTGTACTTTAATTATGCTTGTGCAGAACACAATGATATTCATGAATATCAAAATCCAAAATCGAAAATGAATATCTGGAAATATTGATATGATGACAAGAGTTTCTCCATATGAGCCTAAGCTTGAATGATTATCTGTGAAAAGTAGAAGAGAATTTCTTATTGATCTTCGTACATATATGGTATTACTTTATTGTCTAATAAACCAATTCATTCATCGTCTTGCTTTATTAAACATGGAGACATGATAGGTCATCTTGCAAAAGGTAGGCAACTCTACTTACACTTCACAATGCCAGGACTGAGTGTTATATTCATTTCTTTGTTAATTAAGCAACTTGTTTAATCAATAAACTTTACCTAGAAGCATTCCATCTTGAACAATATAGCGATTTTCTAACCACGCTTTGGAATTTATTACTTTACAGTGAATCACAACTTTAAAGATCGTTACTCATATGCATAAATACTAAAAACGATTTCTTGGTGAGGCTTGTGGAGATGTGATTTATACTCAATACTTATCTACAGAAACTTTAAGTTAATTATTTAACTATGTATTAATTTCATTGTACGGTTATGTTCTTTGCTTTCATTAAGAGTTTTAATTCAAATATATCTCACTATTTAAACAGTAACTTATTAATTTTTATTAATCTTGTTAATTATATTTTTTCACTTTTTTTCTTAAATTATATCTATACTTGTAATTTTTAAGTGTTAGCTTTTATTATACAAGGTGCGTACGGTATTTGAGGACAACTTGAGAGTAAAATTAATTAGCTCGTATTTTTAATAAAATTTAATGAAATTTTAGGAATTTTTTATACAACGTTAAATTAATATATGGCTATAAAGTTATTCAATAAAATCGCCATTCACAGCAATAACCTCTTCGATCCGGGTATTACATGCCCGAATCAAATGCTCCTTGTTCATATTGACCATAACGGCATTAATTGCAGTCTTCAGCGAAGAAGTGGTGTTATAAGGACGCTTATTGGTCTCACGCACAACTACGCTCCATACGTAATAATCCAAAGGATTGAGGTCTGGGGAGCTAGGTGGCCATAGGTTCGGTGTTATGTGGTCATGAAAATTTTCGGCCATCCAATTTTGTGTCGCCATCGCTTTATGTGAAGGAGCAGAGTCTTGTTGAAAAATGTATGGTCTGCCTCCACTTACATTGTCTATCCAGGGTTTCACTACCGTCTCCAAAAACTCGATGTATGCAGCAGAGTTCACTCGAAGTCCTTGAGTAAAAAAGTGTGGTAGCATAACATGTCCTTCGTTGCTGACAACACCTAAAACCATAACAGTGGCTAGAAATTTTGTGTGCATAACAACAGGAACCTCTGTAGGATTTGAACATAGCCATCTGTCATTTCTGCGATTGGTCTTTTGATCTTGGTCAAAATTTTTTTCGTCGGAAAAAAACCATAACATTTTGGGCGCCTCAGGGTGTTTGATTTTGTTTAAAAGACGTTTTGATCGGAGAACTCTCTGTTTCCGTGTTCGTTCTGACATGAACATGTCCTCTGCGCATCACGTAAGACTTATACCGAAGGTCTTCGTGGACAACTCTACGAATAAGGCGCTCAGAAACATGAAGCTCACTCGCAAGGAACCTCATTGATTTTGAAGGGTCCTCGTCTATGATCGCTTGCACTTGCTCTAAAAATTCTGCAGATCAGACAGTGTCAGAACGTTGTTCGTGCTTTTTGCGTTTTGCAACCGATTCTGTATCGCCTCCTGATGCTTCCAATTCACGGCGAACCTTATGCACGAATGAACGGGCGCAATTAAGAAAATTAAAGATCTCTAAATCTGTATGGTTCGCACATATAGCGACAATGACAGCGTGTCTCTTTATTTCTTGAGTGATGTTGTAGTCCGCCATTTCTTATCTGAAAAGGAAAAAAAATTAAAAAAAAATTCGCGAAGTTTAGTCACATTTATGCATGTTCTCAAATACCGTACGCACCCTGTATTATGTATTTTTTAACTGTTGTAAAATCTTTTTGATTGAATGGGGTCTTATTCCCTAGTCGATATAAAATATCTACATCTATATCTAAATCTCTCTCTCTCGTCCTCTCTCACTCTCACACTAATTCGCTTACTTGCGTTTATCTCTCACTTTTGCACACTTGGATATACACTCGCGAACTTTGAATCATCTGCAGGTCGGCCGCTAATGAAAAGATAAACCTCAAATGTTTAAAATGTAATCTACCAATAAGCAGAGACCATGTCGCTGAAATGAGCGTTAAATACGAAGTGCGTTTCATAAATAAAGCCAATTTTGATATATTTAAAAAAATATTCATTCATTCATCAATATTTATTAGATATTATACACTTGTGCCAGCACTCTTTTTAATCCTTGAAGCATTTTTCATTGGCGATTTTTAGTATAGTCTTTAGTTTCTTTAGCAATTCGGTTTTTATCTGTTCCATCGTGAAAAACTTCTGTCCTTTAAGGGTGCTTTACAATTTTGGAAATAAAAAGTCGCACGAGGCAAGATTTAATGAATATGGAGGCCGGGGCATGATTATAGTGTTGTTTTTAGCCAAAAAATTGGCTGCGAACTGGCAACGATATGTGAGCTTTGCACTCTTTTTTCAAGCAATAAAAATCGCCACGCACGTGTAAAGACAGTTACTCTTTGTGTCGCATTGTAAACAACACAAACATGTAAGATGACTAAAATTGTCAACATATGTTAGGGACATGTGTACCAACATATAAAAAAAAAATCAAAACCTAAATGCACGTAGCCCACGTAATTCAAAAATTGGCTTTATTTATTGAACACACCTCGTACAACATAGTGTTGATGCTTAAGTTTCTTAAAGTAAGTTTAATTTTAATTTAAATTAAGCATAAGAATGTTTGTAGTACCTTTTAAAATATCTTTATTAATAAAATTAATTTCCAAGCAAATTTGTTTACCTTAAAATTCATGTCCTTCTTTGCAATTTTTTAAATTAAATTTATCAATTAAATGTCAATATTATAAAATTTACTTAAAAGTAAATATATAATCAATATTATTTATGATAAGGTAACGTCGGTGGGGATGTTTTAATTGCGTAGAAAATAACGCGAACTGCTTTTCGCCTTTTCGAGCCAAAGTACTGAAACTTATGGGCTTAGGACGGCGGAGGAAATTAAATTTGCGTGATTCTTTTTTTTGGCAAAAGTTATGAGAATTGGGAATGGACAACCGTATAGGCCAACGTTAGCCTATATGCTGTCCTGGAAAAGGACCTACAAAATGTTTTGTGGATAAAGATATTTAGCCGATTCTGGCTAATACTATCTCTTTGGAAAAAAAAAGAAAAAAAGAACAGAAATTCAGATAAACTTACTTTTTATTGAGTTTCGGGAGTTATCCAAAAAGAAAAATCTCTCTCTCTCTCTTCCTTCCCTCTGCTGGAAAAATGTAAAGTTTGTTAAGAACTTGATCAAATCTGGAATAAGTTGACTAAATCTTGAATGACTAAAGTAACTTGAGAATAAAAACTTGGTTGAACTTGAATAAATCTAGATTGACGTGAAAAACTTGATTGCAGAAAAACTTGATTGATTAAGTGACAAAAAGTACGTAATGCGACAAAAAGTAACAGAGTGAATGAGTGAGTGCGTGAGTGCATCTCCCGTGTTGATCCTGTCCCTTTTATGCATTCGCACAGAGGCGTCTCTGGGCCAATCCGATTGCTCGGGATTAGCGCGGCGTGGACGCTACTGCTCTATCTTGAAGGCGTTCCGTTTGAGTGGGAGAGTGAGAATTAGAGAGAGAGAGAGATGATCCTTCCCTTTGCATAATTTTTATACACTTTTATTTTCTATTGTTTATAGCAGAAATACATTAAATTAAATTACATGATCGTTTTTGATTTAAGATTTAAGGGGTTACATGGGTTTAAAATAATAAAAAAACGACTTTTAAAACTATTTTTTTTTATGGTAAATAATGTATTAAACTATTATATCTTATTACTATCAAATGAAGTAACTTTTGAACTGTATGTAAAAAAATTTTTATTAAAAAATGTTGAAAAGTCGCCCGCTGACGGCTATTTTACGGAAGTCTTCAAAAAATGCGATGGACATCATAACTTTGGCTAGAGTCATTTGAAACAAAAAAAACAAATTTTTCTGTTAGTGTATGAGTTTAGCTTGTACTTGAACGAATGATTTGTAAAAAATTAAAATCTGAATTTTTGGCAACGTTGCGTATCAAAAATTTATTTTTCGACAGAAAGAGAAAAAATTCGGCTTTATTGTTTAAGATGACTCTAGCCCAAGTTATGATGTCCACCGCATTTTTCGAAGATTTTCGTAAAATAGCCGTCAGAGGGCGAATTTTTAAAATTTTTTGATAAAAATTTTTTTACATACAATTCAAAAGTTACTTCATTTGATAGTAATAAGGTATAATACGAGGTCTGGCTATTAAATAACGAGACTGCGCGCCTAGAGGGCGCCGTAGAGAGGTGGGGGAAAAAACGAGTAGTGCGTTGGGTATCTAGATATCTTGTCTATGCACGTACCAAAACACGTTCTCGTCACTATTATTGTATTTGTGCAGTAGCGGTTTGAAACGAACGTGTTTTTTTCTCGTGCCGAAAACCATGTGTAACGAAAAACAGGAGCAACGAATCAATCTCAAATTTCTCGTTAAATTGAAAAAAACTCCGACTGAGTGCTGTAAATTGTTGCAAGAGGCCTATGAGGACAATTCTCTATCTCGTGCACGTGTTTTTGAGTAGTGTAAGCGCTTCAGTGAGGGCCGAGTGAGCACTGAAGATGACCAACGCCCAGGTCGCCCTGTCACTATTTTAACTCCGGAAACAGTGACCAAAATCAACCAAATTGTGCGTGCAGATCGTCGAATGAGCATCCGGATGATTGCCGAGGCTGTAAACGCCGATAAAGAAACAGTTAGACAAATTTTACACGAGGAATTACACATGATAAAAGTCTGTGCGAAGTTGGTGCCAAAAAACCTGACTCCCGACCAAAAGCTCTTGCGTCAACAGGTCTGTTCAGATTTTCTTAAAAGGTTGAAAAAAAATTCCGGACTGATGAAAAACATTATTACTTGCGACGAAACGTGGATTTTTCAATACGATGTTGAAACAAAGCGGCAATCGATGCATTGGAAGACGCCTAAATCGCCCAGAATCAAAAAAGCAAGGATGTCCAAATCAAAATTTAAGGCAATGTTGATCGTTTTTTTTGACATTAACGGTATCGTGATGACTGAATCGGTTCCAGAGGGTCAAACTGTCAACCAGACTTACTATTTGTCAGTTTTGGCAATACTGCAAGAATGAGTTCGTGAGAAACGGCCCGAGTTGTGGAAGAACAACTCGTGGATTTTGCACCAGGACAACGCACCTGCCCATAACGCGCTATCTGTAAAGCAGTATTTGGCCGGTAAGCGCACTTCAGTGCTCGAACACGCGCCGTACTCGCCAGATTTAGCACCGTGCGACTTTTTTTTGTTTCCGAAGATAAAATCTGCTTTGAAAGGGACCCGATTTAAGTCGATGGAAGCGGTAAAGCAAAAAACGGCAGAGCTCCTAAAGGCCCTCACCAAAGAAGACTTCCAGCACTGCATCGATCAATGGAAAAAACGTATGCAAAGGTGTGTGGCGAGGACAGGGGAGTATATTGAAGGGGAGCAGCCAAATGTAGAATAATTTTTATAATAAAACCCTTTTTCGTAACCAGTCTCGTTATTTAATAACCAGACCTTGTAGTTTAATACATTGTTTACCATTAAAAAAAATAGTTTAAAAGTCGTTTTTTTTATTATTTTAAACCCATGTAACGCCTTAATGCGTATTACAAAAAGAACGAAGTATTTGTCGCATTTTTACGCATTAAATCTATATGGATAACTAAATAAAAAATAATTATTTGAATAAATGATAAATGATTGTTACCCTAAACACGTGTGGTATCTGTTGGTGAGTAAAATAATAAATAAAATTCAATTTATAATTGTAGAACGGTAGAAAAAAGAAATAATTTGCACAATAGTAATTGAAATAATTATTTTTCATAAATTACAATTTTTGTTTAATCTGTAGGTAATTGTTATGGACTGTTGATTAAGTAATTAAATGTTTGATGTTATTTTTGGTCAAAACCAAGAGTTATGTAATCATTATTCATTGTATTTTCCGGATTACCACATTACCTTAATTGAATTTAGAAATTATTATTACATTAGGAATTAATTAAGAAGCTTTAAAATAAATAATTATTGCACATTAAAATTATTATTTTAAGTTGAAATTAAAATATTGCAAAATATAATTAATTATATATTAATGATTATCGCAATATTTCTTATGAAATTTTGTTTATAAAAATAATAAAAATGAATAGAATAGAATAAATTAATAGAGAAATAGTTATAATAAATCGAAATATTTAGCGATATAATTTGTCTTTACACAGAATGATAGAACTAAAGTTACCTGCAATAAATATATAGGGAAGGGTATACTAGCGTTAATCATTAATATAGCATTAAATAATTATAATTATTGTTGGGGGAAAAAAAAATATTGCAAAATGTAATTAATATCGAAAAATTAATAAGAAGTTACGATTCATATAGGTACAGCATAAATAATAATAATAATCTTGGTATAGTTGCAAGCTTGTTGTTATTATTTAAATAAATAATTTTATTTATGAAAAGAAAAATTTTTACCAAGAGTGTACCTGTAAAAATCATATTCGGCATTCTGTGTGAGAACGGAAATGATATGATTCTGCGACGTCTTGTATTGCGGCGGGGACGCTCATTTTCCTATGTCTCAGCAAAAAGTGCTATTTGAAGATTTATTGAAGTTGAAAATAAAACGATATAATGATTAAAATACTTATGCTTGCAACAAAAAAGAATTACAAATATATTACTACGATTTATTAATAAATTTATTTTCCAAAAAAAAGACATGGTCAGGCTGTTTCTGTATTATATGTGTAGATATTGTAACGGGGTAAATTTGTTCACGCCCGTTAGCAACGCAGGACCTTTCTCTGGTCCTGCTTTATCTCTTTCTATTGTGTGTGTAGGGCCTTGGCTAAGGCCCCGCTACCGGTGTCGCTCCCAACAGGCTCGGCTACTCAGTTTGTGTGCCAATGCTATATTGGCACACCCGCGGAGGCGGCGGTATTCGGGTTAGGGACGCTGTAGCGAATAAAAATAAGAATGCACTGGCTCAGTGCTAACTGCTTCTTAAATAAATAAAACAACAAATATAATACAAAAGTAATAAATTATTGCGGAGAGGTCTGTTAAGGCGAAGAGCAATTAGTATTGCCTCACGCGCAATACTAATTCTCGAGGTGCGCACCGTGCATGCGCACCCTCTGCACCTCACACGGCTACACACACACGTGTAGTTTATGGCTGACGAATATAGAGAGAGCAGTTCCCTCTCTATACTACCGTAGTCCGTGACTGCCTGAGTGAGAGCATCTCTCCCTCTCACTCGACGCTGCAGTCTATGGTTGAGCGAGAGAGCTCGTTCCTCTCGCTCAACGGCGTGCTCGCAGGTTGTACGAGTAAGAGTGGCTTTCTCTTACTCGTACGCCTATTCTATGATAGTGCGAGAGAGAGATCGATCCTCTCACTTGCACGGCCTAATCGGTTTTTGAGTTACGCGGTCTTGCGCGTAACCCTACTATATCTATATATATGCCTGACGCGATCGCACACGCGTCAGGAATCTAAATATTATTACTCGCGCACTAATCATACTATCAAGTGGCCACTTACTTGATTAATACCTAATCGCAGAATCGTCTCTTCAAAGCTGCGGCGGAACGCTGCGGAGAAATCGCTTATCTTTTCTATTGAAAACTCCTAACAAAATCACGACACGTGCGGCTAGCAAAACGGCTTAGACGAGAAGAAGGCTTAAGGGGAGGGCTCTTCTTTCCCCTCTCGCCTATCAGTTTTCCCGCGTAGCGTTATCGATACTTGATCGATAGCGCCGCGTTTCGGTACGCCGCGGATTTTCGTGCCTTTTCCCGCGTCAAGCCATCGATCGCTTGATCGATGGCGCCGCGTATAGTCGCGCCGCGAACTCTATCTCGCACTGTAAGGCAGGTGGCCTAACCTCGATAAGCCACCTGTTACAATATATATATATATATATATATATATATATTTTTTTTCTTTTTTCAATAACATAATCCATATATGTGTACATATATTTTAAAAATTGTAACGGGTGTAATTGGTTACAACCCGTTAGCAACGCAGGACCTTCCTCTGGTCCTGATTTTACTCTCGTGTGTGAGGGGCCTTGCCTAAGGCCCCCCTGCCGGCGTTGCTTCCACCGGGCTTGGCTGCTCAGAATGTGTGCCAATGCTAAATTGGCACACCCGCGGAGGCGGCGGTATTCGGGATAGGAAAGCTATATGGAACTGCTTAATAAAGGAACACGCTTTCTCAATGCTCCAAGCGAGTTTAATATAAAAGAATCAGAATTATATACAAAAATACAATAAATATTACAGAGAGGTGCCTGGTGAGCGATGAGCAATTAGTATTGCCTCACGCGCAATACTAATGCACGAGGTGCGCACTGCGCATGCGCACCTTCTTTACTCCGCGCAGCTACACGCACACGTGTAGCCTATGGTCGTCAGGTATAGAGAGAACAATTCCCCCTCTATACCGACGTAGTCTGTGACTGCTCGAGTGAGACTCACTCGACTATGCAGTCTATGGTTGAGTGAGGGAGCTCGATCCTCTCGCTCAACTGCGTGTTCAATGCTTGTACAGACGAGAGTGGCTTTCTCTTGCTCGTACAACTATTCTATGATCGTGCGAGAGAGAGAGAGAGAGAGATCAGTCCTCTCACTCGTACTCACACGGCTTATACGTATTAGAGCCACGCGGTCTCACGCGTACGCTCTCTTATAGTTATATATATGTGCCTGACGCGATCGCACACGCGTCAGGGTAACTAAATACGATTAATCGCGACCTACGCTATAAGACTTAGTGGCCACTTACTTTTGCTACAGCAGGAGTCGTTCTTTTGGTATCTGCGACGGAGACTCGGCGGAAAACTCCTCGGAAAAATCGCGTATTATCCTAGAGACAAACGTATCGCTTGCGGAACCTATAACTAGCGGGACAAGAAGAAGGACTGAGGGGAGGGCTCCTCCTTTTCCACTGGCCTATCCTTTTTTCCGCGTAACGCTATCGATTATTGATCGATAGCGCCGCGGTATAGTCGTGCCGCGAACTCTATCTCGCACTGCATGGTAGGTGGCCTAATCTCGATAAACCACCCGTCACAAAATATATGAAAAAACAAATAAAAGAGGAAAAAAGGCAGTGCGTTATTAAACTTAGTTTATATTAACTTTAACGGTTGTAGCTTTTTTTTCCTATTTAAATAATACATATGTTTTACAAGAAAATCGCAAACTCTTGGCCCAAGCTTAAGCTAGGTTTCACAACAGTTCGGGTTAAAGGAGAGTGTGTCACGTAGATTGTGGAGAGAGGCTTTATCGTGGTAGAGCGCTTGGGTGTAGATCGATGCGATTAATTAATTTATGTTAATTAAATTAAATTGATTTTAATTTAGAGAGAAAAATTGTTGGTTATTCTATTGGAATTGGCAAGTATTCTTGGCTTTATTTAAGTTTTATTATGCTTAAGGATTTCTTAGACGGAGTTCTATGAAAATTGACCGCGCGGGTTCACGGTCATTTGACTAAAAGAATAAGTGAAAAGATCACAAGAAAAAAGAATGATATATAAAAAAAATTAATTGGTAAAATTTAAT
This sequence comes from Chalcis sispes, assembly GCA_949987625.1. NCBI lineage: Eukaryota > Metazoa > Arthropoda > Insecta > Hymenoptera > Chalcididae > Chalcis > Chalcis sispes. The sequence continues at coordinate 33,566,202 of OX465097.1, forward strand.
CTATTTATCAAAAGCCGGCACGCCACCTTGACGTGGCTAACGACCATAATCTCCGTGGTCAGCTTGATCTCATCATCGTCCTCTTTTACGTCGATCTGAGCCCTCTTAGTAGCCGATAGTCATCGTGGGGATCCTGCAATCTACGTGCATTATGGGTTTTCTGTCGTTTCAGTTAGTTTTTTATTTTATTTCATCCAGTTGCAGTTCCTAGATTCTCTATTTTTCTTTATCTTTTTCTCTGACTCTTTTATTTTTGTTTTGGTTGCTATGCGTACTACTGTGATCAAAAAGTAAGGAAAAATTGTCATTTAAAACTCCCGAGCATTAGGGAGGCAGGTAAATCCTTTTTCCTAGATTGGTAGGACTGTCTATAACATTTTCCAAGCGTCTGTTTGTCAAAAGGTTCAATTATCTCCGAGTTACACGTGTTTTTGTAAACAACCAAAAGTGAATTTTTCGATTTTTACAATGGGTGATTTTGTTGAGCAAATAACTTGCATCAAATTTTGTTTGCTGAACGAATATTCTTGTGCGGACACGTTGAAAATGTTGCGTAAGGCCTTTGGTGATCAAACTACGGCACAAAGAAACGTTTATGAATGGTATAACGAGTTCAAAGCGGGCCGAGAACGTGTTGAAGACGAACTGCGCTCTGGACGACCATCAACGTCTACCGACGAGGGCCACGTCCAAAAAATCAAAGATTTGGTGCTTGAGAATCGTCGATTGACAATTAGAGACCTCGCTGATAGTGTTGGAATATCATTTGGCTCAGCCCAAACAATTTTGAAGGATGTTTTGTGTCTCAAACGCGTCAAGTCTCGATTAGTGCCAAAATCGATCAATTTTTTGGAAAAAAAGCGCTGCGTTGATGTGTGTGAAACTTTGCTGTCTGACCATCAGGACCACTTGAAATGCATCATTACTGGAGACGAGACTTGGATTTACGCATACGACCCTGGAACCACCGACCAATCCAGCGATTATCGTGCAAAAGGTGAAGCAAGACCGAAAAGACCACGGCAAAGTCGATCGAAAATCAAGGTCATGTTGACAGTTTTCTTTGATTATTGTGGTGTGGTGCACTATGAATTCCTTCCGCCGGGCCAAACTGTTAACAAAAAATATTATTTGAGCGTTATGCGTCGTTTGCGTGAAGCTATTCGTCTGAAACGGCCGGAATTATGGGCGAACAACTCTTGGTTTCTTTATCACGATAATGCACCATGTCATACTGCATTGGTTCTTCGCGACTTTTTTGCCAAAAACTCGACTCATATCGTTCCGCAACCACCGTATTCTCCTGATTTGGCTCCGTGCGACTTCTGGCTATTAAGCAAAGTCAAAAAGCCAATGCGAGGACGCCGTTTTAACACGATTAAGGAGATAAAAACCGAATCGAAGAAGGTCTTGAAGGCTATACCGGAAAAAGACTATTCCGACTGTTTCGAGGACTGGCAAAAGCGTTGGCAAAAGTGCGTTTTATCGGACGGGGTTTACTTAAAAGGGGATGAAATTGATTTGGAAGAATAAATAAAGAATTTACATTTTATTAACAAATTCACCTTACTTTTTGATCACAGTAGTATAATTTTATAAATTGTATTTATTACGTTTATTTATTATTAAAATTAGATGCCAGCCTGTTTAGCGCACATCATTTGAGTTTTCATTTTTAAATTTATATTTTGAATCATAATTATTAATTCAATTTTGAGCGCGAAAATCGCATCACAAATCCCTCCTCCCTAAGCCAATACATTAATGTATTGTGAGACTGACCTATTCTAATCCTAAAGGTCATCGCTTTTAGTAATTGATGATTTATTAACTTATTAGTTTGCACTTTTTCTACATTAGACTTATCCATCAGTATACCTACGTATGTTTTTATACTTACGAATCTAATCGCCTAATTTTAACCGCGTTAATCCATCCTGATTATCTTTTTCTGATCGCTCTCATTCTGTTCGTTATAATCGTCGCTTATTTCTCAATCCTTAACCTATTTTTACTGAGTCTGCACAACTTTTATTAATCGTTATATCTACCTACTTCCTACACACCAATCTATTGCGCTTGTCTTATATAATTATTATCAATCTTTTTTTTCACTTACGCATTACACCTTAACTTGTTCGCACTCAAGTGTACAGTGTTCATCATACACTGTAAATATGAATGTTTATGTCATTTCACTTTCACGTTATTCATGGATTAATTATTCGAGGGTCGTCGTCTTCTTGAGGTCTTCTTGCTTTCGCTTAATTATAACGTTCTCGGTTTGATAAATTGTTTTGTTCTCTTAATGTAAAATATCTAATGACGCGCCTCAGATACAGAAAAAAGTACACAACACTTCTACAGGATATATACATGTATCAGCATGTGTGCATACGTACGCGCTTGTGTGAGTAGACCACGCTTCCCGCTCAACTGCACTCTACTGTGATTAAAGAGGTTAACGCGTAGAGCACTATGTTTGTGTGTATTTTCCGTATGCCTGTGTGTATTGCTTGTACTCCTTTTCCATATAACTACATGCAAAAAAATATGTAAGAAAATATAACAGTGATCATGAAATGAATTTACATTTTAGGAACATTATCATCATTTAATTCAGTTATACAGTCTGTCAAGTAAGAGCGTGGTCATGTTAATTTATAAAAAAAAATTTATTTGATGAAACTTTCATATTTATATATACATTGTACACATTACAAACAATAATGCAATTCGGTCAATAATGTGTCCAGCCACCACCGGCGTCAATAATTGCCTGGCATCTCCGAGGCATGCTTTCTACTAATTTGACGGCGTATTCTAGTAGCAAGGATCTCCAGATCCGAGGAATTTCGTAAGACAACTGCTTCAAAGTGTATGTGCGTCTTCCACGAAGCTTCCGTTTAATATATGCCCACACATTTTCCATAGGGTTTGCATCGGGCGACTGCGACGGCCAATCCAATGTAACGATGCCAGATTGAGTCTTCTACTGAGTACAGAGCTTGCTGCGGTGTTTAGGATCGTTGTCCTCCTGCAGAATCCAATCTTTATTTTTTGTGATGAACGATCGTTTGGCAGATGGCAGTAAAGCCTTTTTGTAGATTTTTATCATTTTCTCGCCATTTAGGTTGTCAGTAAAGAGGTGCAAAGTGCCGAATCCCTGCTTTGAGAAGCAGCCCCAAAGATGCTCCTTTATTCCATGTTTTACGGTCCGCTGAACAAGCCTATTGGTGGAAGTGGACCAGGCTCGCGTAAGGACAGAACGTGCCCATATAGAACATTCATCAGTAAAAATGACATTTTCAGAATCTCTATCAATATTCTCATGCGCCCAAGCGAGTCGCTTTGTCACATGTTTTTCAGTCAACAGAGGCTTCTTCAATGTGTTGCGCCATTTCAGATGATGAGTACGAAGATGGGTTCGGATAGTTTCGTAGGATATATCTAAACCTTTTGCCATTTATTTTGCTTGTCCTTGCCGCAGTGTTAAAGCAGGATTCCGCGAAAACAGATTCACTATTCTTTTTTCATCTTTTTTGTTCACTTTTCCTATCGAGCCACGTTCTGGTAAATCATCGACATTTTTAGCCGCTTTATATCGCTGTATCTACTTCTGTACAAATGCCTTCGACTTTCTCATATATTTAGCAGCCGCTGATTGCGACATTTTGGGACCTTTCGGGTGGATGCAAAGGAAAACAGCCTCGTAGCGCGACGCGTACTTAGCACTCATGGCGTTTAACGTGATTCTCTTTCAAAAGATCAACGGCAACTGAATCTTTGTTGACAATGCATCAAGGACAAAGCTGCCCTCTATCGGCTCGCCAAGAAATTAGAGCAAAATCTTTTATTACCTGTCGGTGAAGTCGACCACGCTCTTACTTGACAGACTGTATATAACACATCGTTCAATAAGTCCTGTGACTAATAACGAAAACAACATTTTTTTTCAAAAATCATTTTTATTCATCAATATAATCTCCTTTTAGAGTGATACAATCTTTTCAACGCCTTTCCAACATTTCTGTACCATGTTTATATAAGGATTTATCCTTTGCTTCAAAATAGGCTTCAGCTTCGGCAATGACCTCCTCATTCGAGCCAAATTTATTTTGCTGGAGCATTTTTTTAAGATCAGCAAAGAGCCAGTAGTCGCTGGGGGCTAGATCTGGCAAATACGGGGGGTGGGGAAGCAAATCAAAGCCCAATTCGTTCAATTTTGCCATTGTTTTCATGGACTTGTGGCATGGTGCATTGTCTTGGTGAAAAAGGATTTTTTTCTTCTTTATGTGCGATCGTTTTGCTGCGATCTCCTCCTTCAAACGTACCAACAAGTCAATATAATAATCACTGTTGATCGATTTACCTTTTTCCAGGTAGTCAATGAAAATCACGCCATGTGGATCCCAAAAAACAGACGCCACGACTTTGCCAGCAGACTGCTGCGTTTTTGGACGCTTTAGGCGGCTTTCGCCAGCCATGCGCCAATCAGATGATTGCCGATTCGACTTCGGAGTGAAACGATGTATCCATGTTTCATCTATGGTCACGTATAGACGCAGCAAATCCTTTTTATTGCGAGTAAATAGCGATAAACAGCTCTCTGAATCGTCGACTCGTTGCTGTTTTTGTTCCACTGAAAGCAATCGCGGCACCCACTTAGAAAAAACCTTTTTCATGCTCAATTTTTCATGAAGGATTGTAAATACGCTTCCAGATGATATCTGTGTAATTTCTGCAATCTCACAGACCTTCACTTTGCGATTTTTTATTACAATTTTTAACATTTTACTCACATTTTCCTGTGTAATGGCTTCCAATGGCCTACCCGAACGTTCCGCATCGTTTGTGTCCGTACGACCACGTTTAAACTCAGCATACCAACGACAAATCGTTGGTTTGGATGAAGAGGAGTCTGGGTAATGTTTTTCAAGCCATTACTGGGCTTCTACGGTGTTTTTATCCATTAAAAAACAATGTTTTATCAACACGCGAAACTCGTTTTTTTCCATTTTTCAAACAAATTACAAAGTGACTTTACTCTAACCTCGATACCTCTGCTGTCTGTGATCCGATCGACGTGAAATTTTTACACGTTTCATGTAAAGGTTCGCACTCTATGGAAACATGGCCAGTTTGGTACCACTAGCACCATCTCTGGGTTAGTCTCGGGACTTATTGAACAATGTGTTACATAACGTTTTTCAGTCAGAGCTGAAATTATTATTTAAGAAACGTTATAAACAAATGCATTGTCTAGGATGCAGCTGACCTCTCGAATTCCAAGTCAAATCTAGGCCCGATAGCTCCAAAGTAGCTATTGGATTCGGGAAAAACCAAACAAAAGGTACCCCTGTTTTTTTTTTTGTCATTTGTGATTGTTTATAAAAACATATTTGAAAAAAAATTTGTTATTCCGAAAATCTGAAAGCGGCAATCAATTCTACGAGAAAAATCATGACGAAAAGCGATATGACATTTTTCAGTCAAAGTTCCAACTTTTAATGTAGAATTGTTATATTTTTTTCAGTTCTTTGATTACAGGACACGCAGTAGCCAGTTATTAACCAATAATCGCGCTGACTTTTTCTAGAATTGTATACAGTAAATATCAAAATGACTATAAATTTCTCAACATGATCTTAATTTAAATCGAATTTATTATCTGAAGTTGCGTCAATAATATAGTCTTTTATTTTATTCAAAAAGTACAATTTAAATAGTTCAAGTGCATTTCTATTATAAAGCGGTGATATATTTATATGATTGAAACAACACGCAATATCATCAGAAAAAATTTTGTTATGAGCATCATAACTTATCAATCATAAATATGATATTATTTTAATAGTTTTTGAGTTCTTGTATAGAGACTTCTCACATATTCATATAAACCTAAAAGAAACTCACATGTTAAGATATTCTCATCTGCATCTTCAACTGAGTCTTCATCAGAACTGATATCCTCATTCGGAAGAAGTACAACGTTAATATGGTGCTCGTAAGTATCATCGTCGTCATCAACAAGATCGAGTAAATCGGCAATTCTGTGCCTTGACATTGTTATCTTATCCACATCCCAGAAGAGACGTCAAAAAGGAACTAATACCAATAAATATACAATGTCAAAGCTGCACGAATTCATTTTTGAACAAAAGTGTAATAGTGAGTTGATCGATGCACAGGATACTGTCTCAAAATTAATTCGATATCTATAAGTAGGATAAAGCAAAATATATGTGACTTGATTTAATTGATTACACAGTATGTCGGAAAAGTTCCCGAACTTATTTTGTAGCGCTTGTACGAGTGGTGCGACCTCTTGGACAACACCGGTACTATGTTGCTACATCCCTCTAGAGTGTCTGAGAATTTTTTCACCAGTATCCGTTTATTAGTTGCCGAGATAGACGTGCTTGAGTGAACGTGTGTTTAGTACCCCGGTGCAAGTTCTACGATGGATGAGAAATTTGAGCATCGTGGCGCAATTAAATTTCGCTATAAACTTAAAAAAACTTTCGCGGAAACGAAAAAAATGATCGATTCGGCTTACGGTGAAGGTGTAGTGTCGCGTACAACTGTTTACATGTGGTTCAGTCGGTTCAAGAAGGGTAGAGAGTCGTTAGAAGATGACGAGAGAAGCGCCCGGCCTTTAACAGCTGTTACCGACGAAAGCGAGGCTCGCGTGCGCGCGCTACTGAAGCAGGATTGCCACATGTCTCTCAGAATGTTGGCAAACGAACTGAACATGAGCAAGGATAGCGTCGCGTTGATTTTGAAAGAAAAAATAAACCGCAGGAAGGTCTGCTCTCGATTTTTTTCGCACTTTCTCACACCAGAGCAGAAAGAAACTCGCATCCAATGTTGTCAAGATTTTATCGAGACTTGCGACACTACTCCGGGCTTTCTAATCTCAATTGTGACTGGAGACGAGACTTGGTGCTTTCAATACTATCCTTCCACGAAGCGCCAGCTCTGCTTGGCTCAGTCCGGGCCGTACAAGGCCTCAAAAAGTGCGCCAACAAAAATCACGGGTAAAGACGATGCTCATCGCTTACTTTGACTCCAAAGGCCTGATACACAAAGAATTTGTGCCCCCAAACACTACCGTGAATGCTGCGTATTACGTAGAGGTGTTAAAACGTCTGAAGCGCCGGATTAATCGCATCAGGCCCGAGTACAAGGAACCGGGATCGTGGAGTTTGCTGGATGACAATGCGCCTGCTCATTCTTCGAACATTGTGAAGCGTTATCTCGCCGAAAATCAGATCCTACGCATCAATCTCGCCCCATACTCGCCAGATCTGGCTCCAACCGACTTTTTTCTATTTCCCAAGCTAAAAATGGCCTTGAAAGGACGATTTTTTGAAGATGTACCGAGCATTCAAGCGGCTTGCACCGAGTGTCTCACAGCGATAACTTCAGAGAAGTACCAGAGAGCCTTCGAATCACTCATGGAGCGCTTAAATAAGTGCATATCTAGGGAAGGGGACTATGTTGAAAGTTAACTGGAATAAATTTCTTTGGATGTAATTTTCGATTTTTTATTTTAAAAGTTCGGGAACTTTTCCGACATACTGTGTATGATGCATGAAGAGTTCAAGTTTTCTTGTGAGATGCGCGTTCACCTAGCGGTAATGTACAGGACATAACACATTTAGTTTCCACAATTGCTGTTAATGTTTTCACACTAATAATTGGAGCTTTGACTGAAAAACGTCATGATGGTTTTCATGATTTTTCCCGTTGAATCGATTGCCGCTTTCAGTATTACGAAATAACAATTTTTACAGTAAATTGTTTAAATAATTTCTTATAAACAATTACAAATGACAAAAAAAAAAACAGTAGTACTATGTTTTGAGTTCGTGCTGAATCGAATAGTTACTTTGGAGTTTACTGGCCCAGATACAGCTTGAGATTTAATGGGTTAAGCAAATAAATTAATTGTTTAATAGTTTGAGGTTTACAATAAGAATATTGTAAAAATATCTATATAATCTTATATTTGTCATACTCTGATTGTGTGTTTAAATTATTTTTGGTATTATTCAAAACTAATTATATGGACATAAAAACAATTACAGCTTTTTTAAATTTATTTAGAATTTATAAAATGTTTTCTAAAGATATTTGATTAATATTTAAGTGTAATGAATCATGATTTACGTGTTTTATTGTCGTTTTAATTTAAATTACCATAGTGTTTCCAAACTTTTATTTTCTTATCTTCATTCTTGTCTCTTGCGTAACAGCTTAACTAACGGTATCTTGATCTCCGTGTTGCTATCGATGAAACGTGATTACTATCCTGCCAAACTTAAGAATTGACGTAGATGTTTGATATTTTGATACAGAGTATAGCCAATAACTGGTGCTATCTTCTCCAGTTCCAGTGACAGGCCTTATTTAATCAAAAATCTAGACATGCTACTCTTGAACATCTCAACTTGCATTTTTGCTATTGACGATCAATCCCGCCTCGACTAATTTCTTGAGCATGAATTTTAACCATTTAGGGTGTTCATCGAAGGTTTCCGTAGCAATAATATCATCAAAATAACTGAAGATAAAGGGATCGAATTCTGGTCCAAAAAGTGCGTCTATCAGTCGCTGGAATATCATTAGTGCGTTCGTTAATTTAAAAAGCATTTTCCGGAAATTCCGCTGTTCAGATCCTGGTACAGCATACGCTGTGTACTGTTTACTTGATTTTCCCATCAGTATCTTAAAGTATGCCTGTTTTAGATCAACTTATTTCAAATATTATGTCATTCTTAATTTATCTAATATGATGTCCATGCTCGGTAGTGAATAACTGCCTATGCTCGGTAGTGATCTTCTTTCTTTATGGCTCGTCTAATTCTGAAATCCCAGCACATTCTCCTAGTATTATCGCTTGTCAATAATCTTCATTCAAATTAGAATTTCGTCACATTCCTTCATGTGCCCTCCCCACTCCTCTTGCCAACCTTACGTCAATATCCTAAATTCTGCAGAAATCCATTCCTAGGATCTCGTCATGATCTAGGGCAATGATAGCGCAAACATAAAGTACGTGTGAATGTCGATCTAGGTCGATAGTCAAGCGTCAGATATCTAATATCTTCACTAATCCTTTTATCGCACTTTTGATATTGACTGCACATGATTGTAGCCTATTTTGATATCGTTGAGTGATTCGTGAGCTGATTAAGAGACCGTAGCTCTAGGATCAGATAGTGCTTTATAATATTCATTTTCGAATTCGATTTTCAAGAAATATCTATTTTTAGTGCTGGTTTCTGCTATTTTCTTTAATTCCATCGATGCTACTTATCACCGGATTATTTCTTTCCCATTTACCTTGCCGCGTCGTTGGGGGTGCTGTTTTATCAATGATGTTTTTTCGGTAGATAATCCGCAATCTGATTTATTTGCTAAATTAATACGTTTTTGTATCTTATTTAGATTCTTATAAGCTCTGTTTCCTTCCGTATGTGCTATCATCTTATCATATTCATTAACATTTACTGTATTGTATCCGTTGTCCACGTAATTATTCTTCGGGTCCGTATTTCGGTTCATATCTTCTCTTGCTTCGCCGATCCGTACTTGTAGATTTTCTATTCCCTTTTTACATACTCTCATGAATTCGTTTTGAGTTTTTCATGTTCGTTTCCCCTCTCTTGACCACGTTGAAACTCATTAACAAATTTTTTTCGGTCACTATCGCAGAAGCAGAATCACCATAAACAGCATTGAAGTGCTCTTTGATTTTGCTGCGCGATATCCCTTCCAAAAACAAGAATCAAATCACCGACCGATATTGCTCTTTCTCTATTTATCTTAAATCCGCGGACACGCTCGCTTCCACACGCGGTTGAAACAAAACTACCCTGCCCGATTCGGCTGAAATTTTAACAGTAGCTGTCTGAGAAAATGTACTACATAATAGTGAATTTCTCTTGCGATATTGCTATTTTTATGCCTATTTTTGCGGTATTTTTTCTATGATAAAGCCAAAGGTCTAGGACAAAAGTTTATCTTTGTATGCTTGAAATTATCAATATCATACACAGTGTGTCTCATGGAAAACGAAACTTTTTTAAAATAAAGACAAAAACTCAATATTCCGGCAAATCTCATTTATTTTATTCAAAATAGTCTCCTTCTGCATCAATACAACGTTTTGCACGATCAATTAACATATCGAATGAGTTTTTGAGATCATTTTTATCCATCGACTATAGTATGTCGGTCGTCGCTCTTTGAATAGCCTCTACGTTGGCATAACGTTTTCCTTTCATAGGCAAGTGCAATTTAGAGAACAAGTAGAAGTCGCACGAAGCCAAATCCGGCGAGTGCGGTAAATGGTTGATGGTTGAAATGGAATTTTCGATTAAAAAATCCGTGATCAAGTTCGATCGATGAGACGGGGCATTATAATGCAACAAATGCCAGCTCCCTTTTTCACGGCATTGTGGCCGCACACGACGAATACGGCTGAGCAAACGCTTCATAACACCAAGATAAAACACAGCAGTAATCGTTTGACCAGGTGGAACGAATTCACGATGAATAATACCCTCCGAATCGTGGAAACAAATCAACATTGTCTTCACTTTTGACTTAAGACGACTTTTTTTCGGATTGGGCTCGGTTGGGTGCTTCCATTCAGCACTTTGACGCTTGGTTTCGGGATCATATTAAAAACACCATGTCTTGTCACAAGTCACAATTAAATATTTCAAGTTTGGGTCCTTCTTTGACTCTTTAATCAAATCCTTACAATGTTGAATTCGGAGCAATTTTTCGTAGTCGGTCAATTTGTGTGGAACAAAGCGTGCACACACCTTCCGTAAATTCAAATGATCGGTCAAAATGCGATGAATTGAATTTTTGGACATATTTAATTTCATTTTTATGTATCGCAATGAAGATTTTGGCTCATTTTTTATAAATTTACGCACTTTTGCAATGTTACTTTAAGTAACCACGGTATTCGAAGGACCCGGATGTTCGTCGTCCTGAATGTCTTAACGACCTTCCTGGAAGCGCTTATACCACTCATACACTCTGGTACGGGATAGACAATTATCGCCATAAACTTGTTTTAGTAAATTATGCGTCTCAGTAAAGGATTTACCGAGTTTAAAACAGAACTTAATATTTGCTCTTTGTTCGAAGTTCATTTTTCGACCGATGCCACAAACACACTGTCACTTTGAGCGCGATATTTTGGTTTCCATGGAACCAAATGTCATACAATTTTGACAGGATGCCAGATAAGAATGGACCTTTCTATTGCTAACATCCACCAATAGGTGGCGCGAATATAAATCAATGTTTTGAAAAAGTTCCGTTTTTTATGGGACACACTGTGTATATTGTATTTATATATTATATGGACTAAAAAGTCCCGGAATTTTTAATGAAAACAAGCATTTTTTGGGCAATGTTGTATTTATTCCTCAACATAGTTATCTTCGAGGGCAATACACTTAGTATAGCGATTTGCCAACATTTTTATGCCCTTTCTGTAGTACGAAACATCTAAGCCTTCGAAATACGCCTCTGTTTCCGCGATGACTTCCTTATTCGATGTTAATCTCTTTCCCTGGAGCCACCGCTTAATGTTTAGAAACAGATAATAATCGCTGGGGGCCAAATCTGGAGAATACGGTGGGTGAGCAACCAATTCAAGTCGTAATTGGTCTAATTTGGCATTTTTTTTCAAGGCCGTGTATGTCGATCCGTTATCGTGACGATACAGAACTTTTTTTGCCATATGGGGTCGTTTTTTCTTCATTTCGTTTTACAGTTTGCCTAATAACGCTGCATAATGTTTTCCGGTAACTGTCCTTTCCTTCTGCAGGCAATTGATAAAGAATGTGCTATGCAAATCCTAAAAAACAAAGGCCAAAACTTTTCCGTTGATCTTCTGGCCGCTTTGGTCAGCTTTCGTGGCTATTTAGCCACTCTGCAGACTGCCTGTTAAACCCAGGCGTATGATAATGGATCTACGTTTTATCCATCACAGAAGTCACAAAATGTCAAAAAAAGACCGCTTAATTACGCTGTAACAACGCCAAACTGGCCGTTAAATCATCAACGCGCTGCTGTTTTTGGTCGACGGTCAGCAAACGCGGCACCCATCGCGCGGATAGCTTTTTCATGTCCAAAACATCTTGCAAAATATATTCCACCCGTTCTTTTAAGATGCCAACGACCTCAGCTATCTTGCGCATCTACACTTTACGATCATTCAAACAATTTGATGCACTTGCTTTACGATTTCTGCATTCGGGGTACTTCTGTGTCCCACCCTATATATATATTAGGTGAAGTAAAAAGAAATCCATCATTCTTGCATTCAATTGAAGGTTTTATTTAGCATCGGTAGAATGATACGATTTAGGTCAAATATGCACTGTTTTGTTCGATAACTTGTTGCTATTTTGGAGGTAATTTCATAATGCCTCTCTCTTAGAAACCCTTGTCCCTACTGCCAAGAAACTGGGACAGTCGATTTTCACAATCTTCTCTTGAGGCGAATTTTTCACCTGCAAAATCATTCGTGATAGACAAAAACATGTGGTAATCACTTGGTGCCAGGTCCGGACTATAAGGTGGATGCATAAGAACTTCCCAACCAAGCTCCTGGAGCTTCTGGCGAGTCACTATCGATGTATGCGGCCTGGCGTTGTGCTGATGGAGCACAATTCCTCTCCTATTGGCCAAAGCTGGCCGCTTCTGGGCGAATGCTTCTTTTAGACGGTCCAGTTGTTGACAGTACAGGACTAAATTAAGAGTTTGGCTGTAGGGGAGTAGCTCATAGTAGATGATTCCCTGCCAGTCCCACCAAATACACAGCAAAACCTTTCTGACTGCTAATCCTGGCTTGGCCACCGTTTGCGCCGGCTCACCGCGATTTGACTACGACCGTTGTCGCTTGACGTTGTCGTAAGCGACCCACTTTTCGTCACCAGTAACCATCCGCTTCAGAAATGGATCGATATTGTTGCGATTCAGCAGCGATTTGCAGATGGAAATTTGGTCCATGAGGTTTCTCTGCGATAACTCGTGTGGCACCCATACATCGAACTTCTTTTTGTATCCAGCCTTATTTAAGTGGTTCCAAACGGTTTCTTGTACAATGTTTAGCTCCTGGGCATTCAAAACAGTGCTTACATGACGGTCGGACTCGACGAATTCCATTATTTTATCGACATTTTCGACAATTGGCCTTCCAGAGCGTGGTGCATCTTCGACGTCAAAATTACTGGAACGGAATTGACGAAACCAAAATTGCGCGTGATTAGCTGTTACAGTATCAGAACCATAAACACTATTTACATTTTCAGCTGCCTGGCTTGCGTTTTCGCTTTTATCGAAGAAAAACTGTAAAATATGGCGTATTTTCTCATTGTTGATGTCCATCTTTGACGCGTGCTAAAAAAATTCTGAGTCGAGCAATCACAAACCTGTATCAAAAGCTTTTTTTGTATGAAATCTTTCAAGTAAAAGAAATCTTAGAGTCGAAATCTTTTTTGCATGAAAATTCAAGAAGTTAAAAGTTTCAACGCATGGCAACCACTTTAAAAAGCTTTTTCTGACCATTTCGTATGCAGCGAGAAAATGAAAGTGAAGCGTTCTAGCAAAATCTGTCAGATGTGCTAAAAAAGGAGCTGTATCTTCTTTGTTTTTAATTCTATCGATTAACTGTTTTAAATGCTCAAGTAACTCCTAATAATGAATAATGTTAATAATATAATGTACAAAAGAAATTAATGTATTCTTTAACATTATATGTTCGAAACATGATTACTTGCACATTCCACGTACGATAAATCGCATTTTGTGCCCATAGTATTAAAAATTATTGTTTGATACTTGCAAAAATTAATCAATTTTCTTGCACTGTTATCGAAATATACCATCATTTTATTTTGTTTTATTACCACATTGATTACGGAGTATAGCACGAAAATTCAAAATGTAAAACAATATTTAATATTCAATATCTGGGCTTTGTTGGAGAAAGAGTAGTTTTTTTAAAATAGTAATATTACATAAAACTTCATATTTTCAATTTATATTTAAACTTTTATTTTCATGCTTCTATTTGTTGTTCGAATTTGTCAACACCACCCATAACATTGTTTAAACTTTTATGCCGCCTGGATAAGAAAAATTAATTATGTCAAAAAAGGGTGGAATTAAAGAGCATCATTTATAGCATCGAACAAATGTAGAATAATTTTTAAAGGTCAGTAAAAAGACGATACAATACTATTTTGATATTTCAGAATTTTTCTTGGCAACAAAGGAGTTTCGGAAAGAATCACTAAGAGTAAAAGGTTCTTAGAATTGTTAAAAAAATTCCAGTGCATTCTTTGAGCAATTCTAAGAATTGCTTACTCTCGGTGATTTTTCCCGTGAGTTCATATTTTCCGAGAAAAAAATTAATGAATGTATGCAAAAAAAATTTTGGATTTCGGACGCCATTTAGAAAACACCAAGGCAAAAAATCGATATCTAAATCACCTATTTTTAAAGCTTAGACATTTATTCCACGGGTTATTGAGGTTCTAGGTACATTGAAGACTGGAAACACCCTGAAAATTCGATTTGTAAAAAAAAAGTGTAAAAATATCATGATTTCTTTTATTAAAACTGAATTTTCTCATAGTTAATAATATTTTAGAGAAATTTCGAGTTTATCATCGGAAAGGGCGGACCTTAAACTATAATAATATGTACTTAGTCTTCAAAATATTATAGAGCTACATGTAACATTTAATAAAATATATTACAGTTAGATCTCCAGTTTTGTTATGTTTTCTTGTATTTCTTTTGTGTCCTCATTTTAAATCACATGGTGAATAATTTGAGTAAAAAAAGCGTTTATACCGCTTTTTTGGTGCTGTATTTGGCTATCTGTAGAGACACTGATACAAATACTTCTTAAAGATAATATAATTATTAATTTTTCACAATATTTATATTGAATTTTTTGGAAATATAAATATAATATATTCAATAACCTATAATTAAAATATAATTAAAATAAATCTTCGTCTTTCAAAATTATGAACGATTGAATTTAAAATTATAAATAGTGATAAAATATTACTCACAAGTCAACAACATTACAGTATGTTTATTTTATAAATATACAAAAATAAATTATTCTATATTAAGTCTATAAATTAAAATTTCAAAATAAATTTAGAAATGAATTTCATTTATTTTTGTTTCTAGCGATTTTGCATTAATATTCTAATTAGTATTTGATATATTTATTTTTAATATATATTATAAATATGAAATGCTGATTTTTAATACGTAAACATTTTTTAAATCTTTTTAATAT
Source organism: Chalcis sispes (assembly GCA_949987625.1). Classification (NCBI taxonomy): domain Eukaryota; kingdom Metazoa; phylum Arthropoda; class Insecta; order Hymenoptera; family Chalcididae; genus Chalcis; species Chalcis sispes. The sequence goes on from OX465097.1 coordinate 33,581,566, forward strand.
TTCATGTTTTTAATTTTTCGTATTAAAGTTTTCGTATTAAGTTTGGAAGTAAAAAAGTAGCCAATCTCTATACGTTCGAAAGGTCACTCATTTTAAAGTACACGTATTGCTCTTTACGAAGTGTCAATAGAAACTGACAACATTCTAGAATGTACCTACGTGGGCCCAGCCCTGTACGATATAGTATAGGAGGAAAGAGATGCATATACTTTAGGCAACTTCCCATTTGTCACCCTGTATATTCATATATATATATATATATATATATATATATATATATATATATATATATATATATATATATATATATATATATATATATACATTTTGTCAAAAAGTACCGGGAATTGTCGATTTAAATCTGGCGGGGCAATTTAGGCAGGTAAAATTTTTTTCTCTAAGTTGGTACAACTGTCCTCAATGACTATGCCAAGTTTGAGCGGAATCTGTCAACGAGTGTATTCACAGTAGCTGGTAAAGTCAATCGATGCCAATAGTGCATGCCGATTTTTTACAATGGGTAATTTCGTTGAACAAAGAATTTGTCTAAAATTTTGTGTTGCAAATGAAATTTCGTGTGCCGATGCATTGAAAATGTTGCAAATGGCTTTTGGTGATAAAGCACTATCGAAAACTTGTGCGTATGAGTGGTATAAGGCCTCCAAGGAGGGTCGTGAAGTCGTCGAAGACTTGCCTTGTTCCGGACGCCCATCGACGGCTTCGACCGTAGATAACGTCGATAAAATTAAGGAAATGGTGCTTGAAAACCATCATACCAGCTTGAGAAAGATAGCACATGAACTTGAGATATCCCACGAGTTTACACGTACGATTTTGTTTGATATTTTGGGCAAATTTGTGGGCAAACAACTCGTGAATTTTGCACGACGATAACGCGCCGTCTTACAGAGCTACGATTGTGACCGATTTTCTCGCCAACAACTCAACGAACACGCTTGAACAACCACCGTATTCGCCTATAAAAAATGTTTCGATGATTGGAAGTGACGTTGGCATAGATGTATCGGAGTAAATGGAGCCTATTTTGAAGGCGACCCAATAAATTTTGATTATTAAACGTAAAAATGTTGTTTTAATTTTAAATTCCCGGTACTTTTTTGCCAGACAGTATACATATATGTAGGGTTTGAATTTTAATCGGAGGCGAAAATAAATACGAAAACAATTTATTGATGAATTAAAAGTACAAATATAATTTATTGAAAAAATTAGATGAAAATAATAAAAAGTATCTATCGTTTTTCGTGGCTCTGGCTAGACTATTATTTTTTCTTTTTTTTTAAAAATCTCTTGACGACTCCCCACTCTTCACCGACGATCCAACTGTGTCGCTACTACCTTCAGAGCCCTATCCCACATATATATATATATATATATGAAGTTGCCTAATGGGAAGTTGCCTAAGGTATATGCATCTCTTTCCTCCTATACTATATCATATATGGCTGGGCCCACGTAGGTACATTCTAGAATGTAGTCAGTTTCTTCAGATGCCTTAAAGAGCAATACGTATACCTTAAATTGAGTAACTTTACAAACGAAGAAAAGGTGCATCTTATAAAGCGCTTTTATTCTAGAGGTAAAAACTGAAGCGTATAGAGGTTTACGTACTAAGTTTTGCAGTAAAAGAGTAGCCAGTCAAAAAAAAATATATATATATATATATTGTAACGGGGTGGCAGGTTTAGAGGTACCTGCCACAGGAGCAATTAGCTTCGGGGAACGCGCAATCCGCAAGAGGCGCGGAAATGCCCGCTGCGCCCCCTTGGCAGAAGCTAAAGTTTTGGACGACTTTGCTCCTGGGTCCTGGCTCGACAAGCCGGTCTACGGACCCAACTTACCCGCTGCAACGCCGCGCAATCGTCGTTGCGCGGCTCGTTCGTCGTCCTCACCTGGCTAGTTGATCTCGGAGAGGGCGGTATCCGGGAGGAGAGCTGAAAGCTCCTCGTCGCAATAATAATAAAAAAAAATGAAAATAAAAGTAACGTCAACAAAAAATAATAAAAGAAAAAAAAGGATTGAATAATTTAAGCGAGAGAAGCTCGCACCAAACAAAACAAAAACACAGAAAAAAAATAGGAGAAAAAACAGAAAAAAAAACAAATTAAAAATATAAATAAAATAATTTAATAATAATAAAAAAGAAATAATAAATAATAAATTACTTAACAATAATAATTACAAAAAAAAATAAAAGACAGTAAAATAAATTGTAATTGCCGCGTACGAGAAGCGCAGGCGGTGAGGCGTGATATAATGCGCGAGGATGGCTCCCGCGCGTGGCGTATTCCACGAGTGCGAGAGAGAAAAAACGCCTCTCGCACTACGCCTATGAGAGTGAGAGAGAAAGGCCTCTCTCACTCGCGCGCGCCGTCTAACGTACGGGTGCGAGAGAGAAGAACACTCTCCCGCACGGAGCCCGTTGGAGCGAGAGAGAGAACGCTCTCCCGCTCTTGCGCGCCGCTTCTACTGCGAGTACGAGAGAGACAACGGATCCTTCGTACTACGCCGTAGGAGTGAGAGAGAAAGCGCTCTCCCACTCTTGCGCGCCTAACCCTACGCGGGTGCGAGAGAGAACGCAACTCTCTCGCGCCGATCTAACTCGAGTGGGAGATAAAGGTTTCTCCCACTCGCGCGCGCGCCGTATACGCCGCAAGTGCGAGAGAGAAAGCGACTCTCCCGCACTGCTACCACTAGAGTGAGGGAGATACCGCTCTCTCACTCGCGCGCGCTTAAGCTTCTGTAGGTGCGAGAGAGAACGCAACTCTCTCGCCCTGTATACGAGAGTGAGAGAGATAGCGCTCTCTCACTCGCACGAACTGCGAAAAATACGAAAATACTAAAGCGCGGAGTAACCGGCGGAGGTTACTCCTACGCAAATACAACTACAAAATAAACAAACGGCTTTACGCGCGAAAATTAAGTCTTAGCTGACTTACTCTTTGGCTGGCCAGCCGCGCACGCTAGACGCTCGTCGAAGATGGCGGGGAAGACGACCCGGCTTACTCTCGTATACAAAGTCGACCTGCTCCCGGTCGCCGGTGATCCGCGTCGGTGCCGTCGGCCGGTGTGGGTTTCTTGGCTGCCTGCACAGCCGATGCTCGCCAAGACACCAAAAGGCACACACCAATAACCTTCTTCTTAAACGCGAAGAAGAAAAACGAAGCGCGAAATCGGCGCGTCCAAAATGGCGGGGATTACACTGTTTCCCGCGGAAAAACTCCGTGAATCGATCTATAAAAGCGCGTGGCTCGTCCGACGGCGAACTCTTAACTGCTGGGAAACGCGGGAAGAAGCTAGCTTGCCTAACCTGAACTCGCCTAACTTTTCTATACGGCACACGACTATTCTATCTATCGGCGTGTACCGTATTTTCCCGCCCGGGGCCGTAACGTAGCCGAAATTAAACTCGGCTCGCGAACCGCGGAATCGCGCGAAATATAAACACGCGCGGAAAACGGAGTGTTCTCCGTGACAATATATATATATATATATATATCAATAAATAAGCAGCTAATCCGATTTCTTCGCGATCGGGTAGGCAGAGCTTTAAGAATAAGAAAAATAAAAATAATCAGAGTTTACGATTTTGAACTACTCACCAATATGCGGCGATTTATGCGGCGATGCTTGTTTCTCCCTACCCCGCCGCGAATTATAATTCTGCCTTTCTTATGTTTCCTTATTCGTAACATCAACAAATTTATTAAAACGATAAATGATTGTATTAATGTACAAAGATTAATTAAAATTCATTATAGTATTTAAAATTTTATTCAAATGATTTGTTATGTTCAATGTTTGTTAAATTTGTTTCTTTTATTTATATTTTCTTTACCGTCCATTGGGGTAATATCACTTGACAAATAAATAAATAATAAATTTTACGAGCTTGTACATATTCAAAATTTTTGTTAATTTTAAAAAGTTTAAATCAACTATTATATGTTATATGCGTGCTTGAGAATAATAGGCTCTAGATTTGGATTCAGCTCTTGAAAATGCATAAGAAACATACTTATTCTAGGTCAATAACATTTTTTCATTTTCTACTCTACCATGGATAGCACTCCAAGAATTCTATTTATTTGTGTTTCACGCGTGTCGGGCAGGTAATACTGCCAATACATCTGAATACGACGCAATAAGTTCGCGAATTTGAAATTTTTAGTTAACGTTTAGGCTTTCAGAGGTGGAAAAACGTTACTTTTCACTCTCAGTTTCTCGTACTTATATCTGCGTACGATACCTCGCTGATAGCTTTACAAATGTATTTGCTGCCAACGGCTCCATGAACTGCCATTTAGGGCCGGATTTTTGCCACGTCCAACCGCAAACGAAGCTGTCGAGTTGTTTTAGTAAGCTATTGGGTGTACAACTTTGCTTCCGCCGTTTTGCAATAGATGGCTGTAGCGGTAAGTGGTAGTTGAAATAAATAGATCATAGATGTCATACAATAAGCTTAGGTATTTGTAAACATAACGCCATCGAAATATTAGTCGATTTGTGTCTGCATCATAAAGTTATTCTCGATTAAACATGTCAGCTTACGAGCCAAATTCTCGTCATTTGCGGGAGGTTTTAATTTTCTGCTTTAATATGAAGAAATTTGCGACTGAGGCTCATCGAATGCTCTCAAATACCTATGGTGAGGCCGCTATTAGTGAAAGAACGTGCCAAAAGTGGTTTCAACGCTTCAAGAACGGCGATTTTAACGTCGAAGACTAGCATGGCGGTGGAAGAAAGAAGGTTTTCAAAGATGCAGAATTGGAGGCATAACTTGATCAAGACTCGTGTCAAACGCAACAAAAATTAACAGGATCATTGGGAGGGACGCAACAAGCCATTTCAAAACGCCTGAGAGTCAAGGGAATGATTCAGAAACAAGGAAATTCGGTGCCGTACGAGTTGAAGCCGAGAGATGTTTAACGGCGTTTGTGTGTTTGTGAACAGCTGCTTGCAAGGTAAAGACGGATGCGATTTCTTCATCGCATTGTGACTGGGGACGAAAAATGGGTTTACTACGATAATCCCAAGCGCAGAAAATCGTGGGGATATCCCGGCCATGCTTTCACGTCGACGGCCAAACCGAATATTCACGGTTCCCAGATCATGCTCAGTATTTGGTGGGACCAGCTCGGCGTAGTGTATTATGAGTTGTTAAAACCGACTGAAACAATCACAGGCGATCGTTATCGAACGCAATTAATGCGTTTGAGCCAATCATTGAAAGACAAACGGCCGCAATACAACGAGAGACATGACAAAGTGATTTTACAGCATGACAATGCTCGACCCCATGTTGCGAAAGTGGTCAAGACATACTTGGAAACTTTGAAATGGGAAGTCCTACCCCACCCGCCGTATTCTCCAGACGTTGCTCTCACGGACTATCACTTGTTTCGATCAATGGCACACGGCCTGGCTGACCAGCACTTCCGGTCTTATGAAGAAGTAAGAAATTGGATCGATTCGTGGATCTATTCAAAAGATGACCAGTTTTTTCAACGCGGGATTCGTATGCTGCCCGAAAGATGGGAGAAAGTAGTGGCCAGCGATGGATAATACTTTGAATCATAAATGTACAACCAGTTTTTTACAATAAAGCCTCGAATTTTGGAAAAAAACGGCGGAAGCAAAGTTGTACACCCAATAACTTTTTATCTGTACGGCATACCTTATATTTTATTTCTTTCTCTTAAACTGATATATTCACCCGTGCGAGAGAATGTGCGTTCTTCTTAGCAGTTATTACGTAAGTGGCGAGCGCTAGTGAAAGAGCAATATCTCTTTCACTCGTATGATGTGCATTCACGAAAGTATTCTTTCTCTCTCCCTCACTCTATCCTACTCATGGAGCAATTGTACACAGGAGCCGAGGATGCTGTCTCTTGCTCCTGTTGCGCGTGCGAGATGGCACGCCGTTCTTCTACACAAATAAAAAATAGCTTTATTAAGATATTTTATTGATTTTTTTGCTTTTTCGTTTCCCTTTTATAATCTTTGTTTTTTTTTATTTACTTTTTTTCATTTGACTTCTTATTTATTTTTAGATTTCGTTATTCATATGAACGCAATCTTTTTTTTATCATTTTCTTTTTTTTATTTGGTTTCCGACTAAACTCGGCCCTTTGCAAGACCTAACTAACGAGTGAAGACAGCACACGAAAGTTGCCTAATGACATTTTACGCTACGTTTTCAACAGCAAGAGGGAGTAATAAGTCGTCTTTAAAAGATCGAAGCTGATATGCTCTTGCCCACACGAGCGATAAATTAATTTTTAGAAATTGCTGGCACAGGCTTCCGTGAAAGACAATCTTATTAATATTTAAAAAATGTGTTACAACTCATAACTGCGATGTTCTGCCATTTTTAACAGTTTTTCGTAATTTACTAAAAAATTGGAGAGAGTACGGCATAAACTGATCTCGAATTCGGATTTAGCGTGTCAAAATAAATATAGATAAATGGGTCTGGTCAAATATGTAGATCATTTTTTTTTTGTTGGTTGGTTATTGTATTACAGGATATTATATTGTACCTCTCTTTCTTTCTCTCTTTTCTTTTACCTCTCCCGGAAAATAGCTTGTAAAATGAAATTTATACCTGTTGTAGATGCAAAAGAATTATCATGATATTTGTAACAATCTTTCGATACTAAAAAAAAAAAAAAAACTGACAAAAATTCCAACGTACATTATATTTGTGAGAGGTGTCATGCATGATAGTCTTAGTACCCCAGTAAATGGGACTATATCTTTGAAAATTTCTACTTCCGCTGCCTCACACTCACTTATGTTAACGCATCACGTACAAGAGTATGTCCACGGAAACCTGACAGAGACATGCATAGTGCAAAATAGTGATGCTTCCTCATAAATCGGTACTGCTCTGAATGAGTCTAATGTTACAATGCTTAATAAATACGACTATTTATGTGATTCTATCAAAACATTAACCAACCTTGTGCCTCAATTTGACATCACTAATAGTTTCAAAAAATCGCAGCTCAGATTTACACTTATAAATCGTTGTTGACAGAGCTTTGTGATGGACGATCGGCACTTATAAAGAGTAGTCTTGATCAGAGAGAGAGATACATAGATAGATAGATAATTAATTATTAATATACATTTTGTTGTACAAGGTAAAGCAGATTTAACACAAGATATTATAACTAAAAACTAAAAACTAAACTATACTAAAATAAAATAAACAAAAAAAAAATAAATAAAACTAAAAACTAAACTATAAACAAGCAAAATACAAATACAAATACTATAAAGCTTAAGCCGAAAAATGTAGAATTACATTCTGGCTTGAGATACCAGAGGATGCTCTCTCTCAAGAGAAAGAAGAAATGCTAAGACAAAAGATTTGAAAGTAGAGTAGAAAGAGATAGAATAGAAGGTAGAAGGGAGGCTATTCCAGAGTTGAGAGGAGGAAACAGTAAAGGATTCATCGTAGAACACCTTAGCCGAGGGAGGAATGGTTAACGGTCTCACATCCCCCCGAGAAGGCCTTCCCACCTGGGTCCACTGATATTTCTCAATAAAATAAGAAGAGAGAGAGAAATAGAGAGAGAGAGAGAGGGAGTGAGAGTAAAAAAACTTAAAAATAATTTTGTAGCTGTTGTTGACCAAAATGGTTCTTAGTAATGAAAAAGAATATTCGAAAAAATATTATAGACAAATTAGATTAAAGAAGAACAAAATGTAACCAATGCGAGAAGTATGATTGAAAAGCTGTTGTACTTCGTTAAGAGATTTTTTTCGATCGCCCTACCCACGCATCACAAGAATAGATATCTACTCTTATTCACTCAGCCCAACGTAAGCCATTTTCTATTGGAAATTAAAGGTTAGTGCAAATGCTAAGTAAAATAACAAAACTTAAAGAAATGGCTTTCTGGATAACTTAAATACTAAAATTTTATTATTTCAATATTCACATAATTTTTTTCATAACACTGCAACCTGGATTTATTAGATTTTTTTCAGAGAAACGTGAAAAAAATACGATATCCTTGTTAACATGCTTTGAAATAGGATCTTTCTGGTTCCTTCCATCAAGTAAATAAAAACTTTTGAAATCGGTTGTTTCTGGTTGCTTTCATCAAGTAAATAAAAACTTTATCTTTTCCTAGTTTCATTAAATATGATAAATTGACTCTCAAATAAATCAAGCATTTTAATGTGAAAGACAAAACAGCTGATGGTATGTTTTCGAACATTAATGAAAATTTAGCGTTTTAACGTGAGAGGCAAGGAAACTGTCGTAAATCAAGCACCCATAACTCTCGCTACAACCCACTGTCGCTATTATCTTCCTCTCTTTCTCGTACTTTTTACAGCACGCTGCAAGAAATCTCTCCTTATCTTTACCGAGCAATACATATCGATTATACAGCTCGCTCGAGCTATAAGTTAACACCTTGGCTCAAAAGGAGCGAATAACGTGTAAGTAAGTCAGGAACGTATTGCCAATACTAAGATACAGACGTAAAATCTTATTAGTTTATACGACAAAAATAAAAATATGCATTACTTGATCACATTAATAATTTAGTAACAATTTTAAGGAATAATCGCCGTTTAATTCGATATGCTATCCAAGCGATTAATAAATGAGCCCATAAATGCTTTGAAACTGTCGGTGTTATTTTTCAAAATATACAAATTTAAAAGAGTAATCTATTAATATTATTATTATTATCACTACTACTATTATTATTATTACTTCAAACAATCTCATCAATTTATTCGTACTTACTATTATAATTTAAAGTTCTGCGATGTACTATTACCAAAATGACAACAGTTTATAAAAAAAATTTTAACGGAACTTGATAAATCATTTACAAGATATTAAAAAAATACTACTAAAAAATGTTCTTGCACGCTGTATCTAGCAAATAAAGCAAATGCAGACTTATAATTGTAATTAAATTGTACGAAGTCTGCTTCACGCTCTGACTTTTGGAACAAGTCTTAAAAATATTTTTCTTTCCTTACGAAATACTCCGTATAATTGAAAACCAAATTAAATAGAGAAAAAGTTAACATGAAAACATTCGATTACTGTTTTAATAAGTTATTTTATATAAAAATTAATGAATCATTTTTTTAACAGATATGAATCAACTGTAACTGCTCAATTTTTCGGTCACACTCATTATGATGAGTTTGAAGTATTCTACGATACAGTAGATTTAGGACGAGCTTTAAGCATTGCATATATTGGGCCGTCGGTATCACCTTACTATGATTTAAATCCCGGATACCGTATATATTATATCGATGGCGATCATCCTAAAACGACCAGGGTGAGTAAAAACTATTAATTTTAAATTTCTCAAAACAAAGTCTTCTATACTTAATTCATTTGAAAATATAGTACTCAATTCCTTATTGAATAAAAAAAGAATTTATAATGTTGGATTATAAGGTAGTTTGTTAGTTTTAAGAACACAAGCATACAATACAGGAAAAAAAGTAGTTGGTTCCAGAGAGTAGACCTATCATTTTTTATGTATTCTGATGGTATGAATTCAAATCCAGAGTCAGAAATGAACTTTGTCACGTCATTTTTTTTTAATCAAATTGGAAAATAGGCTGATTTTAACTACAACACCTTATCGACATGTATTTTGACATGCTGAATCCAAATCTGAAGCCAAAAATGCTCGCCATTAATTTTTGTTTGAATATACATGGATTAATAATCAAAATCTACCCTTAAAAGTGAGAAATTTGCAAAAATTTCTCTGTTCATACACATGAAATTAAAAAACAGGATTAACGTGACTGTTATGTCTAACTTTTATGTGTTATAACGTACTTAATCTAAATCCAGAATTGAATTTGCGCTATCTTCTTTTCGTTTATCAGTTATATTTGTTTTGTCAGTAGTAAAGTAAGGATCATCAAGTGAAAGTGACTACAAGTATTAATGTACTAGTATGTCTTTGAATACAATGATGCTAAATTTGAAATTTTGAAAAGTGCTGTAATTGCTTTTTTTTTTTCAATGTACCCTATTGTTCTTAAACAATCTATGTAGGAGATTTCTTTTCCTTTTCCGTTTCTTAAGCTGTGTTTCCCTCTTAAGCATCCAACAAAAAAGTATTATGGCCAAGATTCGAAAACGTTTCGAAGAATTACTTGGTTATTAAAAAAGTGAAGATTTCAAAGATAGTTGATAAAATTTGGATAAATCACTAAAATATAAGAACTGTTAACAGGTTAAAGACACAAGATCAAAGATTTAAGCAAGATACTAAAGAGATGGAGCGATGATACCAGGAAAGGCGGCATGTTGATATGACAATAGATTTTTGTTGGATGCTTAAGAGGGAAACAGCTGAAGAACCGGAAAAAAAAGAAATCCTCTGCATAGATGTATCAGACTAGTTAAGATCATTTGAGGACAAAATTGTACGTTACAAAAAGAAAAAGCAATAAAAGAACTTTTCGAAATTTGAAATTCAGCATTATTGTTTTCCAAGACATACATTAACACTTGTAGTCACTTTCATAATCCTTGCTTCACTACTGACAAAACAAACATAAGTAACAAACTAGTGCAAATTCAACCTCGGATTCAGATTTAGCAAGTCGAAAAAACATAAAAGTTAGGCATGATAGGCACGTTAATCCTGTTTCCCAATTCCATGTATATGAACAGTCACATTCTCGCGTATTTTCCACTTTCAAGAGTGATTTTTGACCATTTAAAAAAAAATGATGAAGTCTATTTTTGATTCCGGATTTGAATTCGTTCCGTCAGAATACATAAGAAATGATCGGTCTAGTTTCTGGAACTGACCACTTTTTTGTGCGCATGTGTAATTCATACTTTTCAATAAAGTTTATATTATATTTTAAGCAAATGTTTTTATATTAAGTTTTTAGTCAAACCAAACAAGCTTTGTTTTACGCGCAATTTAAATACTAGAAGCCAATTATCTTAAGTTATTGAGGATACTTAATAAATAACATTTATACTAAATAAAACTAAAAATTTTGCCATACACAGAATATGGCGAGTAGCAGAAGATGGTAAAAATAGGTTTCTTACCTTTAAGTCCTGAATGGAGAAATTAATACTTCTATCAACAGCATAATTAACCATAAAATCGCTTATAAGAAAAAACTGAAGTAAGTCATTCTTGATGTAAATTAATGAACAAACGTGAATTGTCGAATAAAAGCAGTTTTTCATTTCATATTTTTGCATCGAAACCGAAGTATCCGAAAGCGGATTTCTTAGATTTGAGAAGAGAAGAGTCACGTATCAATTTGTTTGTATTATCTGAATGCAAATTTTATGAATCACTTACATTCATGGTTCGATTCTAATTTAGATTGACCTTCTGTGTACTTATCAACATTTACCAATATGAAACTTTAGATATTTCATCGATAGTATTTGAACAATTAAATTCAGATTTAAGATCAGTCTTTGATTCAGAATTAGACTCATTTTCAGGACTAAAATCGTCACAATCATTCATATTGGGAATATAGATAGCATTATGATCCTCATTTTCGCACTCTTGAATCTCAATATTATCATCACAAGATTATTTAGGACACTTTAGTTTTTGATGACTTGACATTGAACAAAAATTTATACTAATTTTTTAAGGAACAAAGAACTTACCCCTAATTATTTATAGAAATATTACAGTCTGTCAAGTAAGAGCGTGGTCGTGTTAATTTATAAAAAAATTTATTTGATGAAACTTTCATATTTATATACACATTGTACACATTACAAACAATGATGCAATTCGGTTAATAATGTGTCCAGTCACCACCGGCGTCGATAATTGCCTGGCATCTCCGAGGCATGCTTTCTACTAATTTGACGGCGTATTCTAGTGGCAAGGATCTCCAGATCCGACGAATTTCGTAAGACAACTGCTTCAAAGCGTATGTGCGTCTTCCACGAAGCTTCCGTTTAATATATGCCCACACATTTTCAATAGGGTTTGCATCGGGCGACTGCGACGGCCAATTCAATGTAACGATGCCAGATTGAGTCTTCCACTGAGTACAGAGCTTGCTGCGGTGTTTAGGATTGTTGTCCTCCTGCAGAATCCAATCTTCATTTTTTGTGATGAACCATCGTTTGGCAGATGGCAGTAAAGCCTTTTTGAAGATTTTTATCATTTTCTCGGCATTTAGGTTGTCAGTAAAGAGGTGCAAAGTGCCGAATCCCTGCTTTGAGAAGCAGCCCCAAAGATGCACCTTCATTCCATGTTTTACGGTCCGCTGAACAAGCCTATTGGTGGAAGTTGACCAGGCTCGCGTGAGGACAGAACGTGCCCATATAGAACATTCATCAGTAAAAATGACATTTTCAAAATCTCTATCAATATTCTCATGCGCCTAAGCGAGTCGCTTTGTCACATGTTTTTCAGTCAACAGAGGCTTCTTCATTGTGTTGCGCCATTTCAGATGGTGAGTACGAAGATGGGTTCGGATAGTTTCGTAGGATATATCTAAGCCTTTTGCCATTAATTTTGCTTGTCCTTGCCGCAGTGTTAAAGCAGGATTCCGCGAAAACAGATTCACTATTCTTTTTTCATCTTTTTTGTTCACTTTTCCTATCGAGCCACGTTCTGGTAAATCATCGACATTTTTAGCCATTTTATATCGCTGTATCCACTTCTGTATAAATGCCTTCGACTTTCTCATATATTTAGCAGCCGCTGATTGCGACATTTTGGGACCTTTCGGGTGGATGCAAAGGAACACAGCCTCGTAGCACGACGCGTACTTAGCACTCATGGCGTTTAACGTGATTCTCTTTCAAAAGATCAACGACAACTATATCTTTGTTGACAATGCATCAAGGACAAAGCTTTCTTCTATTGGCTTGCGAAGGAATTAGAGCGAAATCTTCCATTACCTGTCGGTGAAGTCGACCACGCTCTTACTTGACAGACTGTACTAAAAAAGTTTAATCATTTTCGTGTATTATTACTCCTATAAATTTTTTAGTAAAATATCTATAAAATACAATAAACACGACATCGATAAAAGAAAACACTTCTTATTATACTAAACCGATGGAGTAGAAAAAACTCTATTATAGAAAATATTTTGATTTAAAAATATAATTTTGTATTTATGTTTGGAATATAAATTATTTTAAATTTAGAAATTATATAATTATTTACAGGAGTATAATATTATCTTAGATTCTAATAAGCTCAACTAAGTTGAGATAAAGAACTCTAGTAGCAAGTTTAGTGTTAATAACCCAATAACTTCTTATATAACAATTTTTATGAATTTAATTTATTTTGAAAATTTTAACCGTCATTTTAGATTCGTCATCTTCAATTTGTAAAATTTGATAGCATTGATTTATAATTAGCAATCCTAAAGAACACCGTATACCGAACAATAAATTTCGAACGATTTTAAATATTTGATCACCATGTTAAATCTGCCATTTTGAATTTCTACAATCTGATATCAGATTCATGATTAGCGACTTGAAAATTTTCGGTATACCGATTTTGATTTATTTTTATCAATTTCAAATAGATCTATGCAAATACATCAATATTAGCGAAAAACTTTAGTTTCTAACCGTCATTGTAAGGCTGCCATCTTGAATTTAAAATATTCTACATCTGCATTTTTAAGGTTAGGGTCTAAGGACGCAAAAAATATGCGAATATATGAAATCCGCCTACGGTTTTAATGCAAAAATATGAAATAATAAATTGTTTTCATTCGAAATTTCACGTTTTTTGCTAAATAAACAATCTTTACTTTTTTAAAATTCATTTTTTAGAATTTCTTACAACTCCAATTGAAAATCCGAACAATTTAATGCCGGAAATGACTTATTTCGATTTTTTTTAATTAGAGATTTCATGGTAAACCCTCAGAGGGCCGGGATGACGCCTTGAGGCGTTATAGTTTTTTTGAGTAGCTAAGTAGGGCGGCGAAAGTGGTTCCTTAAAGTAATTGGGGTCACTGCACACGATTCTGCAATCAATAAAAATTCAAAATGGCAGATTCGAAATGGCGGCGACATTTTATTGATTTCAGCGGTTTTTATTTGATTTTCATAAAAATGTACATAAGAATGTTTTTGGAATCACTATATGTTGGCTATTTGCAGTCAACTTTGGTAGCTTTCTTCGTTGGTTTCTCTGAATGTATACCGATCGCAGTTGCATTTTTAACTTTTTTATCTAAATTTTAAATAAGATTTTATTTGGTCGGATTTTCAAACTTAGCTACTCTAAATCTAGGATTAATCGTAAGAGCTACCGAGAAGTGGCGTGTATTCATTATCAAAATACACACAAGTAAGATGACTCTGGGATATATATAAAGTCTAGCTAAAATGTATATAAAGATAAACTGCCGTTACCGATCAAACCTAAAGTTTCTCGATTTACGATACAGCTCTGGTGCCTAGAATAAATTTCAGAATTTTCAATCTGCAAATATAGTTCAAAAAGGCAGTCATATTGGATCTGTTATTTTGTATTTTACAATTCTGACTGCAGAATTGTGTTCGGCGACCTCGAAAACTTATCTCTGTGCATTTTCAAACCTTAATAGTGTTTTTCAAACGTTTTCATCAACTTTTTAAAACATGTCATAATTTAACATTGGCTTTCACCGTCCCGGGCCAGGTAAAAACGCCTTGAGACGTCATCGTCTGACTCATCAACATCCCACCTTGGTTTGGTTGTAACTTGAGGACCTCAGATCACTTTTTAGTACAAATTATAAGCTTTTGAAACTTGTGAAATCGCAGCCCTTTAAGGGTTAATGATGCTATTGAAATGAGTAAAAATTCGTCCGTGCAGGACTTAATGGGTTAATTTGATTGTATTTGAAAGAGTTTTATATAGAATAATTTTTAATATTTTACATAATTATTCTGTTTTATTATCACAAGTAATTTTATTGTTTATAGATTAATTTAAGTATTTATCTTAGTATTAATTTCATCTGCAGAGCAGCATTGCTTAAGAGTTTATAGGCAAGCGCAAGCTTGCCAGGGAAACAATATATTGTACGGAATATTGTATTGTATTGTATCGTATATTGTACGGAAAAGATGCTATAAATAATGGATTTAAGCAATTCTTATTTGGTGTAATGATACTGATGTTATGATTTTATTAATGTTGTATTATTTTTATTTGAAAAGTGTGGGTTAAAAGAGTTGTGAATAGCAGATGCAAATATTAAATTTATCTGCATATTCGCTGTAGTCAAATTGTAAGAAGAAAGAAAGTCAAAAGCTTTAAGAGGTTTTCATGGATTTACATATTGTGACACTGTTTCTTATTTTTCTTCAAAAGGAAAACCATCAGCATGGAAGGCATGCTGCGTAGTTTTGTTTCGAGTGTGCTTATATATGCGATTTCGGTGTCGTCCCCTGCACTGTGAAAGAGTTCAAGGTCCCCTACATCTATATGGTTAACATGTTTCTAATTCTTTTATTTTAAGTTAAATATTACCGTAAACATTTATTTTATAAATTTATACGATCCATCGTATTTATCTCCAAGTTTTGCATTCATGACCACCGCTTTATTCGATAATATTTGCGATCGTTTGAGTACGTTGTTTTCTATCCGTGGTTTCCAATCTCTTCTTCATAGATTATAATATTTCTGCTGTTTTTGAAAATTTTGCACAATTCGTTTTTTTGTTACGTCTAGCGCGCTTTTAAGATTTTCAATTCTCGTGCTTAGTTTTGTTTCGATTTTGGCATCTATTTCTTGTGCCAAGTTACCGAGTATTTTGAATTCCCGCTCATAGTTGAGGTACGCTGGCGTGAGTCCTGTCGACTCGATTTGCGCTGTGTTATATGCGAAACATATTTCTCGAATTTTTTCGTTCCATGTTTTCTACGACTTTAAAATATTCTGAGCAATCATAGCTTTAATTACTTTGTTTGCGCGTTCTACCGTACGCTATTAGATTTTTTTGGCCGACTTCGCCTTCTTGTGTTAATGCTACTCCGAGTCCTTGCGTACTTGCATCCGTTTGCAGTGTAAACATTTTATTCCAGTCTGAGTATGCTAGCACTGGTGCTTCTGTTAGCCGAGTTTTTAATTTAATTAATGCAGCTTGTTGTGAGTCATACCCCATTTTCATCTTGTATCTTTTCTTGTGAATTTTCGCCGTTTTCGTCTACAACGTTTCCTAAGTATTTTAATTGCCTTTAGCCAAAGTGACATTTCTCTGTATTTGGTTTTAAATTTGCGTTTCTTAATAGCCAAAAAATTCCGACTATAAATTTTAAATGTTCCTCGAAATCTGTTGATGA
Source organism: Chalcis sispes (assembly GCA_949987625.1). Taxonomy (NCBI): domain Eukaryota; kingdom Metazoa; phylum Arthropoda; class Insecta; order Hymenoptera; family Chalcididae; genus Chalcis; species Chalcis sispes. The sequence continues at coordinate 33,597,911 of OX465097.1, forward strand.
TACTACAATATTGTTCAAATATACGAATATGTTTTGAGCGATATTCGGCGTGATGACTTTGTTGAGTAATCTCTGAATTGTCACCCCTGCAGAGTGCGACCCGAATGGCATCATAATGAATTCGAAAAATCCTGCCCCCGGTGCTGTGATTGATGTGAGCTGCTTACTTTCTTCTGTTAACTCTACTTGCTAATAATATCCGTTTTTCAAATCTAATGTCGGCAAAAATTTTGCTCCTCTTATTTTATTGAGAGTCGCGTTTATATATGGCAGTGGATACGCGTCTTTCTTCGTAACTTCGTTTAATTTTCTAAAATCTATAGAATAACGTGGTTTTCCATTTCTCTTTCTTACTATTACTACTTGCGAATTCTATAGATTTTTAGATGGTCTAATTACTCTATCTGCCAACATTTTATCGATTTCCTCTACAATTACTGCTTGCATCACCGAATTTCGCGATTTATATTTTTTTTTATTGATGCGGGGTCCGGCAGTACTATTTCGTGTTTTAATAATGGTGTCGGACCCTTTATCGTTTAAAATTTTCGTAATTCGTTATCTATCAACTTATCGAGTTTATTCTTCTGCTAGTTTGTTAATTTGAAGAACCTTTTCGATTTTTCAATGTTGCATATTTCTGCTCGTGTTCTTTCACCCTGTGTCGAGCTACCTATGCCGCAAATAGTAATTTTTATGCCGGCTCTCGTGAGCGCATCTATGCCAAGGAGCACATTGTGGCTTATTTTCGGTATTTTTAAGAATGTATGTTTTACAGTGCGACCATTTATCACAAAACTGCCTATCTACTAGTTTCTCAGCTCTGCTACATATGAATTAACCAAGTCGGTATCTAATAGCGCTGCTGCTTCTTTTTCCCCGATGTTTATCTTCAGAAATTTTCTGTTATCCTCTTCGTGTTTCTTCTATTAGTTTTCGAGACCGGCCTAATTCAAGTTTGCTGCCTTGAAGCAATTACGATCTTGCCAGAACACGCTAACGAAAGGTAATTCTATATTCGACGCTACGCTACGACCAGGAGGTTTATTATATGTAAATTTTGGAAATGTATCTCTCTTTTTCTAATCAATTGGTGCTTTCGTTTCCTCTAACTCTTCTACTCTCTGTATTAATTTACCTGAATATTTTTATTCTATTCTTTTAATTTATAAATGACTTTCGGCTTTATATTATAATATAAAATATCTAATTATTATTTTAAACTGTAACCTTCTCGCCGTCGCATTAGCGTCGATATCACTGTTGCATCTGCTCGAATTGGTTCGTTCTCTCTCTGCACTCTATCGTTCATTTGTTTATCTAAGTGTCTTGATTTGCCGGGTAAAAGATAAAGTTGACATATATTTTCCTTCAAGACTTCTAAAATATTAAATTTTTCTAAGCTATTTTTAAACCACAATAACGCATTGCCTCTTAATAATTTTGGAAAACCTTATAAGATCTATTTGTCCGAAAAATTGTAAGAGTTTTGCAATTTGTGTAATCTCTCTAAAAAGCTATATAAATCTCTACCGTTGAAATGACAATTCCGTTTGCGCATTGCGTCTAAAGCGTTTTAAGTGTTTATATTCTCAAAGTGCATCTCGTTGACTTGATTCATTGTCGACTAAAATTCGGTTTCGTTCTAAAATTTTATCAAGTTCTTCTAGATCTTTCGTGCGATCTTTATCTTTATCGTATGAGACTGGATCTAGGGGTTAATGCGTAAATAATTTCGGTTTCGCTTTTACGAATTTCACTAATCTTTATTTTAATATTGCATAATTCCCGTCTATGCAAATATTTTGATTGTCTTATTTTTTTATCAGATCATTTTTGCTCAATTTGTACACAAACGATACCGCCATTTTATCGCTGTTATCTTTTACCGTAAAACGCAAATGAAAAAAAAATGAATCTCTATCAATGTGTTTTTTTTTTTTTTTTCAAAGTCTGTTCAGGCGCCATATAACGAGATGTGCCTCGTCGTGAAATAATTTTTATAATTTTTTCTTAAAATTTATCTATTATTTGATTCGTGATTTCGAAGTGCGTCTGAAAATTGCGAATTGTTGAAGTCTGGGAACGGATACATGATCAAGGTAAACACATTGACAAGATTGGATTTTTTTTTAATATACATTTTATATTTAACAAAATATCTTAACAAAAGTAAAATTAACAAACGAGATACAGAACTAAGACTAGTGTAAAATTTAACAATACGTAGTATGCATGAAGCAAACCTAATCTCGTTTTCTTAAATCTAAGCTTAATTTTTAACTCGTTAATTGCGCAGGCTTTGTCGGTGTTTGCTAGATCCAAATAAACAAAAACGAAAAGAAAAGATAAATCAGCGAGTTTAATTTAGAAACATCGAGATATTCGTGTAAGTAGTATGTTTACGCGCTGACCTGAGCGTGTTTTGCGTGTTAGTGGGTACGTATTTCAGCGCACGAAGAGACGCTCTTAGTGCCGAAATCGATTCTTAACGTGTGTGCGAGCGCTAAGTTTTTAAATTGGTGGGTTTATCCGCTGATCAATAGTCTGTGGCATGCGTACGAATACTCTTGATGATTCCCAAGAGCACCTGAAAATTTGTCTCGAGTTTTCTGAGATACACTCTCAACCGACAAGAGCGTCTGCTGAGCACAGAGTGGACTACGTCGCGTTGTCTCGTTTCAAGGAGTGTCTAAAGCAAGCTAAAATTCGTTTGTGGCCACAACAAGCGCGAAGATACTTCTTAGAGCTCGACTGCTGCCAAACTAACTGAGAAATTGTGCAACGGCACGGTACTTTTATTTACCGCGCGCGTGTCGTGGGGGCTCCCTATCCAGCCGCCACTCCGCTGGTATGTATCTGTGAGCATGCGCCTGGATGGACTTATGCCTAGCGTTATCGAGCTTGTGCTCGGCGCTCGTGGTGTGTGCCTGTGCGCTCGTGTGTAAGCGCATGTGCATAGCAGGATGTCGTCACACATTATTCCGTAAATTAAATAGAAACAAGATTTTCTTATTAAATTAAGTAAAAATTGAAAAAAATTCGTCAAATTTTAACTTTAGACTGATATTTAAGACTAACAATATTAATAATTGCTAAATTTTTATGTATGTATATGTTGTAACGCCACTGGGGATCAGGGTGGCGAACAAATGTAAAGGGGGGGGGGGGGAGCGGGTTGCTTGCTCGTGCAAGTTAGAACAGCCGATTACAATGACACACGGACAAATACTTTTATTAAAACTAAAATTACTGAATACAAAAAATTATCGCGTTTTTACGCGAGCCCAGGGCGCCAGCTACACTAGTGTAGCGCGGTTTCTTGCGCGTCAAATTGTTGCGCGGCTAACTCACGTTTAGAGCGGTCGCGGGCGTACAGCCTACATTAACAGCCGAAAAATGGCGCGTAACTCGCAACGCGGTCGCACACACGCAGCCGGGAAGGATACGGGGACGATTCGGAGAAGCTATGCCTCCTGGCAGCTGCCACTGCACCTTGGCACTCACCAGATACTCCAACACGCTCACGGATACTATACGGACGCTCGCTCGTTCGTTTTACAAAAGTTTATTAGTTCGCGACTGTTGGCTTTGATTATCCCGAACGGAGTGAACGAGAAGCTCTTGCGTGGCACTCTCGCGAGCGCGGATTTTAGACCATCGTTCTGTGCCGGTGCAACGTACGTGTAAAGTACGCTACGAGACGCAGCCGCCGCGCGCGCTCAGCGCTGTTGGCAGTTGATATTACTGCTCGCCAGCAGCGCGCGTTTAGGTTATCCGCTCGCGAGTGCCAGTGTTGTTGTGTCTTCCCTTGAGCGGCGAGAATCTACCTCAAGTGTACAGAGAATCAAGGTAAGTCGACGCATTCCATAGCTGGTAGGCGTCGACTAATTTGTTCCCTCTTTTTCTTTTTCAGGTGCGGCAGTATGGCGGATCAACGGCTGCTGATAGAACGATGAGCTGTGGAGAAGGCGAAGCAGCGGTGTCGGGGACAGCGATAGCCTGCTTGCAGTGGCAGCGAGGCAACACTATTAGACACCTCCAGGTGCGTAGTTACTCGCACTTAAATGCTGTGCTTATGTGTTTTGCTTGCCTTCTAACCTTCTCTTCCACTTTCCTATGATGTTGTGTGGCAGCTTGTACTCCTTTTCCCAGGTGCAGCTGCTCTTATCATTTCCTTCCTTGTTTCATTACTGTCTGGGAGGTTGCAGGTGCGGGAACCACTACAAGGATAGGAAGGAGCTTGGAGAGGAATCCTGCTGCAGTGTGTGCGAGCACTGCAATCGCCTATTCATGGGCTCCTGAGACTGGCTCCTCGCTGGAGCCTTTACCTGAGCTCGAAGCCCATGTACCTGGTAAAGGTAAAGTATGTACAGCCCTGCGTGGCTGTTAGTTAGGGTCAAGCGTGGCAGTCCTGCGCGACTGCCAAGATTGTAAGAGGGGAGGGGAGTATTTTACCTACGAGGAGGCGCACAAGCTATGCTTTGGCCTCCTCATATGACTGGTGCAAAAAACCACGTCACAATGTAACAATAAACTGTAAAATTTATAAATACTAATTATTTTTAATTAACTAATTTATCTTCGCACTTTACTTGAAATTCCTAAATACACTCGTTTTTGTTCGAAAAATAGCCACCATTTAATTTAAAAGGCGAATTTGTTTGGCTCCACTTCAATTATTACTTCTTATGGTCAAATATAACTATGTACAAAATTTCGGAATTGTCTGATAAAGTGCAGGATTCGACTTAATTTTGTTTATAGTAGGTACGACTAAGAGAGCAAAAGCTTTTATTCTCTTTCTCGCTAGCGACTAGATATTCCTTTGATTAATATATAAAAACACTAAGGTTATCTACCATTGCGGCCAACCATTGTGAGTATATCTTCCGCGGTAATGGGGAAAATTGAAAACGTTTTTTGCAGATTCACTAAGTATAGAAATAGAAATACAATTGATATCAATAAAATACTTCTGCTAAACTTAATTAGAATTTCAATTACTTATTAATGTAAAAATAAGCAATTAAATAGAATTAGCAGAGACTCGTTTCCAGTCAGGGCCCCACGTCGGGCGCCATTTTATATCGTTGTTACCCATTGCGTTACAACTGGGTAGATTTAGAGTTAATCAATGTGGGTTTTCGAGCGCCAGGCAGTAGGCTTCACTGCTGAATACAAGAAAAAGATTTCGCGAAATATAATGGAATTATTCTCAAAGGAGGTTTCAAGGGAAACTGGTCGCGCGGGTTCGCGGCCGTGTCGGCGACATGTTCCAATACGAATAAAATGAGGGGAACGTTCATCCAAAGATTCACACGAAAAAAAAAAAAACGCACGAAATCTCACAGAAAATATTTTTCATTTACAGATTATTATTACATAAAACTATTTAATTTTCCCCCCTGCTACTCTTACACACATCAACGCACGCTGCGTCGCTGTTTCGGAATCGCAATCACTCCCTTATACCAATTCCTATACAAACTAAAACCTAACCTAAACACGTATTTTTAATTTGCTATGACGCGACGCTTCCCGATCGCCGAGAACTCGGTGATAATGACTTAACGTAAGAAGAACAGCACAATTTAATATCGGTACGTCGCAGTAGGTCGTTATTTTAATTTCAAAATTCACAACCTCTTGTACGGCACTCCCGAGATGCGGGGAATTTATTTGAGAGGGAGAGAGAGAGAGAGAGAGAGAGAGAGAGAGAGAGAGAGAGAGAGAGAGAGAGAGAGAGAAAGAGAGACAGAGAGAGAGAGAGAAAAACGACGCGGCACAGGTATTACCTTCTCATTTAACTCACCATTTGGACCATTGTGACCTGACTCTAAATTGGCTTTTCGTCCCAATAACTTAGTATATTTGGGAGGGAAAGTTCTTGATCTGCCTCGATCCTCCGATCTTCTTCTCCGCTGTATCTCCTTCCTCGAGTCGGGACTTCTTAAGCCGACAGAAAAAGAAGTATCGCGTAGATGGGTTTGAAGCGGCAGTGTGACCGTAACACATCGTTCAATAAGTCCCGAGACTAACAACGAAAACAACATTTTTTTTCAAAAATCATTTTTATTCATCAATATAATCTTCTTTTAGAGTGATACAATTTTTTCAACGCCTTTCCAACATTTCTATACCATGTTTCTAGAAGGATTTATCCTTTGCTTCAAAATAGGCTTCAGTTTCGGCAATGACCTCCTTATTCGAGCCAAATTTTTTTCCCTGGAGCATTCTTTTGAGATCAGCAAAGAGCCAGTAGTCGCTGAGAGCTAAATCTGGCGAATACGGGGGGCAAGGAAGCAAATCAAAGCCCAATTGGTTAAATTTTGCTATTGTTTTCATGGACTTGTGGCATGGTGCATTGTCTTAATAAAAAAGGATTTTTTTCTTCTTCATGTGCGGTCGTTTTGCTGCAATCTCCTCCTTAAAACGTACCAACAAGTCAATATAATAATCACTGTTGATCGATTTACCTTTTTCCAGGTAGTCAATGAAAATCACGCCATGTGTATCCCAAAAAACAGACGCCATGACTTTGCCAGCAGACTGCTGCGTTTTTCGACGCTTTAGGCGGCTTTCGCCAGCCATGCGCCACTCAGATGATTGCCGATTCGACTCTGAAGTGAAATGATGTATCCATGTCTCATCCATGGTCACGTATGGACGCAGGAAATCCTTCCTATTGCGAGTAAATAGCGATAAACAGCTCTCTGAATCGTCGACTCGTTGCTGTTTTTGTTCCACTGAAAGCAATCGCGGCACCCACTTGGAAAAAACCTTTTTCATACTTAATTTCTCATGAAGGATTGTAAATACGCTTCCAGATGATATCTGTGTCATTTCTGCAATCTCACGGACCTTCACTTTGCGATTTTCCATCACAATTTTTAACACTTTACTCACATTTTCCTGTGTAACGGCTTCCAATGGCCTACCCGAATGTTCCGCATCGTTTGCGTCCGTACGACCACGTTTAAACTCAGCATACCAACGACAAATCGTTGGTTTGGATGGAGAGGAGTCCGGGTAATGTTTTTCAAGCCATTGCTGGGCTTCTACGGTGTTTTTACCCATTAAAAAACAATGTTTTATTAACACATGAAACTCGCTTTTTTCCATTTGTCAAACAAATTACACAGTGACTTTACTCTAACCTCGATAACTCTGCTGTCTGTGATCCGATCGACGTCAAATTTTTACACGTTTCATGTAAAGGTTCGCACTTTATGGAAACGTGGCCAGTTTGGTACTACTAGCACCATTTTTGGGTTAGTCTCGGGACTTATTGAACGATGTGTTACTATCTGAAGATTAGACAAGAACTACTTCTTCAAGGGTCGATTCTTCTTACTTTCGTGAAGATGGAAGTCGCGGTAATTCCATCTCTCTTGCTCCTATTGATTTTAATTGGCGCTGCCGCTCGATTTTTAATTAACGTAGTTGTTGATTGTGATTCATGTAGTCGAACTACTTCTTTTACTGATTGGTGCTGCCCTCTGCGAGGCAGCATGGTTTTGAATGCCTTATCTGATAGACTCGAGAAAATAAAGCTGTTTACCGCTTACCCGGTCTTTCTCGTATTAAAATGGCCGAGAAGGAGCGTGTACAAGAGTACGTTAGTTGCGCATGCTTATTAATACTGTAGCACAGCGTATACGCGTACGCGCTTGATGGAGCGAGCGCCTTTATCACGTCTGCTCTTTCTCTCTGTCTCTCTCGCTCTTTCGGTCAGACCACCGGTTACTAAACAACCGTGTCGCGTCATTCGCCCGAGATATGTATAATTTCGGCATCGTTCCGCGTCTCGTTCACACATAAAATTTTAAGTTCGTTAGTTTAAATAATTATACTTTGTGCGCGAGAATCGCGTCACAGTTTTACGTAAGTCAGATTCCTATATTATAATACTTATGGTGCGTTAAGATTTTAACGTGATTTGTTATTATCCTTATATAACTTAATTACTATAATACTATAGTTTAGATAAAGGCGGCATATTAACTTGACAAATATGTATATATTAGTTATTTATGTACCATAGGCGAGCCTCGCGTCATTACAGCTTGAGGCAAAATATGTTGTGGATGGATAGTAGGGCCGCAGTCGCGAGCGCAGCGAGCGACTAAGGCGCCTCTATCCATCCACAAAATATGAGCCGAAAGCTTTAATGACGCGAGGTTTACTCATGGTGCTTAAAAAATTTTTCAGCCTTGTAACCCGTACGAAGACTCTTACTTAGTTAACAGAATAATTAATTTTATTTTGTTGCATATCAATAAAATGCAATTTCAAACCCATACTGACAGTTCGTAAACTATAGATATCGTCTACTAACGCATGCGCATTTTGTACACACACGCGTACATGTACATGTGTGTCAAAAAGTGACAGACAACATAATGTAAATATAAATATAAATTATGAAATTAAAAAAAATAGTAAATGGATTCATATTTAAAAACAAAATTAATTCTTGGACAATTATTATTTATTAAAAAATATAAATTTTTTGAGTATATTTATTAAATATTTATACAAAATAACATTTTTAACAAAAATTTTTTTTATAAGATTTGAAGGCTTATTAATAATATTAATACTATTATAATTATTATAAATACTTTCTTATGTTATTTTTATCATAACAATACTATATTTGTTTAACACATTTTTTGTATAATCAATGAATTTTAGTCTCTTATTTAACATAAAAAAACAGTAACTTTTTTAAATATTTTAAATTTAATTTCTTCATACAAAAAACTTTTAAATCATTTATCTAAATCACAAACAAAATTATAAACTAAAAAATTTTCACTTTGAAATCACTTATTATTAAATTTTTTAATTTTGCTTGATTATATTAGACTTTGCTTTTTCTATTAGTTTATTTAATTCACGTTTGCATTCTTCATCACTGTCACTATCACTCGTCTTATTTTCATTATTTAATAAATTGTCCATTTTTATTCTTCTTTTCACATATTAAGAACGAATATTACCGACACAACGATACACTATACTGAAAGAAAACAAAAGAAAAGCAGAGCCCCGTGGTCGCTTGAATGTACATACTGAGCGAAGGAGAGAGCGAGACAGAGATAGGGTGGTCACGTGGGAGCAATGGTGCGCGCGCTCTTATCGCTATCTTGTTTTCTCTCCTTCGCTCAACATACATAAGTCTTATTACGCGTTTCGAAAATATAAGTTTCGATGAAGACTCACATGCTAGGCTATATAAAGCGACAAATACATAGCAGTGGCGTTGTTAACTTTTTTTTCTCCTGGGACGTATACAGCCTAGGAGGACGTATAGAATGACATACAGCCTAGGAGGACGTATAGAAAAATGTTAATACGATCGAGAAGGCGCTTGCGCGTATGGAAACCATTTACACGCTGACGACGCTCCGTAGGTAAGAGTCGCCGTACGGGTTAGTAGGCTGAAAATACATATATATATACGCGCGCGCGTATGCATACACACACACACACGCGCGCGTACAATATATTAATTCAAGTGCGTGTTTAAATTGTATGCCGACTTCATACTCACAGCCGTCACAGCCTGAATAGAAATTACCGATCCTAATAGAAGATAATTTATTTGGATCTTGAATAAGTTCTCACTGTTTCTTTAAATATGACAGTAGCAGTACTTCGTGCATGAAATTTCGAAAGGTGACGCACCTGCAAGGAAGTACTGCATCTAACCTTAGGTTTCAGTTTATGAAAGTTCACTTTAGTGTAAACAAAGTAATTTTTTATTGGTTCTGAAAATGTCTACTTTTGTGCCAAATAAAGTGTATTTGCGGAAAATTGTATTACACTATTTTATTCAAAATAAATCTGCAGCTGAAGCACATAGAATTCTCGTTAAAACTTACAGTGATAATTCTCTGTCGGATAAAACATGCAGAAACTGATTTCGACGCTTCAAAAATAATGATTTTGAACTTGAGGATAATGAACGTTCTGGGGCACCAAACAAATTTAGAGACAAAAAATTGGAGGAATTACTTGATCAAGACCGATGTCAGACGTATGCAGAACTTGGAAAAATATCACAAGTAGATGAGTCAACAGTTTCAAAACGTTTATAAGTGTTAAGGGGGGGGGGGGGGGGTAAGATTTTAAAATTTATTTTGCATTTTTTTTTTTTTGTCTGAATGCACAACATGTCGAGAGTATTGTGTCGAAATTCTAAGTAAATCGGAGCAAAACTAATGAAGATACAGCGTTTCAAGCGACCGGCCCTCATGCTCGATTTGTCAGTATAAGAAACTTTAAATTGATTCTCCCGAAAACGTCATCTTTGAAGTTCGTGAACATTATAACTCAAAATCTATTTGACTAATTTTTTTCAAATTTCAAACACGATTTCTACACATAAATCAACAGGTAATCAGAGAGAGTTTTTTTTGTTTTACCATTTTCTTCCATTTTATAATAACAAATTCACCAAAATTTTTTCAGCAAAAATCGCGTTTTTCACTTTCAAATGCTGCCAAAAATAAAAAAATCGTGAAAAAAAACTTTCTCTGACTACCTAGGGAAACTTATCACCTTATAAACGCATTTCAATTTTTTTGTTTTAGATGATCCGGTAACGAGTTATGAAGTTGACCGTGTAACAACTTTTTGTCGAAGCGTCTCCGGAGATTCGCTGTCACGGACTTATTTATTGATATTTTTGATTAAAATTTTTTTAAGATACTTTAGATGTTATACTATAACGTGTATATGGAATAAATGAACCAACATTATTCATATCTCCAGAAAAAAATAGTGAAAATATGCCTTTTTTTCGCGCTTAAAACCTTACACCCCCCCCCCCCCCCCTAAGAATGATCCAGAAGCAAGGATATTGGGTGCCGTATGAATTAAAGCTGAGAGACGTCAGACGTCGTTTTCTCACAACGCTTGGCCTCATGTTGCAAAACAAGTGAAAACCTACCGGAGAACGCTTCAATGGGAAGTTCTATTTCACCCACCATATTCACCTGACATAATCACTTCTGACTCTCACCTATTCCCTTCAATAGCACGTAGTCTGGCTAAGCAGTGCTTTATTCTTACGAAGATACTAAAAAATGGAATGATTATTGAAAAGCCTTAAAACACATATCGTTTTTCTGACGCGGAATTCATATGCTGCCAGAAAGATGGGAGAAAGTGGTCTCTAGTGATGAGCAATACTTTGAGTGGAATGTTTTTGTGCCTTGTATTTTGAATAAGGTTTTTATTTTGTAAAAAATAGCAAGGACTTATTCAAGGTCCTAATATATACCTTATGAAACTTTTACAATCAATAAGTACATAAACATTGTGTTATGATAATTTGCAAAAATTTTTTGTGAAATTCGCACTTTTAAAATTGTAATGAGGTGCGCCTAGTTGTTTAAAAAATATTATTTATCGCAGTATACGATTTGCGACTTCTAAGAATGCCTAGACGTCGCCAATCCCTTATATCTGAGGATAGGTGCGGTTTTTTCAACTTTTTTTATATTAAACAAAAAAAAACAAGAAAAAAACTTAATGAAAAAAAATAAACTTAACAGAAAAATAACACCGATAAAAAATAATCGAACATCAAATATCTTACTTATTTTATAATCTAAATCTAAATGTAACTTAAAACATTAACGTGTAACACCTGGCTACTTCTTTGTTTTCTTAAATCTATAAAAAAAAAACGGGACAAAAATATTTAATAACGCAGCTTAAAAGAAAAAAGTACAAATCAAAATAAAAGTAATGACCAAAATCGCGTTTCGTTCCCGTTGATTATTTACTTGCGTGGTTTTTTGATCGTACAGAGTGCATGTGTAAGTAAACGTATTTATTTCGACGAACAAAGAGCTCTTCATAGCGTCTAAATCGAGATACGAACGTCCACGCAAGCGTGTACGTACGTACAACATTTTTAAATTAAAAGGTCTTTCCATGAACTCGTAGTTCAGCGGCATGCAATGTAAGTACTCCTGACAATTTCTAAGAGCGCCTAGAAATTATCCTGATTGATTTGAGACAATATCTCCGCTTTAGCAAGAGCGCCTGCTTAGCTTCAATTCGTGTATCATATAATGGTGGCTTGGGAGCGCCCATCAATCGTCGGTTTACCTCGTTTTAAATAGTACCTCATAACGAGCCAGAATCTGCCGTGGCGAAGGAGCTCTTTCTTGCTTGGCTGCTACCAAGCGAACTAAGAAATCGTGCAACGGCACGGAACTTCTGTTTGCTGCGTGCGCGTAGTGGGGGCTCTTGCTCTAGCCACCACCGCTCTAATAGTGTGGGTCCATGAGCGCGCGCATGGTAGGGGCTCACGCTTAGCACTATCAAGTTTTGCGTGCCTGAATATGTATAAACTGTATAAAAACAATACAAATTCATATGTAATGACCGTTAGTTTAATTTTTCTTTTATGTTCTATGCTTAAATTAAATATAAAGTTATATTGACTTTTAGCTAGTCTGTATGAGTACTTTTGTGGACACAATATTAAATGTTTACCAATAAAAGATTTTGTATTAATTGCATGTCAATATTTTTGGAAAAAATTTTAGAAAATGTGAATAAAATTATATATACCTGTAATAGTTTTTACTTATATGTCATTAGTTTTGAATATCCAAAAAAAGTTTAAATAGGCAGAAATTAAATAGTGCAGAATATTCTGATATATTAAATCAATTTTTTATTATCTATTTTAATTAAGGATTCTTAATAATTATTTTATTTCTTATTATTATTTTTGATATTTTCTACTTAGTGACATCATTTTGTATAACTAATATGAAATAAAACACAGACACAACTTCAAAATTTTAATAGTTATTTATTTGTTTAGACCAAATGCACAGGGTACAAATTACAAAATTAAGAAAATACAAGAGTGCTTGTTAAACTTGATCTATCAAGGTTGACTGACTGACTACTACTGTCGCACGCGCCAGAGAATAGACTAGACTAAACTGAGAAAGAGGGGATAGAAGAGAGCGCAGCACACCATCTTTTCAACACTCCCTCCCTCGCTAGCTCTTGCTCTGCCACCTCTATTTATTGCCTGAAACACACCAAGTATACAGATTAATTTATTTATATGTATATGTATATTCAAATGTTCATTATTTCCTTGATCAAACGATCATGCAGTTTGAAGGATAAAGGTTTAGTTAATACGTCCGCGATCTGTTTTTTTGATGAAAGCCATTCTACATTTATAAGATTATTTCAAACACATTCTCGCTTTATTGTTGCATCACACTCTAGCCCATCAGGTATTTTCATCAAAACCTCGCTATAAAGTAATCCATTTAAGAAGGCAGTTTTTACATCCATTTGACATAACTCCAAATCGTACTTATTGGCAATCGCTAGAACTGATCTAAATAGTGGCAATCGTGATACTGGTGCATATGTTTCTTGTAACTCGTAAATGTTCTTATCTTTGAAGCCTCTTATTACCAATCTCGCTTTATATTTAATGCTGTTGTTCGGTTCAATCTTTTTCTTTAGTACTCATTTTGAATCAATGATGTTTGGTTTCTTTCCGTCACTTGTGATGGTTGGCCTGTCGATTATTTCCCAAACATTGTTTTTATACATGGAATTCAATTCTTCGTTAATTGCCTCTGTCCAATTTTTTCTCTCTTTCGTTTTCATGGCCTCTTAAAAAAAACCTGGGTCACCATTTGTTTCTGCCACGAGTGTATGAATCGTTTCGTCGTCCATTAGATTTTCTTCTGTGACTGTCGTCTTATTCTTTCTCAGGCATCCTCTGCCTCTTTTCTGCACTCCCTCCGTTCTAGACAAATTTTGAGAAATTTCCTTTTCAAATTCTACAAACCATGTTTCAGTGTTAATTTCACTGTTCAAATTTTCCCAGTTATTCAATTCTTGTTTTTTGTATTTATTTGCAAATACGAGTTTTTCGTTAAATCTCACATCTCTGCTTTCATAAAATTTTCCTTCTTCTGGTTTGAATAAAATATAGCCTGTCTCTTTGTATCCTACTAATATCGCTCGCTTTCCAATACATCTTAATTTCGGACCTGTCTTTCGCTGCACTTTTATATATGCTAAACATCCAAAGCGTTATAGTTGATTTATGTTTATTTTGTACTTTGGGTTAAATATTTTAATCTGAGGAACCATTTCATTCGAAGCATGTGGCGTTCTATTGTATGCAAATACAGCTAATCCAAGCGCTAAATCCCACATGTTTTCAGGTAAGCCGGAGTCATACATTAACGCTCGCACTTTCTTTTGTATTGTCTGATTCAATCTCTCAGACACTCCGTTATGTTGTGGGGTATCTGGACAAGCTAGCTGTAGCTCTGTTCCTAGTTTTTCTTAAAACTTTTACTGTATAGCCTCCTGTGAATTCAGTTCCTTGGTCCGTCCTTAAGTAACATACTTTCGCATCCCTTCCTAACATATTTCGTGCGCTTTTTACAAAATTTTCCATACAAGGGCCTGTTTCATCTTTCGCTTTCATTTGATACGCCATTGCTAAACAAGAGAAATCATCTATAAATACAGATATGTATTTATATCTTTTCGGATAAGTCGCTGGACTTATTATCCTCATTACATCGGAATGAATTATCTGCAGGGGTTCCGTCGCTCCCCTTCGCACGTTGTTGAAAGGCAGTCTGTTTAATTTTGATATCAGACGTACTTCGCAGTCCAGTATGGAATCATTAAATACTGCCTCTTTTAATTCTTTATTTTCTGGAAACTTCTTTTGCAATTGCTTTAGATATCCCAAAGATGCATGTCCCATTCTCACATGCCATAGCATGGCTTTATTTACGGATGATTGATTACTTGACCTGTCTTCAAGTTCGACATCACAGTTCGCTTGTTCATCCTGTTGCGTATCATTCGCTTCGTTTATTTGTCTGTCGCATAATGTATTTTCAAAGTCAGAACTTAACTCTGTCCTGGTTTCTATATTTTCAATTCCATTCGCTATTGAACTTTCTTCATTTTCATTCGCTTTTCGTTTTCCTGTCGTACTTCGAGTTGTTACATATGCTATTATATTCCTTTCTTCTGTTCGCTTATCATTTGTCGATTTATCAATTTCAAACTCGAATATCCAATATGGCCTTTTATATATGCCCGTGATAAATGTCTCATTATTTTGAGGATCATAAATATCAATTCGCTCATTGTCTAAATAAACACTCAGTCCCTGATTAGTAAACTTTCGCAATGATAACAAATTCTCTGTTAAATATTTTGCATATGTAACGTTATTTAGATTAAGAATTTTGTTTTGTTCCGCAATTACTTGAACCGCGCCTACTCCCTCCTACCTCAAGTTTGCACTGTCGCTTTTATTCGCGCATCTTATTTCGCCAGGATTATTATCAAAGCTTTTAAATATTAATTTTGAATTTGTTAAATGTTCGGTCACTCCCGTATCTATCAGAAATTTCGCTAATCCTAATCTCTCTTTTCTTTTATCGATACAATTTGATTTGAAAATGCTAACACCTATTTTAGAATCTATTTCCTTTTCAAAGAACGATTTATCCATGTACTCACCTTTTCTAGGAGAATTTTCTTTTCTCTTTCTTTCAATTGTATTTTCAAGTTTCTTATTGTAAAATGTTTTACTCTTGAAACTGTTTGTTCCCTTTCTGTTATTTCTATATTCTATATTCTCATTCGCTATTCTACCGAAAATGCGTCGTCTTTTACTGTCGCTAGTACCGCGTTTATTATTAAATTTTCTTTTATTCCCGCGATAATTATTTTCGTCGCTATATTTGTAATTGATATTTTGTTGATACCTCTATTCGCTTCTTCTCTTCCTTTCACGGCACTCCGCTGCCTCGTGATTTATCAGTTTCTTGCATTTGAAGCACACCTTTTTGTTTGTGCCCTTGTGCGGGCAGTCGAATGCCATGTGTCCGAAATCATCACAATTGAAGCAGCGTAGTGCCTCCTTTGTCTCTGTCGCCACCATCGCTGTCGCCTTTTCCGTCGCTGTCATTTAACATTTTATACTTTCGAGCTGTAGGATATATAATTTTAGTTCATCATAATTTAGTATTTTGTCTGTAGTACTTCTTATCATAAAATCTATATTTTGAATTCGAGGTATTTTTGTTAATATCGCATTGTAAAACGCGTCTCTCTTTTTATCGTCTGATAGGATATTATTATTTGACAAATTATTATAACATCTAACTAACTCCTTACACCGATCTATAAATTCTGTCGCTTTTTCTTTAATAGGATTATATTGAATTTCGTATAGTCTTCGCCTGATCGTAGCAGAAGTTACATTAATTTCACTCAATTTTATTTTCTTAATTTCATTTAATAACTCTACAGGGTCTTTGATATCTATTACTTTTGTGTAATAAGCAGGATCAATTCGATTTACAATTATATCCCGGACATTAAACTTATGTTTTTCTTTAACCGTATCATCATGAGAGTCGTTAACCTGTACCTTCTCATCTAATATGTACAATAGATCCGCTTCCCTGAGTTCTGAGTTTAAATGATCAAAAAAATGTTCTAATTTTGTTTGTTTTGTTAATTTGTAATCGCGTCGGATTGTTTTTACTTTACCGGATAATTCTGTTCTAAGTGTTTTTAATCTCACGCGATACATCTCTGAAACTATTTTCATCTCGGCCTTTATCTCTATTAATTTTCTTTAATTCATTTTCGATTAATTTTAATATATCTATTCTATCTATATCTTTATTAATGACTGTCGAGTTATGACCAACCCCTGACTGACAATTGTCTATAATTCTGTCGCCTTTTCCGTCGCCCTCATTCGAGTTTTCATCACTCGCGTATGATTTGTTCGAACTGACCTGTTCTCCCAGCTCTAGAAAATTGCGAATGCTTTCATGGCGTACTCTGTTTATTAACAGAGAGCCATTTTCTGCTTCCGAGCTTACTGTCTCCTTTAGGTCGTTTAGTTGTTCTCTAGTCTGTCGCTCAAATTCTCTTTGCCGTACCGGCCTCTTATCTACTTTGCGGTTCAGCTTTTCCAGCTGTTCCTTTATTTCTATAAAAGATTCATTAATTTTATTATCCTTTTTACCATGTTGTATAAATTTATGTATATCCATGTACTTATTTTTATTAATAAAAATTTTCTTTATAAAAAAATTACCCCTTTCTATATTTTTAATTTTTGGTATACCTTTTAACATCGCAGCTGTCGCTTGGTTCTCGTTTCTCTCTGTCTCTTTACTTCTGTCGCCTTTTCCTTTTACCATTGATCGACAATAGGGCATCAGGAGCTCTTCCTTTTGAATTGCCTTTTTCACTGGACTTAGCTCGTCTTCTGTGATAAATTTCTTTTCTATAAGTTATAATATTTATGAGTAATTGTAACTATTTTAATTTAGCTCAGATCTGATTTGCCGAACACAAGCTAATCAGATAGAGATATAACTTAATTAAAAACTACGACATTTTTATCTTGTATATTCTTCATTTAATTTTATAAACAAAATATATCAGTCACACCTGATTTACCGAACACAAGCAAACCAGATGCATATATGATAATTTCATTGGATTATTTTAAATCAAAGAAATCAGTTAAACTGTCGTTATCTTTCGCTGTTAAATCATACATGTGCATAGGTTTCTATTTTATTTCAATTTAATTTGTTGGATATACTATGCAAAAATATATCAATCACACCTGATTTACCGAACACAAGCAAACCAGATGTATATTTGATAATCTTAATAATGTATTTTTCTTTACCTAACGCATCGTTCAATAAGTCCCGAGACTAACCCAGAGATAGTGCTAGTAGTACCAAACTGGCCACGTTTCCATAGAGTGCGAACCTTTACATGAAACGTGTAAAAATTTCACGTCGATCGGATCACCGACAGCAGAGTTATCGAGGTTAGAGTAAAGTCACTTTGTAATTTGTTTGAAAAATGGAAAAAGCGAGTTTCGCGTGTTGATAAAATATTGTTTTTTAATGGGTAAAAACACCGTAGAAGCCCAGCAATGGCTTGAAAAACATTACCTGGACTCCTCTCCATCCAAACCAACAATTTGTCGCTGGTATGCTGAGTTTAAACGTGGTCGTACGGACACAAACGATGCGGAATGTTTGGGTAGGCCATTGGAAGCCGTTACACAGGAAAATGTGAGCGAAGTGTTAAAAATTGTGATAAAAAATCGCAAAGTGAAGGTCCGTGAGATTGCAGAAATGACACAGATATCATCTGGAAGCGTATTTACAATCCTTCATGAAAAATTGAGCATGAAAAAGGTTTTTTCCAAGTGGGTGCCGCGATTGCACCAATGCACCATGCCACAAGTCCATGAAAACAATGGCAAAATTGAACGAATTGGGCTTTGATTTGCTTCCACACCCCCCGTATTTGCCAGATTTAGCCCCTAGCGACTACTGGCTCTTTGCTGATTTTAAAAAAAATGCTCCAGCGAAAAAAATTTAGCTTGAATGAGGAGGTCATTGCTGAAGCTGAAGCCTATTTTGAAGCAAAGGATAAATCCTTCTATAAACATGGTATAGAAATGTTGGAAAGGCGTTGGAAAGATTGTATCACTCTAAAAGGAGATTATATTGATAAATAAAAACGATTTTTGAAAAAAAATGTTGTTTTCGTTGTTAGTCTCGGGACTTATTGAACGATGTTTTAGTTGGTAGACGGTTCCATTATCTACTGTAAATATTATAAAATCATCCAGTATTCCTACTCTGATGATTTGTTCTAGATGTTCTTCTGGGAACCCAAAAGCCAGCTCTTGAGTCTTCAGAAAGAGCAATAAAGACTTCTCATCTGCGCAGACAGCATCAATGAAAATTAAGAAATTGCTAACTTATTTTGATTTACATTAATGCTTTATTATTTTATTTATATTTCATTAACTCATTCACATTCGCATTTATTTTGAACATTCGCTACTGTTCGCAAACTGTATCATTAGCTACTGTTCGCAAACTGTATCATTCGCTACTGTTCGCAAACTGTATCATTCGCTACTGTTCGCAAACTGTATCATTCGCTACTGTTCGCAAACTGTATCATTCGCTACTGTTCGCAAACTGTATCAGTCGCTACTGTTCGTGAATAAAATCATTCGCTACTGTTCGTGAATAAAATCATTCGCTACTGTTCGCAAACTGTATCATTCGCTACTGTTCGTGAATAAAATCATTCGCTACTGTTCACAAATAAAATCATTCGCTACTGTTCGCAAATAAAATCATTCGCTACTGTTCGCAAACTGTATCATTTGCTACTGTTCACAAATAAAATCATTCGCTACTGTTCGCAAATAAAATCATTCGCTACTGTTTGTAAATAAAATCATTCGCTACTGTTTGAAAACTTCAATTTTAAATAATGTATTAAGTTTTTTTTTTTATTAAATAATATCAAATCTGATTTGCTGAACACAAGCAAATCAAACTGACAGTATCAAAATTTCAAGCTTTATTGTCTTTCAATTTATTTTCATACGTAAAATTTTAATTGGTTTTAATTCCGGAAATATCTAATTTTTATTTATTTTCAATCAAATTTGATTGGAGCCATTTTGTTTTTAATCAAATTTGATGTACTAAATACAAGCAAATCAAACTGACCAGAGCAATTAAGAATTAAATTGACTTTGATTCTGTTTTAATTTAAGGGGGGAAATCACAGTAGCACACAAAAAAATAGGCATATTTTCGGGAATTAATTTTGGCTGAATAAAAGTATCAATCAAAAATCTGTAAAGTAGGTTTTATAGCAATACTAAAAAAGTACAAAATCTAATTTTTTCAATAAAAAATATTTAAAAATGGCGGCTGCGCAGCATATGCCCCAAGGCGCCTATTTTTGAAAGCGTGTCGATGGCCGAAGACGTAGACTCCTTAATTTTTGACCTGAAAAAAAAAACCAAAATTTTTTAGTTTTCATATAATAACAGCTAGCGAGCTACGTAGGATTTTTTTGATGTATTGATTTTTAACAAAATGGTGCATGTTTGAAAATAAAGTTAAATTTTTAACAAAAAAAAGCGCCATCAAATCTTCGATAAAAAAAACGCCATTAAATCTTCGATAAAAAGAACGAAGTTATATAAAATAAAAAACCCTACGTAGCTCCGTGCAAAAAGATATTTCGAAGCTACTGTCAAAATTTCAAGTCAATCGGTAAAGATTTGCTCAAGTTATGTCTTCGGCGAGCTCAAAAAAAGTGGTTTCGAGAAAAACGCGTTTAAAGTTTTAAGTACTGAGCAGCATACCTGAGTGGCGTTACCACAGAATGAAAAATTTGGGCACTCGGACACTTTTGCTGTGTTCCATCATTTGGTATATTATTTTTAAGACCCTAAAGCACCTTTTAGGCGAAAAAAATTTTTTTCGAAAAATTAAAAATTTTACTGTGATTTCCCCCCTTAATTTAATTCAATTTATTATTGTAAGCGTTGATTGATTATACTTTTATAATTCCTGTCGCTATCTCACTCGTACTCCATATAGCTATACGCTTTATTATTTTTGTATTTTGTTAGGCTAGGTTTACCGTGTTGTAGCAGAAATTCCGCGTGCACACATCTAGCATTATCGCTCGCGTTTGTTAACTTTCTCTCTCGCACTCGCAACGCACAGGCTTTAATCTCTATGCGCATGTTTTATGCACAGTAGAGTCTTTCAACCTGTCTCTGTGTATTCTCTCTCTCTCTTTCTTTCTTTTGCATCGTTCGCATGCCCTTTCTCTCTCACCGCGCTCGCATACTCTCTCGCACCGCTCACGTTCCCTCTCTCTCGCACCGCAGTCACGTGCTCTCTCTCTTGCACCGCTCGCGTTCCCTCTCTCTCTCGCACCGCTCGCGTTCCCTCTCTCTCGCACCGTTTAGGTTCCCTCTCTCTCGCACCATTCGCGTTCCCTCTCTCTCGCACCGATCGCGTTTGTTTTTCTCGGAATAGCGCGCGCGTTCGAACTCGCCTACGGCAAAATCAAATTCCACGAATTCACCAACAATCGAAATTACGATTTTAACATTCTTCACGCCCTCGACACACATATACACTATCATACTCGCAGCAACCTTCGCTTTAATTAGCCCGTCGTGATTTTCGTATCTCTTTCACGATTGCCCTACCTTGAGAGATACACAATGCATGAATTTTCAAATCACGTCACCGTCGCACACAATTTCACACATACTTAGTCTACAGTTATTCTTCACTGTAGTTACAGTCGCTTTCAAGCCTAATTCTTTCGTTCCAAGAAAGATATATTCTTTCTTACCTTTATTGCTGTCACCGGTGACCTCTTCTTCATTCCGGGCTTCTCCTGGGCCCATAACCTTTTGATATTTTCTACTTAGTAACATCATTTTATGTAACTAATATGAAATTAAACACAGGCACAACTTAAAAATGTGTTAATAGTTATTTATTTGTTTTGACCAAATGCACAGGGTACAAATTACAAAATTAAGAAAATACAAGAGCGCTTGTTTAACTTGATCTATCGAGGTTGACTGACTGATTACTACTGTCGCACGCGCCAGAAAATACTCGTAGACTAGACTAAACTGAGAAAGAGGGGATAGAAGAGAGCGCAGCACGCCATCTCTTCAACAATTATATAGAAGATATATTCAGAATATGAAAAACATAAAATTATGTTTATTTATTTATTTATGTAACCAAATTAAAATTTTTACAATATTACATTAATAATATATGAATTGAGCAAAGCAAAATATGTCGTTTCCCTAGTCTGGTGCATTTAATACGTAACTAAAATCTTAAAAAAAATACCTAAATATAAAAAAAAAACAATAAAAAAAAAGAAAAAAATATTTTATACAAAGGAAAAACAAATCGATTAATTATTTTTAGATTTACAAATTTAGTGTTCATTTTTACTGATTTACTTCCTTATTTTATATTTTATGTTCTTATAATTTTGAGTTACATATTGTTTTTAAATTGTTCGGTAATCTATTATCAGTTAATTATTACCCTGATACAACTGTTTTTAGTCCAGATTATTTTGTATCTTCTTGGTGTTTGTATGCTTTTGTTCCTTGTCGCAATGTTTGACTCCATGTTTTTTTTCTGTAATTCTTTATGATATATTAGTAATTCACTTAATATTTTATTTATATTTAGCGGTTGCTTAGTATACAAAATATCGTTTTTGTTTATTATCTTTAATAATCGATTTTATAGACTTTAAATTTGTTTAATTCTTCTTGCATATGCACCTTCCCAAGCTATAATACTGTTGAAAAAATGAACATTATAACATTCTGAGTGATTCTATTGGTATTCTCGATAATTTATAAAGTATATATGTTAGGTGTTTTGTTTTATCAATTGTTTACAATTATTTATCACATGACTAACAATTGGGTTCGACGCCTGCATACGCTACAGAAGTTATCTGACCTCAGGTACCGCCTCGAAACATG
The DNA here is from genome assembly GCA_949987625.1 of Chalcis sispes. Taxonomy (NCBI): domain Eukaryota; kingdom Metazoa; phylum Arthropoda; class Insecta; order Hymenoptera; family Chalcididae; genus Chalcis; species Chalcis sispes. Next base: position 33,620,376 of record OX465097.1, read on the forward strand.
TGTTAGAATAAAGAACCGAGAAACAATGGCCAGTACCAAGGCCCCAATATGGTGGATCTCTCGAGGAGCAGCGTGCTGTTTCTAGGAGTATAATATATAATTTATTATGCCTAATTCTTTATGTCTGGCACATTTTAATACAAGAATAAGCGAGATGACAGAAGGAGAGCGTTTATTCACGCTGTATGTCATACTGTAATTTGTTTTTAAAGCCAGATGAAGAGCCCCTCTAGACTGAGTAGGAATAAATCCCGGTGGCTAGTGCTACGGGAAATCAATTTCTACGAAAAAGAGCCATATAGGCTAAACAACGGGTTTCTACAAATAAAATAACAATCAGCAGGGAGAGAAGCGACTCCTCGTTCATGAAAATAAAGAAAGAAATTGAGGTGCTAGTTAAATTTATAATAGAAAAGAACAACTTCCATTAAGAGCTCGAACATATGACTATTTGTTTCGTGTTTTAAAAAAATGGAGTAAAGAAGTTCTATTAAATTTTGTGTAAGAATAAAATTAAGTACTCTAATATTGTAAAAATATAAACTATGGCATTAGGCGAATCTATGTACTTTAAGTAAAAGGAATATTCACAAGTGGTGCAAGTAATTTTAAAAAAGCCAAAAAGATGTCAACCATAATCCTTCTTTTAGACGGCCTAGCACGTCAACAACAGATGAAAACGTCGGAGCAATGAAAAAAATCATGGTTGAAAATCGTCATATAACTATTAAAGAGATTATTGAGGAGGTCGGCATGTCTGTTATCGCATGCCATGCTATTTTTTCTGATGTTTTGGGCTTAAGACGTGTGTCGGCGAAGTTTGTTCCGAAACTGCTCAATTTAGACTAGAAGATCAGTCACATGAGCATCGTTCAGGAGTTGTTGAATAAAGTCACTGACGATCCAGGTGCTCAGTCAAATGTAAAGGTTTTACTCACTGTTTTCTTTGATTATGATGGCATTGAGAATCACGAGTTTCTGCCAGAAGGTACTAAAAAAGAAGGTTCTAGGGTAAACATAGAACATTATCTTTAAGTTATACTCTTGTTGTTATTGAAAAAACAATAACTGTTGCATCACAATAATAAAAATTGAGAAATGAAAATTAATTAAATCAATAAAAATTTAAGTACCGAAAGTATTAACAGAATGTAAAGAGTAAATAAACAGACTAGAGTTCAAATAGTAAAATATAAAAAAAAGACAGTTGTTTACTTCAAAAACGCGAGTCGTTTAGTATCGATCGAAGCCAAGTCCCAAAGAACTAACATACAAGGAACTTCAGAATAAAAGACAACACTTTAATTAGTAGCAGCGATATTGACCCATCATAGCAGCACGGGCTTACGCGAATATCCACGAGCAGTTCGACCACCTAATTCCAAGTGGAGTCGTCAATAAAGGGAGTGAGAACAAAAGGTTTCATTAGGCGCATGTTTGTATTAGGTTGCTGCAGATGAAATGACCGATTTAGCGATGACATGAAGTTGGCTGCAATTTTAGTGTATTATGTTGGCACAAGGCGGTGCAAATGATATGACATATTGAAGTATAAATACTGCTACCTTGGTTTATAGAGTCATTTCTGTTTTGCACTTCATAGTGATCGTAAAAACAAAAAGAGAAAGTGAACATGGAAGTGAATCAAAAACGGCTACTTTTACTATACGAATTTAAATTAAAGCACAATGTAACGAAAGCAACGAGGAATATCAACAGCGCATTGGGGCCTGATACAGTTAGCGAACGAACCACTAGGCGGTGGTTCGAAAAATTTCGATCCGGAGATATGGACCTTGGAAATGAGCCGCGTGGTCACCCAGGACCAGCGATCGATAACGACGAGCTGCGTGCATTAGTCGAGTCTTACCCTCGCCAAACCATAAGAGATCTTGCCGAGAAATTAGGCGTTCACAATTTGACAGTTTGCCGCCACTTGCAATAACTTGGAAAAGTGAAAAAGCTTGACAAATGGGCCCCGCATGATCTTACCGAGCAAAACATGTCGTGTCGAATGGAGATTTAAGTTCTCTTCTCTCCAGCAAAAAGGAACCGTTCTTGCACCGAATTGTGACCTGCGATGAAAAGTGGATCTTATACGATAATCTTCGCCGATCGGCCCAATGGCTAGATGCCGATGAAGCGCCAAGACACATGCCGAAACCAAGCCTTCATTCAAAGAAAATAATGGTAACTGTTTTGTGGTCTGTAGCTGAAGTTATCCACTATTCGTTCCTGCAACCTGGCAAGACCATCAATGCTGAGAAATACTGTGCTCAACTGGATGAAATGCATCAGAAATTGATAGTCCAACGACCTAGGCTTGTCAACAGGGATGGAGTGATACTGCTTGATGATAACAACCGACCTCATGTATCGAGAACAATGGTCTAAAAATGAAACGAGTTGTGCTATGAGACTCTTCCTCACCCTCCGTATTCACTAGATCTTTCACTTACAGATTACCATTTCTTTAAACATTTGGATCACTTTTTGACAGGAAAAAGATTTAATAATGAAGCTGCTGTCAAATGCCTTCGAGGAGTTTCTTTGAGTCAGAAACTCGGACTTCTTCAAAACTGGAATAAATGTATTTGTATCTCGTTGGGAAAAGTGTGTTGCATCTATTGGTACCTATTTCGATTAAATAAATTGTCTTTATAAAAAGTTACAGCTGTTTAAAAATTCATTACTAAATCGGCCATTACATCTGCAGCAATCTTATATTTTAAGTTGTGTCTATAATTTTGCGTCGAGTTATTTTACATCTAATTTAATTTCCTTCTATGTGGCTTCCGCATCCTGTAGGCCTTAGCGCAGAAGTGCTGGCCAACCAAAACTAAGGAAGTCAAGCACTTCAAAATTTTTAGCGTAAGACCTGCTGTGTCCTTGATTTATGTATTACATAGTTATGTATCTATATCAGGCTGTTCAATAAGCTTTGCGGTTCGATAAGAGAGGGTGTTGCTACTCGCCTAAATGTTTTTTGTTATGTTGGTACACTCTTTATATAAACGTATGTAAAGTTTCATTTTAATCTGTCAGTTCATTATTTGTTTACAAGCTATTTAGTATCAATGTGTCACAGTATTTTTTTACAATGGAAAAAATCAAGTAACGTGCTGTGATTGAATTTTTATTTTTGGAAGTTTTAAAAGCAAAGGCAATTTATAAACGAATGTTGAAAGTGTATAAGGACTCTTTGCCTTCAATTACTACAGTAGAAAAATGTGTTGCTAAATTTAAACGTGGTCGTACAAGCCTTAAAGACGATCTACGTCAAGGACGTGCAAAAACAGCAACAACACCAGAAATCGTAGAGAAAATACAGGATATCGTATTGGAAAATCGTCGAGTGGCTGAAGGAAATATAGTAGAAGCCCTAGGCATCTCATTAGGCAGTGTGAGCAATATTTTGACTGAAGTATTGGGTCTTAGAAAGCTGTGTGCACAATGGGTGCCGCATTCGCGAACAATGGAACAAAAACACAATTAAATGCGACTTTCTCAGCAACAGTTAGAGCATTTTTAAAAGGATAAGTGGATTTTGTGCGTCGGTTCATCACTATGGATGAGACTTAAGTCCATCGCCATGATCCTGAATCAAAACAAGTGGCTAAAGAGTGGTGTGTACCTGGTTCTTCGGCTCTGAAACGAGTTCGTGTCCAGAAATCGGCCAAGGAGGTGTTAGCATCAGTTTCTTGGGGTGCGAAAGAAATTTTATTTGTGGATTACTTGCAAACTGGTGAAACAATAAATTCTAAATATTATTGTAACCTTTTAGCCCAGCTGAAGGGAAAAATTCGTGAAAAAAGACCCGGTTTGCTGAAGAAAAAAATCCTTTTTCATCAGGACAATGCACTGTGTCACAAGAGAATTTTGACAATGGCTAAAATCCATGAATTAAAGTTCAAATTGTTGGAGCATCCACTGTATTTACCAGATTTGGCCTCTAGCGACTTGCATCTGTTTCTAGACCTAAAAAAATTCATGCGTGGGAAGCGTTTTTCATCAAATGATGAGGTCATAACAGATGTGAAAGCGTATTTTGCAGCCCTTCCAGATTCTCACTTCAGGGATGGAATTCATAAATTGGAATCTCGTTGGAACAAGTGTATCGATGTTTAGGGAGACTATACTAAATAATAAAGTGTATTTCAAACTATAAAATTGTGTTTTTCTTATCGAACCGCAAAACTTATTGAACAGCCTGATATATATATATATATATATATATATATATATATATATATATGCAATAGCGATTTCGGACGTAACTTATACAGTGAGTGCATTTCAGTCCATGCTTGCAACATCCGCAAGCTTTTCTTAATCCAGTCTTACACCCGCACAATATTTTTCCCAGTACTTCTTGAAGAGTAAACTATTCCGCGTAAATCCTGCAAGTAAACTGATATCATTTTTAATCCAACTATATTCATATGGATTTACGAGGGCGGTTCAAATATGATCGAGACACATGCTCTGATACGTTTATTTACTATCGAAAAAATTTACAAAAATTTACAGTTTTTCCAGGTACTTTCTCTTACAAGTTACGCATTTTGTCTACCTTACCGGAAGTTTTTTGATGTCAGTATCGAAGAATTCCTTGGGCGACTCGGACAGCCATGTGCGCATGAACTTTTCTACCTCGTCGTCGGTGTTGAATCTCTGACCTCCGAGGGCTTCTTTCAGTGGTCCAAACATGTGGTAGTCGCAGGGTGATAAATCCGGACTATAGGGGGCGTGTTTCAGTACCTCCCACCCCAATTTTGATATTGTATTGAGCGTGAGACGCAAACTTCCAACCGCGTGAGTTTTTGCTTGAAGTTCAACAGTTTAGGAACCCATCGCGCCGTTATTTTGCGATATTGAAGGTGTTCGTGGATGATAGACTCTACACTACCAATACTGATGCCGAGTTTAGCCAAAACGTCTCGAACATTTATCCTACGGTCTTCCAAAATGAGTTCTTCTACGCGGCATATGTTGTCTGGTGTGATGCTGTTTTGCGGTCGATGATCATGCGGCTCATTCTCGACGGTTTCGCGACTATCCTTAAATGCTTTGGCCCATTTAAACACAACAGCCCTACTCAGGTCCTCACTACCGAACTGATTTCGCAAACGCAGAAAAATTTCTGTGTTTTTAACGCCTTCCCACACTAAAAAAGGAATGACAATACGTTGCGCAACGGCGGTCGGCACTTGACGTTCACTTATGGTCGAAGTACGCGCGTGAAACATGCACTCCCGACGAAAACTATGCCACACTGTTTGTAAGGGACCCAGCTATCACATACTCAAGCCACGACCTTCAAAAGATACATGCACGCCATCTACAGCGTTTGTCTCCATCATATTTGAACCGCCCTCGCAATACATTCAATAGCTTCTTCAACATTAAAAAATGAAATATCTGCTATTGATGTTGCTTGCGTAAAAAATTTTATGACATTAGTTGTATTACGAACTATTTGTATATTTTTAATGTTAACTTTAGCATATTAAAAAAGCAATCCATAGAGGACTTAATTTTTGTCATTTTTAATAAAATCTTTCCACTTCTTAGTAAGTCGAGAAAAAGTTGTTACGTTGTGTCGCATCTCAGTTTTTCTATTTTCTTTTAGAAATTTTTTAAACTATCGGTATAGTATAAATCGCAAACAAAATCTATTCTTTTAGTCATATTAGGTGCCAATTTTAATCTAACCAATTTTCGATATCTTCATATGATCGGAATCGCTAATCAGCCAGACCATGTACCATCGAACGGAACAAGTAATAATCAAACGGCGCAATATCCAGGAAATATGGCTGGTGGGAAAAAACCTCCCATTTTAGCGTTTCCAAGTAGGTTTTAACGGATCAGGCAACGTGAGGTCAAGCTTTATCATGCAGAAGAATCACTTTATTTGTGCATCCACTCGTATTGTGATCGTTTCTCACGTAGTGCTTGGCTCAATCGCATCAATTGAATTTGATACCCAGTAATGGTTTTGTTTGGTTTCTTTAGCTTCTTTTTGTTTAGCTTATAATAAATAACTGCTACCTGGTCCCACCAAATACACAGAATAACTTTCGCAGCGTGAATATTGGGTCAATCCGACGACGTAGAAGTATGACCGCGCTAGCCTCATAACTTTCTTCTCTCAGAGTTGCTGTAATGAAACCATTTCTCATTACCGGTCACGATGTGATAAAGAAAACCCTTTCTTTTTTGGCGCTGGAGCAGTTGTTCACAGACGAAGAAACGACGCTCAACGTCCCTTGACTTCAAATCATAATAAATCCAAGTTTTCTGCTTCTAAATCATTCCCAACATATGTAATCGCTTGGCAGGTAAGTCATAATACTGGAGCAAGCTTATTTTCCGTTTGACATGGATCCTAATCGAGCAATGCCTCCAATTCAGCGAAGGTTTTTGGCCTTCCTTCACGCGGATTTAATCAAAGCGGCAGAACTAATCGACTGCAGAAAAGAGGTTTTTAGTTTCTTTTACTACAAAATTACCAGCTGAAAATTAAGCGTGAGCATCGGGTGCTGTTTGAGGTAATTGATCTAAATCTTTTACATAGATCGCTAACCATTGAGCACAATGACAATAATCAAATAAAAGCAACCATGGTAACATTCGTTGTGAACATTTTTAGATAGTTGTAAGGAGATGCAATAGTTTACATATTTTTTTTACTACTTTTAATCGTATTTGGATTTGCGATTTCCAGTTGCCCTTGGAAAACACAAATCGCTTAAATCCAGAGACGGGTGCGTTTTTAAGTCAACAAAAAGAATGAAACAGATTAAATTTTTATGTATGTATATTTTACAACGAATCATAAAATTTCAACAATAAAAAAAAAACTTATATTTAAAAAAAAACTGAATGACCAAAACAACTAATCTAACTTAGGCTCTAATGAATTTTTTTTCTTGCGCTTCATAGACCTAATCAAAAATTGAAATGAAAAAACGTAAAGTACGACGCTTAAATGACAAAAAATATAAAAATTTTGAATACGCGATTATGAAGCGCTATTTGTGTGCCACGCGCTGACCCGAGCGGGTCCGTGTGCGCGTATATATGTAGCGTGTATATTTCGGTAGAACAAAGAGTTCTCTGCATTACCGAAATCAATATTCAAACGCACGTGCGAGAGTGCACGCACGAATGTCGATTTTAAATTCAGTTGGTTTCTCGCAAACTAAAAGTTCTGTGGCATATGTATGAGTTACTCTCGCAGTTTTTTAAAGCGCTTTACAGTTTCGAGTTCCTTTTGAGACAAACTCGTTCACTTGGCAAAAGCGCCAGCTAAGCGTAGAGTTAGTCTCCTCGAATTGTCTCGCACTTTTGCCAACGCTTTTTCCAGTCCTCGAAACAGTCGGAATAGTCTTTCCGGTATAGCCTTCAAGACCTTTTTCGATTCGGTTTTTATCTCCTCAATCGTGTCAAAACGGCGTCCCTGCATTGGCCTTTTCAGTTTACTGAATAGCCAGAAGTCACACGGAGCCAAATCAGGCGAATACGGTGGTTGCGGAACGATATGAGTCGAGTTTTTGGCAAAAAAGTCGCGAAGAACCAATGCAGTATAACATGGTGCATTATCGTGATGAAGGAACCAAGAGTTGTTCGCTCATAATTCCGGCCGTTTCAGACAAATAGCTTCACACAAACGACGCATAACGCTTAAATAATATTTTTTGTTGACAGTTTGGCCCGGTGGAAGGAATTCACCAGTTAGTGCACCATACCACGATAATCAAAGAAAATTGTCAACATGACCTTGATTTTTGATCGACTTTGCCGTGGTTTTTTCGGCCTTGCTTCATCTTTTGCACAATAATCGCTGAATTGGTCGGTGGTTTCAGGGTTGTATGCGTGAATCCAAGTCTCGTCTCCAATAATGATGCATTCCAAGTGGGCCTGATAGTCAGACAACAAAGTTTTAACAACCTTTAAAATGGTTTGGGCTGAGCCAAATAATATTCCAACACTAACAGCGAGGTCTCTAATGGTCAATCGACGATTTTCAAGCACCAAATCTTTGATTTTTTGGACGTGGGCCTCGTCGGTAGACATTGATGGTCGTCCAAAGCGCGGTTTGTCTTCAACGCGTTCTCGGCCCGCGTTAAACTCGTTGTACCACTTATAAACATCTTTTGGTGCCATAGTTTGATTACCAAAGGCCTTCCGCAACATTTTCAACGTGCCCGCACAATAATATTCGTTCCGCAAACAAAATTTGATGCAAGTTCTTTGCTCAACAAAATCACCCATTGTAAAAATCGAAAAATTCACTTTTGGTTGTTTACAAAAACACGTGTAAATCGAAGATAATTGAACCTTTTGACAAACAGACGCTTGGCAAATGTTATAGACAGGCCTACCAATCTAGGAAAAAAAAATTTACCTGTCTTCCTCATGCCCGGGAGTCTTAAATGACAATTTCACCGCACTTCTTGATCACAGTATTATCTTAAATCATAATCTCACAAACCTGAAACCCATAATCCTTAAAGGCACATCTCATAAACCCTTAAAAAACGAGTCCCAAACCCGAAATTCACAAGCTCAAACATCTACCAATCCCAAATTATACATCTACAGTCTGTCAAGTAAGAGCGTGGTCGACTTCACCGACAGGTAATAAAAGATTTCGCTCTAATTCCTTCGCAAGCCGATAGAGGGAAGCTTTGTCCTTGATGCATTGTCAACAAAGATTCAGTTGTCGTTGATCTTTTGAAAGAGAATCACGTTAAACGCCATGAGTGCTAAGTACGCGTCGCGCTACGAGGCTGTGTTCCTTTGCATCTACCCGAAAGGTCCCAAAATGTCGCAATCAGCGGCTGCTAAATATATGAGAAGGTCGAAGGCATTCGTACAGAAGTGGATACAGCGATATAAAATGGCTAAAAATGTCGATGATTCACCAGAACGTGGCTCGATAGGAAAAGTGAACAAAAAAGATGAAAAAAGAATAGTCAATCTGTTTTCGCGGAATCCTGCTTTAACACTGCGGCAAGGACAAGCAAAATTAATGGCAAAAGGTTTAGATATATCCTACGAAACTATCTGAACCCATCTTCGTACTCACCATCTGAAATGGCGCAACACAATGAAGAAGCCTCTGTTGACTGAAAAACATGTGACAAAGCGACTCGCTTGGGGGCATGAGAATATTGATAGAGATTTTGAAAATGTCATTTTTACTAATGAATGTTCTATATAGGCACGTTCTGTCCTCACGCGAGCCTGGTCAACTTTCACCAATAGGCTTTTTCAGCGGACCGTAAGACATGGAATAAAGGTGCATCTTTGGGACCGCTTCTCAAAGCAGGGACTCGGCACTTCGCACCTCTTTACTGACAACCTTAATGCCGAGAAAATGATAAAAATCTACAAAAAGGCTTTACTGCCATCTGCCAAACGATGCTTCATCACAAAAAATGAAGATTGGATTCTGCAGGAGGACAACGATCCTAAACATCGCAGCAAGCTCTGTACTCAGTGGAAAACTCAATCTGGCATCGTTACATTGGATTGGCCGTCGCAGTCGCCCGATGCAAACCCTATTGAAAATGTGCGGGCATATATTAAACAGAAGCTTCGTGGAAGACGCACATACACATTGAAGCAGTTGTCTTACGAAATTCGTCGGATTTCGAGATCCTTGCCACTAGAATACGCCGTAAAATTAGTAGAAAGCATGCCTCGGAGATGCCAGGCAATTATCGACGCCGGTGGTGACTGGACACATTATTGACCAAATTGCATCATTGTTTGTAACGTGTACAATGTATATATAAATATGAAAGTTTCATCAAATAAATTTTTTTATAAATTAACACGACCACGCTCTTACTTGACAGACTGTAACATATTCTATCAAGTTACTTTATATTATAAAATTATAGACAAAAGGAAAAAAATTATTAAAGTTAGTAAATGACGGGGATGAAATTATTGCCTTATATGGCAAAAAACCGTTGAAACGCGGAAGTACATGCGGAAGTAAAACGCGGAAGTAAAATGCGGAAGTGCAAACACGAAAATACAAGTCTTAGCCAAAGAATGCGGAAGTAGGCATAAGCTAAGCATAGATAAAATGCGAATAATATTTTTTGTATTAAATAAAATAAAATATTTATTTTATAAAATAAATTTTAAAGAATTAAAGAAAATAAAATAAATATTTAAGATTTAAGAATTTGTACAAAATTATGATTTTAATTGTAATCGGCCAAGGGAAAGAAGGAAAGCCAAATACGCACTTAATTCGAATGTTTTCGTATAAAAATAATATGATTTATTGCTCCTTGGGGGCGATAAAGTAACACACATATTATTTATTGTGTGCAAATTATTCATGTAGAATTTTCATTAGAAAATATGGCAGTAAGATCTAGGATCTTACGTTTGATTATTATGATTGTAGTTGAGTGAGGATAGGGGTGATTCTCGGATTGTTGAGACGGGTGCTTGCGGGCGACTAGAGTTGGCGTCGAATTATTCGCCATCGCCCTTAGCTCGGGGTAACTCTGTGTTCCCTGAGGCTATTTGACCCGCCGCGAGGCTTGGCCTCGAGTTGTATGGGTTCAGCGGTAAGGGAAAACCGTAAGGTGGAACTGAGTCCGTCAGGGAGCTAGGTATGTAGTGAGCACCCACCCTTCCACAGAAAACTATGAAAATTTGGAAAGAAAATGGTAAATTATATAATAATAATAAATTATATAATCGTATGATAAATCGTTATGTATTGCGGTGCCGTGCTTTTAGCCCTTGGTCGAAGCTAATTGGCCGCAAGAATAATAGAGGGAGAAGTTTTGACATGGCTCCCCGCGAAGTTATAAAAAGCGCGCGCCTGAGTCGCGCGGCAGCATAGCATTGCATTCTTGCATTCAAGCATTCGCATTTCAGCATTGTAGCATTACATTGCATTTCGGCATTTAGTATTTTTGCATTTTGTATTATTCATCGCTGCAGTTTATATTTTTAAGTCTTATAACGTAAATAAATTCTATATATATTGAAGAAATAAAGTTCGTTTAAATTTTTTGCCTAACAACTCGCCCCGATTATTTCATATTTGTGTTTATCTTATATAAAATTTTTGGTGCCGAAACCCGGGACATATTACCGGAAAATTAAGATCAATCGGGATAAGTGTTATCAGTAAGTAGTTTGAGTCAACATCAGTGGAGCCAGAAAAAAAAATAAAAAAAAATGTCATCGAAAGGCAAGAGAGCGGCTACTGGTGCGGAGGGCGAGCAGCCAAAGACGAAGGAAACGCGAGTAATATCATCCCAGAAGAAGACGATGCCAAAGACAATGCAGAAGAAATCACCGAGGAAGACGACGACGAAGAATGTAACACCAAAGAAGAAGACGATAACAAAAAGAGTTACGCGCCGCACCAGTAAGAGTGATGACATATTAACAAATACGGTGACTATGGAAATATCATCACTAACAATGGACAATGGACGTGCTATGGGCTCATCCGAAGAGAGTCGGGCGCAGCTAGCATCGATGCAACCAGGCGCATCGAATTCAACGTCAGCAGCGACGACTTCAAGGGCGATACCAGCGCAGGTATTTCTATCGGCGACGCTGCCATCGATGACGTCGACGGTGATGCAGCCGACGGTGACGCGGCCAACGACAATGCTTCCACCAACGGCGGTGCCTCCAACGATGACGCTGTCATCGGCGGCGTACCTAGCGAGGATGTATCTAGCAACGACAACACCAGCAGCCGTCACCGCCGAGATTTTGCCGGCATCCAGGCAGGGTTGCGTGAGTTACATGCAGTCGGTGGGGCTGGACCTGAGGTCGCATCGAGAGGCACTCTGAGCTACGTCGAAACACCAAACTGCAACAACGAAATGATTAGTACACAAAGTAATAATGCGAACATTGCGATAAACGATATTGCGAGTAATAATAGAAATATTGCAAACGCGTTAAATTCAAATTTAATGAATAATAATAATATATTTAACGTATCGAATAATAATCACGCAAGTGTATTGAATAACGGAAATTCGAGAAACGTGCCGACAAATGATACAGCGAGTGATCCAGTCGCACGTCTTGCGGACGTGCTTAGTGCGACACTTTTATCATTTCGAGATGAGGCGGCAGATCAGAGCGCCGCGTTCTCCGTAAATAGATCGGCGAAGCCATTGCCTACATTTGCAGGCAACCCAATCGAGTAGTTGCACTTTGAACAAGCGTATATTTTAGCAACGGAAAATAATATTTTGAATGAAAATGAGAAAATGTTTTTGGTTTTTTGACGCATTACAAGGAGAGGCGCGAGAGATAGTAAGCTCTTTGCTCGCAACAAGCCGTGACGCCGCGACGATAATTAAAACTTTAGAATTACATTACGGAAATAAGCATGTAATCGCGCGAAAATTAATTAGTGATTTAAATAATTTACCTGATTTAGAATCGAGCTCGATAACATTGACGCACTTCGCTTCGCGCCTACAGAACGCCATACAAGTATTTAAAGCGCTTGAATTAATCGGTTACCTGCATAGCCCGGAATTAATACTAAATATTGCAAGTAAATTGCCTTCAGCGTTTAAATATAGTTATAACGCGTATGCCGCGATGGCGCAAGTAAATAAAACTGATTTGGAAAAACTTGCAGATTTTCTATTTAAAGAAGCAGAACTCGCTGTCGCGGGTGGAATTTTCAACTGCGAAAATGATGCGATAAGTTAATCCGGGAACGTGAAGAAAAGAATGCGTCCAATTGGCGCAAACAAATATGCAGTTGCGCATGAAGCAACCACAAGTCACTGCGCTGAGAAAGGCAGCAAGGCGACTTGTGTAATTTGTAATAGAGGGAATCACTCAGTGGAATACTGTACGTGTTTTATTAATGATATACTAGCGCAACGCTGGTTTTTAATACGACGATTGAGGTTATGTTTCAAATGCTTATAGCAAGGGCACACGACGATTAGTTGTACAGCGCGAAATTGCGAATGATGCAGTAAACCGCATCATGTTTCATTACACAAAGTGACGTATAACAAGTTTTCACAGGACAAGCGCAAGAAAATCGAGGAAAATGCGCAAAAACGCGATAATGAACCGCCAAAGAATAAAGCGGAAAAGGATTGACTAGGCGCGGGCGCATTATTAAAAATAATACCGGTTCAGATATTTGGACCGAGTGGCAATGCGGATACGTATGCGTTTTTAGATGACGGAGCGACGGTTACCGTAATGGATAAAAAATTCGCGCATAAGTTAGGAATAAGAGGTTCGCGTTTGAATATTAAATTTGATAATATAAAAGAGCAAGACGCCGTAAGTACTTGCTGTTAAAACATTATTTTTAAAATAAGCGGAGACGCAGAAAAATATGTGATTTCTAATGCGCTGGTGGTGGAAAATTTATGTTTTCCGACGCAGTCGATTTCAAGCGAGCTTGTTCGACACATTGCGAAGTATGCAAGTGTGTGCGTTCAACCTTATGTTAACGCACAACCGAAAGTGTTAATCGGACAAGATAATTGGCGTTTATTATGTGCTGGAGAAACGCGAGAAATTGAAAAGACAAGTTACGCAATTTTGTTGACAGCGTTAGGTTCGGCTGTGCACGGCGGCGAAAGTTCTTTGCGTGAAAACGCTATAAATTGCGTAAAGCTAAACAAAAACAGTAATATAAATAAAATTAATATATTAAATAAATGCTTAGAGATTTGCGAGCTTGAGGAATTAAACGAGCTCGTTAAAAAAAATTTGAAATAGACAGCCTCAGAATAAGCAAAAAAAAGACGCCTATTATGGCGAGAAAAAGATCCGCCAAATATTGATAGTCGTGCGATGGCTTTAAAAAGACTTTTTGCGTTAGAAAATAAATTAGATCGTGATCCGGAATATGGATCATTATATTATAAAGAAATGGAAAGACTATTCGAAAACGGATATGCAGTCGCATCAAAAGACACTGAGACGCGAATGCAAACATGATATTTGCCATATTTCGGTGTTACAAGTCCGACTAAGCCAGAAAAAATTCGATGCCGCCGCAAAGGTGAACGGTGTTAGTTTATATGACCAAATTGACTCTGGTCCGGATTTATTGCAGTCACTCTTAGGAGTCTTATTGCGTTTTCGGCAGTATGAAATCGCGTGCAAGGTGGACATTCGCGACATGTATTTGCGAGTTAAAGTAATGGAAGACGATCGCGGAGCCTTAAAATTGCTTTGTCGAGGAAAAAATCGTAACTGTTTTCCAAAAACATTCGAAATGACGCATTTAGTTTTTAAAATAAATTCGTCTCTGTGTAGTGCGATTTATATTCAGGATAAAAACGCTAAAGAATTCGAAAAAGAGAAACTGGACGCGTCGAGAAGTATTATCAAAAATTCATATATGAACGACTATTTAGTCAGTCGCGCGTCGTTTATCAAAATGAAGCATTTGATTCGTGACGTGTTCACAATAAATGAAAGTGCGAGTTTTTATATGCACGGATGGGCAAGTAATAATAACAGAGCGCTAATAGAAATAAAAAACGCCTCGAACCTGAATAAAACATCGCGAATGCAGCTTTGCCACCAAGGGTGAGAGTGAGTCTTAGGTTTAATCTGGGATGATTCCGCCGATACATTGGTTTTTAAAATAGGCGTTGAACGCCTACCGAAAGAGATAGTGTATGGTACACGGAAACCGACGAAACGTGAGTTCTTCCGAATTATAATGTCAGTTTATTATTCGTTGGGTTTATTGAGTCCGCACACACTGCAATCGAGAATCATCATGCAGGAAATCTGGCGCAGCGAAATTAGATGGGATGACGAGCTCAGAGACGAAGAGCACCTCGGTTGGCGGTAATGGATAAATAACTTACGAAGTTTGAGTAGCTGCCGTGTACCGCGACGTATTTGGCCAAAAAACTCATTTTTTACAGAGGCTCAACTCCACACGTTTTGCGACGCGAGTTTGAAAGCATACGTGGCCGCGATTTACATTCGTTTTGAAGTTTTAAATAAGCCAGCACACGTATCTCTCTTTATAGCTAAATCGAAAGTCGCACCATTAAAACCTCTGTCAGTGCCTCGCTTAGAATTGCAGGCTGCATTATTGGGCGCGCGGTTAATAAATTCAGTCATTAATGAACTAGAAATTGAAATATCGAAAAAAGTTTTATAGTCTGACTCGCAAACAGTTATCCGTTGGATAAAAACGGAGCCGCGAACGCAACAAATTTTTGTCGCGTATCGATTAGGCGAAATAAACAAAATCACGTCGAGCTTCGAATGACGCTGGGTGCCGACGCGTCTGAATCCGGCAGATTACGCGACAAGATGGACAAATGAACAACTAAGTGAAAACTTACCGTGGTTTAGAGGCCGAGAATTTTTACGTTTGCTGGAATCGCAATGGCCGGCAAAAAATATTAATTGGAAACAAAAAGAAGTCTATCAACGCGTTGGAATTACAAAGAACACAGATTTATCATATCGCCGTAAATGACAAAGATTTGCCATTAACCGCTAAGTTATTAGGTTAGCAAGGTCTTTTAGCCGTAGGACGTCACGTTAAAAAATATTTTAATCGTTGGCGAAAGAAAAGCGACGAGGCTGCGGTCGAAATAAATAATAATTCAATTATTGAATTTTGGATTCGCGAAAGCCAAGCGCAATGTTTTAGCGAAGAATGCAATTCATTAGTTCGAAGGTCGAATAACGAAAATCGCCGACGTTGAATTTAATAACAATCTAATTATTCTAGATGGAAAAATTTAATAACGCGGTTGATTATAACGGACATGCATAAACGTCTTTATCACGCAAATAATGATTCAGTTATAAATGAATGGAAACAGCATTTCTATATCTTAAGTCTGAGAAACGCGTTACGTTCAATAATTTTTAAATGTTTAATTTGCAAAATAAATCGCGCAAAACCGACTAATCCAGTAATAGCGCCGTTGCCCAAGGAAAGGCTAGCGTATCGAGTAAGTCCGTTTATCCATTGTGGGTTAGACTACTTTGGCACCATAAATGTTAAAATCGGCCAATGCCGAGAAAAGCGATGGGCGTTCTTTTTACGTGTCTTACGACGCGAGCAGTACATCTCAAGCTCGCGCATTCCCTAAACGCCGACTCTGCGATTATGGCGCTGCAGCGCCTTCCGGCACGACAAGGTTGTCCACAAGTAATATATAGCGACAACGGCACAAATTTTCGTGGTGCGTCCTCTGAATTAACCGACAAAATAGCGAAAATCGACAAAAATAAGCAAAAACAATACGCTTTAAGAAACAACATTGTATAAGATAAACACAAATATAAAATAATCGGGGCAAGTATTTAGACGAATAATTTAAACACACTTTATTTCTTTCGTATATATATGTATATAATTTATTTTCGTTATAAAACTTTAAAAATATAAACTGCAGCGAATGAATAATATAAATTGCAAAAATACTAAATTCCGAAATGCAATGTAATGTTACAATGATGCAATGCAAGAATGCAATGCTATGCTATGCTATACTTTTTCTGCTATGCTTGAATACAAAAATGCAATGCTGCTGCGCGACTCAAGCGCGCGCTTTTTATAACTTCACGGGGAGCTAAGTCGAAACTTTCCCCTCTATCTTTCTCGCGGCCAATTAGCTTCGACCAAGGGCTAAAAGCAAGGCACTGCAATACATAACATTTTATCATACGATTATATAATTTATTATTATTATATAATTTACCATTTTCTTTCCAAATTTTCATAGTTTTCTGTGGAAGGGTGGGTGCTCACTACATACCTATTTTAATGTTACATGAATAATTTGCAAACAATAAACAATATGTGTGTTACTTTATCGCCCCAAAGGAGCAATAAATCATATTATTTTGATACGAAAACATTTAAATTAAGTGCGTATTTGCCTTTTCTTCTTTCCCTTGGCCGATTACAATTAAAATCATAATTTTATACAAATTCTTACATCATAATAACACATTGTTCAATAAGTCCCGAGACTAACCCAGAGATGGTGCTAGTAGGACCAAACTGGCCACGTTTCCATAGAGTGCGAACCTTTACATGAAACGTGTAAAAATTTTACGTCAATCGGATCGCAGACAGCAGAGTTATCGAGGTTAGATAAAGTCACTTTGTAATTTGTTTGAAAAATGAAAAAAAGCAAGTTTTGCGTGTTGATAAAACATTGTTTTTTAATGGATAAAAACACCGTAAAAGCCCAGCAATGGCTTGAAAAACATTACCCGGACTCCTCTCCATCCAAACCAACGATTTGTCGTTGGTATGCTGAGTTTAAACGTGGTCGTACGGACACAAACGATGCGGAACGTTCGAGTAGGCCATTGGAAGCCGTTACACAGGAAAATGTGAGTAAAGTGTTAGAAAATTGTAATGAAAAATCGCAAAGTGAAGGTCCGTGAGATCACAGAAATGACACAGATATTATCTAAAGGCGTATTTACAATCCTTTATGAAAAATGGAGCATGAAAAAGGTTTTTTCTAAGTGAGTGCCGCGATTGCTTTCAGTGGAACAAAAACAGCAACGAGTCGACGATTCAGAGAGCTGTTTATTGCTATTTACTCGCAATAAAAAGGATTTCCTACGTCTATACGTGACCATAGATGAAACATGAATACATCATTTCACTCCGGAGTCGAATCGGCAATCATCTGAGTGGCGCATGGCTGGCGAAAGCCGCCTAATGCGTCCAAAAACGCAGCAGTCTGCTGGCAAAGTCATGGCGTCTGTTTTTTGGGATACACATGGCGTGATTTTCATTGACTACCTAGACAAAGGTAAATCGATCAACAGTGATTATTATATTGACTTGTTGGTACGTTTGAAGGAGGAGATCGCAGCAAAACGACCGCACATAAAGAAGAAAAAAATCCTTTTTCACTAAGACAATGCACCATGCCACAAGTCCATGAAAACAATGGCAAAATTAAACGAATTGGGCTTTGATTTGCTTCCCTCCCCCCCGTATTCGCCAGATTCAGCCCACAGCGACTACTGGCTCTTTGCTGATTTCAAAAAAATGCTCCAGGGAAAAAAATTTGGCTCGAATGAGGAGGTCATTGCCGAAACTGAAGCCTATTTTGAAGCAAAGGATAAATCCTTCTATAAACATGGTATAGAAATGTTTGAAAGGCGTTGGAAAGATTGTATCACTCCAAAAGGAGATTATATTGATGAATAAAAATGATTTTTGAAAAACAATGCTGTTTTCGTTGTTAGTCTCGGGACTTATTGAACGATGTGTTATAATCAAATTTTTTCAATTTTTATTAATTATAAAAAATAAATATTTTATTTTATTAAATACAAAAAATATTATTCGCATTTTATCTATGCTTAGCTTATGCCTCTTTCCGCATTCTTTGGCTAAGACTTGTATTTCCGCGTTTGCACTTCCGCGTTTTACTTCCGCGTTTTACTTTCGCGTTTTACTTCTGCATGTACTTCCGCGTTTCAACTGTTTTTTGCCATATAAGGCAATGATTTCATCCCCGTCATTTACTAACTTTATACATAAAATTGTAAAATATTATCTGTATTTTATTTTATTTTAAAACTTTTTCATATATCCTTATATCGTTAAAAATTCTCCCCTCCGTACAAAATCTACTTGATTTTGTACTAATTTACGCTAAATAATTTTATTAATTTGTGCACAGGACGCACAAATTTGCCGCTGCTTGTATTTACTTTCGCTACTCTTACAACATTGTCCGCACCGGGAAATACTTCTACAATTTGCCCCTTTCTCCACACATTTCGAAGAGCTTGTAAATCAACAAACAAAACAACATCGTTAATTTTTATTTGTTCGTTATCTGACCAGACCATTTTGCCCGCGTAATAAGCGTCGGCAAGTACTCTCGCAACCAACGTCTCCAAAAACAGTCGACAAAAGACAGGGCAATTTGTCATTGCTTTCTTAAATTTACATTTTACGGATCGTAACTTTCTAGTTTTATCTTCCTGGATGACGAACCAATTAAAAAGTGATTTGGTGTTAATGCTTCCGAGTCTCGCGGATCATTTGACACGTGCGTCTAAGGACGTGAATTTATCGAATGCTCGATTTCTGATATCACCGTTTGCAAAACCTCCTCGGCAGGAGCTTGCTCTTTTAATCACGCATTGAGCGCGACTTTGACGCTTCGTATCAATCGCTCCCACGCGCCACCGATATGCGGCGCGTCCGGAGGATTAAATTTTCTATATCATGTTGTTTCTTAAAGCGTATTGTTTTTGCTAATTTTTGTCGATTTTCGCTATTTCGTCGGTCAATTCATAGCACGCTCCAAAGAAATTCGTGCCGTTGTCGCTATAAATTACTTGTGGACATCCTCGTCGCGCCGAAAGGCGCTGTAGCGCCATAATCGCAGTGTCGGCGTTTAGGGAATGCGCGATCTCGAGATGTACTGCTCGCGTCGTGAGACACGTAAAAAGAACGCCCCATCGCTTTTCTCGGCGTCGGCCGATTTTAACACTCATGGGGCCAAAGTAGTCTAACCAACAATGGCTAAACAGACGTAGTCGATACGCTAGCCTTCCCTTGGCCAACGACGCTATTACTGGATTAGTCGGTTTTGCGCGATTTATTTTGCAAATTAAACATTTAAAAATTATCGAACGTAACGCGTTTCTCAGACTTAAGATGTAAAAATGCTGTTTTAATTCATTTATAACCGAATCATTATTTGTGTGATAAAAACGTTTATGCATGTTCGTTATAATCAATCGCGTTATTAAATTTTTTCCATCTAGAATAATTAGATTGTTATTAAATTCAACGTCAGCGATTTTCGTTATTCGACCCTCTGCACGTAGAATTCCACTCGCGACTAAGAATGGTCGTAAGTTTGCGATTCAGCTGTTCTTTTTTATTACTTTCCGTTTTACTAATAAATTGCATTCTTCGCTGAAACATTGCGCTTGGCTTTCGCGAATCCAAAATTCAATAATTGAATTATTATTTATTTTGGCCGCAGCTTCGTCGCTTTTCTTTTGCCAACGATTAAAATATTTTTCAACGCGTCGTCCTACGGCTAAAAGACCTTGCTAACCAAATAACTTAGCGGTTAATGGCAAATCATCGTTATTTACGGCGATATGATAAGTCTGCGTTTTTCGTACTTCCAACGCGTCGATAGACATCTTTTCGTTTTCAGTTAATATTTTTCTGGCGGCCATTGCGATTCCGACATACATAAAAATTCTGGGCCCTTAAACCCTGGTAAGTTTTTACTTAGTTGTTTATTCGTCCATCTTGTCGCGTAATCTGCCGGATTCAGACGCGTCGGCACCCAGCGCTATTCGACGCTCGACATGATTTCGTTTATTTCGCCTAAACGATGCGCGACGAAAATATGTCGCGTTCGCGGCTCCGTTTTTATCCAACGGATAACTGTTTGCGAGTCGGACCATAAAACTTTGTTCGATATTTCAATTTCTACTTCATTAATGACTGAATTTACTAACTGCGCGCCTAATAATGCAGCCTACAATTCTAAGCGAGGCACTGACAGAGGTTTTAATGGTGCGACTTGCGATTAAGCTATTAAGAGAGATACGTGTGCTGGCTTATTTGGAACTTCAAAACGAATGTAAATCACGGCCGCGTATGCTTTTAAACTCGCGTCGCAAAACGTGTGGAGTTAAGCCTCCGTAAAAAATAAGTTTTTTGGTGAAATACGTCGCAGTACACGGCAGCTACTTAAACTTCGTGAGTTTTTTATCCATTTCCGCCAACCAAGGTGCTCTTCGTCTCTGAGCTCGTCTTCCCATCTAATGCCGCTGCGCCAGATTTTCTGCATGAGGATTCTCGATTGCAGTGTGCGCGGACTCAATAAACCCAACGGATCATTAACTGACATTATAATTCGCAAGAACTCACGTTTCGCCGATTTCCGTGTGCCATACACTATCTCTTTCGGTATGCGTTCAACGCCAATTTCAAAAGCCAATGTATCGGCAGAATTATCCTAGATTAAACCTAAGACGCGCTCTCTCCCCCGGTCGCAAAGCTGCATCCGCAATTTTTTAGTCAGGTTTGAGGCATTTTTCATTTCTATTAGCGCTCTGTTATCATTACTTGCCCATCCGTGCATATAAAAACTCACACTTGCGTTTATTGCGATTACGTCACAAATCAAATGCTTCATTTCGATAACCGACGCGCGACTGACTAAATAATCATCCATATATGAATTTTTGATAATGCTTCTTGACGCGTCCGGTTTCTCTTTTTCGAATTTTTTCGCGTTTTCATCCTTAATTTAAATCGCAGTACACGGAGACGAATTTATTCCAAAAACTAAACACGTCATTTCGAATGTGTTCGGAAAACATCTACGATTTTTTCCTCACCAAAGAAATTTTAAGGCTCCACGATCTTCTTCAATTACTTTAACTCGCAAACACATGTCGCGAATGTCCGCCTTGCACGCGATTTCATACTGCCGAAAACGCAATAAGACTTCTAATAGTGACTGCAATAAATCCGGACTAGAGTCAATTTGGTCATTTAAACTAACACCGTTTACTTTTGCGGCGGCATCGAATACTAGGCGAATTTTCCCTGGCTTAGTCAGACTTGTAACACCGAAATGTGGCAAATACCATGTTCGCATTCGCGTCTCCGTGTCTTTCGATGCGACTGCATATCCGTTTTCGAATAATCTTTCCATTTCTTTATAATATAATGACGCATATTCCGGATTACGATCTAATTTATTTTCTAACGCAAAAAGTCTTTTCAAAGCCATCGCACGACTATCAATATTCGGCGGATCTTTTTCCCGCCATAATAGGTCCGTTTCCCATGCATCTCCTACGCGATGGCTAGTCGCGCTCATGATTTTCAGCGCTCTCGTATTAACCGAACTCGGCGTCTTTTTTTCGCTTATTCCGAGGCTGTCTTATTTGAAATATTTTTTAACGAGCTCGTTCAATTGCTTAAGCTCGCAAATCTCTAAATTTTTATTTAATGTATTAATTTTATTAATATTAATGTTTTTGTTTAGCTTTAAACAATTTATAGCATTTTCAGGCAAAGAACTTTCGCCGCCGTGTACAGCCCAACCTAACGCTTTTAACGAAATTGCGTACCTTGTCTTTTCAATTTCTCGCGTTTCTCTAGCACATAATAAATGCCAATTATCTTGTCCGACTAACACTTTCGGTTGCGCATTAACATAAGGTTGCACGCACACACTTGCATACTTCGCAATATGTCGAACAAGCTCGCTTGAAATCGACTGCGTCGAAAAACATAAATTTTCCACTACGAACGCATTAGAAATCATATATTTCTCTGCGTTTCCGCTTATTTCAAAAATAATCTTTTCACAGCAAGTACTTACGGCGTCTTGCTCTTTTATATTATCAAATTTAATATTTAAACGCGAACCTCTTATTCCTAACTTATGCGCGAATTTTTTATCCATTACGGTAACCGTCGCTCCGTCATCTAAAAACGCTAACGTATCCGCATTGCCACTTGGTCCAAATATCTGAACCGGTATTATTTTTAATAATGCGCCCGCGCCTAGTCAATCCTTTTTCGCTTTATTCTTTGACGGTTCATTATCGCGTTTTTGCGCATTTTCCTCGATTTTCTTCCGCTTGCCCTGCGAAAATTTGTTATACGTCGCGTTGTGTAATAAAACATGATGCGGCTTACTGCATCGTTCGCAATTTCGCGCTGTACAACTAATCGTCGTGTGCCCTTGCTTTAAGCATTTAAAACTCAACCTCAATCGTCGTATTAAAAACCAGCGTCGCACTAGTGTATCATGGATAAAACTCGTACAGTATTCTACCGAGTAATTCCCTCTATTACAAATTGTACAAGTCGCCTCGCTGCTTTTCTCAGCGCAGCCACTTGTGGTTGCTTTATGCGCAACTGCATATACGTTTGCGCCAATTGGACGCATTCTTTTCTTCACGATTCCGGATCAACCTATCGCGTCATTTTCGCCGTTAAAAATTTCACCCGTGACAGCGAGTTCCGCTTCTTTAAATAGAACATCCGCAAGTTTTTCTAAATCTGTTTTATTTACTTGCGCCATCGTGGCATACGCGTTATAACTATATTTTAACGCCGAAGACAATTTACTTGCAATCTTTCGTATTAATTCCGGGCTATGCAGGTAACTGATTAATTCAAGCGCTTTAAATGCTTGTACGGCGTTCTGTAGGCGCGACGCGAAGCGCGTCAATGTTATCGAGCCCGATTCTAAATCAGGTAAATTATTTAAATTACTAATTAATTTTTGCGCAATTACATGCTGGTTTCCGTAATGTAATACTGAAGTTTTAATAATCGTCGCGGCGTCACGGCTTGTTGCGAGCAAAGAGCTTACTATCTCTTGCGCCTCTCCTTGTAACGCGGCAAAAAGCAAAGATATTTTCTCATTTTCGTTCAAAATATTATTTTCCATTGCTAAAATATACGCTTGCTTAAAGTGCAACCACTCGATGGAGTTGCCGATCTGCTCACGGAGAACGCGGCGCTCTGACCTGCCGCCGCATCTCGAAATAATAAAAATGTCGTACTAAACACGTCCGCAAGACGTGCGACTGGATCGCTCGCTGTTTCATTTGTCGACACGTTCCTCACATTTTCGTTATTCAATACACTTGCGCGATTATTATTCGATACGTTAAATATATTATTATTATTCATTAAATTTGAATTTAACGCGTTTGCAATATTTCTATTATTACTCGCAATATCGTTTATCGCAATGTTCGCATTATTACTTTGTGTACTTATCATTTTGTTGTTGCAGTTTGGTGTTTCGACGTAGCTCAGAGTGCCTCTCGATGCGACCTCAGGTCCAGCCCCACCGACTGCATGTAACTCACGCAACCCTGCCTCGATGCCGGCAAAATCTCGGCGTTGATGGCTGCTGGTGTTGTCGTTGCTGAATACATCCTTGCTGGGTACGCCGCTGATGACAGCGTCATCGTTGGAGGCACCGCCGTTGGTGGAAGCATCGTCGTTGGCCGCGTCGCCGTCGGCTGCATCACCGTCGACGTCATCGATGGCAGCGTCGCCGATAGATATACTTGCGCTGGTATCGCCGTTGAAGTCGTCGCTGCTGACGTTGAATTCGATGCGCCTGGTTGCGTCGATGCTGGTTGCGCCCGGCTCTCTTTGGATGAGCCCATAGCGCGTCCATTGTCCATTGTTGGTGAAGATATTTCCATAGTCACCGTATTAGTTGGTATGTCATCATTCTTACTGGTGCGGCGCGTAACTCAAATTGTTGTCGTCTTCTTCTTTGGTGTTACATTCTTCGTCATCGTCTTCTTCGGTGATATCTTCTGCATTGGCTTTGGCATCGTCTTCTTCTTGGAGGATATTACTCGCGTTTTCTTCGTCTTTGGCTGCTCGCCCTCCGCACCAGTAGCCGCTCTCTTGCTTTTCGATGACATTTTTTTTTTTTTTCTGCCTTCACTGATGTTGACTCGAACTACGTGCTGATGACACTTACCCCGATTGATCTTAATTTTCTGGTAATATGTCCCGGGCTTCGGCACCAAAAATTCTGTATAAGATAAACACAAATTTGAAATAATCGGGGCAAGTATTCAGGCGAACAATTTGAACACATTTTATTTCTTTCGTATATATATGTATATAATTTATTTTCGTTACAAAACTTTAAAAATATAAACTGCAGCGAATAAATAATATAAAATGCAAAAATACTAAATTCCGAAATGCAATGTAGTGTTACAATGATGCAATGCAAGAATGCAATGCTATGCTATGCGATACTTTTTCTGCCTTGCTTGAATACAAGAATGCAATGCTGCCGCACGACTCAAGTGCGCGCTTTTTATAACTTCACGGGGAGCTAAGTCGAAACTTCCCCGAGGGAAAGATCGTTAACAATAGAATGATACATGAAAAAGTTTTCAAATTAAATAAAATAAAAATAATATTTTACAATTTTATGTATAAAGTTAGTAAATGACGAGGATGAAATCATTGCCTTATATGGCAAGAAACCGTTGAAACGCGGCAGTAAATGCGAAAGTAGAACGCGGAAGTAAAACGCGGAAGTCCAAACGCGGAAATACAAGTCTTCGCCGAAGAATGCGAAAGTAGGCATAAGCTAAGCATAGATAGAATGCGAATAATATTTTTTGTATTTAATAAAATAAAATATTTATTTTTTAAAATAAATAAAAATTGAGAAAATTTGATTATATTATGATTTAAGAATTTGTACAAAATTATGATTTTAATTGTAATCGGCCAAGGGAAAGAAGGAAAGCCAAATACGCACTTAATTTGGATGTTTTCGTATAAAAATAATATGATTTATTGCTCCTTGGGGGCGATAAAGTAACACACATATTATTCATTGTGTGCAAATTATTTATGTAAAATTTTCATTAAAAAATATGGCAGTAAGATCTAGGATCTTACGTTTAATTATTATGATTGTAGTTGAGTCAGGATAGGGGTGATTCTCGGATTGTCAAGACGGGTGCTTACGGGCGACTAATGTCGGCGTCAAATTATCCGCCATCGCCCTCAGCTCGGGGTAACTCTGTGTTCTCCGAGGCTGTTTGACCCGCCGCGAGGCTTGGCTTCGAGTTATATGGGTCCAGCAGTAAGGGGAAACCAAAAGGTGGAACCGAGTCCGTCAGGGAGCTAGGTATGTAGTGAGCACCCACCCTTCCACAGAAAACTATGAGAATTTAGAAAGGAAATGGTAAATTATATAATAATAGTAAATTATATAATTGTATGATGAAAATGTTATGTATTGCGTAGCCTTGCTTTTAGCCCTTGGTCGAAGCTGATTGGCCGCAAGAAATATAGAGGGGGAAGTTTCGACATAGCTCCCACCAAGTTATAAAAAGCGCGCGCTTGAGTCGCGTGGCAGCATAGCATTGCATTCTTGCAGTCAAGCATTAGCATTTCAGCATTGTAGCATTACATTGTATTTCGGCATTTAGTAGTTTTGCATTTTGTATTATTCATCGCTGCAGTTTATATTTTAAAGTTTTGTAACGTAAATATATTGTATATATTGGGTGTACAACTTTGCTTCCGCCGTTTTGCAATAGATAGCTGTAGCGGTAAGTGATAGTTGAAATAAATAGATCGTAGATGTCATACAATAAGCTTAGGTATTTGTTAATATAACGCCATCAAAATATTAGTAGATTTGTGTCTGCATCATAAAGTTATTCTCGATTAAACATGTCAGCTTACGAGCCAAATTCTTATCATTTGCGGGAGGTTTTAATTTTCTGCTTTAATATGAAGAAATCTGCGACTAAGGCTCATCGAATGCTCTCGAATACCTATGGTGAGGCTGCTTTTAGTGAAAGAACGTGCCAAAAGTAATTTCAACGCTTCAAGAACGGCGATTTTAACGTCCAAGACCAGCATGGCGGTGGAAGAAAGAAGGTTTTCGAAGATGCAGAATTAGTGGCATTACTTGATTAAGACTTGTGTCAAACGCAACAAGAATTGGCAGGATCATTGAAAGTGACGCAACAAGTCATTTTAAAATGCCTGAGAGTCATGGGAATGATTTAGAAACAAGGAAATTAGGTGCCGTACGAGTTAAAGCCGAGAGATGTTGAACGGCGTTTGTGTGTTTGTAAACAGCTGCTTGTAAGGCAGAGACGTAAGGGATTTCTACAATGCATTGTGACTGGGGACGAAAAATGGGCTTACTACGATAATCCCAAGCGCAGAAAATCATGAGGATATCCCGGCCATGCTTCTACGTCAACGGCCAAACCGAATATTCACGGTTCCAAGGTCATGCTCAGTATTTGGTGGGACCAGCTCGGCATAGTGTATTATGAGTTGTTAAAACCGATTGAAACAATCACAGGCGATCGTTATCGAACGCAATTAATGCGTTTGAGCCGAGCATCGAAAGACAAACGGCCGCAATACAACGGAGACCTGATAAAGTGATTTTACAGCATGACAATGCTCGACCCCATGTTGCGAAAGTGGTCAAGACATACTTGATAACTTTGAAATGGGAAGTCCTACCCCACCCGCCGTATTCTCCAGACGCTGCACCCTCGGACTATCACTGGTTTCGATCAATGGCATACGGCCTGGCTGACCAGCACTTCCGGTCTTATGAAGAAGTGAAAAATTGATTCGATTCGTGGATCGATTCAAAAGATGACCAGTTTTATAAACGCGGGATTCGTATGCTTCCCGAAAGATGGGAGAAAGTAGTGGCCAGCGATGGACAATTCTTTGAATCATAAATGTATATCCAGTTTTTTACAATAAAGCCTCGAATTGCGGAAAAAAATGGCGGAAGCAAAGTTGTACACCCAATATATAACACATCGTTCAATAAGTCCCGAGACTAACCCAGAGATGATGCTAGTAGTACCAACGTGGCCACGTCTCCATAGAGTGCGAAGCTTCACATAAAACGTGTAAAAATTTCACGTCGATCGGATCACAGACAGCAGAGTTATCGAGGTTAGAGTAAAGTCACTTTGTAATTTGTTTGAAAAATGAAAATAAGCGAGCTTTGCGTGTTGATAAAACATTGTTTTTTAATGAGTAAAAACACCGTAGAAGCCCAGCAATGGCTTAAAAAACAGTGTCCGGACTCCTCTCTATCCAAACCAACAATTTGTCGTTGGTAATGCTGAGTTTAAACGTGGTCGTATGGACACAAACGATGCGGAACGTTCAGGTAGGCCATTGGAAGCCATTACACAGGAAAATGTGAGTGAAGTGTTAAAAATTGTAATGAAAAATCGCAAAGTAAAGGTCCGTGAGATTGCAGAAATGACACAGATATCATCTGGAAGCGTATTTACAATCTTTTATGGAAAATTGAGCATGAAAAAGGTTCTTTCCAAGTAGGTGCCTCAATTGCTTTCAGTGGAACAAAAACAGCAACGAGTCGACGATTCAGAGAGCTGTTTATCGCTATTCACTCGCGAAAAAAGGATTTCCTGCGTCGATACGTGACCATGGATAAAACATGGATACATCATTTTACTCCGGAGTCAATTTGGCAATCATCTGAGTGTCGCATGGCTGGCGAAAGCCGCCCAAAGCGTCCAAAAATGCAGCAGTCTGCTAGCAAAGTCATGGCGTCTGTTTTTTGGGATACACATAACGTAATTTTCATTGACTACCTGGAAAAAGGTAAATCGATCAACAGTGATTATTATATTGACTTGTTTTGGTACGTTTGAAGGAGGAGATCGCAGCAAAACGACCGCACATGAAGAAGAAAAAAATCCTTTATCACCAAGACAGTGCACCATGCCACAAGTCCATGAAAACAATGGCAAAATTAAACGAATTGGGCTCTAATTTGCTTCTCAACCCCCCGTATTCGCCAGATTTAGCCCCCAGCGACTACTGGCTCTTTTCTGATCACAAAAAAATGGTCCAGGGAAAAAAATTTGGCTCGAATGAGGAGGTCATTGCCGAAACTGAAACCTATTTTGAAGCAAAGAGTAAATCCTTCTATAAATCTGGTATAGAAATGTTGGAAAGGCATTGGAGAGATTGTATCACTCTAAAAGGAGATTATATTGATGAATAAAAATGATTTATAAAAAAAAATGTTGTTTTCGTTGTTAGTCTCGGGACTTATTGAACGATGTGTTATATATATATATATATATATATATATATATATATATACATATATATATATATATATATATGTATATATATATAACATATATACGAGGGCAGTCCCAAAAGTACCCAACCCGTCAAAGAAAACAGTAAAAAAATTGCGAAAATGTTTTTTTATTTTTCAACATATTCTCCTTTTAGTTCGATACACTTTTCCCAACGATGTTTAATAGCTTCGTTACCAGCTTTATAGTAAGAACCGTCAAGCTCCTTAAAATACCTATTAACCGCAGACTCTACCTCTTCATTGTTGGCAAATCTTTTGCCGGCGAGCCATTTTTTTAAATTCGGAAAAAGAAAATTATTCGAGGGAGCCAGATCTGGCGAATAAGATGCGTGAGGATGCAATTGGAACTTTAACTTCTTGATTTTAGCCATCCTAATGACGCATATGTGGACTGGTGCGTTGTCGTGATGAAACAACACTTATTTTTTCGTTAGATGGGGCCGTTTTTTCTTGATTTCATCACTCAAACGCTGTAATAAGGCTGCATAATATACGCCGTTGATTGTTTTTCCTTTTTTGAGATAATCAATAAATATTATTCCACGCGCATCCCAGAAAACGGATGCCATGACCTTGCCAGCTGACTGAACTGTCTTTGTTTCCTTTGGAACCGGTTCTCCCTTTTTAGTCCACTGCTTTGACTGCTCCTTGGTCTCAGGTATAAAATTATGGACCCATGTTCCGTCCATAGTTATAAATCGACGCAAAAACTCGGATTTATTGCTGCGAAACATTGTCAAACACTCGATAAAAACATCCTCACGTTGCTGTTTGTGCTCCATTGTGAGCAAACGCGGCACCCATCTTGCGCACAGCTTTCTCATGTCCAAATTTTCGGTCAAAATGCGATGCTCAGCACTTTTTGAAATGCCTGCCATGTCTGCTATCTCGTGCACTTATAGTCGACGGTCATCGAATACCATTTTGTGGATTTTCTTCACATTTTCTGACGTAGTGACCTCACTTGGTCGACCACTGCGGTGTTCATCTTGGCAGCTCGTACGACCCCGCTTAAACTCGGTTACCCAATATTTGACCGTTGTAAACGAAGGAGCAGACTTCCCTAGAGTAGAATCCAACTTGGCTTTGATATCGGTTGTATTGTACAGTCTGTCAAGTAAGAGCGTGGTTGTGTTAATTTATGAAAAAATTTATTTAATGAAACTTCCATATTTATATATACATTGTACACATTACAAACAATGATGCAATTCGGTCAATAATGTGTCCAGTCACTACCGGCATCGATAATTGCCTGGCATCTCCGAGGCATGCTTTCTACTAATTTGACGGCGTATTCTAGTGGCAAGGATCTCTAAATCCGACGAATTTCGTAAGACAACTGCTTCAAAGTGTATGTGCGTCTTCCACGAAGCTTCCGTTCAATATATGCCCACACATTTTCAATAGGGTTTGCATCGGACGAGTGCGACGGCCAATCCAATGTAACGATGCAAGATTGAGTCTTCCACTGAGTACAGAGCTTGCTGCGGTGTTTAGGATCGTTGTCTTCCTGCAGAATCCAATCTTCATTTTTTGTGATGAACCATCGTTTAGCAGATGGCAGTAAAGCCTTTTTGTAGATTTTTATCATTTTCTCGGCATTTAGGTTGTCAGTAAGGAGGTGCAAAGTGCCAAATCCCTGCTTTGAGAAGCAGCCCCAAAGATGCACCTTTATTCCATGTTTTACGGTCCGCTGAACAAGCCTATTGGTAGAAGTTGACCAGGCTCGCGTGAGGACAGAACGTGCCCATATAGAACATTCATCAGTGAAAATGACATTTTCAAAATCTCTATCAATATTCTCATGCGCCCAAGCGAGTCGCTTTGTCACATGTTTTTCAGTCAACAGAGGCTTCTTCATTGTGTTGCGATATTTCAGATGATGAGTACGAAGATGGGTTCGGATAGTTTCGTAGGATATATCTAAACTTTTTGCCATTAATTTTGCTTGTCCTTGCCGCAGTGTTAAAGCAGGATTCCGCGAAAACAGATTGACTATTCTTTTTTCATCTTTTTTGTTCACTTTTCCTATCGAGCCACGTTCTGGTGAATCATCGACATTTTTAGCCATTTTATATCGCTGTATCTACTTCTGTACAAATGCCTTCGACTTTCTCATATATTTAGCAGCCGCTGATTGCGACATTTTAGGACCTTTCGGGTGGATGCAAAGGAACACAGCCTCGTAGCGCGACGCGTACTTAGCACTCATGGCGTTTAACGTGATTCGCTTTCAAAAGATCAACGACAACTGAATTTTTGTTAACAATGCATCAAGGACGAAGCTTTCCTCTATCGGCTTGCGAAGAAATTAGAGCAAAATCTGTTATTACCTGTCGGTGAAATCGACCACGCTCTTACTTGACAGACTGTATCATAAGTATTGTATCACATAACGATGCCCGATTTTTTCCATATTTACAAATTCACTGAGAGCGTTCACTTTGGATGTATGTGAAAAAAATAATAATAAGCGTCGAAAAAATCGTCGAAATTTGATCGAAAATCAAGGTCATGTTGACAGTTTTCTTTGATTATTGTGGTGTGGTGCACTATGAATTCCTTCCGCCGGGCCAAACTGTCAACAAAAAATATTATTTAAGCGTTATGCGTCGTTTGCGTGAAGGTATTCGTCTGAAACGGTCAGAATTATGGGCGAACAACTTTTGGTTCCTTCATCACGATAATGCACCATGTCATACTGCATTGGTTCTTCGCAACTTTTTTGCCAAAAACTCGACTCATATCGTTCTGCAACCACCGTATTCGCCTGATTTGGCTCCGTGCGACTTCTGGCTATTCAGCAAACTCAAAAGGCCAATGCGGGGACGTGCCAACCGTTTTGACACGATTGAGGAGATAAAAACCGAATCGAAGAAGGTCTTAAAGGCTATACTGGAAAAAGACTATTCCGACGGTTTCGAGGACTGAAGAAAGCGTTGGCAAAATTGCGTTTTATCGGACGGAGATTACTTTAAAGGGGATGAAATTGATTTGGAAGAATAAATAAAGAATTTACATTTTATAAACAAATTCAGCTTACTTCTTGATTACAGTAGTAGAATAGATAAAAGTATAGAAAATAAAAAGAAAACAAAATATACCATACAAAATTTAAATTTAAACTCACTTTTTATTGATTTTGTATTTTGCTGTGATGAATCCTCTCTCTCTCTCTCTCTCTCTCTCTTTCTCTCTGTCTTCCTATTGCTGTGGCGGACTTTTCGTCGTTTTCTTCTTCTAATTTATTCGAAAAATTGTATAGTTTGCTTGTCGTAGCTGCTTCGTATAATAGTTGCTTCCTAGTAATTGTGATTCCTTAATGTTTCTCTCAAATGCTGCGTGAGGTCTGCTTGTGTATATGATCCGTAATGTTTTCCATGAGTGCTGCCTGAGGTCTGCTTGTGTATATGATCCGTAGTACTGTTTCCTCGAGTGCTGCCTGAAGTCTGTACTTGGTGAAAATTTTGCGCCGTATTTAAACACGTGGGAGAAGCTATCTCGCAATTTTTGAAAATTCGGAGGAGGGCAAGTTTTTCGGGCCCCCTCTTCCTGGTGAACTTCTTGGTCCAAGGGGCGGAAAATTAGAGAGAGAGAGAGATGATCCATTTTTGCGGAATTTTTACATAGGTTTATTATTTGCTATTTACAATAGAATTATGTTAATTTCAATTGTATGATCGTGAGCCATTTAAAATTTAACGCATATTACAGAAAAGAAGGAAGTTTTTCGTCGCATTTTAAGTGATTAATTTACATAATGATTTTGAGATAAAGAATGATTATTTAAATAATAAAAAGAAATTGCTCATATGGATACGAGTGATTTATAATTACAAAAAAGAAATGATTGTAGCATAATAATTTAAATAATCATTCTTCAGAAGTTATAATTTTTAATTAATGGACTGTTAAAGAAGTACTTATTTGGTTTACTTTATTTTCGAAAAGTTATTTAATAGACATACGATACGCTAATACAATTGTAAATTAATATTGGAATTAACAGTAATAATATGGAAATAATTGTTCTGTAAGGAGTTAATCGAAGAATAAATTTTAATTACATAACGCTACTATTTTTATAAAAATGCATGTCGCATACAGTTATAATAGTTATATAAAATAGTACAATAATAATAAATATTCACTATAAAATAGTGACATAATAATAAATAGGATAGTTGAATTGCCGCCAAATAATAGCCGTATAAATTAAAATTTAACTAGAGGAATATTTTTAAAATAGATGCATGTAACAGCTGAACATTGGCCTATTAATTCAAATTAATTATTTATTTTAAAAATTTTTATGTAACTAATTAATTCTATAAAAAAGATTATAATGAGGGTTTTGCAAGAGGAATTCGTACATTCTAGTTTATTGCGCGATGTTCCAAATTACGCTATAGATGTTTATTCAAGAAAAAATTACTCTGCAAAAATTTTTATGTCGAATGTCAATGAAATTCGTATTGACCAACTTCGAAAGAAGAACATTATTTTCAGCTATAGTATGCATGATTTTGATTACTTGTGTGTGATTATTTGTAAAAAATTGCATCGTAGTCAAATTGAGTCTAACAAGAGCGGCTATTTAACTCTCAATTTGAATTTTGGTTAATTGTCACAACAATCTATGTCAGTGGAGAGTGCGTCGCGTAGGTTGTGGAGGGGGCTTTATCGTGGTAGGAAAGGCAGAGAAGAAACTTGTCGGCTTACACGAAAAAAAACGGAGGTCGTGTACCGACGTTACACGAGTGTTGGTGCGGAAGTAAAATTAAAATCGTTTCTTTTCTCTTGCGATTGTCCATTCGTTTATTAGATTTTAAGCGTAAAATTTTTGAATTAAATTATTTAACTTCGGAAAATTATTGCATAAAGTCACAAGTGCGAGTGTATAAGTTTGTGAACAAAATCGAATTTATTATTTTTTTTGTGTAAATTAGCATACCTAAGTCGGCGTGAGTTAAATTTCTCTTGTTAATTATACCAGGATCAAATCAAGTAAGTTTTATAACTTAATACAGAATAAGATTTTCTTTTTTTTTAATTATTCTACTATCTTCGCCTCTCTCCCCTCGACGAGCATTGAAGGGCCTGCGCTGCCAGTTTCCCGTAGAACTCCTTCTGGCAGTGACTATATATGCGATATACGTGATACACTTAGTACTGTGGGCATTTAGTATATAATATACGCAGATGATCTGCAAGTTTATACGCAACTCACGATGGACCGCTTAGAATAGGACAGAGAGGCGTTTCAGCAAGCGTTTGAAACAGTGTTAAAGTGTCCAGCGGCCTTGCATTGATTTCAGAGACAATATTAAAATTTTATTCTTTTGACACTGACAACAGTTTTGGATTAATCCGAGATCCTAAATTATTTTGGATCCGTCATATACATTATACAGCAAAAAAATTGAATAAGATTTTATGCAGTTTATACTTTATTTAGAAGTATACTTCTACAGCGCTGTACAAATGATTTGCCGAGATGCTGCTCTATGCCCTCTTAGATTATTATTTATTGTTATACCAAATGCTTCACCGAAACTATACAATCAATTTTAGATACTACAGAATTCTTGTATGTGATATGTGAAATAAATTAGGAGGGATGATCATGTCTTTTGTTACAAGACCTCTTTGGGCTGGCTGCGAACTGAAATGATGAGACAGTATTTCACGGCTATGCTTATGTGCAAAATCATATTCATGCATATTCCGTACTACCTAGAGGATCTCTCCTCCAAGTTTAAGCATAGGAGCTCTACCAGGGGAGAAACAAGGAAACTCGCTGTCCCACTGATGCACACTGATGCTGGACTTCATTAGTTCCAATTCCTAGTTGTGCATGTACGGAATTCCCTTCCTGTCGAGATTCGTAATCTTACGTCTTACAATAGACTCAGGACTGCAATTAAGAGACACTTTCGTGAACTCGACTAACCTTATTATTACATTCAGGTTTTTTTCTTGTTGTAACAGATTATTCTACTATATTGATGATGCTATATAATCTTACAATATAAGTTTTACAATTTATGTTACAATTATATTTTTCTATTTTATAGGTGAATTTGTCATTTTTGTAGAAAAGAATAAATTTTTATATAGATTTTAGATGATGGCTTGTGTAATAAGACGGTACTTGAGAATAATACATAATTTCACCTAACAAATTTTTGTACAAATTTTAAGCATTGTTGGTCATATAAGAATCATTGCCATAAAATATGATTGAGATCTTATTGCATATTACATTAATAGTTTGGATCGTTTACAAAATTTATTCGCGCTAGACAAAATGCCTGATTATAATGCCCAGATCTTTATCTGTTAATTTTATTTATAATTTTTTACATGTAAATCAACTTCTTTATTTCTACGTATTCTTATATATGTCGGTATCCAGTAGAATCTGAATTTCCTATTGTCAGATGTTAAAGATGAAAACATTAGAGCCTTTTTAATTTCTAATACATATAAGTTCATTTTTTCTGTTATATGAGTATTAAGCTTTAAAGGGTAATGATGCATTGAGGGAATCAGTAAAAATCAAGGATTACGTTTCAACATAGTTAAAGCTAAATCAACGGCATCTACAGGGTGCGTACGGTATTTAAGGACAACTTGAGAGTAAAATTAATTAGCTTGTATTTTTAATAAAATTTAATGAAATTTTAGGAATTTTTTACACAACGTTAAATTAATATATGGCTATAAAGTTATTCAATAAAATCGCCATTAGCAGCAATAACCTCTTCGATCCGGGTCCGGAAACGATTACATGCCCGAATCAAATGCTCCTTGTTCATATTGACCATAAGGCATTAATAGCAGTTTTCAGCAAAGAAGTGGTGTTATGAAAACGCTTATTGGTCTTACGCACGACTACGCCTCATACGTAATAATCCAAAGGATTAAGGTCTGGGGAGCTAGGTGGCCATAGGTTCGGTGTTATGTGGTCATGAAAATTTTCAGCCATCCAATCTTGTGTCGCCATCGCTTTATGTGAAGGAGCAGAGTCTTGTTGAAAAATGTATGGTCTGCCTCCGCTTACATTATCTATCCAGGGTTTCACTACCGTCTCCAAAACCTCGATGTATGCAGCAGAGTTCACTGGAAGTCCTTGAGTAAAAAAGTGTGGTGGCATAACATGTCCTTCGTTTCTGACAACACCTAAAACCATAACAGTGGCTGGAAATTTTGTGTGCATAACAACAGGAACCTCCGTAGGATTTGAACATAGCCATCTGTCATTTCTGCGATTGGTCTTTTGATCTTGGTCAAAATTTTTTTCGTCGGAAAAAAACCATAACATTATGGGCCCCTCAGGGTGTTTGATTTTGTTTAAAAGACGTTTTGATCGAAGAACTCTCTGTTCCCGTATTTGTTCCGACATAAACTGTCCTCTGCGCATCACGTAAGACTTATATCGAAGGTCTTCGTGGACAACTCTACGAATATGGCGCTCAGAAACATGAAGCTCACTCGCAAGGACCCTCATTGATTTTGAAGGGTCCTCGTCTATGATCGCTTGCACTTGCTCTAAAAATTTTGCAGATCGGACAGTGTCAGAACGTTGTTCGTGCTTTTTGCGTTTTGCAACCGATTCTGTTTCGCCTCCTGATGCTTCCAATTCACGGCGAACCTTATGCACGAATGAACGGGCGCAATTAAGAAAATTAAAGATCTCTAAATCTGTATGGTTCGCACATATAGCGACGATGACAGCGTGTCTCTTCATTTCTTGAGTGATGTTGTAGTCCGCCATTTCTTATCTGAAAAGGAAAAAAAATTAAAAAAAAATTCGCGAAGTTTAGTCACATTTATGCATGTCCTCAAATACCGTACGCACCCTGTATATAAATAATACCTTCAGCAGAAAAATAGATGCATGTCTTATAATATTCTGCATTATTCCTTCATTTATTTTAGACATATACACGCACTACCAATAGATTTTAAGCTTTGTATATTATATTTACTCCCTTCTGTGTATATAGCATAAGTTTTTTTTTGTTTTTAACTAAATTTTTAATCATCGAGTCAGAATTTTTTTGTTTTTCATTCATTTCTAATTTTTGAACTGATTTTAATATTTTCAATAAACATTTTATAGTTTTATCTGTAAATATTATATCGTTAATTCATTGTAATATAAGATGCATGTTCGTAATCATCATTCAAACATTGCTGAACTAATTTATTATAAAATTTACGTTTATTGTTTTTAGTTTATGTCAATTATTTAAATTCAACTATCGTAGGGTAAATTAAAAGATTTTTAGTAGAAAAAATGTTGCTTAGATAACTACTGCAAAAATTAGGTGCGTTTCTTAATATTCAAATTTCGATTCTGCTAAGAACGTATTGGTGGAAGTACTAATTCTACAATCCAATGCAGAGTGTATAGCTTTGAACTGTATTATTTTTTAACTTTTTAACATATTTCAATTAATTTGGAAATTGTATTTGGTGTACAACTTTGCTTCTGCCGTCTTGCAATAGATGGCTGTAGCGGTAAGTGGTAGTTGAAATAAATAGATCATAGATGTCATACAATAAGCTTAGGTATCTGTAAACATAACGCCATTGAAATATTAGTCGATTTGTGTCTGCATCATAAATTTATTCTCGATTAAACATGTCAGCTTACGAGCCAAATTCTCGTCATTTGCGGGAGGTTTTAATTTTCTGCTTTAATATGAAGAAATCTGCGACTGAGGCTCATCGAATGCTCTCAAATACCTATGGTGAGGCTGCTATTAGTGAAAGAACGTGCCAAGAGTGGTCTCAACGCTTCAAGAACGGCGATTTTAACGTCGAAGACCAGCATGGCGGTGGAAGAAAGAAGGTTTTCGAAGATGCAGAATTGGAGGCATTACTTGATCAAGACTCGTGTTAAACGCAGCAAGAATTGGCAGGATCATTGGGAGTGATGCAACAAGCCATTTTGAAACGCCTGAGAGTCATGGGAATGATTCAGAAACAAGGAAATTGGTTGCCGTACAAGTTGAAGCCGAGAGATGTTGAACGGCGTTTGTGTGTTTGTGAACAACTGCTTGCAAGGCCAAAGACGGAAGGGATTTCTGCATCGCATTGTGACTGGGGACGAAAAATGGGTTCACTACGATAATCCCAAGCGCAGAAAATCATGGGGATATCCCGGCCATGCTTCCACTTTGACGGCCAAACCGAATATTCACGGTTCCAAGGTCATGCTCAGTATTTGGTGGGACCAGCTCGGCGTAGTGTATTATGAGTTGTTAAAACCGACTGAAACAATTACAGGCGATCGTTATCAAACGCAATTAATGCGTTTGAGCCGAGCATTGAAAGACAAACGGCCGCAATACAACGAGAGACATGATAAAGTGATTTTACAGCATGACAATGCTCGACCCCATGTTGCGAAAGTGGTCGAGACATACTTGGAAACTTTGAAATGGGAAGTCCTACCCCACCCACCGTATTTTTCAGACGCTGCTCCCTCGGACTATTACTTGTTTCGATCAATGGCACGTGGCCTAGCTGACCAGCACTTCCGGTATAATGAAGAAGTAAAAAATTGGATCGATTCGTGAATCAATTCAAAAGATGACCAGTTTTTTTAATGCGGGATTCGTATGCTGCCCGAAAGATGGGAGAAAGTAGTTGCCAGCGATGGACCATACTTTGAATCATAAATGTATAAATAGTTTTTTACAATAAAGCCTCGAATTTCGGAAAAAAACGGCGAAAGCAAAGTTGTACACCCAATATTAAACTATAATATCATAATCTAGAATAGATTGTACAAAGCTTTTATATAATACGAGGATTGCTATTCATATTTTCAACCTTATATTGAAAAGGCAGTAATTTACTATCTTTATTGGCTTTATTGTTTCTCGAAGTGTATCTTATGATGATCAATACATTTTTGCATGCACTCCAAACAATTTTCTTAAAATTTTTTCTTCTACGATTGAAGTACCTCTGAAATATAGTTTTTGCTTTTTCAAGCGCCAAAAAACCTTGACCATGCAATTTATTTTTGATGTACGGGAATTAAAAAAGTCATTTCGTGCCAAATCAGGGCTGTACGGAGCTGGACTCATTAACTCGATATTTTGGCTGGTCAAACAGGAGGCTCTTCCAGCCGATGTCTGATAGCTTGCATTTTCATGATAAAGGATGATCCATAGTTGGCGCTTTTTTTTTCATGTTTCACCAATTATCTCTGGTAAACAAATGGTTGTGTACCATTTAAAATTCTCCGTTTTGTGTTAGTGTAACGGTATGGTTGCCACATATCCAGTTATTTCGAAAAAACAGGCGATCATTTGCTTCGAAGTCCTGTATGCGCGAATCACTTTTGTCGGTTTTGGCTCGTCTTGGAAGGCCCACACAATAGATTGCTCTTTTGTTTAGAACTCCTATGTATAGACCCAAGATTCATTACTTATGAAGATGTTGACACAGCTTTTGATGCACCGCGACTGCATTTCTTGAGTATTTCTTTGTACCAATTCACACTAGCATCTTTTTGACCTTTGTCAAGTTATGCAGAATGCAATACGAAGAAATCTTTTTTACAGCTAAATGTTCATGTAATATTTTATTGATGCTCGTCATACTTATGCGCAAGGATTCCTCAATCTTATGATAAGTTACATGACGATCTTGCAAGATCATTTCGCGCACAGCCTTAATATTTTCTAGCACATTAATTGTTTATTTTGGTCAACTTTTACAACTTTTGTCGCTGAGCGAACAGCGGCCTCGATTAAATTCGTTATATCAGCTTCTCACTGTGGCAAAGGATGGCGTTTCATCATAGTAACATTCATATATGACTATTGGAAATCTAAAGATTCTTCGAAAATTATTTCAGTACTAATAAATTTGTTCATTGCATTTATCAAAATAATTTAAATATAAGTTCCTTCAATTCCATGTCCTTTTGGTTTATTGAAGTTTCTGATAAATTTGATATTTTTAAGGAAATAAGCAGAAGATTAATATAAAAAATAATATCGAATTTATAAACATCTTTATAAATGTAGCACAAAAGACTAGAATAATTGAAGGATTGATATAAATAAGGCTTCAGTTAAGTTTCAATACTTCTTTTCATTTAACTTTAGAGATGTTTTCTGATATATGTATTAAAGTAACAAATTTACGATTCGCGAATATTGGTGCTAACACTTGCTTGATGTGTACTTGGAAAAACACAGTATCCTACAACTGTGTCTGCACTCCACGAAGTTATCTGCATTTTTCTAGTTCAATTTATAAAAAACCGATATAAAAACTTTAATATGCGATAAATAAACTTCTTTTTCGTTGCATCATTTATTTTTAGTTTGCTGTTACATCACCTAATTAAATAAAAATAAAAATGACCGTTATTTAATTATAATTTTCATTCATGAATTTATTAACTTACGATATGTCTTTTGTCTTAGCTTTCGAGTTTTATGTGTTGAAGAAACATATATGATGTTTCCTTGATCCGCGTATGTTTAAAACAGACAATTATACTATTAGGTTGTTGCAAATGAAATGGCCGATTTAGTAATAAATTTTTAAACAGCTGCTACTTTTTATAAAGACAATTTATTTAATCAAAATAGGTACCAATAGATGCAACAAACTTTTCCCAACGAGATACAAGTACATTTATTCCAGTTTTGTAGAAGTCCGAGTTTCTGGTTCTAAGAAACTCCTCGAAGGCATTTTTGATAGCAGCTTCATTATTAAATCTTTTTCCTGTCAAAAAGTAATCCAAATGTTTAAAAAAATGGTAATCTGTTGGTGAGAGGTCTGGTGAATACGGAGCGTGAGGAAGAGTCTCATAGCACAACATGTTTAATTTTTGGACCGTTGTTCTCGATACATGAGGTCGTGCATTATCATGAAGCAGTATCACTCCATCCCTGTTGACAAGCCTAGGTCGTTGGACTATCAATTTCTGATGCATTTCATCCAGTTGAGCACAGTATTTCTCAGCATTGATGGTTTCGCCAGATTGCAGGAACGAATAGTGGATAACTCCATCGTGAACGCCTAATTTCTTGGCAAGACCCCTTATGGTTTGGCGTGGGTCGGACTCTACTAATGCACGCAGCTCGTCGTTATCGATCGATGGTCCTAGGTGTCCTCGTGACTCATTTCCAAGGTCCATATCTCCGGATCGAAATTTTTAGAAACATCGCCGAGTGGTTCGTTCGCTAACTGTATCAGGCCCAAATGCGCTGTTGATATTTCTCGTTGCTCCCGTTGCGTTGTGCTCTAATTCAAATTCGTATAGTAAAAGTAGCCGTTTTTGATTCACTTCCATGTTCACTTTCTCTTTTTGTTTTTACGATCATTATGAAGTGCAAAACAGAAATGACTCCATAAACCAAGGTAGCAGTATTTATACTTCATTATGTCATATCATTTGCGCCGCCTTGTGCCAACATAATACACTAAAATTGCAGCTAAGTTTATGTCATTGTTAAATCGGCCATTTCATCTGCAGCAACCTAATACTATACTTACATTGTACGCAACCGCCTACACTTTTCCAGGGCTATATATCTAAAACCGGTCTAAAAAATTCTTTGTGCGATAAAGATAATTATCCTGCGCTACATTATTCAATTTTTTAATAAGTCAATTTATTCACTAGAACTCTTTGATAAAAAATAATAGTAAGTAATTTTTTGCAACTAACAAAATAACGTTTCTTTTGTGAAAATTTCCAGTTATTTCTCGAGATACTAGAGAAACACCAACTTACTTTTTTTATTTTTTTTACTTTCTATAAATTTATAATGCTAGTGCGCTCAATTTATAGTTTTAACACTACGAAATTCGAGAATAATAATGAAAGAAGTGACTCATTATTAGAAATAAAATGATGTTTATATCATTAAAAAATTCCATCGCATTTTAAGCATATTTAAAAAAATACATTTTAGAGAGTAATCTTGAAGGTAGCTATCTATCCCTAGATTCTATCCCTAGACATGCTTTTATGTCGATAAAAAGAAATAAGTGTCACTTAGTTTTTTGTATGCTATAACATATCAGAGTTTAATCAAAATCAGCTCCGGGCACCTCGAATGCTTTCCTTATAAAGCTAATAATCCAAAATAAGATAAAGGGAAAAAAGAAGAGTATCGGGTGCAGTAAAGGAGAATTTCCTGGCTTAACAATTTTAGTGAGTAAGACAGAAGTAGTTCAACGAAACAGTTTGGAACTGCGATTAACAAATTTAGAATAACAATGAACATTTTTAGCCTCTGATAAAAGATGGAACCCAAAAAGAAAATTTCTTATGTGCGCATTACTTTATAAGTGGTAGATTAGGAATATATATGAAAATTCGCTTAAATATCTTAATAAATTCTTAATTTATTTAACATTAAAAAGTTTAATAATTTATTTGTCATCTCTTCTTGAATCCTGACAATGCACAAGCATCTTTTTAAAAATTAAAGATAATTATTATAATAAAAATATTGCTCTCAATTTTATTGACATTCTATGTAAAGTATTTAGTTTCGCGCAACTTATTCTATATTAAGTATGGCTATTAATGATTTAATGCTAATTTTTCAAGCATATTAATTAAAAGAAAACTACTTGAAACATTAAATTTGTTCAACGACTCGATTTTTGCGTTTTCAAATTTTGTCTTTGGCTTCTATTGAAGTGATTCTAATTATAAAGTATTGATGTTATAAATAACCAATAAATATAAATAATCGAATATTTTTTAAATTGCACTAAATAACTGAATAATTAAAGATTTATTTTTCTTGCAGATGGTAATAGATCATGAGAATTGGGTAATGAATCTTAAAGAAGCTAATCTTTATAACTATCCTATTTGGTATAAGTTGTACAGTGCTCGACAAGCATTTCAAATGTCATCTCTTTTGCCAAAAGATTGGGATTCACTTATAGACAAGATGACAAATGAACCTCATGTATTCGATATCTATTACAAGTATTTATCACTCAGCTTAAACAAATTTCTTAAAATAAGTGCTGTCTTATTTATAAAAATTATAGCTTAGCTGTAAGCATTTGTTTAAATATATATTATTCTTAGGAAACCTTGTAATAATAAGCATACAGCTAATCTATAACTGTTATGAATAAGACCGTTCATTTTTTTTCTTTATTAAATATGAACATATCTATATAGAATAGAAAATATACACTATCTAAAATTTTGATACATGAATAACTTACATCATAACTTTTGAAACTGGACTAATTTTGTTAGCTAAGGTATTTACTGTGATGATACTTAGTTATACAGGGTGCCTAATTTTAAAAAATACACGCAAATAGCTCTGGACTGAAGAACGGGAGAGGAAAATTTTTTAATAAAAGTTGTAGGGTTCCGAGGGAGACAACTCATGATGATCTTGGCCATGATCTTAATCATGACCATACAGGTCGTTTCAAGGTCAAGTTTATTTTTTCCAATTGAAACTCCTATTTTTGACCCTAAAAATAAAGAAGGCGGGAGATTTTACGTTCGGATGTGACCTCGAACATGACATTGATTAGAATCCGAACCATGATTCACAAGCTTATTATAATCGATAATTCCAAAGATCTCAAAATTGGAGCCTCCTACCAAGATAGTTTAAAAAAAAAATTGCAGGGTTCCATGCAAGACATCGAACGGTTACCTCGACCATGCCTTTGGCCAAAACCTTGACCATAACCCTGGATGTCCTTTCAGGGTCAATTAAATTTTTTTTAATGAGAACTTCTATTTTTGATATAAGAATAGATGAACTATGTGATAAAACAAAATAAAAAATGGTTTTCACTGCAGAATCACTTCCTAATTATTTTCTTCAACAATTTTGCTTACACTTTTCGTCGCCTTCTTAAGCTGAGATTTTCTTTCTTACAAATTTTTAGTAAGATACGCGACATTTTTTGAGTTTTTATTTTCCTCACCGTCGATTTCTTAGCTAAATAATCTTGATCGCACTTTTTAAGTTAAAATTTTCTTTGTTGACAATATTACAGCGGGATATTGTCTGCCGTTTAAATTTGAATTTTGTTTGACAACCAGTTGCCAAGGAGATTTTTTGTGGCCACTTATTGAGAATTAATTTTCTTCATTTCAAATCAACAATAAAGTATAGTTTTTGTTAACACTCACTTTGCGAAATAGTTTTCGTTGGCTTCTTACGTAATGGTAATTGGTTTCATAGTCTTCATTGAGATATGCCAGACTATACAGCTAATAAAATCATTGAAATTCTTTTTGTCTTGGGAGAATGACGACGCAATTATCGTTATGCGTCAATGCTAAATGCTAATAGATTGCCACCAGACATCCAAATTCCGCGGTATTTCGAAATGTTAAATTGGGGGGCCGAGCAGGAAATTTTTCTAGAAAAAGGCTAAACGGAATGAAAAAAATTATGAAAATAATCTTCAATTAGTTGTGGTATTAGCTATTGGGCATTTAAATCCTCATATAAGCGTACGTGATATTCAACGAGATTTATGAATTTCTAAATCGACAGCTAGCAGATTCTTAAGAAATGTCGAGTACCATGCCTATAACATATCGTTAATTGCTTAATGCATGATTTTTCATTAAAAATGTCTAT
Source organism: Chalcis sispes (assembly GCA_949987625.1). Classification (NCBI taxonomy): domain Eukaryota; kingdom Metazoa; phylum Arthropoda; class Insecta; order Hymenoptera; family Chalcididae; genus Chalcis; species Chalcis sispes. Next base: position 33,664,732 of record OX465097.1, read on the forward strand.
AAACTATATTACTCAGCACAATGATATGTTAAAAAGAGTTACCCGATAAAAGTAGTGTCATATGTTTTTATTCACACATAATATATTGTTTATGTTTATCAATGTGCGTTCGGTAACGCATACGTTCAGGTTTTCAAATTAAATTAAGTTGAATTGTAATGTAGACAATTGGCAACAATATGCATTTAAGGGTTACACCAGGCATTAATTGCTTTCTATAGTCAAAGAAGAGTAACATTTTGCTAATAGACAACGCAGCAAATCATCAACGATAAATATTTCTTTAAATACATTATATTTAGTGATGAGACCGCGTTTTATAGTACTGGTGAATTGTCATAATTGTCATTATTGGTCTGCAGTAAACTCATTGGATGCAAGAAGTTGACCACAAACATCGCTAAAGTGTAAATGTATGGTGCGGCATAGTCAATGGATATTTATTCGGTCCTTATTTTTGTAAAGATTTAGTAAATTGGCAAAATTACTTGCAATTAATCAAAGATGAATTATCGCCTTTGCTTGAAGAGGTTGTTTTCAATACCAGAAATACGATATGTGGCTGCAAAAAGATGGTGCTTCTCCTTGTTTAAGTTTATGCGTAAGAACCTATCTCAATCAGAGATTTAATAATTAATAGATAGGTAGAAGAGGTTCCGTAGAGTGGTCCCCTTGGTTGCCAGATATGACCTCGTTAAATTTTTATTTATCGAGCTTCTTTAAGAATGTTGTATACCAAAATCGACCCATTACAAGAAATGACATGAAAATTCGGAATGTGTCAACATATTCCACGTGGTATAATTTAAAAAACAATAATAGCAATAATCTCTGAGCTTGCTGTAACTGGCCGTGTTCTCCGGTGATCTTGCGTTAGACTCTTCCGTCTTCTTGCTTTGACTGACTGGATCCTTCCGTAATTCTGCCTCGATTGGCTGATCCTTTCAATAATCTTGCTTTAAATGGCTTGATTCTTCCATAATCTTGCCTTGTGAATTTTTCAATAATAATCGTATAATCGTCACAAAGAGAATAATCGTACATGAATTACGTCATTTTGTTAGGTTTATCTCGTATTTATTTCGAACTCATAGTGAAAGCTCACAATTGCGTTATAGTTTACGTTGATGACATTTTAATCGTATAAACTAATGTAGAGTCAGGAATAGAGGCTAAATGCAGTCTTGGCGAAACTTACTAATTCAGGTTTGATTTCAAATCTTAAGAAGTGCTCCTTACTTAAGACGAGGTAGAACTCTTGAGATTCGAGGTAGAGGTAAGACAAGTGAGACTGAACCAGAGGAAAGTTAAGGCCTTAGCTGCTCTTCCATCATCCCATACTGTTTATCAACTGAGATAATATATCGGATTAGCATTTTATTTTCGTTAGTTTGTGCAAGAATTTTCTTGAATAAGGGCTTCCTTCCACAAATCAACTTCTCTTGATGGTAACTTAATTCGGGATATAGAATCCTGAATATAGAAACATTCGTCAAATTATTATTTTTAGTTTAACAACTAATCAGGTTTTGATAATTTTCGATCCTAAATATTCCGTAGAACTACATACTGACGCTAGTAGTTTACGTTATGAAGCGATTTTACTTCAAGTAGACGATGGAAAGCGTCACGTAATAGCGTACTTCAGTAAACACTTGTTAAAGTTAACTTGATCAAGCATTATAGACAATTTCTATACAAAAAAAAATTTATAGTAGTTACAGATTGTAATTCGCTGAAGGCAGCTCAAAAGAAACATGTACTGACCTCGCAAGCTCATAGGTGGTGGGCTTTTCTCCAGTCTGTTGACTTTGATGTAGTATAGAAACAAAGTAAACAGATGCTTCATGTTGATTTTCTTCCTCGAAACCATCCTCCATCTGATTCAAAATTAAAAGTTCCCCGTGTAGAATAAAAGTGTGTTGATGTTGATCAATTTTCTCCTAACTGGTTTCAAGCTGAGTTGCAGCGCGATAATATGATAATTGATGACTTATAAAATGAAAAAATATCGACTAGTTAGCCAAAACGTATGTTCTTCGTTCAGATATTCTCTATTGGAAAATACCTGTGAATAGCTTTTTGACATTTATTGGTTTCCTGGTATGACGCAATACATAAAAAAGTTTGTCGACAACTGCGTAACTTGTAAGATCGCGAAGTCATATTCAGAAAAGATGCAAGCCAAAGACGCATCCAAAAGTATCGACGCTGTGGCATACAATTTACATAGAAGCGACTGGTAAATTAAGTGGGAAAAATTACAATAAGAAGTATGTTTCTATTTTCATAGATACGTTCACAAAATATGTTTTGCTATTTCATACGAATAATATTGATTCAAAGAGTAGTATTCATGCAGTTGCGAAGCGTTGACATTCAAGGTCAACGTGTCCTTATGACCTAAGTACATATTTGAACGTAAAATTTCCCGCTCTTTTGATTGCCAATGTCGAAGAAGGGAATTTTTATTAAAAAATGAGTAGAGCTTAAAATAACCTTGAAGGAATTCAAAGGGCATCATCAAGGTCACGCCTATAGTGAAAACTTCATAAACTTTGGTAATTTTAATACATCGGTTTGAAAAAAAATTTGGGGGTTTCTATGCCAAAAGATAACTAGATCTTGTTCATGTTTAAATGGCCTTAGCTGACCTTCAAGGTCAATGTGTCCTTATGACCTAAGTACATATTTGAACGTAAAATTTCACGCTCTTTCGATTCCTAATATTGAAAAAAGGAGTTCCCATTTTAAAAACATGACCTGACCTTGAAATGACCTTGAAGGACATCGTCAAGGTCAAAATAGAGGTTACCATTGAATTTCGTCGTTGAGAGTTACTTAAGGATTGACCTCGATTATTTTCCTAAATACCCCACCTTAGGAAATATACAGCCGTTTCGGAACTTTTGTGACACCCTGTATAAGTTTATACATTTGTCTTGTTTTTATTTTTTTATTCTATGTTTATTGAAAAAGGTTAATGGTTGTCATTTCCACCCTCCCTGCTGTAGTCACTGCACATTCGGGCTGAAAGACGGTTTGAAAATACATGTAAATATATTATTATTATTATAAGTATTATTAATTGCCTAATAGATTATATTTGTGCTTTTTTTTAACAGTTATCGTTCTCAATATTGAATAAATAAACGTATAGTCAGCGGCTGCAATAAATTAATATATAAACATAAAAGGGATGTAGTTATATAATTGTATTAGTATATACAGTCTGTCAAGTAAGAGCGTGGTCGTGTTAATTTATAAAAAAATTTATTTGATGAAACTTTCATATTTATATACACATTGTTCACATTACAAACAATGATGCAATTCGGTCAATAATGTGTCCAGTCACCACTGGCGTCAATAATTGCCTGGCATCTCCGAGGCATGCTTTCTACTAATTTGACGGCGTATTCTAGTGGCAAGAATCTCTAGATCCGACGAATTTCGTAAGACAACTGCTTCAAAGTGTATGTGCGTTTTCCACGAAGCTTCCGTTTAATATATGCCCACACATTTTTAATAAGGTTTGCATCGGGCGACTGCGACGGCAAATCCAATGTAACGATGCCAGATTAAGTCTTCCACTAAGTACAGAGCTTGCTGCGGTGTTTAGGATCGTTGTCCTCCTGCAGAATCCAATCTTCATTTTTTGTGATGAACCATCGTTTGGCAGATAGCAGTAAAGCCTTTTTGTAGATTTTTATCGTTTTTGGCATTTAGGTTGTCAGTAAAGAGGTGCAAAGTGCCGAGTCCCTGCTTCAAGAAGCAGCCCCAAAGATGCACCTTTATTCCATGTTTTACGGTCCGCTAAACAAGCCTATTGGTGGAAGTTGACCAGGCTCGCGTGAGGACAGAACGTGCCCATATAGAACATTCATCAGTAAAAATGACATTTTAAAAATCTCTATCAATATTCTCATGCGCTCAAGCGAGTCGCTTTGTCACATGTTTTTCAGTCAACAGAGGCTTCTTCATTGTGTTGCGCCATTTCAGATGATGAGAACGAAGATGAGTTCGGATAGTTCCGTAGGATATATGTAAACCTTTTGCCATTAATTTTGCTTGCTCTTGCCGCAGTGTTAAAGCAGGATTCCGCGAAAACAGATTCACTATTCTTTTTTCATCTTTTTTGTTCACTTTTCCTATCGAGCCACGTTCTGGTAAATCATCGACATTTTTAGCCACATTATATCGCTGTATCCACTTCTGTACAAATGCCTTTGACTTTCTCATATATTTAGCAGCCGCTGATTGCGACATTTTGGGACCTTTTGGGTGGATGCAAAGGAACACAGCCTAGTAGCGCGACGCGTACTTAGCACTCATGGCGTTTAACGTAATTCTCTTTCAAAAGATCAATAACAACTAAATTTTTGTTAACAATGCATCAAGGACAAAGCTTTCTCTTATCGGCTTGCGAAGGAATTAGAGCGAAATCTTTTATTACCTGTCGGTGAAGTCGACCACGCTCTTACTTGACAGACTGTACCATTGATTTGACCTTAAAGAGTAATTTGAAGGTCACATAAAGGTTACCTTAAATAGAACCTACTATTTATCGTTACATATTCTTGTAGGTTATCTCGACAGCTTTTAAAAACACTACAATAAAATATTTTTTTATTGAGAAATTTTCGAATTATGAGGCTCCAAAGCAGTACTTTGCAGTACTTTGACATAAAGTAAAAAATATCTTGTACAATGTCATGTTATGGGTTAAGTTGATCCTTAGGTATCATTCGAAAGTCAAATCAACTTTTCACCTAAATCTCTGTAGTTATGCATGTTATGCATTAGAAATACGAAACACCCTACTTCTAACGCTATCCAGGAACAACGACGTGCACGCAGTAGAATTCTGTTCCCTTTGAAGTGCTTGATTAACGTGAATTTCCTTGCCTCTCACTATTATAACAATTATAATTATCAACCACGAAGCAAATGTTCGAAGTTGCCTCCATTAGCTTCAAGGCATAAATTTAATTGCCTCTGGAAACGTTATACTGTTCTAAGCATAGTTTCTCTTAAAATCGCTGCGTAAGCTCGACGAATCCCGTTCATCTCCCGAATGGCCAAATTGTGTCACATGCTGCTTGAACGAACGCGCGCAATCAAATAAAGAGCCAAAACGCACCGCGCGTGAGGAGTCGACTAGCTTGACTGCCAGATACCGGGAGGGGGCTCGCGTTAACACGAGAACTGCCGCGTAGCGGCTAACAACTAGCTCCGCATATGTTATGAGCAATTGTTAGTCAGAGAGGATTCCCGAGCGCCTCCGTTCGGATCGATCTCTGCCGATCATAGGCTAGGAGAGTCCGTATGTAAACATTTATATGCAAACAAGCTTTTTTTGTAAAATTCGATCTTTATCCGGAAGTAACCATGCCTGACTATCCGCCTAATTAAATTGTTGATATTATAACGGTCTTAGGGGAACGTCGTAACAATTTTCGTACAGCGGCAAGACGATACGCTGAACGCTTTCCAATTAGGAGAGACCCAAATCATAGAACAATATGTAGAGTAACCAAAAGAGCTCGCGGTGAACATCTTGCTCGCCAACGCAAGCGCTACGAATACAACGAAAATGATGCTCGCGCTGTGACTATCCTAGCAGTTATTTATCTTGACTCTCATATTAGCAGTCGCCAAATTGAAAGAGAAATTGGTCTAACACAAAGAACGGTTTTAAGAATTCTAAATATTCTTAAATATCATGCCTACCACATAACTTTGAGTCAAATACTTTGTACTTTTTTCTGATGAAGCTAAATTTTGTAGTCATGGACAACTTAATAGGCACAATTCTCATTATTGGTCAAATCAAAATCCCCAGTGCCAGAATTGTTAGAAGATGTTCCTTTAGCTTCAAAACAAAAAATGTGGCTCCAGCAAGATGGCGCAGCACCACATTTTGCACGCATAGTACGTGACTTCTCAAATTATAACTACAATGAGAGGTGGATCGGACGAGGAGGTCCAGTTAACTGGCCTCCTTGCTCACCATATCTCACATCTCCAGATTTTTATTTATGGGGCTAGTTAAAATAGGTTGTTTTTGCAGAACGGCCAACAACTAAAGCAAACATGGAAGATCATATTCGTCGAGCTTGCGCAGCGATTCTAAGAGAAACTTTACTAAGAATAGTACAACATTTCCAGAGGCGATTACATTTATGCCTTGAAGCCAAAGGAGGCAGCTTGGAACATTTGTTTCGTGATTAATAATTATAATTTTTATAGTAGTGAGAGGCAAGGGGACGTACAGTAAACAAGCACCCCAAATGTGAGAGGCAAGGGGACTCACGGTAAACAAGCATCCCAAATGTGAGAGGCAAGGGGATTCACGGTAAACAAGCACCCCAAATCTGAGAGGCAAGGGGACTCACGGTAAACAAGCACCCCTAATGTGAGATGCAAGGGGACTCACGGTAAACAAGTACCCAAAAGGAAACAGAACTTACTACGTCCACGTCGTTGTTTCTGGGTAATGCTAAAAGTAAGATAAACGCATTTAAACAAACAGTGCGGCAAAGTACTGCTCTGAAGCCTCATAATTCGAAAACTACTCAATGAAAAAATATTTTATTATAGTGTTTTGGAAAGCTCTCGAGATAACCTACAAGAATATGTAACAATAAATAGAAGGTTCTATTTGAGGTAACGTTCATGTGACCTTCAAATTACTCTTTAAGGTCAAATCAATGGTACCATCTTATGTCCCCCTGAAAACTATACAACTTGTCTGAAACATTTTTCTGTATCTGGCTTGCCAACGGAAAAATTGGGGTGGGTCACTTAAAATGGCTCACCCTGTATATAAAATAAGTGTACAACGTTTCAAATCAATAAGTTGTCATTTTCTAGCTATAATGATCACCGGTTTCGAATGGTTTCAAGAAAATCGCGTTTGAAGTTTTGAAAACGATTTACATGCAGATGAAAATTTTTTTTCAATTTGCAGTAAATCGTTTATTTAAGCATTGTAAAAGGTTTTTTATTCTCTTTGTTGGCGGCCTCAGTAGTAATTTTACGACGTCGGCAAGCTATTCTTGCTTCCCGAGTGCTGTTCAATGAACAACGGTTACCTGAGCCAATTCGATTGCAATCTTTCTGCTTCGTATATTTGTATGCGTGCGATCCCTATTTAATCTTTATCGTGTATCTTCATTGAATGTACGACTCGTACATGTAGTGACGTACGCGGCTATGTTGACGGTAGTAAGGCTTGCAGGTAACGTTTTCGGTGCGAGCTTCCAAAAGCTTGAATTAAAGGTTTCGTTGCTATTCTGCGTAAATCCTCCAATGCATCTTTGCAATAATTCGTTGCTTGTAAAACTTTCGTAAATCGGTTTTATAGCATTTAAAACTATTTCAGGCAAGGCACCGCAATCATGATTAAAAGACGCCATATTGTTAGCAACCACTTCGTAGACACTTGTCACGCTGTTGCTTCTTATCAGTTGAACTTTTATGATAAAACGTAGACGAAATGTCATTTTTAATTTTTTCAATCGAATCACAGTTATCACGAATAGCGTTGCCGAAATACTAAGACAATTGATCATTGACTTTTATTGTAACCTATATATTCATATATATAAGGTACATTAAAGGCCTTTGTCATCCCTCAGGTAGTTGAGTGCGCATCTGCTGCTACCTGCCTAACATGTTATCATGCGCTAGAGACGGCTACGTTCTAACCTCTATATGAGGTGTGATCAAACAGTAAGGTGACTTTTTGAATTTCGCGCGCTCTGTACACTAATTTCAAAATTTTTTTTTGTTATGTTGGTACACTCGTCACGATCATATGTTTACAGTTTCGACTATATACTATGGTGATATGTGTTGTTTTTATGTGAGAGGCATATAGGTTAGACTCGTGTTTGCGTGCTCGGCGATTTTTTGCTGTTGAAGATAATGGAGCAAAGAGTTTGTATTAATTTTTGTGTAAAAAATTGACTTAATTACCTAACAACTCTTGAAATATTGACAGTGGCGTACGGTGAGTGAACTATGAGCAAAAAAAACATTTGTAAGTGGTATAGGTTATTCCAAGAGGGCCGAGAAAATGTTAACGATGAACCTCGCTCCGGATGCTCCAGCACGACAAAAACCGACGAAAATGTTAAGAAAGTGGAAGAAATTGTGTTGAAAAATCTTTGAATCACGATTAGGGAAGTAGCTGATGATCTTAACATATCGTTTGGCTCATGCCGATTGATTTTAGCGGATGTTTTGGGTATGGCACGTGTTTTAGCGAAATTCGTTCCAAAACGTCGTTACTAATGAGTAGTTTTTTGACCAAAAACAATACTACCATCATGCCTCAGCCACTGTATTCACCAGACTTGGTTTCTGCGACTTTTTTCTCTTCCCAAAATTAAAAAGGCCCATGAAAGGACAAAAATTTGTGACGATTGAGGAGTTTAAGGCTGCATTGCTAAAGGAGCTCAAGGCAATATCCAAAAGTGCATTTCAGAAGTGTTTTGACGACTGCAAAAAGCGCTGACACAAGTGCATTGTATCAGAGGGGAATTATTTTGAAGGGGACAACATAATTTTAGATTGATAAATAAAAATTTTTTATAAAAAATAAAAAGACACCTTATTTTTTTATCACATCTCGTATCTCCGTTAATATTGGGAGTACAAATTAGTTCGGTCCGTTTTCAAAAAATGGCTCTGGCTATTATAATTATTTAATAGTAACAGCTGAAGTTGGTAGTTTCAAAGAGGTTAGACATCTGTCAATAATATTCAGTTTATATCGCTTCGAGTTTCATAAAAATTCTTGTTTCAAACTGTGCTGAATATGCCCGATTTTGTGTTAACCAAGCAGCGTTTGCGGGAGGTTTTAGTTTTCTGTTTTGATTAGAAGAAAGGTACAGCTTAAGCGCATCAAATGCTTTTGAAAGTTTATGGTGACAATGCTCCAACTGATAAATCTTGTAGGGAATGGTTTCGACGTTTCAAGAATGGAGATTTCAGCGTTGTAGACAAGCCTAGCTCTGGACAGCCAAAAAAATTCGAAGACAAAAAGTTGGAGGCATTACTCAATAAAGATCCGAGACAAACGCAAGAGAAGCTTGCAGAATCATTGGAAATGACTCAACAAGCAGTTTCTGTACGATTTTAATCTATGGGAATGATTCAAAAGCAAGGCAATTGGGTGCCTTATGAACTGAGACCAAAAGACATTGACAGGCGAATTTTCTGTTGCGAGCAGCTGATTCAAAGGCAACAAAGAAAGGGTTTTTTACATAAAATTGTTACTGGGGATAAAAAATGGATATCCTAATATATGTAACACTAAGAAGAAAAAATACTATGTTATGCCTAGTCGATTGTTGCCATCGACCTTAACATGAACACCAAAGCCGAATATTCATGGTTCGAAGATCATGTTGTGTATCTGATGGGACCAAAAGGATGTTGTGTACTATGAGCTGCTACAACCTGGCAATATCATAACGGCCGATCGGTATAGGCTGCAATTGATTCATTTTAGCCATGCATTACGAGAAAAACGGCTGGAATATAAGGAAAGACATGACAAAGTTATTTTTCTGCATGACAACGCTCGGCCTCATGTCGCAAAAGTCGTGAAAAAATATTTGGAACGCTCAAGTGGGATATTTTGCCGCACTCGCAGTATTCTCCGGACATTGCTCCTTCTGATTACTGGTTGTTCCGAGAGATGCAGCACGATCTGGCAGGTCATCGATTCACTTCTTTCGCAGAAATCGAAAATTTGCTCCTAACTTGGATCACCTCAAAAGACGACACATTTTTTCGAGATGGAATTCAAACATTGCCTGAGAGGTAAAAAAAAGTAGTAACTAGTGATGGACGATACTTAGATTAATCTTTTGATTCTTATTTTAAAATAAATGCATTTTTGACCGTAAAAAAACGGACCAAGTTAATTTGTACCCCCAATATAATTTTATCTGTTTAAATGCGTCGCGAAACGTACACAAAGGTTGTCGAAGCTACTGATTACGAATATATCATCAAATTTTCAAAATTCCTAATGACGGATGCAATGTCGGATAAAAATCTGCAACAAGCCTCAAAATTAAATAAAAAATGGTATACTGAGATTTTTAAGGTCCCTGATTATAAATCCATTATCAAATTTTTGAAATTCAATTTGACTCCAATATATTTATATAAACTACATTCAAATGTTATTTTATTTTAGTACGACTTAGAGTACTGCTTATATAATTAAAATTTACTTTAGTGACGATCATTTCAAATATATTATTATAATAGAAGTATTTTAATTTCTTATCTTTTCGCTAAATGAGTGAAAAAAAATTTATCTCTATTTTAGTAATTTCCTTTATTTTTGTAATATACTATTCACTTGTTATTAATTTTCTGGAAAGTGATTCGCATACTATTCTTTTCTGAGTGAGTTTATTAGACTTTCGTATACATTTTGAATTAAAACAAATATTTCTCATATTGATTCGTAGTTTCTAAAGTTATATTATTTAATTATTTTTTTCTTCTTTAAGTTTCTTCATACAATATATGTATATATATGGTTTCCGAAATGTCTTGATAACGACTGAGAAGAAATATCACACTAGAAGTTAAAACTGATGTGTATACATCGAATAAAGATGAAATAATAGCAATCCTAAATTCGCATAACTCTAGTTGTTTAGATGTAGATACAGTCTGTCAAGTAAAAGCGTGGTCGTGTTAATTTATAAAAAAATTTATTTAATAAAACTTTCATATTTATATATAAATTGTACACATAACAAACAATGATGCAATTCGTTCAATAATGTGTCCAGTCACCACCGGCGTCGATAATTGCCTGGCATCTCCGAGGCATGCTTTCTACTAATTTGACGGCGTATTCTAGTGGCAAGGATCTCCAGATCCGACGAATTTCGTAAGACAACTGCTTCAAAGTGTATGTGCGTCTTCCACGAAGCTTCCGTTTGATATATGCCCACACATTTTTAATAGGGTTTGCATCGGGCGACTGCGACGGCCAATTCAATGTAACGATGCCAGATTGAGTCTTCCACTGAGTACAGAGCTTGCTGCGGTGTTTAGGATCGTTGTCCTGCTGCAGAATCCAATCTTCATTTTTTGTGATAAACCATCGTTTGGCAGATGGCAGTAAAGCCTTTTTGTAGATTTTTATCATTTTCTCGGCATTTAGGTTGTCAGTAAAGAGGTGCAAAGTGCCGCATCCCTGCTTTGAGAAGCAGCCCCAAAGATGCACCTTTATTCCATGTTTTACGGTCCGCTGAACAAGCCTATTGGTGGAAGTTGACCAGGCTCGCGTGAGGACAGAACGTGCCCATATAGAACATTCATTAGTAAAAATGACATTTTCAAAATCTCTATCAATATTCTCATGCGCCCAAGCGAGTCGCTTTGTCACATGTTTTTCAGTCAACAGAGGCTTCTTCATTGTGTTGCGCCATTTCAGATGATGAGTACAAAGATGGGTTCGGATAGTTTCGTAGGATATATGTAAACCTTTTGCCATTAATTTTGCTTGTCCTTGCCGCAGTGTTAAGGCAGGATTCCACGAAAACAGATTCACTATTCTTTTTTCATCTTTTCTCTTCACTTTTCCTATCGAGCCACGTTCTGGTAAATCATCGACATTTTTAGCCACTTTATATCGCTGTATCCACTTCTGTACAAATGCCTTCAACTTTCTTATATATTTAGCAGCGGCTGATTGCGACATTTTGAGACCTTTCGGGTGGATGCAAAGGAACACAGCCTCGTAGCGCGACGCGTACTTAGCACTCATGGCGTTTAACGTGATTCTCTTTCAAAAGATCAACGACAACTGAATCTTCGTTAACAATGCATCAAGGAGAAAGCATTTTTCTATCGGCTCGTTAAAGAATTAGAAAAAAATCTTATATTACCTGTCAGTGAAGTTAACCACGCTCTTACTTGACAGACTGTAAATGAAAAAATAAATATTTTATCGACGCTTTCTCGTTATTCTTTAGGGTGACATTAATTTTAAAAACGGTTTTAATAAATTATACTAAATATTAAACTAAATTCAAACTTTTTCATAAATTTTTTATTTAATACACTATTGTAATGTATAAATATACATATTTTTGCTGGAAATTTTCAGATAAATTAAATGAATATTTTTTAAAAAAGGTACGATATAAATTAAATTGGAAATCATTACTACTGTTTAAATATTTGCAAAATTTGAAATAATTAGAATGTTGTAAGTTGTATTATCATACGTACTACAGCCTAAAATACTATTATTAACAATAGCAATAGAATAAATTCATCGCGAATGTTACGAATGAGGAGGTATAACGAGAGCAGAATTAAAATACTCGAATAGATTCCTGGAAATTCGTTACCGACTGACCTATGTATACTTAAGAACAGAAGCTGCATTAATATTTAGTCTTTTAATTAATCGTCTTGAATGATTAAAATGATAAATATTGGAAATATAATATTAATGAGTTGTTTTTTTATGTATAGTAAGTCTTGATTAATCCACTTTATTGATAGCAATTTCATATTATAAAAATTTAATTGCGGAGGTATTTTTGATACTATTTGCATTGCATATTGTTAAATGCATAGGTGATAAAATTACCCCAAAATGCAGAAAATATTTTTTTCAAATAAAATTAACGATCACGTCAATCTAAAAAAAAACATAAATAAATAACGTAATTGCAAGTGTAAGCCTAATAACGAACTAGTGCATTAAAAACAATTAATTTTTTTTAAAACTTCAGAAATAGTTTATTTTTAATGAAAACTTTTTTCGGGAACTACCAAAATGCATAATTTTTCTAATTTTTAGTTGCGCATTGTTTAGGATCAGATAATAATATAAACATTTTATCGATGCTTTCTCGCTACTCATTCGAGCAGCGTTGACTAGAAAAACGGTCTTAAAGGACTTATATTATGTATTTTTTAATGCTGTTTATTTCTACTGAAAGCCCTTTTCGAGTAGTACAAAAACGCATAATTGTCGTTATATTTAGTTAGTTAGATTGATAATTTGTATATAAATAGACAGATAAACAAATTGAATAGATAATAAATTTATCGCAAATGTTACGAATGAGGAGGTATAACGAGAGCAAAATTAAAATACTCGAATAGATTCCTGGAAATTCGTTACCGACTGACCTATATATACTGTTACGTCCGTACCGTAATATTAGAATATATTATATACCCTTATGGTAAATAGAATTGCATTACCTCTGGCAGTGGATAAGGAAGGAATCATCTAAGGCAATTTAAAACTATCAAACGCACTAAATATATAACTAGCTCCAAAGACCGTTTTAAGCTTTCGTTTACTTTCTTCCTTCTTCGCGCTAGAAACAAACAACTCGCATACTTGAAGGAAAGGCGATACAGTCAGACAAATAATGTAATAAGATATTATCCGGAAATAAACAACGTGCCTTTTATATATACAATTTTCTCTTTGTACTTTACTAACCACGAAAATAGCGAGGTTGCCGATGTTCTTTTCCTTTTATTTAATTTAATTATTTTTAATTTCCTTTTATCGATCCTAAGGAAAACCTGCCTTTACTATATATCTAGGATAGTCGATTAAAAATCTTTATTACAATGCAATATAAACATAATTTTCTTTTGACAGTTTTGTAATTGTTTTAAAAATTACAAAGATTATTAATAATCAGACTCTTTCAGAAAAATACATTAGGAATTTTTAGAATAGATTTGTCAATTTAAGCGCGATAATTATGTAGTTTTATTTTAAGTTTTTGTATATATTTTATATACAAAATATATTTTACGTTTTTCATATTCGAATAAAATTTATCTATCATTAGAAACTTAAGAAGATAATTATAGGGCTTAGTATTGACAAATAAATATATAAATAAATATAAATATATTTATATCGGGTAAATAAATACGTTAAACACATAAGCGATCTTCAACATAATTTATATTCTTTATAAAACCATGTTATCACTGAAATACGTTCAATTATGCGTATAAATTATAAAATATGTACTGATTTTAATAAATAATAAAAACATTACCGGTAAAATTAAAATTTTTGTGATACGCGGCGTAATAAGATGCATCACCATGCAGCAAGCTCCCTCCCACCACTGTCACTGGACCGCGCCGCCGAAAAGGCTTGCCGAACATATAAAAGCGCCGCACAATTCAATAACCCAGATCAGATCAAATCTCGAGTCTAATGTCACGTCACCTAATTTTTTTAATATTTTTCTTTGTTCAAATTCTTTTCTGTAAACCCGTGCACCGAAATCCGCCACCACTATTGTAACCAGCGAGTTTCGTATCAAGCCCGGCATACCCTTGTATAAAACCAGCTAAAAGAAAAAACCATCAATAAAAGTAAGTTAATCTATAAAACTTGTTAATTGTTTTTTTTACAAGCTTCCTTCCTATTTCATTATTAACAAAATAAAGTGCAGCTTGGACTGTAATACAGGCCGGACACTTTATTTCATTTTACAATTTTATTATACTAACTCACATATACAATTTTATTTCATCTATTAACAAAATAAAGTGCAGCTTGGACTGTAATACAGGCCGGACACTTTATTCCATTTTTACAATTTTATTATACTAATTCACATATACAATTTTATTTCATCTATTAACAAAATAAAGTGCAGCTTGGACTGTAATACAGGCCGGACACTTTATTCCATTTTTACAATTTTATTATACTAATTCACATATACAATTTTATTTCATCTATTAACAAAATAAAGTGCAGCTTGGACTGTAATACAGGCCGGACACTTTATTCCATTTTTACAATTTTATTATACTAATTCACATATACAATTTTATTTCATCTATTAACAAAATAAAGTGCAGCTTGGACTGTAATACAGGCCGGACACTTTATTCCATTTTTACAATTTTATTATACTAATTCACATATACAATTTTATTTCATCTATTAACAAAATAAAGTGCAGCTTGGACTGTAATACAGGCCGGACACTTTATTCCATTTTTACAATTTTATTATACTAATTCACATATACAATTTCATTTCATCTATTAACAAAATAAAGTGCAGCTTGGACTGTAATACAGGCCGGACACTTTATTCCATTTTACAATTTTATTATACTAATTCACATATACAATTTTATTTCATCTATTAACAAAATAAAGTGCAGCTTGGACTGTAATACAGGCCGGACACTTTATTTCATTTTACAATTTTATTATACTAACTCACATATACAATTTTATTTCATCTACTAACAAAATAAAGTGCAGCTTGGACTGTAATACAGGCCGGACACTTTATTTCATTTTACAATTTTATTATACTAACTCACATATACAATTTTATTTCATCTATTAACAAAATAAAGTGCAGCTTGGACTGTGATACAGGCCGGACACTTTATTCCATTTTACAATTTTATTATACTAATTTACATATACAATCTCATTTCGTTATTAACAAAATAAAGTGCAGCTTGGACTGTAATACAGGCCGGACACTTTATTTCATTTTACAATTTTATTATACTAACTCACATATACAATTTTATTTCATCTATTAACAAAATAAAGTGCAGCTTGGACTGTAATACAGGCCGGACACTTTATTCCATTTTTACAATTTTATTATACTAACTCACATATACAATATTTATTTATTATTAACAAGTTATTTCATTATTAACAAAATAAAGTGTAGCTGGGACTGTAATACAGGCCGGACACTTTATTTCATTACAATTTTATAACAATAATTTATTTAAATGTATGTATACTATTTCCTTTCTAGTTGTTCGCTAAATCTAAGTTATTAAAAATAAAAATAAACGTAGTCGGCCTGTAACACAGACCGAATACATTATTAATATTTACGAATTTATACCGCTGATTTATTCTTAACTATATGTATACTATAATTATTTAAGCCCGTCTCTATTAACCAGTTAACAATTAAATTAAGCGCCAAATAAATGTACCCCTTTCCTTAAGACTCACAGGAATCATTGGTCGAATGGTATTTATTAAATCAAGCACAGTAACCTATCCCAAGCTATAAGGATAATACCTTGGCTTAAAAAGAGGTTACGTGCAAAATAAATTCGTGGTAAGGATTCTACGAATTTAACGAGGATTCTGTCTGTCACGAATAATCATTTGGACGTAACAGACTAGTAAGCCCTTGTATAAACTAAAAATTTGGAGGCCCCGGAGGGATTTGATACATAAATAATTTTTAAGTGTATCTACTCCTGAAAAAAAAAAAAAAAATAAATAAATAAATAAATAAATAATATATATATATATAAATAAATAAATAAGTAAATAAAAATAATAAAAACTATTCGATCATATATTATACAAAAAAATATAACCAAAAAAAAAAAAACAACAAAATCTTGTAATTTCTAGTGAGCGAACAAAGGCAAACAAAACCAAACAAGTTTCGACGAAGGAATAAGAGAAGAAGCCTATTTAATATACCTTCGGCTCAAGAATTCATTGATGCCTTTGACCTCAATTTATTCAATATCGCTAAGATAAGAATAATATCCGATGTGAAGGTACAAATCGACCTCACGCGCTTTGTGGGAATTACCCCACAATTTTATAAAAAAGAGGTTAAAATTGTAGCAGAAATAATAAATATAGACAAACCCCCTATAGACGATAACCTAATAGTCTTCAGCGAAGGAAAAAAATTTGTAAGAAGGTTATAAGATTTAATAAATTATTTTTTATACATTTTTTTTTTTAAAAAAAAAAAAAAAAAAAAAAAAAAAAAGGAATTTTTTTTTACATTTTATTTATTTACCTTGTTACCTAAGCAATTCTCGATAATCACTACGCAAGACTCAAGTGCCAAACCCTGAAAATAACAAACAAGATATTAAATTAAGGTCATAGTAAGGTTAATAAACAAAACACATATACAATTAAATATTCACAGAAAGACCTTCAATATTAGAATATTTTCAATCTTAATAAATTATCTAACAAGGCACTAACAAGGAAGTAATAATATACTTCCTTACCAATTAGCAACTATTAAGGGATCAAGCCCGAAGATTAGGATATCCTCCAAAATAAGGATATTTAGTATAAGTCAATCACAGTAGCATAGGAGAGATAATTGACCTGATCCATGCTTGTGTCGATGACGCTCAAACAACTAATAACATAAAAATATATAAATAAAATATATATACCCTTTTTCTCTTAATCGATAATATAAGTATTTTTTTTTATATATATAAATAATTAATTTTCTATAAAACTTACCAATTTCCTAAGGCACCAACAGCTGAATTGGAAGTATATTCCCTTGCGTACCTTATACTTGCTAAAAGAGTTTATTTATTGTACATCTTGACTTGACCCCAAGCAGTTGACACGAGCAAGGAAGGACTCCCATAGGTCAAAAACACTAATTCGTCTTCTTCTGGATTAATTCCATGACACCGAAACAAGTAATATTCTAAAAAAAAATATATATAAAATTAACTAAGAGCTTGCATAACGATCACCACAAACCATCAAATTAACTAAGTTATACAAAAAGATATATAAAAATAAATTATATATATTTTACAATTACACTGAATCTAAATTAACATCTAACTTTTTACAATAAGACAATTAATAAAATTTCTTTTGCTTTATAACGAAGATAAAAGTAGATTTCGCCTTTTATAATTATAAGTAATAATAGTATACTTATCCCCACCGATCGTTAAAACTTAAACACTTTCCACTGTTTCCTTAAGGTACTTGACTCCAGGTAGTTGATTTTTTATTTTTTTTTGTGCTAGGTATCTAAATATTACTAACCTCTCGACCCACTTAACTCTTGGCGTCAATAAATAGGTTAGTTCCTTCGCGCATCACACCTTATTATATGTCGTATTTTACACGAAGTATACGACGCTGTACATGACGCGGACCGAAACGCAGAACCAATATACAGAGTAGCGCATGCGTAAAGCCCATTTGCATAGTAGCAAGATTAGGATTCGCTAGTATTAAAACGCAAAATTAATAAATTAGAGAACATTGTATAAAAATTAATATAAGAACTACCTCATAATCGAAATACGTGGTTTGTAGATATAAGCCTTACTAATTGCGCGGAAGTTCTGCGCATGTTCAATAATAATTCGACATAGCAAGGTTTCCTTTTTTTTTATTATCAAACTAACAAACGCGCAATCTGTTAACGACCTTTTATACATAAAATAATTTATTAAGTAATTACTCATAACAAATTTCAATAATATCTAGAAAAATACAACGCGCGCAAAAGTCTCGCGCATAAAAAAATTGTGAATGAATAATTTATGAAAATGTTTGGATGTATTGCAGATGATTGATCTAAACCGTATTTCCGAGATACAAATATACAATTTGTTAACGGAACTCCTGGGTAGGATCGAGGATTTAGAAAATCGCAACCTTTGGCTACTGGAAACCAATAGATTTCTCAGGCAAGACGTCAATAGCTTAAAGGAATCTGAATGGGACACTAAAAAAAGGCTCCTAGACTTAGTAAATTGCACCGAACAACTAATTGATAAACAATTAAGAATTAGAGTTGCGCTAGGATTTAGATTAGGCAGACTAATTCAAGAAAACCGTGAATTCCAATATCGTATAAAAAACCTCGAAGCCCAAGTAGATGATATCACGGTCCTCATGCGAAACTTAAAAATATCTAAAGAAATGAACCCATGCCTAATAAAAGAATAACCCGCCTCCAGTCAAAAAGGGATTTAATTTCAAAGGAAAACGACGAAGCACCCTTTGAAACACACACCCAACTGCCACGTACCCCGGATCAAAAAAACGAATATCCGCATCGATACGTAACCTCTGAATCAGAACAACCAGACAATTTAGTAATTCTAGAAACGTCAAGTAACGAAACCACCCATCAGTTAGCCCCGAAACTCGAACCTATAAATTTACTTAACTCAGTTTCACCAAGCACTGATCGCTTAAAAACACCGGATTTACAACTCTTTAGTAAAATGGAAGGAACTTCATCCCGTGTACCCGAGAATAAGAACATCTACGCGCTAGCACCCAAGGATGCAGCTAAATTAATACCTGAATATAATGGAAAAAACATACCATTTAACCGCTTTGCGGAAGCATGCGAGGAAGCTGCGGAGATGGTAGGACCCGCTGGCGAACCGAGCTTAGTTATTTTCATCAAGGGCAAAATATCCGGAGAACCCCGAGTTACCTTATCTAAGGTAAAATTTGCTACAGTGAAGGATTTATTAGACACCTTAAGACTATCTTATTCTCCCGCCAAGTCAGTCAATAGGTTACGAGGAGAACTAAGTAACGAGTATCAGAAGGAAAATGAAACCGTCACTACTTTCACCAACCGTATTAAAATACTAGGCGAACGAATCTTAGAAGCCGAAGCCGCGGCTAACGGAATCATATCACCTATTTTTAAAACAGAACTCGAAAGGAACTTATCGGACAGTTTTAAAATAGGATTATTACCCGAAATCGAATATCGATTAACGACTCGCGATAATATAAATAATATGTATAAAGAAGCTTTAAAGATAGAAGCTCAAAGGACTGCCGTCAGAGATTTACGACGCGCACCAGCCGAAGCACCATCTAGACCCTCTCGCAAAAACGTATTTTTATGCCAGCTCTGCCGATCTGAAGGGCACGAAGCAAGTACATGTAGACAAAAGCCAGAAACCAACAAACAACCACTTGAATTCAGAAATAAGCCAAACCTACCGTGGAAAGCAAACCCCGGTCAATCAGTATGTTATGTCTGTAATCAAACCGGACATTTTGCAAACGAATGCCCTACAAGGAAGTGCCAAATATGTGGACGAAACGGTCATTCGGCCAAATATTGTAGAATCATACAGCAACCAGTAAACTGCCAATTATGCAAAGGCCCTGGACATAAAGCCGACACGTGCCGGTTATTAAAAACGGAGCACAGACCCGAAAGCCGTGATAAAATAGAGTGCCAGTTATGCAAAAGAACAGGACATACGGCCGCAACTTGCCGAGGAAGGTTAACATGCGCTTATTGCAAAAATATTGGTCACGAAATAAAGGATTGTCGTAAGCGCCAATTTAACGAAAGACGGGTGGCGGGAAACGAACAAGGTCTCCCGACGACGAGCGCGAACGTGGAGACCCCAAAACAGAGCTCGGCCCATTCAATAGAGATCGCGGAATACCTAGACGGATTAATACAATTATAAACCAACGCGAGAAATTAACACCAATTTTAGCCTTCCGACACCCCGATATAGAATCAATCTTTGACCTTTTAATAGATACCGGATCAGAAGTCAGTATTATAAAACAAGGTTCATTGCCTATAAGCAAAATAAAACCTATCGACGGTGTTATTACAGTCAAAGGTATCTGCGCCGCACCAGCGCCAACGATAGGCTCGATTAACATAAAGATTTGTAATCGACTAGTCGGCTTTTTAGTCGTACCAAACACCTTTCAAATCCCTTATACCGGTATTTTAGGAGTCGACTTTCTATCTAGAAACGAAGCCAGGCTAAACTTCGACACATTACGACTGGAATTCCCCGATAGCGTGATTTCGTTCGAACAAAACATAAACTATGCACCTCACGCGCGGTTTATCGCTAATATAAGCACCGACGAACTCAGTAGGAAACTACCCTTTATAAACATTATCAACCCTCCCACATCTCACGAAGGAAGATTTTTGGTAGATTCCGGATCCGAAGTAAATCTTATTAAAAAGGGGTTACTATCCAAAAACGAACAGATTAACGACGAAAATACGGTACTACTTAGAGGTATTGGAGACGGCACAATACCGACGTTAGGTACAGTTTACATTACGATTTACGACATCGAAACGACGTTCCATATAGTACCAGACGATTTTAACATCCCCTCGGATGGAGTTTTAGGATCGGGATATTTTACCCAAGCAAAATCCGTTATTAACTTCGCATTAGGAACATTTTCAGCCAACGGTAGGACCACGGTATTAAAATTCGAAAGTGATGACAAGGCAACCTACTCCTTTGATGAGGAAGGCAGCCAATCTGATTCGAACTCTTTAAAAACCGAAAAGTCAAATACCGAATTCGAATTCGATGTAAGAACGAACTATGACTCTGACAAACTAAACGACTTATACGACGAAAATTCTATAAGCGGATGTTATAGCCTATATAAGGAGTACGCCAACACCTTCAGCGAATTAGGTGTAAATCCGAACGTAGAGATTTTTAATATCGAAACTACCTCTCGCGCTGATAGACTACTAACAAAAATTGACATTGACCATTTAAACAACCTAGAATTAGACCAGGCCAAAAGAATAATAGCTAAAAACGAAGACCGATTTTATTTGGAAGGCGACGAATTACAAGCGACTAACATAACACAACACAAAATACCCACCACCGACGATATACCGGTTAATACCAAACAATACCGATTGCCGCATGCATTAAAGGAAGAAGTAGACAAACAAGTCCTAGACCTTTTAGAAAAGGGAGTAATTAGACCATCAAGATCTCCTTACAACACCAGCCTCTGGGTCGTCCCAAAGAAAGCCGGACCGGATGGCAAACCTAGGTGGCGCGTAGTACTAGACTTTCGACCTCTAAACGAGAAAACGATACCCATGGCTTACCCCCTTCCAAATATTACCGACATTTTCGACCAAGTCGGTAACGCCCAGTATTATACCGTAATCGATTGCGTTTCTGGGTTCCACCAAATTTTACTCCACCCGGAAGACTCGCATAAAACTGCTTTTTCAACCCCCAGCGGGCATTTCGAATTTCTTAGGATGCCCTTCGGCTTACGAAATGCAGGTGTAGAGTACCAAAACGCTATGAACGTTACCTTAGACGGCTTAATAGGCAAGGGAGTTTTTGTCTATATGGACGATATTGTTATATACGCTAAAACCCTAGACGAACATGAGCAGCTGTTCAATTTAGTAATGGAGAAACTTAGAAAGGCTAATTGGCAGTTAGAACCAAAGAAATGCGAATTACTAAAACAGCGAGTTACCTACTTAGGTCATATATTAAGCAAAGAAGGAATCAAACCCGATCCGAAGAAAATTGAAGCGGTCAAGGAATTTCCTCGCCCCAAAAACGTAAAGGGTGTAAGGCAATTTTTAGGTTTAGCGGGATATTACAGAAAATTCATAAAAGACTTTGCTAAGACAGCCAAACCATTGACCAAGCTACTACAAAACGATCAAGAATTTGAATGGATAGACACCGTTGAAAAATCATTTCAAACCTTAAAGGAAAAACTGTGCTCGGCACCCCTATTACAATTCCCAGACATGTCGAAACCTTTTTTAATCACCACAGACGCCTCAGGATATGCTGCCGGAGGTATCCTTTCGCAAGGCAAAATAGGAAGCGATAAACCGATCGCGTATACGTCTAGAGTATTTAGAGGTCCGGAATTAAACTACGATACGTACGAAAAAGAAGCGCTAGCGATGTTACACGCTGTACAGACGTTTAGGCCATATATTTACGGAAGAAAATTTACCATAATAACTGATCATAAACCACTGTTATGGTTTAAGAATGCCGATCTGAATACCAGAGTTCAAAAGTGGCGATTTAAGCTCGCAGAATACGATTACGAAATACTCTACAAAGCTGGCAAACAAAACATTAACGCCGATTGCCTATCAAGGAACCCTGTAAAAATCAACGTCATAAACCAAGGGCAAACGTCACAGGAAAATTCCGATAAAGAAGGGGGTGGAACTGGCAAAGAAATCAACAAACCAAAAGCACCACCGATAAGAAAAAGAGGAAGGCCTAAGAAAAACGAAACACTAAAACAAACTATTGACCCCAATATTAATGCACGACAAGACGCAGAGAAGATTTCTAGACCCCACAGAATAAAAAAAAAACCAAGAAGATTTGTTGACAGTGACAACAGCGCATCCGAGGACATTTCCATAAATGACGATGTATATAAGACAATAGAAGCAGCTTCACAGGCGACGAGTAATTGCGATAAGAATGACCCAGTTATACGAAGGCGAGGTAGACCCAAGAAAAAGGTCGTTACTTCAAACAGCGACACCGGTGACGAGTTAGCAACCGGCAATAAAACCTCGTTCGCGGAAGGACGACCAAACTCGATAAGGAAATACATGGGTGAGCAAGAAGCACCAGCCTTAAGGAAAACCAACGACTACCCTCAGAAACACAGCACTGACGAAGACCTCAGTTCGTTACCTTCGCAAATTAGCGAAATTTTACCCAAAGTGATTACTAACGAATCAACTCTATCAGAAAAAGGATCTCTATCAACTACTTCTATACCTAAAGAAGGGAATGTAGTTACCGCACGAGATCTTCTCTCCTATCGACACGACAATATAGCTTACTTCGTGGATACTAGCGGAGCACCGTTAGATGAAGGAGCCAAAGCCTTAGTAAAGGCAAATAAAATACCTAGTTACGAAAACTTACAACTACTACAACTACGGTTAAACAAACGGTCCAACAATAAGTTTTTTGCCCCTTTGTGTATTAAGATGGAAGAATCAGTATCACAGTTGATTATCAAGGAAAATATTTCGATAATTTTACAACAACTACATATTGAAATGGTAAGAAAGAACCTAAGGGAGATTAGTATTGCTCAAAGCAAAAATATCGAAGGTGTAGAATGGACGGAAGTCCTCAACCTAATCGAGACTATATTTCAGGGTTCGGATATAAAAATAATTATCTGCAAGGGTACACTAGAATATGTCTCATCCGATAGAAGAGACGAAATATTCTATGAATTACACAATTCACCCATTGGAGGACACAGAGGAGTGTCCAAAACATTTAACAGAATAAGACGACGTTATTATTGGGAAAATTTAAAACAAGACGTACACAGACGAATTCAACAGTGTCTAGATTGTCAGCTAAAAAAATTAGTACGTCTAAAAACTAGGCAACCAATGGTTATTACGGACACGCCCGGTACAGTATTTGAGAAATTAGCCCTAGATATCGTCGGTCCTTTACCCATCACAAAACACGGCAACGAATACATTTTGACAATGCAGGACCAACTCTCCAAATACTGCCTCGCGGTACCCTTACCTAACGCACAAGCCGCGACTATCGCCGACGCCTTTGTCAAGAGGTTCATCTGTATCTTTGGTATTCCTAAGATAATCTTGACCGATCAAGGACGAAATTTCCTTAGCTCTTTATTACAAAGAGTAGCTAAGCGGTTTAAGATAAAGAAAATTCGCACCACTGCCTTTCATCCTCAATCCAATGGATCATTAGAAAGGTCACATCACGCCTTAGGAGAGTTCTTGAAGCAGTATACCACAAGGGACGCTGAATGGGATCAATGGGTTGATATAGCTACATTAAATTATAACACTTGCGTACAAGAAGGTACCAAACATACTCCATACGAGATTGTGTTCGGTAAAACAGCCCGGCTACCTTCTAGCGACCCCCTACGTGAAATAGACCTAATACCTACGTACCAAGGCTATATAAAAGATTTAGTAACGCGTTTAATTGGTATACGCAAGTTAGCATACGAGAATTTAGTCGCGTCAAAACACAAATCCAAGGTTTACTACGATAAAAGAGCCAACGAGAAAAATTTCAAAATAGGAGACTTCGTATTCTTATTAAAGGGCCCCAAACCTACAAAATTCGGTAACCATTACACCGGTCCCCATAAAATTCTCGAAATATTAACAAAGGGTAACATCAAAATACAATTTAACAATAAAGGTAAAATTGTGCATGCCAATCGATTACGATTATCACACATTCATAACGAAACTCTTATTCCTAGGAAAAACAAAAGGGACCAATTATCTAAAACCGAATGAGCACTAATATCTTGTTCTGATTTCAGATGTACATTATACTCGCCTTTATCTTACCATCAGTAGCAGGAATGATCGGGTACGACTGTGGTTCCAAAATGATGAATGTGACTACGCTATCGCTAATCGAAGTCGGCGAATGCAGCATTCCGGAAGAAAACGTTACGGTATCCAAGCCGTATATCCAACTACTACAGGTTAACGATTACTCAGAGATAACCGTCATCCAGTGTAAACTTGAGGTTCATCGGACCATTTATTATTGCGGAATGCACTCTCATGTATCAATCGTTAATAATGGCGAAGCAGCCTATATATACGAGATCAGCGACCGATCCTGTGAAGAAATTCATCAAACCGGGATACTGAAGTTCGGTAGCGCAAACACTATTCAAGGTTTACGCGTTAATCACACTATTACTCATAGTTTAACTTACGCAGGTTTCCTCAATTCAGATGGCCGCTGTAACGGAGCGAGTTTTTCCGACCCATATGGTACTTGGGAATCAGTGGTAGTACAGGGGACCCTTCAGGTTACCTTGACGTCCTATACCGCCCAAGTTAAATTAAATAACGATCAAATTCACTTACGATCCGGTACAGTGTGCCCCTTGTCTGATGGAACTTGTTTAGATGTGGAAGGAGGGTATACCTTTTGGAGACCTACCCCTATAGATGGGTGTAACTTTAGACAATATGGCGTCCTATATGAAGGATACGCTAATAAAATGATAGATTTCCAACTTGCCAATCCTCAAACGATATACTCTCTTACCACAGACGAAATTACCTTTGCGCTCGCAACTAAAGGAAGGGAAACCTTATGCGGATATACGCTAATTAGAACAGAACACCCGAAACTAGTAATATTTGAAACCACTAGAGGGGAAACTTTCACGTTAAAAAAAAAGGTCTCCGTTTCAAATTTAGATATATTTGCGTATGTAAATTCTAAGTTTATCTATGTAGAAAAACATATCCGTACACAAGTCGAACAGTTGTACCGCGACGTGTTAAAACAACGATGCGATCTAGAAAGACAAACGATAAAAAATGCGCTATCCATAGCTACACAATCACCAGACGAATTTGCGTATAATCTCATGCGCGGACCTGGATACATGGCTGTGTTGGGAGGAGAGGTAGTCCATATTATTAAATGCATCCCTGTAGAGGTAAAGGTAGAACATGGAGAAGATTGCTTTACCGAACTACAAGTAACACATAAAAATGAAACCTTATTCCTTACCCCTCGAACGCATATCCTTAAATCTAAGGGTACTAAAACCACTTGCAACGCCCTCATACCGTCGTATTACTACGTCGGCAACGTTTGGTATAAGATAATACCAAGACCCACCGAAGCTATACCGCCGATTGTTATGCAACCACTAACGAAACCTACATGGAAGTATACAAACCCCTCCGAGTTAGCAACCAACGGCATTTATTCGGACAGAGACATCAACGAATTAAGGGATAGAATAATGTTCCCGATCGAAAAAACCGCATTGCTAAACGACCTAGCCAGAGAAATACATGGTCATCCGATACCCGATCAGGGAGGAACATTGTTAAAACTACTGAATGACAACGCCGTCGAAAAATTGGCCGAGTCAACGTGGAACCGCCTATGGAGTAAATTTATGACCTTCGGGTCGCTCAGTTCTGGCATTATCTCCATCCTCGTTATAATCCAACTTATCAAGGCTTCCATTGATGTACTCGTCCGGGGATATACCCTACACTCTATGTTTGGTTGGTCGACACGTCTCTTAGGAGCACTTTTTGGTTCAATAGCCCACTTCTTGACTTCAATGAAGATAGGAGAACCAATACCAACGAATTCGAAACCTGCTACCGAAATCAGTCACCACACCGTCGCCATAGAACTCAGAGACCTACCAACCGTTGATGAGAAGGCACCAACTATAGTAAGTAATTCTACTCCCCTATTATGCCAAAACAACCCACCACCTTACCCTTGTTCTTCTATCCAAGTACAACCGAATCCTGGATTATTTTCCTTCCTACAGCGTTAATAAGGTGGACTGCTTCAAATCTTCGCATTGTCAGGCACAGATAGGCGATGAGACGTACGATTGCTATTCGTTACCCTCTAGCAACCGTTTTAGAGGGGAGGTGTTACGTCCGTACCGTAATATTAGAATATATTATATACCCTTATGGTAAATAGAATTGCATTACCTCTGGCAGTGGATAAGGAAGGAATCATCTAAGGCAATTTAAAACTATCAAACGCACTAAATATATAACTAGCTCCAAAGACCGTTTTAAGCTTTCGTTTACTTTCTTCCTTCTTCGCGCTAGAAACAAACAACTCGCATACTTGAAGGAAAGGCGATACAGTCAGACAAATAATGTAATAAGATATTATCCGGAAATAAACAACGTGCCTTTTATATATACAATTTTCTCTTTGTACTTTACTAACCACGAAAATAGCGAGGTTGCCGATGTTCTTTTCCTTTTATTTAATTTAATTATTTTTAATTTCCTTTTATCGATCCTAAGGAAAACCTGCCTTTACTATATATCTAGGATAGTCGATTAAAAATCTTTATTACAATGCAATATAAACATAATTTTCTTTTGACAGTTTTGTAATTGTTTTAAAAATTACAAAGATTATTAATAATCAGACTCTTTCAGAAAAATACATTAGGAATTTTTAGAATAGATTTGTCAATTTAAGCGCGATAATTATGTAGTTTTATTTTAAGTTTTTGTATATATTTTATATACAAAATATATTTTACGTTTTTCATATTCGAATAAAATTTATCTATCATTAGAAACTTAAGAAGATAATTATAGGGCTTAGTATTGACAAATAAATATATAAATAAATATAAATATATTTATATCGGGTAAATAAATACGTTAAACACATAAGCGATCTTCAACATAATTTATATTCTTTATAAAACCATGTTATCACTGAAATACGTTCAATTATGCGTATAAATTATAAAATATGTACTGATTTTAATAAATAATAAAAACATTACCGGTAAAATTAAAATTTTTGTGATACGCGGCGTAATAAGATGCATCACCATGCAGCAAGCTCCCTCCCACCACTGTCACTGGACCGCGCCGCCGAAAAGGCTTGCCGAACATATAAAAGCGCCGCACAATTCAATAACCCAGATCAGATCAAATCTCGAGTCTAATGTCACGTCACCTAATTTTTTTAATATTTTTCTTTGTTCAAATTCTTTTCTGTAAACCCGTGCACCGAAATCCGCCACCACTATTGTAACCAGCGAGTTTCGTATCAAGCCCGGCATACCCTTGTATAAAACCAGCTAAAAGAAAAAACCATCAATAAAAGTAAGTTAATCTATAAAACTTGTTAATTGTTTTTTTTACAAGCTTCCTTCCTATTTCATTATTAACAAAATAAAGTGCAGCTTGGACTGTAATACAGGCCGGACACTTTATTTCATTTTACAATTTTATTATACTAACTCACATATACAATTTTATTTCATCTATTAACAAAATAAAGTGCGGCTTGGACTGTAATACAGGCCGGACACTTTATTCCATTTTACAATTTTATTATACTAATTCACATATACAATTTTATTTCATCTATTAACAAAATAAAGTGCAGCTTGGACTGTAATACAGGCCGGACACTTTATTCCATTTTTACAATTTTATTATACTAATTCACATATACAATTTTATTTCATCTATTAACAAAATAAAGTGCAGCTTGGACTGTAATACAGGCCGGACACTTTATTCCATTTTTACAATTTTATTATACTAATTCACATATACAATTTTATTTCATCTATTAACAAAATAAAGTGCAGCTTGGACTGTAATACAGGCCGGACACTTTATTCCATTTTTACAATTTTATTATACTAATTCACATATACAATTTTATTTCATCTATTAACAAAATAAAGTGCAGCTTGGACTGTAATACAGGCCGGACACTTTATTCCATTTTTACAATTTTATTATACTAATTCACATATACAATTTCATTTCATCTATTAACAAAATAAAGTGCAGCTTGGACTGTAATACAGGCCGGACACTTTATTCCATTTTACAATTTTATTATACTAATTCACATATACAATTTTATTTCATCTATTAACAAAATAAAGTGCAGCTTGGACTGTAATACAGGCCGGACACTTTATTTCATTTTACAATTTTATTATACTAACTCACATATACAATTTTATTTCATCTACTAACAAAATAAAGTGCAGCTTGGACTGTAATACAGGCCGGACACTTTATTTCATTTTACAATTTTATTATACTAACTCACATATACAATTTTATTTCATCTATTAACAAAATAAAGTGCAGCTTGGACTGTGATACAGGCCGGACACTTTATTCCATTTTACAATTTTATTATACTAATTTACATATACAATCTCATTTCGTTATTAACAAAATAAAGTGCAGCTTGGACTGTAATACAGGCCGGACACTTTATTTCATTTTACAATTTTATTATACTAACTCACATATACAATTTTATTTCATCTATTAACAAAATAAAGTGCAGCTTGGACTGTAATACAGGCCGGACACTTTATTCCATTTTTACAATTTTATTATACTAACTCACATATACAATATTTATTTATTATTAACAAGTTATTTCATTATTAACAAAATAAAGTGTAGCTGGGACTGTAATACAGGCCGGACACTTTATTTCATTACAATTTTATAACAATAATTTATTTAAATGTATGTATACTATTTCCTTTCTAGTTGTTCGCTAAATCTAAGTTATTAAAAATAAAAATAAACGTAGTCGGCCTGTAACACAGACCGAATACATTATTAATATTTACGAATTTATACCGCTGATTTATTCTTAACTATATGTATACTATAATTATTTAAGCCCGTCTCTATTAACCAGTTAACAATTAAATTAAGCGCCAAATAAATGTACCCCTTTCCTTAAGACTCACAGGAATCATTGGTCGAATGGTATTTATTAAATCAAGCACAGTAACCTATCCCAAGCTATAAGGATAATACCTTGGCTTAAAAAGAGGTTACGTGCAAAATAAATTCGTGGTAAGGATTCTACGAATTTAACGAGGATTCTGTCTGTCACGAATAATCATTTGGACGTAACAATACTTTAGAACAGAAGCTGCATTAGTATTTTGTCTTTCAATTAATCGTTTTGAATGATTAAAATGATTAATATTGAAAATATAATATTAATGAGTCCTTTTTTTATGTATAGTAAGTCTTGATTAATCCACTTTATAATTAGCAATTTCATATTATAAGAATTTAATTGCGGAGATAATTTTGATACTATTTGCATTGCATATTGTTAAATGCATGGGTGATAAAATTTCCCCAAGATGCAAAAAATATTTTTTTCAAATAAAATTAACGATCACGTCAATCTAAAAAAAAACAAATAAATAACGTAATTGCAAGTGTAAGCCTAATAACGAACTAGTGCATTAAAAACAATTAATTTTTTTAAAAACTTCAGAAATAGTTTATTTTTAATGAAAACTCTTTTCGGGAACTACCAAAATGCATAATTTTTCTAATTTTTAGTTGCGCATTGTTTAGGATCAGATAATAATATAAACATTTTATCGATGCTTTCTCGTTACTCATTCGAGCAGCGTTGACTAGAAAAACGGTTTTAAAGGACTTATATTATGTATTTTTTTATGCTGTTCATTTCTACTGAAAGCCCTTTTCGAGTAGTACAAAAACGCATAATTGTCGTTATTTTTAGTTAATTTGATGAATAATTTGTATATAAATAGACAGATAAACAAATTGAATAGATAATAAACTCATCGCGAATGTTACGAATGAGGAGGTATAACGAGAGCGGAATGAAAATACTCGAATAGATTCCTGGAAATTCGTTACCGACTGACCTATGTATACTTAAGAACAGAAGCTGCATTAATATTTTGTCTTTCAATTAATCGTTTTGAATGATTAAAATGATAAATATTGAAAATATAATATTAATGAGTTGTTTTTTTATGTATAGTAAGTCTTGATTAATCCACTTTATTGATAGCAATTTCATATTATAAAAATTTAATTGCGGAGATATTTTTGATACTATCTGCATTGCATATTGTTAAATGCATAGGTGATAAAATTACCCCAAAATGCAGAAAATATTTTTTTCAAATAAAATTAACGATCACGTCAATCTAAAAAAAAACATAAATAAATAACGTAATTGCAAGTGTAAGCCTAATAACGAACTAGTGCATTAAAAACAATTAATTTTTTTAAAAACTTCAGAAATAGTTTATTTTTAATGAAAACTCTTTTCGGGAACTACCAAAATGCATAATTTTTCTAATTTTTAGTTGCGCATTGTTTAGGATCAGATAATAATATAAACATTTTATCGATGCTTTCTCGTTACTCATTCGAGCAGCGTTAAATAGAAAAACGGTTTTAAAGGACTTATATTATGTACTTTTTAATGCTGTTCATTTCTACTGAAAGCCCTTTTCGAGTAGTACAAAAACGCATAATTGTCGTTATTTTTAGTTAATTAGATTGATAATTTGTATATAAATAGACAGATAAACAAATTGAATAGATAATAAATTTATCGCAAATGTTACGAATGAGGAGGTATAACGAGAGCAGAATTTAAATACTCGAATAGATTCCTGGAAATTCGTTACCGACTGACCTATGTATACTTAAGAACAGAAGCTGCATTAATATTTTGTCTTTCAATTAATCGTTTTGAATGATTAAAATGATAAATATTGAAAATATAATATTAATGAGTTGTTTTTTTATGTATAGTAAGTCTTGATTAATCCACTTTATTGATAGCAATTTCATATTATAAAAATTTAATTGCGGAGATATTTTTGATACTATTTGCATTGCATATTGTTAAATGCATAGGTGATAAAATTACCCCAAAATGCAGAAAATATTTTTTTCAAATAAAATTAACGATCACGTCAATCTAAAAAAAAACATAAATAAATAACGTAATTGCAAGTGTAAGCCTAATAACGAACTAGTGCATTAAAAACAATTAATTTTTTTAAAAACTTCAGGAATAGTTTATTTTTAATGAAAACTCTTTTCGGGAACTACCAAAATGAATAATTTTTCTAATTTTTAGTTGCGCATTGTTTAGGATCAGATAATAATATAAACATTTTATCGATGCTTTCTCGTTACTCATTCGAGCAGCGTTGACTAGAAAAACGGTTTTAAAGGACTTATATTATGTATTTTTTTATGCTGTTCATTTCTACTAAAAGCCCTTTTCGAGTAGTACAAAAACGCATAATTGTCGTTATTTTTAGTTAATTAGATGAATAATTTGTATATAAATAGACAGATAAACAAATTGAATAGATAATAAACTCATCGCGAATGTTACGAATGAGGAGGTATAACGAGAGCAGAATTAAAATACTCGAATAGATTCCTGGAAATTCGTTACCGACTGACCTATGTATACTTAAGAACAGAAGCTGCATTAATATTTAGTCTTTTAATTAATCGTCTTGAATGATTAAAATGATAAATATTGAAAATATAATATTAATGAGTTGTTTTTTTATGTATAGTAAGTCTTGATTAATCCACTTTATAATCAGCAATTTCATATTATAAAAATTTAATTGCGGAGATATTTTTGATACTATTTGCATTGCATATTGTTAAATGCATAGGTGATAAAATTACCCCAAAATGCAGAAAATATTTTTTTCAAATAAAATTAACGATCACGTCAATCTAAAAAAAAACATAAATAAATAACGTAATTGCAAGTGTAAGCCTAATAACGAACTAGTGCATTAAAAACAATTAATTTTTTTAAAAACTTCAGAAATAGTTTATTTTTAATGAAAACTCTTTTCGGGAACTACCAAAATGCATAATTTTTCTAATGTTTAGTTGCGCATTGTTTAGGATCAGATAATAATATAAACATTTTATCGATGCTTTCTCGCTACTCATTCGAGCAGCGTTGACTAGAAAAACGGTCTTAAAAGACTTATATTATGTATTTTTTAATGCTGTTTATTTCTACTGAAAGCCCTTTTCGAGTAGTACAAAAACGCATAATTGTCGTTATTTTTAGTTAATTAGATTGATAATTTGTATATAAATAGACAGATAAACAAATTGAATAGATAATAAATTTATCCCAAATGTTACGAATGAGGAGGTATAACGTGAGCAGAATTAAAATACTCGAATAGATTCCTGGAAATTCGTTACCGACTGACCTATATATACTTTAGAACAGAAGCTGCATTAGTATTTTGTCTTTCAATTAATCGTTTTGAATGATTAAAATGATTAATATTGAAAATATAATATTAATGAGTCCTTTTTTCATGTATAGTAAGTCTTGATTAATCCACTTTATAATTAGCAATTTCATATTATAAGAATTTAATTGCGGAGATAATTTTGATACTATTTGCATTGCATATTGTTAAATGCATAGGTGATAAAATTTCCCCAAGATGCAAAAAATATTTTTTTCAAATAAAATTAACGATCACGTCAATCTAAAAAAAAACATAAATAAATAACGTAATTGCAAGTGTAAGCCTAATAACGAACTAGTGCATTAAAAACAATTAATTTTTTTAAAAACTTCAGAAATAGTTTATTTTTAATGAAAACTCTTTTCGGGAACTACCAAAATGCATAATTTTTCTAATTTTTAGTTGCGCATTGTTTAGGATCAGATAATAATATAAACATTTTATCGATGCTTTCTCGTTACTCATTCGAGCAGCGTTGACTAGAAAAACGGTTTTAAAGGACTTATATTATGTATTTTTTTATGCTGTTCATTTCTACTGAAAGCTCTTTTCGAGTAGTACAAAAACGCATAATTGTCGTTATTTTTAGTTAATTTGATGAATAATTTGTATATAAATAGACAGATAAACAAATTGAATAGATAATAAACTCATCGCGAATGTTACGAATGAGGAGGTATAACGAGAGCGGAATGAAAATACTCGAATAGATTCCTGGAAATTCGTTACCGACTGACCTATGTATACTTAAGAACAGAAGCTGCATTAATATTTTGTCTTTCAATTAATCGTTTTGAATGATTAAAATGATAAATATTGAAAATATAATATTAATGAGTTGTTTTTTTATGTATAGTAAGTCTTGATTAATCCACTTTATTGATAGCAATTTCATATTATAAAAATTTAATTGCGGAGATATTTTTGATACTATCTGCATTGCATATTGTTAAATGCATAGGTGATAAAATTACCCCAAAATGCAGAAAATATTTTTTTCAAATAAAATTAACGATCACGTCAATCTAAAAAAAAACATAAATAAATAACGTAATTGCAAGTGTAAGCCTAATAACGAACTAGTGCATTAAAAACAATTAATTTTTTTAAAAACTTCAGAAATAGTTTATTTTTAATGAAAACTCTTTTCGGGAACTACCAAAATGCATAATTTTTCTAATTTTTAGTTGCGCATTGTTTAGGTTTAGATAATAATATAAACATTTTATCGATGCTTTCTCGTTACTCATTCGAGCAGCGTTAAATAGAAAAACGGTTTTAAAGGACTTATATTATGTACTTTTTAATGCTGTTCATTTCTACTGAAAGCCCTTTTCGAGTAGTACAAAAACGCATAATTGTCGTTATTTTTAGTTAATTAGATTGATAATTTGTATATAAATAGACAGATAAACAAATTGAATAGATAATAAATTTATCGCAAATGTTACGAATGAGGAGGTATAACGAGAGCAGAATTTAAATACTCGAATAGATTCCTGGAAATTCGTTACCGACTGACCTATGTATACTTAAGAACAGAAGCTGCATTAATATTTTGTCTTTCAATTAATCGTTTTGAATGATTAAAATGATAAATATTGAAAATATAATATTAATGAGTTGTTTTTTTATGTATAGTAAGTCTTGATTAATCCACTTTATTGATAGCAATTTCATATTATAAAAATTTAATTGCGGAGATATTTTTGATACTATTTGCATTGCATATTGTTAAATGCATAGGTGATAAAATTACCCCAAAATGCAGAAAATATTTTTTTCAAATAAAATTAACGATCACGTCAATCTAAAAAAAAACATAAATAAATAACGTAATTGCAAGTGTAAGCCTAATAACGAACTAGTGCATTAAAAACAATTAATTTTTTTAAAAACTTCAGAAATAGTTTATTTTTAATGAAAACTCTTTTCGGGAACTACCAAAATGCATAATTTTTCTAATTTTTAGTTGCGCATTGTTTAGGATCAGATAATAATATAAACATTTTATCGATGCTTTCTTGTTACTCATTCGAGCAGCGTTAAATAGAAAAACGGTTTTAAAGGACTTATATTATGTACTTTTTAATGCTGTTCATTTCTACTGAAAGCCCTTTTCGAGTAGTACAAAAACGCATAATTGTCGTTATTTTTAGTTAATTAGATTGATAATTTGTATATAAATAGACAGATAAACAAATTGAATAGATAATAAATTTATCGCAAATGTTACGAATGAGGAGGTATAACGAGAGCAGAATTTAAATACTCGAATAGATTCCTGGAAATTCGTTACCGACTGACCTATATATACTTTAGAACAGAAGCTGCATTAGTATTTTGTCTTTCAATTAATCGTTTTGAATGATTAAAATGATTAATATTAAAAATATAATATTAATGAGTCCTTTTTTTATGTATAGTTAGTCTTGATTAATCCACCTTATTAATAGCAATTTCATATTATAAGAATTTAATTGCGGAGATAATTTTGATACTATTTGCATTGCATATTGTTAAATGCATAGGTGATAAAATTTCCCCAAGATGCAAAAAATATTTTTTTCAAATAAAATTAACGATCACGTCAATCTAAAAAAAAACATAAATAAATAACGTAATTGCAAGTGTAAGCCTAATAACGAACTAGTGCATTAAAAACAATTAATTTTTTTAAAAACTTCAGAAATAGTTTATTTTTAATGAAAACTCTTTTCGGGAACTACCAAAATGCATAATTTTTCTAATTTTTAGTTGCGCATTGTTTAGGATCAGATAATAATATAAACATTTTATCGATGCTTTCTCGTTACTCATTCGAGCAGCGTTGACTAGAAAAACGGTTTTAAAGGACTTACATTATGTATTTTTTAATGCTGTTGATTTCTACTGAAAGCCCTTTTCGAGTAGTACAAAAACGCTTAATTGTCGTTATTTTTAGTTGATTAGATTGATAATTTGTATATAAATAGACAGATTAACAAATTGAATAGATAATAAACTCATCGCGAATGTTACGAATGAGGAGGTATAACGAGAGCAGAATGAAAATACTCGAATAGATTCCTGGAAATTCGTTACCAACTGACCTATGTATACTTAAGAACAGAAGCTGCATTAATATTTAGTCTTTTAATTAATCGTTTTGAATGATTAAAATGATAAATATTGAAAATATAATATTAATGAGTTCTTTTTTTATGTATAGTAAGTCTTGATTTATTCACTTTATTGATAAAAATTTAATTGCCTAGATAATTTTTACACTATTTGCATTGCATATTACTAAATGCATAAGTGATAAAATTTCCCCAAAATGCAGAATATATTTTTTTTAAATGTAATAAAAATTTACGTAAATCGAGAAAACATCATAAATAATTAACGTAATTGCAAGTGTATGCCTTATAACGAACGAGTGCATTAAAAAAAATTAATTTTTTTAGAAGCTTAAGAAACAGTTTAATTTTAACGAAAACCCTTTTCGGGAACTACAAAAATGCATAATTGATCTCACTTTTAGTTGCGCATTGTTTAGGATAAGATAATAATATAAACATTTTATCGATGCTTTCTCTTTACTCATTCGAGCAGCATTGACTAGAAAAACGGTTTTAAAGAACTTATATTATGTATTTTTTTATGCTGTTCATTTCTACTGAAAGCCCTTTTCGAGTAGTACAAAAACGCATAATTGTCGTTATTTTTAGTTAATTAGATAAATAATTTGTATATAAATAGACAGATAAACAAATTGAATAGATAATAAACTCATCGCGAATGTTACGAATGAGGAGGTATAACGAGAGCGGAATGAAAATACTCGAATAGATTCCTGGAAATTCGTTACCGACTGACCTATGTATACTTAAGAACAGAAGCTGCATTAATATTTTGTCTTTCAATTAATCGTTTTAAATGATTAAAATGATAAATATTGAAAATATAATATTAATGAGTTGTTTTTTTATGTATAGTAAGTCTTGATTAATCCACTTTATTGATAGCAATTTCATATTATAAAAATTTAATTGCGGAGATATTTTTGATACTATCTGCATTGCATATTGTTAAATGCATAGGTGATAAAATTACCCCAAAATGCAGAAAATATTTTTTTCAAATAAAATTAACGATCACGTCAATCTAAAAAAAAACATAAATAAATAACGTAATTGCAAGTGTAAGCCTAATAACGAACTAGTGCATTAAAAACAATTAATTTTTTTAAAAACTTCAGAAATAGTTTATTTTTAATGAAAACTCTTTTCGGGAACTACCAAAATGCATAATTTTTCTAATTTTTAGTTGCGCATTGTTTAGGATCAGATAATAATATAAACATTTTATCGATGCTTTCTCGTTACTCATTCGAGCAGCGTTAAATAGAAAAACGGTTTTAAAGGACTTATATTATGTACTTTTTAATGCTGTTCATTTCTACTGAAAGCCCTTTTCGAGTAGTACAAAAACGCATAATTGTCGTTATTTTTAGTTAATTAGATTGATAATTTGTATATAAATAGACAGATAAACAAATTGAATAGATAATAAATTTATCGCAAATGTTACGAATGAGGAGGTATAACGAGAGCAGAATTTAAATACTCGAATAGATTCCTGGAAATTCGTTACCGAGTGACCTATGTATACTTAAGAACAGAAGCTGCATTAATATTTTGTCTTTCAATTAATCGTTTTGAATGATTAAAATGATAAATATTGAAAATATAATATTAATGAGTTGTTTTTTTATGTATAGTAAGTCTTGATTAATCCACTTTATTGATAGCAATTTCATATTATAAAAATTTAATTGCGGAGATATTTTTGATACTATTTGCATTGCATATTGTTAAATGCATAGGTGATAAAATTACCCCAAAATGCAGAAAATATTTTTTTCAAATAAAATTAACGATCACGTCAATCTAAAAAAAAACATAAATAAATAACGTAATTGCAAGTGTAAGCCTAATAACGAACTAGTGCATTAAAAACAATTAATTTTTTTAAAAACTTCAGAAATAGTTTATTTTTAATGAAAACTCTTTTCGGGAACTACCAAAATGCATAATTTTTCTAATTTTTAGTTGCGCATTGTTTAGGATCAGATAATAATATAAACATTTTATCGATGCTTTCTTGTTACTCATTCGAGCAGCGTTAAATAGAAAAACGGTTTTAAAGGACTTATATTATGTACTTTTTAATGCTGTTCATTTCTACTGAAAGCCCTTTTCGAGTAGTACAAAAACGCATAATTGTCGTTATTTTTAGTTAATTAGATTGATAATTTGTATATAAATAGACAGATAAACAAATTGAATAGATAATAAATTTATCGCAAATGTTACGAATGAGGAGGTATAACGAGAGCAGAATTTAAATACTCGAATAGATTCCTGGAAATTCGTTACCGACTGACCTATATATACTTAAGAACAGAAGCTGCATTAATATTTTGTCTTTCAATTAATCGTTTTGAATGATTAAAATGATTAATATTAAAAATATAATATTAATGAGTCCTTTTTTTATGTATAGTTAGTCTTGATTAATCCACCTTATTAATAGCAATTTCATATTATAAGAATTTAATTGCGGAGATAATTTTGATACTATTTGCATTGCATATTGTTAAATGCATAGGTGATAAAATTTCCCCAAGATGCAAAAAATATTTTTTTCAAATAAAATTAACGATCACGTCAATCTAAAAAAAAACATAAATAAATAACGTAATTGCAAGTGTAAGCCTAATAACGAACTAGTGCATTAAAAACAATTAATTTTTTTAAAAACTTCAGAAATAGTTTATTTTTAATGAAAACTCTTTTCGGGAACTACCAAAATGCAT
Organism: Chalcis sispes; assembly: GCA_949987625.1. Lineage (NCBI taxonomy): Eukaryota > Metazoa > Arthropoda > Insecta > Hymenoptera > Chalcididae > Chalcis > Chalcis sispes. Next base: position 33,703,886 of record OX465097.1, read on the forward strand.
AATTTTTCTAATTTTTAGTTGCGCATTGTTTAGGATCAGATAATAATATAAACATTTTATCGATGCTTTCTCGTTACTCATTCGAGCAGCGTTGACTAGAAAAACGGTTTTAAAGAACTTATATTATGTATTTTTTAATGCTGTTCATTTCTACTGAAAGCCCTTTTCGAGTAGTACAAAAACGCATAATTGTCGTTATTTTCAGTTAAATAGATTGATAATTTGTATATAACTTGAAAGATAAACAAATTGAATAGATAATAAACTCATCGCGAATGTTACGAATGAGGAGGTATAACGAGAGCAGAATTAAAATACTCGAATAGATTCCTAGAAATAAATTGTTATGTACTATTAATTTTGAACTTATCAGAACTTATAGAACTTCTTCGAAATTTAATATATATGTATACATTCATAAAATAATTTACACGTAAATAACATGTAATTTACAGTAGCGTATAAAACTGATTTTAATTTACATTTACCCACCACTGTTTACGAGAACGCATGAGATAACTACCCAGCTAGCACGCTGGCATCAAATAGACATCTTATAGACATCACGAATATGTTATAAGATGTCTGTTTGGATATCTATATTTAGCCTAAATGTGCACTAAAAGAATACCAAGTAGATGGTATAAGTCCACCCTACTGGATATCCGAAAAGACATATTATTTTAACAATCTGTCAATTAAGAGATACCTAAAAAGACGTTCAAAAAGAAGTATATTGGTTATCAATATGGGAATACAAATTGACATTACAAATACAAATAAAAGATTAAGTTAAGACAAATATAAGTTAAAATTAGGAATAACAACTAAAATATACACGTTTTTCTTTTTACACATGTAAACAATTTAAATGGGGCAGTTATTGCAAATCGCATATAAGTTTTGGCGCAGATAATTTATTATCGTGTGGTATTTGCTTTTCAAAATTTGCATTGGGGGTCTGATTCTCGCGTGATAAACCATGCGGTTTATTAGTAATAAAAATATTTTACAAAAGCATGAATCCAAAAATTTATTGGCATCTAAGTTACATTATACCTTATTTAATTGTCACTTTATATATAAATTTAATAATATAAATATAACAAATTTTTTATGTTTATTTATGCTGCAATTCCAGCAGCACCTGCTCAAATATAATTACTATTGCCGTTTCATAATAATCACTTATATGTTTACTTTATAAAAATATAAACAAAATCTCACTCTTCTATACTGATTAATTTCTATATTCATATACGCGTCTGCGAAATTTTTATATTAAATAAATAATTTATTTATTAATAAAATGTCTACGGTGTGGGAGTAGGATTATAGTCCCGAGATCCTCAAAACATCAGTTGCATGCAACATCCTCAAAAATTCGTATTTGGGTTATTCTTAAATAGATCAGAAAGTAAATAATATATAACCAAAAAAAACAAATATTTATGAATGAATTATTAATCTATAATCATATATGTACCAATTTTTCGTACATATTGAATATATACGTACATATTAATCATCTATGAAAAGCCTCAAAAGTTCGGATCGGTATATATATATATATATATATATATATATATATATATATATATATATATATATATATATATAAATATACATGTATATTTATATTATATATTATATATAAAATATAAATATTATAATATAATGATTATTAGTATCAAAATCGGTTCAGTGGTTTAGGGGTGAAAGCGTAGCAGACAGACACAGCTACTTTCGCATTTATGATATTAAAATATTATAACTAGTAGGGATTGACAATACATGAAAAAAAAACATTCATAAATTATACTACTACGTCTACGTTTTTGTCTTCTGGTTGCGATTAAAGTAAAATATTAAAGCAAGAACTGTAAAAATTGCATCCACCATCTTGAATTTTGAGATCGGATGATAGATTCATAGTCAACAGCCTCAAAAACCTTCGTGTGCATTTCGCCGCGAATATTGAACAAACAAAATGATATGTTCTATTAATTTTCTTCTGATTTTCATCATCACAAATTATTTTAATGAAAAGATCCAAATTCAGAGAGGTTAGATCTTTCTAAATCGAAGAATAATTGTACCGCAAGTTGAGTTATTTTATGCACCCTTGGTTAATACTTTGAATAATTTCAAGTACTTTTTCAACTCAAAGAAAATCACATAGTCAGAAATCCTCGAATTTATCGTGGATTTTTTGTTTTAAATCAGCCACATCGATACTCCAACGCCATATAAATTCAATTTTGCCCTCGCTTATAAAAAGAGCGACCTCAAAAATATAATAGTAAGTACTGTATTTCTGCCATGAATTTATAATGATTTCTATGTCATTCATAATATAACGTTTTGAATGGCAGTTAAAATTCTGCATTCTTCGGAGTTACGTGTTAAGTTACTCAAGAATCCAAATTTTTCTCTGCTTAATTCAAATATGAGTTTAAGAAACTTTTGAAAGTGTTACTTTCAAACAAAAATCAATATGTAATCTATTTTAGTTACGCAACATCATCCATTCTAAATCATCACTTGTCAAGTGAAACATTTTCAAACATAAGTTAACATCGTCGACAATAGTCATTCATTGTCATCTTCAAATTTAAGTGCAACAATGCATCTATTCGGTAATCTTAAAATTTGTATCCAATATAAAAATCTTAAAGCAAGTATTTAACAACGGGAAGATTATAATGTGCCTCTTTCTCACCATATAATCAAATCTAAATAAATTTTACCTATTTTCTGTTAATCATCCGGGCTATCACTAGGTTCAATTTCGTGGACCATAAATTATATTTAAATACGTTCTCCGCATCACTCAAATTTAATACAGTAAAATAGACGTAATTTGATACTCAAATTCTACCCCTACCATATTCCTAGAAAGGAAATAGCCAAGTGGCTAAAGGCAAATTGTTTCCAGGTTCTTAAGGGGTTAGGACACTCTAGAGGCCGAGAAAATAGGCTTTTTTAGGATTCTTTTTTTACAAATACTACAAAATAAATCAAGATTCCAATAAAGAGTATTTATTAGATATACATCAGTGACTGTATACAAAAATTTTTTGAAGCGATTAATTTCAAAATGGCAGCTGCGCAGCGTTTATCTCAAAACTGCATTTAAGTTGGCCGGAAAAATAACTCAGACAATTTTCAACCGATTTACTTGAAATATTGAATATATCTTGGAAAATTCATTGTCTATTGAACTACGTAGGATTTTCTTTTATATTGCATAATTCTTTTGTTATTAACAATTATCTGATGGTTTCTCAGGCAAATTTTTCACTTTCCACTTTGGAAGTGCGCCATTTGGCCAAAAATTAATATATTGAAAAAAAACTACGTACTTCTATACTAGCTATTATATAAAATTAAAAAAAAAATTGGCTTATTATAATTAAAAAATTACAGGAGCTATTTGTTTCGCTGTGGACCCTGAAAAAACGGAGACGTCATCTGAAAAACTGCACAGCCGCTATTTTGAAATTAATCGCTTCAAAAAAATTTGTTAAATACAGTCACTGATATGCATAATAAATACTCTTTATTAGAATGTCAAATAATTTTGTAGTATTTCTGAAAAAAAATCCCAAATAAACCTATTTTTTCGGCCTCTAGAGTGGCCTAACCTCTTAACGCGAGTCTAGGCCCAAAATAAAAATAAAATATTAGCCAGATTTATAACTCTAACTAAAAAATTTGAAAATATGCTGTTATAAATATTTTTATTGTTTGTTATTTTGAACATAAATTTGTTTGCAGATATTATTACAAAAATTCTCCAGTAAGACCACCATGTAACAATGACTGTAGAAAAAGATTATTATGTGATTTACGTAGCGGTAAAAGTCATGATCGTAAGGCATTATGTCAAAATTTGGAGGAAAGAATCGACAATGAATCAAAAATTGGCTGGCGTGCATGGATTTATAATGGATTAGCTCTTTCGTACGTACAAAACATATGGAATATAATTTATCAAGATTAACTAAATTACTAACATGTAAATATTTATAATTTTAAAACGAACGATTTTTGTATTTTATATTAAATAATATTGAATAAAATATGATTCATACTTAACCAATTCATTTAAATTAAAATTTGTTTAATACAGAACGATTAGTAAAAATTTAATTTTATACATATGTTAATTATAGAATGTTTAATAGTTTATATTCTTTTTCAAGTTTACTCGCGTGTTGACTTTTTAAACTGATCAAAGCTGAAACTGTTTCAAGTTAGCCCTAAAAAAGTGGACTGCAATACTCATAAAACGTCAGCTTAAAGAAATCAATACGCGAATGGACGCCAAAAAGAATTCAAAATGACAAATTAAAGGGCCGGATGCAATAAGGAAATTTACGCTCGAAAACTCATAGAAGAATTGTCTAGATGACGAAATTTACAAATGGACAAATCAATTTTTGAAAAATACTGGCTTATAGAAAATGAAAATAAAGTATTTTTCAAGAAAGAATTTTTCATTTGACTATTTTGTTTAAAAAAAAAATTAAAAATCAGCAATTTTTTATCAAAAATTTTGACTATTTTGAACAGTTTTTAGAAAATATAAACTGCTGTGATTTTGTCAAATGCCGTTAAAATTTTTTGAGACTTCTCAGAAACGCGCAAATGCTTTAGCGATGCTGATAAATTAATAAAAAATTCGATAAATAATTTTTGTTCAATATTATTTGATTTCAAGTACGTAATACTCGTAAATTACTTTTCTTAAGCTTTAATAAAAAAAGTATCAAGGGAGTTCAAACTACAAAAAACTTTCAGCAAGACATCTGTTCTTCTATACTTGAAGAAGTTTTTGACAAAGTTCGGGATTGATATAACATATAATGTCTAAGATAGAGCGATATTTAAAAATACGCTTGCTAGCGGCGTAAGCTTAGTATGCATTGTATATATTTTTCTAAGTTTACTTGGCGATTATAAAAATTAATAAATTATTTTATTTTTCATAAATATACTTGTATATACATTTTGTAAAAAATTACAAAAAAGATAATTGCAATAATATAATTATTATAATTAACACATTGTTCATATTGTTTTATTTAATCGATTGGATTACAATTTGACATGATTATTATTATGAAGAAATGTATACAGCGCGTTCAAAACGTCCCAGTACGGCTGAAAAACTTAAAAAATAATAGCCATGGAGAAAAACTTTTAACACAAATTTTTTAAGAAATTTTCTTGGCTATTCGGCGGTGACCTAGGTTTTGACCTTAAATTGGATCTTCAAGATTATTTGAAGGTCAAAATGGTTTTTTCATATAGTAACCCCTATTTTCGACACCGGAAATGAATAGAGCGGAAAATTTTACGTTTAAACATGTCCTTGATCATTTTTAAAATTCAACCTTAAATTGACATGGTGAAGGTCAAATTCGGAAATAATGGAGCTATTCCAAAGGCGGTTACGGTAATGCGAAACAATAACGAATTAATTATTAGCAGCCTGATGATGACCGTAAGTTTAACCTTGTCCTTGACTTTGAGGGAAGGTGGTGATATGTACCCAGCCAGTTAAGGCAAGGAGATATCATACCCAGCCAGTTAAGGCAAGGAGATATGGTGCAAATATGTCAAATTTTAAAAATGTTTAAGGATATATTCGGACGTAGAATTTTTTCGCTCTATTTATTTCCGGTGTCAAAAGTATGGGATTCCCATTTAAAAAAATCATTTTGACCTTCAAATTACCTTAAAGGTCCGATTTAAAGTCGAAGCCAAGGTCACCGCCGGATAGCCAAAGAAATTTCTTAAAAAATTTGGATTGAAAGTTTTTCACCAGGACTATTATTATTATTATTTTTTTATATATTTATATATTATTATTTTTTAAGTTATTCAGCCGTACTGGGACTTTTTGAACACGCTGTATGTATATATATACAAACGCGTCTTTCTTTATATCGCTCTATCTTAGCCATTTATTAGTATATCAATCTCAAATTTTGTCAAAAACTTTTTTGAATAAAGAAAAACAAATGTCCCGCTAAAAATTTTTTGTAGCTCTAATTTTCGTCAATACTTTTTCTCGTTGAAGCTTGAAAAATCGTAATTTACGAGTGATACGTACTTAAAATTGAATAATATTAACAAAAATTAATTATCGAATTTGTTATTAATCTATCAGCATCGCTAAAGCATTATGCGCGTTTGTAAGAAGTCTCAAAAAATTTTAACGGTATTTGAAAAAGTCATAGCAGTTTATGTTTTCTAAAACTATTAAAAACAGACAAAATTTTTGATAAAAATTTTTTGTTTTCAATTTTTTCTGTAAAGAAAACAGACGAGTGAAAAAAATTCTTTCAGGAAAAATAGACCCTTTTCATTGCCTACAAGCCAGTTTCTTTTTAAAATTGATTAGTTTACTTTCAAAATTTTATCATATGGGCAATATTTTCATGCGTTTTCGAGCGTAAGTCCCGTTATTGCATCCGGCCCTTCAATTCTCCTCGCGAAAATAAAAATAAATCCTCCATGTTTAGCTATGATCTAAACTAAAATGATTTTTTTATATTTTTAATTGACCACGATGTTTTTTATGAATAATTCTGTTGATAAACTTCTTTTTTGCTTCATCTCTCACTTAAAGATATATACGAAGTGTGGTAGAAAAGTTATGAGACTGATTTTTTATTTACCAAACTTTTTATTTTTTTCAAACATCAATGTTATCCCCTTCAAAATAATTCCCTTGGGTAGCTACGGTAGCTTAGGTATGGCCTTCAGCATATCCGTTACACTCTTTTATATGTTTTTGTAAAAAAACAGTAACCTATCGAGAGATGACATGATTTTTACAATTGAATTATTTCATACAATAGTGTAAGGAAACGTACGCCACTGTACTGCAACCTACGGTATTGTATAGAAAATTATAAAAACTTAAAATATGCTGAATAATTTATTTGTCATTAAAAATATTTTTAGACTTTAACGTATAGGACCGAATATCAATACGTATAGGATTGTATATTATTGCGTAGCGTTCTAGTAATTTTTGTATCGTAGTATATCTAATTCTACATAATCAAAAATAATATATAAATGTACTTGAATATTTATTACTACATTATATAAAAAAATGAGAACAGTTTTCATTTATATGTAGTCCTTTATTATCAAAAATACATCTTAATGATTTATCTTTAACTAACAAAAGTGTATCAAAAATATCTTGTTTTTTAGTTGAAATAATTCAATAAACTGAAAATCACAATAGTTCAACAAAATAATACCCTATTTTTTTATTCAAATGATCTAAAAAATTTGAAATTACATAAAGTAACTTAAAGTGTATTAAAGTGTAACGTCGGTAAACGACCTCTATTTTTTTTCCTGTGTTAAGTCGATAAGTCTTCTCTCTGCTTTTTTTTTCTTTCCTGCCCTTGCCGATTAGCGGGGAAGCGCTTCGATCGCATCGACCACTTGCGTCGAACTATAGTAAATTTTTTCCTCCAATGAAAATTTTTCCCTCCAAAACTTACTTAACGCGCGGGCTATTGACACAGACCGTTGTGAAATAAACCCTAAGCGTGGGCCAAGAGTTTACGAGTTTTCCCGGAACGTAAGAAAAAGGGACATGCACTTGAGTCTAATGAAAGGACACTAGGCCAAACACGTGCACGTCAACTGGCGCCGAAAACCATAAAACTGTCCCATAAACACCGTTTTTTCTACCCGTAGTTTTCCTATTTAAAATTGGTATTTTCTTATTCGAACTTTCTCTGCGTAATACACTATAAAATTATGTAAAGACTAGCAAATATTCTTTAATTAATAACTATTAACTAATAACTGCAACCTTCACTTACCGATACATTGCGCAGGTAGCGCAATAAAACAATAAATAGGTTACTAACAAGACCTCGGTAAATAAATTGAGTAACTGTTTTAAACCAGAAATATATTGAATAATATTTAAATAAAATAAAAAGTACAATGTTTAATGAAAAGTATAAGAATTGCGATTTTCAAAAATACCTCACAAGGTATATTTTTATATAAAACTCAAAAATAATTATTTAAAACCCGAAAGGAAAAAACAGAAATTACATACAAAATATTACATAAAATCTCTTATTAAATAAAACTCAAATTTTATAAATAATTTAAAATTCAAAAAAAATATAAGTTTCCAACAGTTATATAATTTATTTCACCAAAATACTACAAACTCCTGCTTCTTGTATGATTCACGACGAATTTACATTTTTTATATTATAAAAGACAAATTATTGTCAAATAAAATTGAACATGTACATTCATAAAAATAACATAACTACTATCTTTAAGTTTAATTGAATTTTACTTTAAAATAATACAGCCGACTTTTCTTTCAAATTATATACATATAAAAAAAATATATATATATTATAAAAAGAATTATGCAAAAAAATATCTACAACAATCTTTCACGATAGCAAATTATTACCACGGCCTGACTATGTTCGTTTTCATTAAACAAGATAGCCAGATAATTTTTCCACTCTTTCTCTTAAAATAAAAAGATTAAAAAAAACATGTAACGAATTTTCTTATGCATAAATTTTCTTATTCATGAATAATAAAATTTATAAACGTGTAAAATAATTTGAATTATAAATAAATTGTTTTATCTTTTTATTAAAAGAAAACAACATTTAAGTTGATCTTTACACTAAAATAAAAAATATGCGAAAAAGGTGTGTATGAAACAAAAATATGTAATTATGCGTTTTTCCATCGAAAATACAAAAAATATTATATAGAACAAAAATATTGTTTATATAATTATGATTTATTTAAAACGTTCTAGAATTTAAAGATTAATATAAAAACAAAATGTTTTGTAAAACTAGAATTAACGAAAATGTAATATTTTTATAAAGGATATTTAACGCGTTTTTCCTTATATTGCTATAAAAATTATCCTTCTTAAATATTAGAATAACGCCTAAGATTTCTGTGAAATACAATTAAAACCGAAATCTCTAATAAGAATAATACATTTTTTCGGTTGCTCTTAAGCTAGAAGTATATTTAAGTTTGAATTGGAATTAGAAATAATAATTCTAAGATTATTCTAGAATTTACTAGTAAGATTCCATTTATAATTATGTTTAAAAATCATTTTAAATTATATTTTAAAATTAATAATTAAGTTAATCAATAATATTTAAATTATATAGTTGCTAACGTAACAGAATAAACTTAAACATTATAATAAAATCTTTTTTATAACAAAACTAAAAAAATATACTAGGAATGAATTAAATAATTGTAATTATTGTTAGAATTAAGCTACGAAATCGATTCTTTTTCGTAGCGTAGTTCAAATTTTACGTAGATTATTATTATAAAATGAACATTTATAAACTATTAATAATAATATTAGTTTTAAGTTGTTATACAATTTTTGTAAAAGTGGACAGCCCACTCTCAATCTCTCTCTCTCTCTAACTTCAAGACGACGCACCCCCGCAGAGAGGCCCTCCGAGGAGAAGGGGGCCCGAAAATCTTACCCACTCCAGAATTTTTCCGAAAAGAAGATTCGTTCGGAGGTACTTCGGGAAAGCGCATAAATATCGCGCAAAATTTTCGTATTATACTTTCTCAAAAAAATCCGATTGTTAAGTGGTTAATTCAGATATTTTTCTGCATGTTTCTTGAGTTATTAACTATTTTTCTTAGTTATCTGCATTTATTTTTTCCGCTAGAGATAAAAGGGCTTTAATATCCATATCGACGGTGTAGCGGGAAATTTAAATCGATAGATTATTATTCTACTAACAATTAGATTTCTATGCGATTTAGTAGATAAAGCTTAGTGCAAAGACAAACGGGCGTACCCTATAATGCTGGCTATATACCGATTCACGCCCATGTGTGTATCATTTGCTGATACGCTTGTATCTCGTAGCTACGACGCTTTCGAAACGTGTATCGTTCGCCGACGTGTGTATCATTCGCTGAATCATTCCAAGTAGACTTTCGAACAATCAAATTTATTTATTAGGACTTTCAAGCAATTAGATCCGCTCCCTTTATGCCCTCACACTCGTTATATGTACAAATTTATTAAAATGATGAATTTTGTTTAAATTTATTTCTTATACCATTCATGCGGGTTTGAAAATGTTTCTTGGCTCAAGATATTGATTATGTTTCTTGGCTCAGTATTTACAAATTGTTTTATCAACTATAATAACAATATCTACGAATAATTACAATCATAGAAAATTAGCAGGTGAAATTTAGAAAACTAAAAGCTCGGTTTACCACTATTGAAGTAAGATATTGCATTAATGTATTAAAAAATGGATGCCTTATTATGTACATTAACGCTGTCTTTTTCAAGCTGTATATTTACTTACCACTGTGTTTAAAAAGTAAGGTGAATTTGTTTATAAAATGTAAATTCTTTATTTATTCTTCCGAATCAATTTCATCCCCTTCAAAGTAATCCCCGTCCGATAAAACGCACTTTTGCCAACGCTTTTTTCAGTTCTTGAAACAGTCCGAATAGTCTTTTTCCGGTAAAGCCTTCAAGACCTTCTTTGATTCGGTTTTTATCTCCTCAATCGTGTCTAAACGGCGTCCCCGCATTGGCCTTTTGAGTTTGCTGAATAGCCAGAAGTTTTTGGCAAAAAAGTCGCGAAGAACCAATGCAGTATGACATGGTGCATTATCGTGATGAAGGAACCAAGAGTTATTGGCCCATAATTCCGGCCGTTTGAGACAAATAGCTTTACGCGAACGACGCATAACGCTCAAATAATATTTTTTGTTGACAGTTTGGCCCAGCGGAAGGAATTTATAGTGCACCACGCCACGATAATCAAAGAAAACTGTCAACATGACCTTGATTATCGATCTACTTTGACGTGGTCTTTTCGGTCTTGCTTCACCTTTTGCACGATAATCGCTGGATTGGTCGGTGGTTTCAGGGTCGTATGCGTAAATCAAAGTCTCGTCTCCAGTAATGATGCATTTCAAGTGGTCCTGATAGTCAGACAGCAAAGTTTTACAAACATCAACGCGACGCTTTTTTTCCAAAAAATTGAGCGATTTTGGCACCAATCGAGACTTGACACGTTTGAGACACAAAACATCCTTCAAAATGGTTTGGGCTGAGCCAATGATATTCTGACACTATCAGCGAGGTCTCGAATTGTCAATCGACGATTTTTGAGCACCAAATCTTTGATTTTTTGTACGTGGCCCTCGTCGGTAGACGTTGATGGTCGTCCAGAGCGCGGTTTGTCTTCAACGCGTTCTCGGCCCACTTTAAACTCGTTGTACCACTTATAAACGTTTTTTTGTGCCATAGTTTGATCACCAAAGGCCTTCCGCAACATTTTTAACGTATCCGCACAAGAGTATTCGCTCCGCAAACAAAATTTAATGCAAGTTCTTTGCTCAACAAAATCACCCATTGTGAAAATCGAAAAATTCACTTTTGGTTGTTTACAAAAACACGTGTAACTCGGAGATAATTAAACCTTTTGACAAACCGACGCTTGGCAAGTATTATAGACAGTCCTTCCAACCTAGAAAGAAAAATTTACCTGCCTTCCTAATGTCCAGGAGTTTTAAATGACAATTTCACCTTACTTTTTGATTATAGTGGTATATACTACTATGAATTTTTGAATTTGTTAAATGTTCGGCCGCTCCCGTATCTATCAGAAATTTCGCTAATCCTAATCTCTCTTTTCTTTCATCGATACAATTTGATTTGAAAATGCTAACACCTATTTTAGAATCTTTTTCCTTTTCAAAGAACGATTTATGCATGTACTCACCTTTTCTAGGAGAATTTTCTTTTCTCTTTCTTTCAATTGTATTTTCAAGTTTCTTATTGTAGAATGTTTTACTCTTGAAACTGTTTGTTTCCTTTCTGTTATTTCTATATTCTATATTTTCATTCGCTATTCTACCGATAATGCGTCGCCTTTTACTGTCGCTAGTATCGCGTTTATTATTAAATTTTCTTTTATTCCCGCGATAATTATTTCCGTCGCTATATTTGTAATTGATATTTTGTTGATACCTCTGTTCGCTTTTCCTCTTCCTTTCGCGACACTCCGCTGCCTCGTAGCTGGTCAGCTTTTTGCATTCGAAACACACTTTTTTGTTTGTGCCCTTGTGCGGGCAATCGAATGCCATGTGACCAAAATCGTCATAATTGAAGCAGCATGGTGTCTCCTTTGCGTCGGTCGCTACCATTGCTGTCGCCTTTTCCGTCGCTGTCATTTGACCTTTGATGCTTTCAAGCTGTAGAACATATAATTTCAATTAGTCATAATTTAGAATTTTATCTGTAGTGCTTCTAATCATAAAATCTATATTTTGGATCTGAGGCACTTTCGTTAATATTGAGTTGTAAAACACATCTCGCTTTTCCTCGTCTGACAGAATATTATTGCATGATAAATTATTATAACTTTTAACCAGCTCCTCAAAACGGTCTATAAATTCTGTCGCCTTTTCTTTTACGGGATTATATTGAATTTCGTATAGTTTTCTTCTAATTGTTGTAGAAGTAAAGTTAGTTTCGCTTGATTTTATTTTCTTAATTGCATTCAATAATTCTGCCGGATCTTTGATATCTATTACTTTCGAATAATAATTAGGATCAATTCGATTTATAATTATGTCTCGAACCTTAAACTTGTGTTTTTCTTTAGCCGCGTTATCAAGCGAGTCATCACCTTCTATAGACTCATCTATTATGTATAATAAGTCAATTTCCCTAAGTTCTGAGTTTAAATGATCCAGAAAATGTTCTAATTTTGTTTGCTTTGCTAATTTATAACTGCGCCTAATTGTTGCAGCTTGGCCGGATAATTCTGTTTTAAGTGTTCCTTTAATTTCACGTGATACATTTCCGAAACTATTTTCAACTCTACTGTTATTAATATTGATTTTCTTTAGTTCATTTTTAATTAGCTTAGAGATTTCTAAACTATCTATGCCGTTATTAATAACTGTTGAATTATGAACAATTTCCGACCGAACATTGTCTATATTTCTGTCGCTTTTTCCGTCGCTCACATTCGAATTTTTATCGCTAGTTTTAGATTTATTAGAACTGACCTCTCCTCCTAACTCTAGGAAGTTTATAATATTTTCCTGACGCACACGATTCACCAGTGAAGAATTTCTTTCCGCCTCTGAGCTTACTGTTTCCTTTAGGTCGCTAAGTTGATGCTGCATCTGTCGCTCATTCTCTTTCTGTCGTTCCTGCAGCTTGTCAACCTTTCGGTTTAGCTTTTTCAGCTGTTTCTTTATCTCTATAAAAGATTTATTGATATTGTTATCATTTTCACCATATTGTATCGATTTGTACGTATCCAAATACTTATTTTTATTAACGGAAATTTTCTTTATCAAAGTATTACTCCTTTCAATATTTTTAATTTTTGGTATACCTCTTAGCATCGTAACCGTCGCTTGACTCTCGCTACTTTCTGTCTCTGTACTTCTGTCGCTCTTCCTCTTTTCCATTGGTCGGCAATAGGGCATCAGGAGCTCTCCCTTTTGCATTGACTTCCTTACTAGATTTAATTCATCTTCAGTAACAAATTCCTTTTCTATAAGATATAATAATCATAAGTAATTGTAAGTATTTTGATTAATAGCTTAGATATGACATGCCGAACATATGCTAATCAGATTAAGATACAGCTTAATTAAAACAATGACATTTTATTTTGAATATTCATTATTTAATTTCATAAGTAAAATATATCGGTCACACTTGATTTACTGAACACAAGCAAACCAGATGTGTACATGATAATTTTATTAGATTATTTTAAATCAAAAGAGTTCATTTAATCTGTTGTTGCTAATGCTGTTGAATCTTACGTGTGCATAGGCAAAAATATATCAATCACACTTGATTTACCGAACACAAGCAAACCAGATGTATATTTGGCAATTTTATTAATTTATTTTACTTTACCTAGTAGGTAAACGGTTTCATCATCGACTACAAATACAACACAATCATTCCGTATTCCAACGGTAATAATTTTCTTAGGATGATTTTCCTAGAACCTAAATACTAGCTCCTATGTCTTTAGAAAGAGCAATAAAGACTTCTTGTCTGCGCAGACAGCATCAATGAAAATTAAGAAATTGTTAATTTATTTTGATTTACAACAATGCGGTATTATTTTATTTATATTTTATTAACACATTAACATTCGCACTTATTTTGAACATTCGCTGCCGTCCGCAAATTATATCATTCGCTACTGTTCGCAAATTATATCATTCGCTACTGTTCGCAAATTGTATCATTCGCTACTGTTCGCAAATAATATCATTCGCTACTATTCGAAAATAATATCATTTGGTTCTATTCGCAAAATTTTGAGAATTTATTTTAAATAATGTATAAATAATTCTTAAATAATATCAAATTTGATTTACTGAACACAAGCAAATCAAACTGACCAGAGCAATTGAGAATTGAATTGACTTTAATTCTATTTTAATTCAATTTAATATTGTAAGCATTTGTTGATCATTACTCTAGGTTCATAGGTTTAGTGGAACATAAGAAGCAAGGAGACTCACGCTACTCAAGTACCTCGAAACGTAAGAGGCAAGAGGACTCATGTTAATCAAGCACCCCAAAGGTAACGAACTTTACTTAGCCCTCACTATCGTTCCTGGATAATGCTAAAAGCAAATACACTGTTAAATGGTATATAACATCATGCACGTACATAAATTTAAAGTCTATAAAAAAACCAAATACCCACTAACTATAAAAGTACAAACCATAAACTTACAAGTTAGGGACCAAGCTTACAAGTTAGTTATCAAACCTATTATACAAAATCCAAGCCTTTAAGGTTTGAGGACTTGGGGTGTGTAAATTTGAGGTTATAGGCTTGAAATTTATAGGTTTAAAATTGTGGCTTGAGATGTCTGGTCTTAGAAAGTCAGTTTGAGGTTAATAGGAATAAAATTTTTGATTTGTGAAGTATAGGTTTGGAGTTTATACCATAAGCTGGAGATATGTGAATTTGGACCTACAATTTATAAGATTAAAACTGTAGACTTGAAGTTTGTGGGCTTAGCATTGTAAGCTTAGAGATTTTAAGTTTAGAGTTGTAACTCTATATTTATTAGGTTCAGCAACTTAGACTCAAAATAGTGTGAAGTTTTTTTTTTACTATATCGTTTTTAAGACTTCTTGATAAGAACCAAAATTACCATTTGTCTGAGCCAAAATAATATGAATGTTTTGATGAATGAACATGAAAGAACAAAAAGAATGAACTGTTTCATCTTCTATTAACCTCTACCTCTCTTTGATACTTCGTCATTCTCGATATTTCTTCAAAAGTTACTTTTTCAAATTCTACAAACTAGGTATCAGTGTTTACGCTATTGATCAAATTTTTCTAATTATTCAGAGCTTGTTTTTTATATTTATTTACAAATACAAGTTTTTCGTTAAACTTGATGTTTCTGTTTTCGTAAAATTTTCCTCCTTATGGTTTGAATAAAATATAATCTGTCTATTTTATCCTACGTGTAGCACTCGCTTGCTAATGTATTTGAACTTCGAACCAATCTTTCGCTGAAATTTTTCATCTAAGCTAAACTTTCAGAGCATTTTAGCTGATAAATATTTATTTTATATTTTAGATTAAACACTGAAATTCGAGGAGTAATTCCATTCAAAGTATATGACGTTCTATTATATGCGAACACAATAGATCCCTGTTGTATCTTTATTTTTATTATCCCTTATGTTCTCAGATAATCTAGAATCCCTGATCAGTTCTCAAATAACATTTCTTCGTTTTTTTTTAGTAAGTTTCTGACACATCTTAGAAATCTTTTCTAATAGTTACTAGTCTCATCTTTTGTTTTTATAGGATAAGCCATTGCTTAACAAGCAAAATCATCTACAAATACAGAAAAATATTTAAATCTTTTTGTATGAGTTACTAGACTTATCATTCCCGTAACATCTGAATGAATTACCTGCAGAATTTTAGACGCTTTTTTCGCATGTTGCTAAATTGTTATCTATCTAAGTTTGATATTAAACATATTTTGCAGTCCAGAATCGAATTATCAATAACTTTCTCTTTTAATTCTCTAAGTTTTGAAAATTTTCTCTGCGAGTTTTTAAGCATCCCAAAGACGCGTGCCCATTCTTGCATGCCAAAGTATGGCTTTATTTGAAGATAATAAACCTTTCAACTTTTCTTCAAATTTAACATCACAGTTTGATTGTTTATTCTATTAAATTCGCTTTACTTAATTACCATTCGCATACATTATTTTTTTAAATTAGAGTTTAACACTGCTTATGTCTTACTTTGGATATATTAAAATTTTTATTTTCATTAACATGCGACACTGTGCCAGCCTAGCTGCCGGCTACACGACAGCCGGCGGAGTTCGCGCACACGCATTCTCACCAGAGAGTTAAACTTTGTGACAGGGGAGTTGGACTGCCTGTCACACTAATAACTATATTATAAATTAAGCCTACTTATTACCACCTTAATATAAAATAATTAGTTAATCGTAAGGCTAGACGAGATCTTATGATCTAAACAAACTGGCTAGCCAGTCTTGCGAGGCTGCTACTTACACATCTAACAGACTGACAAGTAGAAAAAATCAGTCACAATAAGGCACTGGTAACTTAAATTTAACTAAATTAACTAGAACAAATACAACTCTCGCACACACACACACTCTGACTCATCTTAACCCTTTCAGCCCTGACTTTTTAAGAGTAACGCAATTTTTGTCACATTCTATATTTAGGGGTTTTCGGGGTTGCTGATTACGAATCCGATGTCAGATTTTCAAAATTCAAAATGACGGATCGAATATGGCGGACGACCTATTTAAAAATTGGTCCAATTGGCCTAAAATTTGTTAATAGGGGGTTTTTGGGTTCGCAGATTACAAATCTGATATTAGTTTTAAGTGGTCATTTTCTGAAGTGCAAGTAGACTTATTAAAGTTCCGTCCACCATATTGGATCTGTCGTTTTTAATTTTAAAAAACTAACATTGAATTCGTAATCAACGACCCCGAAAACCCCTGAGTAACAAGTTTTGGGCTCATTGGATCGATTTTAAAAAAGTCGTCCGCTATATTAGATCCGCCATTTTGAATTTTAAAAATTATGAGAATCTGACATCGGATTTGTAATCAGCGACCCAAAAAACCTTCGAGTGTTTATTTTTATGAGCCTAACTCCACGTAATTCGATAATTGGCAATTTTTTTTGAAATTTTCTGCCAAAAACGTTCATTTGTTTATATTGTTATAACAACAAAATTGTTATTAATTTTTACACTATACATTTTTGTTGCAAAGTAGAATGAGTTTGTGGACCGTTGGCGTTTGGAAATCAAAAAAATATTGATTTTTGACAAAGTTATGAACGTTTGAGCACAAAAGTGGTTTCGATCGAAACCACTGGGGCTGAAGGGATTAAGCAGCCTCCAGCTTAGCGTAGCTCTCATATAGTACATTTCAAGCTCGCTTAGCCTGACGAGACCTTTTCTGTCTGAGCATATTCATTAAACAGGGCCTGAAGGAGGTATATCAGGTATCCAGCAGCATCAGAAACGTTGGCAGGCATCTAGCTCCTCCCTGAGAAGCTGGCACCTCGCATCCAGCCCAGCGTTGCCTGGAACGCACAGCAGCCTAGCTACTCTTCGCCCTAGGCAACCATAGAAACAATTAAAAGATACCCAAACCTCGTCAGGAAGGACTAGTAAGCTAGTAGCTTTTGCCCTAGCTAAATACTTTAGCTATTTTTGAGCTCGTAAGCCAACTCATCAGGAAGGCATCAATTCAGCTCCGGTGGCATCTTCAACGAACATCTCCTGCAGTTTTGTCCCCGTGGTAATCTGAAACAGAAAAAAACATGTATTTATTAGCCTAATACAGCTTACTCATGGAACGTTGTATTTACCTAACATGCAGCTGCTTGTTTTAGTCGGCCATCGAAGAACTCCGTCTAGCATACTTAAAAGCACTGATACCAATATCAGCATTTTCCAAGGACTAGGCTGCACGTTGCTGCAGCCGATCGCATGATGTTACGCATACGTTCGCATGGCAAGCGGACTGCTCGAGCCATAGCGCACGAAGCAGCACTTGCACGCTCTCACAAAGGAGAAGCACGAACGACATACGAAATATTGTTGTGGTTACTCCAGACAAGGCTTAAGTGGGCGTTTTACACGACCAGTGGCTTCTTTGGGCGCACGCAACGAGAGAGCATCCATTCAACATTTAGTGGTAAAGGTGAGTGCAGTTGCACTTAGAGTTGAACGCCGCCGTTAAAGACGGCAGTTACAAGTGTGTGCGTGCCGTCTTTCCACGTCGCGAGTGCCGTTGATTTGGCCAGAGTTACCTGCACAAGTTATCTGTTCTTCTTGGTCTTTTTTTTCTATGTATAAGACAAGTTTGACGGATCCGTGATTCGTAGTCGATTCAGTCTACGCGTACTTGCTGGTCTGCGCTGGTCGGCCTACCCGGGTGAGAAGTAGTTTGAGCAAATAAATTTAAGTGATTGGCGCGCCCGGCTGGGGCTCAGTATATCAAGCGCTCTAACGCGCTATTTTATTGCAATTAATTATATATAACATATTTTGATTTTCTTCAGCATAAAGACATTTATTTTATTTTTTTTTAAGCCATCCAGCTGTAACTCTTTTGCACAGTCCGCCTTAATCCCGCACGCACGGTCGCAACCTGAGGAAACGATTACGAGTATAACTATACGTGGCACGGCAAATCGGCATTGTAGCCTTCCTACTTAGTCAATCGACCCTTTAATAATCGTTAATTGTTATTAACCCATTAAGGCCCATGTAAAAACAGAATGCAATAGCAATAAACTAACTGCTCCATCCTTGGCATGATTAAGAAATAAAGTATACGAATTTTTTCTTTTGTCATTTGCAATTGTTCACAAAAAATTATTTAAATGAATTACAAAAACAATTATAATTTTGAAAACTGGCTGCAGCAAAATAAAATATCATATCTAATTTTAGTATACAAGCAGTAAACTGATTCGCAAATCTACGAGCTGACAAATAAAATGTAATAGAGGTTGTCTTCATAATTTATTCCGTAGAATCGATTGCTGTAGACAGTTTTTTAAAATTATAAATGTTTTTGTGATTTGTTTAAATAATTTTGTTTAAATAATTAAAAATGACAAAACAAAAAACATATATTTTATTTTTTGGTTATGCAAAAGATGGCATACTTAGTTTGTTATTATCTCATCTAGTTTTACTTGGGAGTTGACATTGTCACTTAAGCATGAACGAATGAATGCTGCAGTCTGCGTTCTATTGTTTTTCTATTTTACACTATAAGCACTACCTCCCTGATCACCAAGCAATCTTATTGACTGTCAATTTATTTACTGTAACTCTATCCTTTTTGCATTCATACACATATAATATGGGTCAAAATTGCTTAGAATTTTGCACTCCATACGTAGAGTACTTTACCGGGATCATTTTACGAAAACCGTGCATATAAATATTACGGCACCCAGAAAATATCGAGAAATATTTAACCTTTGCGACGATTGTAAAATCACAGGTAAAATTTTATTCATAGATTAGCGGTACTACCCTTGACATCTTTATAGGATCGAAATGACCTTTAAAGATCATTTTAATTATGGTGATTTTTCAGATAATTGATTTTTCTCAATGTAACGTCGGCCTCGCCGTCGTTTTAAAGTTTTCCATATAATTTTTTTTGTTCTTTCTTATTCTTCGATTATCTTTCTACCGCCAAATGCATCACGTGTACATGCAACAAAATGTACACAACTAACGATGCTTATTCTTTTTATTAACTATTAAAAAAATAGGGAAAGCTAAAGGACAGATTTTATGCCCTTAACAGCTTTACGCTATTTGTTTTATTACTAAGGCAGACATTGACGATATGTCAAACACTTGGTCACACAAAAACTCTCCATATTGCTGAAACATAACGAACCTTACAGATACTTGTATCTGTATGCAGTTTTATAATTTTTAAAATAATAAATTATAAGAAAGAACTTTAAATGCCCGTCACAGCGGTTACCGTAAACGTATAAATTATAATCAATAGTATTCATCTTAAGCTTACTTCATATTTTAAATAATATTATTTGTATTTACAATAATTTATAGCCGCGTAAAATTACATATTATACGAAGTGTGGCAGAAAATTAATGAGACTGATTTTTTATTCACCAAAGTTTTAATTTTTTTCAAACATCAATGTTATCCCCTTCAAAGTAGTTCCCTTGAGCAGCTACACACCAATAGAGACGTTGTTTCTACTTTTGGTAGCAGCGCTGGAAGTCTTCAACTGGTATGGTCTTCAGCACTGGTATGGTCTTTACACTTTTGGGTGTTTTCTAAAGTCCCGAAATGACGTTCTTTAAGGACATTTTTCAGTTTGGGAAGAGGAAAAAGTCACAGAGACTGAGCTCAGGTGATAAGGGGGGCTGGGGAACCACAGGAATGCCTTTTGAGGTTAAAAGTTCTGTGACGAAGAGAGCAGTGTGACATGGGGCGTTGTCATCGCCCTTCCGTGATGCTCAACCAAAACACAACTTTACTAATAGCGTCACAAAAATCACATAGTTAACGGAAGGAGTTGAAACTCGCACTGAGCCATATGAGAGTATTGATACACGTGCAAGCGATCTGGCAATGCTGTGCTGTTGCCAGATCGTTTGCAGTATTGCTAGTCTCATTATTTTTCTACTACACCTCGTGTTTTATTTATATTAAGGCCTTAGGTCATTCTAGAGGCTGGAAAAATAAGCTTCTTTGTGATTTCTTTTAGGAAAAATAGAAAGTAACATAAATCAAGATAACAAAGACAGAAGTTTATTGTACATATGATTAACAAAAAAATATAGATATGATTAACTAAGAAACATAATTTTTATGAAACAAATAATTAAAAAATGGCAGCTGTGCAGAGTTTCTCAGAGGACCTCTCTATTTTGGAATGGTCCACGGCCATACCAACAGCTTCTATAAATTTTGAATTATGATAAATTATTAAGCTTTTTTTTATTGAACATAACAACAGCTAGAGATATATGTAGGATTTTTTTATCTATTGATTTTTGGCGAAAAAGAGCACTTCCAAAGTCAAACTTGTAAAATTCGCAGAAAAATCGCCAGAAAATTGTTAATAATAAAAGAACTACGCCATATAAGAAAATCCCACCTACTTATTAAGACAATATATTTTAAAAGATCTTCTTAAAATTTGAAGTGAATTGATTGAGAATTGTTCGAGTTGTGGGTGCTGCCGATTTAAAATATGTAGTTTTGAGATAAACACGTATAAAGTTTTAAGTTACAGAAAGTCATGAAAAGTTTTGCAATACCTTTAATCCGCAATTGCTGCTCCATATGATTGGCCTTCTAGACTAGTGTCCTGCTTTTTCATTTCTTTTCTATTGGATTTTAAAGCGATTCTCTATTCTTTTTTAGCTTCAGATAGCGATCTCTCTGCAAGTTTTCTGCACTATTTGTCAATCTCCAAGCACATTTCATAGCTGCTTGGGCAACTTCTAAATCCATCGCTTTCATTATGTGCAAAATTGAAGCAAAGCTATTATTGTACACGCAAACTGCAATATCCATAGCTGTATTCAACATACGAGGTCTGGCTATTAAATAACGAGACTG
This sequence comes from Chalcis sispes, assembly GCA_949987625.1. Taxonomy (NCBI): domain Eukaryota; kingdom Metazoa; phylum Arthropoda; class Insecta; order Hymenoptera; family Chalcididae; genus Chalcis; species Chalcis sispes. The sequence goes on from OX465097.1 coordinate 33,725,660, forward strand.
CGTGCCTAGAGGGCGCCGTAGAGGGGTGGGGAAAAAAACGAGTAGTAGTGTTTTGGGTATCTAGATATCTTGTTTATGCACGTACCAAAACACGTTCTCCTCACTATTATTGTATTTGTGCAGTAGCGGTTTGAAACAAACGTGTTTTTTTCTCGTGCCGAAAACCATGTGTGACGAAAAACAGGAGCAACGTATCAATCTCAAATTTCTCGTTAAATTGAGAAAAACTCCGACTGAGTGCTGTAAATTGTTGCAAGAGGCCTATGGGGACAATTCTCTATCTCGTGCGCGTGTTTTTGAGTGGTGTAAGCGCTTCAGTGAGAGCCGAGTGAGCACTGAAGATGACCAACGCCCAGGTCGCCCTGTCACTGTTTCAACTCCGGAAACAGTGACCAAAATTAACCAAATTCTGCGTGCAGATCGTCGAATAAGCATCCGGATGATTGCCGAGGCTGTAAACGCCGATAAAGAAACGGTTAGACAAACTTTACACGAGGAATTACACATGATAAAAGTCTGTGCGAAGTTGGTGCCAAAAAGCCTGACTCCTGACCAAAAGCTCTTGCGTCAACAAGTCTGCTCAGATTTCCTTGAAAGGTTGAAAAAAGATTCCGGACTAATAAAAAACATAATTACTTGCGACGAAACGTGGATTTTTCAATACGATGTTGAAACAAAGCGGCAATCGATGCATTGGAAGACGCCTGAATCGCCCAAAATCAAAAAAGCAAGGATGTCTTAATCAAAATTCAAGGCAATGTTGATCGTTTTTTTCGACATTAACGGTATCCCGATGACTGGATGGGTTCCAGAGCGTCAGACTGTCAACCAGACTTACTATTTGTCAGTTTTGGCAACACTGCGAGAACGAGTTCGTAAGAAACGGCCCAAGTTGTGGAAAAACAACTCTTGGATTTTGCACCAGGACAACGCACCTGCCCATAACGCGCTATCTGTGAAGCAGGATTTGGCCGGTAAGCGCACTCCAGTGCTCGAACACGCGCCGTACTCGCCAGATTTGGCACTGTGCGACTTTTTTTTGTTTCCGAAGATAAAATCTGCTTTGAAAGGGATCCGATTTGAGTCGATGGAAGCGGTAAAGCAAAAAACGGCAGAGCTCCTAAAGGCCCTCACCAAAGAAGACTTCCAGCACTGCTTCGATCAATGGAAAAAACGTATGGAAAGGTGTGTGGCGAGGAAAGGGGAGTATATTAAAGGGGAGCATTTGAATGTAAAATAATTTTTATAATAAAACCCTTTTTCTTAACCAGTCTCGTTATTTAATAGCCAGACCTCGTAGTTTTACCACTAGAAGTAGATTTAGGACCGATGCCGACACAGTTGAATTAAAACTTAAATTACAATTATAAGTGTAATCGCCGATGCATCAAGTAAGAAGATAATCTTAGGTAAATTCTTCCTAGACTGGCTTGATAAATAGATAGCTCCAGCAGTAAGTGTTTGTTGCTTTCGACATCTAAAACGTCATGAAGCAAACTTAGACATATGGTCAAATCGCTTTGACACATCAGTGATTTTGTTTTAACGACTTATACTTTTGGTTGTGTGAAAATGTTTCATTTTGTGCCAAATAATCGTTATTTACTGGAAGTGTTAGTTTTCTTCTTTCATTCGAAGAAAACTACGGCTGAAGTACATCGGAAACTTCAAAGCGTTTACAGAGATGCTGCTGTAAGTGAAGCAACGTGCTGTCATTGGTTTCGTCGCTTCAAAGACGGTGATATCAATATTGACGACCGTCCGCGTGAAGGAAGGTCAAAAACCTTCTGAGATGCTGAATTGAAGGCTTTGCACGACGAGGATCCATGCCAAACGAAAAATAAGCTTGCTTCTGTATTAGGAGTTACCCGCCAAGCCATTTACAAGCGATTGCATGCGTTGGGAATAATTTATAAGCAGGAAATTTGGTTTTCTTGTGATTTGGAGTCAAGGGACGCTGAGCATCGTTTTTTTTGCCTGTGAACAACTGCTCTAGTGGCAAAAAAGGAAGGCTGTTCTTCATCGCATTGTGACAGGTAATAAATGGATTCATTACAGCAATCCAAAAAGAAGAAAGTCATGGTGATTGCTTAATAACGCTTCTACGTTGTCGGCTCGGCCCAATACTCACGCTGCGAAGATTATACTGTGTATTTAGTGGATCAGGTCAATGTTATTTATTATAAGCTGTTGAAACTAAACGAATCAAACATTACTGGGCAACGGTATAAAATTCAATTGATGTGATTGAGCTAAGCACTACTGGAAAACCGATCATAATACGAGCAGCGGCACGAAAAAGTGATTCTGCTGCATGACAATGCTCGGCCTCGCGCTGCCGGACTCGTTAAAATCTACTTAGAAATGCTCAAATGGGAGGTCTTAATTGACCCGCCATATTCTCCAGATATTGCGCTGTCCAAATATTATTTGTTTCGTTCGATGGCATAAGATCTGGCTGATCAGAAATTCCGATCATATGAAGTTATCAAAAATCGGCTTGATTCGTGGATAGCTTTAAAAGACAAACACTTTTTCCGTAGCGGTATTCGAACTCTGCCAGAAAGATGAAAGAAAGCTGAAGCTAACGATGGGCAATACTTTGAATGATTAATCTTTAACCAATGTAAAATATAAACTTGCATGTAATTACATTTCGGTTTCACAATCTTAAATATAATTTAAATTCGCTTCGAACTATTTTTCGTATATTTTATTGATTATTTTAAATACATTAAAATATCACGTAAATCTATTTGGTGTATAACTAAATATATTATAACATTATTTAATGTATTGATATAATATAAAATTGTTATTAATAAAATTAAACTTAACTTAGCAGCTGAAGATTTTTATTAATTATTCTAACTATACTTAAATATAAATAACACTATTTTATATATAAACTTGATATGATTATTTATGTTATACAAAATTATTTTAAATACGAGGTCTGTCCCAAAAGTATCTAACCTGCTTTTATATCTTCTCGCCAGAGTGTTCGAGTGACTTTTGCGAGGCATAAACATTAATAGTAAGGCCTGACGATCTCATTGGTTGCTCGCCGATACCTAGAGGGCGTATAGTTTATGCGCAGCGTGTAATTGTTTACAAAGCCTTCTTTGTATTCATCGGATTGTCAAGCAGTGACTGGCTTCTCAATCACGATTATGCGCCCGTGCACTCATCGAATCTTGTGCAGCAGTTTTTAACGAAACATAATATCGCACTGCTTCGCCAACCTCCGTACTATCTCGACATACCTCCTTGTGAATTTTGGTTGTTCTTAAATTCGAAAAAACCGCTCAAAGGACATCGGTTTGACGTCAAAAAGATGGTTTAATATAATGCGACGAGGGCACTCAAGGCCATTCCAAAAACTGACTTTCAGGACTGCCACTCATCTGATGACGAAAAATAACGCCAGCGCAGAGATATGGAAGTAGGTCGGATTTTTTTGGACAGACCTCGTATACCCTAGACCTCGTATACGATCTGTGATTTCAAGTGCGCCTGGATATCGTGAATCGTTAAAGTCTGGGGATGGGTACGGGCTCAGGTAAATGCATTGATAAGATTTTGTTTTGTTTTGTTTTTTTTTTTTTTTTGTGTGTGAACTATATTTATCAAATTATTACAAAACTAACGCGTTATTTTATGTCCAAAAAAAAAAAAATTTAACAACAAATGTATCTGTGTTATTAACGTAACCTAATTATCTTAATAATTCTACAAAACTCAATCTATTGATTCGCCGTCTTCTTCGGTGGTCGGTATATCTAAACAAAAACAAAAAGAAAAATATAATACTCGTAAATAACGTGTGATCCGAATTTTCACGTGCCGACCTATGTTAAGTGTATTATGTGTATTTCGGCGCACAAGGAGCCCCTCGGAATGCTAAAATCAACTCCTGGCGCTCGCGCAGCCGCACCCGCGTTAAGAGTTTTTGAAATTGGTGGGTTTTCGCCGCTGATTGATAGTCTGCGGCATACGTGTGAAACACTCTTGACAATCCTCAAGAGCGCCTGGAAATTTGTCTTAAGTATTTCTAAGACACGCTCTATCGAACCGTAAGAGCGCCTGCCGAGTGCAGATTGAGTCTTGTTACGTTGTCTCCTTTCGAGGAGTGCCTCAAAATGAGCCAAAAATCGTTCGTGGACACAACGAGCACACGAAGGTGCTTCTTCAAGCTCGACTGCTGTCGAGCGAACTGAGAAATCGTGCAAGGGCACAATACCCATGTTCACCGCGCGCACGTAGTGGGGGCTCCCTCTCCAGCCACCGCCGCTCTGTTGGTATGTATCCGTAAGCGCACGCCTAGAGGGGCTTATGCTAAGTCCTATCGAGCTCATGCTCGGCGCTTGTGGTGTGTATCTGACAAGATACTCGTTACAAAATTGAAAGAAAAAGAAAATGGTCTTGTAAATATTGTCAATGAGGTGGCTATTTTAGTGTGCTCTTTTGGTAACGCATCGAAGATACTGAGCACTAATCTGCTGACCAGGTATACGGTAGGTGCGCTACGGCTCTTTATGCATTTAAGATAACCGCTGCGTTGGGTATCTTGAATTCTTTCTTATGATCTGAGTACCTGTGAGATTCGATTTATTTAAGCGATATGAAGAATTTTTGTGTGAGCAAGTGTTCTACATATCGTCTAGGTACGCTATAGTAATAAAAGATGTATCATCGAGCCGTTGAGAATACATCTGTCCTTTTTCAGCTATCCCCATTTTTCAGTGGTTGATAAAAATAATAAGCATCGTTAGCTGTGTACATATTTGCTGTATGTACATGTGATGCATTTGGTGGTGAAAGAAGATTGAAGAAAAAGGAAGAACGAAAAAATTATGTAGAAAAGTTTAGAACGACGGCGAGGCGAGGTCACTTGCGAGTGACGTTTCTATTAGACGTAGGTTACTCGCCACCTCTACTTCTTCTTGCTACCTCGACGGAACTTCTTCGATCTCTTTTTCATTCAAGTCACTCGTATCTCCCTTCCTCGAAGCCCCCTCTCGAATCGAGTTGTATGGTTTTAGGTGCTCTGCGTATATTTTATCTTCTATTTCTCCGTCTCTGTCTATAATTTTGTCGATGTCTTGGCCTACCTTGTTCAAGATAAGGTATGATGATAGTCCGCGATTTCTCTTTGAGTTAAAATATTTAACTTGTCTGTCTGCCAAATAATATCGTAAAACGTATCATAAAATCGTTGTTTAAATACTGCATTTTAATAATGGTATTTTTTATTTGTTTTTGAAGAATGACATGCTGATCCGCCTTATCCTGATTCGAATCAAATAGATTTTAGTTGAAGAAAACCGATATTGATGTGAAGTAATTTATTATAAATTATTGAATCTATTTTTGTTATTAGCTTTCTATTACATATTACATATTTTATTATCATATATGACTTGTACAGTGCAACTAAAATACATAAATGTGTTTGTCTTATATAGCGTTATGCTGTATTAATCAGGTGCATTATTTTTGAGCACTTGTACTAAGAATTCATAGATAGTGCATAGACGTAAATTCTAAATATCTTAACGTAATAAGGTTTTTTTACATGCAGTGTTTTCAAACATTCATACTAGAGATTATCATGTCAACATATTATACTAGTATTATATAAGTAAATTCCTTATACGATTATTTTCTCTTTATTACGAGTATTTTCTCTTCTACAGTTAATTGTAGAAAGATTGATTGTTAATGTTCAAAAGATTTTTGAAGAAGTATAGTATGATCTAAAATTTGTTGTCAAACATAATTGTCGTATCAATACCGTAAAAAGAAATATTAAGTTTAAAAAATTACCGGACTTCGAATAGTCAAAGTAAAACTGAAGCTATTGTAAGTGATCTTATAATTAAATTTAAATAAAGTTACGGTAGAAATTTTTAAAATATTTTGAAAAATAAGCTTTGACAAAGCTTTTTTATTAATTTTTTAAAGAAATTTAACAAATTATCAAAAAATTAATAATATTAATGAATTTAAAAAGCTACATTCAAACTAGTTTAATAATGCACTGAAAGTCCATAGTAAAAATAACTATGAGAGAACAACTATTATATTTTGGAATTCTTGACTATAATTATTAATAAAACTGACTATATTTAGTAACATCAACTCATATTGTATAGTCATCATTACTATATTGAAATATCGGTCGTTGATTACGAGTTCACTATCAGAATCTCGAAATTCATGGCGGATCCAAGATGGTGGTTGAAAATTCTAAAAAAGCGATAAATCTAGCTAAAAATGTGTATTCACGGGTTTTTGGGGTGGCTGATCACGAATGTTTTATGAGAATTTTAAAATTTAAGATAGCTGATCCAAAATGGTGTTCGAAATTTAAAAGGAAGCTATAAAGTCAGATAAAAATGTATGTGCAGTTTCCTAGAGTTGCTTGATTCGTCGAAATGAAGAAGTTTACTCGGTTTAAAATGCAACATATGTATCGACGATTTACCATCTTGAAGATGTTGCCAATTCTCATCGTGAGGAGATTGACGACTTCGAGATTCTACCTTTTCTTTCTCTTTCGATCGCTTTCTCCAGATCGTTAGTGTTAAATAATCAAGTCTATACTTATTTAGTTCTTCTCTCACTTTTGATATGACTCCTTAACATTTCGTGATACGTCTTTTCTTTATACCTTCTTTTGATAACTTGCCAGCCCAGCGATATCAATTCACGACGCGACATTGGAAAATCTCGCGCAATCGAGCTATTGTACTTATCTTGTCCAAAATGTCAAAAATGGCATCGAAATTCAGAAAGAAAAGAAGGTGTGAAAGATCTAACAACAACTTCGAATATCATAGTGTTCGCGATCGACGTGATGACTTCATATGCATACCCAATCCGCATGATTCTAGTGATTTGGGTAACTTCTCGTCTAATGATGATAGTAGTGACTTATGTGTGAGATTCCTGTTTGAAAAAATATACGATAGTTATGACGAGAAACAAAAGAAATCAGAGAATGATTATACATATTTTTAAATGGGTGGATAGTGAAAAAAAACAACGAAGTGATCACAAATGGATGTCTATTGACCGCTTCACAAAAACATGTTATTCATGAGAGTTTTCCCATTTAAATTTTTGAGACTTTCTTTTTTAATGATATAAAGAACCATATTATTGAAGCAACAAAATTGAATTATTGTGATATCTCTCTATCAGATCTCGATACTTTCATAGGAATCTTGATTCTATTAGCTTTTAGTAAAACAAAAGCACAAAGAGATTGCCGGTCAAATAAGCCTTATTTATCCTATCCTCATTAAGGATTATTAAGATTATAAGTTTATCAATGTCTCGTGATAGATTTGAAGAGATTAAATAAAAAATAAAGTATTCGAAACCATAAGATTTCAATTAAAAAGATAAAGGTTGGCAAGTACGTTATCTTATGGACGAGTTTTGTAAGAATTTTATGAAATATGGATTTTACGAAACTTAACTTAATGTTGATGGACTAATGGTCAAGTCTTATGAGAAAACTTCACTCAAACAAGAAGAAAAAAATTTCGAATAATGATCGCATGATATACAACGCCCTTTTATGTAATGCTTATATATTAATGGAACCTTATTTGTCTTAGTCGTGCTCAATTATTTTCATAATAGGTTAATACTCTAAAAAAGCCAAGTCTCTTGTGTATACAGTGCCATTATATTAAAATTTAATGATATCAAGAGTATGATTAATAAACCGGTTAATAAAGATGTTGTGCAGTACGGATTTTTAGTTTTGCACGCAAGTATAAGATTTATGGAGCTGGTTCTTCATATTTCTTATAGAATGGATATAAAAACGTGAAGAGTAAGAAAATATCATTTGAGCATAACTATTCTCAAATTTATAGATAATATTATTACCCGTTAAGTATACATTTTTTTCGTAGATATATTGTATTATATAAGCTTTGCACTTTATTTATTGTATTTTAAGCATTGAAATAATCAGTATAAGTTATTTACTGCTTTCTCAATGGATCATAAGAATTTTTCGTTTGTACATAAATTCTAACTTTGTTAAATATTATTATAAATATTCTAACGCACAAGATTACATTATAATGCATATAAATTGAACTTCTAATAATTTATTCTTAAAGTTGATAAACTATTAACATTCTTCTAAATTCGTCAGTTTTTATAATTTATAGGTACCCAAAAAACTTAAAACTACAATAAATGTTAAAAAGACTTTAATTATTAAAAAATTTTGAGAAAAAATAGGTATTCCTGATGCTTTAACTGCTAATTTTGGTAATACGAATGCTGGTAATTCCGCCAGAAGATTTTTTAACAATATTGATATTGTTTTCGATGTCACAAGTATAACATTTTTATTATTATCGCACATTAAGCAATAAATTATTATTTATATACATGTAATTTAATCTCAATCAGGTTGCAATAAAAATCTTCTGAATAGGCTCAAAGTAATTTTAGCAGTTATTTTATATCAACAAACAATTGATGTAGTTGCTTTTAGAAGTTATTGCTTCGAGACAGCTAAACGATACGCTAAATTATATAAGTGGTACATGTCTACCTCATTACATATGATCCTCATTTATGATCATTAAATAATAATCATAAATTTTTTTTTACCAATTGGAATGCTCTCAGAAAAAGCACAAAAGAGTAACCGTAAGAATGTGGAAAAATATAGACAAGATTATTCCAGAAAATTTTCAAGGTATATACCTATATATATATACATATATATGTATATATATATGTATATATATATATATATATATATATATATATATAAATATATATATATGTATATATATATATATATATATATATATAAGTCAATTCATTATTGTTTTATAGAGGTTACAAATGGTGACGTCTTCATAGATTCATTCATAAATTATTAACTTCAGATACATTTACAGTCTGTCAAGTAAGAGCGTGGTCGACTTCACTGACAAGTAATAAAAGATTTCGCTCTAACTTTTTCGCCAGCCGATATAAGAAAGCTTTTTCCTTAATGCATTGTCAACAAAGATTCAGTTGTCGTTGATCTTTTGAAAAAGAATCACGTTAAACGCCATGAGTGCTAAGTACGCGTCGCGCTACGAGGCTGTGTTCCTTTGCATCCACCCGAAAGATCCCAAAATGTCGCAATCAGCGGCTGCTAAATATATGAGAAAGTCGAAGGCATTTGTACAGAAGTGGATACAGCGATATAGAGTGGCTAAAAATGTCGATGATTTACCAGAACGTGGTTCGATAGGAAAAGCGAACAAAAAAGATGAAAAAAGAATAGTGAATCTGTTTTCGCGGAATCCTGCTTTAACACTGTGGCAAGGACAAGCAAAATTAATGGCAAAAGGTTTAGATATATCCTACAAAACTATCCGAACCCATCTTCGTACTCATCATCTGAAATGGCGCAACACAATGAAGAAGCCTCTGTTAACTGAAAAACATGTGACAAAGCGACTCGCTTGGGCGCATGAGAATATTGACAGAGATTTTTAAAATGTCATTTTTACTGATGAATGTTCTATATGGGCACGTTCTGTCCTCACGCGAGCCTGGTCAACTTCCACCAATAGGCTTGTTTAGCGGACCGTAAAACATGGAATAAAGGTGCATCTTTGGGGCTGCTTCTTGAAGCAGGGACTCGGCACTTTGCACCTCTTTACTGACAACCTAAATGCCGAGAAAATGATAATAATCTACAAAAAGGCTTTACTGCCATCTGCCAAACGATGGTTCATCACAAAAAATAAAGATTGGATTCTGCAGGAGGACAACGATCCTTAACACCGCAGCAAGCTCTGTACTTAGTGGAAGACTTAATCTGGCATCGTTACATTGGATTGGCCGTCGCAGTCGCCTGATGCAAACCTTATTAAAAATGTGTGGGCATATATTAAACGGAAGCTTCGTGGAAGACGCACATACACTTTGAAGCAGTTGTCTTACGAAATTCGTCGGATCTGGAGATTCTTGCCACTAGAATACGCCGTCAAATTAGTAGAAAGCATGCCTCGGAGATGCCAGGCAATTATTGACGCCAGTGGTGACTGGACACATTATTGACCGAATTGCATCATTGTTTGTAATGTGAACAATGTGTATATAAATATGAAAGTTTCATCAAATAAATTTTTTTATAAATTAACACGACCACGCTCTTACTTGACAGACTGTATATCCTTATTGAAATTTAAAAACTTGTCATCAAAGCATCATCGCAAGTTAACGAGTACATAAAAAAAATTGCTTATATTACCTGTTAGTGAATCAAATGATTTAGATCCTCAAGATGATATAAATGATGATGATTCCGAAAATTCTAATGCAATTTTTAGTGACAAAGAAATTAAATCTGATGATTACATATAATATGAATTATACGATTTTAATGGTTATATTATCTGTTAATTATGCAACAAGCACTTCTTTGTATCATACACAATAAAAGCGTATATTTTGTCTTTTATGTTTTAGATGGATACATGTATTTATTAGGATAAAATATGTTATTATACATTTTTATAAGATATTAATATATTACAAATGTCATATATTATAAATATTATGTACCATATATCTTATATATTATAAATATTGTATATTATTACATTTTAAAATTAATCAAACAAATTTTTACGCTAGTTTATTTGTAAAAAATTAATTAAAACGAAGCTTTAGGCTCCATCTCATAAACGACTGATTTATGATGTATAGAGTATTCGAAATTCAGCGATGGAAAGGGTTTCTGAATATGCATTGTAATGTGATATCAAAACTGTTAATAAAAAGAATTTTAGTGTAAAACCCAGTGGAAATACGAATGTAACTTATGTTTTGAGCGTTTAAAAACACTGCATGGCGTCTCTTCTTTGTATAGCGTTTCAATTGGTGTCGCCGACTGTGCAACCGATTTCGATTTCTACTGTCGCAGAGTCCATAACAACGGCGGCACCTCAGCCTACTATTAGTTAGCCATCGTTCTTGACAATAAAAAATAGCACCGAACAATGGTAGGCATTAATTGAATCTCTGACGACCAGTGGAAGAAATGGCCATGACAAAACCAAAACGCTCATAAATCTCTTAGAACAATGCGGCATGTTGTTTGTGGGCGAAGAGAAAGAAGACTTCTCCGAGTATCTTGCCTCGAAGGAGGGCTTCCGTCTTTATGAACTAGGCATCGAGCTTTGCTCTACTCTCAAAAGCAATCTATCGCATGTAAACAGCCCACCCATTATGCTGTAGTGTTCCCTAAAACATTGTCGACGCCGCTCAGAAAGGGCGAGGCAGGCAACGGTTTTTCTTATGTTTCCTGTTAGTTCTGCGGGACAGAAAGAGTCACCATTCACTCTTGTTCCCGATGCTCCGCAATCGTTCATTATGGAAATAAGAACGCAAGGTCAATGCATCATGTTCCTGATGCTCTCTCCAGATCTGTTTTTGGTGAGGGAGTGAAGGAGATAGCAATCTTTAGGTCAGTGTCGGATCCATAGTATCTCGAGAAGACAAGCAAACTACAGGGTTTTTTTGTGGGGATTGACCGAGGACTCGAAGGTTGCTGGCGAATCATTAAAGCCTTTAAAAACGGCTCCAGTTTGGCTATGGTTTTTCCAAGAAGCTTGAGATGAAGGTGAAAAGAAAGAGAGGGATTTGGTAGTGATGGACCAGAGGGAGAAGAAAAAAATTCTGCGGCAGACTTCTACGCAATGTCGCAGGGATAGCCGTAAGAAACGCAGTCCGGTGACTCCACCATCGCCGCCGACTCCCGCCACCACTTCTGAAAGCGCGGCTTACTACATCAGTTACACAGTAGCGGCTAAAGAACAATATTGTGCGAGAGTTTCACGGCCTTCTAGACCGAGGTTGAGGCCATCATAGAGACGGCCTAGTGGCTCATATCAAGATCTACAGGGAGACGAAGAAGAAGCAGCTACCAGGAAGAGGAGAGCTTTTGCTAACAAGGGAGCAAAACCGTTCTCTCAGCCACTTGACACGACCGTCTTCTGCGCCAGTATTTTGGTGCAGGCGGGCCCCGCGACCGCTTGCCCTGCATCCGCGTTGATTGTCCTTTTGGTAATCGTAGATCCATTGGCACCAGGACCATCTGAGTCGATGGAAACGGAGGACTACTGGTTTTGCCTAAATATTGTTTTTTATTCTTTTAGCCTAGGAGTAAGTTCTTTTCCTGTCCCTCGACGGGGATGTTCTATCGTCAACGAATCTTGCTGAAATTTCTCTCTTGTGAGTAGGTAGAGTTCAGAGAGAGTTGGTTCGTGACTTTCGCGCGATTTTGCCAGGTTGCCGGTTATGAAGGCTTATTAGCAGGCATCGAGAACGCTTTTTGGAAAACCAGTAACGTTCAAAAATCATGCGATTTTTTATTTGGTATCAAGTGCGTAGTGTATACATGTAAAAGAGATAGAGAGAGAGAGAGAGAAAGTATGTGCGCCTGAGTTTTTGTGCTTACTAGGTGGTGACCGGAATTCATCACTTTCTTACCCTGGATGCTTGTAAACCTGCTCGATTTGAAGAGTTTATGTACCAAAGAATCAAATACTGAAACAACATTTTGGTAAATGGTATTATGTGAAGTGTGAGATTTCTTCATCTCACATTTGGAGATCCTAAACACAAGAGTTGAGCGCCTTTTGTAAAATAAATTCGGATTCTTGTATAATATCGCACATCACTAAGCAACAGTAGTCAAAAACGCTTCAAGTTTCTATGTAAGATTGGATATTATGATGATTCTTAGGTGTTTGGCAGTTTGCATATTCAATCTCAGAACCTTCAACAACAACTTTCGATGTTTTATAAACGTTAATATTTTTTATGATGGCGTTGATTCCAATTATGATCGTTTTAGTTGTAGATGAATTAAGAGTAAGTCCAAGATTCTTAGCCCATCTAATTATTCTAGTAATACCATCATTGATTTTTAAAACTTCTTTATCTATGAGTTTTCGATCACATTTCTTCATAATGGTGATGTTATTAGCAGATATGTTGTAGACACAGTGATACAGTGTTTGTTTAAAAAATATAATATGTATCAAAAATACAAGCGAATCAAAAACAGGGCCTTAAAAAACTCAAGAGAATTTAGGTATCTAGTTAGAGGACTGATTTTTTGATATTTTAATAACTCGAGTTCTATTATTCAAAAATGATTCCACCCATAAAAACAATTTATCAAAAAAGCAAAGAATCTGTAGACTATTTAGTAACTTGGCATGATTTACTAATCAAAAGCCTTAGAAAATAATAAAATACCATTATTATGATCATTCTGTTTTTAGCATTTTGCTTGACAAAGTCTAGTAAACTAAGAAGAGCAGTGTGTGTTATAACTCTTCTTGTATTTTGATTGATATTTATCGAACAACGTATTGTCTTGAAGAAACTGTATTATTGGATTAGCACCTATTTTCTCAAGAATTTTAGACATTGAACATAATAAGCTTATTTATCTACATGTATAGTTAGAAAAGATTATAGAATTTTTAGCTTTAGAAATTAGACAAATCAAAGATGGTTTCCATATTTTTGGGAAAATACATTTTTTAAAAAAGCTTGTAAATAAATATTTAAGTATTTTATTAACATCTGGAAATGCTTCTTTAAGATGATAAGAAAATATTTGGTCAATTCCTACAGATTTGAATGAGTTCTGTGAGAGTAAATTATGAATTTGATTAGTTAACGACTCAAAAAAATTAAGCTCTAGGAAGTTTTCCGTATGAACGTCATGAAATGTCACATCAGATGATTTAAGAGATTATTGTATGTTTTCTCGGATTGACTCGTGCATTGCGCTTTTTTAAGTCGACGCATTTGTAAACATTGCAGTTCATTTCTTCAGGACAGACCTGAAAACTAATAGTTTTAGTCTCGAGGTCTCTTGTATAAAGATAGCCATGATGGTGGCAGAGATGGTGGTAGGGATAAACAACCCTATGATTGGTCAATCAAAATAAGTTTTTTTTTTCGATTGGCCAATTAAATAAAAAAAATGGGAAAATGGATCGCAAAATCGAGTTAGTGTCGTAACCGTTGTCCCTGTTCAAATTGTTAGTGCGTTTATGAATTTTTAATGCTTCGCAGTGTTTTCTGGGAAAATATAAAGATGTTGAAGCAATAATTGTCGTTTTTAAAATCTATTTTGTGGTCTGTTCTGATATGGTGTTTTGCTAGAGCTGATAAGATACATAGTTTATTTGAGTCTGACTATACTTTAATGTTTTTATATTCTTTCTCTAATTGTTCTCCCAGTTTCTTCTTTATAGACCTTGCTACATGAGCAGGGAATTTTGTATACTTTTACTGAGTGTAATAAGGGGCATGTCTTTGAAATTTTTTAAAATGTTTGCGATCCTAGAAGGTGGTTTTGCTATGTTATGTTTACAAACTGTTGGTGAAATACTATCTCTATCACCTTGAATGAAAGGAAGCATGTAGTTGCAGACGTGGGGATGTTTTTTGGATTGGTATTTTGGATATTTTGTTGTTGGCTATATTTTTTAATTGTTTTATTTATTTGTTTACTGGTATATACGTTGGAGAGCAATACATTTTCTAACAACATTTACTTTATTTTGTAAATTGTTTTTGTCTGAGGGATGAGAAGTTCATTATGTCGGTGAATTAATTACTGATTGTTTTTTAGACGATGGTGTGAGTTGATTGTTAATGATGGTATAAGTTGGCATTTAGGTATCTGTGGTTTGCGTTGGTTTCCTGTATACTCTGTATCCTAGAATGTTGTCCGATTTTTTATATACCAAAACATCTACGAAAGGAAATTGTTCATTTTGTTCAATTTCTTTGGTGAATTTAAGAGAGGAACACCTCAAAAGCTTTAAAAGTTTATTTACAATCTAAAGAATATATTTTCAATGTTGTAAACTAAATATAAAGTCTGAAACGTCCCTAGAAAGTTAGTGAAGTTATGAGCATCAAAAGTATCGAAAGCAGGTGAAGGAGTGCGCACTCTTTACAGCCTATACCTTGAAATTTCTTACATATCTAAATAAGTTTTGTACTTTACTTTTTGAAAAAATGGGGGTATTTTGGACGATTATTTAAATTATTTAAATTTAGATTATTTAAATTAGTTTGGACACAAACAATCAGTTGAGAAATGGCTTGTCGTAAGTATACAGTACAGCTAAAATTATTGAAATTGCAGCATCTTTAACTACAGGAATATTTAACGATGACTACTCATTCGTACTCAAAATCATGAGTGATCTGGATTTAATAACAGGTACATACAAAACAAAATAACTTATTTTAATGAACAACTTTTGATTTGTTAATTTCAGTTGATTATAAGGGGCTAGGCATTCTGAAGAAGCCCAGTTTAGGTTGCTGTAGCGCAACCATTTTGTTCTTTTTTTCTTATGAAAAAATTTGTGTGTATACATTTAAACACTAATATCAATATGTAATTTTATTTAATGTAATAAGTACTCTCAGTTTTTTGTAAAAAATGATTGAAAAACGTGTTGCCTGAAGGGTCTTCCCTCCTTAATGTTTGGATGTTGGTTGATAATAGAGTCGTGAAATTTAAGAAGTTGATTGTATCCATGTTGCAGGATTATAAAGGTATCATCAACATAGCGTACATTTTTTTTGTTGGCTTTGTTAACAATTTTGTTTCCAGATGATACATGAATATGTTAGCAATTATTGGTAAAATTGGAGAGTCTATTAAAGTACCTGGTGTTTGTTGGTAAAAAAGATTGTTTACTCAAAAATATATGTTGTTGAGACAGATTCGATAAGTGGTAGAAGGTTAGTGGGGAAGTGAGGGAAGGATTTAATAATGTTGATTGTTTCGGTTAACGGTACATTGGTAAAGTCTAACGAAACATTAAAACTGACAAGTATATCTTATGGTTCAATTTTAGTGCTTCGTATTTTTTTAATGAAGTGAAAAGAATCTTATACTAATGTGTTGGTTTTTCCAAAAAACGGCGTGAATTATTCGGTTACGAATCGAGCTGAACTGTAAGTAGAAGAGTTGATGGCGCTTATTACGGTTCGGAACAGTGTATTCTTTTTGTGCATTGTTGAGAGACCATACATTCTAAGTGGTAAAGAATTCGTAAATCAAATTTTTTTTATGGCTCCTTATCTTTCGAAATCTACCACTTGAGTATTAGATTTTACTGTAAGTGCAGGAAAGATGTAAATGATCTTAACATGTAGAGTTTCCTTGCCATCTGAATTATACTATATTAATTATGTATGCATTGGTTCTTTGGTCTCATCCGATTCAACGCTATATAGACGATTTGTGGGATTAAGTCTTAGAGCGCTGAAATCTCAAAAATTTGAAAATCTCATAATTTATACTGAAAAGTGATCTGAGGTCCTTAAATAATTTGTAATCGCAAATATGATTCCAACTCTAGAATAAATTGTAAAATTCAAAATGGAGGATCCAATATGACTGCTTTGTCAAACTGAATTTGACATTTTTCACTGATTATGTTTGAAATAATCTGTATAAGTATACCAAGGCTTGTAAACATTCATAATTCTTTTTGTAATTGATAATTACAACTCCGAGATGAATTATAAAATTCCTAATGGCGTATCTAATATAGGTGTTTTTTTAAATTGATTTGAAACTTTTTATTTTTATGCTTAAAAATATAAATATGAGGATTTTTTGGGTCACTGATTACAATTTTGATGTCTGAATTACAAAACTCAATATTGCAGATCCAATATAGCACTTACTAAAACTACTCCGATGTTTTCTATTCAATGTATTAGAAAATGAAGATACACAAGATTTAGAGATTTCTATCTTCTATCCTAGGTAAGGAAACTAACGCTTTTAAGAATTAGTATTTTCAACAAGTGCAGCTCTTAGAATTACCTAGAATTAACGACGTGGATGAGTCAAGCATCTGATTCCATGTGTATGTAACACATCGTTCAATAAGTCCCGAGACTAACCCCGAGATGGTGCTAGTAGTACCAAACTGGCCACGTTTCTATAGAGTGCGAACCTTTACATAAAACGTGTAAAAATTTCACGTCGATCGGATCACAGACAGCAGAGTTATCGAGGTTAGAGTAAAGTCACTTTGTAGTTTGTTTGAAAAATGGAAAAAAGCGAGTTTTGCGTGTTGATAAAACATTGTTTTTTAATGGGTAAAAACACCGTAGAAGCCCAGAAATGGCTTGAAAAACATTACTCGAACTCCTCTCTATCCAAACCAACGATTTGTCGTTGGTATGCTGCGTTTAAACGTGGTCGTACGGACACAAACGATGCGGAGCGTTTGGGTAGGCCATTGGAAGCCGTTACATAGGATAATGTGAGTGAAGTGTTAAGAATTGTAATGAAAAATCGCAAAGTGAAGGTCCGTGAGATTGCAGAAATGACACTGATATCATCTGGAAGCGTATTTACAATCCTTCATGAAAAAGGTTTTTTCCAAGTGGGTGCCGCGATTGCTTTCAGTGGAACAAAAACAGCAGCGAGTCGACGATTCAGAGAGCTGTTTATCGCTATTTACTCGCAATAAAAAGGATTTCCTGCGTCGATACGTGACCATGGATAAAACATGGATACATCATTTCACTCCGGAGTCGAATCGGCAATCATCTGAGTAGCGCATGGCTGGCGAAAGCCGCCCAAAGCGTCCAAAAGCGCAGCAGTCTGCTGGTAAAGTCATGGCGTCTGTTTTTTGGGATACACATGGCGTGATTTTCATTGATTACCTAGAAAAAGGTAAATCGATCAACAGTCGATCAAAACGATCGCACATAAAGAAGAAAAAAATCCTTTTTCACCAAGACAATGCACCATGCCACAAGTCCATGAAAACAATGGCAAAATTAAACGAATTAGGCTTTGATTGGCTTCCCCACCCCCCGTATTCGCCAGATTTAGTCCCCAGCGACTACTGGCTCTTTGCTGATCTCAAAAAAATGCTCCAGGGAAAAAAATTTGGCTCGAACGAGGAGGTCATTGCCGAAACTGAAGCCTATTTTGAAGCAAAAGATAAATCCTTCTATAAACATGGTATAGAAATGTTGGAAAGGCGTTGGAAAGATTGTAACACTCTAAAAGGAGATTATATTGATGAATAAAAACGATTTTTGATAAAAAATGTTGTTTTCGTTGTTAGTCTCGGGACTTATTGAACAATGTGTTATTAGTGTAGATGTGTATTTGTGTGAATGTAATTATGGGTTTATGTGAATTTTTCTGATTGGATTTGTGTTTGATGTGTATTGAGTAGAATCATGTTTAGGTGCTAAAATTTATTTACAATTATAATAAATTACTTTTGGCGTGATAAATATAGAAACAAGGTGTTATACACACAACGGAACAGAACATTTATTGCATCCAAACATAGACTCTAATATTTTTTTATTCATTTACACAGAAGACATTCCTTTTTGGTAGAAAAAACATGTAAATGTTTTCCCAGGAGACACGTAGGTGTTTTTCGATTTATTATAGACTTATCTTTAAAATCATGAATTGATGTAACGGTTTCTTGTCTAAAATCTGGAAAAAATAATCTCTCATTATTTAGATTCTACAAAGCATTAGCATTTACTTAAACCATATCAAGTAAGTAAAAGAATAATTTTTATACCGCTTCGATTTTCTAAAGGATTCGATCAATAATAATTTCTTCCTAATTACATTTATTTCTCCTATATTATCTATAGTCGATTATAGATCAAAGTTTTATTTTATCCTTTTTGGCTAGATAGTCTTCTCTACCAGTTTTTGCTAATTTAAATTCATGCACGGATGTTATCATGTATACCTCTTTTTTATCTTACCACTTTAGGACCATCCAAATCTTATTATGAGCCATTTGAACCTGTCTTTTATTAAGTTTGTCTTTCAAAAGTGACAACTCTTTCCTATTTTTTTTAATTGTACTGCATAATCCTGTACCCTGCTAGTGTAAAAATTTTATCACATTTGAAGAGGATTACCATTTATCCACGTATAGAATTCGGCCTTTACCAAAATAAGGTCTCACCATGTGGGCAATATCTCCTGAGACGACTAGTTCGAATGTATTACATTCAGTCTTTGTATCCGTGTAATTAATAGAACTTAAGATGATTCCGCTTTGGCAACCTATAAGCAAATATATCTTTATACCGAATCGATGGCGTTTTAGAAGTAAATATGGCTTAAAAGCTAATCGCCCTTTCTATGAAACAAGGCTTTCATCAATACATAGTTTTCGTCTTGGTTCTAAAATATTTGAAAATTTTTTTCTAAAATAATCAATAACATTTTTGAATTTTTTTTAGGGTATGATTAGATGCAATCTCGTTATTTTGTAAATGCAAAAAACTTAATATCTAGTAGTAGCGACTACGAGTTATCGTCTGAGAAAATGTAGGAGTCAATAAAATAGGAAAAGTGCTCCAATCATCTTCGAGATTTCCTTTTCTTATGTGTTCGAGAAGAATAGTAAGTGGTGGAAATTGTAGAAGTTCTTTTTCTTTTAAATCTTTACATTTTTTTATATTAACATGCTCTGGTTCTGGGATTTGACGTTGATAACGATGGTTTTCTTGATTAATAAGATTGAGAAGAGGCTTATCGAAAAATAATTTGTAATAATGAATGGCATCATTTCTACTTAGTTTGATATTCTTCCACATAGCAGATCGTAAAAATAATTGATATATCGATAGCAATAGAATCTATTATAAAATATTTGATGTTGAGTACCTGGTACGTATTTAACCTCATTAGGATCTATTTCGCTAATCTTATAGCCAAAATCTGTTTCACAGTCTGATTCAGACTCTCCACTGCTAATAACGATTTTTGATATAACATTAAAAATGCAGATTGAAAATTCTGAAATTTACTTGAGGCACCATAGCTGTGTCGTAAATCGAGAAATTTGAGATTCGATCGATAGCTGCAGCTTACTTGACTTTATATGCTTTCCAGCGTCACCTCACTTGTGAATATTTCAACAGTGGATAGTCCCTTCCTAGCGGTAACTCTTATGACTAATCCTAAATTAAATGTAGCAGAGTTTAAAAATCCGATCAAATAGAATTTGTCTTAAAATTTATATAAAAAAGTTAAAAATGCAACTGCCATTTGTATATATTCAGGGAGACTACCGAAGAAAACTATCGAAATCGACTGCCAATAGCCAACACATCAAACTCACTTTTGTTTGCAAAAACAAATTTAGATATTCTAAAAACATCCATACGTACGTTTTTGCAAAAATCAAATAAAAAACACTAAAATCGATTTAATTTAGCCGCCATATTGAATCCGCCATTTTAAATTTTCATTTTAATTGCAAAATCATGTTCAATGACTCCAACAACCATTATAAACCACCTTGGTCCTACTCAACTACTCAGAGAAACTATGACTTCTCAAGGCGTCATCCCGGCCCATTAAGGGTTACACTTAGAATCACCTTCATTTCCATACCAATACCTGATTCCATTAGCTTTTTCTGCATTTTTTCTAAATTTACTGATTTTGCTTCGATACGAATTGCATTTCTCTCAGTTTTTATAATTCGATAAACTTGGAAGTCTCTTCAGAGGGAACGATAATTGATATTAGGACTCTCTTAAAAAGTTTTAAATTTAATAGTTCCAGATAAAATCGGGGTAACAGTAAAACGAAATTTTTCAAGATTTACAGTGGGTTCTCTTCAAACCTGTACTTGGATAGGATGTTCTGCTATCGCATGGATAGAATTATATTTTGATAATGAAACTTTAGATTCGACAACATCTGAGAAAAGGTTTTTCAGCCATTTGTTTTATGAAGCCTTAAATTATCAGAGTAATTGAATTTTGTAGGCAGCCAGATACTTTATTCGTAACTGCACTTATAAGAGATTTATCAACAACTTCTTTAACATATGCAGAACAATTCGTGATACCTATGTATATCTTTATTACTGCAGTTTTGTAATTGAAAAATATAAATGTATATATACACAAGGTATATATATAAATATGTATTAGATTGCTGCAGATGAAATGGCCGATTTAGCAATGACATAAAGTTGGCTGCAGTTTTAGTGTATTATGTTGGCACAAGGCGGCGGTTTGAAAATTTATTACTAAATCGGCCATTTCATCTGCAGCGACCTAATATATATATATGTATTGTTACGGGGTGGCGGTTTTGAAGGTGAACCACCACTAGAGCAATTAGCCTCGGGGGACGCGCGATTCGCGAAAGGTGCGAATATGACCGTTGCGCCCCCTTTTGGGTAGCTAAAGTCTCGGACGACTTTGCTCCTTGGTCCGAGCATAAGAAGCCGTCCTTTAGACCCAACTTACTCGTTGCAACGCCGCGCAATCGTCGTTGCGCGGCTCGTGTGTCGTCCTTGCCTGGCTAGTTGAAATCTCGGAGAGGGCGGTATTCGGGAGGAGAGCTGAAAGCTCCTCGTCGCAAAAATAATAAAAATCAAAAAATAATAGAAAATGGAAAAAAAGGAAATTAGATAAATTAAATAAAAAGATAAAAAAATTATTTAAATAATATGTCTGGAATAATATAAAATTATAAGAATAAAAAAAGGCTAACAGTAATATGTAAGAAAAGAAAGGAAAAGGAAAGAAAGAAAAATATAAGAAACAAAGAAAAAGAAATGTTTAAAATAAATAAAAAAATCATTTTATAATTCAAAGGACAAAATGAAAAAAAAATATAAGTTGAGACAAAATAACTACAAAATCAATAAACAAAATATAAAGTATAAAAGAACGCACGAGGAGCGCAAGTAACGAAAAAATCGGTATAATAGCTTAGCTGAGGCGCGCTATTCCGCGTTACTAGGGCTCACACACGCTAGGTGCGATATGAGTGCGAGAGAGAAAGGAACTCTCGCACTACGCCTATAAGAGTAAGAGAAAAAGGTCTCCCTCACTCTCGCGCGCCGTATAATCTATGGGTACGAGAGAGAAGACTATTCTCCCGCACGGAGCCCTTTGGAGCGAGAGAGAGAGAGCGCTCTCCCACTTCTGCGCGCCGCGCCTACTGCGAGTACGAGAGAGAAAACGAGCCTCCCGTACTACGCCGTAGGAGTGAGAGAGAAAGCGTTCTCCCACTCTTGCGCGTCTAGCCTCACGCGAATGCGAGAGAGAACGCAACTCTCTCGCACTGATCTTACTAGGGTGGGAGAGAAAGGCCTCTCCCACTCGCGCGCGCCGTACACGCTACAAGTGCGAGAGAGAAAGCAACTCTCCCGCACTGCTGCTACTAGAGTGAGAGAGATACCGCTCTCTCACTCACGCGCGCCTATTCTTACACGGGTGCGAGCGAGACCGCAACTCTCTTGCACTGACTATATGAGAGTGAGAGAGATGACGCCCTCTCACTCGCACAAACCGCGTAAAATAAACGAAATAAAAAGCGGAGTAACCGGCAAAGGTTACTTCTTGCAAACAAAAAATTATACAAAATTACGCGCGCCGGAATTAAATTTATAAAAGACTTACTTTGGCTGGCCAGCTGCGCAAGCAAAAAAAAAGAATAAATTTTCGCTCGAAGCGAGACGGTGATGTCGCTGGCTGAAGTCACTTCGTGAGGCGCGTCACCTCGCTGCTACGCTTCTGTTGTCTGGTGGCAGTGCCCTGTGTACTGCAGATCGCAGCTACGCACCTGCACTAAAAAACGCAACCGGGGTGCGTTAAAAATATAAAAAAACTTCGTGCGAAAAAAACTTGCCGAGACGCGGGACGAAGGAACGCATCTGAACTATTAAAATGGCCGAAGGTAACCCTTCGAAAACGCGGGAAGACGTTAGCTTGTCTCGCCTGAACTAGCCTATTTTTCTATACAGCACACGACTATTCTATCTATCGGCATGTACCGTATTTTCCCGCCCGGGGCCGTCACGTTACCGAAATTAAACTCGACTCGCGGACTGCGGAAACGCGCAAAATATAAACATGCGCGGAATACGGAGTGTTCTTCGTGACAGTATATATATATATATATATATTGGGTGTACAACTTTGCTTCCGCCGTTTTTTTCCGAAATTCGAGGCTTTATTGTAAAAAACTGGTTATACATTTATGATTCAAAGTATTGTCTATCGCTGGCCACTACTTTCTCCCATCTTTCGGGCAGCATACGAATTCCGCGTTGAAAAAACTGGTCATCTTTTGAATCGATCCACGAATCGATCCAATTTTTTACTTCTTCATAAGACCGGAAGTGCTGGTCAGCCAGGCCGTGTGCCATTGATCGAAACAAGTGATAGTCCGAGGGAGCAGCGTCTGGAGAATACGGCGGGTCGGGTAGGACTTCCGATTTCGAAGTTTCTAAGTATGTCTTGACCACTTTCGCAACATGGGGCCGAGCATTATCATGCTGTAAAATCACTTTGTCATGTCTCTCGTTGTATTGCGGCCGTTTGTCTTTCAATGCTCGGCTCAAACGCATTAATTGCGTTCGATAACGATCGCCTGTGATTGTTTCAGTCGGTTTTAACAACTCATAATACACTGCGCCGAGCTGGTCCCACCAAATACTGAGCATGACCTGGGAACCGTGAATATTCGGTTTGGCCGTCGACGTGGAAGCATGGCCGGGATATCCCCATGATTTTCTGCGCTTGGGATTATCGTAGTGAACCCATTTTTCGTCCCCAGTCACAATGCGATGCAGAAATCCCTTCCGTCTTTGCCTTGCAAGCAGCTGTTTACAAAAACACAAACGCCGTTTAACATCTCTCGGCTTCAACTCGTACGGCACCCAATTTCCTTGTTTCTGAATCATTCCCATGACTCTCAGGCGTTTTGAAATGGCTTGTTGCGTCACTCCTAATAATCCTGCCAATTCTTGTTGCGTTTGACACAAGTCTTAATCAAGTACTGCCTCTAATTCTGTATCTTCGAAACCTTCTTTCTTCCACCGCCATGCTGGTTTTCGACGTTAAAATCGCCGTTCTTGAAGCGTTGAAACCACTCTCGGTACGTTCTTTCACTAATAGCGGCCTCACCATAGGTATTTAAGAGCATTCGATGAGCCTTAGTCGCAAATTTCTTCATATTAAAGCAGAAAATTAAAACCTCCCGAAAATGACGAGAATTTGGCTCGTAGGCTGACATGTTTAATCGAGAATAACTTTATGATGCAGACACAA
This sequence comes from Chalcis sispes, assembly GCA_949987625.1. NCBI lineage: Eukaryota > Metazoa > Arthropoda > Insecta > Hymenoptera > Chalcididae > Chalcis > Chalcis sispes. Next base: position 33,749,852 of record OX465097.1, read on the forward strand.
ATCGACTAATATTTCGATGGCGTTATGCTTACAAATACCTTAGCTTATTGTATGACATCTACGATCTATTTATTTCAACTACCACTTACCGCTACAGCCATCTATTGCAAAACGGCGGAAGCAAAGTTGTACACCCAATATATATATATATATATATATATATATATATATATATATATATATATATATATATATATATATACTACCGTTCAGAAGTTTGGAAACACTATGGTAATTTGAATGAAAACGACAATAAAACACGTAAGTCATGATTTATTACACTTAAATCTTAATAAAACGTTAGATTAACGTTTAGTAAAAAATATTTAGTACAAATAAATGCAAAAATAATATATTTCGTTACCTTTGTGGTCATAAAACACGTGTGCTGGTCTATTCTTAAGATAAGGAATAACTGGTAAGAAATAAGTAATTTTGTTTATTATTGTTATAAACACGGTCATAATAATGAATGAGCTTTAATAATAACGTGTTTATTTTAAGATTTATTTACGGTATTTTTTTCAATCTAATTAAAATCGAGTGTTTTAAAACTTCTGAACGGTAGTGTATATACATTAGTATGTACGAAATGTAATCAAAAAGTAAGGTGACTTTTTGAATTTCGCGCGCTCTATACACCCTAATTTCAAAATTGGTTTTTGTTATGTTGGTACATTTGTTACGATCATATGTTCACAGTTTCGTCTATATAGAATGTGTTGTTTTTATGTGAGAGGCATAAAGGTTAGACTCGTGTTTGCGTGCTCGGCGATTTTTTGCTGTTGAAAATAATAAAGCAAAGAGTTTGTATTAATTTTTGTTTAAAAAATGGTATTAAGTGCTTAGAAACTCTTGAAATGTTGACAGTGGCGTACGGTGAGTCAACTTTGAGCAAAAAAAATGTTTATAAGCGGTATAAGTTATTCTAAGAGGGCCGAGAAAATAGTAACGATGAAGCTTGCTCTGGACGCCCCAGCACGTCAAAAATCGATGAAAATGTTCAGAAAGTGAAAGAAATGGTTTTAAGATATCGTCGAATCACGATTAGAGAAGTAGCTCATGATCCTAACATATCATTTGGCTCATGCCAATCGATTTTAATGGATGTTTTGGATATAGCACGTGTGTCAGCGAAATACGTTCCTAGATTGCTTAATTTTGATTAGAAGGAGCATCGCATGAACATCGTCCAAGACATTTTGAACGACTGTATTCACCAGACTTGGTCCCCTGCGACTTTTTCCTCTCTTCGAAATTGAAAAGGCCCATGAAAAGACAAAGATTTGCGATGATAGAGGAGATCAAGGCTGCATCACTGAAGGAGCTCAAGGCAATACCCAATAGTGCATTTCAGAAGTGTTTTGACGACTAGAAAAAGCGTTGGCACAATCGCATTGTATTAGAGGGAGATTATTTTAAAGGGTATAACATAATTTCAAATAAATAAATGAATATTTTTTATATAAAATGAAAAGTCACCTTATTTTTTGATAACATTTTTTGATAAAACTAGGTGTACAAGTATGAAATGCGGATTTTAGACAGCAGATGGTGTACCAATGCAGATTAAGCTGTTATGATTTGACACTGCGCCATTTTGTTGTATCATCAACAAGTTCAGACGCGCGTTAGTGATAGACTGAAAAAGTGTGTGCATCGTGTTGTATTGTTGCGTTTAATATGTCAAAATTTATACCGAACAAAGAACATTCGCGGACAGCATTAATTTTTTGTTTTCATTTGAAGAAAACTGCTGCTGAATCCTTTCGGTTACTACGAGAAACTTATGGTGAACATGCTCCATCGCAAGATACGTGTGAACGATGGTTACAGCGTTTCAAAAAAGGTGATTTCGACGTTGCAGACAAGCAACATGGAAAACCGCCAAAAAATTCGAAGATATGGGTTTGCAAGCATTGTTGGACGAAGATGATTCGCAAACACAAAAACAACTCGCACAGCATTTAGGAGTTTGCTGCTTAAAAAAGGCCAGAATACCGAAAGAGGCAATACAAAGTAATTTTTCTTCATGACAATGCTCCATCACATACAACAAAACCGGTTCGCGACATATTGGAAGCACTCAACTTGGAAGTTCTGCCTCATGCAGTTTACTCACTAGATTTGGCTCCTTTTGATTACCACTTGCTTGCATCGATGGGTCACGCACTTGCTGAGCAGTGCTTTGATTCCTATCAAGAAAAAGGAAATGCAATTTGGATATCCTAGGGTGAATTCAATAGTATTCTAGAATTTGAAGTAACCAGGTGTGTGGTATGGAATCATATGCTTTTTGGTAGTCAATGTATATGGTGTGAATATTTCTACTGTCTGTTTATGCTTGTCTCATTACTACTCCATAGATTGTTAGTTGTTCCTTGCATCCTTGACTATTTTTTCTGCATCCTTTTTATGGTTCCGCGAGTATTTTGTGTTGGACGAGCTGTTTGTACATTGCGTCGTTAATGCACCCTATTAAAATTTTGTCGATGGCTTATAGGCATGTGATTGGTTTTTAGTTTAATGGGTTTCTGGTGTCCGGTCCTTTAGCCATCATATGGGTGATTTAGGTTGTGATGAGTGCTGGCACAGTGTGTGGTAATTGTAGAAATTTACATAAATGGTTATGGATAAATACGTGTATGCAGGTGAGCTTCTTTTACCAGTAATCATGTATATTGCCTGTTCCAGGTACCTTCCAGTTATGTGTCCATTTGATGGTTTCTTGGGATGTGTCTATTGCTATATTTTCAAATTCCATTTGTTTTATATTTGTTGTGCATCAAGCTATTCCTAATATCCAGTCAACGTTTCTATTGTGTTGTACCGGGTTCTCCCATATATTTTCCCAAAACTGTTGAAGTTCCTCTATCGATGGGGTATCCGTGGATTCTGCGTCTATACTTTGTCTGTTTCTATTGTATAGTGTCCTGTAAAATTGTTTTTTTATTGTTTTTGTACATTAATTTTAACACAATTTAAGTAACTCCTGAGTCTATTGGCTGCTGTGTTTAGTCTTTGTTTTAGTGTGTCCAGAAAATGATGTGATTCTATACTTTTTCTTCGCGCTGTGAGTAGTTTTTGTATTCGTTTATTTCTATGAATGTCTTTACTACGCGATGATTTCTATTCTCCGGCTGTGTATTGTGTAAGTCTTCCTATTTTAAATCTGTGTTCTCCTATTTTCCCTTCAATCTTCTTTTGCCACGATGGTTTGCGTCTGCTTCTACTGGTTACTGTTTTTAGATTAATGTTAATTTTTGTTTCGTTGCATGAGGCTGCCGTAAATGCTGCTAAATATATAACACATCGTTCAATAAGTCCCAAGACTAACAACGAGAACAACATTTTTTTTCAAAAATCATTTTTATTCATCAGTTTAATCTCCTTTACGTGTTTCTCCTTTGAGTATTACAATCTTTCCCAGGCCTTTCTAACATTTTTATACCATGTTTATAGAAGGATTTATCCTTTGCTTCAAAATAGGCTTCAGTTTCGGCAATGACCTCCTCATTCGAGCCAAATTTTTTTCCCTGGAGCATTTTTTTGAGATCAGCAAAGTACCAGTAGTCGCTGGGGGCTAAATCTAGCGAATACGGGGGGTGGGGAAGCAAATCAAAGCCCAATTCGTTCAATTTTGCCATTGTTTTCATGGACTTGTGGCATGGTGCATTGTCTTGGTGAAAAAGGATTCTTTTCTTCTTCATGTGCGGTCGTTTTGCTGCGATCTCCTCCTGCAAATGTACCAACAAGTCAATATAATAATCACTGTTGATCGATTTAACTTTTTCCAGGTAGTCAATGAAAATCACGCCATGTGTATCCCAAAAAACAGACGCCATGACTTTCCCAGCAGACTGCTGCGTTTTTGACGCTTTGGGCGGCTTTCGCCAGCCATGAGCCACTCAGATAATTGCCGATTCGACTCTGGAGTGAAATTATGTATCCATGTTTTATCCATGGTCACGTATCGACGCAGGAAATCCTCTTTATTGCGAGTAAATAGCGTTAAACAGCTCTCTGAATCGTCGACTCGCTGCTTTATTTGTTTCACTGAAAGCAATCGCGGCACCCACTTGGAAAAAACCTTTTTCATGAAGGATTGTAAATACGCTTTCAGATGATATCTGTGTCATTTTTGCAATCTCACGGACCTTCACTTTGCGATTTTTCATTACAATTCTTAACACTTCACTCACATTATCCTATGTAACGGCTTCCAATGGCTTACCCAAACGCTCCGCATCGTTTGTGTCCGTACGACCACGTTTAAACTCAGCATACCAACGACAAATCGTTGGTTTGGATAGAGAGGAGTTCGAGTAATGTTTTTCAAGCCATTTCTGGGCTTCTACGGTGTTTTTACCCATTAAAAAACAATGTTTTATCAACACGCAAAACTCGCTTTTTTCCATTTTTCAAACAAACTACAAAGTGACTTTACTCTAACCTCGATAACTCTGCTGTCTGTGATCCGATCGACGTGAAATTTTTACACGTTTTATGTAAAGGTTTGCACTCTATGGAAACGTGGCCAGTTTGGTACTACTAGTACCATCTCTGGGTTAGTCTCGGGACTTATTGAGCGATGTGTTAAGTGTGTGAATGAAAGTAAAGTTTTCATCTATTCTTAGGTGTCTTGGTAGTATTGTGCTACTAAAGTTTTGGACTATTTAAGATAATTTGCTGAATGTGTTACGTTTTAGCATGTATAGTCTTCTTGTGGATCTGTATCTATAAAATGTGCGAGAGTATTGTTAAATATTCGATTGTCTCAGTGTTTATAGTATATTGCTTGGCTTTTTATTAGGATGATTATTGTAGTGAGTACGTTATGTAGTGTGTATACTTGTCTCAGTGTGTCTGTCTGTGTTGGTGCAAGTTGGTTGTCCAGTAAGTTTAAAATATAATTGTTTGATGTATAATCCTCTTCTATTATAAATGTTGATGCTTGATTGGTTTATCTAAGTCTTTTTATTTTATTTCCATATCTTGTTGATTAGGATGGTTGATTTTATAACTGGAACCTTCCAGTTTGAATATCTTGAAAGTTAAGTGAAAGATTATCGTAATCCTATAGGAAGCTTGCTTTGAATATTGCACGTTTCTTTTTATGAATATTCTAAATTATCTTACGTCAATATTGTAGAAAGCTTACTTTGAATCTTTCATGTAATATTTTTAAAAGTTTTATTTAGTTTATAAAAATCTTACGGCAAGCTAACAGTGACATATTTCCTTAAAAGTTTCATTGAAAGCTTTTATACTGAGATTCATCAAATTAATTTTGAGATATTCATTAAATTATTTATGTAAAATCAAGAAGATTTATAATTATAAAGCAACTAAGGAATAGAAAAATTACAATATCAAAAAATTCAATAAAGTACGAAAAAATATATTAGGTGCGCAACTAAGTTCTCACTGTTTTTTTTGTTTTATGAAAACGCAACTTTAGAGTAAAAAAATGCTCACAAATGAGTCATTTAAAGTATTGCTCATTGCTAGCTCCAACTTTTTATTATCTTTCTGGCAGAGCTCGTACACTGTTACGGTAAAAGTATTCGTCTCTTGAAGCTATTCACGAATCAAGCAAATTTTTGGCAACTTCATATCAGCGGAATTGCTGATCAGCCAGACCATGTGCCATCGAACAGAACAAGTGATAATCGGACGGCGCAATATCTGAGGAATATGGCGGGTGGGGTAAGACTTCTGAATTGAGCGTTTTTACGTAGGTTTTAACGGATACGGCAACGTGAGGTCGAGCGTTGTCATAGAGTAGAATACCTTTTTCGGGCCTCTGCTCGTATTGTGACCGTTTTTCGCGTAGTGCTTGGCTCAATCGCATCAATTGAATTCGATACCGTTGCCTATTAATAATTCGTTTGGTTTTAACAGCTCATAATAAATAACACCGACCTGGTCTCACTAAATATACAGCATAAGCTTTGCAGGGTGAATATTTTGTCGAGCCGACAACGTAGAAACAATACCGGACAGTCCCCATGACTTTCTTCTCTTTAGGTTGTTGTAATAAATTCATTTTTTATCACCTTTTACGATGCGATGAAGAAAACCTTTCCTTTTTTGCCGCTGGAGCTGTTGTTCACTGGCGAGAAGACAACGCTCAACATCCCTTGGCTTCAAATCATCGAACCCAAGTTCCCCGCTTTTGAATCATTTATAACGCATGCAATCGTTTGGAAATGGCTTAGCGGGTACCTCCTAACACTGAAGTAAGCTTATTTTCCGTTTGGCATGTATCCTCGTCGAGCAATACCCCCAATTTAGCGTCTCTGAAGGTTGTTTGACCTTCCTTCATGCGGACGGTTGTCAATATCAAAATTACCGTCTTTGAAGCGATGGAACCAATCGCGGCACGCTGTTTTACTTAGAGCAGCATTTTCGCCAACTAGTGTAGTTGACTGAAAGATTTTTCCATCATCGCAATTGTTGCATCCAGTGTGGATTTGTTAAAGACCAATAATGGATGTTATGTCTGATCATGATAATAGCCAATGTTATTATAAGTAGATACGTCATTGAACAACAAGAGTTAGAAGAAATTGTGATCATTTTTAATTTGTTTACTTGCCCACTAACAAAGTTGTAGTATTGGCTAACAGTCCTGTTTATTCAAATCTTGAATAAGTATGATATAATATGCATAATATTTGGTGAACCTCAAATATTTACTACAAGTACAATAGATTGAGGTATACCCAATTCACATTAAATAATTTGTAGCAAAGTATGTGGATCTTAATGAACCATTGCCAAAGTAGCAATAAAAAAATTCTTCATCTCATTATGAATGTTGCACCTATCTCTCCTTCGCAAAAGCGGCCTCTCGAGCTCTCAATTTGAGAAGACTGAGAAAAGTATAAGAATTAGCATGCCGTCATCTTGGCAAGCATTTACTGAATAACATACGGTATAATTACAGTGACATTCTCTATGAACTAGAAGGATCTCGATAATATTATTTGTTGGATAATTTGCCACATTCTGTCGAACTTCATCCTAAAATTGATTGACCGCTGTAATATTGTCGTCATCTTCGAAAAAAGAATAGGAAGCTGATTTTCAAAATGCAATTAAGTTAATAATAAAGTATGACATGAGCAACAATATTCATCAATACAGCGCCAATATAAAAATGTGCAATAGTTCAAACTCCAAAAAAAAAAAAAAAATAATAAAAGATGACGGAATTGTTGAGTGACACTCTCCCGTGTCAACAACTTACTTGAATATAAAGTTGAATTTGCACTAGCTGCGATCTTGTTTCGACTTTGACGTAATATTGGAACAATTTTACAAGAGACATTTTTTAATATGCTATAAAAATAACAACGGATTAATGAAATAAATAAATGTTAATTAATCATTAACTGTAAGAACGAATAATGTAATAAATCAGTGCGAGGAAAATATACAATAAAATAATGTTTTGTTACTCAATGAAGGTATAACTCTGCTTGAGAATTGAAAAAGACATACTTGTGTATGAATTTACCGTTTTCCTTGGATCTCATCTGATTAGGATATGACCGGGCCCAAAAAAAAAAACAAAAAAAACGTTCAAATAACCTCCAAGATTAAAATCAAGATCATTGATCTGTAATCTCGAAAATCCTTAGCAGTATTTGTAAAAGTAAAAGTCAATTTTTATAGTCGACCTTTAAATGATCTTGACAAAGCTGAGATCAAGAACAAATCGAAGATCGTGATTAAGGCTAACAAATTGCTTAAACTTGTTATGGCCTTGACGTTGACCTTAAGACCAAAGTTAAGATCATATTCGAATATAAAATTTTCCACTGAATTTTTTCCCAAAGTAAGAAGTGGCGATCTTATTTAAAGTTGACCTTTAATTGAGTTTTGAGATAAGGTCATGGTCAAATCCAAAGTAAACAATTGCTTTCCTCAGTGAACTAAACGACTTTTTTTTGGTCATTTTTTGATTGGTAACTTCTCTAACGAGATACATATACACGTGTATCAAATAAAATGGGATACCCAGTAAATATTTTAAATAAAAATGTTACCCCTTTTGACACCCTTACGTGCTTGAAGAATACATACTTGAAATTGTAAAGTTGTACAGTAAGATGCTTATTAAAAGCTTTTTTAAAAAGTTTTGGTTTAAAATAATTTTTGATTTATCTTTTTAAGTATTCCTATTATCTTGGCTCTTTTTTAAGCAAATCATTAATATTTATTTACTAGTATTATTATCATCGATATAATTGAAACTGTTACATACTCGTACATATTGGCGTAAAACATTCTGATACTGCGATAATCGTTTTATCTTAGGTTTTATTATTTACACTAAAGCAGATACTGATTATTATCAAAAGTTCAGTTTGAATAGTAGTGGTGATATTATTGTTTACATTTTGCAACCTTATTTTTATAAGAGTCGGGTATATATGGATGATTGATACATGTCGCCTACTTTAACCGAATTTCCGCAGGAAGGCAAAGTAGTATTCGCATGCGTGAGCACAAACTTGAGTTTTGTGCAACTTAAAAATAAATAATCAAAAAAAAAAGATATCATAAAGCCAACGAGTATTTCAAAGTATAATTAAAATGTAGGCAGCGTCGATGATGTAAATAGACAATTATCTATAACGGAGAAAGTAAAAAAAACAATGAAGTGATAACGCAAGCTCTTTTTCACCTAATTGATCTATGTTTATATAATACTTATGCTATGTATAAAAGAATCCAAGAATCTCATTGTTTCCTTCTTTTCAAGGACTTATAAAAATAAAGCACTTCTTAACAATGCACGCAACACTTAGACGCAAGGGGATTCTCGATAATAATATTAATTAATATAATAATAAGGCAACCTGAAATGATCACGTTTTCGCCACGATCACGTCGTAGATCCTGGGTTGAAACGAGGGCGATAAAACATATATAATTGTTTTCGTTCTTTGGACAATTTTTTAAGGTCGAATATTCCTTTAGGATTTTCACTATATTTTTCGTACTTAAAGAATCAAAAATCATTGATGTACGATGTCTGAGGCAAAATAGAAAAAAAAATATTTGACCTTGAAATTATTTTATTTAGCGCAAAAAATTTAAAAAATTAACTTAAAATAATTACTTTAAAAAACACCCATAAATTACCGAACCAATTTTTTTACATTGAAATGTATCTTGTCAATGGGCCTGGTCTCTTGTAGGACTAGTTTTGTGGTCAGAGATTCATTAGTTATTTAGGGAGGGGCGAAGGTCGTAAAGAGATTTGAAAAATGAATAACTTTTCTAATTTTATTTTATTATAGAGCTATGTAAAATATATCTGGAAGATTAATTACACAGGCTCAAGCCAAAGTGGTCGAATCTAGAGACTCAGTCTATCATTTCTTATGTATATTGACGATTTTTTTTTCAAATGGTCAAAACCTACCCTTTAAAGCGAAAATTACACAAAAATTTTACAAGTCATCAAATGGAATTGGGAAATAGGATGAATGTGACTGTTACGTCTAACTCTTATGTGTTTTGACGTGCTTAATGTAAGCCCGGGATTGAATTTGCTTTACCTTCTTTTCGTTTATCAGTTTTGTTTGGTTGGTCGGTAGTGAAACAAGGACCATCGAGTGAAAGTGATTACAAATGTTATTGTATGTCTTTGAACACAACGATGCTGAATATGAAATTCCAAAATTAATTAAACAATCAAGATTTTTGTAATTTGTTAACATTTTATTACCTACATCCAAGAAATCCTCACTTATGTTCCGTAAGAAATTCTCAGAAACCTTTCTGAAACTTAGCCATGCTGCTTTTTCAGATTTAGTTCAGGTTGATTAATGAATCTGTAATTGTGTCTTCTACATTCATATCTTGACTATATTCCGAAAAATCTTAGGGATTACAGCGAAGAATAAGGTACAAGATTTTACCAAGATATCAAAGAGATAGAACGACGATACCAAGGAAGATTGGTTGTTAATATGATGGCAGATTTTTGTTGGATGCTTAAGAGGGAAACACAGTTGATGAACCGGCAAAGGTAAGAAACCCTCTACGTAGATCATTCGAAAATAAAAGAGTACGTTACAAAAAGAAAAAGCAATAAAAAACTTATCGAAGTTTGAAATTCAGCATCATTGCATTCAAAGACATATATTAACACTTGAAGTCACTTTAACTTGAAGGACCTTGCCTCACTACCAACCAACCAAACAAAACTGACAAACCAAAAGAAGATAGAGCAAGTTCAATCTCGAATTCAGTACGTTCAAATACATAAAAGTTAGGCGTAAAAGTTGTATTTGTCCTCTTTTCCAATTCCATTTGCATAAACAGTGAAATTTTTGCCTATTTTTCGCTTTTAATGGTAGGTTTTGGCTATTTGAAAAAAAAATAACTTGATGAATTTCCGGATTCGGATTCACCCCGTCAAAATACGTAAGAAATGATAAGTCTTATCTCTGAAACCAACTTTCTTTTGTGTGCCTGGGTTATTAAATTTAATTAGGCATCACTCAAAACCATTAATTAATAATTGTTTAAATTTAATAGAAATACAAATAACAGATAATAAATAGTAGTACTAAGTTTGTTAAGTGGCTGATTTACAATATTTAGTCAACTGAGAAACACGCGTCCTTTTATTAGAAATTTTCATAAGAAATGTATTTTTAGAGAGAAAATTTATATATTTTGAGTTCATTATTAAGACGAAATGCAATTAAATATTAACATTATTTGTAAATATATTTTTAGTTGTTTGCTTACTGAGAATCAATAAATTGTCAATCATTATATTTTCTTATAAATTGAATAGATCAAGTTAAAGTATTTAATATTTTTTGTTTCAGAAATATGTTTTAAATGTATTCGAGTACCTCAGCTAAAAAAGTACATATGTTAAAACGAGAGGATTTCATTTATGAATATTTATAAGTATTTAGTTTTATTCTAACACTTTTGTAGAAAGTAGTTTGGCACTTTAAAATAAAATTATTTAAAATACTTTAATACACTTTATCTTCTTATAACAATTCGTAAATTTATTTAGAATCATTTTGATCTAGAGCGGAGAAAATAGGACCTTTTCAAAATTTTTTAATAGAAACTAATGCTTATCATAATTGACGTTTTTATATTTTATTGTAAAATCAAATCCACTCAAGGACTGAGATGCTTAAGCTTTTTAATAAATCTATCTAGGAATATCTCAAATAAATTGTGACGTAGCAAACCCGTACGCCGCAAAAATAGGTTAGAATTACGTTTAAATTTGCGGTGGGTTGTCAAAGGCTAGGCAGCAAATATTACTGCCAAATTTGTTAAATTTTAAGTATCAAACTTTCAGCAAAATTCCTGAGAAAGTTCCATGGGAAACTGGCCACGCAGGTTTGTGGCTGCTTCGGCGATACGGTATAACAAAAGAAAAAAAAAAAGAGGAATATATTTAGAGTAGAGAAAATTAGATTGAATTCAATTTAATAATGCAATCAAATTTATTACAAAAATTCTTTAATTTTCTGCATCACGCTTCCACACACACATACAAGCGCGCGCGCGCGTGCACTGCATCGCTGTTTTGAAATCGCAATCACTCCAGCCCACTAATTAAGTGAAAAAAAAAAAAAATTAAAAAAAATAATCTTTAATACTATTAACGTCACATTTCCTGGTTGTCGAAAGAATTATGCAACAAATTAATATATACCAGGCTGTTCAATAAGTTTTGCGGTTTGATAACAGAGGGTGTTGCTACTAGCCTAAATTTTTTTTTGTTATGTTGACACAATCTTCATATGAACGTTTGTGAAGTTTCATTTCAATCTGTCAATTCATTCTTTGTTTACAAGCCATTTAGTATCAACGTGTCACAGTATTTTTTTACAATGGAAAAAATCAAGTATCGTGCAGTCATTGAATTTTTATTTTTGGAAGGTTTAAAAGCAAAGAAAATTTATGAACGAATGTTTAAAGTGCATAAGTGCTCTTCGCGTTCAATTAGTACAGTAGAAAGATGGGTTGCTGAATTTAAACGTGGTCGTACAAGCTTTGGAGACGATCCACGTCAAGGACGTCTAAAAACAGCAATAACACCAGAAATCGTAGAAAAAATACAGGATATCGTATTGGGAAATCATCGAGTGACTGAAAGAGATTTAGTAGAAGCCCTGGGCATCTCATTGGGCAGTGTAAGCAATATTTTGACTGAAGTATTGGGTTTCAAAAAGCTGTGTGCACAATGGGTGCCGCATTCGCTAACATAGAACAAAAACACATTCGAATGCGATAAGGATCCTACTTTCTATACATGTGAGGAGCCTTAACTCAAGGCTCTGCTACCAGTGATACTCCCCACTGGGCTCATCTAAGTCAAGTGCGTACCAACAGAAGATTGGCACGTGTGCGAAGGCGGCGGTATTTGGGAAAGGGACGCTAAAAAGGAGAAAAGTAAATAAGGGGCACCTGTTATGCGCAGTCAACTTTATTGGGGTCAATTGTTATAAAAATCGTTACAAAGTTCCTTATTATTAGATTAAAGGCCCTTGCCGAGAGTTGCGATTTAAATTAATGCGCGCGCAATTGTTTCACACGGGACATGCCCTGCGCACCCGTGTCAGTCTTTCGCCTTGCTATGTTCGCTCAGCAAGATATGTGAACCAGCCCCAATACTTCGCGGATGAGCTATCGATTGAACGCGGCCTCTTGTGACCAACCAAGACACTACACGCGTGTAGTCTCGCGGACGCAAGCACACACACAAGCTAACGATAAGTATGTGAGTAAGAGCTAACCTCTCACTTACCACTCACAACGGATTTAATCCGTATATACATACGCGATCGCGCGCAAGATAATAATTGCGGTATCGACGAAGTATGAATAAGTGGTCACTTACTTTTTTTTGCTAGTGACTCCGTCCTCGGTAAAACTCGCTTGTTAGAAAAAAACCTTACTCTTGTAGCTTCGTACGTGGTTACGGCTTGGCAGGCAAGGAGACAAGAGGGGATCCCCTCTTGTTCATCTCGCGTCGCACTCGTCGCTTTTTTCCGAGTTGCGCTATCGATTGCTTGATCAATATAGTCGCGGGTATAGTCGCGCTGCGAACTCCAACTTGCACCGCATAGTAGGTGGCCTAAACTCGAAGGGCCAACTGTAACACCTATTTTTATTTTATCATTATTATTTTTATTTTCTTATTGTTCTTCTTTTATTCTTTTTCTATTTAGTTATTTATTAATCTTCTCCATTTCGTGTATTATTAATTCATTTATTTTAATTTATTAATTTATTCACTTCTCTTTATTGTTTTCTTATCTTTTATCATTTTTTTCATTTTCTTTTATGATTTTTATTTATTTACTTGTTTTATTCTTCTTCTTTGATTTTCTTTTCTTTATAATTATTTATTATTCTTCTTTATTTCATGTGTTGTTCATTCATTTATTTCATATAATTACTTTATATCATTTCTTTATTTTATTTTATTATTCTTTATTTTATTTACTTTCTTCATCATTTATCATTTATTTATTTGGCAATATTCTTTTCTTTTTATTATTTTTAGATTTCACTTCCACTAGTACTAGTTTTTATTCATTTTCCACATTACTGGCACTCACAAATCAATCATAAACTGTCATAAAAGGGAGCAGATGACGATTGCCGATTCATCACTTATTCTGGCTCATATATAAAATTTTATATGACATTATTTATTTACACATGCTTCATTTTATTATTATTTATTTTATGTATTTATTCTATTTATTTATTTTCGTCCTACACTTGAGTTATTCTTATTATTTCTTTCGTTATTTATATTTACAGGATCTTCAAAAAGTCTTAGACCGTTTAGAGAACTTAAAATGTAGGAGCTAATTAAAAAAAAATATTAAGACAAAAGTTGTCGAAAATTTTTCTGGCTATCCAACCGCGACCTTGGCCATAATCTTGACTTTGATCTTCAAAGCCATTTTATGGTCAAGTTCTTTTCTTTATGTGGCAACCCTGAATTTTTATACTGGAAATGAAAAGGACAGACAATTTTACGTCCAGATATGATATTCACTATCAGAAAAATTTGACTTTGAAATGTCAAGTCAAGGTAAAGCAGTGACCTGCTGGATATCTTGAAAGATAGTTGTCGCTCAAAAAAAATGTTTTAGCAAAACATTGTTGAAAATTGCCCTGGCTGTCCCTGTTACGTGACATAACAATTCAAGTTTTAAAAAAAATAATTGAATTAAAAAAAATTATATTCATAAAAAAAAAGGAAAAAAATCGAATTAATATATATATACACAGTATGTCGGAAAAGTTTCCGAACTTTTGAAATAAAAAACCGAAAATTACATCTAAAGAAATTTAGTCCAGTTAACTTTCAACATAGTCCCCTTCCCTAGATATACACTCATTTGAGCGCTCCATGAGTGATTCGAAGGCTCTCTGGTACTCCTCTGAAGTTATCGCTGTGAGACGCTCGGTGCAAGCCGCTTAAATGTTTGGTACATCTTCAAAAAATCGTCCTTTTAAGGCCATTTTTAGCTTGGGAAATAGGAAAAAGTCGGCTGGAGCCAGATCTGGCAAGTATGGGGCATGATTGATGCGTGGGATCCGATTTTCGGCGAGATAACGCTTCACAATGTTCGAAGAATGAGCAGGCGCATTGTCATCCAGCAAACTCCACGATCCCGGTTCCTTGTACTCGGGCCTGATGCGATTAATCCGGCGCTTCAGACGTTTTAACACCTCTACGTAATACGCAGCATTCACGGTGGTGTTTGGGGGCACAAATTTTTTGTGTATCAGGCCTTTGGAGTCGAAGTAAGCGATGAGCATCGTCTTTACCCGTGATTTTTGTTGGCGCACTTTTTGAGGCCTCGCACGGCCCGGACTGAGCCAAGCGTATGACTGGCGCTTCGTGGAAGGATTGTATTAAAAGCACCAAGTCTCGTCTCCAGTTACAATTAAAGTTAGAAAGCCCGGAGTGGTGTCGCAAGTATCGATAAAATCTTGACAACATTGGATGCGAGTTTCTTTCTGCTCTGGTGTGAGAAAGTGCGGAACAAATCAAGAGCAGACTTTCCTGCGGTTTATTTTTTCTTTCAAAATCAACGCGACGCTATCCTTGCTCATGTTCAGTTTGTCTGCTAACATTCTGAGAGACATGTGGCAATCCTGCTTCAGTAGCACGCGCACGCGAGCCTTGTTTTCGTCGGTAACAGCTGTTGACGGCCGGCCGCTTCTCTCGTCATCTTCTAACGACTTTCTACCCTTCTTGAACCGACTGAACCACGTGTAAACAGTTGTACACGACATTACACCTTCACCGTAAGCCAAATCGATCATTTTTTCCGTTTCTGCGAAAGTTTTTTTAGGTTTATAGCAGAATTTAATTTCGCCACGATGTTCAAATTTCTCATCCATCGTAGAGCTTGCACCGGGGTACTAAACACACGTTCACTCAAACACTTCTATCTCGGCAACTAATGAACGGATACTAGTGAAAAAATTCTTAGACACTCCAGAGGGATG
Organism: Chalcis sispes; assembly: GCA_949987625.1. Taxonomy (NCBI): domain Eukaryota; kingdom Metazoa; phylum Arthropoda; class Insecta; order Hymenoptera; family Chalcididae; genus Chalcis; species Chalcis sispes. Next base: position 33,765,398 of record OX465097.1, read on the forward strand.
TAGCAACATAGTACCGGTGTCGTCCAAGAGGTGGCGCCACTCGTACAAGCGCTATAAAATAAGTTCGTGAACTTTCCCGACATACTGTGTAAGCTTGTTCTAGGTCGTGGTCTTCGTTTTTTATTATCTTGAACATCGCCGTGAATCATTATTTTACCGTTTTAGGTTCATTATGATCGCTATTTTCGTGACGTTCATGTTCGCCATTTCTTGGTTATTAATCTTTTATTTTGGTTTCTTCTTGTATTCTTAAATTATTACTCTTCTATCTTATTTTCAGATAATTTATTTTCACTATTCATTAGTCTATTATTTCATTTTTAGTTTGTTAATCCTCACTGTTTATCATTATTTATTCATTCTAAATCTTATTTATAATTTATTTGACGCTACTTATTCATTAGCTGCTATCATTTATAAGTATTCGTTGGTTTTTACTCACACTTCTTCAAATTATTTCATCTTCTTCGTTTCTTCACGATATCGGTTTTAGGTGAGTTGACAAGTTTCTTTGAAAAATTTGCTAACATTGTCTTAAGCTATATTATAAACTGCAGATTTAAAAGTATTTTGACTACAGAGTGTTGATCGATAATTAATTAACTATCAGTTTCTAAATTACTCAAATGCTTAAATCGAAGTTTAAAAATAATCATTTAATTTCTCTCAAAGTAATCATTATTAATAGAAATAAATATTAGGGGCGCAACTAATTTCCCACTGTTTGTCAATAGATGACTCCAGCAGTAAGTGCTTGTTGATTTCAACATCCAAAATGTCATGAAGCAAACTTAAACATATGGTAAACAAATCGCTTTGACCAATTTGTAATTCTGTTTTAGCGTCATATATTTTTGGTTGTGTGAAAATGTCTTATTTTGTGCCAAATAATTGTCGTTTGTGGAAAGTGTTGATTTTCTTCTTTAATTTAAAGAAAACGGCGGCTTAAGCACTCCAGGAGCTCCAAAACATTTACGAAGATGCCGCTCTAAGTCAAAGAATGTGCCGTGATTGGTTCCGTCGCTTCAAAGACGGTGATTTCAATATTGACGACCGTCCGCATGAAAGAAGGCCAAAAACCTTTGGAAACGCTAAATTAGAGGCATTCCTCGACGAGAATTCATGCTAAACGGAAAATAAGCTTGCTTTAGTATTAGAAGGTACCTTCGATGCCATTTCCAAGCAATTGCATGCGTTGAAAATGATTCAAAAGCAGAGAACTTGGGTTTCTTATTATTTGAAGCAAGGGACGCTGAGCGTCGTTTTTTTGCCTGTGAAAAATGGCTCCAGAGGCAAACAAGAACAGGTGATGAAAAATGGATTTATTACAGCGACCTGAAGAGAAAAAAGTTATGGAGACTGCCCTGTCATGCTACTACGTAATCGGCTCGGCCCAATATTCACGCTGCGAAGGTTATTCTGTGTATTTGGTGGGGCCAGGTTGGTGTTATTTATTATGAGCTATTAAAACCAAACGAAACCATCACTAGGCAATGGTATCAAATTTAATTGATGCGATTGAGCCAAGCACTACGCGAAAACGGCTACAATACGAGCAGAGGGACGAAAAAGTGATTTTACTGCATGACAACGCTTAGCCTTGCGTTTCCGGACCCGTTAAAACCTATTCGGAAACGCTGAAATTAGAAGTCTTACCCGACCCGTCATATTCCCCAGATATTGCTCCGTCTGATTATCACTTGCTCCGTTCGATCGAACATGGTCTGGCAGATCAGCAATTCCGCTCATATGAGAATATAAAAAATTCGCTTGATTCGTGGATAGCTTCAAAAGACGAAGGCTTTTACCGAAACGGTACTTGAGCTCTGCCAGAAGGATGGGAATAAGTTGTAGCTAGCAATGGGCAATACTTTGAATGATTTATTTGTAATCATTTTTTTTACAATAAAGTTGCATGATCATCAAGAGAAACAGCAAGAACTTAGTTGCGCACCTATTATTTTATTTGATGAAGTAAAGGAATATAGAAATATAATAAGAACATAAAATTCTACTCACTTAATATATAACCTTATGCAACCTTTGCCTCTTAATTTAGAACACCTGATCAATAGTGTCTCTTTCTGATATTCTGATAGGTTTGGTTTACGCCTTTATGTATCCCTAACAGGATTTCGTGTAAGTTTTGTATTATAACTGATCTTTCTTCGATGCAATCCACCTTTCCGTAACATAAAGTTACAGTAATTGGACTGCCCTTAAACATTTCCGTTAGGAGTGGGGTTAATAAGCTTGCCTCGAGAGTATTCAACATACTTCCTTTCCGGGCAACGTGAAAACTGGTGAGGTTTCTTTGAATCATTTTAATTTTAAGGTTCGCGATGACAGTTCTTAAATTTGGCGTAATGAGATTATCAAAATACTCGTTTTTTATAACAACATATATTATATTATATTATGATTTTTATATAGTGTAATCAGGATTTGACCTGCCTTTGGTCTTATCTTTTTCAAATGCATTTGATTTATTGCCCCGATGTCAACTAATAATCTTAATGTAGATGTCATGCTCTTGATATCACTAAATACAAAGTGTACTCGTTTGTCTTTCTTGTAGGTCAGACATATTTGTGATGTATTAATATTGTTTCTTGAATTCAGTAGAGGCGAGGATTTTCGTTCATCGAAGGTCTCTGAGTCAGAGTCATCAGAGCTCTGATCGTTGGTGGTGATCCGTGGTAGTAGTCTCATGCAAGTCAGTTGAAGATTCATATGCATAATGATATTTTGAATAATAATTCGTCAATGGTGTTTCTGGGTGCTTGGCATAAATTTTACTTTTACATTCAGAGTATATATAATAAAATTCTTAGAAATAACTGATTATTTCTTTAATAAAATTTTATATTTGATAATAAATCAAATTAATTATAAAACAGAGTTTTGAATATAAGAAGTTATGTGCATTCCTTAATTTAATCTGTGGATGATAATATATTACGTATTATTGAAAAGGAGAAACTCCAACTGAAAAATGGCGGGATTTCTTATGGTCCATATCCAGGATGCATAAATCCGTGTGTTATTAACGTTTACCACAGTAAGTATTTAAAATTTTACTATTATCAGTAATCTTTCTAAGTATTTAATATTAGTAAAACAAGAATCAGTATTCTAATGTTAAAATTAGAAAAAAAAATTTCTTAACCGTTTGACTGCTACGCGGCGCAAAAGCGCTGCGTTCATTTGTCTCGAAAACTGCGACGCAGCGCTTTTGCGCTGCGAGTTTTAGTGTGTCTTTGTTGCTCCGTGGAACTGAACGTAGGAGAAAAACAATTAAATGTTTATTTTTTCTTATTAACAATCACAATTAATATTGTTTCTTTACAATACGAAAAGAATTATTAAAATTGATTGATATTTGTCTAAATGAGAGTGTTTTATCTGACAACATCAAGTCAAAATATGTCCCGCAGTTTTCGTGCGTTCTTGCAAGAATTGCTTAGCAGTCAAACGGTTAAATAAAATAAAAATTTTTTATGAAATAAATTCATCGTACATATTGTATCTATTATTTGCTTTAAAAAAAATTGCTTCAATCTGAATAAATTGGAGAATTCTATTTAAAAATTAATTATCAATAATCATTTTATAACAGTTGATGAATTTATTATAGTTACTATATGATTATAATTTGACGTAATTCTTATTACTTCCGATAGAAGATAAATGTGTTTTAGAAGAAATTTTGAATAATTCAAATTCTATAAAACCAAAATTAATTGTAGCAGTTAGCTATAAAAATAACATTTATAATTATACTATACAACAAAAAATAGAAAAAGCAGACTAACAGATTATAAAAATGGACACTTTACTCAAGGACTCATATTTAAATCGATGTATCAATACAGGTAAAATGAATTCTATTCAAATGGTAAGATATAAAAGATTTTCAATTACTCAAATAAATATTATTTTACTGATTACCTTTTTTTTTCTTAATTCAATGTACTACTGTGATTAAAAAGTAAGGTAAAATTGTCATTTAAAACTCCCGGGCATTAGAAAGGCAAGTAAATTTTTTTCCTAGGTTGGTAGGACTGACTGCGAGGTCTGGCTATTAAATAACGAGACTGCGCGCCTAGAGGGCGCCGTAAAGGGGTGGGGAAAAAAACGAGTAGTGCGTTGGGTATCTAGATATTTTGTCTATGCACGTACCAAAACACGTTCTCGTCACTATTATTGTATTTGTGCAGTAGCGGTTTTAAACTAACGTGTTTTTTTCTCGTGCCGAGAACCATGTGTGACGAAAAACAGGAGCAACATATCAATGTCAAATTTCTCGTTAAATTAAGAAAAAACTCCGACTGAGTGCTGTAAATTGTTGCAAGAGGCCTATGGGGACAATTCTCTATCTCGCGCGCGTGCTTTTGAGTGGTGTAAGCGCTTCAGTGAGGACCGAGTGAGCACTGAAGATGACCAACGCCCAGGTCGCTCTGTCACTGTTTCAACTCCGGAAACAGTGACCAAAATCAACCAAATTGTGCGAGCAGATCGTCGAATGAGCATCCGGATGATTTCCGAGGCTGTAAACGCCGATAAAAAAACGGTCAGACAAATTTTACACGAGGAATTACACATAACAAAAGTCTGTGCAAAGTTGTTGCCAAAATACCTGACTCCTGACTAAAAGCTCTTACGTCAACAGGTCTGCTCAGATTTCCTTGAAACGTTAAAAAAAGATTCCGGACTGATGAAAAACATTATTACTTGCGACAAAACGTGGATTTTTCAATACGATGTTGAAACAAAGCGGCAATCGATGCATTGGAAGACGCCTGAATCGCCCAGAATCAAAAAAGCAAGGATGTCCAAATCAAAATTCAAGGCAATGTTAATCGTTTTTTTTGACATTAACGGTATCCTGATGACTGAATGAGTTCCAGAGGGTCAGACTCTCAACCAGACTTACTATTTGTCAGTTTTGGCAATACTGCGAGAACAAGTTCGTAAGAAACGGCCCGAGTTGTGGAAGAACAACTCGTGGATTTTGCACCAGGACAACGCACCTGCCCATAACGCGCTATCTGCGAAGCAGCATTTGGCCGGTAAACGCACTCCAGTGCTCGAACACGCGCCGTACTCGCCAGATTTGGCACCGTGCGACTTTCTTTTGTTTCCAAAGATAAAATCTGCTTTGAAAGGGACCCGATTTGAGTCGATGGAAGCGATTAAGCAAAAAACGGTAGAGCTCCTAAAGGCCTTCACCAAAAAAGACTTCCAGCACTGCTTCGATCAATGGAAAAAATGTATGAAAAGGTGTGTGACGAGGCAAGGGGAGTATATTGAAGGGGAGCATTCAAATGTAGAATAATTTTTATAATAAAACCCTTTTTCGTAACCAGTCTCGTTATTTAATAGCCAGACCTCGTATAACATTTGCCAAGTGTCTGTTCGTCAAAAGGACAATTATCTCTGAATCACACGTGTTTTTGTAAACAATTAAAAGTAAATTTTTCGATTTTTATAATGGGTGATTTTGTTGAGCAAAGAACTTGCATCTAATTTCGTTTGCGGAACGAATATTCTTGTGCGGACACGTTGAAAATGTTGCGGAAGGCCTTTGGTGATCAAACTATGGCACAAGAAAACGTTTATAAGTGGTACAACGAATGCAAAGTGGACCGAGAACGCGTTGAAGACGAACCGCGCTCTGGACGACCATCAACGTCTACCGACAAGGGCCACGTCCAAAAAATCAAAGATTTGGTGCTTGTAAATCGTCGATTGACAATTAGGGACCTCGCTAATAGTGTTAGAATATTATTTGGCTCAGCCTAAACTATTTTGAAGGATGTTTTAAGTCTCAAACGCGTCAAGTCTCGATTGGTGCCAAAATCGCTCAATTTTTTGGAAAAAAAGCGTCGCGTTGATGTGTCTAAAACTTTGCTGTCTTACTATCAGGACCACTTAAAACGCATTATTACTAGAGACGAGACTTGGATTTACGCATGCAACCCTAAAACCACCAAATAATCGAGCGATTATCGTGCAAAAGGTGAAGCAAGACCGAAAAGACTACGGCAAAGTCGATCGAAAATCAAGGTCATGTTGACAGTTTTCTTTGATTATCGTGGTGTGGTGCACTATGAATTCCTTCTGCCGGGCCAAACTGCCAACAAAAAATATTATTTAAGCGTTATGCGTCGTTTGCGTAAAGCTATTCGTCTGAAACGTCCGGAATTATGGGCGAACAACTCTTGGTTCCTTCATCACGATAATGCACCATGTCATACTGCATTGGTTCTTCGCGACTTTTTGACCAAAAACTCGACTCATATCGTTCCGCAACCACCGCATTCGCCTGATTTGGCTTCGTGCGACTGCTGGCTATTCAGCAAACTCAAAAGGCCAATGCGGAAACGCCGTTTTGACACGATTGAGGAGATAAAAACCGAATCAAAGAAGGTCTTGAAGGCTATACCAGAAAAAGACTATTCCGACTGTTTCGAGGATTGGAAAAAGCGTTGGCAAAAGTGCGTTTTATTGGACGGGGATTACTTCGAAGGGGATAAAATTGATTTGGAAGAATAAATAAAGAATTTACATTTTATAAACAAATTTACCTTACCTTTTGATCACAGTAGTATACTTATAGGAATATATTTATGATTAAAGAAACTTTATAAATAAAAATTTGGCCTTAGCGTAAAAATTAGAATATTTATAGTTGTTATTAAAAAAAATTTATACAATTATTTTACTATCATTTGCTTGATAGTTATAAATATTATTAAATTGCAAGAAGTATAATTTTCTATAATTATATTACAGTCAAATTTTAACAAATTTTAATAAATTTACTGCAGTATATAAACAACAATTTTATTGCTATAGAGAATTACTTTTGAATCATAATTACTTACATCATGAATTAATTTGGTTGAATATAATTAGAAATATAAAAAAAAATAATATTGCTTGTTGTGGTAAATATTAAAATTTAAATTTCTAGTAATTGTTTCATCTTATTATTTTATAAAAAGTTATGTGATAACTTAAATTCATGATATATTAAAAAATTATAAAAACTTTTTTGTATCGAATTATGTTCAAATTAACTGTCATCACTCAAATCATTTAAAAAGGTTTAATTATTTTATAAAAATTTATGCATATGTTAATTACTAGTTGATTCAAACATGAAGTATATTTGGAGAAATATTTTATTTTATGTATTAAACAATTTAATTCTTTTTTGAGACTTTTTAATCTTGATTCTCAAAGAAAATGTCAATAAAGTTATCATAGTTTAATAATCTCAATAATTGAAGGGTTGTAAGTCTAAAGGGTCTAAGTGCCAATCTTATTATTTAGAGATCTAACAGAAAAACATTCTAAAATAAACAACTCAATGCAACAATTATTTATTTTAACTTAATTCAATTGAACACATCCAAATTTCAAAACTGATATGCACTTGGATCCATTTAAATATTAACAGCCTTTGCACTTAGATCGTATTTTCGTAAAAATATTAACTTTGGATTTTTTGGCACTTAGACCCTTTAGACTTACAACCCTTCAATTAAGCTTTATTACTAATGTGTAATATATGATGAACAATATTTATGCCGGTAGGCCAATTAGACGGCCCGAATTCAGCCGTTTTTGGAAAGTGTTGTTGGACGGGAAAAAAAATAATTAGCCAAATGAACTTTTCAGGATAGTTGTATATATATTTAAACTAAAAAAGAAAATTCGCACAATCTTCAGAAATGTATTTTAAGTCCCGTTAACAATGTATTTGTTGAGCACCTCGCCGCTGACGCGTTTAATTGGTGTCCAGGATACAGCTCGCAATATTTTCAAAAAAAAAAGCCAAAAAGATTATTAATTTCGATGAAATTATCTTCGATATGAACTTAAATTTTGGGAGAAATACGTAAAATCCAAATATTTCTGGAAGATAGAAACAAAAAGTGATTTTTCAAGAAAAATAAAAACTGTTCAACTGGGTAAAGAAGTCACTTAAAAGAAGTTTTTTGAGATTTTAATTTAAATAGAAGGAAAAACGATACCGAAAATAACGCATTTTGAATGGAGTCGATAGCTTGTTTAGTTTTTTTGTTATCGTGCACACAAATTAGATAAAATCGTGAGAATGAAAAGTCGAGAAAATGCGTTTTCAAATTTTCTATATGAAATATTATATATTTTTGATTACTTACACCAATAATCTCCTAGTAAACTATTACTAGACCATATAGTAGTCCTTCCTCTTTCTCGAATAATTCATTTTGCTGCGATTGATCAAGCCCCTTGCTGTACGAGCCTATTTGCTTGATAATGACGCGCGCCTGTTTTCTCTGTCGATCCGTTGCACTTCGACATTATCAACAAACATTTTACATTGTTGACCGATACTCAAATTCAGTAACTGCATGGTAATCAAAATCGCAGAATCGCCTTCATTGAAAATTGCAATAGCCAGGTAAGCAGCAATTTCAATGATCTTTTTGCCAGAATGCAAATGTTTTGGACACATGCACCAGACAGTCGAGTTGAACGCCTCGTTAGAATTTTGCATATGGCTGCCTAAACATCGCGTTAGCAGTTCATTATTTAAAAGATTTTTATAGATTGGGCAAATGTGCTTCTCAATTTCTTCGTTAATTAATCGAGGAGAATGCTTAAAAGATTGCAGCTGATTGTTAGATTCAGCTTTGCGCCATTCACACCAGCTGTCCACGCCTGCTGGACAATTTTCGTGCCAAGGGACTTCATCCGTTGTACAATAGTGCTCCAGCGTTACTATCATAGCATTTTTCATGTTTTGAACCGAATCAATATTTCTTCTGATTGCCAAAACATAGAAGATAGTAAGTTTTCTAATGACAGCACCTGTCAAATGATTCTTGGCACCGAGCTTCGCTTGCTTCTTCTTATTTCAAAGACGGGTACTCATACGTTTTTGAACGTGTCCCACGCACTTATCTTTTACAACAGGAAATTCATCACCGTATGGATTAATCTTTTTAATACCTGCAAATATTTTTGAATTACCATCGCCAATGTAATTTAAAAATTTTACTCCATATTTGGAAACGGATCTCAAAAACATTTCCACAATGAAATCCACCTCCATTTTCCCTGCTGAGCCTTCGTGATTCGATGAGCAAGAATCTTCATGTTCCTCATACCACTTCTCAAATGCGTCGTCATTTAGTAATTTTTTTTTTTTGGTCACATGCCTGACAGTACGCACTTTTGACAATCAGATCAATCACCTTGCCTGTGTAGTACCCAATGAGTGTCATTACACCGAACAGCGTAGTGTAACCACGTTTCATCCACGATCCATCGCCGGACACTTTCAAATGTGTTTCAATTTTCCCATTTTCCTAATTTTTTACTTTATCTTCTTTCAAAGCTTTTTCAGTGCCGGTGTTGAACACCGATTCCGATGCCAATAGAATATGCCGCATCATATTTTCATATGATGACTTCGACAAACCTTGTCCCATATCCATAAGTCTACAAAAGAGATTGATCCCTTCTCGTGCAATACCAAGAAGTCTCATAACAAACACAAACCGTCTTTTAATTTTATAACCCGTGTCCATTAACGGTCCCTAATTTATTTCTCTTCGACCGCGCATACACGATATAACAACTTTAAATCCAAAGCCTCGATGCCCGCTCTCCAAAAATGTTATTTTTTTATTATAATTTCTTTAATATCTTTTGGTTTAAATATCATGTGTTATAATGCGTTTGAGTGCATAATAGCGCACTTTTATTTGTATTCTTTAGTTTTTAAATATACTTTAGTTCTTTTTCATTTATTTAATATATATACATATATATATTTTCTGTTTATTTTACAACGGCGTTTCAAAATTACCGTGTTATGTATGTTTCGTTTAAATTTATTTTCTTCTCGTTTACCTTTTGCGTGTGTTTGCGCAATTGCGCACGTATACGATTGCGCTCGCTGGAACGATTCTTAAAAACAACAAAATTAATGAACGATGCGACGCATTTTTTGTTTTTCTTGCAATTATGGCTCAAATCGACGATTTTTATTTCCATTCTCGCGCTCGTATTCCATTTGCTTGTTTTCTTTTTCTTCTCTCCTTTCACTTAATTTTTCTTTCTTACATGTCAGCGTTATGTTATTCGACATAAACATATATACTTTCTTGACTTCGATAAACCACGCAAAAATTTAAGCACAGCACCTGTTGATTTAAAAATGGCTTTGTCGAGAGAGCGATTGAAAGGAGGAAACTCTTGCACGAGTATTTTCTTCTACTAATCTTCTTATTTCAACCTTTTCTTATTTATTCTGGTTATAATGTCACCTGTTTACCTTTTTTTTCAAATCTAAGGCTTCTTTTATTTATCATTAAATTTGATTTGTCACATTTAAGAGTTCAAGGCGATCGATTCATTGTTTAATTTTTCATAAATTTTTTTTGTTTTGTTTTTTGTTTTTTAAATTACTTGTTTCAATGTCATTTATTTATTGATAGTCTCCGCCTTGGGTTGAAACGGAATAAAAGTATAACGTTTTTCTAGACTGGCAGCGTTTTTTTTCTTTTATTTCATTATTTACTCCTTTTAAAAATGTCATTTCCTTTGTATATTTATCGCTTTAACTCTCTCTCATTTTAAAGCTTTTTTTTCCCGAAATTTCAATCTTCCTAAATACAATACCTTCTTTCTTGCGTCTACGACTTATGGTACATCTTGTTCGCGCATCAGAATCGTATCTGTGATAATGCGTGCGAAACACGTATGATTTTTAATATTTCGTATACTCGTATAGTCTGTTTTGCGAAACCAAAGAATCTAATAACTAAACTATTGAGAGTTAAACTATACATTTTTTTGAAATTACTTCTTCGATCTATGCAAAATTTTATTCACTTAGAAGTTGACATCATGGACTATTTACAAATACCTACGCGCAATTTAGCAAGACAGAGAAAAAATATATAACGGTATATGTGAACGCAATATTTAAATATGTACGAGGATGGTCGAAAAAGTTTCCGACCTAACGTAGATACATGACATTTTCTCTTAATTTTTTTTTTTATTCCTCAACATAGTCTCCTTGCAATTCTACACACTTCTCCCAGCGATGCTCATATCCCTTTAAGCCATCCAAATAGTACTCGGCGTTTTTCTCTGCAAAATGACTGTTCACGAAGGTGATTACCTCCTCATTTGACGAAAATCTCTGTCTTCCGAGTGCAATTTTCAGATAAAGGAACAAAAAGAAGTCGCTTAGGGCTAGGTCTAGTGAATAAGGTGGATGCTTACGCAGCTGAAACCGTAATTCGTGGATTTTCACCATGGCAACCGCTGAGGTGTGAGACGGCGCGTTGTCTTGGTGAAACAGAATTTTCTTTTTCTGCAAATGTGAACGTTTTTTCACAAGTTCTGCCTTCAGCTTGTCAAGTAATGATGCATAGTATGCTCCTGTAATGGTTTTTCCTTTTTGAAGATAATCGATTAAAATAACTCCATGACCATCCCAAAAAACAGTCGCTATCACTTTCCCAGCCGAAAAAACAGTTTTTGATTGTTTTGGAGCCGGTTCTCCCTTTGCAGTCTACTGTTTTGACTGTATTTTTATTTCAGGCATATAATGGTGTATTCAAGTTTTATCTACAGTAATTAATCGGCGCCAAAACTCGAATTTATTGCGCCTAAACTGCGCGAATAGAGCGTTAGAAATGTTCATTTGAACACGTTTTTGGTCTCACGTGAGCAAACGCAACACCCAACGTGCGGACAACTTTCTTATGCCAAAATCTTGATTTAATGTGTAGCAAACACGTTCTTTGGACATGTTCATAACCTCTGCTATTTCTCTCACTCTAATTCGGCAGGCATCTAGTACCATTTGGTGAACTTTGGCGATGTTATCGTCAGTGGTTGCAGTTTTTGGACGTCCCGAACGTTAATCGTCTCCCAAGCTTTCACGGCCACGTTTGAATTCAGCTGCCTGAAATTTTACTGTGGTAAATGATGGTGCAAAGTCCCCATACACAGAGTTTAACTCATTTTTGATTTGCGTAGGCGTATTGCCTTTCAAAAAGAATAATTTAATGACTGCTCGATACTCAATTTTGTCCATTTTCAGAACAACACTCACATCGACTCACTCAAACGACTGTCAACTAACAACTGCGCATCCAAAATGGCTGAAACTTTGGTGAGCTAATGTCAACAGATGAACAACGCAATTCGCTAGCTTTTATTGACGAGTGCTGCTGTCTTCACGTTGAGGTTGAAAACTTCAGACCACCCTCGTATATGTATTGGGTGTATAACTTTGCTTCCGCCGTTTTTTTCCGAAATTCAAAGCTACATTGTAAAAAACTGGTTATACATTTATGATTCAAAGTATTGTCCATCGCTGGCCACTATTTTCTTCCATCTTTCGGGCAGCATGCGAATCCCGTGTTGAAAAAACTGGTCATCTTCTGAATCGATCTACGAATCGATCCAATTTCTTACTTCTTTATAAGACCGGAAGTGCTGGTCAGCAAGGCCGTGTGCCATCGATCGAAACAAGTGACAGTCCAAAAGAGCAACATCTGGAGAATACGGCGGGTGGGGTAGGACTTCCCATTTTAAAGTTTCCAAGTATGTCTTGACCACTTTCGCAACATGGGGTCGAGAATTGTCATGCTGTAAAATTACTTTATCATGTCTTCTGTTGTATTGCGGCAGTTTGTTTTTCGCTGCTCGGCTCAAGCGCATTAATTGCGTTCGATAACGATTGCCTGTGATTGTTTCAGTTGGTTTTAACAACTCATAATACACTACGCCGAGCTGGTCCCACCAAATACTGAGCATGACCTTGGAACCGTGAATATTCGGTTTGGCTATATTCACTTTTATATAGCTATATTCACATTTATATATTTCGTTATAGGTATTCGAGAGCATTCGATAAGCCTCAGTCGCAGATTTCTTCATATTAAAGCCAAAAATTAAAACCTCCCGCAAATGACGAGAATTTGGCTCGTCAGCTGACATGTTTAATCGAGAATAACTTTATCATGCAGAGACAAATCGACTAATATTTCGATGGCGTTATGTTTACAAATACCTAAACTTATTGTATGACAGCTATGATCTATTTATTTCAACTACCACTGATCGCTACAGCTATCTATTGCAAAACGGCGGAAGCAAAGTTGTACACTCAATATTAATATATCATTATCAACGTTCATCTTTAACAGCCATAGTTTTAATTAGAAGTCAAGCTTTACAGTCTAACAAGTAAGAGCGTGGTCGACTTCACCGACAGGTAATTTGAGATTTTGCTCTAATTCCTTTGCAAGCCGATTAAAGAAAGCTTTGTCCTTGATGCATTGTCAACAAAAATTGAATTGTCGTTGATGTTTTAAAAGAGAATCACGTTAAACGCCATGAGTGCCAAGTACGCGTCGCGCTATGAGGCTGTGTTCCTTTGCATCCACCCGAAAGGTCCCAAAATGTCGCAATCAGCGGCTGCTAAGTATATGAGGAAGTCGAAGGCATTTGTACAGAAGTGGATACAGCGATATAAAGTGGCTAAAAATGTCGATGATTTACCAGATCGTAACTCGATAGGAAAAGTAAACAAAAAAGATGAAAAAAGAATAGTGAATCTGTTTTCACGGAATCCTGCTTTAACACTGCGACAAGGGCAAGCAAAATTAATGGCAAAAGGTTTGGATATATCCTGCAAAACTATCCGAACTCATCTTTGTACTCATCATCTGAAATGGCGCAACACAATGAAGAAGCCTCTGTTGACTGAAAAACATGTGACAAAGCGACTCGCTTGGGCGCATGAGAATATTGATAGAGATTTTGAAAATGTCATATTTACTGATGAATGTTCTATATGGGCACGTTCTGTCCTCACGCGAGCCTGGTCAACTTCCACCAATAGGCTTGTTCAGCGGACCGTAAAACATGGAATAAAGGTGCATCTTTGGGGCTGCTTCTCAAAGCAGGGATTCGGCACTTTGCACCTCTTTACTGACAACCTAAATGCCGAGAAAATGATAAAAATCTACAAAAAGGCTTTACTGCCATCTGCCAAACGATGGTTTATCACAAAAAATAAAGATTGGATTCTGCAGGAGGACAACGATCCTAAACACCGCAGCAAGCTCTGTACTCAGTGGAAGACTTAATCTGGCATCGTTACATTGGATTGGCCGTCGCAGTCGCCCGATGCAAACCCTATTGAAAATGTGTGGGCATATATTAAACGAAAGCTTCGTGGAAGACGCACATACACTTTAGAGCAGTTGTCTTACGAAATTCGTCGGATCTGGAGATCCTTGCCACTAGAATACGCCGTCAAATTAGTAGAAAGCATGCCTCGGAGATGCCAAGCAATTATCGACGCCGGTGGTGACTAGACACATTATTGACCGAATTGCATCATTGTTTGTAATGTGTACAATGTATGTATAAATATGAAAGTTTTATCAAATAAATTTTTTTATAAATTAACACGACTACGCTCTTACTTGACAGACTGTAATTGGATTTTATATATACTACTGTTGTTTAATAGAATTCAAAAAGAAGAAAAAGTACGCGAATCCTAGGGTAAAATTATAACTAAAATGTTGTACAAAAAGGTAAATATGCTAAACCCAGAAAATTATAGTCCAAATTCATTGGTCAATACGATAGTTAAATTATTTACAATAATTTTATTTAATAGAATAGCAATATGGGCTGAAGGCAATGGTAAACTTCCAGAGTGGCAAGCTGGTTTCAGGTCTAAACGAAGTACAATTGATCATATCTTGTGTTTTGAACTGCATTTTGCAGATTCAGCTGAGGAAAATAAGTGGGAAACTTTACGGTTAATTCATGGACCTGAAGCGAGCTTTCGACTCAGAATCACATGATCTTCTTTATGAAAAATTTAGCAATTTAGGAATGAGTAGTAAGATAACTAATATAATTGCAAGTTTGTACAAAAATGCTAATATGGCCGTAAAAAAACCCGAAGGATTATCAGATAATTGTAAAATAAACCAAGGTGTTTTACAAGGAGAAACATTAAGCCCCATATTATTTGCTTTATTTATTGCCGACATTGTACAATTTCTCATTAGCAAGGGAACCAGGGGGGTATCCCTAAATCATATAGTAAAGGCAATATTATTGGCATTTGCTTATAATATGCTGTTTCTCTCTGACTCGAATATACAATTGAATATATAGTTAAATATTTACAGGAATACTTCACCTTAAATAAATGAGATTTAAACATACAGAAAACAAATATGGTTCTTTTTCAAAAAGGAGGTCATGGCCATAAATCAAAATTACCACCGATAGTGTATAAAGGAAAAGAAATTAAGTTTGTTAAGTCGTATATGTACTTAGGAGTTCCGTTTATTCAATCTAGTATGTATGAAATTGCATCTAAACACTTGATTTCCAAAGGCAAAAACGCGATTCAACCTACGGTAAATATAATAAATAACACATCGTTCAATGAGTCCCGAGACTAACAACGAAAACAACATTTTTTAAAAAAATCATTTTTATTCATCAATATAATCTCCTTTTGGAGTGATACAATCTTTCCAACGCTTTTCCAACATTTCTATACCATGTTTATAGAAGGATTTATCCTTTGCTTCAAAATAGGCTTCAGTTTCGGCAATGACCTCCTCATTCGAGCCAAATTTTTTTCCCTGGAGCATTTTTTTGAGATCAGCAAAGAGCCAGTAGTCGCTAGGGGCTAATTCTGGCGAATACGGGGAATAGGGAAGCAAATCAAAGCTTGATTCGTTCAATTTTGCCATTGTTTTCATGGACTTGTGGCATCGTGCATTGTCTTGGTGAAAAAGGATTTTCTTCTTCATGTGCGGTCGTTTTGCTGCGATCACTTCCTTCAAACGTACCAGCAAGTCAATATAATAATCACTGTTGATCGATTTACCTTTTCCCAGGTAGTCAATGAAAATCACGCCATGTGTATCCCAAAAAACAGACGCCACGACTTTGCTAGCAGACTGCTGCGTTTTTGGACGCTTTGGGCAGCTTTCGCCAGCCATGCGCCACTCAGATGATTACCGATTCGACTCCGAAGTGAAATGATGTATCCATGTTTTATCCATGATCACGTATCGACGTAGGAAATCCTTTTTATTGCGAGTAAATAGCGATAAACAGCTCTCTGAATCGTCGACTTGTGCTGTTTTGGTTTCACTGAAAGCAATCGTGGTACCCACTTGGAAAAAACCTTTTTTATGCTCAATTTTTCAGAAAGAGTTGTAAATACGCTTTCAGATGATATCTGTGTCATTTCTGCAATCTCACGGACCTTCACTTTGCGATTTTTCATTCCAATTTTTAACACTTTACTCACATTTTCTCGTGTAACGGCTTCCAATGGCCTACCCGAACGTTCCGCATCGTTTGTGTCCGTACGACCACGTTTAAACTCAGCATACCAACGATAAATCGTTGGTTTGGATGAAGAGGAGTCTGGGTTATGTTTTTCAAACCATTGCTGGGCTTCTATGGTTTTTTTACCGATTAAAAAACAATGTTTTATCAACACGCGAAACTTGCTTTTTTCCATTTTTTAAATAAATTACAAAGTGACTTTACTCTAACCTCGATAACTCTGCTGTCTGTGATCCTATCGACGTGAAATTTTCACACGTTCCATGTAAAGGTTCGGACTCTATGGATACGTGGCCAGTTTGGTACTACTAGCACCATCTATGGGTTAGTCTCGGGACTTATTGAACGATGTTTTAAAATGCAAATTACCGAGAATAATGTTATTAATAAGCTTTTTAAAGTATTAGTGATTTCGTCCATCCTATATGCAGCACCTGTCTTGAGTGCAAGACACATGAACAATTTAGACATAGTACAAAATAGTCACTATAAAAAATTACTTTGTATGCCATTAAATACGACAGGGTACTCAATTAGAGTCGAAATGGGCGTCGAGAGAAAAGAAGTTATTATTTTTAATAATATGCTAAATTACGTCCAAAAAATACTTAAAATGGAAGATAATCGATATCCAAAAATATGTTTTAATCGTATACGAGCTTTAGCTCAATACGATAGTTTAAATGGTAAATACAATTGGGCAAATCAGATAAAAACTAATTTTTTTGAAATTCTTGGAAAAACGGATTTTTGGGAAAAAATTACATTTGAAACATTAAAGCTAGAAAAGGACAACCTCGTAGAGACCCTTATACAGCATTTATATAAACAAGACGTAGATTCGTGTAAAATATCTACTTTATTAACTATTCTCCCGGCGCTTATTCAAGAAAGAAGTAAAATAAATTATCTAGACTTAAAGGTGCCTTAACAGTTGAAAAAAATAATAGCACAAGTAAGAATGCATAATCAACACTCCCCGAGAATAATTATAAAGAATAAAAAGCACATAACGAATTGTCAAAGTTACTGTGAATATTGTAACGATCAAAATAGTCTATTTCACTTACTAATTTATTGTAAATATTTTGAAAAAGAGAGAAGCAACTACTTAAACGAAATTGCAAAAAGTGAAGATCAGAAAATTGAAGTTTTTGGGACTACTTAAATAATTTAAATGAATGCAAAATTAGGAAATTGGTCATTTTTATCTCTATAATTCTAGATAGAAAATAAAGAAATTGAAATAAGCAATGAATAAATGAAAATAATCATATATTAAGTATGAACAATAATATAAGAATACTTTTATGTAACTTTAGAATAATTAAGGATAAGCGCTCAACTCTTCATGTATAATTTTGTAATTGAATTGAACATGAATAAACTACCACGACTACTATATATATATATATATATATATATATATATTTTTTTTTTTTATACTTTATATTCATTTATTTTTATTATATTTTTATTTACATTATAATTATGTATATTTTTTTTTTATCATTTCCTATTTATTTATTTTTACGTGTGTATTTGCCGTTTATTACTTGCTCTCGCTTTTTTGTCTTCTTTTGCCTATGTTTAAATTCTCGGTTTGTATGATTGACGGAGCCTATTCGCATTCACGATCTTGTCGCCCTTTTTCTATTATATCCTCACATTATAGGATTTAAGGGCCTCTAGTATTTTATGCGAACCGGAGTAGTGGTCACCAAACTTACCTGGTTTAGGACCGAGCAATAGGAACACAAAATCTCCTACCTTAAAATTCTGTGGATTTATCTCTTTGTCGTATAGTTTCTTATTTAGTAGTTTTTATCCAACTAGATTTTCATAAGCAAAATTTAAATTCCGTTAAGCCAGGTTACTGAATCTGTGATATAATCGCTACATGTGGAAGACATGTCACTTGCTTCTAAGGGGTCATTTGACGATAATCCTATTAATTTTCCAAATACCACATCGCACTGCGTGTGTTTCGTGCTTTCTTGTACGCTGGTATTATAATTTAGCATTGCTATCTTAATTCACTTGTTCCATTCATTGTCTCTATTGGTGAATTGTTTTAGGAACTCACCAAGTACATGATGAGATCTTTTCAATGATCCATTCGATTGGGGATGAAAAACAGTGGTTTTAAGTTTCTTTATTATAAATCTTTTAGCAATTATATTTATGAGGTGACTTAGAAAATTCTTTCCTTGATCTGTTAATATCGCCTTAGGTGCTCCAAATAAGCAGATGAATTTCTGGAATAATGCGTCGGCGATAGTATTAGCCAGAATGTTTTGTAAAGGTACGGCTAAACAAAACTTTAACAATTGATCCTGTATTGTCAATACGTACTTATTCCCTTTCTTGGTGACGTTAAGGGACCCTACTATATCCATCACAATGTCGTCAAAAACAGCTCCTGGTGATTGCCATAGGCTGTTTCGTTTTGAGACGCACTAGTTCTTTTAATCGGCAGTCAAGTCATTGTTTAATGCAACGCTGTATCTCCTACATTAGATTTTCTCTGTAATATTTTTGCCGGATTTTGTTAAAGGTTTTGGATACTCTTCTGTGTCCTCCGATCAGTGACTTGCAGAATTCGTAGAAAACTTTATCCATTTTAACGATCGGAACGTATTTTAGTTTTCTATTACAGATTAGGATAATAATTAATAGCTTTTTTAAGTTTCCCAGGCTATTTGATAAGTTTTCTTTAATATGTGTGAGGGAAGCCAGATAATCTCCTTTTATAAACAACGTAAAAAGATTTTTTTAATTTACACTTTTCACGGTTGATTTCTCTGACAATCAAGTTTCTTACGACGTTAATCTTGTTATATTTAAACAGCATTTTACCGCCTTCGTCGCAAACATGTCCTTCTGAGGCTACAAAATAAACTATATTTTCAATTCTAGTATGTATTGGTTTTAATTATAGTATGGGGCTGCAGCTTAAAACTTCATTGTCTTCGAATTTGTCGGGAAATTTCGATTCTTCGTCTGCCTTTGATACGAGGGTGGTCTGAAAAGTTTCCGACCTAACACAGGTACAAGACATTTTTTCTTAATTTTTTTTATTTCTCAACATAGTCTCCTTGCAATTCTATACACTTCTCTCAGCGATGCTCCCATCTCTTTAACACATTTAAATAGTACTCGGCGTTTTTCTCTGCAAAATGACTGTTCACGAAGGTGATTACCTCCTCATTTGACAAAAATCTCTGTCCTCCGAGTGCAATTTTCAGATGAGGGAACAAAAAGAAGCTTGAGGCTAGGTCTAGTGAGTAAGGTGGATGGTCAAGCAGCTAAAACCGTAATTCGTGGATTCTCGCCATGGCAACCGCTGAGGTGTGAGACGGCGCGTTGTCTTGGTGAAACAGGATTTTGTTTTTCTGCAAATGTGGACGTTTTTCCGTAAGTTTTGCCTTTAGCTTGTCAAGTAATGATGCGTAGTATGCTCCTGTAATGGTTTATCCTTTTTGAAGATAATCGATTAGAAAAACTCGATGACTATCGCAGAAAACAGTCGCCATCACTTTCCCAGCCGAAAAAACAGTTTTTGCTTTTTTTGGAGCCAGTTCCGCCTTTGCAGTTTACTGTTTTGACTGTATTTTTGTTTCGGGCATATAATGGTGTATCCAAGTTTCATCTACAGTAATTAATCGGCGCCAAAAATCGGATTTATTGCGCCTAAACTGCGCCAATAGAATGTTGGAAATGTTCATTCAAACACGTTTTTGGTCTAACGTGAGCAAACGCGGCACCCCACATGCGGGCAGATGTTTCATGCCTAAATCTTGATTTCATATGTAGCAAACTTGTTCTTTGGACATGTTCATAACCTCTGCTATTTCTCTCACTATAATTCGGCGGTCGTCTAGCACTATTTGGTGAACTTTGGCGATGTTATCGTTAGTGGTTGCAGTTTTTAGCTGCCCGAAATTTCACTGTGGTAAATGATGGTGCAGAGTCCCCATACACAGAGTTAAACTCATTTTTGATTTGTGTAGGCGTATTGCCTTTCAAAAACAAAAATTCAATGACAGCTCGATACTTAATTTTGTCTATTTTTATAACAACACATCGACTCACTCAAATGACTGTCAACTAACAACTGCGCATCCAAAATGGCTGAAACTTTGGTCAGCAACTGTCAACAGATAAACGACGAAATTCGCTAGCTTTTATTGACAAGTGCTGCTATCTTCATGTTGAGGTTAGAAACTTTTCAGACTACCCTCGTACGGGCCCTGTGGGTGTGGCGAAGGGTTTAGGTTTCGCAGGTTCGTCGGAGTCGTACTCCTCGCTTTTTTCATAATCGACCTTTTTTTTGGGTTACGATGTGCTCTTTCCTACAATCGAAATGATTTCTTGAACCTTCGTAGGTCGTCCTCTAGGTTTTTTAGGCGCCTGCGTCGCAGTAATGTCTACCAATGGTTCTTTTTTGACTCCGTCGGCAATGAGGGCATTCTTTCTTTGTTGGGCACGCGTTACCACTTTAATGACGTCTTCTTCAACTGCGTTATGCGATAAAGTATCAGCATATGCATTTAATTTTTCAGGTTTATAAATTATCTTGTAATTATATTCAGATGATTTAAATTTCCATTTTTGTACTCCCGTATTGAGGTCGGCAGTTTTGAATCACACTAATGGTTGGTGTTTCGTTATTATTTTGAATTCTTGATCATATATGTTAGATCAGAATGCTGTTACGCTATGCACTATGGCTAAAGCCTCCTTCTTATACACTTTATAATTAACTTTGTGCCACGCAGCATCTGGGAAGTGTAAGCTATTGGCCGGTCTTCCCTTTCTCTTCTTGAGATAGAACTCTTTCTACAGCGTATCCTGAAGAGTCTGTAGTGATTATGAAGGGCTAAAATAAATTAAAAAACTGTAGTACAGGTACGCTGCACAGCTTTTTCTTTGATAAATTGCACGCTACCTCGGTTTTTTCGTTCAATTCGAAAGTCGTCTTCTTTTTTAATAATTTAGTTAGAGGCTTCGAGATGTACGCGAACCATTCATAAATCGCCGATAATATCCTGCTAATTGCAAGAGTTGGCGAACGTTCTTCATGTTCTTAGGTTGTGAAAAGCATCTTACGGCTTCTAGCTTCTTAATATCGGGTCTTAATCCTTTTTCGCTAAGCATGTGACCTAGGTAAGGTAGGTGTACTACTTCGCGTGTCGAAAATTTGCACTAATCAATTTGTAGTTATAATCTTGCTTTTCTTAACCTGCCCATTAATTCAGTTAGTCTTTTATGGTGTTAGTTTATGCTTTTTGAGTAAATAACAATATCGTCTAGGTAGACAAACAATGTTATTTCTTGCTTACCTTTTAGAAGTTCATCCGTCAATCTTTGGAAGGTGGCTAGCGTGTTTTTCAATCCGAAAGGCATTCTCACAGATTCGTAGTGGCTAAATGACGTCCTGAAGGCTGTCTTGTGGGCATCTTTTGGGTGCATTTTTATCTGATAGAATCCAAAAGCCAGGTCAAGAACGGTATAATACCTGCCTGACCCAACTTGGTCAAATATCTTCTTGATATTCGGAAATGGGTACGAGATACCTATAGATTTTATTCAAGGCCTAGAAGACTAATACCATATGCCATCTAGGGCGGCCTTGGGCTTTTGGTTTCTTTGGCACGGCCTAAACCGGGACGTGGTGGGAAAAATTGGAGTTCTTTGTGACTCCTGCCTTTAACAAGTCGTTTACTCGTCGATTTATTTTGTCTTCTAATGAATGTGGGAACCGATTTTGTTTAGTGTAACCTGGAATGTCTTCAGCCGTGGGGCTTCGTGTGTAACGAGGTCTGTTTCTAGAAGTTCATCTCCGGGTAGATAGAACACATCTCTGTTATTTTTTACCAAATCGACTATGTATGACTTTCCATAGTCATCTAGGTGGTCGATACGCTAATTGTCTTCGATATTTTCCTTAACTTCTGGTTCTTTGAGAGACCCAGGGTCTCCAAAGTCGACGATTGACTCGTGCTGATAATCCAGGTCAGTTGCTATTTTCTGAGGTGAGGTAACTGCTTCTCATAGCTACATTACTGTCATGGTCTCCGTCTTTCATGATTTCTAATACAATTGCCTCACCATCGTACGTATCGCTGAGCGCTGTTTTAATCTCAAGTGGGCGTGTGACGCCGTTACATACCATTAGGTGACTAGGGTAGTCGAGGTACAGTTGCAAGTCATGCAGAAAATCGCAACCTAATACACCTTCCCCCGGGATTTGTGCATTGTCTTTTATCACAGAGAATTTTATCTTACCCCTCAACAGTGAGATCTTTACTGTTCTTTAAGTAGTTATGATCCCTTATCCAATGCCTCTATCCAATGACTAATACTCTCCCCTCCGTAAGAGAAGGAGGATTAAGGATTTTTATGAATGGTAAACCAGTTTTTACGTCGATCGTGATATTATGTAGATTTTTGATCAGGTGAGGGCGATGTTCGTCCCAGATTACTTTAATGTGTTTATTATTTGAATTCATTGGGTTATTTTCAAAGTCTATTTGTGTTTTCGTGGTTTTAACAAAGTTGGCTTCTTATATTCCGTCAAAAGAGATAGGAAAATCATTGCATACTACAATGAATTCGATTACAATTTCCCCGAATTTTATTTTCGCTTTCCCCAAACCTTCCTTTATTTCACCTCCTAAGCCTTGCAGGGTGCATCCGTTCTGATTTTTGAGTCATCCGTGATCTGGCAAGACATGTGCTCTTAGCACACTAACCACTGACCCTGTGTCGATCATAAGAGTGTTGGGAAACTTGTTCTGTAGGAGGTTGAGGCTTACGAACAGTATAATTCTGCAGGTTCCTATGGTACTAATTATCCTTGGAAGTCCTCCAGTTCTATTGGTATTAATGAGCGCACTAGAGATCGTGGAGCCCCTTCAGTGGCACTCTGTTGGGGAAGGCTGATTGTATTTTCTCTTTCTACATTCTGTGACCATGTGCCCCTTTATCTGGCAGTTACTGCAAATTGGTACGCTGGGCAGATTTGAGGATCTTTGTTGGCGTGGTCATTGAAAACACCGTATCTCTGCTCTAGGCACATTGTTTGTGCACGTATAATAATTCAGCGCTGAGTGTCCGAGTTTATTCCATAATTGGCAGATGTTGACTACGCGCCTGTTCTTATTATATTGCACTGCTGTATGTCCTTTGTGCCCACATATTTGGCATGTAATATCGTAATTACAGAGGTCAGCAGTGTGACCTGGCTGCCTGCAAATTTGGCATGTTTTTACCTTAAAGAAACAGGTTTCCTCGCAATGTCTAGGTTTCTTACAAAATGGCATATTGCTAACCTATTAACTTGCGCTTTATGTCTTGTTTCCTTCAATCTTCTTGGCTCTGTTAATGCAACCTCTCGCTCGTATAAAAGAAACCTTTATTATAGGGTCGCTGTTTATCGCGAAGGGCTGTTTCAAAAGAGATTTGTCTTTCGGCAAGTACAGCGTTTTACAAGATGTGCGAGATATTGTATGTCACTTTTATCCTATTCTATATTTCTGGTTTTAGTTTCAAATCCTGCTTAAGACATTCTACTATGTGCGTTTCTGTCTGTATTCTAAAATCGCTGGCTGGCTCAACAAAACGTTAAGGCCGTTGAACTCGGGGACTACGCTGAGTGCATCTTTTAATGTTATCGGTTGAGCCGTGCTTTGTACAGGTCTAGCCTTCAGCGTTGGCGTAGCCATTTTAAGGGTAGAGAAACATGAAAACGGAGATTTTCGGTCGCGGGAAGCGGTGTCTAGTGAGATAAAGGGTTGGTATAAAAGTGCAGCGAATAGTTGGGTGTCTGTTTCCCTTTTCTTCCCTGATTTCCTTTTATTTTCGATATCTTTCCCTATGTCCTTTTTCTCAATCTTTCCTTTATCTTCGCTGTATAAGGGCGGTGTTATGGATCGGAAACTCGTAGAGGTGTCGCTAAAGGCCTCATTTAAGGTAACCGTAGAGGGTCCCAGTTGCTGATCTGTGTCGCGAGTTACGTGGTCTCCAAGCAAAAGAATCTATTACGTCAATCTTGTCTCTAAATTCAGGATTGTTTGCGACATGTTATCGCGTGACTCTTTTCTCACCCATATAGCTTTTTATGTTATGCTTAGGTTCAATTTACATATGTGAGATAATAACACATCGTTCAATAAGTCCCGAGACTAACCCAGAGATGGTGCTAGTAGAACTAAACTGGCCACGTTTCTATAGAGTGCGAACCTTTACATGAAACGTCTGAAAATTTCACGTTGATCGGATTACAGACAGCAGAGTTATCGAGGTTAGAGTAAAGTCACTTTGTAATTTGCTTGAAAAATGGTAAAAAGCAAGTTTTGCGTGTTGATAAAACATAGTTTTCTAATGGGTAAAAAAACCGTAGAAGCCCAGCAATGGTTTAAAAAACATTACCCAGACTCCTCTTCATCCAAACCAACGATTTATCGTTGGTATGGTGAGTTTAAACGTCGTCGTACGGACACAAACGATGCGGAACGTTCGGGTAGGCCATTGGAAGCCGTTACACAGGAAAATGTGAGTGGAGTGTTAAAAATTGTAATGAAAAATCGCAAAGTGAAGGTCCGTGAGATTGCAGAAATGACACAGATATCATCTAAAAGCGTATTTACAACTCTTTCTGAAAAATTGAGCATGAAAAAGGTTTTTTCCAAGTCGGTGCCGCGATTGCTTTTAGTGAAACAAAAACAGCAGCGAGTCGACGATTTAGAGAGCTGCTTATCGCTATTAACTTGCAATAAAAAGGATTTCCTGCGTCGATACGTGACTATGGATGAAACATGGATACATCATTTTACTCCGGAGTTGAATCGGCAATCATCTGATTGGCGCATGGCTGGCGAAAGCTGCCCAAAGCGTCCAAAAACGCAGCAGTCTGCTGGCAAAGTCATGGCGTCTATTTTTTGGGATACACATGGCGTGATTTTCATTGACTACCTGGAAAAAGGTAAATCAATTAACAGTGATTATTACAGACTGTCAAGTGAGAGCGTGGTCGTGTTAATTTATAAACAAATTTATTTGATGAAACTTTCATATTTATATATACATTGTACACATTACAAACAATGATGCAATTCGGTCAATAATGTGTCTAGTCACCACCGGCGTCAATAATTGCCTGGCATCTACGAGGCATGCTTTCTACTGATTTGACGGCGTATTCTAGTGGCAAGGATCTCCAGATCCGACGAATTCCGTAAAACAACTGCTTCAAAGTGTATGTGCGTCTTCCACGAAGCTTCCGTTTAATATATGCCCACACATTTTCAATAGGGTTTGCATCGGGCGACTGCGACGGCCAATCCAATGTAACGATGCCAGATTGAGTCTTCCACTAAGTACAGAGCTTGCTGCGGTGTTTAGGATCGTTGTCCTCCTGCAGAATCCAATCTTCATTTTTTGTGATAAACCATCGTTTAACAGATGGCAGTGAAGCCTTTTTGTAGATTTTTATCATTTTCTCGGCACTTAGGTTGTCAGTAAAGAGGTGCAAAGTGCCGAATCCCTGCTTTAAGAAGCAGCCCCAAAGATGCACCTTTATTCCATGTTTGATGGTCTGCTGAACAAGCCTATTGGTGGAAGTTGACCAGGCTCGCGTGAGGACAGAACGTGCCCATATAGAACATTCATCAGTAAAAATGACATTTTCAAAATCTCTATCAATATTCTCATGCGCCCAAGCGAGTCACTTTGTCACATGTTTTTCAGTCAACAGAGGCTTTTTCATTGTGTTGCGCCATTTCAGATGATGAGTACGAAGATAGGTTTGGATAGTTTCGTAGAATATATCTAAACTTTTTACCATTAATTTTGCTTGTCCTTGCCGCAGTGTTAAAGCAGGATTCCGCGAAAACAGATTCACTATTCTTTTTTCATCTTTTTTGTTCACTTTTCCTATCGAGCCACGTTCTGGTAAATCATCGACATTTTTAGCCACTTTATATCGCTGTATCCACTTCTGTACAAATGCCTTCGACTTTCTCATATACTTAGCAGCCGCTGATTGCGACATTTTGGGACCTTTCGGGTGGATGCAAAGGAACACAGCCTCGTAGCGCGACGCGTACTTAGCACTCATGGCGTTTAACGTAATTCGCTTTCGAAAGATTAACGACAACTGAATTTTTGTTAACAATGCATCAAGGACAAAGCTTTCTTTAATTGGCTTGCAAAGGAATTAGAGCGAAATCTTTCATTACCTGTCGGTGAAGTCAATCACGCTCTTACTTGACAGACTGTATATTGACTTGTTGGTACGTTTGAAGGAGAAGATCGCAGCAAAACGACCGCACATGAAGAAGAAAAAAATCCTTTTTGATCAAGACAATGCACCATGCCACAAGTCCATGAAAACAATGGCAAAATTAAACGAATTGGGCTTTGATTTGCTTCCTCACCCCCCGTATTCGCCAGATTTAGCCCCCAGCGACCACTGGCTCTTGGCTAATCTCAAAAAAATGCTCCAGGGAAAAAAATTTGGCTCGAATGAGGAGGTCATTGCCGAAACTGAAGCCTATTTTGAAGCAAAGGATAAATCCTTCTTTAAACATGGTAAGGAAATGTTGGAAAGGCGTTGGAAAGATTGCATCACTCTAAAAGGAGATTATATTGATGAATAAAAATGATTTTTGAAAAAAAATGTTGTTTTCGTTGTTAGTTTCGGGACTTATTAAGCAATGTGTTATACTTACGAAATTTAATATATACTATATTTATAATATAATATAGTATTGGTTGCGTTAATTGCTAAATTATTAAGTTACATCAATCTTGCAATTACTTTATTAGTTGTTTATTCTGATTTTTGTTGACGCGATACTCTCTCTTAATTGTATACTAGGTTGTTCGAAAAGTTTTTAAAGCGGAAATAAAGATACTTTTTTTTGTTAGTGAAATCACTTCTATTGCTCAGTATAATCTCCCATAAGTTCAATACACTTGGTCTAACGGTCTTCCAACTTGTTTATCCCATCATGGAAGTGACTTTCTGCAAGGCCTGCAAAATAATCCTCTATGACGGCTATAACCTCTTCGTCTGATGAAAAATGCTTCCCACAAAGCAATTTCCTGAGGTGTGGAAACAGCTAGAGGTCAAAGGCAGCTAAATCAGGCGAATAAGGTGAATGTTGCAACAATTCGTACTTCAATTCGGTTATTTTAGTGATGGTTTTTTGAGCTGTGTGAGCGGGTGCATTGTCTTAATGAAAAATGATTTGTTTCTTGTGCAAACCGGGTCTTTTTTCACTAATTTTTTCATCCACTTGGTCCAAAAGGTTACAATTATATTTAAAATTTATTGTTTTGCCAGTTTGGAGATAATCTACCAACGAAATCCCTTTTTCATCCTAAGAAACTGACGCTAACACCTTCTTCGCCGACTTCTGGATACAAACACGCTTCGGTGCCGAAGTGCCTGGTTGACACCACTCTTTAGCCTCTTGTTTTGATTCAGGGTCATGATGGTAGACCCAAGTCTCATCCATAGTGATGAATCGACGCAAAAAATCCTTTTTATCCTTTCGAAAACGCTCCAAATGTTGCTCAGAAAGTCGCATTCGAACGTGTTTTTGTTCCATTGTGAGCAAATGCGGCACCCGTTGTGCACAGAGCTTTCTGAAACCCAGAACTTTATTTAGAATATGACTTACACTGCCTAATAAGATGTCTAGGGCCTCTGCTAAATCTCTCTCGGTCAATCGACGATTTTCTAAAACCATATCCTGTACTTTTGCTATGAATGCTGGTGTTAATGCACTTTTTGGACATCCTAAGCGTGGATTGTCTTCAACGGTTTTCCGACCACGTCTAAACTCTAAAAATCCATCAATGCACAGTTGGAAATGAAGGAGCAGATTCCTTTAACACTTTTACCATTTTTGTATGAATTTCCGTTGCTGATAAACCTTCAAAAACAAAGAATTTTATCACTGCACAATATTCGGTTTTTTCCATTGTAAAAAAAATACACTGACACGTCAACTTCAAATGGCTTGTTAACAAAAAATGAATTGACAGAGTGGAATGAAACTTTGGGTAAGTTTATATGAAAGATAAAATATTAAAATGGCGTAAAAATTTTGGTTCTTCTACTGCTCTATAGATGTCGCTTTCAAAACTTTTTGAACAACCTAGTAAGTATGTTTTATTAATTTGCGCAATATTATAGGCAGATGTAAACCCTAACTTAATTTTCTTAATAAGTAAGTAAGAGGCAAGGCTTAATCCCTTGACGAAGAGTCTGTCTATCGCGATTTGTAATCCATTTATTCCTTTTCTTGAACTCTTTGCCTATTTACCTGAATACGTAAGTGTTTTAATATCGATTAAGGGCAACAGGCTTTCATTTATTTTTTTATTTTTATTTATTTATCTCACAAACTTATTTTATTTATTCGAACTTGGTTTTAAATTTATTATATGTTTTTCTATAATTTATTTAGCTAATCATACTTAAATTCTTTTTCTCGAAATTATTAAATTTCTACGTATATTTCTTATAGTTGCTGTAGCAGTTACTTAAAGCAAATTCTTACCGCCACTAGACCTTTCTGCTGCGCTTTTGTTTTTCGTAACTTATAATTTTCCATTTATTCGTTATAAAATACTTTACTCTATATTCTTTAGGAGTCGCTTTTATATATTTATTAAAATTCATACGTGTTATATACTTTAGTGTTAGGATCGTTTTTTGTCATTTGATTACAATATCAGAAAATTAATATAACAATAATTTATTCATGTACAACATCTATTTATTTCCTATTATATGTTGTTTTTTGTATCATTTATTTATTATGTATCTATTATTTATCATTTGTCTTTTCTAGATTCAAGATTACTACTTAATATTTGTCACTTGTGATTATTTTGATCAATTATATATCATTTCCGTATTTTCATTGTCCTATCTAAAATTTTATTTTCTTTTAAGAGAGAGAGAGAGAGGGTGTGTGTGTGTGTGTGTGTTATGTGACGTAAAAATTAAAATTAATTAAAAATAGAATTAATTAATAAAATTAAAATTGAAATTAAAATTAAAATTGATTAAATTAAAATCTTAAAATTTAATAGATTCATGGAACTTCTCTATATGACAATGCGTTGGTTCCATTATAAAAAGTGTAATGCTTGCCACAGTACTACAAGTTAACTCTCATGGAAAAATCCAGGAGATATGAAAAATAACATTATTCTCATAATTTGAGAATAATGTTTTTTCAATACATGTATAGAGACCCGAGTAATGAAACTTCTATCGGCACACACATTTAGACTAAATATACTAAGTTGCATTTTTGTTGGAAGACGCCGGAAAGACTCGGGAGTCTACAGGGCCTAATGCAGATGCCTAACAAGCAAAAATCCCCACGTCGCATCCGCGACCAAGTCTTAAAGTGTTGGGGAAGAGCAAGGCCGAGAAATACTTTTGAGAGTTTTTTGGTGAGACTTCTTGTGGCCCTTCAGCAGCGCGTCATTTAAACAAGAGTTTTATATGATTTAAAAGTTTTTTGGGGAGAATTTTTCTTTTCGATTTGGATGTTGATCGAGTGATCGATTTTTTTTTTGTTGTATCAGTATCTTTCGTAGGTTTACGGTGTGTAATAGATGCGCCTTCCTGTGTAGAAGTGCAATGATTTAGAGTGTAAAGCGAATAGTACGGATAAATATATTTGTTAAATAAAGAGAAGTCATACAGAGGAGGGTGTGTATTTGTTCATTGATTTGCTCTCGATTTCTCCAACTTATCTCTCTTCACGCGGGGATCCAAAGCGGACTTCGAGGGTCCAGGAACAACTACTAGTCGCAGGTAAGAGTTTAATTATGATTCGCAATGAAGTTCTATCTGTTTGATTTTCCCCTTTGCCATGTTCGGATGTTCCCCTATCCGATGGAGCTGAGGTGTCTTCGAGAATTCCCGTAAGTTGTAACAATAAGACGGTTTTCATAAAAATAAATATTGAAATTCCAGTGTGTGCGTGTTTCCCCGTACTTAACAGTGAAATTTTTGGTGATGGCGCCATGTACCCACTGACCCTGAAAAGTTCTTTGTGCCGTTATGCGGAAAGTTAATATTATTTTGATTCAAAATGAATAGTGTAAATTCAATCGCTCAAAATTAACCGTGTACTAGCCAAACCTTCTAGATAATGCTCTTATAATTAACGATTATAATTTTAATTAACATAAATGAAAATTGATGTATTAATGATATAATCTTGTAAACAATGTTAATTTTGTACTACTTGTGTAAATAAAATTAAGTTTGTATAAGGAAAGGATATTAGCAAAACAACTAGAAATAATGTAGTTTTTCCGTGCGAAAGCCCGGCCGTCTGATCACCACGGCACGCGAATAAATATGTTACGAACAAGGTGACGAGTTTTGCGTCAATACGATAAGATGTAGCGCGATTTTTTGTAATATCATTATGCAATTATGTGAAAAAAAAAAATACATGTATATATATATATGTATATATGAGGTCTGGCTATTAAATAACGAGACTGGTTACGAAAAAGGGTTTTATTATAAAAATTATTCTACATTCGAATGCTCCCCTTCAATATACTCCCCTTCCCTTGCCACACACCTTTCCATACGTTTTTTCCATTGATTGAAGCAGTGCTGGAAGTCTTCTTTGGTAAGGGCCTTTAGGAGCTCTGCCGTTTTTTGCTTTACCGCTTTCATCAACTTAAATCGGGTCCCTTTCAAAGCAGATTTTATCTTCGGAAACAAAAAAAAAATTGCACGGTGCCAAATCTGCCGAGTACGGCGCGTGTTCGAGCACTGGAGTGCGCTTACCGGCCAAATACTGCTTCACAGATAGCGCGTTATGGGCAGGTGCGTTGTCCTGGTGCAAAATCCACGAGTTGTTCTTTTATAACTCGGGCCGTTTTTTACGAACTCATTCTCGCAGTGTTGCCAAAACTGACAAATAGTAAGTCTGGTTGACAGTCTGACCCACTGGAACCCATTCAGTCATCACGATACCGTTAATGTCGAAAGAAACGATCAACATTGCCTTGAATTTTGATTTGAACATCCTTGCTTTTTTGATTCTGGGTGATTCAGGCGTCTTCTAATGCATCGATTGCCGCTTTGTTTCAACATCGTATTGAGAAATCAACGTTTCGTCGCAAGTAGTAATATTTTTCATTAGTCCGGAATCTTTTTTTAACCTTTCAAGGAAATCTGAGTAGACCTGTTGACGCAAGAGCTTTTGGTCAGGAGTCAAGTTTTTTGGCACCGACTTCGCACAGACTTTTGTCATGTGTAATTCCTCGAGGAAAATTTGTCTAACCGTTTCTTTATCGGCGTTTACAGCGTCGGCAATCATCAGCATGCTCATTCGACGATCTGCACGCACAATTTGGTTGATTTTGGTCACTGTTTCCGGAGTTGAAACAATGACAGGACGACCTGGGCGTTGGACATCTTCAGTGCTCACTCGGCCCTCACTGAAGCGCTTACACCACTCAAAAACACGTACACGAGATAAAGAATTGTCCCCACAGGCCTCTTACAACAATTTACAGCACTCAGTCGAAGTTTTTTTTAATTCAACGAGAAATTTGAGATTTATACGTTGCTCCTGTTTTTCGTCACACATGGTTTTCGGCACGAGAAAAAAAAACGTTCGTTTCAAACCGCTACTGCACAAATACAATAGTAGTGACGAGAACGTGTTTTGGTACGTGCATAGACAAGATATTTAGATACCCAACGCATTACTCGTTTTTTTCCTCACCCCTCTACGGCACCCTCTAGGCGCGCAGTCTGGTTATTTAATAGCCAGACCTCGTATATATGCAGGGTCCGGGAATAAAACCTCCCGCATTTGAAGTAGCCGGTAGGCGAGTTGTAGTAGGGGTACTGATGTGGAGGGGGTATTGTTTGAAAGTGGTGTACGTGCCATTTTCAATGAGCGCGATGGCTTGGCTTGGTGAGCATTGTGCGTTTGTTGTGAAGCAATTTATTAATAACGGAGGTTCTGTGATTAGTACTTAGTGAGCGTTTCGGATACGATTCAAACTTGGCCAACATGATCGTTTCCTGGATAGAGAAACTATTTAACTGTGGGTGTCAAACTTAAGAAATACAGGTTCAGCACTAAAAAAAACCTACAGGCCAACTTCGGACTACAACAGCGCCGGAAACTGTGGCACGTGTGAGAGCGTCTTTCCAACAATCACCAAGGCATTCAACACTTAAACATTCAGCTGCTCTGAGATTATCCGATAGAAGTGTAAGAAAAATTCTTGATAAAGAACTCTATATGCACCCCTTTAAAATGATGGCTACCCAGGAATTAAGCGAAAGAGATTTTAAAACTCGCAGAGCTGCATGTGAGGAAATTCTCTTAAACATCCTTTCTAGCACTTTATTTATTTCTTCGGTTAAGGCCTATTTCTATTTATCAGGAACTGTAAACAAACAGAATTTAGCTCCTATTTAATTAATTCTCTTTTTTGAATTTAATTAATCTAATTAAGCTACTGGTCTGCAGAAAACCCTCGTGGAACTCATCAGCGACCACTACAGAGCCCTCATGTGACAGTTTGGTGCGCCGTTGCTAATTATTTTATGTGGGGACCGTATTTTTTCGAAGAAGGTGGCCAACCGATAACGGTCAATTCAAACCATTATTGTCTCATGGTAGAGACCTTCCTCCAACCTAGGTTAAATCAGTTTGTTGCAGATCATGGAGATCAAAAAGTGTAGTTCCAACAAGACGGAACAAGATCTCACACCTCTCGGCGTTCTATGTAAATGCTTAGGGGGTTGGTTCCTGATCATCTTGTCTCTTTGCGAGGAGACATCGTTTGGCCCCTAAGGTCACCTGATTTATTACCTTGTGATTTTTTTCTTTGGGAACACTCAAAGGCTCAAGTGTACAAATATCGTCCCACAACACTGCAAGCACTTAAGAAGGCCATTATCCAGGATGTGGCAGTCATTCCAAGAGAAATGACACGAAGATGTATGGAGAACTTTCGGGAAAGATTTCGTCAATATGTCAACAATGGAGGACTTCATTTAGCGGATATAATTCTTAAAACCCAATAATCCCAAACGGCAAAGTATATATTTTTCATAAATAAGAGTATTTTTTCTTAATCTTTTTAGTTTTTCTGTGACAACCTATTAAAAGCGGGAGGTTTTATTGCCAGATCCTGTATATAACTAACTTAATCCATAAATAATAATAATAATAATAGTAAGTTAAGTGTAAAATACATAAAATAAATAATAATAAAATCAAGATACTTTAAAATAAATAATGCTATTTAAAATTTTATACTGGGCGTCCTATTTTAAAAAACGGATGCATATATCTATAGAACTAAAGGTTTTAAAAAAAAATTTTTTTGACAGAAGTTGTTAGATTTTAAAGGGGACGTCGGACTGTGACCTCGACCATGACCTTGAATTTGGTCTTGAACATTTAAAGACCATGCTGGTTTTAATTAATCGGAAACCCTTACTTTTGACCCCAGAAAGCGAGAGAGAGGAAAATTTTACGTCCTAATATGACCTTTGCCAATACCAGGCTGTTCAATAAGTTTTGCGGTTCGATAAGAGAGGGTGTTGCTACTAGCCTAAATTTTTTGTTATGTTGGAACACTCTTC
Organism: Chalcis sispes; assembly: GCA_949987625.1. NCBI lineage: Eukaryota > Metazoa > Arthropoda > Insecta > Hymenoptera > Chalcididae > Chalcis > Chalcis sispes. Next base: position 33,799,503 of record OX465097.1, read on the forward strand.
ATATGAACGTATATAATGTTTTATTTCAATCGGTCAATTCATTCTTTGTTTACAAGCCATTTCGTATCAACGTGTCACAGTATTTTTTTACAATGGAAAAAATTAAGTATCGTGCAGTAATTGAATTTTTATTTTTGGAAGGTTTAAAAGCAAAGAAAATATATGAACGAATGTTAAAAGTTTATAAGGACTCTTTGCCTTCAATTAGAACAGTAGAAAGATGTGTTGCTGAATTTAAACATGGTCGTACAAGCCTTGAAAACGATCCACGTCAAGGACGTCCAAAAACAGCAACAACACCAGAAATCGTAAAAAAAAACAGGATATCGTATTGGAAAATCGTTGAGTTACTTAAAGAGATTTAGTAGAAGCCCTACGCATCTCATTGGGCAGTGTAAGCAATATTTTGACTTAAGTATTCAGTTTCAGAAAGCTGTGTGCGCAATGGGTGCCACATTCGCTAACAATAGAACAAAAAGACATTCGAATGCGACTTTCTCAGCAACATTTAGAGTGTTTTCGAAAAGATAAAGTAGATTTCGTGCGCCGATTCATCACTATGGATGAGACTTAGGTCTATCACCATGATCCTGAATCAAAACAAGAGGCTAAAGAGAGGTGTGAACCTGGTTCTTCGGCTCCGAAACGAGTTCGTGTCCAGAAATTGGCCAAGAAGGTGTTAGCATTAGTTTTTTGTGATGCGAAAGGAATTTTGTCTGTGGATTACTTGCAAACTGGTAAAACAATAAATTCTGAATATTATTGTAACCTTTTAAACCAGCTGAAGGAAAAAATTCGTAAAAAAAGTCTCGATTTACAAAAGAAAAAAATCCTTTTTCATCAGGACAATGCACTGTGTCACAAGAGCATTTTGACAATGGCTTAAATCCATGAATTAAAGTTTGAATTGTTGAAGCATCCACCGTATTCACCAGATTTGGTCCCTAGCGACTTCCATCTGTTTCCAGACCTAAAAGAATTCATGCGTGGAAAGCGTTTTTCATCGAATGACGAGGTCATAACAGATGTGAAAGCGTATTTTGCAGCCCTTCCAGATTTTCACTTCAGGGATGGAATTCATAAATTAAAATCTCGTTGGAACAAGTGTATTAATGTTTAGGGAGATTATACTGAATAATAAAGTGTATTTCAAACCATAAAATTGTTTTACTTATCGAACCGCAGAACTTATTGAACAGCCTGGTACCTTGACTTCAACCACTGAGAACATTCAAAGACAAGTTAAACATTTTAAATGGGAATTCTTACTTTTGACTTCAGAATATAAAAAAACATAAATTTTTACCAAGCTGAGATCCGGCCAGTTAAGACAAGATTAAGCAGAGACCCGGCCAGTTAAGGCAAGATCATCCATCGATGTAAGCTGTATTTGCAACTGAGGCGGGATTTAATGAACTATTTGAGGTAAAAAATGTTCGAAAGTTACTCCATCTTCTAACACATAAATACACAAGTTGACCTACACGGCTCGAAAGATTTTGAAAGATTTTGGTGAAAGATTTTATGCGAGGTTTCAGTGAAAACTTGTAGAAAGGTTATATTAAGACCTTGCAGAAATCTTTTAAAGAAACACAACATTGAAACATCGTTTTAAGATAATAAAAACATTACATTGAGATCTTATAAAGAAATCTTGCATCAACCTTGCTGCAATATTTTACAAAAATTTTAACAAAGATTCCTGTGAGGTTTTTTGAAACATATATATAGTTTAACATATTAAAAAGATCGCTGCAAGACTTCGTGTAAGTATTTTAACGAAACCTTGAAGCAAACTTGCTACAACATTTCACAAAACATTTCAAGAAAGATTCCTGTAAGGTTTTTTGAAACGTCTTGTAACGTGTCGGATCTAATGTTATAATGATTTAGCATAAACTTATGCTAAGTCATTGGTTTTTTAGATATTTACTATTTTTTAAGTGTGCACGTTCGAGTGCTGAACCCCGATTTATCGACAATTTCCGTGTGTGTGCATGTGTATTTTATCCCAAATAATTTTAAAAAGTTTCAATTTAAGTTGTAACGTGTCGAATCTCACGTTATAACGATTTAGCATAAACTTATGCTAAGTCATTGGTTTTTTAGATATTTACTAATTTTTAAGTGTGCACGTTCGAGTACTGAGCCCCGATTTATCGACAATTTCCGTGTGTATGCGTGTGTATTTTATCCCCAATAGTTTACAAAGTTTAATGTTTTATTTTATATCCATTATCAACTATGATCCTACTTGTGCTTTTATAATAAATATTCAATTTGTCGATTTGATTTTGACTAATGTTGATTTTCGAAGTTTTAAATTTTATTCTACGAAAATACAAAATTTTAGATGATACGTTAATGCATGATGTGAGAGAGAGACGTTACTGTGGTCGTTGACCTGCCAATGTTTATATTTGGCATTTAAATAGTTTAAATTCAAAGATGACTATACCTATGTACTTGCTAGCGAATGCATTATCGTAGCAGACTAATACATAGGTGTTAAACCAGCCACCCTAATTCGATAGTAGAATTCGTGTGCAGTTTATTTTCTTTATTATTCATTCTCGTTTTTTTTTTCAAAATTTTCAATTTTTTACACCCAATCCCGGTGCAATCGGACACAGTGCCGATATGCCCGAAAATCTTCGGTTTACTCAAAGATTATATCCTTTTTAGAAAAAGCATAGGATCATTGAGTTTAAAAATTACAACATTACCAATACTTGGACATCTGCATCACTTGCAAAATGCCCTCGATTGGAAGTCATGTAATTTTGCTTTATTTTGCCTTGATTTCACACATAGGTTTTTAAAAAATTTTATTTAAATTTTAAATTTTGAGTTTTATATTAAATATTCTTACATTAGAAACTCTTAATCTTTGACTGTCGTCTCTGAATGCCTGAAATCAAGTGACGTTTGCTTTATCGAGCTCGGCTTTATATACTCTCGCCAACCCTTGGTTGATGCAAAGTTCTATGAGCTTCTATTAATAATTATTTAATAAATTACAATATTTTCGAAGATATCTTTTTCTTATTTTTTAGCTGAGATGTGGTCACGTCTTTACATGTAAAACAATGTCGTGATTTTCGCAAATTTCGAGCTGTTTTATCGCTTACAAGTTTTTAAACCTTCTTGGTTTGCTTTATATGCACAAATAATTTATTTTGTCGATTGTTTTTTCAGTAACTTTTTGTGTCCTTTCTTTATCTACATATTTATGTAAAATCAATGGTTATTTTCTTTTTTATTCACCCAGTAACCCTGATGGGACTTCATAGAATTTAGACTATCTCGGACTACTAGTTTTCTATACCCTTCTACTAACAATAACTTTTTTCCTAATTCAAATTTCTTACTTTTTTTTTCTACTTATTTGTCGAATGTGTTATTAATTTTTCTATATAAAATCATTTCGGTGCTCGCCTTTTATCTTTTACTTTTTTTTATGCTTCAATTCTACTTAGATTTCAATAAATAGTATTACATAGAATATACGACGATTGTTTCGAGTTTCCAGTTCAATGTCTTTGCTGTTCCGCGGCATTGAACCCTCTTCGTATTTTATCTTTCGCTCTTGAACATATTCATAATTTATTTTATATTAGCTTTTCTTTATTTGTTTTAATTTACTTTAATTTCTTAATTTGTTTCAATTTACTTAATCCTATCGCTATTTTTTATATTGTTTTCTACTTCTAATTTTGTTTATAATAACTTTGATTTTATTTGCTGTTAATAATCTATATAAATTTCTCTGTATTTATTCAATTATACAAAATTATTATTTTAATTTTTCTTATAATGGTCTACTAAGGTTACAATCTAGTTGAAACATTTTAAAAAGGTCGTGGCTAGATTTCGTATAAATGTTTTAACGAAACCTTGAAGCACACTTGCTACAACATTTCACAAAACATTATAATAAAGATTCCTGTGATGTTTCTTGAAACATATAGTTAAAACATTTTTAAAAAATCGCTACAAGGTTTCGTGTAAATGTTTCAATGAAAACTTGAAGCAAACTTACTGGAACATTTTACAAAACATTTTATTAAAGAATACAGGGAAGTTTATTGAAATATTTTGTCGTAATATTTTAATAAGGTCACTGCAAAATTTCTGGTAAATGTGTCAATGAAAACTTGAAGCAAACTGGCTGGAAGATTTTACAGAATATTTTACGTAAGAATACAGAAAAATTTCTTGAAATATTTTGTCGTAATATTTTAGCCAGACCACTTCAAAATTTCTTAGAAATATTTAATTAATAATATTTAATTAAAAATATTTCTTTTTTCGAAACCTTCTGTAACCTTTCAAAAAACAAAAACCGAAAGCTTTCTTGAAAGTATTTTGCAATTTTACTGTAAGCTATCGATGAAATTTCGCGTAAATATTGCATGTAAACTTCAGCCAAATCTTTAAGAAAAGATTTCTATAAGCTTCCACAAAAGTTTATCGGGAAGATTTTAAGAAAATTTCATGTAAGCATGTTGTAAGCTTTCATGAAAAGTGCATAGAATATTAATCGTAATCTTGCAGCAGAGCTATTTGTTATCTTAAAATTTTATGTTCTATTTTAGATAAAATTACATCGACAATTAAAATTTATTATACTTGTATACGTAGTAAAATCTCAAGAGCAAAATTATGTATTTAAATATATTAAATTTTTAATTATTTCTTAATTTAAAAAAATACTTTACACTATAGAAGAAATTTCAAATGTAAAATTGATACAAGTTAATGTGGATTGCCATGCAACTTATGATTCAAATTTAAATCTTAGTACTACAAGTGTTGCATAGCGTAATGGTTAGGGCGTCTGCTTTATAATGCGAAGGACCTGGGTTCGATTCCACCGTAGGACAAACATTTTTCTGCGTTTTTTTCCGTAATATAATGTGTAAAGTAACATGTGCATCAATGCGAATAAACAATTAAATGTAATGTGGATGTTAAAATGATGTATAATCATAATAAATAATAAAATTCTAAAATATATAAAATACATAATAAAAGTTAATAAAGATTAGAAATGATCTTTTAGAAAGATCGTATAAAAGGTTTTACTGGAATCTTTCATGGGGGATAACTGACAGTTTCTTAAGTCAGATATTTCTATATTACGTCAATATTCTGTGAAAGCTTCCTGGAAGATAATTAAATCTTTTGGGAAGCGTAAAAAAATCATTTTAGAAAGCTCACAAGAAGCTTTATGCAGTTTCATTCAAGGTTACTTATCTTTGCGGAAAATTTAGATACGAGGATTATGCGCGGACACAGGAACATCACTATAACACATTTCATTAGATTTTTGCGAGGTTTTAAAAAGAATCGCACAAATTCTGCACGAAATGTTTCTGCAATTCTTCGATCAATCTTTTATAAACATAGCGAAAAATCTTTCCTCAACTTTACGGAAAATGTTTATACGAGGATTATGCGCGGAGATAGATACATCACAGAAATATTTTTCGTAAGATTTTGGCGAGGGAACAAACCTTTTATGAAACCTTGCAAAAACTTTGCAAAAACCTTTGGTGCCGTGTGAGAACTCGTTTTCAGAAATGCGATATTGTTTTTAATAACACGTTTTGCACTATAGTATTACATGCATTCCAAATCCTCACCTTCATATCTTCTTTTGTCATTGGTCTGGTTCTATTATATATAGTTTTTCGTAACTTATAATGTTCCATTTATGCGTTATAAAATATTTCACTATATATTCTTTAGGGGTCGATTTTTATTAAAATTCATAAGTGTTATATACTTTTGTGTTAGGATCATTTTTTGTCGTTTGATTGCAATATCAAAAAATTAATACAACAATAATTTATTCATATACAACATCTATTTATTTCCTATTATATGTCGTTTTGTATCATTTATTTATTATCTACCTATTATTTATTATTTGTCTTTTCTAGATTTAACATTACTACGTAATATTGGTCACGTGTTATTATTTTGATCTATTAAATATCATTTTCGTATTTGAATTGTCCTATTTGAAATTTTATTTGATTCTAAGAGAGAGAGAGAAAGAGAGAGAGAGAGAGTATTACGTGACGTGAAAATTATATAGACTTCATTTTACAGAAAGTCCCATAAATAAAAGTCAAGCGATATACAGAGTAACAAATGGGAAGTTGCCTAAAATATATGTATCTTTTTCCCTCTCTACCGAATCGTATAAGACTGGGCCCGCGTAGGTACATTCTAGAATGTTGTCAGTTTCTATTGAGACGCCTTAAAGAACAATACGCGTACTTTTAAATTAGTAACCTTACAAACAAAGAAAAGGTGTATCTCATCAAATGCTTTTATTCTTGAGGTAAATACTATACTGAAGCGTATAGAGGTTTTGGTACTATTGGGTGTACAACTTTGCTTCCGCCGTTTTGCAATAGATGTCTGTAGCGGTAAGTGGTACTTGAAATAAATAGATCATAGATGTCATACAATAAGCTTAGGTATTTGTAAACATAACGCCATCGAAATATTAGTCGGTTTGTGTCTGCATCATAAAGTTATTCTCGATTAAACATGTCAGCTTACGAGCCAAATTCTCGTCATTTGCGGGAGGTTTTAATTTTCTACTTTAATATGAAGAAATCTGCGACTGAGGCTTATCGAATGCTCTCAAATACCTATGGTGAGGCCGCTATTAGTGAAAGAACGTGCCGAGAGTGGTTACAACGCTTCAAGAACGGCGATTTTAACGTCGAAGACCAGCATGGCGGTGGAAGAAAGAAGGTTTTCAAAGATGCAGAATTGGAGGCATTACTTGATCAAGACTCGTGTCAAACGCAACAAGAATTGGCAGGACCATGAGGAGTGCCGTAACAAGCCATTTTAAAACGCCTGAGAGTCATGGGAATGATTCAGAAACAAGGAAATTGGGTGCCGTACGAGTTGAAGCCAAGAGATGTTGAACGGCGTTTGTGTGTTTATGAACAGCTGCTTGCAAGACAAAGACGAAAGGGATTTCTGCATCGCATTGTGACTGGGGACGAAAAATGGGTTCACTACGATAATCCTAAGCGCAGAAAATCATGGGGATATCCCGGCCATGCTTCCACGTTGACGGCCAAACCGAATATTTACGGTTCCAAGGTCATGCTTAGTATTTGGTAGGATTAGTTTGGCGTAGTGTATTATTAGTTGTTAAAACCGACTAAAACAATCACAGGCGATCGTTATCGAACGCAATTAATGCGTTTGAGCCGAGCATTAAAAGAAAAACGGCTGCAATACAACGAGAGACATGATAAAGTGATTTTACAGCATGACAATGCTCGACCCCATGTCGCGAAAGTGGTCAAGACATACTTGGAAACTTTGAAATGGGAAGTCCTACCCCACCCGCCGTATTCTCCAGACGTTGCTCCCTCGGACTATCACTTGTTTCGATCAATGGCACACGGCCTAGCTAACCAGCACTTCCGGTCTTATGAAGAAGTAAAAAATTGGATCGATTTGTGGATCGATTCAAAAGATGACCAGTTTTTTCAACGCAGGATTCGTATGCTGCCCAAAAGATGGGAGAAAGTAGTGGCCGGCGTTGGACAATACTTTAAATCATAAATGTATAACCAGTTTTTTACAATAAAGCCTCGAATTTCGGAAGAAAACGGCAGAAGCAAAGTTGTACACCCAATAAGTTTGGAAGTAAAAGAGTAGCCAGTCAAAATACTCTTAGAAAGTAAGAATAAAAAATATTATATTTGACTTGATCATATGACCGCATTTTTTAATAAAGTTTCCAAATTTTTTTTCACTTCTTTCGAAGAGTAATTGATAACTTCATTAATTATTATACTCTTGATGATCGTCACGATCTTCCTGGTCTTTTATACACAGTTACAATAGAAGATAAGGTTGCCGAGGTCGAAGAATATTTCAAGAATAATCCGATGGATTTAATGAAAAAAGCTGCAGCAGCTTTAAAACTGAATCAAGAGACACTAAGATTAATGATAAAAAATTTCAATAAGTTACATCCTTACAAAATTACAACTCATCAATTGCTCACCGTAGATTGTAAAGAAAAAAGAACTGAGTTTAGTATTGTTATGAAAAATAAGTTTGAAAACAACGAGATCGACATTGATTACATAATATTCTCAGACGAGGCTATTTTTCATTTGAATAGATATGCCAATAAACAGAATTACCGTTTTTGGGATAATGAAAATCCACATTTAACTGAGGCAAAGTACTTACATCCTGTTAAGGTGACTGTTTGGGCAGCTATTTCAATCAAAGGAGTACACTTAGAATGCTTGAAAGGGACAATAACAAGCAATAGTTATCGAGAAATGCTACAAACAAAATTTTTCCTTTGCTAAATTAAGTGGATTAGATAGAAACTATTATTTTATATCAAGATGGTGCTACGCCGCATAGAACTCAAGAGGTATTTAACCCATTAACGCCCGAATAACAAATATTTTTACTGCGACTTTGAGCTCTCAGCTTTTACTAAAATCGCTATAAATTCCACTTGGAATCAACTTTTTTATACGTTTTTGAGTCCGGCCTACATGATCCGACAATTTAAAAAAGTGAGGAATGTTAATTTTTTGGTTCTTTTAACAAATTTACATAAAAATTTACTATTTTTTCATTATTTTTTTCTGAAAAACTATGAATTTTGTATAGTTACAATAACTTCTTTGCAAAAGAAAACTATACAAAACATGTTATTGCTACAAGTACTTAAAAAAATCGTAATAGTTTTTCGATTTTTTTTTTTCTACATGGCGGCTTCTCGAAAACAAAAAAAGTTTTTAATTATCTATCATGCATGTGTAAATTAACATTATTTTATTAGATTCACTGTACAATACTTGAATAACCGCAAAATTATGTATAATATAGTTTTCAAAGTTGTTAATTATAAACCTGTTGTCTAATATGCAAAAACCAAAATGGCGGATTCAATATGGCAGACATCTTTCTGAAAGTTCGTTGATTTTTTAGGATAATTTGCATGTATGCGTTTTTGGGATCGGCGATTACGAATCTTTTATCAGATTTTCAAAATTCGAAATGACGGATTCAACATGGCAGACAATTTTTTAGAAATTTGTCGATTTCGTATAGTCTAAGATACGTATGGGAAACGACCTTCACCGATCGAGTAACCAAACGAAATGTATTTTTTACGGAATAAAATATGTTAACGAAAGTAATAGTGATGGGTTGCCTAATAAAATCCTGTCAAGGATATTTTTAATCAATAATGTAACAGGTAATTTTTTTTCGATACCTTCACCGATAGAGTAACCAAAAAAATTCAACACTAATTGAAAGTATGGAGTCTATAGGATATGCCAACATAAGGTGCCCTACCTTTTTCTTGTCAAAATTATAGGGTTGCTTAGTTTAAACAGGTAAATGAGAAATGGTTTCTTCACCAATCGAGATTTGCCAACAATGAAGAGGTAGAGTCTACAGTTAATAGGTATTTTGAGGAGCTTGACGGTTCCTACTATAAAGCGGGTATCAAAGCTATTGAACATCGTTAGGAAAAGTGTATCGAACTGAAAGGAGAATATGTTAAAAAAAAAAACATTTAGGCAACTTTTTTACTGTTTTATTTGTCGGGTCGGGTACTTTTGGGACTGCCCTCGTAATAATCTCTTTGATTTTTTTATATCAGATGACTACGAAAGGCTGTGTGCTTTCCCAAAATAGCTCACCTTTTTTTCGAGGACTCCACTTTGACCTAAAATAATAAACAAATTCATGTTAAATTAGGTAAAAAAAAATTTTTTTGTATACTTTAAAATACAAATAAAAACATGTAAAAATTACAAAACAATTACATTTAATTTTATTGTTTGAAAAAAATTCACGAAAAAAAGTCGAAATTTCGGCCGTCCCACCGGACTACTACCTTAATATGTATCGTTAGTTAATATACGGAGATAAATATATTGAGTTTATTACAACCATTCTGGAAACGTGAATAAATTCTTTTTTGGTTAGTTTCTTTATAGTGAATTTTGTTGCCAAATAGTGTTTTCTGAATATAGTTGCCATATAGTGGTTTCTGAAGTTATTACTAATAACTACTATTCATTAATCAACTATTCACATCTAATAGTACAGATTCAGTTTACAAAACGACCTTCACCGATCGAGTAACCGAACGAAATGTGTTTTTTACGGAATAAAATATGTTAACAAAAGTAACGGTAATGGGTTGCCTAATGAAATTCTGTCAAGGATATTTTTAATTAATAATGTAACAGGTAATTTTTTACTGATACCTTCACCGATAGAGTAACCAAAAAAATTTAACACTAATTGAAAGTATGGAATCTATAGAATATGCCAACATAAGGTTGCCTACCTTTTTCTTGTTAAAATTGTAGGGTTGCTTAGTTTAAACAGGTGAATTAGAAATGGTTTCGTCACCAATCGAGTAACCTAATAAATTATATATCAAAATAAAGATTATATTTTTGCCAATACGATGGTATAAGATTGCCTATAAAAAATCTGTCAAAAATCAGGGTTGTAAGGCGTTGAAATTTGAAAATTGAGGCGTATAAAAGTGTGCGAGAAAGAGAGACTCTCCATTCTATTCAGCGCGATAGAGGAAGACGCAACATAGCAGCTGTTCGTGTCACATCAGACGCTTGAAAATGTGCGAGAGAGAGAGAGCCTATACGTAGTATCAAATGCGGTAGAGGAAGACGCAACATAGCTAAAGGCCCCACCTCTTCTTGCATATGAAACGGAGTGCGCGACACAAAGTAAATCCAAGTGTTTCGACATTACACACTCTGTGCATTCGATGTATAACACCACAATAAAACTATGGAAATTCTGCTATAACTTTTTATACACTTCAAAGTGCATTTAATTGGAGTATATTTTCAGTTGCTCCAAAACAACGCTTGAAAATCATACACTGACTTGTCAACCGTACAGAACATGCGTACTCTCTTTTATAGGCCAGGAGGGGTGGGGCCCGCAGCTATGTTGCGTCTTTCTCTACTGCATTTGATTCTTTGTATAGGCTCTCTCTCTCGCACAATTTCAAGCGTCTGATGTGACGCGAACAGCTTCTATGCTGCGTCTTCCTCTATCGCGCTGGATAGAATGGAAAGTCTCTCTTTCTCGCACACTTTCATACGCCTCAATTTTTGAATTTCAACGCCTTACAACCCTGATTTTTGACAGATTTTTTATAGGCAACCTTATACCATAGTATTGGCCAAAAAAATAATCTTCATTTTAATATATGATTTATTAGGTTACTCGATTGGTGAAGAAACCATTTCTAATTCACCTGTTTAAACTGAGCAACCCTACAATTTTGACAAGAAAAAGGTACATAGGCAACCTTATCTTGGCATATTCTATAGACTCCATACTTTTAATAAGTGTTAAATTTTTTTGGTTTCTCTATCGGTGAAGGTATCAGAAAAAAATTACCTGTTACATTATTAATTAAAAATATCCTTGACAGAATTTCATTAGGCAACCCATTACCGTTACTTTTGTTAACATATTTTATTCCGTAAAAAACACATTTCGTTCGGTTACTCGATCGGTAAAGGTCGTTTCGTATACTGATCCTGTACTATTAGATGTGAATAGTTGATTAATGAATAGTAGTTATTAGTAATAACTTCAGAAACCACTAACACATCGTTCAATAAGTCCCGAGACTAACAACAAAAACAACATTTTTTTTCAAAATCATCTTTATTCATCAATATAATCTTCTTTTAGAGTGATACAATCTTTCCAACGCCTTTCCAACACTTCTATACCATGTTCATAGAAGGATTTATCTTTTGCTTCAAAATAGGCTTTAGTTTCGGCAATGACCTCCTCATTCGAGCCAAATTTTTTTCCCTGGAGCATTTTTTTGAGATCAGCAAAGAGCCAGTAGTCGCTGGGGGCTAAATCTGGCGAATACGGGGGGTGGGGAAGCAAATCAAAGCCCAATTCGTTCAATTTTGCCATTGTTTTCATGGACTTGTGGCATAATGCATTGTCTTGGTAAAAAAGGATTTTTTTCTTCTTCATGTGCGGTCGTTTTGCTGAGATCTTCTCCTTTAAACGTACCAACAAGTCAATATAATAATCACTGTTTATCGATTTACCTTTTTCCAGGTAGTCAATGAAAATCACGCTATGTGTATCCCAAAAAACAGACGCCATGACTTTGCCAGCAGACTGCTGCATTTTTGGACGCTTTGGGCGGCTTTTGCCAGCCATGCGCCACTCAGATGATTGCCGATTCGACTCCGGCGTGAAATCATGTATCCATGTTATATCCATGGTCACGTATCTACGCAGGAAATCCTTTTTATTGCGAGTAAATAGTGATCAACAGCTCTCTGAATCGTCAACTCGTTGCTGTTTTTGTTCCACTGAAAGCAATCGCGGCACCCACTTGAAAAAAACCTTTTTCATGCTCAATTTTTAATGAAGGATTGTAAATACGCTTCCAGATGATATCTGTGTCATTTCTGCAATCTCACGGACCTTCACTTTGCGATTTTTCATTACAATTTTTAACACTTCACTTACATTTTCTCGTGTAACGGCTTCCAATGGCCTACCCGAACGTTCCGCATCGTTTGTGTCCGTACGACCACGTTTAAACTCAGCATACCAACGACAAATCGTTAGTTTGGATAAAAAGGAGTCTAGGTAATGTTTTTTAAGCCATTGCTGGGCTTCTACGGTGTTTTTACTAATTAAAAAACAATGTTTTATCAACGCGCGAAACTCGCTATTTTCCATTTTTCAAACAAATTACAAAGTGACTTTACTCTAACCTCGATAACTCTGCTGTCTGTGATCTGATCGACGTGAAATTTATACACGTTTCATGTAAAGGTTTGCACTCTATGGAAACGTGGCCAGTTTGGTACTACTAGCACCATCTCTAGGTTAGTCTCGGGATTTATTAAACGATGTGTTATATGGTAACTATATTCAGAAAACACTATTTGGCAACAAAATTCACCATCAAGAAACTAACCAAAAAAGAATTTATTCACGTTTCCAGAATGATTGTAATAAACTAAATATATTTATCTCCGTATATTAACCAACTATACATATTAAGTTAGTAGTCCGGTGGGACAACCGAAATTTCGACTTTTTTTCGTGAATTTTTTTCAAACAAAAAAATTTAATGTTATCGTTTTGTAATTTTTACATGTTTTTATTAGTATTTTAAAGTATACAAAAAAATTTTTTTTGACTCAATTTTACATTAATTTGTTTATAATTTTAAGTCAAAGTGGAGTCCTCGGAAAAAAGGTGAGCTATTTTGGGGAAGCACACAGCCTTTCGTAGTCATCTGATATAAAAAAATCAAAGAGATTATTACGAGGGCAGTCCCAGAAGTACCCGACCCGACATAGAAAACAGTAAAAAAGTTGCCAAAATGTTTTTTATTCTTCAACATATTCTCCTTTCAGTTCGATACACTTTTTCCAACGATGTTCAATAGCTTCAATACTCGCTTTATAGTAGGAACCGTCAAGCTCCTAAAAATACCTATAAACCGCAGACTCTACCTCCTCATTGTTAGCAAATCTTTTGCCACCGAGCCATTTTTTTAAATTCGGAAAAAGAAAATAATCCGAGGGAGCCAGATCTGGCGAATAGGGTGCGTGAGAAAGCAATTCGAACTTCAACTCATTGATTTTAGCCATCGCAATGACGCACTTGTGGACTGGTGCGTTGTCGTGATGAAACAACACTTCTTCTTTTGTCAGATGGGGCAGTTTTTTTTAAATTTCATCACTCAAACGCTGCAATAAGGCTGCATAATATGCGCTGTTGATTGTTTTTTCTTTTCCGAGATAATCAATAAATATTATTCCACGCGCATCCCAGAAAACGAATGCCATGACCTTGCCAGCTGACTGAACTGTCTTTGGTTTCTTTGGAGCCGGTTCTCCCTTTTAAGTTCACTGCTTTGACTGCTCCTTGGTCTCAGGTGTATAATGATGGACCCATGTTTTGTCCATGGTTATGAATCGACGCAAAAACTCGGCTTAATTGCTGCAAAACATTGTCAAACACGCGATGGAAACATCCTCACGTTGCTGTTTGTGCTTCATTGTGAGCAAACGCGGCACCCATCTTGCGTACAGCTTTCTCATGTCCAAATTTTCGGTCAAAATGCGATGCACAGCACTTTTAGAAATGCCTGCCATGTCTGCTATCTCGTGCACTTTTAGTCGACGGTCATCCAATACCATTTTGTGGATTTTCTTCACATTTTCTGACGTAGTGACCTGACTTGGTCGACCACTGCGGTGTTCATCTTGACAGCTCGTACGACGTTGCTTAAACTCAGCTACCCAATATTTGACCGTTGTAAACGAAGGAGCAGACTTTTTCAGAGTAGAATCCAACTTGGCTTTGATATTGGTTGGACTTAGACCTTTCAAATAAAAGTATTGTATCACATAACGATGCCCGATTTTTTCCATATTCACAAATTCACTGAGAGCGTTCACTTCGGATGTCTGTAAAAAAAATAATAATTAACGTACCGTTATGAATTTTTCACATTAAATTGTTGAAAGGTGGTATTGTCAATCACAGTAATTGTTTTTTTAAAACTACCTGTATTCATAAGTCAGGTCGGGTACTTTTGGGACTACCCTCCTACTCTGTAGACTTTATTATAATAAACTAACCAATTATATGCATATTAAAAAAAAAAAAAAAAAAATGGTGGATTTGTAAAAAATAGGTTCTCAAAATCTAATTTTTTTTGTTGATAAATTGTTTAAAAAAATTAATTTATTATTAGAAAAAATTGAATTTTTTCAAGTTTACGTATTTGGCTATATGTTTCTAAAATAACAGGTAAAATTTTTAGCTAAATTGATTAAATAATTTTAAGTCAGTGCTTCCGTGAAATTTCAAAAATATGGTTTCGAGAAGAAAGCGTTTAAAGTTTCGACAACAAATAAGACTTACAATAATCAGCTATGCCTGGTGCATAGAGCAATCCTTCCGTTTCTTCAAAGTTATCATTTTCAGCGATTTTAAGAGCCCTGCGTAAGGTTCTGGTCTCTTTAGAGTTGGCTTCTGCAGTTTTCTTTGCCCTCAAAATTCGTGCACTGATTAGAACGTACTTGAAACTTGAGTAATTTTAGAGTTAAAATTTTAGAGTATATTTTTAAGATGTTTTGCTTTCGAAAACTGTAAGAAGAAAAAAATCAATTTTTTGAACCCGTCACACCGGACTACTACCTTAATATCTATCTACACCCATTATTTCAACGAAAAGGTAAAGAAGCTCAGAGTTAATCATATAGTAACCCTATTTACCTCTCAATTCTAAACAAGATCAAGTACAAAAATCAGTACAGAACAAGTTATTATTATATGCACCGGGACACTATCCCACATAAATGTTAAAATAAATATTGATACAAATCAGCACTAGGTGATTGGAGCAAATAATACTTTAAAAAAAAGGAAAAAAAATGCACGGATAGATTAAAATTAGCTCTTAAGTGAAAGGAGTAACCGTTTTAGTAAACCGTGACCAAGCCCCTCCATTTCATCTAGGATTGATAATGCTAAACATTGGAATGTCCTTAGCCTTCGTGAGAAAGAATTTTGAAATAGAACAAATAAAGAAAAATCCAGAAATGTACTACGAGCGAATGGATGTAGCACGATTGACATAGGTTAATTGGCAAGTAACTATTTATGTGAATATAAATGATTTTATGGAAACCCATGGATCGATTGATAATTACCAAATTTTACTCGCTAACTGCACTGCACTAATGGAACTAAATACCTGCCAGTTTATGCTTGGCACAAATCTGATAGAAGCAAGACAAGACACTCTAGACCAAATACGTTCGGAGATAAAGTCTACACTCTACGATGTGGGTCAATCCTCGGAGGACCCTAAAAAGTTCCAGGAAGCATGAGGTACAGAAGACTGGGGCCGTTAGTATTCATTGGAAGCCTTAGTAAGAGCCTACTTGAACTAGTCACGGCTAGGGAATGCACATTTCGCGAGATTAGGGCTCAAACGAGATCCCGCGAGTTTATGAATAACAATACTGCGAGATCTCGCCAATTTTGAGATCTCGCGAGATCATTAGTTTTATGTTTTTTTTTGCGAATAATCACAATATTTAAATAAATTAGGAAAAAAATTATAAGTATTATAAGATAAACATTTATTTTCACGAATTTTTTCAATAGACTTTTATGCATCAAACATTGTTTGACGTATCTGTCTATAATTTTTTAATAAACTTCTAAGTAGTAAACTTTGACGTACGTATCTATTAAATAACATATAAAAGAAACAACCAGTCATCTCTTCTAATATCAAACAAAAATCTTTTAGTAATAAAACAGTTCTTTTATAACAAACAAAACAACGAGAAGTCAAAAAAAATGAAACTTATTATCTAAGTTGAGTTGACTATTGAACTGAGATATTATTATCAATTAAGGGGGGGGTAGGGTTTTGAAGGCAGAAAAAAACAGGTTTTTACAGATTTTTTTTTGGGCGTACGGTAAAAGTAAATTTATTTCTAATTATTATACATTAAAGAGTAGTTATTGAACTATATTCTGTGAAATATTGGTTGAAAAATATTGAAAATTGACCGAATGGCAGCAATTCTTCGCAGGCGCCTCAGAAAAAATACATTTTGCGGTGCACGTCATACCTCAGCACTGGATCATCTGAAATGAAATAACCAAAGTTTTTCTTTTAATTTTTATGTCCCTCTAGGTATCCCTGTCGAGTTTTTCCATTTTTTTTAAATTTTTGAACTTTTTACAAGACTTGAAAGTGAAAATACCGATTTTTGGCCTGAATTCATGACTATTGTTGTTAATAATAAAAAAAATAAAATCAAAAACGAAAAAATCTCAACAGGGTTACCTCATGAATTATGTAAGGAAATACTGTAAAAAATTTGAGAACGATCGGTTAAATAAATTTTGAGTTACAGAGTGCACCGACTCAAAAAACATCGATTTGAGAAAAACGCGTTTAAAGTTTTTCGTAGCGAAAAGACCCTGATAAAACTTAGTAAGCTATTTTTAAAACTTAGTAAGCGCTTTTTCCAAGTTCCATCGCCTGATACAGTTAATTCTGATGAAGATTCAATATTTTTTTCTCTACACATAGCTGCTTTTTCTTCCTTAATCGCAGAAACAAAAAATCTTTTTGCGGCATTCGTCACACTGGAGGACATTTTCTTCAAGTAATTGTTGTATACCGATTTTGATACGAAATTACTGGATAAATCCATCAGTCCGCAGAATTTGTCACAACCAGCTAATCCCAAGCCTAAAACTCGCATCACGAAAGCAAATCGGTAGTTCACTTCATACATATGATTATCTACTCGTTCACTAGACGGAACGTAACGAGGTTCTTTGCATTTTTCACATTTTATTTTTATCTTGAAACCAAGACCTATTTTGCCACAACACTGAAATGATACTGTACTATCACAAACTGCACACTTTACTAACGTAGAAATTGTTGAAAAAACTAACAGAAAATCAATGATTCTGAAATGTTTATTTGTATCTTCAGCAACTTTTTGGCTAAAGCTTAGTCTGATTTTTTTCGTTGACGTACTCCTTGCCTCAATATCGTCATCGTTTCTTCGTTTATGCGGAGGAACTATTTTTTTAGCTTGATACAACTTTTTTGCAGACTCCTTTCTACACTCTCTTGAAACTTTTCTCGGCATTTTGCGAACAACAAAAATATCACAACGAAATAGAGTAAGAAAATACAACACGACTGTTACACTCCGCGTCTGCTTCGAAAATGAACCAACACCAGGTACCGTTACAACGACCTTGTCTAAGACCTTTCTGTAAACTGCTTAGGGACAATAACAAAAGAGATTGAGAAACAGCTGCCTTTCCGCTGAGCGGTTACAGCTCAGGTAGTCGTTCGAGACACGCCTACTTCCAAAGCTATATCTTTGTGAGTTTTGCTCCGATTGACTTCATATTAACAGACAACATTCTTGAGTTACTATACTTTCATAATATGCAATAAAAAAAAATCACTTTTTTTGAACCCTCAAAACCATACCCCCCCCTTAAATAAAACTATATCTACTCAGTAGATCCATTAGATATTACAGATTAATTAACAAAATATACCAATAAGTCAGACTATTAAAAGTTACAGATTAATTAAGAAAATATACTTATCAAATAAAAGATTTATTCAGTTCAAATCACGAGCGATTATTACCGATTATTTTGAAAGTAGCTCCTTAAGAAGCACAAAATGTCCAAAAAATCATCTGCTTAACGCCTTCTTATTTTGTTGGCCAGATAACCAGCCGCTGCAAAGGCCTTTTTAGATTCAACGCTAGTTGGAACCACAGATCTAAGGCAGTTATCCACGAACTGTAAAAGTTTGTCTTTTGACCCCCCAGACTCGTATGAATTCATTTCCTTTTTGATTAATGCCTCCAGAGAATTCGTAGTTGGTTTTCTGTTTCTAGTTTCTTTGAACGCAGCAGTCAATGTTTCCTGAAGTTCTTGCAATGAAATACTTTTGCGTGTCTCAGAAAGAGATGAAAGCTGTTTACTATCGTCATCCTCAAATTCAGCTATATCATTAGCGGTGGCAGCTGATGTTGATGCGATCGACCAAAATGGATCTAAATTTGTCTGTGTCTGTGAATTAGTCAGATTGTATTGCGGATGCAAGCGCTCTATAAGTGATTTAATTTCAGTTCAAATCACGTTTCTCGGAGGCAATTTAAATGTTTCGTCTTTCGCAAACTCTTCTTTATCTGCTTGGTATTGAGCTGGATCTCTTATATACAACAAGCATGCTGTCAAATTCATCCGACGCTCAACAATGCGCTTGCTCAAGGAGGCAGCTAGTTTTTCTGCCAATGGAGTTTTTAGCTCTTCCAGTTGGCAAATCATAAACCTAAGTGTTGTTTCTGCGATAGCCAAGTCTGTATCTTGACGACATAACACCTCCACAGCCAGTCTTACAGGTTGAAATGCCTTGTCTAGGTTCGCTAAAACCGCATGTTCTTCCGCATTCAAAGAGTAGTTCAGATCAGCTTCCAGGCTAAGGTCGATCAAAGCTTTGCTGACACACAGCTTGATTATAATAAATGTAGAAATCATGTCTGCTAGGCGTGACCATCGAGTTTTACTATCAAGTTGTAACTTAATATCTTTCCCAAATTCTTGCTTTACGTATATTTGCAGAGTATCATTTTTAGTAGGTGATCTTTTAAAAAGTTTCACCTACCTCCTAACTTTCTCAATAAAACCCGCATATTCTGCATCTAGGTCTACTTCTATTCTAGGCATAGAGCAATAAAAAACATCGTTTTCTGAGTCTGAGCCTGTGCTAGAAATTTCGTCCATTTCCAAAGGAATCTCATCGTCGTTTTCCTCATTTTAAGATTTGATCACAAGTTCCTTAACATCAGTTTGTTTTTTATAAATAGTATCTATTATGCCAAGTTAAACTCCATGGGCATAGCAGAGCTGATGTGAAAGTGATATCTATCGACCCAAGTTTTTCATCACACTTGCCCTATCTGTAGTAATATTGATAATATCTTTTTCAGAATAAGGCCAAATTCGATTAACTTTGTTTCCAAAATACTGACACCACTTTCAGCAGGCATACTTCCAAAGACGCGAATCAGCCCCAAGTTCCAAAACATAGCATTGCCGTTTAAAGATGTGTGTACGTTTACATTCATGTATCGCTTGTTCATAGAAGAAGTCCACTCATCAAATGTTAGCGTAAATCTGTGATCATTCTCCTTCAGTTGAGCCAATTCACGCATTATTTCTATTTTCAATGGCATGCCATAATCCATAACTATAAGTTTCATTGTGTTTGGGGACATAGGCAGTTTGTGTCTCAAAGAATTGAAGAGATCTCTCACATCTTTGGAAGAACAGAAAACACGGAAAGGTAGTCCATCTTTGGCTACCATTCTTGATATTTTTTTCTCCATAGAAGTATCTTCAACCGGAAGAAAATGATTAGTAACTTTTTGCCTCTTCTTTCTTGCTAGTGGCAGTGGTGCCGACGATCCTGGTGATTCTGGACTAACATTCGACGTAGATGCAGATGCTGTTACTAATTCCATGTTTTTATTAGTAGCCCCAGTATTTGATGATGGTGGTGGCAACGGTGGGGGTGATATGACATTCTTCGTTTTCGTGTCAATTTTATGAATCGATTTTAAATGCACATGTAAGCCACGCGGAGATTGATCTTTGGTTTTAAGAATCTTCTTACAAAGTTTGCACTCAGCACTTAATCCATTTTCCGCTCTCAAAAAGTATTTCCATACTTTCGACACACTCTCATAGTCTTCATAAACTATATTTGCCGACATTGCTCGTTATTCCACTCGTCAATTATATAGGAAACTTTTTTTTTCATAAATAACCAAAAAAATACTTGAATGCAATTTAACTCAATCACGTTAGCTAGCAACAACTATTAGTAAACAAAACAAATGCGCGCTGATGACGCTGCACGCCGGCTTAATTTTCGACCAATCGCACGCACGAACGAATCTAAGAGACACCTCGTCCCGCGTCTAAAACGCACCGAACGAAACCGACAGATTGCAACTCCGTCCGTGTCAGTCCGCGCTTCGAATAAGACGTTTTTATGTTTGAGTGCAATCTCGTTAAACTCGCGAGATCTCGCGAGAACGAGATCGCATTCTCTAGTCCCAATAAGCAGGACATCAGTTTAGTTGTCGTCGAGGTAGAGGAGGGTGCGGCCCAAATCCTCCTTTGTGAACGATGTATAAAATTTGGCTGGACCAACTGCTGCGTCAGACGTAGACTGACGGTACCTAGTTGCTACCAGTGCCTGGGATACAGACACACTCGTAAAGAGTGTAAAGGGCACGATAGGTTGCGATGCTGTTGAACTTGTGGGCACCAAGACCACGACAGCAAGAGGTGTAAAATAAAGGACAGATACTGTTTCCTATGCTCTGAAACGGGGCATAAGGAAGTCGCGCGTAGGCCGGGTTCCGGGGCGTGTAGGGTTTGTAGGGCCACGCTTGAAAACCTCAAGGAGAAATCTACAGCATAACGGTGGGACTACAGGATAACCTACATCGGTGCCAAGCAGCTCAGCTGCTATTACCACAGATCACGACGGAACGGAACGCAGACGCACTGATACTGAGTGAGCAGTACCGAGACCTACGCACTACTGAAGGGTGGTTTTTGAATGCCTCGGGCACTTCGGCTATCTGGGTGAGGGGCGCGATGGGCCGGCGGGTACAAGCTTCCTTGTACAAAGAGGACTTCGTCTGGGCTAGGGTCGGCACAGTCACCTACGTTAGTATGTACCTGTCCCCAAACGTCGCGGCGAAGGTCTTTGGGTAAAGATTGGTACACTGGAGGACGCCCTTATAGATCTTCCAGACGATCTCATTGTAGCAGGCGACCTTAACTCCAGAGCGATCGCGTGGGGCATGGCGGCAACGGACAAGCAGGGTAGACTGCTGCTGAAGATGGTCGCAAGGCTTGAACTGGTAGTAGCCAACACCAGACGTACGCTGACATATCTTAGACCGAGGTTCGGGTTCTCGATACCTGACGTAACGACGACGTCGGACAGTATCACATCGCGGATAAGTCGGTGGCGAGTGATCAAAGACTTTACAGCCAGCGATCACAAGTACATCGTCTTTGAAGTGATAAGCAGTACATCGACGCCACGAAACGTACAAAGAGGGGGTCTGCAACCAAAAAGGTTCAACCTCGCGAGACAGAACCATGACCGTCTTAGAGAGGTGCTGTTGGAAGCAGTAGTGCCTTTCGAGGCCGTTCCAGAAGACCTTATGGAAAGCATGTTCACGTGGACCGACTGTATAGTAGAAAAAACTATGATAACGAGACTGTGCGAGGCTTCTATGCCTCGCAAACGAAATGTACCGGACAAAAGAGCTATGTACTGGTGGTCAGACGAGATGAGTCTCATCCGGAGGGACTGTATTGCACGCCGTAGACGATTAAATCGCGCGGGTAAAAGGGGAAACCTCAACGTCGACGAATTATCTCTTGCGTATAAGACAGCACGAAAGAGATTGACGTACGCCATAAAAGACAGCAAGAAACGGTGTTAGTGTAGACTATGCAAGGAGGTGGACAGGGACCCCTGGGGACTGGGTTACAAAATCGTAACCCAAAAACTAGGTAGTTTTGGTCCACCCAAACGCAAAGACAGAATTTCCATGAACGTGATAGTGAGTGGTCTCTTCCCTACCCATCCGGTGACGGAGGGGCCCTCTGACTACTGCGACTTAGCTATCCTGGAGTTCAGTGAGGTGAAGCTACTCCAAGCTACGTCCTCGCTAAAATCTGGAAAAGCGCCTGGACTGGACGGTATCCCGGGGGAGATTCTTCGGCAGATCTCCATTGTACATTTAAAACTACACTTGGACATGTACAATGCAAGCCTACGGACCGGGAGGTTTGCAGCGCGATGAAAGATGGCTCGATTGGTTCTCTTGTATAAAGGTAAAGGGGAACTCAAGACACCGTCGTCCTATAGGCTCCTGAGTCTTCTAAACACAGCGGGCAAACTTTAGGAGGCGTTGTTAAAACCAAGAATAGCGAGCGCGATAACAGCCGCTGGAGGGCTGACCGAAAATCGACATGTCTTGCGGAAGAGCCATTCGATGATAGGCGCGATGAGGGAAGTGACCGATACTTTCCTACGAACAAGGCGGGTCCTCTACGGGCGAGACCATAAGTACTGCTCGCGACCTTAGATGTAAAAACCGCCTTTAACTCTGCCAGGTGTGGGGATATCCTGGAGGCTTTTAGGGCACCCCCCTATATGTTGCGGGTGGCGCGAAACTACCTGAAAGACCGACGAATTACGTACGAGACCACGAAAGGACAGTCAAGTAGGCCGATCACTGCGGTCATCACGCAGGGATCAATACTAAGACCTGACTTCTGGAATGCGGTTTACGACGGCCCTCTGAGGCTGGAAATGCCCGAGAACGCCTCACTCATCGCTTACGCCGATGACCTGGTGGTAGTGATCGTTTAGCGCAATCCAGAATTGGCACAGCTAACGCTAAACCGGGTCATGTTACGGGTAGACGGGTGGATGACGAGTCACGGACTAACATTAGCCCTGGCAAAAACCGTACTAATCCTCATCACCGGAAGGAGGATACAAACCGACATACCGATGACAGTGGGGTCGGTGCAGACATAGACGAGGGGGAAAGTGAAATATCTGGGGGTAACTTAGGATACAAAGCTTACCTTTTGGCCGCATATACAGGAGACGGCACATAGGGCGGCGACGCGGGTCTCCGTGCTCTCCCGCCTTATGGCGAACACGTATGGACCGAGACCGGGAAAAAGACGGCTGCTTATGGCCACCACTAACTCGATCATATTATACGGGGCAGGAGTCTGGGCCGATAAGCTCGAGGTAAAGAAATACCGCAAGCGACTGACGAACGTACAAGGACAAGGGGCTTTACGTATCGTGTGTGCGTACAGGACGGTCTCAGCGAAGGCCGTTCTGGTGGTAGCGGGTGTAACAACCATTGACCTGCTCGCCAGGGAACGAAAACGGACATACGAACGAAGTGCTGACGTAGGAAGGACAAACGCGGCAGTTAAGGAACGGGGCAGGACAATGCGCGAATGGACGGACCGTTGGCTAACGGACCCCACTGCTACGTGGACGAAGGGTTGGGGAGGGTAATTTTTACCTAACCCAGTTCTTGACAGGACATGGTTACTTTAGACAGTATTTATTTCGGTGTAACCGGGTTAGGTCGCTGGAATGTAAATACTGCGGGTGCGAGCGCGACGATGCCGAGCACACGTTTTATGTGTGCCAACGATGGACCACAGACAGACTGTCACTTGAGACGAGAACGGGCAGCATCACGCCTGGAAATACAGTGGAGAGAATGCTGCAAGACGAGGACAGTTGGACGGCGATAGCTACCTTCGTCGAGACTGCCTTAAGGGGTAAGAAGGTGGACGGGTGTCTAGAATAGTTGGTGGTAGGTAGCATGAGCATGAGTCGGTGAGAGAATGTGAATGGAAGAATCGTATAAAAGGAATAACGAGACGGAGACAGGTTACTACGTAATACAAAACAGACTGACGAATAGACAGAAGCTGCAGCGGCGAAGCAATACGAAAGTAGATCCACGCTGCAGGTTGGACAAAAGGTGGATATTTCATCCGTGCATCATATGTCCATGGTTTTTATATCAGACATATGCTGGTGTATGGCGGGTTAGACAGTCCCCGGGGTCGCCGATGCCCTCGCCACAAATGTACGAGAGCAACCGAGTCTATCTGAGGCCAGAGCTGATGCGATTACGAAACCCGTCACACCGGTGGATGCCCCCTTGTCTACAGGTAGACAAAGGGGTCCTCACTGATGGCATCACTTTAGGCAGATTCCCCGATTTTTACCACCAAAAGAAAAAAAAAATAATAATAATAATTATTATAATAATAATAATAATAATAATAATGATAATAATAATAATTTTTTTTTTTTTTTTTTTTTTTTTTCTGAGGGAGGGGAAATCTTTTTTACGGACCATCAGGGAGGCTCCGTGCCCCCCCGGTGTGTGGGACTCGCAATAGTTGCCCTACCCACTAAAACCCCTCCACCTAGCCTGGTCGTTGTACCCACACCAAAACTGCTTGCACATTGCATCGGAGTGGGACCAGGCCTTCGCCAGCGAGGCGCCGTCTTCTCAAAGCCTGCTTAACCTCTTCTTCTTCCTTTTTCCATTTAATTGTTGTCCTCTATGGACGGCCTATGGCAGGCCGTCCAGGACGGCTTTTTTTTGTCGAAGGACCCTCCTAACAAAGGAGGTGACCTTCGACTACGCCGTTGACCCTGGAGCATCACAGAGACTATATTGTCTGGCGTGATAACTCAAAGGTCATTTTCTGACTCTCCCCGCTCGACACTCCAGCGCTCGCAATAAAAGAACGTGTGGAGAGCGTCGTCGCAGGGACAGTCACAAAGGGCACAGCCACTAGCCTCTACCTTCCCCATACGGTGGAGGTATTTGAGGAAGAGGCCGTGTCCTGTCAGGAACTGGGTTAGGTAGTAATCCACCTCACCATGAGAGTGTTGGAGCCATGGCTCGAGCTAAGGTATTAGCCGAGCCGTCCAACGCCCTCGCGGGTCCAGTTCCCAACGTTGTTGCCAGGCCCGCAAGGATTGAGCCTGAGCTTCCTCCGTTGCGGCAACCTTGCCGAGTTTAGCTTTGTTCTGGTGCACGAACCTACGCTCTTGAGCCAGAAGGTCGATAGGGACCACTCTAGCGACTACCAGCACCGCAATCTCCGAGACCGTTCGGTACGAAGAAGCGATGCGAAGGGCCCCTCTTCGCTGCACTGCGGCCATTTTCCGACGGTACTTCTACGTCCGCAGTGCTTCAGCCCATACTTGAGCCCCATATAGCATTATAGACTCCACGGTCCGCATGAGCAGGCATTGCTTGCAGGAGCTCGGGCCCCCAATGTTGGCCATTACCCTGCTAAGAGACGCCGTCACGACGGCCGCTTTGTCCACAGCTCTTTGGATCTGGTGCCAGAAGGTAAGCTTGGAATCAAGCATTACCCCCAGGTACTTCACCGCCGGCTTGGTTAGGACTGACGCTTCCCCCACATCGAAAGTACGTATCTTATCGATACGCCTCTTGGTAATCAAGACGATCTCGGTTTTTGAGGCTGACAGCTCGAGGCCGTAATCATCCATCCACCGCACGACACGGCGTATCACCTAAATAAGACGCATCTGTACTGCTTCCACATCGCGAGCGATAATGACGGCAGCAACGTCATCTGCGTACCCAATCAGGAAGGTCCGCTCCGGCATCTTCATGCGAAGAATCCCGTCATATTAAATATTCCATTGTTCAGGACCCAGCACTGAGCCTTGTGCAACTCCAGCTGTGAGCTTCCTTCTTTTCGGTCCATCCGATGTTCCGTACACGATGTAGCGATCCGTCAGGTAGCTCTGAATCATTCAAAGAATGTATCCAGGGACCTGGAAATCACGCTGCATCGCGTTTGGAAGATCGGCCCACCTGACCGAGTTGAACGCGTTCTTTACATCCAGAAGGACCAACAGGCAGCCGGGGCGAGAATGCTGGTTGCCCCGTTCCACGGCTCTAGCAGCCTCCACCACCTTCTGGATAGCGCTTATTGTCGACTTACCACTCCGAAAGCGGTGTTGCCTTTCGGCTAGGCCTCTAGCGCAATGCACGGCTTGCTGGAGTCGGGGTCGCAATAGGCCTTCCAGGAGTTTGCCCGTGGTGTCGAGCATACACAGAGGCCGATAGGAAGAAGGTCCACCTGATGACGCCTTGCCCTTGCTGATAAGCACAAGTCTCGCAACCTTCCACCGGGCACAGAATGTACCCGCCTTTAGGCACGAGTTGTCCATACCGAGCACGAGCGTTGGATGGAGTTCAGCTACGGCCTTGAGTACCTCCGCCGGAATTCCGTCAGGTCCCGGCGCCTTCCAATTCTTCATCGAACCGACAGCTCGTTTGAGCTCCTGTTCGGT
The DNA here is from genome assembly GCA_949987625.1 of Chalcis sispes. Classification (NCBI taxonomy): domain Eukaryota; kingdom Metazoa; phylum Arthropoda; class Insecta; order Hymenoptera; family Chalcididae; genus Chalcis; species Chalcis sispes. The sequence continues at coordinate 33,826,141 of OX465097.1, forward strand.
GAACAATGGAAAGTCCGGGTCAACCGGCGCAATTGCCCGATCCTCGAGCAATGGGTGCGTTGGTAAAAGGGCACTGACAATACTGTCGATCGTAGCCGCGTCCGTGGGTGCTCCTCGAGAGAAGGCACCCAGCTTCTGCATAACGATCTTGTACCTTAGACCCCACGGATCCTTGTCGAGTTCCAGGCAAAGCTCTTTCCAGCATTGGCGCTGACTGGATCTGATGGCCCGTCGAAGCTCTTTTCTGGCCGATTTGTAGTCGGCCATTTTCCCAGCTAGATCGCCGTCCCGTTTTCTAGATCGCGTTGCTAATCGCCGAGACCTCAGACACTTGCGCCTGAGTTCAGCGATCTCATCCGTCCACCGGTGGGCCGGGCGTCGCATGATCTTCGGTTTCCTTTGCGGGATCGCCTCTTTGCAAGCTCGGTGGGTTAGACGCATAGTGGCGTCCGTCACCGCCTCTGCTCGCTCGGAGGCTGGGAGGTCATCTGGGACTCCTTTAAGGGATCCCCAACCACGTGTAATTGCCAGAGATAGCTCTTCCCTATTAAGTTTGTCAATACTCCATCTGGTTGGGCCACGCGTATCGATTGGCCTTCCATCACCTACGCAGAAGGTGATGTACTGGTGATCGCTGGCTGTGTAGTCCTCGATCACCCACCAACCCCTGACACGCGCAACCAGACCCGCGGATGTAAGAGACACATCGGGTATGGTCTCTCGGTACCCTGGCCGTCTAAAGGTTGAGGTACGGCCAGTATTAAGTACCACCAGCCCGAGCCGCGACACCGTGTCCATGACTTGCCTCCCCCTTGAGTCCGGCCCGTCCATCCCCCATTCAAGAGCCTTTGTATTCAGATCTCCGGCAATTATTAGATCACCCTCTATGTCTCTAACGGTGTCTTTCAGACTATCAAGTCTAGTCTGGAAGTCACCTATAGCCTCGTTTGGGGTAAAGTAACAGCTGACGTATGTGACGTCAGTGTCTCTAACTCAAACGAAACTATTTCCAGATCCATGGCTCACGACGCCGAAACGACGTGGATCTGGAACCCAGATGGCCGCTGTTCCGCTATCATCGGAATACCACTTTCCCGTATTCCTGCTCCGATACTGTTCGCAGATAAGAACTATATCCACGGACAGGTCCAAGCAGCATTGCGGGAGTAAATCGTGCGCCATTCGGCTCCGATTGAGATTGCCCTGCAAGAGTTGCATCATCGCTGGGCCTTAGATACGGCTGCGCGATATGCAGCGCAAACGCTCGACCTGGCAATGTGTTTCCGCATTGCTGGATCGCCTTGTGCTTCGCAAAGGAAGCACTCGGGTGGCGCCGCGTAATCGGCGGCCCGATGTTCCTTTGCTCCACACCTGTAGCACCAGTTCGACGTATCCGGTCCCTTACAGTTCCGGCTTGAATGGCCGAAACCGAGGCACCGGTAACACCTGAGTGCTACAGCTTTTCGTCGCACTCTACAACTTACTCAGCCGATCCAAAGCCGATCTTGCTCGAGCAATCGGTTGGCGCTGACTTCGTCGATGGTCACAAAGGCCATCCGCTGTTGAATAGCGTTTGGCTTGGTCAGCGCTACTTCTATTGCCCCGCAGTACCCCGGCAGGCCGCTTCGAAGGGCCTCTTTGACTTCTACCTTCGAGGTGCAGCAGTCGAGGTCTCTGATTTCCAAGGTCGCCCTTGGGATCAGCTGCCTGACTGAGCCTGCACCTTCGACGGCCTTTTGAAAGGCGTCTGATAGGCCCTTTTATCCCTCGGCAGAGGTATTCCTCAACTTAAGGAAAACCTCGCCAGCCGAATCGATTTGATTTCGGCGCCGCAAGCTTCGGGCTTCACATCCTTGCGGACCCGACCTAAAATATCTGTGTACGTTTGGCCGTCCACCGGTTTAACGCAGATTGCTTCGGGACGCGTCCTCTTCATCTTATTTTTTGGTGCAGCAGATTTCTTTTGCGGCTGCTTCTGCACCGTTTTCTTTTCTTTTAAGAGCCCACCCTTTGGCTCTTTGCTTGGGGTCGTCCTAGTCTTCTTCTTTCTCTTCTTGGCGACTTCCGACCACGATTGCGCCTCCCCAGGCGTTTGAGTGGAAAGACTGGGCGGGCTGGAGGCCGGCCTCTTTGGCTGAGGAGCTGCTCTGGAGCTGATCACCGTAGTAAACAGCCGTTTACAGGCCTCACTGGCGGCCGAAGTTGTATGCCGGAGTTTATCTAGCATCTCTTCCATCCTTGGTATACCCTTTTTAATGGAGGTCTTAATGTTAGGCTGACTTTTCAATGCAGCCACCATCTCTTTTATAATGGACTGCATGCCGTCGATGCACTCCATCGTAAGCCTCTTACTTTCCGCAAGTTTTTGCGGAAGGAGATACTCAGCACTTGTAGAAATAGGTGCATTACTGCCCTCATCATGTCGCGCACTTTTGCCATTCTCCGGTTTCATGGGAAGGCAAGTGCGTAAATTTTGTATTTAAGGTGTACAGGTAGAACACCTCTCCTCTTCTCTCTGTTTATTTAAGCTAGTCGTTTTTTCCGCCATGTTTTGCTGAATAAAGACTCCTAAAAACGTTCCGCTGCTCCACGAGAGACCCACTCTCTTGGGGCCCCGGTAGTGGCAGTCGAACCACGGTCATTGATCTTGACTCGTGTTTCGAGGCGGTACCTGGGGTCGGATCGTTTGTGGAGCTCACGCAGCCGCCGGGCCTAATTGTTAGTCCGCATTCTCAACTCAGAAAACCGTGACTAGCGGCCCTGAGTTTCTGGGATGTTTCGCGCCCCGTTTTCTGACAGCCACGCTGCCCCTAGGGGATCTTGCTCAAATGCGTTGTCCCTCTGAGCCGACTAGTTCCAGCGGGGGTGTCGGCGGAACCACCTGTCTAGCCGATGCAAGGCGCAAAGTCGGGTATTGCTCTACCTCTGGCAGGGGGCTACCAGAGTGCCGGATTCTCACTGGCTAAGAACCCTCCTAGGCCTCGTGGCTAATAAACCACCCTTGTACCGTTGGCGGACACTTCGTCAGGGTGGAGCCACTTTTGGGGTCATAAGGTCGACCCCACGGCATGACGACGGGTGTTTCCCGTCCCCTCCTCGTTAGACGGCACCTATGCCCCCTGGGTACCGTCTATCTTTTTCTTTTTCTTGCGGAGAACATCCTCCACGAATGTGGCCACTTTGCTCCAGTGGCCTGGCCCTTGTAGCATCAGCCCGATGATGTTTTCGGGCGTGATGCGTCCAAGGGCCGCTTCTATATTCTCCCTCTCGACACGCCACGCATAGCACATAAAGAACGTGTGCTCTGCGTTGTCGGAGGGAGATCGGCAGAAGGCACAGCCTGGATCCTTAAACTTCCCTATCTTGTGAAGGTAGGATTAGAACAAGCCATGCCCTGTCAAAAATTGGGTAAGGTAATAATTTATCTGACCCTTCTGTCGGTCAAGCCAAGGGTTAAGACGGCCAATCAACCTGGCCGTCCACCTGGCTAGCGTTTCTTATTCCCAGCGCGTTTGCCAGGCCTGGATGGTGTTGGCTCTGGCTATGCACTGAGCAGCAGTTTTCCCCAGAGCAGTCTTCTGCTGGTGGACAAAACGTCGCTCCTGGGCGAGCAGATCGATAGGTATGACCCTAGCGATCACCATGATTGCAGGCTCGGAGACCGTGCGGTAGGAGCACGCAATACGAAGGGCCGCTCTTTGTTGCACTGCGGCCAAGCGCTTGCGGTAGAATTCTAACCGCAGCGCATCGGCCCAGACTTCGGCGCCATACAGCATTACAGCCTCGGCTGCACGCATCAGTAGGCGTTGCTTGTCGGGCCTTGGGCCTCTTGTGTTGGCCATCAGCCGACTCAGCGACGCCGTTACTGTTGCTGCCTTATCGGCGGCTCTCCTTATATGGGCCCCAAAGGTGAGCTTATTATCAAGCGTCACCCCCAGGTACCTCACTGCTGTACAAGCCTGGACCGTGGCTTCTCCTACTTCAAAGAGGCATAAGGTGTTGATACGCCTCTTTGTTAACAGCACGATCTCGGTCTTATGTGCGGCCAGCTCGAGCCCGTGCTCTTGCAGCCAGGAGCTTACTCGGCGCATCACCTGATTGAGTCTCATCTGCGCCGCAGTGACGTTGCGAGTGATGATAACTGCCGCGATGTCATCGGCGTCACTAATCAGGGAAGTGCCCTCGGGCATCTGCATACGTGGGATTCCGTCGTAAAAGATGTTCCATACGTCCGGTCCTAGTACCGATCCCTGGGCTGCACCAGATGTTATTTTCTTCCTTTTCGGGCCATCGTCGGTGTCGTAGAGTAATGAGCGGTCCTTTAGGTAGTCATCGAGCATCCTGACTAGATTCTCAGGTACCCTGAAGTCCCGCTCAATGGCGTCTAGCGCGATGTCCCACCTTACTGAATTGAAGGCGTTCTTTACGTCTAAGGTGTCCAGCAGACATAGGGGACGGGAGTAGTGGTTGTCACATTCCGTACCTCTAGCGGCGTTGACTACCTCCTGGATAGCTTCGATAGTAGATCGGTCCCGCCTGAAGCCGTGTTGTTGAGCGGCAAGATCTCCGGCCGCTCTGACGGCTTGGAGTAGACGAGGCCTAAGCATTCTCTCCAGGAGTTTGCCGGCCGTGTCCAACATACATAGAGGTCTATAGGACGACGGCTCGTCTACTGGACCCTTACCTTTGCTTATCAGGACTTGACGCGCTGTCTTTCAGCGGGATGGAAAAATTCCCGCCTTTAGACATGCGTTATACATGTCCAGCAAAAGGCAAGGGTGACATGTAGCGACGGCTCTTATGATCTCCGATGGGAGGCCGTCCGGACCAGGAGCCCGCCTGTTCTTCATTGCTCTAACGGTAGGGGCAAGCTCCCCCTCAGTAAATAGAGGCACCTCTGTGTGTCCGAACGTGGCTGGTCTATCCGATCTTGTTGGATGTGTGGGGAAAAGGGTATTTACGATGTTATTTATCGTCACCACGTCTCGGGGCGAAGATTGAGAAAACGCCCCGAGTTTGCGTGTGACGATTTTATACCCTAATCCCCAAGAATCTCTATCGAGATCCTCGACCAGCTCCCTCCAGCACTGTCGCTAGCTGGACTTGATGGCCCGTTTCAGTATTTTCTTGGCCGCAAGATGTTCCGCGGCCAAAGGGGCTGCGTCCAGACCGCGTTTCCTGGCGCGTTGTGCTTTGCGTCTAAGGCGTAAGCACCTGGCGCGCAGGTCAGCGATCTCGTCTGCCCACCAGTAAGCTGGGCGTCTCTTTCCCGTTTCTTTCGTTCTCGGCACTGCCTCCGTGCAGGCTCGGTGAATGATTTTCATGGTGGTTTTAATCACCATGTTTGCCTGCACGAGAGGCAGCATGTTCCCCGGGATGTTTTCCAGGGCGGCCTGTCTGCGTGCTAGTGCCGAAGACAGGCGTTCTGTGTCCATTTTGGACACGATCCATTTTGTGGGGCGGCGCGGTTTGTACGCCGGAGATGGTCCTACATCGTGTACGCAGAACACGATGTATTGGTGATCGCTGGCTGTACGAGGTCGTGCTATTAAATAACGAGACTGGTTACGAAAAAGGGTTTTATTATAAAAATTATTGTACATTCGAATGCTCCCCTTCAATATACTCCCCTACCCTCGCCACACACCTTTCCATACGTTTTTTTCCATTGATCGAAGCAGTGCTGAAATTCTTCTTTGGTAAGGGCCTTTCGGAGCCCTGCCGTTTTTTGCTTTACCGCTTCCATCAACTGAAATCGGGTCCCTTTCTAAGCAGATTTTATCTTCGGAAACAAAACAAAGTTGCACGGTGCCAAATCTGCCGAGTACGGCGCGTGTTCGAGCACTGGAGTGCGCTGACTGGCCAAATACTGCTTCACAGATAGCGCGTTATGGGCAGGTGCGTTGTCCTGGTGCAAAATCCACGAGTTGTTCTTCCACAACTCGGGCCGTTTCTTGCGAACTCGTTCTCGCAGTGTTGCCAAAACTGACAAATAGTAAGTCTGGTTGACAGTCTGACCCTCTGGAACCCATTCAGTCATTACGATACCGTTAATGTCAAAAAAAACGATCAACATTGCCTTGAATTTTGATTTGGATATCCTTGCTTTTTTGATTTTGGGCGATTTAGGCGTCTTTTAATGCATCAATTGCCGCTTTGTTTCAACATCGTATTAAAAAATCCACGTTTCGTCGCAAGTTATAATGTTTTTTATCAGTCCGGAATCTTTTTTTAACCTTTCAAGGAAATCTGAGCAGACCTGTTGACGCAAGAGCTTCCGGTCAGAAGTCAGGTTTTTTGGCACTAACTTCGCACAGACATTTGTCATGTGTAATTCCTTGTGTAAAATTTGTCTTACGGTTTCTTCATCGGCGTTTACAGCCTCGGCAATCATCCGGATGCTCATTCGACGATCTGCACGCACAATTTAGTTGATTTTAGTCACTGTTTCCGGAGTTGAAACAGTGACAGGGCGACCTGGGCGTTAATCATCTTCAGTGCTCACTCGGCCCTCACTTAAGCGCTTACACCACTTAACACGCGCACGAGATAATGAATTGTCCCCATAGGCCTCTTGCAACAATTTACAGCACTTAGTCGGAGTTTTTTTTTCAATTTAACGAGAAATTTGAGACTGATACGTTGCTCCTGTTTTTCGTCATACATGGTTTTCGGCACGAGAAAAAAACACGTTCGTTTCAAACCGCTACTGCACAAATTCAATAATAGTGACGAGAACGTGTTTTGGTACGTGCATAGACAAGATATCTAGATACCCTACACACTACTCGTTTTTTTCCCCACCTCTCTACGGCGCCCTCTAGGCGCGCAGTCTCGTTATTTAATAGCCAGACCTCGTATAGTCTTCGATTACCTGCCATCCCCGGATGCGCGCTGCCAGATGTTCATTGGCCAGGGAGATATCAATGATGGTCTTCCTGTAGCCAGGCCTTCGGAAGGTTGACGTGAGGCCAGTGTTTAATACCACCAGCCCTAGTCTCGCCGCCATCTTCATGACTCTATTGCCACGAGAGTCAGGCCTGGCTTCGCCCCACTCGAGCGCTTTGGCGTTAAAGTCTTCAGCAACTACCAATCCGCCCTGTAGATCCCTTAATGTGTCTTCCAGTCCATCGAGCTTGGACTGGAATTCACTCATCGGATTGTTTGGGGTGAGGTAAACACTGACGTATGATACGTCCTTGTACCTCACCCACACATAACCGCGGCTGAATCCATGTCCGGCGATAGAGATGTTGTTTGGTTCAGGGATCCATATGGCCGCAGTGCCGAGATCATCGGGGTACCATTCTGTCCCTTCTTTGTCTCGGTACTGCTCGCTGACGAGGACAATGTCAGCGTGCTTTTCGAAACAGATTTGGGATAATAGGTTTTGAGCCACCCTGCTTCTATTCAAGTTGCACTGCAGAACTACCGCCATCTCTGCTGCGCTTTTGCCAGGGCCTCTTTAAAGACCCTGCATACTCCAGACCCAGCTACATGCTTGTTTGCAGCTGGGTCGTTCTCCCGACGCGGGCAGAGGAAGCAAACAGGCTCAGCGTTGCATTCGCTGGCCTTGTGCCCACCTCCGCCACATCGGTAGCAGAGATTACTGCGGTCTGGACCATTGCATCCGGGGCCGCGGTGTTCGTAGCTAAGACATTTAAAGGATCTTGCTATTATGTCGCGGCCCCGCAACTTGCAGTATACCAGGCCGATTCTTAGTCGGCCTTTTTAAAAGAACGTTCCTGCTGCCTCGCGCTCGATGTTAACTAGTGCGAGGCATTGCTCTCTCCAATTAGGCTTTCTGAGCCTAACTTGCAAGGTCCCTTTATAGTCCTGCAGCTCAGACCTAAGGGCCTCTTCGATCTCATGTGTGGTGCAGCAGCTATCCACGTCTCGGATTTCCATGGTTATCCGGGGTGCCAGCTGCTGTACACTGCTAACGCTACCGACCGCAGTTTTTTGAAGGGCTTGGGTGAAATTTGCCCTTTCCTCGGCTTTGGCCTTCTTGAGTTCGATGAGGACCCCTCCTGCTCTGGTCTTTCGGACGGATCGAACCTCCACCCCACTGCTTTCTGGCTTGACGTCTTTGCGGATGGCTTGCATGACGTCGGCATATGTTTTGCCAGATTGGGGTTTTAGAGTCAAGATCGCGTCCGATTTTTTCTTTGCGAGCCTTCTTTTATTTCCTTTTTCCCTCCTGCCTGTGTCCTTGACGATCGGGTAAGCGGCGCGGAGGTTTGCTTCATTATTCTCCTTCGGAAGCGGAGTTTTCTTACAAGGACGCTTTTTCTTGACGACCTCCGTCCATGATTTGTCGCTTGCCTCTTTCATTTTCTTTGTCACTGCAAGTTGTGGCATATCAAGAAGGCTGGAGGCAGGCCGCTTGTTACTAATTTGCCAAGCCTTGAGCGCTTGGGCCGGTGTAGTAGGCTCACTGTCCCTTCACCGGGTACTGTTTTTCCAGATATATGCTCATTCAGCCTTATCTAAGATGTCTTTCAACTTTGGAAGGCCATCTTTAATTTTGCTGCTGACGTTCTTCTGAACTTTGAGAACCGCCAATATTTCCTTGACCAAATCCTTCATTTAGAGGATACACGTAGTAAGCGTGTCCTCGTCGGTCAAGGGACAAGCCGCATTTACTGCGGCTATTTTAGAAGTACCGCCAGTGAGGGGTGCTTCTATGTTGAAGCTGCTTTTGATTAATTTCGTTATTTTAGGCTCCGTGGTTCAATAAGTTACTCCAAAATGCTGGGCCGTCTCCGAACGCGGTGCCTCAGGGTGTGGGGGGGGGGGGTGATCACTTCCACAGCTACCCCCATTGCTGCAGAAGCTTTTGGCCATGGGACGGGAATGTGACATCCGCCCCAGCCTTGCACCAGCACCCTTCATTGGCATCCAAGCATCCCCTTGGGCGCAGCGCGTTGACGCCGGGAGTTCCAGGGAAAGCGCGCTCCACAGATCATCTCACACATCCCAATAGAGCTGTGTCACCGCACCCGCTACTTTACCTGACCCAACCTGTGACCCCAAGAGGGACCCCTACAAGGTGCCACCATCCGGGCCAGATGGACCAAGGTTTTTTAACGAGGTGTTACTTTTCCCCCTCCCCCTTCCTCTCCTCCTGAAAGGAGAGGCCCCGGGCTTGGGACCGGTATAGCGGGGTTAATAATAATAATAATAATAATAATAATAATAATAATAATAATAATAATAATGATGATGATGATGATGATGATGATGATGATGATGATGATGATGATGATGATGATGATGATGATGATGATGATGATGATGATGATGATGATGATGATGATGATGATGATGATGATGATGATGATGATGATGATGATGATGATGATGATGATGATGATGATGATGATGATGATGATGATGATGATGATGATGATGATGATGATGATGATGATGATGATGATGATGATGATGATGATGATGATGATGATGATGATGATGATGATGATGATGATGATGATGATGATGATGATGATGATGATGATGATGATGATGATGATGATGATGATGATGATGATGATGATGATGATGATGATGATGATGATGATGATGATGATGATGATGATGATGATGATGATGATGATGATGATGATGATGATGATGATGATGATGATGATGATGATGATGATGATGATGATGATGATGATGATGATGATGATGATGATGATGATGATGATGATGATGATGATGATGATGATGATGATGATGATGATGATGATGATGATGATGATGATGATGATGATGATGATGATGATGATGATGATGATGATGATGATGATGATGATGATGATGATGATGATGATGATGATGATGATGATGATGATGATGATGATGATGATGATGATGATGATGATGATGATGATGATGATGATGATGATGATGATGATGATGATGATGATGATGATGATGATGATGATGATGATGATGATGATGATGATGATGATGATGATGATGATGATGATGATGATGATGATGATGATGATGATGATGATGATGATGATGATGATGATGATGATGATGATGATGATGATGATGATGATGATGATGATGATGATGATGATGATGATGATGATGATGATGATGATGATGATGATGATGATGATGATGATGATGATGATGATGATGATGATGATGATGATGATGATGATGATGATGATGATGATGATGATGATGATGATGATGATGATGATGATGATGATGATGATGATGATGATGATGATGATGATGATGATGATGATGATGATGATGATGATGATGATGATGATGATGATGATGATGATGATGATGATGATGATGATGATGATGATGATGATGATGATGATGATGATGATGATGATGATGATGATGATGATGATGATGATGATGATGATGATGATGATGATGATGATGATGATGATGATGATGATGATGATGATGATGATGATGATGATGATGATGATGATGATGATGATGATGATGATGATGATGATGATGATGATGATGATGATGATGATGATGATGATGATGATGATGATGATGATGATGATGATGATGATGATGATGATGATGATGATGATGATGATGATGATGATGATGATGATGATGATGATGATGATGATGATGATGATGATGATGATGATGAT